>CM060934.1:986081099-988481099 GCA_030765085.1 Allium cepa
CCTCCAGCGTGATCGCCACATTCCCTTCCATGAACTTCTTTTAAGACTCACTTTATATCATCATGAGTGATACACTGGAGCAGGGGAATAGAGAAGCCCTTTCTATACATGATTCCTTCTTGAATGATATATCATGAAGCTTTGTAAAGGACTTGTCGCCTTTTATTCCTTTATTCGAGAACGACTCCCTATAGCAAACAGTCTTTAATCGGAGTCATCCACGACTCCTTCTTCGGCTCCGTCTCTAGTATCCAGTCGATTTTCATCTAGTTTATGCTAAGAGGTCTAGTGCTTAGACTAAAACAAAGCCCATCTATTATGCAATCCCAGTGCTAGCAAACTTTGCCAATGAGTCAGACTCTTTGGTATGATCTCGGGGTGTATGTGATGTTATAATACTCAAAGTTAGTCAACAGCTCTTGGGCTTGGGTAAGGTACCTTTAACTTTGTAATCTCCCCTAACTTGGTATACTACTAACTGTGAGTCAAAAAAGATTTCAAGAGGTTATATCCCTAGCTCTCTTGCAAGTTTGAGTCCAATGATCAAGGCTTCATATTCAGCTTCGTTGTTCGTTGCAGGGAAGTCAAGCTTCAAAGCATAGTAAATTGATCGATCTTCTAGAGTTACTAACACGATACCGACTCTAGAACAACGATCAATGGATGCTCCATCCATATATATTTTTCATCGAATGTCAGGGGTTCCACCGCTCTTTGGGAGATCATCTTATGTAGCGTATTCTGCTATAAAGTCCATCATTTCCTGTCCCTGTATAGCTCTACGAGGGCGATAAGTACTGTTGAATTGACTCGGTTCGATGTTCCACTTGATTAACCTCCTAGACATCTCAGGTCGTTGTAGGACCTAACGTAATGGCTAGTCGATGTAAACTTTGATAGGATGAGCCTAAAAATAGGGGTGGAACTTTCGCGAAGCAAACAACAAGCAGTGCACCAATTTCTCCATCTTTAGATAGTTGCTTTCAGCTCTATTAATCGTTTGCTAACATAATAGAATGTCTCTGGATCTGACATTCTTTGCGAAGCAACACAGCACTTCTAGCATGTATCGACACGGGCAAGTAGATATGCAAGTCTTTATGATCCACTGGTTTTGACAAGATGGGAGGCCTCTCTAGGTGCTTCATCAAACCTCGGAATGCGTTTTCACAATCTTTCGTCCATTCAAACTTCCTTTTTCCCCTTCTAATCAAATTGAAGAAAGGAATGCATTTATCGGTGGTTTTGGAAATAAATCGACTTCGAGCGGAAACCTTCCCATTTAGGCTTTGTACTTGTTTGATTGTCTTTGGCACTTCGATGTTGTGAATTGCTTGAATTTTTTAGGATTAGCTTCGATTCCTCGGGCATTGACGATGAAACCCAAGAACTTTTCTAATGCAACGCCAAAAGAACACTTCAAAGGATTGATCTTCATTTTGTAATATCGAAGGATATCAAACATTTCTACCAAGTCTCTAAAGTGGTCGCCTGATTGTTGTGACTTCACAAGCATATCATCTATATATACCTCCATCATATTTCCAATCTGATCTTTAAACATTCTATTTACTAGTCACTGATAAGTCGCTCCAGCATTCTTCAATCCAAATGGCATTACCGTATAATAATACAATCCAACATTGGCAATGAAGCTGTTGTACTTCTAATCAGGACTGTGCATCGAGATTTGGTTATATCCAGAGTACACATCCATGAAAAATAGCAATTCATGTCCTACGGTTGATTCTACCAGCTAATCGATCCTTGGAAGGGGAAAACTATCTTTCGAGCACGCATTTTTCAGGTCCGAGTAAACAACGCATGTCCTCCATTTCGTATTCACCTTTTTCACAAGCATAGGATTAGATACCCATTTAGGGTAGAGGGAGTTATGAATAAACCTATGGCTTTTAAGCCTATCCACCTCCTCTTTAAGAGCGGCAGATCTCAGGATCCATGTCACGCCTTTTCTGTTTCACCGGGACATGCGTCGGGTTGATATTCAATGCATGACTCGCAGTGGCAGGCAAGGTCCCATGCACGTCAGAATCAATCTAAGCGAATACATCAAGATTCTCTCAGAGAAAACGAGCAAGTTCTTTCATTAACGGGGGGCTGAGTAGTAATTCGATTTTTAGGACACATGATGGGTCATCATGACTGACCGTGATGTCAATTGTCAACTTAGCCGGTGCAGCCTTAGCCTCTTTAGGCTTTACCTCGTCATCCATCGGATCTATGTCTTCATAGAATCGACTGTGGTGCCCGACCCAAGGCTCTGGTGTTGGTTGTCAATCTTCAGTGGCTTGGATATGGAGAGACTTGTCAACACCCTTGCCTTTCTCCTTCAGTTGAGCATCCCTCAACTCAGCTACATAACAGGCACGTCCGGTCGTCTGATCACCATGTACCACTCAAACACCGTTGTCGGTTTGGAACTTCAAAATCAAACACCATGGGATAATAGCTTCCCGGAACTCAACTAGGGCTAGTCAGCCAAGAAAAGCAATGTACGGGGAGTCAACGTACAAGACAACAAATGGCAACATCCGCACCCTCCTGCGGTCACCTTCTCCCAACTTTACGGGTAATTCAACATATCCGACAGCTTCGGTCTTAACACCCTTAAAGTCATGAATGCGGGCTTTAGATGGTTTCTAGTCCTTGGCTTCCATCCTCATCTGATTGTAAGTCTTTTTGAAAATTATATTACTGAAATTCCATAGTCAACCAAAATCCTTCTCACTAAGGTGAGGCCGATCATGGCCGAAATGACAATTGGGTCGATCGTTAGTGCCTCCGCCTTATCTGGGTCTCTGTTTTTTAATACAATGTCGTTTGCCATTGTACGCTGTTGTTTTGCCAAAGCTACGTCTTTTGTACTCGAACAACATTCAAAATTCACATGCTTGATCATGCTAGAATAGCGCTCCATGCTTTAAAATTCACATTCTATGTATACCGTTCTATTTCCATTTTTCTATTATGTCAGGTTTATTGGGTTTATAATACTCTCGCCTCTATGCATGAATCGTACCCATCTACTCCCTAGTAGATTAAGACCTAATAACCAATATATATGTATCTACGTGCCCAAAGACCGCATCGGCCCTAGGTACTACCCATAGTATCTTCCTTATCCTCCTCGTAAAGGACTCCATCATCTTGCTACTAGAGCTACTGTAACTACATCCACAAAGGACAGCTTCGTGAGGCCTACAATACAGATGTTTCGTTGTCTACTATGAAAATGTGAAACTGCATCCGCATTAGCTTATACTAGTGCTCAGACATCCACAATGTACCAACCAGTGCATATCTTAAGGACTATACGTAATCGTTCTGTTTAGTCCCTTAATTCTGCCAACAAGGTCTACCTTGTACGGAACTCAGTCTGAGATTTTCTATATCTGTAAAGGTTCACTTCATTAGGCCTATAATATAGATATTCTATTGGCATGTCTCTTTTCTCATTGTGGCTATAGCCACATGCGGCTCCCCTCAACTAATCGAAAGACTTTCCAAGAGCTAAGTGATTGTGCCCTACTACAAACAATCTAAACATCCAATTGGTTGTACCTCTCATCCAATGTCTCGATAGTGAAAGAATCATTGGCCTATTAGTCTAGCTCTAGTCTTTCCTAAACTCGCTCTGATTGATGATGGCTATTATCTGCATGCGGCTATCCTTATAGGTCCTGCCTGCTATAACCTTCTTTCAAACTAGAGTACGGTTTCATACGAATATCCTACTCCATCATCAACATTTTGACTGCCTACAAAGGTCCGCTTTGTTAGGCCTACAATGAAAAAGTAGTCAAGGCATACTCTCTTGATGGAACATATACAGATCTGCCTCCGTGGGTGCGGCTTCGTTAGGCCTACCCCAAAGGGCCATCCTATAGCATCCTCACGCTACGATGAAGTCACGTAGTTCCTTCTAGACCAAATAACTAAGTTGGACGTGATTTTTCTGTATTAAAAATCTGCGATGAACTGCTTCGTTAGGCTCTTTGTCCAGATTCCCTTTGGGCTACTCCAAACGCACCATACATTTTTTTAGATCCTACACCTATCTTTTATTATGCGTTTAGTTTACTTTTCTTATTCTATTGGCTACTTATATACCCTAATCAGCATGCCCAGCCCCACCGATGTGTGAGACCATCAGTTCTAGACTTGAAAGGGAATGCTGCCGGTACGGGCAACTTCTATTATTTTTGCTTATTAACTTAATACAAGGTCTAAGTTTGATAAAATAAGCCTCTTCGATTTCTTTCCGTTTAATTATAACCTACGTGTTACAATTATACTTGCAATTGTTACTTCTATATTCTTTTCTTTCTTTTATAACCTACATGTTATAAATGTAATTGCAAGTATCTCTTTTCTGTTCTAGTCTGTCTCCTTTTATTATGATACTAAATTTTCTTCAGTTCTCTTATATTATCTAACAGTCTTCCGACTGTCATAATTTGCTTATCATAATAACTGCTTTACTTTGTACTCTTCCATCAGTGCAATAAATGTAGGTCTTGTCACATTTTTGTTTATTGTTTCTAGTCTTGTCAAATAATTAACTTGACTATTTTTTTTTTCAATTTATTTAATGCTTCGCGTTATTCTCTTTTATTTTGGGAAGTAGTTCTACTCTATTTTATTAGTTACAAAAACTGTGCTAAAATTCCATTTCCATATTCTAATACAAAATAATGCTATAAATAATGACTCGTAACTTAAAGATATTTCTTTTATTATTTATTTCATTGTTAGGTAATGCAAAATACAGTAATGTCTCTATTTTGCACTAATTTCATTTTTCTTGCTTTTGCAATTATGTTTACCGTTTTTCTTACTGTATTAAACTATGGAAATGTATTCCCTTTTCTAAACAGCCAACTAATCTATCACTAACTTCCAAATCAAGTTATTAGATTTCCTTTTTTATTTCATTCCCCGAGTTTTAACATAATTTACTGTAAATTTCTCATTTTTAGGCTTATGCCTTTCTCTATGATTTTTAAGCCTAATTGAATTCCTTCCTTTTTTCCATATAAATAAAATTTAAATATATGTACACTTCTCTTATAAAATTTACAGTTTAAACATAACTAACTAGTAGAACTAATTACTGACATTATTTCAAATGCTGAATTAAAGTATTTGACGGGAATCAAACGATATTATATATTATCAACATAAAGATATATAATTTAAATCCATTCATCTTTCGTCCTTAGCTTTAATCCATGGCCTTCCTAGATCCACTTCTAAGGCCTCTAATATTTTTATTAAAAGATATTCTCCCGAGAAATATTTTCTATTTAGGGTTCATCCTCAGGCAATGAACCCAATTGAAAGAAAATTTGATTGCGAGAAAACAATTAGGCCTAGGGTTCTATTTATAGTGAATCTTAGGGATCTCTGACCGTCGGATTTTAGGATTGAATCTGGGGTAACCATATCACATGCTTGCTACAATCGTTGGATCCAAAAAAATGCTCGAGAACATGCAAAAATCGAATTATAAAACTTCGGAACATCTCTGGACGATTTCTCATCGAGGGAAAAACGTTGGTCGACCCGAGTGCTTTGCAGGTCGACCTATGGGTCGACCCATGGGGTCTTATTATTATTTTTTCATTTAATTGTTTATATAATTATGATTTCTTGTTCTTCTCGTAACTTCCTCATATTAACTCGAATTTTGAGAAGTTATATATGGAAATTAATCGAAAAATCACCACGAATACAATAGTATAAGTTTCAAGGCCATATTCTAACAATTTCAAAAATGCTTTTTTTCACTGTTCATCGTTATCTGATTATTTAATTATCTAAAAATAAGCGGTGTTACATCCTCCGACTATTGTATGGAACTTGTACCCGGATGGGATTTGATGTCCCATGCCCACCATCCTGTGGGGCTTTAACAAACTGCTGTAACTTTCCTTCTCGAATCAGTTTCTTGGTAATATCCTAGAGATGCCTAACTCATTCATGTTATGACCATGGTATTCATGGAACCGGCAATATTTTCTAGCTTGTTTCCACATCTTCGTCGATTCTTTTGGAGATGGCTTCCTTTACTACATGGTATTACAGGTAGATAAATAGACGTTGTCTAGGGATGTATTCAGTGGTGTGTAGGTATCATACGTATCGTACATTGGAATTCTAGGCTTTCCTCTTTCAAAATCTCTTTTTCACTCATGGTTCCTTCTCCACCTTTGTTTTGCTGATTTGGTTTATTTTGGACATTCACTTGAACTTTTCTAGAACTATCATCAGACTGATTCATTGCAATGTTACTTTGCACTTCCTCTCCACTTGGTCTCGCAACATTCTTCTTCCTAGGACATCTAGCTTCCTATTTCCTTAAATACTAAGCTTCTATTACATAAAAAATGCTCCAACGTTGTAGGTGGTTTGCCAACTAACCAATCACCAAAATTAGAATTTAGGTCAATCCCTCTAGTTGCCGCCATCAAAACTGATGGTCATTCGAATTTTACCGACTTCTACGATAGCTGTATGAAATCTCTCCAAATAATCTTTCAGTGATTCTCCCTGAGCCTGGATCACATTGGATAGCAACATTACATCTTTAGGATGGGTTGCATGCATACAGAGCTGCTTCACAAACTTCGTTGCTAAATCATCATATCTAGAGATTGACCGTGGGGTTAATCTCTTAAACCACATTATTGTTATTCCAGATAGAGTGATTGGAAAATTCTATACTTGGTTGCATCATCAGCTTGTGCATAATCCATCAGACATTCATATCTCATAATGTGCTGCCCGAGTTGGTTTTTCCTTCGTAGGCAGGCATCGATAGCATACTGAACCTCCTTGGATACTTGGCATGTAAGATACTATCAATGAACGTGGTATGGCTTTTTGAGATCTCCTAATCATCATTGGTTAAACCTTGGCTCTCTCTCACTAGTTGTCTAAACATAAATGATAAGTCCAGCGTTTGGATAATTGGAGCCAAGCGGTGGTCATGCTCCACCTCACATCATTGGTCCGGTCAACATTTACAGGCTGTTCCATGCCTTCTTGGCTTAACATCCTCTCGATGTATATCACATACATCCACTTTATCATCATTCCATGGAAGTAACTGGTCTGCATCCATCTGAACTCCAACATCCAAATCAATAGTTGTAACTCCAGCTTGGGCTCGAGCATGGAAAGGTAGGCTCCCTCCTCTGGAGGAGGGATCAGCACCGACCCCTATGAAGGGAACAGCACCGACACCTATGGAGGGATCGGCACTGATCAGTCTTGGTAGACCATGTTGGTCTGCCTGTTGATGTCTTCAAGCTTCTACGTGATATCCATCAATTTTGCGACATCTGCGTCTGTGACAATCATCTAATGAACTAGAACTTTACGATGTAAATTAAAGGGTAGGGTCCCACCTAGCTTTCCTATGTTTGTTGCTGATGGAGTTGGTTTATTAGGTTGATATTTGTTTAAATCTATTGAATCAACTGTCAAACGCTATCCACTAGCTCTTTCATCAGATTTTGGAATTCAGCTCTTGTGATGGAATCACCCAGATTCTGGTAATCAACTGAACTGGTAGCATTCACATCTACTGGTAAATTCGCCTCATTGCTGGATGTTAGCGTTTTTGGTTCCTATTGCATTCTGAGAAGTAGATTTGGTGTTCCTAGCCATTGTTGATAATTTTCCTTAGACTTTTGCAAATTTGAATAGAAGGAACAAGTTTCTTGAAGATAATTTCCGATCTCTTCGAGTGATTTATGCAATCTAGCAGTAACAAAGGGACCCAAACAGGCTTGAGTTCAACTTCTCAGTGAAAGCACCAAAATGTGCACCAAAAGTTGGCACAAACACCTGATAGAAGTTTTAGAGAGAAATAAATGAAGAATCCAAAATGAAAACAGAGGAGAACAGTAATGAAATAATAGTAAATCAAAACAATAACACGAGCATAGCAATTTATAATGGTTCGGCATTGTTTTCTTACGCCACTTTGAATAGATTGTTTTATTAATCGCTTTGTAAACTAAGTACAATAAGGATTGGATAAAAATCCTTAATTATAATAGAGTACAAAGCAACTAGTAGCATAAAGGTCCCCAAAATGAACAACCAAGCTTGTATTTATAGATGAAGATGACAAAATATCTTTTTGAAAATTCGACAAAAGATCCTCTAAGACCATATGGACTCGTAAGAGGGATCGCATGGCCCAAATCCTAAAGAGATGGATACTGATCCCTTTTTGGAGGTATTTGGAGGTGCGATCCCTATGATGGCTTTCTCATGTTGGAATATGCTAAGCCTCCAAGGTTCATGCCAACTGGATAAGTAGAACTTGTGTTATTGCTCGATCTTTACTTCAATGTGAAATGTTTTCTGTTTTCAGTCGATCCCTATTGAGGGAAGAGTGTCGATCCCTCTTGTTTCATCCTTTTGAGGTGCGATCCCTAGGGTAGGCTCGCTAGGGCCCTACATCTTACTCACAAAATTTCAGGTGCAATGGACTTATGGATCTTGAGATATTGATTGTTTTCTATTGAAGTGCACTTGCTTTCTGAAACAAACCGATCTCCATTTCAAAGGTTGATTATAGCCAATACCTCCTATATGGTGAACCATATTCCATATTTTGAACATTCAGCATTGCCTATCTCTCAATTCCATTAGATCACATCTTTATATTATCATTTGTGCTTTATTTTGAACCCCACAATCATCGCTCTGGACTTATCAACCTTGATGACCATCGAATCTAACTTGTCCAACTTGGTCAATATAGTTAGGAACAAATGCCAGATAACATATATATATAGACACACATATCTATACATCCCTATGAAACATCCATAGCAAAGTGTAAGTAAATGACCATATCCATATAAAAAGTAAAAAACATATATAAAGGAAAAATAAATAGATGTATATATATAATTATCCAGCATAAATTAGAACACCTAAGTATGAGTATATATCTTGCATTGGAATGTATATACATGCATGCCAACATGGTAAAAACTAAACTGGTGTAACTCAAACAAATCAACCATAGCAACCAAAACATGTCAAAAGGACATGATTGCAACCAATCCTGACATCCATACATCCTTGCCTATGTCAACTTGCTAGATAAAGCAACCATGCAAATAAATAACGACCGACAAAACAAAATAACCTACAAGTAACTAAAATAGAACTTATTGAAAGAGAGCTCGTGATGGGAATCTCGGATTCTCTCTTAGAGTTTCCACATACTCTCATCCAAACCTTTTCTTTGATATAATTGGACCAACTTCATTTCCTTATTTTTATGTCGCATCACGTCAAGATGTGAATATAGTTATCGAATATTTTAAACCTTGTCTTTGCATTAACCTTATAAGCTGACTAGTCTCTACCGTAGCCACTAAACCATTAAAATAAGTTCGTAAATAGGATAAAAATACAATGTATGATCACTTGCCAACTTTTCAAGAAATCCACTCAAACGTGCTGACTTCCCTGCTCTCTATATAATCTTGAAAGACCAAAAACTTTTGGAGCTAGCTTTCCCAAATAATATATCTCAATAGCGAGTCCTATACCTATTTAGCTACCTACTGGGAACTCTCTATGCATACCAATCCTATTTGGTTTCCATTCCTTAGCATATGATTAACGTGCCTCTAATTATACAATATCCAAGTATAGCTTAGACTTAAATAGATCGCACTAACGGCATATCTCCATCATCAAATACCATGCAACATGCTCTACTACTTTTTTCTTCGTCCTTGACTAATGGAAACCCTCTTCGTATCCTTTGACATGCCTCACTAACCTCCTTCTTTAAATCCATAGGTACGACAACATGATAATGAACGGTGTCTTACCTTTAAGTGGACTAAAATTTAAGATTCATAGGTGAACCCCATACCCCATCACAATTTAATATATAAATATCACAAATGGATAATGAGTTAATTTTGGTGATCACAATATATTACTATAACTAATCCATAGACTAGGTTATGCGCTTTTCACTTATGCATCGAACATTGAAAATAAGTTATGCACAAATGGTTGTTGTTTCAAAAAATTGATCTAATACAATAGTTCTTTCAATCCAATGGATGAATGAAAAGAACTAATCTTACCTCTTAATCAATTTTCTTCTAAATCGCCAAATCTTTCCTTCCTTAAAGTTTCCTTTGTACCTTTATAGCAAACCATATTTAACATATCAAATAATCATAAAATATTATTTTTAAATTCATATGCGGTCGTATGACTCTATAACTTTGGAAAATGCCTGCTAGTGACATTTCCTGTTTTTATAATTTTACCGGATGATTTTGCCCTTTAAAATTTATGACAGTTGTAATTTTTGATAGATGTTGAATTAGCATCCGGGACTACTTCCATTGGAAAGATATGATGGTTTCATGTTCTTTAGAGTGGTCACAATAGCAATTGGACTTTTTGGTTAGAAGATATGGCATTTTGAAGTTTTGGCAGTTTTTAGAACAGCTTATTGGGTAATTAGTGAGTTTGGAAGAGGCAGCACAACCTACATTGGGTTCAGAAGATAAATATACCCAAATCAATTTCACCATCTTCCAAACAATCTAAACATCCATTAACTCATTCTTTACCTAATACCATCTCTTTTATCTTCCAAATTAAATCTAAAACATAGATTAATTGTAGATTAGCAAGGGGACTGATTAGAGATCCTCAAATTTACATTTTGGGAAGAAAAATCAGGGCTTGGATTTCCATTCTCGGATTTGCCTCAATTTGCTTGAAAAACTTGAATTTTTGTATGTTTAGTGAGTTACTACAGCATTTTCGTTCGACGCTTTGGGACAGGCTTCAGTCTGGCATAGAGTTGACTATGTGGTGGCTTTAGGCTAGGAAGGAAGAAGATCTAACATCAAACGTTGTTTGGTGGAACTGTAGTTTGGGGTCGGACATGATTTCCTATCCGAGGCATGCTTTAGGATTGGTTCGGGGGTGACTCGGTTTGGTGCCCAAGCAGAGATTTCGTTTTGAGGTTTGGCAGTGCTTAAGATTAGAGAGGGACCTACTTTATCATTTTTGCTTGGCAACTTTAGGCTTGGTTTGGGTACCGCTAAACAGAGAATGGGGTTGAGAAATTTTTGTTGTGGTGAGGCGATACTTCATGATTTTCTGCATGGCTTATTCCATGGGTCTTAGGGGTGATGTGGAGTGAAGTAGGCAACTCCAAATGACCCGATATGTCCTTGGAATTTATGTGGTGACTAGTGAAGTGATGATGTAGCGCTTCGACATAATGGCATCGATGATGATGACAACTTTAGAACTTTGGTATGATGACTCTATAACTTACGATAGGTGTTCAGAGGCATTCCGAAGTTGACGACTTAACAATGAAAGTTGTGACGGTGATCCATAAGGGCAAGTTCGACGATGAGGGTCTGGGAGTAGAATTTGTGATTGTGTTCTACTATGCAGATAGCCGAGATGGAATAACGATTGGGTTCCATTGTCGAGATGCATGGAAAGGAATCATTGATAACTCGATCGCAAAGAAGGGATATGTAGGGACACACATATGGACTGACGGTTGCATCCAGATCTTTGCGAATGGTATGTTACCCTGGGCTTTTGTGATTGTGAGCCTGGTTCCTAGCCTTACGAAGTCGCATGGATTCGAGCGCAAAAAAAGCCGAGATTTTCATTGAGTCCCTGGTTTGCGATTGTGCCATACAAGTTATCATATATCCAATGCACACGATTGATGGTGAGGATTATTTGATGGATGTTATGTTTGCCATGGTTGTTATCACTCTAGGGTGTCACACTTATATAGGTATTTTCGACCGTATATGCAACGCCCAATAAATTTAACATAATTAATGAAAAAGAAATTGATTTTAAAAAAAGCTGAAAATGAAAATTTCTCACACATCCAAATTTTTCTATGAAATTCGCACCATTGCATTCGTGGCGATTTTTTGGTCAATTTTCGCACATAAATTTTACGATGGGAGGTCAAACGAAAAGGTTGGTAATGATTGAAGAATTGGAGACAATTATATATAAAAATAAGAAAATAAATGTAAATAAATTATGTTAATTAACATTAATGTTTACTTAACGACTAAGTAGGATTAACGTTACATTAGGTCGGTTAAAAAACAACATAAAAAAATAAAATAACCTGTAATAGGAAACAAATTAACATCTAACGTAAATAGGCAATTGTTCGACCCTTCATTGGGACCAATCGATCGGTGGCATCAAAGCAGTCGACTGCTTGTACGCTGACGGCTGTGAATTGAACCTTGGCTGAATGGTCTATATTTAATATAATCTAATATGACGATTGGAATTGATTCGAAACCCTACAAATACATGCCTTAAACCTCACCATTCTCCTAATATTTTCTGAAGAATGACGAAGCTCTGCCATTTTCTCTTTCCTTAAATTATAAAATCTATATAAACTATAATCTATGTAAATGTAAATGGAGAATAACTGAGTGCAATAGAAGAAGAAGAATAGTTACGAATCAAAGCTCCAGCCAAGATAAATTGTAAACCTAAAACCAAAACTAAATTAAATTCAAACCATTTTCAAATCTACATCTAATAAATATGTATATGCTTGCGGTACATGTTTCGATAGGCAGAAAAAGGGAGTTAAACAGGGATAACAAGATTTAGATCTGGAGATTTGGAAGCTTAAAGGTGAGCGAGAAATTATATATTTTTATACAATACCGGATTTATATCTCTGTGAATCTGTTCATTATATGCCTGAATATAATTTTGGATTTGTGGGCTTAAATATATACATGTAATGAATTTGAAAACCATGCCTATATATTTTATGAATTGTTAACTTTGATAAAAATATTGCATAGACTTGAATTTGAAAAGTGAGGGTGAAAGTAGTCCCTAAATTAATGAGATTGTATAGTATTTCTAGAGTGTTTAGTTAAATGATATATGTTAGTAAACATGAATTTGAAATTATTATAATTGGATAAGGATTTAAATAGTATTTTAATTCATTGGAATAAAGTGTGTTGCAATGTAAATTTCTATAAATTATTCAGTTTTATAAATATGAATAATAGTGTATCATTTGAAATAATAAGGAGTATCTTAAAGAAAGAGATGTATAAAATAAGGATGTTGGTTGTACTTTGTACCGTCTATTTCGACAAAAATAGAAAAGATGATTTCCTTGTAATTTCAAACGTAACATAAGTTCACTTTTAGAAAATTTATGGAAAATTATAGTGTTAACGTTGAAAACGAGTAATTCCAACGTATTAAATGTAAATACCCCTAAGTACAAACCAAAGTATAGTAAGTAGAGATAATAAAATTGTTCAATTATAAATCTAATATAGCGATAGGTTAGAAAATGAACCACTAAGGGATGAAGTATTTGTAAAGCAATGAAACAAGTAATTAAGAAGATTTAATAAATGGTAGTTAATGGTGGAAAGGGACAGTAAGCTATATTTAATAGTGCTAAGTGGAAGTTAAGCAATAAAAGATATTTAATCTATTAAAATTAGAGGTAAGCGGTAAATGATATTAAGTGGCATTGGTGAAACAAGAAGTAAGTTCTGTAAAAGTAACTTAATATTAACAGTTGAACATAGGAGGTATGGTAATTAAATAAATATATATGCAGCCTCAAGTACATATTTATGGCAAGTGTGAATTATTGAGCTTTGATTAAATAAATTACATAGTCATTAATATGGGTTAGAATGCGAGGTCGGTAGTGTTACACAATAGACGTCTATCCATCGCAAGGGCTACCATCAATTGTATATACAGTATACTAATGTAGGATATATCCAACTATAGAACTCGTGGGATTATACGTTTGTGTATAGATGAAAGGTATATACCAAAGTAGGATGGTTCCCCTAGTCGAAGTGTTAAAATGCCAAGTAGAGTCTGCTTCAACCTTTTAGGGCGTATGTGTTAAGTAACCAAATGGGCATTTCCTTGATTGCATTAGGCAATCTAAGTACATCAGTGAGCATAGGCTTTACACTATGACAGTGAGGTTGGTACCATATATGTAAGGAGTAGGAGCTGTTTACCTAGGTTGTGATAGTCATCGATTTTGAGTGGTCAGTGGAAAGACAAGGATTACACCTAAATGGGTTATACCTCCAACTAGTGTAGATCACGTTTAGGACATGCGCCGCCTCATAGTTGTTTGTTAGTTAGTTTGTTGTTAGAAGGCAGGGCAAGATAACCCTTAATGGAGGTCTTTTAAAATGAGATAGAATACGAATAAATAGATGTAATGCCCTTACTAGGCATTATAGGAGTTACTTGGTATGCATGGTGGTGAAGAAATGATACTACATTGGCGATGATCCTGACGAGGTGCGGAATTATGGATATTAGCGAGGAAAATATTGAGGTCCAAAGGGAGACTGGAGTACTTATATATACACTTATATATACGTACGTAGTTATTGAATACCTTAAGTAGGTGGTGCGTGTCATACGCGTACATGGAGTCAAGACGACTAAGTTAAAATAGTGGACATGACACGTAATGGAAGACAATCGACATAAACTAGTGATATGTATAAAGTATGTAATTTATTTATCACAGGAACTTTTGTTCCCACTCGTACTCATTAGAATCCATAGGATAAATTTAGAAGGAGATGTACTATTAAAAGGCGAAAATGGTGGAAAGTCGGATTTCCTTATGCATACTTTACACTGACAATGGCACTAGATATTAGGGATATCACTATTTGTCAGTAAATATAAGTTTTACTACATGTTATATTTCCGTTTTGAGTACTTATCGATAGCTCTCTAATATACTTCTGTTTATTTGTAGGATACAAACACCGACGATTCATACCCCTGTGGACTTGGGTTTTAAGTTTAGCAAATATTTGAACCCTCTGAGGTGTGGGTTGTCACTGTGTACCTAGACATTGGACATTGTACTTGGATTGTAGCACATTAATATGAAAATGATTTGTATATTAGCATATATCGACAGTTAAGCGCTAACTCTTTAAACGCAGCGACATATCAGGTATGGTTCTTCATACCCTATGCCCCTATTTACTATATATGACTTTTATAGTATTTTTAAGATGATATATCTCTCATACCATACTGCTATCTAACCCGAGATTTTAAGTTTTGCTTCTTATTATCTCGGGTACTCTTAAATGAGTAGATTAGGGATAACATATCTGGATAGTACGTGGAGCTGTATGGAGTTCAAGTAGAAGGTTATGCTTGTATATATCATAAATAAGGGTTTAATATCGCTTAAATACAGCTGTGAAGTGCTATGGAGCTATATTAGCACTTGTATGACTTTAGAGACAGCTATAGAGTTTATTTTAGAGATTGGGATATACAGCCTTTATTACTTTAGTTTTTGTATAATCTGTGAACCTGTTGCACTCTAATAATCCTATTTATCATTCGTTTGATTATATCACTGTCTAGTAGATTTTAGATCTATGTTATTATAGTTTATTTGTCTATGCGTTGTTAGATGTTCCAGAGGTTCCGTGTTCGGATTCTTTTTTGTTACTTTACACCCTTGGCTACTGTCATGCATCAGCCATGTACCACCACAGTGCATTATACAGGTATATTTGGTAACGATGATGTAGAGTGGTCGTCACATTTGGTATAAGAGCTTAGGTTGTATAGATGACCTAAGTTAATACTATGATCCATTAGAGATAATGTTTGAATCAAAAATGACACAAACACCCAATAGATAGAATAAAGAATAAAAAGTGAAGAAAATAAATGAAAAAACGAATAAGAAAGTACACATAGAGTCTATAGTTTCTCGACAAATCCTGACCTACATCCACTTAATGATTTACATTGCTTATGTTCTAACTTGGAAGTAGAAGTTCTTACAAGTCGATACAACTTCGACTGAGATTACAAGAAATAAGAGTATGGAGTGCAAGAGCTAAAGATCTTGAAAATTGAGCCCTAACCTTCTATTTATAGAGGCAGAGAGCCTAAAATATCACCAAAAAAATGTCCAGACCATTTTCCTTACACCAGTTCTCCAAGAAAATAGGTCGTCAACTCATCAACTTATATGAGTTGGTACAACCCAAGTATAGGCGTCGATACTGACCCATATGTCTGCTTTCAACTCCTCATGATGAATTGTCTTATTGTTAGCTTCATGATTCCATAATCGTTTACATTATTAATAGTTTGTTTCGTAGTCCAAATGACAGGGTTGTAAAAGAATAAAGTTATAGATTCAAGAGTTTGTGGAGATCGATAGGTAATTGCATTGGATCGACAAAACAACACCGTAGATAGGTTTTTAACATCAAATAGGGCTAGTAAGTAGGAGATAAACTCCAATGGTGGAGTATTTAGGGTCGGTACTGGCCCAACACTTTAGGATTTTGGGTTCTTGGATTTTTGTGATGGACTAGCGTTTGTATTGTGATTTTGGTGGTACTAAAATTTTGGGCTTTGTGTTCATCTCTTCGGCGTCTTGCTTCGATAACTTTGAAGTTTGACTCGTCAGACTCATCTGTATACTGTTTGGTCAAAAGGCGGGATAATACTTGCCCTTCAAAGCACACCTTACGAATGGAAGGTGTGCCTTGCTCAAGAACAAATGTCGAAGTCAATGGAACTTTGGTTATTAAACTTGTTGGCTATCGTTTAGTCATGCTATTGTAATTCATCCTATTCTTTTGGGTTCTCTTATCAATAATGGGTCGATCCAGACCTATTATAGTCTAAGACTCTAGACTTTGCCTAATTTTTTTCCATATATCATCACAATTTTGATTTCATCTAGAGTCATTACATCACATATCAAAATTGTCCTTGATTTATCCGAGACTTACCAATTCTATTCCAATTATGAGGCATTCAAATAATTTTATCAAAATCAAATCTGTTTTCTTTTTTCGTTCGATCTTTGATTATCGTTTTATATTTATTTTAGTGCACGATCTCTCTAAATTAGTAATCAAGTTCATGGACATTCAGGGCTGATAGTTAAATTTGCAATCTCTCCATATCATTAATTGATGTTATGGCTATTCGAAGCCGATAATCAAATCCATAGTCTCTCCGGACGGTTAATCAAATCTATCGTCATTCGAGGCCGCGATCCATGGTCTCTCCGAACCATTAATCAAATCCATGGGCATTCAGGGATGTAATCAAATCCATGGTCTCTCTGGACCCTTCCTGAGCCCAATCCGCTCGCTCCGTAACAAGGGAACTCAACGGAAAATAAGCCCATCTAATCGCTCTATGGTGAAGGAACCTACTTCCTACTCTTCAGTCCCGACTCTTCAGTCCGGTTTTAATGTGATGAAAGTCCATAGTCTCTCTAGACCCTTGATGAGCCCAATCCACTCACTCTTCGACGAAGGGACTCAACGACAAGTAAGCCTATCCACTTATGCTTTGGTGAGGGGACTTACTTCTCGCACTCTGGTCTCGTCCCTCCAGACGGGACTTTTTAGCGATTAATATTATACAAGTCCATCTGCTCACTCTCCGACAAAGGGACTTATACCTTATGCTTCCATACCGTCTCTTTGGATGGGACTTTAAAGCAATCAATATCAGTTATCATATTCAATGTCAATTTCCATAATAAAAATTAAATATCAAAAGCAACATGAACAATGACATCTAGATAACTGGCTTATTGGGAATTACTGTCTAGCATCTGGATCGGTACATGCTTGGGGACCGTTTAGGATCCCATACACGAGTAAATGGCTAGACTATATTATTGGATTTTTTATTAAATAATGGAAATAGAGCGTAAGCACTAAACCTAATTCTCTGCCATCCCAATCAAGAGATGACTATCCTTAACCTTAATCCTACGCCATTTCCATTTACTGTGGTTGATAGCTTCTTTTGTTCCACCACCATAGCTCGGTTTCTCACATATTGTTGTAATCGGTTATCTCTAACTTGTTCATTGATCAGATCCTACATGTGCCTATAATCTTTTGTGTTATTCCTATCCAACTCATGAAATAGGCAATATTTTCAAAATGCCCTTTCACGCTCCATGAGTTCTCCTCTTGTCAGCTTCCAATAGGGGATCTATCCTCTGGATGCAGATAAATTTGCTCCGAGGCCTCATTTAAATACGTGTAAGAAGATAATTTTGGTTCCCTTCTTTGTCGTTTCGATCCTTCAAAGCCATCATCCATCGTTCTTTTTCCTTTGCTTTGCTAGATCATGATACAAGCAATCCTCCGTCATCCAAAGCGTTGACCTATTCCTCATTGAATTCAGCATCCTCCTAGCGTAGAAACCTTTTAGCCTTATGATATAACTCTATAAGATCCCTCAAAGGATCTCGTTCTAGAGCAATGTTTAAATCCGTCTTTGCGGCTATTTCTAAGACTACTACTATCAAAACAATCAAAGGGTCTAGCATATCAACCGCGATTGCCGACGCATTGAACCGCATTAGAAAACTACTAAGGGTTGCCTAAGAACTCAGCTTCATTCTTGCTAACATCATTACATTTTCGTATCATGAGATATGGACCCGAAACTATTTCACAAATAAGTTCACCAACCTGGCATATTGTTGATGGAACAGTTCTCCAGCTATCTAAACCATAACGCCATCAAACGTGTCAAATATAAAGGGAAATACCATCTATAACCTCTTCAGACATACCCAACACCTCCATGTATTGGATGTACCGTATGAAATAAATAATTGGATCCATCTTCTCTCCATACGTTTCCAACGTAGGTAACTTGAAATCAGGAAAATTCCTAGTGTATCGAATGTTTAGAGTGAATGGACTCTTGTTTACATCCTCCAAGCTCTAGTTGGCAATCCATCCCTTATAACTGATCTCACCATCTCAGCAAGTCTTCCATTGTCATCCAAATGAACTCCCGAGTTTGCATTTCTCAATCTGCCCTCGACTCAACGAGGGAATTCCAGTTTATACTCCTCTAGCACCGCTTCTACATTCTGATTTACATTCGTATGCTCTACGATGCCTTTTGGATGCCCCAATTGATTTTCTCTGACAACAGTCCTTCTAGTTGATTGTCCAGTCATTCTGAATCTTCCTAAGTCTTAAATCAACACGTTCAAGAGTTTCTCAATGAAAGCACCAAAAGTTTTGAGCCAAAAATGGCACAAACACTAATAGATTAAATAGAGAATAAAAAGTGAAGAAAATAAATAAAAACAGAAAGTACACACATACTTTATGGTTTTGCTAACCTTGTCCTACGTCCACTTAACGATTTATTGCTTATATTCCAACATGAAGACTGAAGTTCTTATGGGTCGGTACAACTCCATTGAGATTATAAGAAATTAGAGTAGGGTGAGAAAGAGTTAAAAGATCCTAAAAAATGAGCCCCACCCCTTTATTTGTAGAGATAAGGAGCCTAAAATTTCACATAAAAGATCATCTGACTGTTTTCCTTGCTATAGACCAGCTCCCCAAAAAATAGGTCGCAACTCATTAACTTGTATGGGTCGGTGCAACTCCAAGGCAAGGGTCGGTACTGATCAATAAGATTGCCAAATTGGTTGCCTTCAACTCTTCATGTTGGATCGTTTTATAGTTAGCTTCATGATTCCATAGTCATTTGCATCAATAATAGCTTGTTCAGAGTCCAAATGACGAAGTTATAAAAGAATAAAGTTGCTGATTTAATAGTTCATGGAGATCGATATGGAATTGCAATGGATTAACAAAACAACACCGAAAATAGGTTCTAACATCGAATAGGTCTAGTAGGCAGAAGATGAACTCCAATGGTGGAGTATTTAGGGGTCGGTACCGACCCATATGGTAAGGTCGGTACTGACCCAACACTTTAGGGGTTTGGTTCTTGGATTTTTTTGTAGACTCAATTGTATTGTGATTTGGTTGTACTTAAGTTTTGGACTTTGTGGTCATCTCTTCAGGCATTTTGCCATGATAACTTCAAAGTTTGAATTGCCAAACTTGTCTGTATACTGCTTGATAAAAAGGCGGGATAACACTTACCCCCTAAAGCACACCTTGCGAATGGCAGGTGTGCTTTACTCGAAAAAAAATGTCAAAGTCAATGGAACTTTAGTTGCTGAACTTGTTGGTTATCAACTAATCAAACTGTTGCGAATCATCCTGTTCCTTTGGATTCTCTTTTCAGTTACGAGTCATTACAGACCTATCATAGCCTAAGACTCTAGACTTTGCCTAAGTGTTGCAAAAACATCATCACAATTTCGATTTCATATAAAGTTATTTAATCACATATCAAAATTGTCATGTGTTCGTCCAAGATTTACAATTCTATTTCAGTTATGAGGCATTCAAATCCTTTTATAAAGGTTAAATCTGTTTTCATTTTGTAGATTCGATTTATCTGTATCGTTATATGTTTATTTTAATGCACGATCTCTCTAGATTGGTAATCAAATTCGTAGCCATTCGGGGCTGATAATTAAACTCGCGATCTCTCTGGATCATTAATTGAGGTTATGGTTGTTCGAGGCCGAAAATCAAATCCATAGTCTCTTCGGACGGTTAATCGAATCCATGGCCATTCAGGGCTGATGATCAAATCCATGGTCTCTCCACACAATTAATTAAATCCATGGTCGTTCGAGACTGGTAATCAAATCCACGGTCTCTCCGGACTTAATCAAATCCATGTCCATTCGAGGCCGGTAATAAAATCCATAGTCTCTTAAAACCCTTGCTGAGCCCAATCGGGTCACTCACCAACAAGGGGACTTAATGATAAGAAAGCATATCTAGCCATTCTTCGATGAAGTAACCTACTTTCTGCACTCTAATCCTGACTCTTCGGTCGGGACTTAATGCGATCAAAGTCCATGGTCTCTCTGGACCCTTGCTAAGCCTAATCCACTAGATCTTCGACGAGGGGACTCAACGACCAGTAAGGTCATCTGCTCACGCTCCGATGAAGGGACCTACTTCTTAAACTCTGATCACGTCCCTTCAGACCATACTTTGTAGAAATTAATGTTGTACAAGTTCTTCCGCTCATGCTCCAACGAGGGGGACTTATACCTTGCACTATGGTCCTATCTCTCTAAATGGGACTTTAAAGCGATTGATGTCAATTATCATATTCAATGTGGATTTTTGTAATCAAGTTTAAATATAAAAAATAATATAAAATATGACAACTAGATAACTGGCTCATCAGGCATTACAGTCTGGCATCCGACTCAGAGCATGCCTAGGGACCGTACGGGATCTCATACTTGAGTAAGTGGCTAGACTATATTATTGGATGATTTATTAAAAAGGGGAAATAGAGTGTGAGAACCAAACCTGATTCTCTACTATCTGATCAAGAGATGACTATCCTTGACCTTCATCCTATGCCAATTCCATTTACTACGGTTGATAGCAGCTGTTGATCCATCGTCGTAGCTCAGCTTCTTACATGTTGTTGTAATCAGTTATCTTAGACCTATTCCTCGATTAGATCCCAAAGGTGCCTGTAATCATCTGTGTTATGCCCATTTAGCTCATGGAATAGGCAGTATTTTCTAGGTACCCTTTCATTCTCTGTAGGTTCTCTTCTTGGAGGCTTCCGATGGAGGATCTGTCCCCTAGTACGTAGATAAATCAGCTCCGAGGTCTCATTTAAATCTATGTAAAAAGAGAATTTCGGTTCCTTTCTTTTCCGCTTCAATCCATCAAAGCCACCATCCATCTTCCTTTTTCCTTTGTCCTTGCTAGATCCTACTCTGAGAGATTCTCCGCCATCCAAAGCATTGACCTCTTCCTTATTAGATTTAACATCCTCCTAGCGTAGAAACCTTTCAGCCTCATGATACAACCCTACAAGATCCCTTAACGGATCCTGTTCCAAAAGCAATCTTTAAATCTATCTTTGCAGCTACTTCTGAGACCACTGCTATCAGAACCATCGAAGAGTCTAGCTTATCTACTATGGTCGCTGATGCATTGAAACTTATCAAAAAACTCCCAAGGTTTTCCCTGGCCCTATGCTTTATTCTTTTTAAAGTCATTACATTCTTTGGTCATGAGATATGAACCAGGAACTGTTTCAAAAATCTGTTCACCAACTCGGCCCATGTATTGATGGAACCGTTCTCTAGTTGTCTAAACCATAATACCGCCAAACTTGTTAAATATAAAAGGAAACACCATCCCATATCCTTTTCAGATGCACCCAAGACCTCCGTGCGCTAGATGTACCTCATCAAATGAACCGTTGGGTCCGTCTTCTAGATGTTTCCAGCGTTGGTAAGTTGAAATTTGGTGAATTTTTAGCGTACAGAATGTTTGGAGTTAATGAATCCCTGTTCACATGCTCCAGGCTCGGTTTAGGAAATCCACTCCTCATAGCCCATCTCACCATTTCAACAAGTCTATCATTGTCATCCAAATGAACTACCGAGCTTGCATTCTCAGCTTGCCCCCTGACTTAGCAAGGGAACTCTGGTACATACTCCTTCGGTACCACTTCTACATTTTGATTCGCATTCATATGCTCTGCATCATCTCAGGATACATATCATACCTTCCTCGGCCAGGACGACCCATGCCTTCGAGCCCTTGTGGGTTAGTATTGACCTGTGCTTGAGGTTTAGTATCGATAGTTTGGCTTGGTTTTGTCCCGGCTTGTCCTACTCCGCTTCCAGTACATGTGCTCTGGCTTCTGGTCTTTGATTCTTATTTGTAGCTACTCCGGCTATCTTCATCTGTCCCATGCTCCTGAAAAAGTTCTCCATCATCTCTTTCTAGCGAGCAGTCATCCTTTCTTGTAATCCATTCATCATAGTCTCCATATCATCCTTGGTTGTATAGATGGATGTGGGGTTAGCCTTTGTGGACACCTCTTGGCTGCCTCCTAGTTGATTTGCTATGGCAACAGTCCTTTTATTTGATTTGTCTAGTCATTATGAATCTTCCTAAGTCTTAAATCAGCGAGTTCAAGTGGTTCTCATTGAAAATACTAAAATGTTTGAATCAAAAATGGAACAAACACTAATAGATTGAGTAGCGAATAAAAAGTGAAAGAAATAAATGAATATGAGTAAGAAAGTATACACAGAGTTTATAGTGGTTCGGATAGTCTTAGCCTACATCCGCTTAATAATTTTTATTGCTTATATTCTGACTAGGAGGCAGAAGTTCTTATGGGTTGATACGACTCCATTGAGATTACAAGAAACTAAAGTAAGGAGAGCAAGGGCCAAAAGATCTTGAAAAATGAGCCCTACCCCTCTATTTATAGAGGTAGGGAGCCTAAAATATCACACAAAAGATCCCAAACTATTTTCCTTGATGTAGACCAATTCTCCAAGAAAATAGATTGCCAACTCATCAACGTGTATGGGTCGGTACAACTCCAAGTTTAGGGGTTGGTACCAACCAATATGATTGCCAAGTTAGTTGCCTTCAACTCTTCATGTTAGATCATCTTATGGTTAGCTTCGTGATTTTATAGTCGTTTTAATCAATAATAGCTTGTTTCAGAGTCTAAATGATGGAGTTGTAAAAGAATGAAGTTGTCGGTTCAAGAGTTCATGGAGATCGATAGAGAATTGCATTGGGTTAACATAACAATATCGGAGATGGGTTTCTCACATCACATAGGGTTAATAGGCGGAAGATGAACTCCAATGGTGGAATATTTAGGAGTCATTACTGACCAAACACTTTGGGATTTTGGGTTCTTGGATTTTTGTGATGGACTTGCATTTGTATTATGATTTTTCTTGTACTTGAATTTTGGGCTTCGTGGTCATCTCTTCAGACATCTTGCCTTGATAACTTCGAAGTTTGACTGTCTGACTCATCTGTATATTGCCTGGTCAAAATGCAAGATAACAGATAAGGAAGGAGATATCGCCTTAGAATGGATCAAGTGATATATTGGATAGTGTACTTGTTATACTTTGGTTTTTAAAAACTACATAGTAGATTGAATATATATATATATATATATATATATATATACATAGACACACTATATAAGTCGCGTTGCATTCATGGACAACACTTATTCCTTTTAGAGAGACTAATCATTTTTATTACAACTTGTAAGAATGAGCTAGCTAACGAGGAATGCTTCTAGGAACTCGATTTCTAGAGTTGAGGAGGGGGCGTAATCGGGGGCTGCTAACCCCAACTTGCAGAACATGTTCACTGAAATGGTGCAAAACATGGTTCAAAATGTCTAAGTTCCTTCTATAATGGTTGTTGGTGGTGAAGCTCTAGTGCAAGCGTCGAGGGCTAATTTCGTTGATCTAAACAAGGATTACTCTACTTTAGTAGGCAAAATGTTCCTTTGAATGGAATCGGCCATTAAAGTACAGGATTGGTTAGACAACTGCAAACGCATCTTTGAGGATATAGAGTAGAGGATGCGATGAAGAGGAAGCTGGTCTCTAGACAGCTTTTGGGATAAACTATGTGTCATGGAACATCATCAAGATTGCCACTCTTGAGGATCAGATTACTTAGGAGCATTTTAAGGCGAGGTTTGAAGAGAAGTATATACCAACTGCTCAAAAGTCGATGCTCTTCTAAAATTTTACTAACTCGAGATAAGAGAATATTTCTATGTTAGAGTACGTGGATGAGTTTGGCATGATTTTGAGGTATGGTCTTTCTTTTATTGATACTCCGCTCAAGAAGAATGTGAAGTTTATTATAGGCTTGGATGATTATCTTGGAAAAAAGTTAGTATAATATATTGATGAGTCATTTGAGAGGCTAGTGGAGAAGGTATTTCAATATGAGAGTCCATAACCTAAGCCTGTTTTTTCTCCCAAGGATGAGCCAAAGCCGCTAGTTGGAGGAGGAGGCAAGAAGAAGTGGAACAAGAAGAAGAAGAAGAAGAAAAAGATGCAGCTGCAGATCAAGGGTAGCTAGAGGAAGAGAAAGTGGGAGCCTACCTGCTATAATATTGGAGAGAAGGGCCATATTGGCAAAGATTGTAAGGCGAGAGGCAAGAAGTGCTACAACTGTAATAAGCTGGGCATATCAAGAAGGATTGCCCAGAACCACCAAGGAATAAGGAGGTTGTTTGTGATTATGCTTTGAACGTTGTTTCGACTTCGTTAAGTGCTCCATTGATGAAGAAGAAGGGGAAAGTATCATTATACGGGGTACGCTTTGTATTTTTGATACACACCTGTACGTGTTTTATTCGATATCAGGGCTTTGCATTCCTTTATATTTATTGATTTGGTAAATAGATTAGGAGTGAAACCTGAGATAATTGACCAACCCTTGATTGTTACAAACCCTATTGGAGGATCGACTAGCATTTGCATGGTTTGACGAGATTTAGCATTATCTAGTCATAGATGTTTACTTGCATGTGATTACTTTGTTTTGGCTTTTTTAGGGTTTGGTGTTATTCTAGGGATGGACTGGCTGTAGAAGTATGGAGTAATGATGGATTATGTTAGGTCATTTGTGACGATAGGGATAGATGATAGGCATAGGTTGGAGATAGGTTACCTACCTTATGATGAGGTGATGGTTAGCTTTCTATACTCACTTGGATCCCACTTGACGAGTTGTCTTTGTGCCTATAGCGAGGAAGTGTCAGGATATATTCAAGGAGGTGACCGAATTACCACCACATAAGGAGATTGAATTCCGCATAGATTTGAGGAAGGATGCCAAACCGATTGTTATGACATTGAGGTGTATGGGGTCGAAAGAGAAGAAGGAACTAGAGGTGCAAGTGAATGACATATTGTGACAAGGGTTCATTCAATGAGATTAATCTGAGTGGGGAGCAGATATAGTGTTCGCTGTTAAGGTGGACGATTCTTTGAGATTGTATGTAGATTATCGTGAGCCAAATAAAGTAATGAAGAAGAATAAGTATCCACTCCAATGTATTGATGACCTACTCGATCAGCTCCATGGTGCTAAGGTGTTCTCTTAGTTGGATCTTATTACGGGGTTTTATCAATTGAGAATGGAAAAATAGAGTGTGCTGATCATAGCATTTCGTATGTGTTTCGGTTCTATGAGCGGTTGGCTATGCCATCGAGCTAACCAACGCACCAGCATACTTTGTTGATCATTTGAACCATGTTTTCAAGGATTATCTAAATGAGTTTTTTTAATTTTTATTAATGGACGATATCCTTGTTTATTCAAGGATGGAGGAAGAACACAAGGACCATTTGAGGATTATGCTCAAGGTGTTGTGGAAGCACAAATTGAAAGCAAACTTTTCAAAGTGTCACTGTTGGAGGAGGGAAATGCAATTTTTGGTTGCATTGTTTCTGAGCATGGTATTGCTGTAGATCCAGCAAAGGTGGCGGTAGTGCAAGATTGGGATTGGCCCAAGACTGTTACAGATGTCAGGAGTTTCCTTAGATTGGTGGGACATTATAGACGTTTTATCAAGGATATTTCTAAAGTAGCGACATCGTTAACTAGCTTGACATAGAAGAATCATACTTCTAATTAGGATGCGAGGTGCGAGCATGCATTCGTGAGTCTGAAGGAGTGGTTAACAAGCGCACTAGTGTTTGTTATTCCAAGTGGGAATGGGGAGCTGATAGTATACAGGGATGCCTATTGTACTAGACTAGGTATGATGTTGATGTAGAGGGAAAAGGTTATCGCCTATGCTAGTCGATAACTGAAATTGCAAAAGAAAATAATCCAATGCATGATTTGGAGTTGGCGACGTTAATATTTATTTTGAAGACACGAAGGCATTACTTGCTTGGGGAGAGACTCGAGTTGCATACAGACCACTAATCATTGAAGTATCTCTTCCCCAAAAAGGATCTTAATCTTTGTTAGCCACGATGGTTAGAGTTATTGACCTCTTATGACTTTAGTACTTCCTATACGATCGATAAGGTAAATGCAGTCATTGATGCTTTGATTAGGAGACATGCCAGCATTGGAGTGATGTTCATAGAATGGAAGTAGTTAGAGTTCATCGCTAGCTATGATTTTAGACCTCGATGTGAGCTAGAGCCAGAAGTGTTAGCTAGCTTAACGATCAGCCTACTCTGATTCAGCAGATCGGCACTAGTCTAAGGCGGGACACTAGACTAACAGAGATTGTGGAAAAGATAGAAGGAGTACAGTCTGAGGAGGTGAATAAGTATGGGATTGACTGTGATGGTTGGATCCAAAAGGATGGAAGATTATTTGTTCCTGATGTCGATGGGTTAAGGGATGAGGTGCTACGAGAGTGCCATCATTCAAGATTGACTATATATTCAGATGGTAATAAAATATACCATGATATGAGTTAAACATTTTATTGGAAAGGGGTGAAGAAGGATGTTAGGACATTCATATCAAGGTGCATGAATTATAAGGTGGTCAAGATGGAGCAGAAGAAGCCAATTGGTAATGGGAACATTTTCAATGGACTTCATCAATGGATTGCCGAGGACGAAAGGAGGGTACAGTAGCATCTAGTTCATAGTTGATAGGTTGTCAAAGAGTGCTAGATATGTACCTATAAAGTCTAGTAGAATCGCACCCAAATTGATCGAGTCGTATGTGAAGTGTGCTACGCAATTCCATGGTGCATCGAAGAGCATTGTCAACGACCGAGACTTTTTGTTTACTTGCAGGTTTTGGAATATCTTACAAGAGGAGTTAGAGATGGAATTGCATCTCAGTACAGCTTATCATCCACAAACTAATAGGCAAACTGAGAGAGTGAATCGTATCTTGGAGAATCTCTTGCGAGCTTGCATTCTCGATTTCGATGGTTCGTAGGAAAATCATTTACACTTAGTAGATTTCCATACAACAATAGCTATTAGTTTAGCATCGATATGACACCATTTGAGGCATTATATGACTGACTATGCAACAGTTCTTTAAATTGGTAGGAAGTGGGTGAAAAAATGATACTTTGGCCAGATATAGAGAAACTTGGGAGAATATCGAGATCATTCGGCAAGGAATGAAAGCTGTTTAGGATAGACAGAAGAATTGGCTGATAGAAGAAGACGTGACCAAGAGTTATGCATCGCATTATGGCATTTGTCAAGATCTCTTCACTAAAGAACGCTGTTTGATTCGATACTAAGGGAAAGTTGGAGCCGAGATTCGTTGATTCTTTTACGGTACTTGAGAGGTTTTGGGAACATGGCTTATAGAGTTGGCCTACCTCTAAAGATGGTGGGCGTGCACAATGTGTTTCATATCTCCCAGTCGTAGAAGTTTGTGTACACCTCAGGAATGATAGTTGAACCGAGTCATCTTGATGATATTGAGGTTGAGCCAGAATCTTTGAGACCTCATAGGCCTATTCGTATCATCGGTGTGATACAAAGCAGCTTAAGAGGAAGGCGGTTGGGCCGAAGAAGGTTTAGTAGAGTCAGGGCGAAGGAGATTGTACTTGGGAGATCGAGGAGAGCATGAGACCACTTATCCGGATCCCTTTACTTAGAGAGACTTTCTGTTTATGACATTCACTTTCACTTTCGATATCATATAGGGTAGTTTGGTATCATGCATGTTAGGATTAGCGTAGATACCAGCCCTTGCTTTTTTGTGCATGTTTGATATTTGTTATGTTTACTCGTGGAAGTTAGGCATATGGGGTAACTATGTTGATTTTAGTTTTTTCATATTGGGGATTTCAAGTGCGAAATTCCTAAAGGGGGAGTGTAACGACCCTTATTTTACATATTAGAGGATCATAAAATATTGGTTTTAAATTCTTAGTAGGTCATATAACTCTATAACTTTGGGAAATGCCTACTACTAACATTTCCTATCTTTAGAACTGTATCGAATGGTTTTTCCCTTGAAAAATTATAATGGCTATAGCTTTTGATAAAATATAAGTCAGCATCCGGGACCACTTACATTGGAAAGATATGATGGTTTTGAGGATAGTCATAATCGCAAATTGAACTTTCTAACTATGAGCTACAGCTGTTTGAAATTTCGCAGTTTTGGGAGTAGCTTAGTGAGCAATTAGTGAGTTTAGGGAAAGGCCGACAACACATTTTGGGTTTAGAAGCTATATTAGCCTAAATAAACATTATCAAACCATTTCTACCATCTCCTAAATAGATATAAGCCTCCACTAACTCGTTCTTCACCCAAAACTTCCTCTTTTCTCCTCCAAATCAGGTCTAATAGGAGCAGATAAGCAAGGGAATTTATTAAAGATCTTCAAATCTACATTTTTGGGGAAGAAAAATTAAGGTTGGTGTTCATTCTTGGATTTTCCTCGTTTTGCTTGCAAAACATGGATTTTTGGGTGTGTGGTAAGTGGTTTATAATATCTCACCTAGTTATATATGTATCTATAGGTTTTGTTATGTTTTAAACTCATTTTTAAAGTTAAAATTACGATTTGAGAATGATTTGATATCAAACCTAAAGTAAAAACGAATTTAAAATGATTTAATCATATTAATTTGAAGTATAGTTGCCTTTGTATGTGTTAGGCTACATTATAGATGCATTATATAATGAATTGCTACGGTTTGATGTGTATTTGGATGTTTGGATGCTGATTAATATGTGATTAGATTTTGGATGTATGTTTGAAGGGTTGAAAATGCTCATTGGAGTGGACTAAAGGTAGGGTTCGTGAAATCGGACATCTATGGATAGATTCAAGGATGTTAAGAGCCTTACTGATGCATATGAAATGCACAAGGGTCAAGAACGAAGCGTAACAGTGAAATAAATGCAAAATTGGAAGTTAGAGTTACTACAGCATATTGGTTTGGCGCTTCGAGACAGGCTTCGGTCCTACATGGAGTTAGGTTGGTAATGGCTATAGGCTAAGAAGGAAGAAGATCAGACGGCAAACATTGTCTGGTGGCACTGCAGTTTATAGGCTGGATAGGATTTCCTGTCTGGGGTGTGCTTTGGGCTTGGTTCGGGCGTGACTCTATTCGATGCCAGAGTATAGATTTCAGTCTGAGGTTTGGCGATGCTTCTGGTTAAAGGGGGAGCTACTTTGGGATATTCCCTTAGCAACTCTAGGCTTGGTTCGGGTATCACCAGATAGAGAATGGGGTCGAGAAATATTTTTCATGGCAAGGTGGTACTTCGGGCATTTCTTCATGGCATGTTCCAAGGTTTTGGGAGTGATGTGGAATGCAGTAGGCAACTCCAAATGAATTGGTATGGCCATTGATTTTGTGGATCGACTAGTGAAGTGGCAATGTAGCACTTCGATACAACCAAATCGACGACGATAATTTCAAAACTTTGTTATGATGGCTCTACGACTTACGATGGGTATCTAGAGCATTTTAAAGAAACGATGGGAGTTGTGATAGTGATCCACAAGGAAAAATTAAAAGATGTGGCATGTGAGTAGAAAATTTGCGATTATTTTCTATTATAAAGATAGTCGGGATGGGATAAGCATGAGTTTCATTATGGAGATGTGTGCGAAGGGATCATTGATAATCGGAGGTTTCTAGTGTGCTCATAAATAAAGGGCATGTGGGGATGCCCACCTAGATTCGTGATTGCATCCAGATCTTTGCAATGGCAGATTACCCTGGCCTTTTGTGATCGTGAGCTTGATTCCTAGCCTTAAGAAGTAGCTTGGATTTGAACCAATGAAGTCGGAATTTGGATTGAGTCCCTGGTTTGCAATTGTGCCATATGAGCTATCATGTATCCAATGCATATGAGCAATGGTGAGGATTTTTTGATGGATGCTATGTTTTCCATGGTTGTTATCACTCTAGGGTGTCACATTATATAGGTATTTTCAACCGTATACCTAGACATTGAACATTGTACTTTGATTGTACCACACCTACATGGAAATGATAGTAGATTAGCATATATCGACTATTATGTGCTAACTCTTTGGATGCAGAGATAGGTTCGGTATGGTTCTTCATACCCATGGCCTTATTTAATATATATATATGTCTTTTCTAGTATTTTGGAGAAGATATATCGCTCATTCCAGACTATTGTCTGACCTGAGGTTTTATGCTTTGCTTCTTATTATCTCGGGTACTCTTAAATGAGTAAATTTGGGACAATAGGTTTAGATAATGCATGGAGCTGTACGAAGTACGAGAAGGATCCTACACTTTCATATATCATACTTTGGAGTTTACTATCGCTTATGTACCGCTGTACAGAACTATAGAGCTGTGTCGGTACTTGTATGACTTTGGAGATAGTTAAAGAGTTTATTTTGGAGATTGGGATGTATAAACTCTGTTATTTTGGTTTTTATATAATCAGTGAACATCATGTACTATGATGTTCTTATTTATGGTTCATTTGATTATATTATTGTCTCACCTATTTTACATCTATGTTATTATTATATTTCATCTATGCACTATGAGATGTTCCACATGTTCCATGTTTGAATTTTTTTTATTTTACACCCTTGGCTACAGTCCTACATCGGTCGGGTACCTCTATAACACACTATACAGGTATGTTGGGTACCAGTGGGGTAAGGTGAGTGTCACAACCTTAGTACATGTAAGTCAAGACATTTACTTCATGTCTTGAAATCATAGAAAATTGGACACTTCAAAAATAATATTAACTCCATATGCTTGCTAAGTCCTATAAACTAACATACGGCCAGAATACCTTATGTACATCACCGGACTCCAAAACATTTTACCTAGACAAATATAGTTGTCTTTTATTGGTGACTTATATTATTTAAACTTTTAGGAAACTTTTTACTTAACTATGCTCTTATGCTTTTCACGTCGTATATAAGCATATCCCAATCCTAACGTAAACATTTATGTTAATTTCAAACAACATTTAATAACATATGTCCCAGAATTCAAAATAAAATCTATTATTTTCTTCTTAAATATAACTCGTCTTGGTATTTTTTATTTTAAGGACATGTTTTCCTTATCATCTCAAAATAATATTTTTATTTTTTTCTAAATCGATAATATACTTTCAAAAATCCTTTTTTTTCATCATATTACTTTAATTATCTCAAACATCAATATTTAATCCAAAAATAATAACTTTAATAAATTTTCCTTAAAAACAACAAAATTATTAACACTTTACATCAAACTATAATATTTATTTATTTTCTTCACAACCATTTTACAATTATACATCGTCCATCAATAACAAAATCCTACATTAAATCTAAAAATCCTTTTCAATATCGAAAATTGTTCTTTGAAAATATCTCTTTATTACTATTATCATTCTCATAATACGTCTTAGTTTTATTGCTTAAATAATTATAATAATTTTCTTTTCGTAAACTCCATAAAACAATTATGTTATTATTTGCTAAAAATTTAGATACTCCTCCAAAAATCATAATACTATTTATTTAAATTCCACCTTACATAATAAATAATAGTAAATTATCTTTTGAAAATAGATTTTTCCTAATTGTTTCAAAATTTTCCAAAATTCATAAATAATGCCCTCATTAATTTTAAGGCCCTCAATAATAAATAATCATAAAATTGACTATCCTAACTAGTTCACCAAAATCAATTCAAGCTTAAAGGCTGTATAATTCTTATCTAACTCCAATCAAATTTCAATTGAAAATATCAATTACTTTTAGTTTAGTTTTTGTTAAATCAAACTTTTTGATCTTAAATCTTATTCTTCAAACAACTTCTAAGATGTGAAAAACATAAAATTCTCTATTAAGTTTAACCAATGTTTAATTTCAATCATCGCACAATTTTTTCATAATAAATTATTTAAATCCTACTCAAACAAATTTTCATAAACTATTACTTTAACCGTTTCATGTTAAACAATTACATATAAAATCATAAACCAATTTTATTTCAATTAAATATATTTATCCATAAGTCCAATAAAAATAATTAATATAAATTATAATTTTTCAAAACTAATTTCTTCTCAACAATTATTAAAAAATATTTAACTTCCAAAATTCAATTGTTTATAGCTTTATTAATTTAATATTAATTTCTCCAAATGTTGTTAAATTGCAAGTAACTTCAAAAAATTTCTAAAATACCCGTACTTCATTTTTACAACATTATTTCGTATAATTTATAACCATTTTATCATATATACAAGTATATATCATTTTATTTTATAATCCGCCCATTTATAACAACTTAACTAATACATAATGTGTATAAATGAAAATATTTTCGAAATTCATTTTGGGCTACTAACTATAATCATATCGAATTCAAAAATGGTTACCAAAATCTTTATATCATTTATTAATGCATGTTTTCAAAAGTTTATATCACAACCCTTCAATCTCTATTCAAAACTACATACATATTACAATTGAAAATTTCCGTAGTTTAATTATTTTTCTCAATTCAGATTCTTTCCAAAATGGTTCAAATTTCACTTAGAAAAATAAACATATGAAATACATCATTTAAACTTTACCTTTATAAATTACAAATGTTCACAAAATTGTAAAGAAAGTGTAATATTTAATTTTTTTTAAAGTGTGACGAAATCATTATATAATAAAGGAAATTCAAAAGGATGTATCTTTATTGGTCAATTTACTTTAAAAATGTTTCTTTAACAAAAGGAAAGTATATAACAAAATATACAGACAATACTGCACCTTGCATAATTTATTTTTTCTAAAAACAAAGGCTTTAATATATTTATGGAAACTTTTTTTTATTAAATTTTCTCATGTTTAAAACTAAAAATAAGGTCAACATTTCAAACGAACTTCAACTTCACTAACTTTCCCAAAAATCTCTAACATTATTATTTCTAACTTTTTAGAAAGAACATTACAATTAATTTAAATAATTTAATTTGAATTGATCATAACTTACACGAGACCAACTAAAATAAAAAAGGTAAAGTGTCGTCATTACATATATAAACATCAAACTATATCCTATGGACTTGAGGATACTGTTGAGTCACAAGTTTTATGAAGGTTTTGATTTCTGACAAATAACTAAAGGCGATCGACAAAACAAATACATCATGGCTACATATGGTACTCTAGATTATAGGTTGATTATTTGATATTGTATTAGTGATAAACTTGTTAAAATCTATCCTCAAATAATCATGCATTTCAATATAATTAATATATATACATTTGAAATTGCATTGCACATTCACTATGCAAATTATCAGAGACCGGTCGACCGGTAGTAAAAAAGGCGGTCGACCGTTTCTGCATAATATGCACAATGAACGTGCACACATGCACATAACGTATATATATTTGAATTCCTGTCTACTGGTCACTTTTTAACCTGTCGACCGTTTTTAAACAGAAAGCAATTTTTCCAAAAGACACTTCTCTTCTCCAAAGGTTGCATCTCTTACCTTTCACCAAAGATCATATCTCTTAATGGCAACTACTCACAAAGAGTTACAACCATTCTTATCTATATAAACTCATCTAATTCGTTGATTAAAACAACATGATTATATATGCTTTTTAGTCTAATCTCTGATCTTACTTTCTACATACTCCTGCACTCTAAAAGCTCTCGATTATTTATTGAATCATTGAAACTATTTCATATCTTTTGATTCAATAAGTAATATACTTTCCTTAATCTTTTCAAAACATCATTCGCATACTTTGAGGATAAGATTATAGGAAGGGTGTACTACTAGTGACAAATCCGTGTTTTCAAGAACACAAGTTGTCAACAACAATTGTATTTGTTCTTGTGTTGAAGTCCTCTGTGTTGTAAGAGGCAAGTGTTGAAGTCCTCAGTGTATTAGAGGCGTGAAATCCCGTTCGGTTGTTCGGGTGTTGTAAACATGTTCCTCCGGGTGAAGCGAGGTAGTTAATAGTGAAAATCCAGATAGAAGTATGGGACTGGACGTAGGACGGTGCTCCGAACCAGTATAAAAATCTCTGGTGTGATTTTTTTATTTTTTTATTTACTATGCTATTATCATCTATTTCCGCATTTATATTGTAGTCCATATTACACGATCCGTGTGTACTATATTAGCACATATAATTGTATACACACCGCACTTTCATTTGGTATCAGAGCACGGTCATCATATAACCGTAACACAGTTATTTGATATATTATAGTAATATGGCAAATAACGTAAGTACTAGCACTCAAAACACTACTTACACGGAGGGTCAATCGACACAAAGACCTCCATTTTTCAATGGTCTTAACTATAGTTATTGGGCAACACGTATGTCATTCTTTATGCAATCAAATAGCTATGATGCTTGGAATGCCACTCAAAGAGAAATAGTGAATCCAACAAATGATTATTCAGAATGGACTGCAGCTGAGAAAACGGCAGCAGCCGTAAATGCAAGAGCAATAAATATGTTGTTCTGTGCATTAGACCAAAATGAATATAACCGTGTTAGTATCTGCACTACTGCATATCAAATGTGGCAAACACTAAAAATCACTCATGAAGGTACTAACAAGGTTAAACAAGCCAAAATAGCCATGCTGAAAAGTCAATTTCAAAATTTCAAAATGAAACCAAATGAGACAATAAATGACATGTATTCACGGTTTCAAACTATTCACCATGCACTTATTGGCTTAGGACAAAAGTATTCTGATTTCGATGTTGTTTCAACAGTCCTACATTCTCTGACTAGTGAATGGGAAGGAAAAGTATTAGCAATTGAAGAAGCTAATGACCTTTCCGTCATGAAGCCAGATGAATTGATAGGAAATTTAATGTCCTATGAAGCAAATTTGCAGGCTAGAAAAGAACAGAAAGAAGAAAAGAAAAATGTAGCATTTCATGTTGAGAAAGATGAAAATGAATCAGATTCTGAAGACGAAGATTTAGCATTCATTGCGAAAGGATTTAAAAAATTCCTAAAATATCGAAAAGCCAATCGTTACAATAAAAGGAAACCTGGATCAAACAAACCATCTTCATCTGCTATAGAATGTTTCAACTGCCACAAAAAGGGACACATGCAGAAAGATTGTCCAGAACAAAAGAAGAAGTCAGAAAATGACAAATTCAAATATAAGAAGGACAAATCTAAGAAACGAGCTTTCTCAGTAACATGGGATGATTCAGAGTCATCTTCATCAGAAAGTGAAAGTGATTCAGAGAATGAACAAGCTAATGTTTGTTTTATGGCAACAGAAGATGAGGTACAAATTCCTACATTTGATGAATTACTTGATATTAATGTTGAATTAATAGTCAAATATAAAGACATAAAACGTCAATTAAAAGTAGTCAAAGCAGATTTAAGTAGAGCAAAGTTTGAACGAGATATGTTAAAAGATGAGAAGAAAATATTAGAAGAGGAACTTGAAAATATTCAAGAATCATCATCTAATGTTGACTCTCAAATATCTCTTTTGAGTCAAGAAATAGAAGCTCAAAAAGAAAAAAATAATGCTCTCACTACTGAAAATCATGAGCTTAAAGCAAAAGTCAAAATTCTAGACCTAGAAAAAGCTAGCTTACAAACAAAGTTTTGATGACATTACTCAAAATGTTTCTAACTTTAACAAAGGTCGAGAAAATTTGATAAAAATAATTGAAAGTTCACAATCTATTTCAGACAAAAAAGGATTGGGATATAACAAACAAGAAACCAAGAAACATCTTGGAAATAAACGGAAGAAGAAAGTACAAAAAACTGAAGCTAAGAAAAATCTTAGTTTATTATATTCCAAACCAAAACCAGTTGTGAAATTTCAAAAGAAAAATGTCAAGACTATCAAAATATGGGTTCCTAAAACAAATAACAATTTGATTAGGAACAAATACATTCAGCAATTCATGAATACTGTGCATTTTAATAAAAATAATATATATAAAGGGGATACCGGACCCATATGGGTTTGGACTCCTAAGACCTAACTCTTAGGACCCTATAAAAAGTGGGTACCATGGACTTAATTCTATTTTTGCAGGTCCCACTTAAGAAAAGAGGAAAGTGGATATTGGACAGTGGTTGCTCAAAGCACATGACAGGAGACAAGAGTCTATTAACAAATATTACATATTCAGATGGTGGCTCCGTCACTTTTGGAGACAATTCAAAAGGCTATATCATCGGCAAAGGCGATGTGAGCAATTGCAGTACATCTAACTTACCTCTTATTACTAATGTCATGCTAGTTAGAAATTTAAAACACAATTTGCTTAGTATTAGTCAGTTATGTGACAAGGGATTTATAATTTCATTTTCAAATAATAAGTGTAGTATTTTAGATAAAGACCATAATTTGGTTTTCGAAGGTTATAGAGACAGAAATATATATATTCTGAATATGAATATTAATCATAATTCAGATATGTGTCTTGTGGCTAATGACAATGATCCATGGCTATGGCACAAACTCTTCTGTCATATAAACTTCAGAACTATTGACAAGCTAGCCAAAAACAATCTAGTTAGAGGACTACCCAAAATGAGTTTTAAAGTTAACAACATTTGTGATGCATGTCAATTAGATAAATTGACCAAATCATCTTTTAAATCCAAGAAAGTCATATCAACATTACAACCACTTGAGTTACTACACATGGATTTATTTGGACCTACTAGGGTTCAATCAATAAATCACAGTCAATATGTGCTTGTAATTATTGATAATTTCTCTCGTTATACATGGACAATTTTCTTAAAAAATAAAAGTGACACTTTCGATCATTTCAAATCTTTCGTCAAAAGAATTCAAAAATCAAAAGGGATTAAAGTTAAAAATATAAGAAGTGATCATGGCGGAGAGTTTGAAAATAATGAATTTGAACATTTTTGTACAAAGAAAGGTATATATCATAATTTTTCGTTTCCCAGAACTCCACAACAAAACGGAGTTGTAGAACGGAAGAACCGAACTTTACAAGAATGTGCAAGAACATTATTGAATGGAACCACCTTACCAAAACATTTTTGGGCGGAAGCTGTGGCAGCTGCCTGTTATGTTTTAAATCGTGTATCCATAAGGCCTCTTACCAAGAATACTCCTTATGAATTATTTAACAAAAGGAAGCCTAAAATCTCATATTTCAAATTTTTTGGTTCCAAGTGCTTTATTTTAAATACGAAAGACCAGCTTGGCAAATTCGATCCAAAAGCCGATGAAGGAATATTTGTCGGTTATTCAGAACGAAGTAAGGCCTATCGGATATTTAATAAACGAACCAAAACTATTGAAGAATCACTTCATGTCTCTTTTGATGAAATCTATTAGCACCCTCACACTATATCAGATGATGACGAATCAATAGTCACTAACAATCAAATCATCACAAATATTGATTCTGACTCGGAAAATATTCCTCAAACATGTGAGTTACAATCACCACCAAGAATATTAAGAGACCATCCGGCTCAAAATATAATCGGTGAAATAACATCACATGTCAGAACAAGGAGTCAACTCAATCAAATGGGTCATGTCGCTTTTCTCTCAAATATCGAACCTAAGAATCCAAAAGAAGCTGCTACAGATGATTACTGGATCATTGCCATGCAGGAAGAACTAAATCAGTTTGAGCGCAATGACGTTTGGGAACTTGTTCCACGACCAACTGATCAGTCAGTAATTGGTACTAAATGGGTCTATAAAAATAAGGCCGACGAACAAGGAAATATCACCAAAAATAAAGCAAGATTAGTAGCACAAGGATATAATCAGGAAGAAGGTATCGATTATGAAGAAACTTTTGCACCGGTTGCTCGACTAGAAGCTATTAGAATCCTATTATCTTTTGCTTGTCACCATAATTTCAAACTTTATCAGATGGATGTCAAAAGTGCTTTTCTCAATGGATTTATCAAAGAGAATGTCTATGTCGAACAACCTCCTTTGTTCGTACATGAAAAATATCCTGACCATGTGTTCAAACTTAAGAAAGCTTTGTATGGTTTAAAACAAGCACCTCGTGCTTGGTATGAACAACTACGTAGCTATCTTATTAACTCAGGATTTCAAATAGGCAAAGTCGATCAAACCTTGTTTATTAAACATTCTCAAAAAGATATTCTAGTTATCCAGATATATGTAGACGATATCATCTTCGGTTCAACAAACGATAAACTCTGCAAAGAATTTGCAAGTATTATGACCAAAGAATTCGAAATGTCTCATATGGGAGAACTATCTTATTTTCTTGGACTTCAAATAAAGCAACTTTCAAACGGTATTTTTATCAATCAAGAAAAATACTGTGAAAACCTTATCAAACGCTTCGGATTAGAAAATACATCTGGTAAACCAACTCCTATGAGTACAACTATACATCTTGAAAAAGATGAAAGTGGTAAGAATGTTGACCAGAAATTATATCGAAGCATGATTGGTTCTCTTCTTTATCTTACAGCTAGTCGTCCGGATATAATAATGAGTGTTTGTTTATGTGCTCGTTTTCAAGCCGATCCAAAGGAATCACATCTACGAGCAGTGAAACGTATAATTCGTTATCTTAATAATACCAAAGATTTCGGTCTTTTTTATCCAAAAGAATGTCCATTTGAATTAGTATCATATAGTGATGCTGATTTCGGTGGCTCACGAACGGATAGAAAAAGTACAAGTGGTACGTGTCATTTTATTGGAAAATCACTTGTCTCCTGGTTCAGTAAGAAACAGAATTGTGTTTCACTATCAACATGTGAAGCTGAATATATATCAGCAGCTCTCGCTTGTACTCAAGTACTATATATGCAACAAACACTTCAAGATTTTGATATTCATTTATCAAATTCTATTATATATTGTGATAACACCAGTGCTATAAATCTCTCTAAAAATCCAGTAAATCACTCTAGAACCAAACACATTGATATCCGTCATCATTTCCTTCGAGATAATATTGACAAAGGAAATATATGTCTTGAATATGTCCATACTGACAATCAATTAGCGGACATTTTTACTAAGCCTCTGCTCGAATCTAATTTTATTAGATTACGAAGAGAGCTTGGTTTAATTTCAAGGAAAAATCTTGACTAAGTAATTTCTAAAGAACGTCTTCTTTTTAGTTATTCTTTAACCATAACTTTTGCATAAACTTTTTTTTTACATTAAATATAAGCCATTGCTTGATTTAATGGTTAATTCTCTTTACTCATTTTTTCATTTAGTGATCGTCCTTTCCTTTCTTATTTTATAATTTCAGTTTTAAAAGGAAAACTATTTTTATAGTTAAAATAAAATTTCTGTTTATGTTTTCTTGGTTAAAATTTTCCATTAACTCACATCCATAGGTTTATACATAAGAAACTTGTATATAAGCTTGCAAAATTTCATATTTTGTTCATCTTTTTTTTCTAACCATAATATTCTATACAACATTTCCTATGGCTCACATTTGTGATAAATGTGCTCAAGAATCATACATTTCTATTACGAGTTCTGAGTCGGAGGAATATTATTCTCCTACTACACCAAAACAAAAACCAAGTTGTCATCATCAATGCTCTTGTATTTCTGATAAAACTCCAAATTCAAAAAGAGTAAAGAGGACACTGTTCTATTCTCCTCGTACCAAAGCACAAATCGATGAGATACACCACTACCAAAAACATCAGATAGACCTTCAGAGACAGCTCCATTATGGGCAAAGTCAACTTTATCATGAGCAACAACGGACATCGGCACGATTATCCGTTTTAGAAAAGTTGGCAACATTTTTCTGCGGTTCCAACAAGCATGACGTGCATGAACCAATGCCGTCTAGGCCATCAACATCTAAAAGTCCTAACTCGTGGGATCGGAACTATGAGAAGAATGAAGGAGCTCAGAAACAATGGAGTCCATGGTCAAAACGTATTGAACGAAACAACGATAATTCTAATGACGAACCTTCTCATTAGATTTATATATGGTTATTATATCTTTATCTATCACTTGTGTAATAACGGTTATATTTTGTATTAAGAATGAAATATAATATATATAGGTTGATATATGATAAAAGCTTGCAAAATAACATATTATTACTCAGCAGACCAGAACCGGTCGACCGCCCCATATATAGCCGGTCGACCGTTTGCTCCCTGGTTGAAAACGGTCGACCGGCCATATTTCATAGGTCGACCGGTTGATGTATTTTCAGTTTTTATATATACTTATGCGTCATTTTTCCTTCTACCCTCTTTCTTTTTTGACTCAATCTGTTCTTTTTCCCAAAATCACAAACCCTAGTTTCCTATTTTCAATTCCCAAATCTCAAATCTTCCAACAATGGCTCCTCCTCAAAAGAAATCTAAGAAAGGAACAACCTCTGAAACTTCATCTCTAAGCATCTCCGCCAAAAAGTGGCTTCAAAGTCCAATTGCTGTAACAAGATGGAATCAGATGACAAATTACAAGTTTCATCCAGGCTCTTTTATCAAATTTGATGATTTCACGGCTTATGGCGTTCGGAGGTTAGCCAATAATGCCAACATTACTCCATTGATAGATTTTTTAGAAAATAATGTGGAGATAAATCATTTGATGATCAAATTGTTTTACACCAACATGAATCTCGATGAATATCAACCTGATAATCCAAACGGAGTCATCTGGTCTGTGGTCTGTGGTAAGCAAATTTTTCTTACTCATGCTAGAATTGCCTCTATACTTGGTATACCAAATCGAGGCGATGAGTTTTCATCTACCTTCTGCGAAGTCTTCACTCGAAATAGTACTAGTCATCAGTTCATAGAAGACAATAGTGATGGCACAAAAGTATTGGACTTCGACCGACAGCTAGACTACTTCATCGTGTTTTGATGCATTCTCTTTTTCCTAGACTTGGAAATTATGATGCAGTATATAAAGAAAACTTCAAAGCACTCTATGCTATTTATGGTGAAATCCAAATCAATTGGGTACACATGCTTTTTGATGAAATTCTCAAGGTAAATAACTCTACACGACCTCATTTCTTCTACAATGAATATATCATGCGACTTTTGTTAGCTTGTGGAGTAAATCCTCCTGATTCTGCAACCTCAAAACCAAAATGCATTGATTCAATAACCATCAAACGAATGAAGCTTCCTCCACCTTATCTTGAGATTATGTCTTTTGAAGAATGGCAACAAAGAGGACCAAGAAAACAAAGAGCAACTTCCTCTCGTCCTCGTTCCGATGAAGTGAAACTATTAAAATCAAAATCATCCACAAAAGAATCATCTAGAGGGAACAATGATGAGGAAGAAGAAGAAGATGATGATGATGACGACGACGACGATGATGATGAAGAGGAGATACGATCTGCTTCATCTTAGATTCTACTATGGTTTAGCACTTTAAAAACATTCATCGACACTTGTACTAAATAGTGTCGTTATTCTTATTTTTCATTTGGCATTATGATCTGTAGAATACTCTGTTATGTTTTGGCTGTTTTAATGATTTATTTTGCTATGCATATCATATACTATTCTAGTGTCTGTTACACCTTTTTGTCGATGACAAAAGGGGAGAAAGGGCTAACAATTGTTTGCAGGAACGTACATATATAAGAATTCAAAGAGAGAGATCACATATTTAGGGGGAGATTCAGATTTGCAGATATATATTGTCATCAATCAAAAAGGGGGAGAATGTTGAGTCACAAGTTTTATGAAGGTTTTGATTTCTGACAAATAACTAAAGGCGATCGACAAAACAAATACATCATGGCTACATATGGTACTCTAGATTATAGGTTGATTATTTGATATTGTATTAGTGATAAACTTGTTAAAATCTATCCTCAAATAATCATGCATTTCAATATAATTAATATATATACATTTGAAATTGCATTGCACATTCACTATGCAAATTATCAGAGACCGGTCGACCGGTAGTAAAAAAGGCGGTCGACCGTTTCTGCATAATATGCACAATGAACGTGCACACATGCACATAACGTATATATATTTGAATTCCTGTCTACTGGTCACTTTTTAACCTGTCGACCGTTTTTAAACAGAAAGCAATTTTTCCAAAAGACACTTCTCTTATCCAAAGGTTGCATCTCTTACCTTTCACCAAAGATCATAGCTCTTAATGGCAACTACTCACAAAGAGTTACAACCATTCTTATCTATATAAACTCATCTAATTCGTTGATTAAAACAACATGATTATATATGCTTTTTAATCTAATCTCTGATCTTACTTTCTACATACTCCTGCATTCTAAAAGCTCTCGATTATTTATTGAATCATTGAAACTATTTCATATCTTTTGATTCAATAAGTAATATACTTTCCTTAATCTTTTCAAAACATCATTCGCATACTTTGAGGATAAGATTATAGGAAGGGTGTACTACTAGTGACAAATCCATGTTTTCAAGAACACAAGTTGTCAACAACAATTGTATTTGTTCTTGTGTTGAAGTCCTCTGTGTTGTAAGAGGCAAGTGTTGAAGTCCTCAGTGTATTAGAGGCGTGAAATCCCGTTCGGTTGTTCGGGTGTTGTAAACCTGTTCCTCCGGGTGAAGCGAGGTAGTTAATAGTGAAAATCCAGATAGAAGTCTGGGACTGGACGTAGGATGGTGCTCCGAACCAGTATAAAAATCTCTGGTGTGATTTTTTTATTTTTTTATTTACTATGCTATTATCATCTATTTCCGCATTTATATTGTAGTCCATATTACACGATCCGTGTGTACTATATTAGCACATATAATTGTATACACACCGCACTTTCAGATACTGCTCTCCTTTTTATTCATCCCTAATCCTATAATTTACTCCACTGCTACTTGGCATGTAAACCCTTTCTATGGAGTAAATTAAAACAAATGTGACGGACTTATCTACTACTCCAAACTATTTAAATATCAATATTTATTTAGTTGTTTACTTCAATATGAGAAAATTCAAATACTACCTCTACGAGTATAAATATATGGGTTCTGACGTAAACAATATATATATATATATATATACGTAATATAAATAATAAAGATTACAAATAAACTCTCACATATGCCCTAACTTAGTAGGAATCACTTAACCTAAAATCTGGTACCATATGTAACAACCCATAAATACAAAACCATACAATTGAACATGTCCAACTAAGATAATTTTCTAAACTGTCTCAAAACATAAAAAATAATAACCAAAACGTTCCTCGCCTCGTCATGATCCTGAAGATGAAAACCGCATGTGAAACAGAATTCGTATGTAAGAGTTCTGAACATTTAAGGATTAATGCCAATATCATAGTTATTTAATTTAATTTATTATTATTATTATTATTCCCCACACTCTCGCTGCGGTAGTGAGTATTGCCCAATCCATCTTCGCGCTCAACCCAGCAACTGCTTTGCACCACCACATGCACGCCTTCGGCCTCCAAAAACAAATCTGATCGCACCACAAAATTCCCTGTGCCATGCTCCACCCAATGCCACCACCCTTTTCAACTCCGGCCACCAGAAAAGCTTCACCTCCACCGGTCTTTGAGGACTAGATTTTGATGACTATGACTATCTAGGGTCGATAAAAACCGGATGTGATGCTGCACTCGATCACCTCTTCATATACATTCCCTTCGTTCATCGTATCGTCGTTGTTTTACCGTTGGATCGAAATGGACGGTCCACATTTATCAAAACATACCTGTGGACGCATTTTCTGACCAATCTATACACCAAATCGATAAGTAAGCATCACCAGAGGATTCATGACATCGAGAACTCAATTTTGATATATAATATGCCTAATTTGGAACAATTTTTTAATTCACACTTTTTAATTCGAATGGGATTAACTTTCGCTAAGTATAATCGATAAAAATTTACTTTTTTAACCATCTAACCATGGAAAACTACATATTATTCAAGTTTATATTAAAAAATCCATTTTTAATCATTAGTTACATTATTATAATTTTTTGAGATCATAAGAGGTGAATTGCTATATCTTACCAATATATACACAAATATGATATATCTCACTCATCGATTAGTTGTGCATCTTCTCTGGTCCGAGGTGAACCCTCCTCCTCCTTTGTCGTCCTAAAATTCCTCACCTTGAAAACACTAAATTTTCTTGATTGTTTTGACTTATTTGCATAGCTCTCTTCGCGACTGTCAATTCCATATATTTATTTGTTTAATTTGGCTTTGATTAGGTTGATTTAGAATTAATTTAGTGATTGGGGTTTTATGATGGAGGAAAGACTATTAAAGCCAAAGGAATAGAGTTTGAGATCAATTTATAAGCTGAAAAATACAATATCAAGGCTAAAACCCCATATCAATATAATACAAAAATATCATTGGGTTTGACTTCTTTTAATTGATATCCTGTTTAATCAAATTCAGCAACTTATATATGTTTTCTAACTGTAAACGACATTTGGGAATGGAATAGGTCCCAAGCCTAATTTCATCTCTTATATAAATTTACTATTTTATTTTTATGTAAAAATTACGATTTTACCTTTTAATTTAATTATTTAATTTTTATAAAAATATGGGGTGTTACATCGGTATAGTGGCTTAATGTTTTACTTTGGTATAATATATTATTAAACAATGTTGCAAGCAATCCATCCCTAAATAACCTATGTAGTCAAACACGTAGGGATCACACAAAAACTTACACCCGCCTTACTTAATCTCTAAGTTAGTGCATCTAAATATATGTTCGACATAACCTCTATTGGTTAACTACATGTATGGAAGTGGCAAAATAGGTAACCCCTAACCCAAGTCTATGTACCAAGTCTTTAGATGTAAATAAATGTGTAGTATTGGTATCAAATAGAATTCTAACCAAAATACCAAAAATTAAAGTCATATATTCCAAAACAACATTCTTGTTTTTCCTTTGGCAAACGGTCCTTCCCTTGGTCCCTCCAAAGCAACCCCTCTAGCCCATAACTTTGGATAGTCGTTTTTCTAGTGCCCAACCATACCTTGGTTAAAAAATTCATCTTTCCCTACATTCTCAGCACTAGACACTTGGATGCATAGTACCCTTCCACCATAATTATAGTAAGCAACCTCAACAATAGCAGTCTCAACACTCCTTCCCTTCGGCATAGCTTTCTTTCCCTTAGCATAAGGAGTTTACCTATTCTTTTGCACTACCTTAGGTTTTGCCTCAACTCTTCTCTTTTTTCTTGTAAATCCAATCATACCTTTGGGTCATACCCACCGTGAATTCAAAATAAGATGTCAAGTGCGTCATCACTTTATTATCTAGACCTTGCTTCTAACCTTTGATAAGTTCCCATTTTCTTTAGTATGTTGTTAGTTATATCTCATCCATACTTAACCAAAGAGTTGAATGTTCTGAAAGGTATCCTGCTTTAAGTCTAATTTTCAAAGAAACAGAATCCTTGAGACTTGAATATGAATTGAGTCTCAAATCTTTCATTAAACTAGTTCTAAATGATCTCCTCTTCGAGAGTCTTAGGAGTCATAGTTTCCCACCAATACAAAACATCCTCGTCCAATTGTCTCGAAGCAATCCTTGTCCTATGCAAATCATTCAACCCTATATATCTAAAATACGCTTAAAAAATCTTAGCCAATTTTACACTTCAACTAGGGGTTCCATCCCCATAAACATCTTTCCATCCAAGTTTCGATAGTCTTGTTTCATGTTCGTGAAATCCTCTCTTACTACAAGCCTTGGCTCAACAGCCTTCGACATATTCTCCCTCACAATTTGCACCATAAATTTCCAAAATAAAGAATTTACATTCACACCCATCACATTAACAAGTGGAGTAGCTTTGGTTTCTACCATCGTGGCATTTCCCCTTCATTTCTACCAAACATGGGTGCTTTCAATTCCCTTCTTGCATTTGTCTCCCCTACTGTGACTTGTCCATTCTCCTTTCCATCTTGCTTTTCTATTAATAAAGTTTTCATTAGAAATGGAACAAAAGGGACTGAAGCAATATTAGAAGGATAAATATATCCGCATATATGTCTATATAGCAAAATACAAGTACGTAATATGTAATGGCATATACACTCCCCAAGATGTTCATTTTTCTACTAAGTACTTGACTAATTCTTGCATTGGTTTACTTAAGTGTCCTCTAATCTAAGCTCTGATATCAAACTATAGCATCACCGATTTCGAAAACCAAAGATGGAACACCAATGTGATGTAGTCACCTTGGAATTATCTTTCAGTGAACAGAATAAGACTAGTATAAATTTTGTTAATGGTTTAAGCAAACAGAGCAACTACTAAATTTCAACGTAGATAATTGCCATCACATATTTTAAATCCCAATCATGCCAACATAGGGATAAAATATAAATTATCAAATATTAGCATCAAAGATCTGACATATGAAGATGCCGAACCCATGCAGCCTCCTGGACCTGAATAATATTAACATCACACTATGGAATTTAAGTTACTACAAAAGATAATAATGTAAGACCTAATGCCCGTCTTCGTCCATAATCTCTGTAAAAGTCCTAAATTTGGCTAATAACTGAAATCCTATAAATTCAAACTACTCAAATGAGTACCCGCAAGTTTATAGAGAAAAACAATGGATACATAGGTCAGACATAAATTTGGTATGAGTAATAGCATTTCACATATATATTCCTCGGCTAGTAGGACCATGCTACTAAAGCATGGAACAAGTTTACCCCCATGCTAGCCATGGTTATGCAACTAATATAAGACCATAATAAGTCACTGGTCATTGTAAAGTATATGTTAACCTAAACATGCAGAACATGTCTCATCCAAAAATACACCTAAAGTCATTCAAGGTTTAGGGTCTCAAACACGACGCTTGATCTAGGATCATATTCAGAATTTGGAAAAACTATCTATGAAACTATCTTTTAGTTTTGTTTATTTCAGTTTTCTATTCTGAAAGGCACAACCCCACTCGAGTCTCGATAACCCATTTGTTAGTTTTATATTGCAAGATACAACTTTAAGCAGTCTCAATTAGTATTTTACTTAGTTTGTTTTGAAAGATACATCCCGAAGCAGTCTCGATTCTTTAAGTATTATACTTTAAAGCACAACCCTAAGAAGTCTCTTTTATTATGTTAATACCACAAAGTATAACCTTAAGTAGTCTCGGTTCATCATGTTTATACTACAAAGTACCACCCTAAGCAGCCTTGGTTCATTATGTTTATACTACAAAGTACAATCCTAAGCATTCTCTTTATCTTTATCTTAAGCTTAAATCCCATAAGAGAGTTACATCCACTCTCATGAAAGCATACAACCCGCTTAGACATCCCATTCCCTGCTAGAAGGAAAATGTCAAACTCTGCTCTTAAAGTAGGCGATTCGAGTATGTGTCTTCACTCCGCATTAGTAGCCTTTTGAATCCACATTATTTGTAGGTTCTTATTTATTATTTCTTTGTTTTCTTTAACTTTCCAAACTTTACATAATTGTTCATTTATTAGGATTTGCTTTTAGTTATTCTTTTAGCTTTATTAGCATCTTAGCCTACCATTAACTATCTTAAGCCTTGAAACTATTTTCGCATCGTGCTTTAAGGAACTCTAAGTACTACCTTCGCCCATCTTAAGCCTCAGGTTTGGATTTTAGCTTTCCTTCGAAAGCTAATAGGTATTAGTATTGACTCTTCCTGAAAATCAATAGGTCTTGGCTGTCAATTCTTCACCATCGGATTTCTACCTACGGAAGCTTGGTTTAAACTCTCTCATTTGGAATGCCTTCGTCCGACATCCATATCTGGATCCTTTGGTCGCTGTCTATAGCTATACTTCTCACTTAATTCATTTACCTAAAACTTCTTTTAGCATTTGCAAACTCATTTTAGGTTCAGGTGTTATACCCTCGACATATCACATTCGACCTAATCTCTCCCTTTATTACACATAATAAAGCCTGCAATACTAGTTTCCCTATCTGCGCATAATTTTCCACTTTTTGCCTCCTTATTTGTACCACCTTTATTTTTAGTTAATGATGGTGTCCATTATACTACTTTTTACAACATTTTTGTAGGATCTTGTCCCCTTATTACCAAATCATGTAACTTGCATGCATTAATTGATTTTAGTTTACTTATTATTTAGTTTTCGCATTTCAAATTATCTTTCGAAAATGATTATTTTTTATTAGAAAAATATTTATAAATTTCCAAAATTCATAAATAATTATTTACGAATTATGTACCCATGTTTTTGTATTTAAGACATTTTTCTTAATTATTTAATTCATGGATTTTGTTCAAAAAATTATAATTAAATATTTTAATGTGTGTTATATTTTCTATTATATCATAAAAGTTGGCAAATTGGCTTCTGTGATCATCAAGGAAGTAAGCACGGAGGTACGATTATCAAGCTTGGAGATCCGCTATAAACAAGACTATGGACGATGGTCAAGTATATTCAAACCGGGTCCCTAATTTTTGTCACAATCAAGATGCGATTGGAATGAAGTGACAATGAAGGCCCTATGTGGCCACATTTCAAATTTCAAGTTGATTGGAGTTCGTATGCTCGAGTTATGGACAAAAGAAAATGAATCGGTATCGACGAATCAGTCATAATTTGCTTGGAGTCGGACCCGAGATTTTTTTTTGCTTGTTTAGAGTCTGTGCATGGTTCGTTTGGAGTCGCATGAATTCAAAGTGTTGGATCGTTCGTGGAGTCGGACACACGATTGCTTGGAGTCAAAATGATTGTTGCTTGGAGAAGAACGATCAAGCACCGATCGTTCTTCATGCTTGGAGTCAGCTTGGAGTCAAATCGATCGCTGCTTGGAGAAAAAAGATCGACACCAATCGTTTTTTGTGCTTGGAGTCAGAATTATGTTTTATTGGAGAAAATTTTGATTTTACTCGAGTCAAACTCAGGGCCAAAATCTTCAGCATCTGCTTTACCTCAGATAGGCGATTACTTGGGTCTTGGGTCTCGCTTCGAGTCAACCTTGAAGTGGGTTTTTCGACGATCGTTTTAGCGATTTTTGACGATGATCGATCTATTGCTCAAAATTTACAAAGGCAATCGACATGAAATTTGAAGGACAACTATACTATACCATGATGGACCTACACCATCGATTGTTGGGCCCTGTCATGATCCATAAAACAATTCAAATCAATGATGATCGATCAATATCTCACAAACGCAAAGTCAGAATAATACAAAACTTTGGAATAGTAAAATATTATACAGAGGAAGCTACCATATCAATTGCATATAATTTGGAGAAACTTGAACGATCGACCAACGTCGTTCTTGAATGATCGTATCACTTTAGCCAGAACGATCCTAACTTCATGGGAAACGCGATATCACACAAATGATAAGTCAAAATTGCATAAAATTTAGAGAACAAGTAGCTAAAATCATGGGGAACTCACCAGAACGATCGCACTCCAACGGGAGAAAATATGGAACGATCTTCTATATTTCGATTTTTCAACTCAACTCCGTGGAAAACGCGATATCTTGCAAATGGCAAGTCGGAATTACATAAAGTTTGGGGAGAAAGTAGATAATATCATGGAGGACCCAAAAAATGATCACAACCCCATTGGAGCTAGAATAGAATGATCGGCATAAATAAATTTTTGGTGTGTGATCAATCCTAAATTTTGTGGGTCAGGTCATATGGGCCTGGAGGTTCTTCTGGTGAAATTTCAACACGATTCATGCACGTCTTCACCTATAAATACAGCAAACTTGGCACATTGAAAGGTGCCTTTCGGCTAGCTCTCCTTCAATGCTTTTTGTCTCTTTCTCTATTAATTTTCTAATACAAAAACAACTATACTTGTAATCTTACAGTATAAATAAAAGATTATTGGAGTGGATGTAGATCGAAGTTTGTCGAACCACTATGAAACTTACGTGTTCATTTACTTTTCTGCAATCTATTTTGTGATCTATGAATCTATACTTCTTTGATAAATCTAAATAATGGATATTGGGGCTTTCACATAAAATAGGATATTTGTGTCCATTTTTAGCACAAACATTTTGGCACTTTCATTGAGAAGGACTTGCTCTGATGGATTCAAATGCTAGGATCTTAACTTGGAAGATTGGATCTAGAAAGCTAGGAAGCAATGGTTAGGCAATCGAATAGGAGAGCGCTATCGGAAAGGAGCCATCATGGAGGAAGTCAGGAGGCTTCCTTTGGAGATGAAGCTAATCAAACATCTATCTACTTCACTGGGGATGAAATGATAATGACGATGGATGCTATGCAAGAACAGATGTTGAAGAAGCAAGAGGAAACGATGCAAAATTTCCTTAGGAAACTTGAACAAGCTGGAGCACAAAACCAAGGATTTGGATTTGCTAGAAATATGGATCAATGAAATGGAGTAGCAGGAACTACTGGAAATCAGAATGGAGCACAAGGAAACGAAGCTAACAGGATGTAGGATGGAGTGGAACAACTGGGAGTCGCCCCTGACCCACCAAGTATGATCGATGTCAATTAGTCCATTCTTGGTGGCATGCCCCCTGGCCATGCTGGATCGATCTGAGGAAGGATACCAGACGATGTCGTGCAGTTTGGCATTAACCAAAATGCGAATGCTCATCCAGAAGAGCAGTTTCAGGATTCACTCGTGGACTTGGGTGGTAGGTTAGAGACAATGAACAAAGACTACCACTGGATGACGATGACAAGTTGGTAGAAATGATCAATGGGCTATGAGAGGGGGATTAATAAATAGGGATCTGGAAGATGCAAATAGGAGTCCCTTCGCTCCTAACATTGGACAAGCTAGGAATCCATCGGAGTCCAAATTTCCAACGATTGATGGAAAAAGAGATCACGCTGTTCATCCAACGAAATACATGAGATACATGGAAGTATTGGTGGCGTCTAAGGAAGTCGTGGCATGGTTCTTCCCATTGTACTTAACGGATATAGCTGCACTATGGTTCAGACAGTTGGAGGGCGGCTTTATTAGCACATGGAAAGAATTGATGGAAAGGTTTATGAGGCAATTTTGGGTCCACGTCACGAAACCCAAGAGTGTGATGACTTTAGCATTGATGAAGCATTCGAAAGGAGAAACACTCAAGGATTTCTTAACCGGGTTCAATGCGGCAGTAGCTTCAGTGGATCGACTGGATTTTTTGATGGCTCTGATGGCAGCAGTGTTAAGGATTGTGGATCACTCGGATTTTAAGATATCATTGGGATGGGATCCACCAGTGGATCTCGGGGATTTTACCGTGAAGCAAAAAGGTTTCTGTGATAGGAAGATGTGAAAGCTGATAGAGAGGAAAGAGAGGAAGTGAAAGTTTATGCAGTTTGAGGCAAATGCTCCCCTAGGGAAGTTTCAAACAAGGATAAAGGAAAACAAAAGGCAAAGGATGGCTCTGATGGTTTGAAGCGACCGCGGAGGGAAACGAGATTCACCTCTTACACGTAATTGACTAAGACATTGGAACAGATACATTTGGATACTACGGGGTAGATCCCTTATCAAAGGGCAATGAGGAGAGAGACTACAGATAATGAGAAGAAATAAAAAAAACTATTGTCATTTCAATGAGCTAGACGAGCATAGTACAAACGACTGTAGGCAGTTGAAGGATGAGATTGAAGGACATGTTTGGAATGGTAGGCTATCACAAAGCGTAAGAAATCATGCAGCAACGGTGGAACGGGAGCAGCCACCATTCGCATCGAATGGGAACTTCCTTAGATCGAGGCGTCAACATGTCATCAATGGACCGGGATAGCAAGGAATAAGTAATAAATTTCATAATAAGATGGCTAAGTCACTTATACATGTACGGGATCGAGAATGGTCCCTAGCCTTGCTCTGAGATGACGAACAACCATCACACCCGGAGAGATATGCATTGTAGTGTTTAGTTTTTGTTTTTTCTTTTCTTGTAGTACGTGGACTTAATTCAATTAGTTCAATATTTTGATTACAAAACTCACTCGAACATGAAATCTGACATTAACAATTTTGAGTCCTTTTCGGACAATTATATCTCAACTCGACCATACACTCGATCTCGAACGATCACATTTTTCCTCGAACGGCACTTAATCTCGAATGATCACATTTTTCCCCGAACGACACTCAATCTCGAATGATCACATTTCACCTTGAACGACACTCGATCTTGAACGATCATATTACGCCTCAAACTGGCACTCGACCTTGGACGATCGCATTTCGCCTCAAACAAGCATTCGATCTTAAACGATCCCATTACACCTCGAACACTTGATCTCGTGCGATCATCATCATCCTGGGATGGCCACAAATTTGATTAGTGGTCTCGAATGGCCGTAACTAATGATAAGGCAAGATCACAAATTTTTTCAAAGGTCATCAACGGGTTTTGAACACTGGACTTAAGGCAATACAAAACACGCCTTTCTATCATAAGACATGTTTTGGGGGGAAAATGTTATACTGCCTTTTAACTAGGCAGTATATCATAAAAGTTGGTTAAACAGATTATGTGATCATCAAGGTAGAAAGCCTGGAGAGATGGTTTCATGCCCGGAGATAGACTATAAACAAGACTATGAACGATGGCCAAGCGTATTCGGATCGGGTCCCCAATTTTTGTCTCAATCAAGATGCAATGAGAATGACGTGACAAAAAAAGGCCCTATGAGGCGACATTTCAAATTTCAAGTTGATTGGAGTTCGTATGCTCGAGTTATGGACAAAAAAAGATGGATCGGTATCGACGGATCAGTCATGGAGTCGAACCTGGGAAAATTTGTTACTTGCTGGAAGTTAGTGCATGATTCATTTGGATTCATAGGAATTTGAAGTCCTAGATCATGCTTAGTATCGGCACATGATTGCTTGGAGTCAGAACGATCGTTGCTTGGAGAAGGACGATCGGCACTGATCATTCTTCGTGTTTGGAGTCAGCTTGGAACCAAATCGATCGCTACTTGGAGAGAAAAGATCGGCATCGATTTTTTTCATGCTTGGAGTCAGAACCAAGTTTGCTTGGAGAAAATTTTGATTTTACCCAAGTTTAACTCTAGGCCAGAATCTTCGACATCCGCTTTGAGTCAAAAGGGTGATTACTTGGGTCTTACTTTAAGTCAACCCTGAAGTGGGTTTTTCAACAACTGTTTTGGTGATTTTTGACGATGATTGATCTATAACTAAAAAGTTACAAAGGCAATCGGTATGAAATTTGAAGGAAAACTACAGTAAACTAGGAGGGACCCACACCATCGATCGTTGGGCCCCTACGATGAAGTTGGATCAATCAATCATGATCCAAAAAACGATTGAAATCAATGATGATCGATCAATATCTCACAAACGCAAAGTCGGAATGACATGAAACTTTGGGAATAGTAAATGTTATATAGAGAAACCTACAATATCGATTGTACATCATTTGGAGGAACATGATGATCGGCCTACATCATTCTTGAATGATTGTATCATTTCAGCTAGAATGATCCAACTTTACGGGAAATGCGATATCTTACAAACGGCAAGTCAAAATTGCACGAAATTTGTAGAGCAAGTAGCTAACATCATGTTAAACTCACCAGAACGATTGCATGCCAATAGGAGCAAATATGGAACGATCTTACATATTTCAACTTTTCAACTCGACTCAACGGAAAACGTGATATCTTACAAAAGGTAAGTCAGAATTGCATAAAATTTAGGGAGCAAGTAGATAACATCATGGAGAACCCAAAAAATAATCACAACCCCATTGGAGCTATTATAAAACGATCAGAATAAATAAATTTTTTGTGTGTAATCGATCTTAAATTTTGTGGGTCGGGTCATATGGGCCTGGAGGTTCTTCTGGCGAAATTTCAACCTGATCCATGCATGTCTTCATCTATAAATTCAGCCGACTTGGCTCATTACAAGGGGACTTTTCGGTTGGATCTCTTTCATCACTTCTTATCTCTTCCTCCATTAATTTTCTAATACAAAAATAATTGTGATTGTAACATTACAGTATAAATAGAAGATTATTGGAATAGAGGTAGGCCGGAGTTTGTCAAACTACTATAAAACTTGCATGTTCATTTACCTTTCTACAATCTATTCTGTGATCTATGAATCTATACTTCTCTGTTTGGATCTAAATATTGGATATTTATGCGTACAAATAAAGCATGGTGTTTGTGTCCATTTTTTTACAAACATTTTGGCACTTTCATTGAGAAAGACTTGCACCCGCGGATTCAGAAGCTAGGTCTTAGATTTGGGAGATTGGATCTAGGAAGCTAGGAAGCAATGGTTAGGCAATCAAACAGGAGAGAGCTACCGAAAAGGAGCCACTATAGAGGAAGTTAGAAGGCTTCCTCTAAAGATGAAGCTAATCAAACATCTATCTACATCACTAAGGATGAAATGGAAATGACGATGAATGCCATACATGAATGGATGTTGAAGAGGCATGAGGAAATGATGTAAAATTTCCTTAGGCAACTTGGACAGGCTGGAGCACATAACCAAGGACTTAGAATTACTAGAAATATGAATCAAGGAAATGGTGTAGTAAGAACTACTGGAAATCAGAATGGAACACAAGGAAATGGAGCTTACATGATGCAGGATGGAGTAGAGTAGCTAAAAGCAGCCCCTGACCAACCAAGAATGATCGAGCCGATCATTCCAGAACAATCGGTTGCGATCGATCCATTGTTAGGGCCATACCCCTCGATCACGTTGGATCAATCGTAGGCAGGATATCTGACAGTGTTGTGCAGTTTGGTGTTGATCGAAATGCGGATGCTCATCGAGATGAGCAAATTTCAGGATTCCACCTTGGACTTGGGTAGCAGGTTAGAGTTAATGATCGAATACTACCACTGGATGGCAACAACAGGTTGGAAGAAATGATTAGATGGGATATAAGAGGCGGATTGGTAAATAAAGATCTGGACGATGTAAATAAGGAGTCCCTTCGCTACTAATATCAGGCAAGCTAAGAATCCACTGATATTTAAACTACCAATGCTTGAGACATATGATGGAAAAAGGGATTCTATTGTTCATCTAATGAGATACATGAGACACATGGAAGTACCGGGTGCTACGGAGGAAGTCATAGCATGGTGCTTCCTCTTGTACTTCATGAATATAGCTGCATTATGGTTTAGACAGTTGGAAAGAGGCTCTATTAGCACATTGATAGAATTGATCGAAAGGTTTATGAGGCAATTTTGGGTCCACATCACGAGATCCAAGAGTGTGATGACTTTAACATCGACGAAGCAGTGGAAAGGAGAATCACTCAGGGATTTTTTAACCAAGCTCAATGCGGCAGTAGCTTTAGTGGATTGATTGGATCCGTCGATGGTTTTGATGACAACAGAGTAAGAGAATGCAGATAACTTGGATTTCAAGGTATCGTTGGAACAGGATCCACCAGTGGGTCGTGGGGAATTTTACCACGAATCTGAAAGGTTTCTGTGATAGGAAGATGTGAAAGCTAATAGAGAGGGAAGAGAGGAAGTGGAAGTTTTTGTGATTAAAGGTAGAGGCTCGTGCGGGAAGGTTCAAACAAAGATAAAGGAAAAAAGAAAATCAAAGGATGGCACTGATGGATTGAAGCGACCATGGAGGGAACCGAGATTCACCTCTTACATCGAATTGACTAAGATATTGGAACGGATATATCTAGATATTAGGGGGTAGATCCCCTATCAAAGGCCAATGAGGAGAGAGCCTACAAACAACAAAAAGAAATCAAAAAAATACTATCTTTTCCATGAGCTGGATGGGTATAGTACAAATGATCGCCGTACAAACGACCACGGGCACTTAAAGGATGAGGTTGAGGAACATGTTCGGAATGGCAGGCTATTACAATATGTAAGAACTCGAGCAGTGGCAGTGGAACAGGAGCAGACACCATCCACATAGAATGGGAGTTGCCTTGGATTTAGGAGTCAACTTATCATCAATTGATAGGGATAGCAAGGAATAAGTAATGAACTCCAGAATAAAATGGATAAGTCACTTACACATGTACAGGATCAAGAACGATCCCCAGGCATGCTCTAAGATGACGATGAACCGTCCCACCCGGAGAGGCATGCATTGTTGTGTTTAGTTTTTTTGCTTTTGTTTTTCTTTTATTACGTGGACTTAATTCTATTTATTAAATATTTTGAATAAAAACTCACTCAAGCGTGAAATTTGACATTAATAATTTTGAGTCCCATCCAGACAATTATATCTCACCTCGAACGTGCACTCGATCTTGAATGATCACATTTCGCCTCGAATGACACTCGATCTCGAACGATCACATTTTTCCCCCAAACGGCACTCGATCTCGAATGATCGCATTTTTCCCCCAAACGGCATTTGATCTCAAACTATCACATTTTCCTCAAATAGGAACTCGATCTCGAATGATACCTTACGCCTCAAACTGGCACTCGATCTCGAACGATCACATTTCGCCTCGAGCAAGCATTTGATCTCGAATGATCACACTATGCCTCAAACAGACACTATCTCATGAAATCATCATCAGCCTGGTATGGCTATGAATTTGATTATTGCTCCCAAACGGTGGTAACTAACAATTAGGCAAGATCACAGATTTATTTGTAGGTCGTCAACTAGTTTCGAACATTGGACTAAAGGCAATTCAAAACACGCCTTCCTACCGTAAGGCATGTTTTGGGGGGTAAATGTTATATTGCCTTTTATAAAGGCGGTATATCATAAAAGTTGGTTAAATGGCTTCTATGATCATCAAGGTAGGAAGCCTGAAGAGGCGGTTATCGAGCTCGGAGATCGACTACAAACAAGAATATGGACGATGGTCAAGTGTATTCTAATCGGGTCCCTAATTTTTGTCCCAATCAAGGTGAAATCAGGGTGAAAGGATAAGGAAGGCCGTATAAGGATACATTTCAAATTTCAAGTCGATTAGAGTTTGTATGCTCGAGTTATGGATAAAAGAAAATGGATCGATATCAACGGATCAGTCATAATTTGCTTGGAGTCGGACCCGGGAATCTTTGTTACTTGCTTGGAGTTGGCGCATGGTTCATTTGGAGTTGTAGGAATTTAAAGTGTTGGATCTTGCTTCGTGTCAGACACATGATTATTTAGAGTCGGCTTGGAGTCAGAACAATCGCTTCTTAGAGAATAAAGATCCGCACCGATCTTTCTTTATGCTTGGAATCAGCTTGCAGTCGAATCGATCGCCGCGTGGAGAAAAACGATCGACGCCAATCGTTTTTCGTGCTTGGAGTCAGAATCCAATTTTCTTGGAGAAAATTTTGGCTTTACCCAAGTCTAACTATGGGCTAGAATCTTCAACATATGCTTTGAGTCAAAAAGGTGATTACTTAAGTCTCGCTTTGAGTCAACCCTAAAGTGGGTTTTTCGACGACCGTTTTGGTGATTTTCGACGATGGTGGATCTATAACTCATAATTGTAAAAGCAATCGACATGAACTTTGAAGGATAATTACATTATACCCTAAGAGACCCACACCATCAATCGTTGGACCCCACGATGAAGTTGGTTTGATTGGTCATGATCCATAAAACGATTCAAATCAATGATGATTGATCAATATCTCACAAACGAAAGTCGAAATGACATGAAACTTTGGGAATAATAAAATATTATATAGAAGAACCTACTATATCGATTGCACGTCATTTGGAGAAACTTGAATGACTGACTACATCGTTCTTGAACAATCGTTTCATTTTAGCCCAAACGATCCCAGCTTTATGGGAAACATGATATCTCACAGATGGTAAGTAAAAATTTAGAAAGAAAGTAGCTAACATCATAGGAGACTCACCAGAACGATCGCACCCCAAAAGGAGCAAATATGGAAAGATCTTCCATATTTCAGTTTTTCAACTCGACTCTATGGAAAAGGCAATATCTCACAAAATTTAGAGAACAAGTAGATAACATCATGGAGGACCCATGAAAACGATCACACCTCCACTGGACCTAGTATAGAACAATCATCATAAATGTTTTTTTTTAGTGTGCGACCCATCCTAAATTTTTTGGGTCGGGTCGTATAAGCCTGTAGGTTCTTCTGGCAAAATTTTAGCCCGATCCATGCATGTCTTCACTAATAAATACAACAGACTTGGCTCATTACAAGGGGACTTTTCAGCTAGCTCTCCTTCATCACTTCTTATCTCTTCCTCCATTAATTTTCAATACAAAAAAATAGTACTTGGTAATCTTACCATATAAATAAATGATTATTGGAGTAGATGTAGGCCGGAGTTTGTCAAACCACTATAAAATTTGCGTGTTCATTTACTTTCCTGCAATCTATTATGTGATCTGCAAATCTATACTTCTCTTTTTGGATCTGGATATTTGGATACTGGCGCTTTCACATACAATAGGGTGTTTGTAACAACCCAAAATTTAACCCATAATAATTAATTCGTTAATCAATCAAATAATAAAATAACTTTGTGAAATTATCAGAATTGAGCCACGGAAGTTGCACGATTATGTCCGTGGTAATTTTATGGTCAGTTTCCATTGATAGAACGTCAGAAACCGAGCTAATATGAATGAGATATGAATTAAACAAGACAACGAAATATGTGTGTGTGTGTGTGTATATGTATATATAGGGCCAAGTCGACCGACCGGTCGACCTTGAAAAGGGGGCGGTCGACCCGCCTGCCTTTCTGGGGTGAACAAACAAACGTTCGTTCGTTCGAACGATGAGCACATATTAAGCCGACTTTGCACATCATTTGCATTCTTTATTTCAATCCGGCCCTTCTATTCTTGCATTTGATGGCTTCTATTCAGCTTATGACGTGGTTGCACCCTATTCAATTCCCAAATCCAACGAACTAAGATCCACTTCTACCCTTATAAATAGAACCCTAGGCCTAACACTTTTTCTCATTTTAAGATTTTCTCCAGTTGAGTTCACCTATTCAGGAAGGACCCTAAGCGGAATAATTTTCCAAGGAAGAAATCATTTTAAACAAAAATATTTAACAACCCCAAGTGGATCCGTGAAGGCCTAAAGGGAAGAGATAAGGACCAGAGGTGAGTGATTGTAATTATTTTAAATTTCTTTAAGTAATTTAAAATAATAGTGTTTCCAATAGTTATAGTTTTACTACGATTTTTGGAGTAACCTTTCTAGTAATTTATTTTCAGTTTTTAGAATTATTTTCAGTTAATTTTATTTTATTTCTAGCTTTACCATTTATTTACAGTATTTTAGTTTATTTACTGTTATTTATGCGTTATTTACATCTTCTTCTTACGCCTTGGATTTCCTTCTATTTTTGGCTTTCTGTTATTCCTCCTCCTTCTTCTTCACGTATGGATTACAACAGAATTAACGTGAAATTGGATTAAATTATAAGAAATCTAAAATAATGGAACATAAGATGTAAATTATAAAGACTGTGATATAAATGGAATTGGACTGAAATTATGCCCAATTATGATATTAATTAGAATTAAAGAGATTGGCCTAGTTGTAACTTAGAATTATAACTAAAAATAATAAAAGAAGAAAAGAAGTTCATTTTCACACTTAGATATTGGGTTAAGTTGTAAGCGTGATTATAACATAGGTTATAATTAGAAATAAAACAGAATAAGGCTTTTTTAAGACTTAGGATAAATTAATAAGCACATATAGTAAGAACAAGAGTAAAGGCTTATTTAAATAATTTATCTAAATTAATAAGCAAAGAATTAAAGTAGGACCTGTACCAAATAGCATTCCCCTATTATTTCCTATGGGTACAGTGTTTCACGTAATCCTGAAGTGAGACGAGAGGCACGCTTATGCTAGTAATGGTAGTAATTGGTCAATATAAAGATGTTCAAACCACAAAGGATTTGGACAAGGGTACTATTAGATATTATTCGGATGACGGGCCAGGCTCGGCAGCATTCCCCTGTATTTTCTATAGACATGGTGTTTCACATAATCCTGAAGCGAGACGAGGGGCACGCTTATGCTGAGTCGAGATAATAATACGACCCAATAGGTAGAGCAACAGGTAGCATGAGCATGGTGGTAGTTACGCGTGCGACTTCCATTTCGGTGCTCAGTAATCGCTATGAGTTCCAAGCGCTTAGTATGTGTGTCTTTCGTAGACACCATTGCCTTTTATGTAGGGAGCTATGTATCGTCTAGTCCACAGTGGGTGCTTTGTGTATCTTTCGTAGTTACCGTTGGCTACTATATAGAGAGTTATACAGCGTCTAGTCCGTAGCAAGATCTGTGGAGTAGTAGACCGATCAAAGGGTGGAATTAGGATTCCAACCTAATTATAGGATTAGGAATTCAGCCTAATCAAGCAGCTATCAAAGATAAGTGCAAACAGTCAAAGTTAATATATCTTACTAATTGAGCAATAGTTTATTCGTATTTATTTCCAGTTTCTCTCTTTTCTATTTCCTTTGTTTCCTTTTATGTACTAGAACTGTTGTAAAGTCTGTTACTTTTACTTTGCTTAAAGATTCTATTAGTTACTATCATTCACCATACTTTTAGTTTGACCCATCCCTATATTTTCCCTCCCTCCTCCATAAGCAATCAAGGGAGAGGGCAGAAAGTTGTAGTTGCTTAGAGGCTTCTTGGAGAAGATTTCTACTATGTATTTCTTATATTCTAGCTTTAGCTTTTTCTGTGTATTGGCATATTATGAGGGATTTCATGTACTCTGATTCTTGAGACTATGATTTTTTATGAGACATCTTGGATTTTGACACATATATTTGTATTTGGTATTTGACTTATTTGATTTATGAAATAATAATGAAATCTTGTTTTAAAGTAAGTTATTATCTTAGTTTCCGCTGTTTTTACTTATTTTTGTCTTGTGAATCTTAGTCTCTGTTAGTTTCAGTTATACCTACAACGCACCATGCCTTTTAATATGTCATTTTGGGTATATTAAAGGACGTGGGGTGTTTCAGTGTTTGTGTGCACTTTTCACCCAAACAATGTGGGAAAATCTTTTAACTTATTACTATCTCCAAAAATTTATTCTATCAATCATATTAAATTTTCATGGAATTTTAAAAGCAATAAAGTGCGGAAACATGACAAAACTTCCCATGTAAAACTATTTCGACCCAAAAACATTCATTTAATCTAGATTTATCAATTAGAAGCACATATTATATGAATTTATCACAAAAATACTAAGCCGTGATCGATATAAGTAAAACCAACTTAAAAGGAAACGATATTACACACAGAAACATTTGATTTGCGTTGATAATTAAAAAATTTGCGTTTTCCTTGACTTTCTCTTTTTTTCATCTACTTCTTTTAAAAATGGCAGCTGGCTAGGATTTTTTTTTAAATTTTAAGAGAATGAACAAAAAATGAGGAGGATGATTTGTTTAGTGGTGCTTATATAGTAATGGTTTTGATTTGGAAATCCATCTTTTCCTCATTACATTAATTTGTTTCCCTTCATACCAAATCCTCCATATTCACGTACTTAAATTGAATCCCATTATATATGACCAAAATGCATACCTTTAATATAAGGTCTTCTACATTCATTCCTTCCTCGCCTTATTTGTTTCCCTTAATAAACATATCCTTCATTCAAATGTATATATTCACCATTTATACATATGGTTGAATTTAATTACCTTTAATATAAGATCTCCTTTTTCACATATTTAATCTTTTCCTTATATATTTACAACCAAATTTAGTTATATCTCATTTAAATTTAAATTCCTTAAATCTTCATTTAATTATTTCCTATTATTAATCTCGTACACACAATAAGTAAATAAATGTCCTCTAACTTTTTACCTTGTTTAATTCATTGTTCTCTTATATAATTCCTTTATTAGATCAATTAACCTTCATTTTTATAATTAATTTCTTAAATAATTATTTATTAATTTATAGTTCATTACATTGCCCATCTTTATGATGTTCACATAGAACCTCAAGATGGTCGTGTCAACTTTCTCTTCAAATTCTTCTCTTACTTTCCCCATATGGCCGAGGCAAGCTTCTAGCAATAGGACCCTATCTCGAAGGTTTTCTTTTCTTCTCGCAAGTTGCAAATTTGTTAGGCATATGATTTAGCGGTATCCAAGCCTCAAAATTTTCATCTTCTTCCTTCTTTAAATCCAGTTATGGCCTCGAGATTTTGAAATTTGTAGTGGTATGCTCTAGAGATTTGGCATCTATTTTGGATTGAAGCACTTCCTTTTCCTTCTCTAGATCACCATTTTGAATATGTGTTGTTTGGAGTTGTTCATTGAGCAATCTGACCTTATTTTTTATGGCTTGGATTTTTTTCATGGTGTTCCTTTTTAGCTTCTTTGATAGCTTTGTTCTTATTAGCTATCTCATTTTTAGCCTCATCTAATTGTTGGTTTAAATTCTGGGAGATTCATTGGGTACCAACCTTTCCTTCTCATTTGTCACAATGATGAGTTGGTTTTCCTTGTTGACACCAAAAAGGGCCTTGTCCAACTTCCTTCATTAGCACTCCACCACTTTGTTTTAAAAGAACATCTCCATGGCCAAGTCTTTTTTAGGGATGTCTACCATTTGTAAATGAATCAGACCCAATTAAGCATAGCTCAGGATGCAAGAGCTGCATCTTCGAAGGAGTAGTGATGGGCGGGATCACCAAAGTAGAAATAGAAGTAGTGGTAGCAATTAGTTTTTCTTTCCCTGGCCTCGGGGTTAGAACATAAAATGAAGGATGTAAAGGCTTAGATTTATTATGGGTAGGAGCCAAGGCCTAGGAAGTTGAGTGGTGCTGGTGATAGGAATTTTGATGTAGGAGACGCAAACATATTCTATCTCTATGGAGGATCTTCCATTTCAAAATATAGGTCCATAATTTGGGAATCAGGAAGCATCTAGAGTGAGAAGAGGCGGAATCCTCCTAGATACAGAGTGGTCTTAGAAATCTCTATCATGCCTAGAGTGGCGCCTCCTTTCTTTCTCTTCTTGTCTTTCCTCTCTTTCTGCCTAGCTCTTTCATTTTTAATCTCTCTATAAGAGTTGTGTCATGGTTGTGATCCGAGTAGCGAAAAGAGAGATAAATGATACTTGCCTTCTTTTCAAGATGGTCGAATCATAATCGAACCATTATACCTAAAAAGATAGAAAGATAGAATTACTGCTTAGGGACTAAAAGAGAGTATGTGTAGAGCGAGCGTGCTTATGGTCATAGGTTAGGTGTGAATTGTTGGTGTGCCCTATTGATTCTATAGACTGTTGTAATGACCCTAATTTTGATTAACATTGTTTAGGACATTTAGGACATTTAATTGGCTAAATTAAATAAATTAATGTAAAGGGTTAAGGGATTGAGATTTTTATATTTTATAGGGTAGTTGTGCCAAATAACTAATGAACTAAGGGAATTTAAAATGAAATAAGAAAGTGTAATAGGATAGGGGAAAGATAGGAATGAGTTGTATTCTAATACCCTAAACCCTTATGCATATTCATTTCACAAGTTCAAAATCACCAAGAGGTCGGCCACCATTAGAAAAAGCTTGAAGAATAAATGTTAAAGATCAAGAGGAAGATTAATCAAATCCATTCAAGATCAAATCTCAACTCCTTAATCACAAGCTAAAGGTGAATAATATGTCACATCTTATAACTTGTAGTTTTTTATTTCGGTTGAGATCCGAAATTGTTTTGTAAATGATTTATCATGTTTGATTATTCTGGATATATATGCTTGTTGATGAATATGCTTTTTCATATAAATTTTATGATAAGGTTTAACCTAAAAAATAATCAAATGACATCAAAATGCATGTGATTTTAAGATAAGGTCGGAAATAATATTTCAGTGACGAGTTTCAAATTTCATAATTTTCTGAATTAATATGGTTATTATGAATTTTCTAATGAAGAAAATGGTTAATTGGTTCTATAATTAATTATGGCTCTTATATGTTAGCATTGGGTCAAAAATTTATATATGTTAGAAAACATATTAAAAGTGATTTATGGGAATTTTTGTGGAATTTTCCCAAGTGTTTTAATAAGTATATAAAATTATTTAACGTATGGGACTTAAATGTTTTATATGTTTATAAAAGGAGAAGGGGTAATTTGCAAATGTTTTAAATTATTTACTTCTGAAATTCGGTAGCACTTTTAGAAAAGATTTTGGAGAAGAAATTAGCAACCAATGATATGTTGGCAAACAAAACAAGTCAGTTGAAAAGAAATTACTTTCTAAAGTTAAAAATCAGTTTTACAAAGGTTTTGTTGTTTTGCTACTTTCGGCGGCTACCTTTCGACTTCATACTTCCACCTCCAACCTAGTCGAAACCAATACAGATGGTATCAAAAGCCTTGGTATGTAGTGGATTGGAGATAGACAAAAGGTATAGAGTCAAAACAGTAGTTCCGAAGGGGGTCGAAACCTTGTTTTGCTTTTAAAAGAAAATGCACATGCTTTTCTTTCGAAAGGAATGCTTTCGAAAAGATAGCTTTTTACTTAGTCAAGTGTTTAAAGGAAGTTTCAGAAGAGGTTGCGCCTTTTTTTATAAAGAAGCTTTCAAAGTGGTCGAAACCCCTAGCTGATTCCTTTGTTTTACAATTAAAGTCGCTTCTCTAATGCTTTTGAAGAGATAGGTTTTAACACTATTCACTTCTTTAGTTAGGAAATTGCTTTCGAAAGTGTTGCTTTCGACTTAGTTCTTTAAAGGCCCTATTGAGACTTTGAAGGTTAAACCCAAAGGTTCGAAGGGAAGGTTTCAAATGGTTTCGAAAAGTTATTCCACAAGTTTTTAATTAAACCCGCTACTTTCGGAAGATTTATTTAAAATAAAAGACTTTATGCTTTCGAAAGGTTTAAAATAAGGTTTTGAAGGGGAGATTCCCCAATGGTTTTGAAAGGTACTTAAAGTATTTTAAATGGAAGGTTTCCAATTGCTTTCAATGAAAGAATTAAGAAGTTTTGAAAAGAGGATGTCTAAGTCTTATAAAGGTTTCAAGGGGATACCTTCAATGATTTCGAAAGGTTGTTATAAAGGTTTCAAAAGATATGTTTTGACCTTTCGGCGTAGTGTTTCAAAGTATAGAAGTTAATATGTTTCGAAAGGGGTACTTTCAATGGTTTCATAAGGGTTGTTTAAAGGTTTGAAACAAAGGTTTCGAATGTTTTCATCAAAAATGTTTTGTGTAAACTATATATAACATGGAAAAGTGATTTGGGTAAAGCTTAAATTATATTTTTCTTGCTTAAGTATGATCAATTTGAAAGAAAGATTTTCAAGGAAAATTTGATGGGTAGTTGACCCTAACTGAATGACTCGAATATTAATACCATATGGGATTGGTATGGGTCGCGCCCTATACTTTAGCTAGTATCCCCTAGCTAATATAAGCCCAAAATTCCAGTATGTAGGGCTTTGTCATGGGTAAGACTAAAATGATTCTACACATAGAAAGGAATATACAGAGCAGAGATAGGTTATTTGTGATCCCGCAAAACCATTAGGATCAGTTGACCCTGGATGAATTAAGTTAGGGAAAGACCGTCCAAAAGAGTATCTAACAGAAGTTATACTATTTGTTTAATTTGTCAAGTAGGAGCGAGTCAACCAAAGATTAGTAGTTAGCCAAACAGAACTATAGTGTTCGGATAGATAGTCCATTTATTATCTTATTTGTGCGCATACATGACATTATTATCATTGTATTAACCAGTTTGGTTGCATGATTTTATTTGCAAAAGACAAGTTTTTAAAAGGATATTGGTGAGGGGAAACCCATTTTGCTAAGCGGCGTTGTCACACTTAATATCAGATAAGCGAGATGTTTATTATTATTCACGCTAGCCTTTATTTTTGACTCAAACTTTATGTTTTTTCCCTTTAAGTCTCGGGTGCTCAAAATTGATTTCAGTAGGTTGAGAGTGTAGGATTACAAGTTTTAGTAGGTGGACGAATAAAGCTTTCGAAGATGAGCAGGAGGTTGATGTTAGCTATTTAGGAGTTTTTATGTTTCTATTTCTGCTGTGATGTATTAATATAATCTTTTTCTATTTATTACTCTGATCGTCCAAGAGGCATCTTCATACGTCGCTCTTGGCGTACTTTGTAATAATTATACTTGTTCAATGCCTGGGAAACAATTAGGATTATGTAATTGGATATGAAACATGATTATATGAAATGTAATTGGAAAAGTTTTCTGAAATCTTTGATTTTGTTTCATATTCATGTGCTTTTGATATAATGGATACCATTAATACTGCCGTATTTTGCCGCCGGTAGTTATATTATAGATGACAGCAGCATCTGTAGTGCTTAGCTTTGGGCCTCAATATAGGGGACATTACAACTTGGTATCATAGCATAGGTTTATGAAAAAATTTAAACTTAAAATGATTTTTGAAAACATAATCCTAAGGAATTAGAGAAAAGATCGGGTATGGGGATAACGATATAGTAACATACCTGTATTTGCTATATTTAAGTATACGATGTACCTCTATTTTCCCATCTCTCTTAGGCTATTCTTCTATATCTTACGAAGGCTTGAACGTAAATATGGATGCTAGAAGTGGAAGAGTTAACCTTGGTTGGGGAAGCACCATAACTAATGGAAATGCCATACCAAATACCAGGAGGAACCAACGTCGGGCACAAGCTGCAAATGTAGGTGTTGGAGTCCGGCAAGTCGATATGAGAGCAATGTATCAGTTCTTTGTAAACATGATGCAAGTGGGAATTGCTGCTAGAGTAGTTGAAGGAAATGCTGGAGGAGGAAATCAAGCAGCTTCAGTGTTGAATAACTAAGCTGTTTTGAGTAGAAATTATGCTCGGTTGGGAGGAAAGCCGTTTATTGGTATTGACGATGCGATTGTGGAGAATTGGTTACTTCATTGCAAGAAGATTTTTGCTGATTTGGGGCTCAATGATGAGCAGAAGAGAAGACTCGCTTCTAGACAGTTATAAGGAGTGGCATTGTATTGGTGGAATAGTGTTAGTGCTGGAGTTATTGAGGAGACTATGACTTGGGCTGAGTTCAAAAGAAGGTTTGAGGAGAGGTTTATGTCGAAGATTGCACAGTCTACTCTGCTTAGGAAGTTTGCTGAGTTGGAGTAGGGAGACATGCCTGCACTTGAGTATGCAACGAGGTTTAAGGAGCTATCAAGGTATGGTTACGTTATGGTCGATACTGTGATTAAGAGAAATGAGAAGTTCATTCATGGGTTGAAGCCTGAACTTGCTAAGGACACACTACCGCATATTAGGGATCCATGTGATGTTGTTGTTGAGATGGCCTTGAGGAATGGAGAGATGCTTGCTTTTCTTGAAAGAAATAAGGTGAAGGAAGTCCAAGGAGTGCTGAGTCAGAAAAGAGTTTTTCCACGAGAAAGGAGCTCAGAAGGATAAAGCTGCTAAGAAAGGAAATGCAGAGGTTGTTTGTTATAAATGTGACAAGAAGAGTATTTTGCAAATGATTGTCGCTCAGGAGATGGAAAGAAGGTGATCGGGAAGAAGAATATTAAATGCTTCAACTACGATCAAATTGGACATTATATGCAAGGAGCCAACCAAGGATGGAATAGGCAAAGTATTTGCATTGGAGTCGGCTACCTCGACGTCTTTGATTCACGGTATGCCAGTTAGCATTCTATTTGATACCGGTGCATCGCATTCTTTTATATCTCGTTGTTTGGTAGATAAGATTAACATAGAACCCTCATACGTAGTTATTTCCTTAAGGGTCGCAAATCCGATAGGAGGTTATGCGGCTCTTGGGATAAGAAGTGACCACCTAGAGTTTGAATTGTTAGGTCATACATTCGTTTGAAGTTTTCATGTATTTGATTTCATATTGTTCGGAATTATTTTGTGTATGGATTAGTTAAGTAAATATAATGCTATGATATTTTGCCATGATAGAAAAAAATCGCTTAGACACCCTGACTGTAATGATCGGATCGTATATATTATAGAAGACCATAGTTTTGAGGTTAACGCTTTAATGCATGTTGTGGAGGCAGAAGACGAGTTGAATTAAGTTTTAGTGGTTAGGGAATTCGCAGATGTCTTTAAACCTTGCAGTAGGATTGCCACCAAAACGAGCCATCGAATTGCCGATAGATTTAGTGCCAGGAGTAGAATCAATGAGCAGACTGCCAAGCAGAATGACACCCACCAAGATGAGAGAGTTAAAGGTGTAGTTGGTGGATTTGAAAGGCAAGAATTTTATCAAACCAAACAGTTTGCCTTGGGGAGCAGCCATAGTGTTTGCTAAGAAACATGGTGGATCTTAAGGTTATGTATCGATTATCGTAAGTTGAATGAGAAGACGATAAAGAATCGATATTTGTTGCCTAGAATTGATGATTTGTTCGACCACTTGAGTGGGCCAAGGTATTTTTCCAGTTGGACTTAGCAACCGGGTTCCATCAACTTAGAGTAGCAAAGGATAAATTCCTTTGACGGCATTTAGAACCGGGTATGGATCATACAAATGGTTAGTAATTCCGTTCGGACTACCTAATGCGCTAGCATTCTTTGTAGATTTGATGAACTGAATTTTTCGAGAATACTTAGATAGGTTCATACTGGTTTTCATAGATGATATTTTGACATATTATAAGGATGAGAGAGATAATGAAGTTCATCTTAGAGCGGTGCTTGAGACGTTGAGGCAGCATCTGCTAAAAGAAAAGTTTTCGAAGTGTCATTTTTAGAAGAAGGAAGTGAAGTTTCTTGGTCATGTTGTCTCAAAGAAAGGGTTGTCTGTAGATCCGACTAAGATTGAGGCAGTGAATAATTAGAAGAGACCCGAGACAGTGATTTTTGGATTAGCTGGGTATTATCGGAGATTCATAAAGGATTTTTCATGGATAGCGGCACCGATGACCAAGCTAACATGAAAAGATATGAATTTTGTATGGACTGATAAGTGTGAGGAGGCATTCTAGAAATTGAAACACATATTGAATAACGCACCTGTATTGGTTATCTCATAGGAGAATCAAGACTTAGTGGTGTACATGGATGTATGTGGAACAGGATTAGGAGCTGTGTTAATGAAAAGAGGTAAAGTGATTGCTTATGCATCTCGACAGCTTAGACCGTATGAGGTTAGATATCCAATGCATGATTTGGAGTTAGCTGCGGTAATTTCTACATTTAATATGTGGAGACAATACCTTATGGGAGAGAGATTCGAATTGTACAGGATCATAAGTCGTAGAAGTATTTATTCTCTCAGAAGGAGTTAAATATGAGACAGTAGAGGTGGTTAGAGTTTTTAGCCGCTTACGATTTTGGTATCGAGTACACATCCGAAAAAGGCAATAAGGTTGCAGACGTACTTAGCAGAAAACATCCGAATGGAGTGTTGTCAATGACAGTTGAGTGGAAAGATTTAGAAGCATTTACTATATGTAGGATACAATGGGGATCTGAAGCTAGATCTAGTAAGGAAACTGCTATATATCATGTTTAGAAGTTCGACCGGTGATGATCGAAAAGATCGCTTCTATGAAGAAAGATAATCCATTGTTAGCCGAGAGGATTAGAAGGCTTGAGGTTGGAACTGAGATTGAGGATCAAAAGGATTTTAGTCTTGACAAGAAGGGGTGGTTGTGGAAGAAAGGAAGGTTATGTATTCCCAATGTATGAAGCATTAGGAAGGAAGTTCTTGAAGAATGACATCGTTCGAAGCTTACTATTGATCCGAGCAGAACTAAGATGTATCAAGACATGAAAGAAGTTTCTTCTAGGAAGGTATGACGAGGGATGTAGGCTTATGGATGAAATAGTGTTTGAACTTTGACAGATAAAAGACGAACATCAGAAATCAAGTGGGTTACATTAACCTTTAGATGTTCCAGTATGGAAATGGCATTCAATCTCGATGGATTTAATAGACGGGTTGCCAAGATCAAATAGAGGAAACGAAAGTATATGGTTCATAGTGGGCAGGTTAACCAAGAGTGCCCATTTCATTCCAGTTAAATCAACTAGAACAGCGCCTATATTAGTTAAGTTATTTATCAAGAACATAATTAGACTACATGAAATTCCTAGTAGTACAGTAAGTGATAGAGATTCCTTATTCTTTAGCGAGTTCTAAAAGAATCTACAAGAGATTTAGTAACCAAGCTCAAGATGGGTACTGTTTACCATCCGCGGACAGATGGGCGGACGAAAAGAGTTAACAAAGTCTTAGAAGATTTATTATGAGCTTGTTTATTAGACTTTGGAGGATCATGGAAAGACCAACTACACTTAGTCAAGTTTTTGTATAAGAACGGTTATCAGGCTAGTATAGGGATGGCACCATTTGAAGCTTTGTATGGAATGCCATGCAAATCTCCAGTTTTTTTTGTTAGACACTGGGGATAGGTTGGTTCTTGGCCCAGATTTGGTTAGGGAAGCTGCAGAAAAGATTGAGTTAATTAGAGCTAGAATGAAAGAAGCTCAGTTTAGACAAAAGAGTTATACTGATAAGAGACGGAAAGACTTAGAATTATCAGTTTGAGATCATGTTTTCATCAAAGTATCACTAATGAAATGTGTGATCAGGTTTGAAAAATCGAGAAAGTTGGCACCGAGATTCGTTGGACCATTTTCTATTGTAGAAAGAATTGGAAAACTTGCATATAGAGTAGAGTTGCAAAATAGTTTGGCAAGAGTCCATGATGTTTTTCATATTTCTCATCTAAGAAAGTGTATTCGAGATCCGGAGACTACAATAGCACCATCTATGTTAGAGGACTTAGTAGTGGAACAGAACTTGACTATAGTTAGAAAGCCAGTTCGTATAGTCGTGAGAGACGAGAAATGGCTAAGAAACAAGATAGTCAAATTAGTTAAATTCCAGTGGAATGACAACAAGAGAGACTTTTCAAAATACTTCATTATTTAAATCCCAGCTAGATTACTATATTCCCAGTATACACAATTAAATCCCCAAAGTAATCACGCTTTATTATTAAAATCTCGTTTAATTATCTAGACTTTGTTGTTAAATTTAATAAATCGTTTCTCAACATCGGGTTGTTACAATGTGCTTGATTCAAAAAGAATTCCCAACTTTGTCCTTGGTTCACTCTTACATTAATTAATGGATTAGAAATATGTCGTATTTTGATAGAAATATTTACTTTGTATTTTATCTTTTGAGACAAATGTTAAATATTTTTCGAAATTTTTTATTATAAATGAAATTAGTGAGGTATGACACAACAAATTAAAAATCAAATTACTTTCTTGCCATGATTAAAAAAAATGATTTGTACCATTCCATATCTTATTTTCACTTAACATTTTTTTACTAAAATAAATATTTTGTTTATCGCTTCGATAACATAGTATGTCTTTTGGATAGGTATTTAGATATTTGGTGTAAGAACTATAAATGCATGAGAATATATTGATTCATTACTACTGCACTTTCATTTGTAACTATCTACACCATTCACCATTCCCTCAAGTAATATTTGAATATCAATTATTGCATCGTTTATATCTTAATCAAATGTACTAGAAACTCAAAAACTCAAAATTTATATACATAAATATTTCCCCATAGAAATTCTAAAAATAAGAATTTTTAAATTAGTTCATAATACCAACTTTCATTTTTTTTCCTAAAAAATAATGAATCAATGTACAATTCATTTAATAAACAAAAATAACAATTAATTTTTGATTAGAGAAATAGATTTATAACAAAAATTACATATTAAAAAAAACTCATTTATCTTAACAATTCATCATATATTTTGTATATCAAATTCTATTCTTCAAAAATGTAGAGAATTATTTTTCTACATTGTACGTAATATGTTACTACTTACCAAATTTTTATCTGATCTCTCTCTCATACATATACACACACATACAAACACACATGCATTTACATATATAACATTTTTATATTCAAGTGAATGGGTCATGAATTCAGATTCCAGTAAAAACAAAAATTAACATTATTGACGTCAAAAATGGACATCAACACTCAATAGTATCTAGTAAAGATCAAATGAAGAATGAGATAAAAACAAAGTAAAAATCATAAAAGAACACACAGATTTTTATAGTAGTTCGACAATTTTGGCCTACGTCCACTTCATATTTTTATTGATCTTCCACTTGATTATGATTACAAGAATGTTTGGATTAGCTGGGATCCATTAATACAAAGTGAAGAATAAAACTGGCAGAGGCTCGACAGAGAAAGCAGGATCCATTTTCTCTGTATTTACAAGGGAAGACGTGCTCAGATCGGACTGAAATTTTGATAGAAGGTTCGGAAGATCAAGACGAGGCTACCCAAAATTTTACAGGCCAATCGGGGCCCACAATATTAATGCATGCAAATGGGATGTGATCCCTATGAGGGATGCCCCATGATGTTAGCTACTTGCTCCCCAAATTTCGTGTAATTCTGACGTATGGTTTGTGAGATATCGCATTTTCCGTGAAGTAGTGTTGCTTGAATTCTGATTTCTGTCGATCCCTCCAGAGGGAGAGGTACCGATCCCTCCAACTTGCTTCAAATGTCATGCGATCTCTATGGGGTGTTCCATACGTCCTAATTAGCTTATACTTCAAGTTTCATATTGATAGCATTTTAGTTATTGAACGATCATTGTTGCAATATGTAGCGAAAGTTGAATATGAACGATCTCTTTTATAACGATCCCTTTTGATATGTGAAGTAATTTGTCCATAACCTAAGCATACGAACTCTAAATGACTTGAAACTTGAAATGTAGCCTCATGGTGCTTTCCTTGTCACTCTATATCGATCTTACCGAGTTTGAAACAAAAATTGATGATATGTACCGATCCCCTAAGAAAAGAGATAGACACTGATCCCCCGTCTAGGAGAGGCATTATTTAATACTAAGAATATTTTAAAGAGTACCTCTTAGCATCAGTGATCGTCGCTTCATATCATTGTCTGCCCTTGATCTCCGAGCCTAATGATCATCTTTTCGAACTGTCTTCCTCGATGATCGTCTAGTCTAATTTGTCTTGTCAGTCTGAATATAACCGGACCAAAAGGCCCGATAACAAACATCTATTTTCAAATTTTAATAATAAATAAATGATATTATTAAATGGACTCCTATTTTGGATAAAATGACATTTTCTCAGGTTTCCGCAAAATTATTGTGGAATATACCAAAAAAAGTTATATTCCAAAAAAAAAAAAGATATTTCCCATGACTACCTACATTATTCTACATTATTCTGATGGTCCTCCATCATTTTTTGACTTTTTTTTTTCCATCGAACTCCACCGAGTATGGTTTTCTATGAACCAACATGGTTGATTTTTCCATTTTTTGATGAGATTTTACTGATTTTTTTAGAGTAAAATAATAAATCGTTTTATTTGATTTTATTACTTCTTAACAATTTTTTCCGTTATATTTATAGAAACCGTTTACAAAATTAAAATTTAGTATTTTCAAACTATCTGACGAGTGGTTTTTATACACAATCTCCTAAGTTATAAATGTGGCGTTCACAAGTAATTTCTGTAGTTACAAAGTTACAGCTGCATTTGGTGTTCACTATTTTTTTTCATTTACATGATTTCACTACTACTTTGCATTAATCGTCGGGTTCAGGCAGCAATTCTTCATTTGAATTTAAAGCACCAACACGTCCGTAGTTGGATCTTACACTCTGTAAAAGAAAAGGGGATTCATTAAGTTTTCAGTCTTAAGAAATAGAAAAAATTAAAAGAATAAATCCATGTAGTTATACATTTTTTTTTCTTCAAAAGAAATATGAATTAAAAGAATAAACGCATAACAAATTTATAGCATAGGTTAATCATTAATGGGCAAACTGTCATTACCAGTAATAACTTTATATTCTGAGATGAATAATTATGCATACTAGGGGGTAAACTGGGGTTTCAACTAACAAGAAAATTGTACAATAATGCCTTTTTGATCCCTACCAATACCGACTACTATGAATTTAAGCCTTTTCAGGATAAATTTGGCAGAAAATAACCGGCATGAAATTTTTCTAAATTAACAGTAGAAGTAGTTGCATAGTTGAATACCTCTAATAGCATGATGTAGTAAAAGTCTTCCATGTGCTGCGTTAACGCAGTTCCATCTCTTATTGATCGCAACAAATTTATTTCGGTCTGCAGGATTTTTTCAACAAGCCGTTTCTCCCCTTTCATCTGCATCATATGCATGGATAGAGTGGTTCAAATTTAGTGGCAAGAAGATTTGCAGATTATGTTCAGTTCTTAAATAAACTTATAGCTGAACTTCGTTTAACGGTATCTTCACACAAATGAAATACTTACAAACTCATTAACCAGAACATCTGGTGTGGTCTCTCCAATCACATCTCCTTCGTAATTGTCTCCTAAGAGCTCTATGTCAACCTGTTGCAAATATGTACTATGCTCAATAAGATTTTATATTACATCCTTATCTTTTAATATGGACTAGACTTTTTTCTTTTCAGTATGACTATAAATTGTGCAAGCGTGTTGTTCTAACTGTAAATGATATCCACAAACAACAATGTAACATTTATTTAATTTTTGTTATTTCAAATTTTCTGGGCTCTTTTTAATTATTATTCTCTGTTAACAAATTGCTCCTCATTAATTTTCATTTTGCTCATTTACAACAGTTCCCATGTGTAAAGAATTTTAATTTATTTTTTGCTTGCTATCATTTTAAAATTTAAAAAGGTGTTCGTTTAATCAATTTAATTTGCTCAAAATTTAATTTGATGCTTTAGGAGCTAAAGTCCAATCAAAAAGTTTTTTCAACTCTTTTTTGAGAAGAAAGTGCTCGGGGAGGAATGATTTGAAGGGAAAAAATGAATGGAAATAGAACGAAATAATGAATGCAAAAATAAATGGAATCAAAATCCTCTACCACCTTTTGCTACATCACATCCTACATTCCTTTGGATTTTAGTACTACACTATCAAATGAAACTTTGGAGATGTTCAATTTACACTATAAGTGTGTCATATCCACAAAACATGAGAGATCATTTTGGATATTTTAACACATTTATTTTAACCATGGATTTTGAAATATTATTTTGAATATGTTAGGTTTATTAAAAGTAACCAAACTTTAGTGGAGATGATCTTGAGGCATGCAAAGCATATCTACAAACTTTCGTTCAATTCCAGTTTGTGTAGCTCGAAAAATCAAAAGGTGTAGTGGCCTTCCTATGTGCACACCCAGATACATATACATATACATACATACATGGTATGCATGCATGTATGTATACACACATGCATATGAGCAAGAATCAATAGCCCCCTTTATTTAGCACCATTTGTAGCTCCCTGATATCGCAAGTTTATATTTAAATATTTGGTCCATATGATAGAAAAGAGATGTACCAAATATTTAAATATAAAATTGTGTTTGATATCGGGGGCTATGAAATGGTGCTAAACAAATGGGGCTATTGATCCTAGCTCTGTGTGTATGCGTACAGACAGATATACACATACACACAGAAAACATAAACATAAGCATCAGTTGATTGTAAGGTAAGATGCTGCTTTATGTACCCAAATGCACCCTTATTGTGCCATGTACTGCAAATAAGGATTGGCTCGGTTAGAAATAGGTGTATTATCAAGTGTACCACCAAACAAAGTAATGCTTCTGGAATATGAATGGTACGATTATTGTTGTAATAAAAATGCACTAGTAAATGAGTTCAAATCTCTTACAAAAGGCAATTTAGAAATGCTTCAGTTTTAGAAAGTCCATACCATTGCCTTCTTGATTTCTCCAGATACAAGATAAATAGGCTGAGCAACATGACAATAACCCATTAGACGAGGAATGGAAGGAACAATATCTCTGTGATTTACAACTCTCCAGCTATCTTTAACTTTCTGCACATTTGGTCATTCCATAGTTATCAAATCCATATCCCAGAAAGTTCACTCACATTTGAACGTGTTAATAATTGGACTCTTGTGACACACCAATGGTGAAAAAATCATTTTCTACCAGGAAATATGGTCAAAGAAGCAACGCAAGGTAAGGGAATTATCAACTTAGTGCCACGAAAACTCTGAAGACAGCAGCAGTACTTGATCTCTGTGAATCAGCATGCATGGTGCACAGCATACACAAGAACCATTGACTCATACAAACCCACTAGCAGGTCAGTTTGGCATGAGAGCTCATACTGCACATATTTCAAGTATATTGCCATTGTCAGATGCACGGAATGCTGTGTGCACAAGTGTGCATGTTGCACAACATGCACAGCTGACACAGACCACTCTAGTACAAGCAACTACCTCAGCAGCATCACAAGAATTCCAGAAAGATGAAGAGAAGTTCTAGAATGCATTCTAGAGGAATACACAGCAATGAGGCAACTAATTGTGGTCCTAGAAGTTGGTATTACCTTTATTAAATAATTAGTTAAGTAGTGGTCCAAAAAGTATGGTTAGGCTGCCAGAGGCGGAGCCATATGATGGCTAGCTGGGGCCAACGCCCTAGCTGAAATTTTGCAGATTTTGTACAAAAAATACAACTTCCAAAATTTGCCCTACCTCAAATTATCTAAATGCCCCGTCTCAAGTAAGACCATGAAAAATACAAGCATAACATTAGTTTATATCAATCTCTAACAACCTGTTTTTGGATGTCTTTGTGAAGTTGGGAAGCATCATAAGTGTACTTTTATACATTTCTTTTAAATTACTAATCCTTTTCTAACAATGGAAATGTTGTCCTATCTGAAATTTCGGACTAGCGCTGCCACTGTATGCTGCATTTTCCTTATATTTTCTCTTTTTTATTATTCGAGCAATGTGTATTAGAAGCCAGATAAGAGAATCCTAATCTGTAACTACAATCATCTGAAATGAATTCAAGTTTGCTTTGCATGTCATCTTCCCTTGTGTTATATTTTCTCATTTAAGTTCATCAATTATCATCTCCTTCCTCTCACCACATTCAACTTCACTTACTACCACCGATATGCCAAAATATCTTAAGAAACCCCATCTTGATTAAAATAATGCAGTACTTGCATGCAAAGTACTTAAATAAGCATAGCACTAAGTATGCATTTAGAGCTAACGATGATATAGAATAATATTATGGTCAGAACAGGGATGGCCCGGGGGAAGCCCACCAAGCCCTTGGGCTTGAGCAACCCCCGGGCTGGGGCAAAAAAAATTGAAAACTGAATTTAACAAATAAAATGTATGAATTGAAATAAAACTTTAAGGAGGCATGGTAACTATTTTAGCTTACTGGTAAGCAACCCAATGTGCTCTGCATGAACCTGGTTCAAGCCTGGTCAAGGGCAAAAACTTTGTTGTTTCATTGAAATTTTTTCCCTGTTCTCTTACTAAACTATAAGCCAATGCTTATTTAAGTTCATGATTGCATCCAAAAACAAGATGATAATCTAGTATATGACAATTGATATTCATTATCACCTCATTATATACTTCAGCAAACCATTTATTCCCAACTCTAGGAGATCCAAAGTTGTACATGGTTACAGAAATAGCGCCGTCCCTACAATTCACACATTAGAACTTGTTAAATATTTGAGTTCACTATGTCAAAAACCATTTGACCAGGTACAAATCATGAGGATTCAGGATACGGTTTTAAATCATTTAAATTGCTTAAATAGGTAAATGCCTCTTTCATAACATGGGAAAGAATTGAAGACTCACTTGGCCATACAACTTGATGACAACTCCAAAGCAAGAAGCGTTGCAAGTGCACCACCTAAACTATGTCCTGTGATATACACATGCCACTTCTCCATGCTCTCAACATCATCTCTGACAAAAAAAAAACAACGCATAAAATAAATATTTATATGTGAGGGGAAATAATGCTTTTTAAGCAAAAATGAAGTTTTTAACTCAGTACAAATCTTTTGCGAACAAAAGATGTGGCAATGTTTCGGTATGGAAGAATGTCAAAATGCATTTTGCAATATTAATCCATTGAGCAGAATTTTACAAATTAAGGATGGCACTGCAAGACTTACGAGTAGTCTATTGAAAGTTTAATAAGAGAGATGATCCTGTTTCTGACTGATTCATAAGCATTTAGAAACCCACTGTGAACCTGTTTGAATTACAGTTTAACTACTGAAGTTTGGGACAATGATTCGGAAACAATCATCTGAATAAGGTCAATCAAAATTAACAACAAGACAGGCATCAAGCAGGAACCTGAACTTCTTTCTTGAAGTCCCCACCCAGTGTCTCAGGGTTTAACCTGTAGTGCAAAAATATTATTTTCAATAAAACAAATCAAGATGCACTGTAAATTTATTACAGTCCAGATTATCACTGGCTAAGTTAAATGCATTAAGGATTTTAGTTTTGCTCGGTCCCCTTAAATTACACTCTTTTTCAGTAAGATTACCAGTAGTTTCATAAGAATACTGTGTACCATTTCACGTGTAAAGGTTATAGCATGCAGTGATCTATATGAACTTTGGGATTATCTTACAGGGTAACCATCCAAAGAAACTATTCAATCTGATGCTTTGACGTCAAGCTACAATCTTTTGCAAACCTTATGGTAATTTTACACGTCTTTAATAATATTTGTAGACCTCCAGATTGCTCGAGACAAGAAAAAATATTGCTGTTACAACAACAAAAAATGAACAGTTTGGGTTTTTTGCTCCCTCAAATTCACATCACATGCATAACAAAACGCACTCAAAATACATGATAATACATAGAAACATAAAGGTAAACATGTTTCAATACTTTTAATGTATTGATATTTTCACCGAACGCAACTCTTTCTTGAGTTTTTAGAGGCAAAACTTCAATTATGTAATCATATTTTAATTTTCAATCGAGATTAATGACATCCCACTTAGCATAGTAGTTCAAATATATCTTTTTATTAACTACAACTTAGAAAAACATCTTTCTACTGCAGCAACTGACTGTAACCAGAAAAACCACATGCAATCCATACATTTAGAAATTCATGCACATAACAAAAAGTTCTAAAGAAATCAAGAATTCAAATTGATCAAAACTTTTCCTGCCACCCTCTTGATTCAGAAAACTTTTTAGTTTCATACATTAAGCTTTCAATTGTTTGCCTTTGATGGTTTTGAATTTTGCCTTCAATAGATATCCAAGCATTCCTTCATAAAACTTTAATCATTTGTTGATATCTAAAGAAATAAGAGTTTGATCTATGTACGAAGAAAGCAAGCAATTTTTATATTACCTACCAAAGACTGACTTTCACTAGCATCTACCTTCATATCCTCATCAAATTGCTTTTTTATACGTTCTTTTTTTCTTTTTCTTTTTTTTTTTTGGGTTCAACAAGAGTGGCACTGTATTCAAGCAAAACACTCAATTTTGGTGCCTCGATCGATCGAACTCACAACATCTAGAACATCGGTTTAGAGCGTCATACCAGTTACAACTTAAGCTAGCGGTCCTTAGCATAAACGATTTTTTTTCTGCAAGTTCTCTTGCTTCACTTATTATGCTTTCAAATCCATTTTCTTTCAGGCTCTGTTTGTTTATTTAATAGCAATGATGAACGAAGCTCTGATTGAATCAAAAATCAGTTTTCAGAAGTTTGGGGTCTGTTTGCTAGAAAAAAGCGTTCGGAGGTAGTTTCTCAATTCAGCAGATATTGGAACAATGACTGAGTATTGCTTATTTAAAATTCTGAATGAATTAAGTCCTTTCATTTACAGAAATACCCATTCCTTTTTTTTATATCTTAATTTTCCAGTAACGTTCTCTCATTCAACCTTTGGTTAATTACATTTCTCGTTTATTATGTAGTTACATAATTTAAAATTCTGAACAAAGTGCTATATATTTTTTTTACTTATGCTAGCTCTATCCCATATAATTTATGAACTCGTTTATTATGCAGTTACATCATCTAAATAGCTTTATTCGTCTAAGTGACTTGATTAATATAAGACTTATGAGTTTTCACACGAGATCTATTACAAATGCAGTGTTCAAAAATTTACATTTCATTTGATGATTTATAATGCATAAAAATAACACATAAGGGCAATACTATCCAAGCACCAATTTATTTTTATATTAATAGTTACTAATCATGATTAAAAATCCAAACAAACAACAAATTCAGCAATCATCAATTAGCATTCAGTATTCACCACTCAACACATTCAACGTTTAAAACAAATGGAACCTAAGGGCCCGTTCGGTTTCAAAATGAATTTTGTGTTTTCCGTTTTCAATTCATACTTCGAATGGCAAGGAAGAAGAATGCAGCACGGAGAGGAGGAAAGGAAAAAAAAAAGAACGAAGAGCGAGTTTTTGAAAACAAATTGCTCTTCTTTTCCGCTTTTTGAGGATATGAAAATTTTTCCCCTCAATCCACTTCCATCTCCCTTCATCTCCCACCACTCTTTTAATATGAATTAAAAACTGAAAACTCAAAATTCATTTTGCCGCCAAACGGGGACTAAATTTTTCAAAAAATGAAATGAGTTCCTATATTTTATTGATCACATCTTCAATATCGACTTTCTCATGTTGAAATATTTTTGCTAACCTGATTAATATTATCCAACGTTTTAATTCAATCACAACTTGTCTTGGATATTGTAGAGAATCAACCTCGTATAAAGGGATTTTGGATAAAATGAATGCATCTCAGAAATCCATGTCAGATTTACATTTCAAATCTAAAAATTCATTTCGGGATTATCTCAGAGTAAATGTTACACAACGATATTTATAAATATTACCTTAAAAATAATTATACGTTGCTTGATTTGCAAAGTCAGCAAAATAAACCAAAATTTCATCAATTATATTATTATAAAGCTAGGTAAACAAATTAAAATCAATCGTGAATAAGCCGAACTGAGTGAGAGATTTACTGAACGATTTTTCTTAATCGATGTTACATCCGAGTTCGTGTTTTCTCTTATTTTCACCACATATAATTTTTCTCTTTCTTTATAATAATTATCTTTTCATGAAAAAAAAAAGAAAAAAAAATGGAAGGTGTTAGAAATGATACATGAATTCGAGAAGCCATTGAAGAAGTCACGGAGGAGGAAAAGTAGGTTGAAACCCTAGAACTAAGTGACGATGCCGGAGAGAGGAAGCGTTCGGTGAAGAGAAAACAAATCTCGTTCGGTGTAGATGGGGAGATGCTAATTTGGTTCGGTGATGAAGAGTAATGTTTTCATTCGGTTGTATGTTTTGGAGCGATGATGTTGTGGAGCAGCATGGCGTTGAAGCGGTGAAGAAGACCGAACGAAAATTTTCATTTGGTAATTTGGTAATGCTGAACGAAATATTTCGTTCGGTATATGTCGAACCAAAAGCATGTCGGTCCAAATTTTTTGACCGAACCAAACCCGAGGGTTGCTATATAACAGCTACCCCTCCTCATTTCTTCACTCTATAATAGAGGAGCTTTTGAACAATAATGGCAGCTAAAATTAAGAGTTCATTTTAGCAAATTTCAAAGTCATCCTAAAGAGCTGAAACTCTGCAGAATTTTGTCTGTATTGTTAATTCTTATGTATACCCTTCAAAAGTGAATCAATCTTGTAACTCTAATCTTTCAGTGATTAATAAAATCTTCTCTCCCCAAGTGTACGTACACTGCCTCGCGGTAGTGGAACCAATATAAATACTAGTATTATTTATTTTTCTTCATTGCATAAATATGTGACTGTCAGTTCTGGTGTTTATCTCTATTTGTTCCGTCTCACTACAATCACGATCCAGTTTCTGCTGCGTTGGGTTTTTATTCTCTTAGACTGATCATCTGAAGGGATTTTCCCCAACAGTCTGGTATTGGAGCTGCAAGGTTGATTGAGGAGCGTTAGACGCTATGGCAGGAGATGAAACGACTACATTTGTTACAAGATCCTATACTAGAGGGATGTATATCGCATCAGGATCACATTTGACAATTGAAAAACGGAATGGAATAAAGACTTCGAAAAGTGGCAATGGAGGATGAAGGCTGTTCTAATGAGAAATGAAGTTCATCCAGTAGTGTTTGCCTCTGATGAGTTGACGACAACATCTTAGTCGTGGAAAGGAAGGAGATGTAGAAATGGACGTTTACTACTTTATAGCTAGCTATGGGATGTGAGAGAATGTTATCTCAAAGATTAGCGGTGAGACCACTGCTTGAGGCATTTGGACTAAGCTGCAGAATCTCTACTTGAAGAAATTTCTAGCTAACCGTCTGATATTGCTGAAGACACTTTTCACCATGCGGATGAACGAGGATACTTCAGTAAAGTAACATCTTAATTTTTTTGATTGATGATCTTGTGATGAAGATGAAGTTTATTGACTTGAAGATGGATAAGGAGCAAATGACAATGATTCTTTTGTGTTCTCGTCCGGAACATTACATATGTTTCGCTAACAGCCTTATCTTTGCTAGAGACACATTGACAGTGGAAGATGTGAAGTCGGGACTAATATCTAAAGGCTTGAGAGATCAGATGGAGGAGATAATTGAAGGAAGAAGAGATGTAAGTAGTAGTCACGGCCTGTTTGTTGAAAGAGGTAGAGAAGATAAGAAAAATTGGCACTCTAAAGGGCGTTTCAAGTCTAAAAAGCCCGATGATGGCAGGAGAAGAAAGTCTAAGGATGAGAATTGTTTTATCTGCAAGAAACCTTGATAGCTGGAAAAAGGATTGTCTAGATTTGAAGAAGAAGAAAGATGGATCTTCATCATTTGCGGTGGAGAAGTATGTATCTAACAATGTGTTGTCTGCGGCAGTATCGGATGTCTCAGCCATTGGGTGCTGGACTCGGGGACGTCTTTCCATATGATGCCTAATAAGGATTACTTCGGTTATTTCGCTGGACGAGAGGAAAGTTCTATTCTTATGGGTAATGATGCTAGCTGTAAAGCAAAAGATGAAGGTACAGTGAGGATCAGGATGTTTGACGGAGTGATACGCACTTTGACAGGTGTCTTGTATGTTCCAGGTCTTCGGAAGTCCTTAGTTTCTTTAGGAAAATTGGCATCTTTGGGATGCAAGGTAACTATCAAGAAGGATAGTCTGAAGGTTTCGAGAGGTGCACCAGTTCTTATGAAAGGAGATGTGTTCCGAAATCTGTATTTGCTCAAAGAAACCACGGTTCTTGAAGAGTCGTGTGTTGGAGTAGACAGTTCTCGTGCAGTGGATGCCACAAAGCTTTGGCATCTCAGGTTATGTCATATTTCAGAGAATGGCTTAGAGTTGCTTCGGAGACGAAAGATGATCAAAGAAGAAAGTTTCGACAAGATGGACTTTTGCCAGGAGTGTGTGTTGGACAAGCAAAATAAAATATCTTTTGAAGTTGGAATCCATAGATCGAGGTGAGTACTTGAGTACGTGCATACAGATGTCTGGAGACCGTTGCTACTACTTTCTTGGAGGAGCAAAGTATTAAATATCTTTCATTGATGACTTTTCTCGAAAAGTATGGATGTATGTGAAGAAAGTCAAATCAAAAGTTTTAAGAAGTTCTAAGATTGGAAAACACTTGTTGAGAACCAATCTGGTTTTAGATTGAAGGTGCGGAGATCTAATAGTGGCGGTGAATTTGTCTCTAGGGAGTTTCTCGATTTTTGTAGACAACATGGCATTCAGAGACATTTCACTACACCCGGAGATCTGCAATCCAATGGGGTTGCAGAAAGAATGAACATGACTCTACTGGAGAAGATTCGTTGCTTGAGATTGACGGCGGGCTTGTCTAGAGCCTTTTGGGCTAAGACACTATCAACTGTCGTGTATATCATAAATCGAATTTCATGCTCAGCCATAGATGGGAAGATTTTAGAGGAAAAGTGAAGAGGTAAAGCAGTGTATCTTGGTTACTTCCGAATTTTGGGTTGTCTTGTGTAACCATACAGGTGATGACAAATTAAAGGCTAGAGTATATAAGGGTATACTAATGAGATACACAGATGGTATCAGAAAGTATCGAATTTGAAACTCTGTTGATCGCAAGATTGTTCATTCCAGACATGTTACTTTTGATGAGTCAACTGTGTTCAATCCAAAGAAGAAGCTACCTACCACACCAGAAGATTCTGATAGGCCTAAAGAGATGGAAGAAGTTCCCGTGTTCCAGCCAAATAGTAGAGTTGTTGTTGATGTTGTCGAGGAAAACGCGGTTGATGAAACATCACAGGATAGTTCACAGGTACCTTCTAATAGTGTTGTATGTGCATGAATCTAGAGGAAGTTCAGTTCAAGGTGGAGCTGAAAGGAGTTTAGACGAAGCAGTACCTACCCGGATCAGTCGTAGGACTATTAGGCCGCCCGAAAGGTATGGTGATTGACAGATTGTGAACCTTAACCTTGGTGATCAGTTTGACTATACCATGCATGTGGTTCTTGAGGAGCCGCTCGACCTTGATGAAGCTTTGAAGTCATCTGACACACAAGATTTTTAAGGATATTTACCCCCAAAAATAGTAGTTTCAAAAAAATTGCGTAGGTTTTTTACATGTAAAATTGTAAACCAATCTCTATCTGCCATCCTATTAATATTAACTTATTGTCAATTATGAATCTTAACATGGATAACGAGAGGACGGAAATGTCTTGAGTTTTGAATGCATCAACAATGCAAAACTCAATATTTGTTATGATCTATACAACACCAAACATTGAACGAGCAATGAAAGTGGTTAGCCGATCCGTCAAGGGTCGCTGATTCAACTGGTTAGTGATATGATGTTCTAAAGATAGGTTAAAAAGGTAATGAGTTCAAATCCTAAGACAACAAAATAAGTGCTTTGCTTAAATAAAGGATCACTCTTACTATCAAAAAAGTGGTCAGCCGGTCCATAACGAATCTTGATCGAAGCATTAGAGCGTTGTATGTAGGATCTTGATGTGTCTCAGCAGCACCTCAAATGTTATGCTAATATGAAAGATCGAACTTTACAAACGAAAATGTTGATTTACATTTTAATGATGATCTAGATAAACTAAGTGACCCACAAGTTATAAGCTTACGCTTATTAAGGGAGCTTTCAGTTGGATTCCAGAACTAAAATATATCGTGACTACTTCAACGAAAAAGCTGAATATACGGTGCCTTCAAGTAAAGATATATAATTGCAACTCTTATTAAAGAAACTCCAACACAAGAAGAGTTGACTACTTAATTTTATGGCAGTCACACCATTTTGTAGCAAAGAATCTAGCACTACATTCAAGAACAAAGCATATTCAAGTAAAATATCACTTTGTTTGGTTAAAAAAAGGAAGAATGACATGCACATTTTCAAAAGATCCGTACAAAAAATTTCAAAAGATTTTCAAACAAGGAAAAATGAGATGCATCAACAAAATGACGCTTAAAAGTATATGGTGGAATTTTTATTTTATTAGTTTATTGTAGATCTATGAGATACGCAAGTAGCATGAAATGATGATGATGATATAATAAATGCAATTAATGCAACAAAATGACTCTTAAAAGTGGGAAATTATTTGAAAGTTTTAGTGGATAACGTCCAAGGTACGAGGTTTTGGTCGGAATCTGAGATTCTGATCATCTCTGTTTGTTTTCGATCGGAGGTGTGACAGAATCATAGCAAAATCTTATTGCGGCTAAAGACAAAGAAAAATCTTTAAAAAAAAATAAAAAAATCAGTTCAAAACTAATTAGAACCACAAATTGCAACAACTCCACACCCTTCAAAATTCGACTTAATTTCTACCCTCAAACTCTTCAAAATCGGAAAAAAGTTAAAAAAAAGTAGAAGTCGATCGCTTTGAATTAGTAAAACTTAATTGCGGATATTGCTCAATTCAATGATTAGCATCTTCCATTTCTACTCGAAGTAATTTATGAACTCGATTTGAATTTATCCAAACATTTTAAAACCATATTTAATTTGGATAATGGAATGAGAAACAATGCATGCGGAGAGAGAAAAATAACTGATCATGTTTGGACTTTTCTATGGTTCGAAGTGTTTTCAATGGATTGTGGTTACAGTGGACTTGACTACGATTTTTTGATCAACTTGTTTGAAGTACTTACCATAAAGAATCGTCATGTTCTTTTTATTTTCCTCATTTTTTTTTTTTTTACTTTTATTGCGTATCTACGTTTTAATGCCGCATCTGATTTCTTAATCAAAATAACCAATAATAAACTCAAGTAAACTATATCACACATGTGTAGAGTGTTCCGCAACCGCTAGATTGTGTGCATCCACTTTGGGGAAAAATTTATTACTTTGTTTGAGAATACAAGTATAAAAAATTAAAAACAAGATAGGGATTTGGTAGAGTAAACACTAATTTATTGAAGGATTCACATTGACAACTAACTTAACTCACGTAATAATACAAAGATGGTGGCTATGGTGGCTATGTTATTAATTAACTCCTCTTTGCATCAAGAACAAGATTTTAAATCTCTCTCAACTCGATTTGAAACACCAAATTTAGGCAACCTCTACATTTACCTAAATGTTAGTTCAGATCTGCAGAGCTACAGTCGACATTCATCAGTATGAGAACGAGATATAGTTTAGTTTTTTTTTTTTTTTTTCAATTTAATTTTAACAAAATGGCTGCGAGGTTGATGTATAATATGCACAAAAGAGACTGACAGAGATGCAACAAATTTATTGCTTTTCGCAAGTTGAGCAAGACAAAATGAATCATTCCCATTTTTATTCAGAAGAATAATACGTATAAGTACACGAGTGAAGATGGAAAGTATCAACTACTAAACAAAAAAATGAAAGTCGTAACATTCCTGATCAACATAACCACATTATTAAGAAAGAAAATAACCTAACATATAGCATCCATAAGGAAACAAACTATCCAACTAAATTTCTCAACCTGGTCACAAAGCCACGTAAGCAAGAATAATCAGTTAACTCTTCCGAATAGATGAAGTCACGATCTCAATCATCATCTAGTAGAAATTTCTTGTTGACATCACCTGATGGACAAAGAAGTGCAAAGAAATAGAGAACCGCCAAAAGCATGGGATGGTCGTTATCAATTGTTGTGACAAACTTGTAATAACAATTATGTACAAATGAGTAGCACATATTACTCATATAATGCATCATAGCGTTCTCCAAATCACTCCAATCTACGTAATTTTGAGGAGAGTGATCAATCATAGCAAAAATGTTAGAAGCGAGGAATAATGCATCGGCCGGTACAACAAAATTCCGATTGTTCCGGATCAATGCCGAGTCGGAACTTGACCAAATTTCGGTTTCAGCAAATACAATAAAAAAAACCTAATTTTTTTGTGTTTTGGCAAAAAAATTGGGGTTCCTATAAGAAATAGGCTAGAAGAAAGGAACTCATGAACAAAAAGTAATCAAATTTGAAAAAATCAAACAAGAAAATGAAATTAAAACTTACCTCACATTACTGGAATTGATTCAACCCTAAATTAGCAGCTGCTCCTAAACATGTTCAAAATTTCGAGAAAATTCAACCCCTTAAATCCAAATCAAGAAACATGCAAGCATCAACTTCCCTATAGTTTAAGACAAATGGAGAGGCTAAAATGATGACATAATGGAGCAAAAGCGGGCCAGACATGAAAATGAGTGAGGGATTGGCAAATGTTTTGGGTTGGGCCGATTCAGGAAAGCCAACTAGATAATTGTGTGGGATCTAAGTTACTTTTTGTTTAAATAATTTAGGGCTGATACTAAATGTTTAATTATTGGATCAAAATTTAGGCTGAGTGTTAAAATTATGCCAAAATTTGGATTGAGATTGTAATTAAATGTTTAATTATTTTGTATTCACGTAACAAATCAAACAAAAGTAAATGAGATCGGTTACAATTATTTTTTATTCCTTAGAAGACAACATTTTGCATTTTGTTTACAAACATTTCTTAATGCATATTTTAAAAAAAAAAAATCTGAAATCAATATAAAAAACTAAAACTTAATATTCGAAATTGAAAAAAACAAAATTTTCAAATGTTCGAAACTAAAAACAAGTTCTCGAACCTTGGTCGGAAGGTGTTGAAGAGGAGGGAAGGAGGATTTGGGGTTGGAACAAGGTTGTTATCCTCAACCCAGACGATAGGAACAAGGGAAGCATAGAGAGGAGAAGCGAGGATAAAACATCGAGGTATGGATCATCGACAGGAGAGATGCCTATGTTGGCTTAAGCAAGGAGCGAGCGAAGTTGCACAAGTTGGGAAGGGTCAGGATCATCGCTCAAGAACTTTGTTCCGGTCATTTGAAAATTTATTGGTTACAGACAATTTCGGTTTAGGTTTCGGTTTAGGTTTCGATCCCGGTTTCAGTTTACCGAGGTTTGTTAATGAAAATGTGATGGTGCTTTATAAATATAATATAAAATGTAGTTTACAAAGAAATAATTATCTTTGTAAACAAATTTATCAAATCAAACTACCCTCAATTAAGTTATATATTTATTGTATATATTTACTGTTGAACTAAGCCTAAAATCATAATTAATTAAAACAATCTAAAACACTACTCAGATTATAGGACCCAAAACCCTAATTAAGTTAACCACAACTTTTGTTATTAATAATAAATAGAAACCAGCCCAGCTCATAACCTAATAAACCCAACCCATATCATTTTCTCCCGCATATTCATTCCTCCAAAGTATCAAATTAAACTAGGGCAACATAAAAAATAAAATAAATGCAATGGAAAAAAAATCACTGCCTCGAATCGACTTGAAGGTGGCTCGATTAATGTAAGAGAACTCAGGTATGTGAATCGCTACTTGTTTGGGGTCGCATAATATCACGGTAATTAGGGCTTTCTGCTCAAAAGGAATTAGGGTTTGTCGCTCAGGTATGTGAATCCGCTACTTCTTGTACGGTTGCTGCTCTTTCCTTCTGCCACCTTTTATTGGGCTATTGTTCAACCGAAACCAGAATTCCTTTCTAATCTCGTACCGGCTTCAATCGAAGCCGAGACGAGATGGTCGGGATCTCGTGGTCTTGACCAAAACCTCGTACCATGGTCAAGATCTAGAGCAACACAGGGCACTAAGAAGAGAGTTGCAAGATCCGCCAAGATCAAAGAATAAGGTATCGATACGAAAGTGGTAGGCATTGAAATGACATTAAGGATAATCTTACGTTGTCATTGTTGGAGTTTAGGGAGAATGCAGACCTACCGAGCAGGAAAATCAAATGTTGGAATAGGGTGATGAAAAGGGTGCTCAAGGGGAATAGGTTCAAATACCAAAGCAGAGAGCATCCACACGTATCATGCCTAAACATATTGCAAAAGTTGCAAATGTCGGAAATTCAATCATAAGGTACCTCAACTAAAGTCAATGTCCACTAGTAAGAAAAGCAAAAGATGGGTAGGTAAAGCTTGATCAGGAGACACTCCAATAAGCATTTAACATACTCGAACATTTCCAGAAGCTCGGTCGATTTATCATAGCAACAAACTTACCAAGATGGCACACTAACTAAATAGTACCAATTAAGATCCAATAAAGCACAAGATTTTAAGAAGGTGGATCTAAACGAGAAAAGAACCGACATGTTCACAAGCCCTACAGTGAATAAGCTTCATCTAATAATGATAAATACCTTGCCCCTAAATAATAATGATAGGGCCCGACTATTAGATGAGTAGCTTATCCACATCAAAGGAAAATTTGGAGAAAAATATAGGCTTTGTCGGTTTAAACCTGGATAAAATCAAACAACTTCTATGGAAGTTTGAGTTAGTTGAAGACCACCATGCACGAGAGGTCATGGTCTAAGATGAAATGACCAAGTGATTTTCCCAATAACCAGTACCGACCCTAATTACATCCAGGGAAGACTCGGGAGCCTCACCTTTATAGGATAAACCAAAGTGTTTTGGCACATAACAATCGACATTCTTAGGTTTATTAGCAAATAAAGGTCCATGTAGGGGAGATGATACAATACCAACATCGAGTACGGATTCATACCTTTTTTACCTAGAGTTGGTTAGCAGTGGGAGATTGACCATCTGACTCTGAGACAGATGATACGACTCCAAGCACTATCGAAAATCTACCAAATCATCCAAAGTTGCCATTGTCATTGGAGAAGAAGAGGCAATAGCATGATGAAAACATCCAAAAATATAGATTAGGTAGGAATAGAGGATAAAGCATTGCAGTGGACAGAGGTAAAGGCGACGGTGCGATGACAACGATCTAGGAGGACTCGATGGCTGTCAAATATGAGTGGAAAAAAAAACTTTTTCACAATTGTAAAAATTAAAGCAAAACAAGGGTATATAAGAGGCACGACAAGATAAAAGATATCAATGTGATGGGTTGTGGTGAGGAGACATTTGACGCAAATGAAGCCCGTTAACATATTTTAAATTTTCATATGGTATAATTAACTCGTGAATAACATTAAACTTATTGTTAAAACAAAGCTTACTACATTAAACGTTATTTTTATTTATTTTTTATAAATCAAGTAAATTAAATCATTTTTTAGTAGTTAGTATTATAAAATTAATTGCATGCAAATCAATATTCAACATAGTACATACACTGGGATTACTTCGAGATGAACAATACAACCGAGGTAAAATCAAAATTTATGCCCAAAGTACACTTATCTCATCCGATGTACCGTTCAATACAAGATTGCATCTCTATCAAGGTATTCGATATGGAATTCAAATCGTAAATCAGTCAAGTTTGAACTTCTAATTGAGACGGAATTTAAATCGTAAATCGTAGTTTCAAAATATTCATATTTTATGGTTTGACACACTTTAAAATTGATTTTAACATTTAAACTTCTACGTGTAAGCCTAAAATTTAATTTCTCTCTTATTCCGTTCTTATTTTGTTTAGAAAACATTAGAATTGCAATTGTGTATCAAAATGAGTATGCTGATTAACCATTATATATTGAATGATTTTCTTAGTAGTGATTTTCACAGAGTTTGATTTGAAATGTAAATCGTACTGTAACGAGAGAGATTCAATCTAAAACGAGATTTAAATCCAAGGGTTTCAAGATTTTTGATACTATGATCTTAAACCATCTTGATCAAGAGTCCTTTAAATCATGAAATAACCGCATCTTCCATTGAATTAGGGCTTGAAACGACCGCAAAACTTGAAACCTAAAATTACAGAACAAAGCAGCATGCAAGGACGAATACAACGAGAGTCATCTAAAAGCATTGCAAAATCTGATTGGAAAAACTTGATTGGGAATCATGGTATTGACTTGGAAAAACTTGATTGGAAATCATGGTCTACTTTGGAGTTATGTGACACTCCATAGAAAAAAAATCATGGTCTGCTATGGAGTTATGTGAGTCCATAGAAAATGAAAGAAAGGTTTGCTTTCCCTTTTGCATGTAAAGTTGCACATCAAGTGTTTGTTGAAATGACCCACTAGTTTCATCACAACAGTTCAATCTTCATCTGATTCAGCCCGAACAGACTGCAAAAAACTATTGCACTCACTAACTCTCAAATCAAAGATTTTTTTTTTTTCGGATGCATCAAAAGTGTTTGATGAAAGACTCAAACAACCTTCACATTAGTGTGTGTCATGAGTTTCAACAACATTCCATCTTTCTTTTCTTTTCTTTTCTTGGTCTTCAGTCAAATTGACACATGAACGTGCATAGATTGTTTATATCTATAGTGACTTTACCAAAAAAAATTGTTAGATAGGAGGATGGTTGCACTATAATACTGTGAAAGGTAAACCAGATTACCAAATAGAAAGAATTTACCATTAGCATGAAATTTATATATCTAAATTATAAAGACATCTTTTATTGACATTTGTCAATCGATTTGTTGTGTAATGCAATAACCAGGTTGGTTAACACAAAATTAAACATTATGATTTACTGTATATAAATTTAAGTATGCATATCTGTACGTGTGTATATGAATGCTCATAGATCTACAAAGTAAAATGAGTAACCAAAACACAGAAACAATTTTGTGAGATAAGGGTAATTTACCCAACAGGAAGAATCATAAGGTCTGTCCGTAAGTCCTTCCACCGTGACTAGTATGAGAATAAGAGTAGCGAATTAGATGTATCAGACAATCTTGACAACTTCGTAACACTGACATAAACATAAACACTGTGTGTGTGTATCCCACATACATGTAAAAGAAAAGTTAACGTACTTGTTCAGTACCTCTGAAAGCAACAATCAGCCTTCTTCTTCTTAGGTCTCGCCAGAAAGCTACCTGCTAACTTGAAATTAAGATCAGTTATCTTATCAGTGTGTGACTGTAAATATACTTCAATAATATAAAAAAATAATCAGAATGACACCTGCCTGTGTGTCAGTGGTTGCATTATCGAGAAAACAGATCTTCTCAAAATCAGATTTTATGAAGCTGTTCTGACCCAAAGAAGTGGCAAGCATGGTCCAGGCTTCCATGGCACTTTCAGCGCTAGAGAACATTTTCCTCTCATCGTCATTTTTTGAATCTGAAGCAGAAGCTTCAGTTGCAATGTTTTCAGGTTTATCCGGCGAGTCTTCTACATTGCCATTTGTTTCTGCCAAGAAGGAACCGGCTTTGTTGTCACTATCTACAACTGAAGTTGGATCTTTTTGTTGTGAAATATTTGATGCAAGAACCACCATTGCCCCTAAAATTGCCTCAGTTTGATTCACTACATCCAAAGAGGCTTTTCTAATGTCCCGAAATGAGGGTAGAGATGTATTCACGGTATTTGAGGTGCCTGTATTATTTTCACCATTAGTTTCTTGATTAGCAACTGGAATTGCAAGTCCAGATTGGATATACTCTTCTTCAGCATTTTTCTGTGACTGTACGCTCATTTTATTCAACAAATCAAACCCTTCCATTAATTTAACTTCAGGTATAGAAACCCCTATTTTCTGGAAAATGGATTGACTGATAGTCTCTGTAAATGTTTTCCAAAAGTCATCTTCTGATGGAATATCATTATCAATACTTTTTTCAACTGAAGTAGCACTTTCATTGGACTTGACACAGATAACAGGCAAATCATCTTCTTTCTCATGATCAGAATTTTTAACAGACTGGCTGTTTTCTTGAAGATCTTGATCAGAGTCGGGAGTAGTTGGAAGAAAATTATTGTACAGAGGTTTCAGCTGGCCAAATGCAGACTGAACAAAGTCACTAACATTTATACTCTCAGATCCAAGAGCAACATTTAAAGCAGAACCCAAACTGCTTTTCGTTAGAATATCTGACACAAGAGGAATATTCCACCAGTTCTTCTCTTTGTTGATTTCATCGTAGCTCTTATATTTGACCTGAATAAATCAATAAGGGGTTTTAACTTTTAACAAACATTCTGAGGTCTGAGTTTGCCCTGCAGCAATTTTTGCACCTTTTATTCGGTGGCCCAAATGTTTTGGCGAAATGAGCTACCCTTTGTGCTCCTCAGTTTACATCATATTTGCAGAGTTAAATATATAATAAGAGAAGGGCCTTGCTGATCTATTTCTAATCCGCACAACTGTTCAAAGTACTGAATATTCGTATCGACTTTACTAATGACTTGACAGTTTTGGCTTGTTAGAAAGATTAAAGATCCGTACATTGAATGATATGTTTTGACTTCCAAGACATATATATAATAGAGGAGATTTTTTGGGACGTGCAACGCACATGCATATAAAAGCCTCTTATGAAATTATAAACTTTAAAATTTCAACGTAGTTTGATAAAAATAAACTGAATAATATAAAGAAAAAATGTAATTTTTTTGTTGGAAAGGGTTTGAACTTGTAACCTTGTTGATGTTTCAAAATCTCTATTTGAAGATAGATGTTAATTTTAGTTCATGGTGGGATTCGAACTCCTGACCTATTGTTTGCAGATAAAGGGTATTTTTAGAACTTTACGGTTGAGATTCTATTCCAACCATTAATAAAGAAAAGATAAAGAAGTTTCATGACTTCAGATTTTGTAGGCAACAAAAGCAACTAGCATTCCATTGATCACATGATCTCGATATAATATAGTTTAATATTATGGCTGACATTTTATTAAAATTTTAGTAGATGACCCATGGCATGTAAGAATCAAGCACATTTAACTGAAACAATAAGCATAACGTTTACCGCTAAATAAATCTTTCCACCACCACCACCATTGCCTTTTAGTTCAACTACAATGTCATGTAAATTGCCTAAAAGAAGAAAACCCACAAATTCAGCAAATCCAAAAACCATATAATACAAAATAAACAGCATAATGCTCTCATCAGTTTTGCATAAACCATCTATAGGTGACTATACATACGTGTAAGTCCGCTAATGATCGGATACTGATAAAGAGAGTGTTATATCCGCATCCAAAATCATTTTTGGATGTCATATATTCGCATCCGCAATTGCAGACGGATATCGAATAACCCTCTCCGCTTGGAATTAATAACTCAACAAACATAAATGGAAATTTTTGACTCAACATAAAACCAATTCAGTGCTAATTCTTATATAACTACTAAAAAAAATCATCATGAAAAATTATATTGAGAAGAAAACATTCATTTTATACACACTTAACATAAATTATTACAATGTTAAAACAGTAAATAAATATATGCTATTATCTTAATAAAAGTTGGACGAATAACTTTCGAATCCAGATACTGTCATATCTGCATCCGCGTCCGTTTTGCGGATTTCGCATATTTTCTTTTTTTTCGAATACAGATGTGGACAAATTTCGCATATTTGGGTATCCATTAACAGGCCAACACATCTATGATGAGTCTACATTGAACATTAATTTACCCCCTAGTTACTGAACAGGTTGAACATTAATGATACATTGAAAACGAGTTGTGTTTGGAACTTTAAAATACATGGAAGATGAGAAGATGTGGAAGCCAATCAATTTGAAAAATGGTTTGACATATAAATTTGAAAATGATTTTTTTTTTCCATCTTTTGGAAAATATCAAAAACCGTCTTCTTCCTTCCACTTCTCCCATTTGTTAGAACGGTCAGGATTTTCCAACTTTTCCTCTTCCACGTCATTTGACATACATATTGAGAACGCAAAATACATAACTCGTTTTTAAACCAAACACCGCCTTAGCTTTTTCAAAACTGTGTCAACATGAATAGGAGAAAATATTGATTTTGATTTTGATTTCAGGTATAACTTTAAAGAGTAACCAAAACTTTGTGAAAAATGAAGATGATCATCATGGCATAATACCATAAAAAATAAAATAAAAAACTTATTTTAAAATTTATTTACACAAAAAGTTTGAAGGAAGATTCTGGAGGATGCAATAACTAAATCGATTTAATATAAATGTATGAAATGCTAGTGCATAAAATTAACATGACTCCAAACTCTGCAGCACGCCTATTAAACATCCTAGCTAATAGCTATTTATCATTTTAGTGTCGGAAAAAACATAAATTTCAGCAGAATAAATTATCAATTCATTTTGACTTAGCTAAATGAATTATTTGTGCAATTAAATACATTAGTTGTTTGAAAATAAAGGTCACCATTTTTCGATATAGTGCAACAGAAAGAGATAGTACAGTGTAGCTACAAAAGGTAGAGAACATCAACCATCACAAAGAGATTCCAAATAGATCTCAGCATTTCCCATCCGTTTGTGTGGAGCAACCAAGTTTGCATCCCAAGCAGCAATCTAAATCGTCAAAAAATAACAACTAGTTTGGTAAAAGGAGTTACTCATTAGAACTGATGCAAGGCAAGCGTATACCTCTTATTAAAAGTCATGATTGGAATAACTTAATTAAAATGTGTCACAATATGCTCAACTAGGCGTAAGGCACCTCAGACACCCAAATGAATTCAGTGATCTTGCATGTTAGGGGGAAATGCAATCCAGTGACGTGATATATTAAGATCTAGAAAGGAAAAAAGCTATACCTGTAAAATATTTGATCGACTTGTCTTGATGTTGAAAGAAAACTCCTCGTTCCATATTGGTTCCTTCATCCTACGATAATTCAATAAAACTGATCAGCATAAATATATTTATCAAATAAAATATTGCAACTCTAATATTATAATAAAATCCAAGGGGAAATAATCTGATGTTCTTTATTTGGGAGATCTGTATCTAATATCAAATGGGCAGCATACAGACTCTTTATAAGATGCAATTAAAGTATAGGTTAATTCTTCAGACCGTCTAAGCAGATTTTGATACTGAACTAGTTTGTATTTTAATACACTTGATTAATTCAAGGAAAGGCATAGTGAATTACTGATTGTGGATGGTGGTCGTTTTAAATTTGCATTATACCTTAAAGAATTAATGGATAATTTTACAAATGCAGTGGTATGGCAAATAATAGAAGTAACTTACGCCCATTTGACATTGCTTTTTGCATCCTGGCCTTCCAATTGAAATACTACATATGGATCACTTGTCCCCTGAAAGTTGAAATGGTTTTCCAGGGAATCTTCTTAGCAATAGAAGACGCCCTATGGAATAACATTGCTAAGAAAGAACTTCTCAAATTAACCCAAATACTGAGCACTTCAAGATGTAAATATTGATAGAGATTAAAGTAATATCGTATTATTTTTTTCAGTTAATCAACTAACGTCCATTGGGCAAGCCCAAGCTGTCGGCAGAGTAGGCAAAAGTCTGCTGCTCCCAATATTATGGGGTTTCACTTGATGAGTTTATAAAATGAATGAGTTTTGTGGTTCCAATCTGAGAAGAAACGGGTTTTCAACATAAAGGTTCAAAATTAATGGTATTAGTAGCTTCAATTTGAGAGAAATCAATTTTTAACATATCATGCATGAAAGAATGAGCATTCAAGTTCAATTTTAATAAGAAATTTTTAGCATTTAGGTTAAGCAATGGGTCATAAGCACGACCTTGCTTGGTGATGGCAGTTTCTCTGGTGAGTATTGCAAGTTTATCATGTTCCAAACGCTAACTATTCAAGTTATCTGCTTATAAATGTCAAATTGTGCTGTAGCACAAAATGCAGTAAGACATTTATCCAAATTATACAACACTTACATGAACTTGTTAGCGCACATTTTTCAGAAGTTAGGGCTGTCTCAAGAGATTCAGTGGCTCTAGGCAAACTTTATTAAATGGCCCTCACTAATTGAATATAATATATTGTAAAGTAATGCTTAATTGTATTTGATTTTAATATGCAGACTATTGAAATATTGTCACTATTTTGTTAAATACCCATACATATAAAAGTGTCCCACATCGCAGCTAATTTGAGGTTACTGCTATATAAATAATAATTCTGTGATGACTTTAAGTTTAGTGCCTGTGATATTGGCTAGATATATTGAAAGATGGTGTTAGTCTTTAACACAGTGTAAGGTTTTGCTACAATATACATCTATGTACATGCATGATGATTGATAAACTGGAGCCAAAGAAGTTAGTCATACCCATGTGAAAAGAAAGTGACATGTGTCTACACGTACTGATACAATAAAATTAATTTGTCTTTCACGTAATTGATCCTACATCTAAAGAGAAGATGACATGTGTTCGCACATACTGCTACAATAAAATTAGTTTGTCTCTCATATAGACGGTATATCATCGATCCTACAAGAAATACATCCTTAAAGCAAAAGAAGTTACTCATACCCATGGGTCCAATGCAGGAAGATCTTCGCCTTTTTTAAGCCTTATAAAGATCTGACCATCATACATTTCCCGCAAGAATTTTCTATAGAAAAAATGGAACCATATGGCTAATACAAATCTTGCAGACAGTTCTGATCTTTAATATTAAGCAACACTTTCTATATTTCAGAAGAACAACACTCATCATTAACTGCTTCAGATTTTCAGTTACAAATATGTTTATCTTCAACATGAGATTAGGCGTGTCATTCGGGTGTAGTGGACTTGCTTTTGACATGCTCAAACTAAGCACATATATTATATTTAATGTTCACAAGCTCAGACTCATGCCAAATACAAATTGATATGTTCTATCAAATCGGTGGACATAACATTTTGGTCTTGGCGTTGAGTTGGCATTCACTTAGAGATTTTAATAAACTCAATTGTATATAAAGTCAAAGAAATTTCAAATACATTAGTAGTTATTTACTAGTAATTAACTGAAACTTCTGTTAATTTATTAATCATCAAATGCTCCTTATGACTTCTTATTAAAGGTTATGAATTAATATCAAACTGATAACACTAAAAAGATATTAGGATAGATATTATTAGAGAATCTACCACGCAATAAATTGGTAATGTGAAGAGTGGTCGTTTAATATTTATAGAGGGTTAGTTATATTATTAAATGTAGAATTATTCTCAACATGTGGAGTATCTTGAGTAAGATCCCTTGTTGGTTTGAGTGACATGGAGCATTTGTGATGCTTAAGCACGCACGAATTGGACCTAACTATATCATATTAGAGAATGACTTGTTATTGCAAACACAATTAAAAATGTTAAAGTGTGACTATCAACAACAGAAATAACTCAAAAATTGACGATGTAGTCTATTAATGAAAGAACAAATATTGGTTAAGGAGATTATATAATTAATAGTAAGTGACCAAGGACACTGGATTCAAATGAATACTTCACTACATTAACATATTTTGTTATTGCAAGCATAATGTATTGGAATCTAGCATAGCTCATACTGATTTATCAACAACATAATTTTCAAAATTCAACACTATCTTTCTCTTGAACTTAGAATTATCCAAAATCTTTTCTTTTTTTGAATGCCAAGAACTATCCACTAAGGAAGAATGCATTCAAAACATTTTAATAGGGTGCTTGCTAAAGCATAATCAATAACTTAAAACTGATACCTAAAGAAAGTTTCCTTTAGCTAAAATACTGAGCGTCTTTCTTCAAGGCTAAAATGCTGAATAAAAATTTCCATTCACCATAATTTCCTATAGATTCTAATCATAAATTATTGATGAAAACTAGCGTATTAAAAGAATGAAGATTACTCGGAAAGGAAAATAGTCTCGCAGTCCGCCGCGTCCTTTTCCCTCCACGCCACGTCTTTCTGGAAATAAAATCATATGATTATAACTGAAACAAATAATGGACCCAAACGGCAGTGAAACCAAAAACAGCAAACGAGAAATATACAGGCGGGCTAGAATAAGCTTCAAAAGCGAAACCAGCAAGAACTATAGCAAGATTAAGATCAAAAGGAGGCCGATTGTCATTGCTAATGCTGATAATCGAGTTTTTGTTATCGCTTTTATCAACGGAGCTCTTTGGTTTAGCAGCAGTGGTAAAGTTACTACCGCCGCCTTTTAATCTGGAGTTCCTTTTTGGAAGATTACAATACGATTTTGAGCGATGGTTTTTGAACGGCGATGGATTTGATTGTTGGATTGAAAAGTAGCTGTTCCGAGAGAGGGATAGACGAAAGGGGAATCTGTGAAATTGGAGAGTGGCCATTGCTGTATCCGTGGAGCTGAAGGATGGGAAGATATTGGAAAACAAGATATTGTACCAGCTTCTTCTGGCAGCAGTGGCAGCGAGCGGTCCCGCCACATGTTTATGGAATTTTCACGTAATGCGTGTAATGTACTAACACGTATCAATAAAATCTTTTGCCTTCCCAAACTCAATGAGCATCAATACACAACAGTAAACAACCTAGATTCACTATGATTTGTTCAATCCAAGAACACACGGCTCGTCCATGCAATCATAGGTGGCGCATGATTTGAATCAAACATAAGTTGACATGAAGAATGTTAAATACTACATACGTTTTATAGCACAATTATGTGTCATCATCCTAACATACACTGTGTCGTTGTAAAGACTCAATAAACATTTCTTATTGATTTGTCTTTTATTCAACTTGTGACTTGTTAAGACCTTTCTTTCTTTTTTTTTAGCATGTGTGAGTGTTGTGATTAGTCAGAATGGATAGAAAAACGAAAGTGGACACACTAACCGTTTCGAATATGTTCTAATAATATAATTTTTGTTGTTATAATATATATATATATATATATATATATATATATAATAAAGATGAATATGTTAAATGTTAAAAAACATTATTGTGATCTTCATTCCATAAAAAATTATAAATAGAACTCATTTGTGTTGTATTAGAGATGAGTATGAATAAAAATGTATTCTCTCTTTAATGGATTTTACTTTTATTTATTTTATAACATGTTATCAACACGATGTTCTATGTTACTATTTGGACAAGATTTTTTTTACATATGCAATATTTGATATATGTACAGTTGTTACAAGAAAAATAATATATATATCAAGACGTGGTATTACTCGAATACTTTGATCATTTCTTTTACTTTTGACGTGGAATGTGTCATTTGATGTTTACGTGTGAAGTTCACGTATTAATCTCATTTTTTTCTTGGAAGAGTTTGAACTAGTTTTTTTAGTATGATATTTCTCAGTACCACTTGCTTTTATTCATTCTCTATGAAATAACGTTTGACTGTTCTTACACTATAAATATTCTTTCGTATGGATCCAATTCCACGCTGCAGAAAACCTTTCAGTACATATTTATTATTATTATTATTATTCTGGTAACCAAGATACCTTCTTCTCCTGCATAAATCACGCATGGTTCAGCTCATTTATAAAAACAGCACATTTCAATTTTTTTCCTCCCCTTTTGATGTACCGTATCTTTTTATATATGACTAGTTGGCTACTAATTTATTTACGTTGTTATCATGACATTATTTGTACAATGATGACTTACCTTCTAATTTCATCTTCACTTTGTAATACGAAAGTACCCACCCGAGTTGAATAAATATTAATTTATACCCATTGTTGTATTTTAGTATATAATATTTTATATACTATCCTCTCTCGCTAATAGTTATCCAACTACACCATGTTTGTAGTTGTCAATTGAGTCTAGTTGTCAATTGAGTCATGTTGTACTATCTATTATTCATACTTGTACTATTACATTCATGATTTGCTTTGTTAACTTCTTATGATTTTATTTATGTTATTTGAACATACATCTTGATATGCAGTTGATATATAATTAAATGCGTAGGTAACTAGGTAGAATATAATTTCAGCAAATTTTAGAGTATACTTTACAACAATTTTTTTTCCGTTGTTCTTGGTAGTAGTTCATAACATAACAAATATTGCTAAACTTGAATTCAAAGCTTTGGACATATCTGAAAACAACTATTTGTCATGGATATTGGATGTTGAGATCCACTTGCAATTTCAATGTTTAGAAAATATCATAAAAATGGTAATAATATGTTCCAACATGACAAAACAAAGGCTCTGATATTTTTAAGACGTCGCATCCGCGATGATCAAAAAAGAATATTTAACTAAAATAATCCTCTCAACTTATGAAACTCCACGAAGGAGCGTTATAACCACCAGAAGATGGTCGTACTTCCAAATACTGGATAAGAGTAATCGAACCTGATTTCTCAAGACTTCAAATCTTTAAGGGAATACAATTTCGTTGTATTTAGAATGACTTCTAAACTGAAGTTATGTGGAGAAAAAGTGGATGACGCATGAATGCATGAAAAGTCCTTTTCAACGTTTCATGCCTCGAACATGCTTCTACAGCAGCAATATCAAGAGCATCATTTTATAAAATATTCTGAGCTCATAGAGTGTTTACTAATTGTTGAGAAACATAATGAATTACTTATTAAAAATCACTCCTCAATACCAATTGGTTCAACTGTATTACCAGAAGTTAATGCTATTTTTTCCCACTCTAAAAAGGATCGAGGTAGATGATGTGGACATGAATGTGGATATCATTCCAGTAGAGGTGGTTATAGTGGTTTTAAAGGTAACAAAACTACCAACTTTAAAAAGCATGAAAGAAAAATGAGCCTGAAAAGGACTTTTGTTCGGCTCTAGAAAATAAAAAGTATTATGAAAAAGTTTGTTATAGATGTGGACGTTCTGATCATTGATCATGTCTATATACATATATCATCAAAGAAAACAATCGAAGAATAACAACGTTCGAAGAATATTGAGGCAAATAATACTGAAGGATTGTCTGATAATACTAACTTGAAGTTCGATGATTTCTTCGAAGATGAAGATGAAAATTTCATTAACGATCAAAATTTAAGTGCAATGGTCGATGACATGACTGAGTTGATCAGCTAAAAGTAACCTGAAGCTTGTCATGTGGTTCTGTTTTATTTTATTTTAGTTTATATCTTGTATTAATAAGTTAGTTTAAAGTAGATGTTTGATATTTTTAGGTTTCATTGAACTAGTTGTAATAATGTGCACTGATGAATGTTGGTTTTGATTAGTAATTTATTTTGAAATCATTTTAAAACGTATTAGCTTTTATTTATGTTCGCAACTTATTTTAATGATTGACTAACTATACCGTCTTTATTAAATTCTTAAGGTATGGACCATCAATATTTGAATGATGATATATGCCTATTAGACAGTGCAACTGCTTATACAATTTTGAAAAACCAGTTCTTAGAATTATCTAAAAAGATTTCTTTTAAAGTTTCCGCTGTAGTTGTATCTGGCAATATAAATGAAAGATCCAGAAGAGACCATAAAATATTACCAAATGGTACACGTATCTTGCATTATACCCAAGCGATTTCAAAAGAAATCTACTAACCTTTAAGGATATAAAAATGAATGGTTATCATATTGAAACTATAAATGAAAACAACAAAGAATATTTTTGTGTTATTTCTCGAATTGAAAGCCTGAAGCTTATTTTAGAGAATTTTGGTACAATTTCAACTGGAGTATGTTATATGAAAATTAGCATAGTTGAATCTCACTCTATAAACATGAGCCAAAAGCTCACAAATACAAAGACACTAATTCATTGGCATGATCGTTTGGGTCATCTTGGGTCAACTATGATGCGTAAAATCGCTAAAACCTCAAATGAGCATGATTTATCGAACCAATTGAATTTACCAAGTAATTAGTTATATGTCCCATATGCCCAAGGAAAATTAATCACTTGAGTAAAATTACTTCTAAATCTCCAACATTTTTATAAAAGAATTCAAGGTGAAATATGTGGTCCAATCCACCCTGAATGTGGACCATTTAAATATTTTATGGTATTAATTGATGCATCAAATTGTTGGTCACATATATATTTACTTTCCATAAGAAATATGGCATTTTTCAAATTACTTGCTTAAATAATCAAACTAAGAGCATACTTCCCTGATTATTAGATTAAATCAAATCGATTGGATAATGTAGAAGAATTTACTTCTCAAGTATTTGATAACTATTGTTTATCATTGGGAATTGAAGTTGAACATCTAATAGCTCATATTCACACTCAAAATGATCTAGTAGAATCATTAAAAGTTACACATTTCAATTTGGGGACATGTAATTTTGCATGCATCAAAATTAGTTAAAATTAGACCAACGGCTTGTCATCAATTTTCACCATCACAGCTTTTAACTAGATCTCAACCAAATATTTCACATTTTAAAAAAAATTTGATTACGCGGTGCATATGCCCATTAGTCATCCGCTTCGTACTAAAATAGGTCCTCAACGTAGATTAGGAATTTATGTTGGATGTGATCCGCCTTCAATAATTCATTATCTTGAACCTTTTATAGGTGATGTTTTCACTGTAAGATTTTTAGATTGTAAATTTGATGAGATAATTTTCCCGCCGTTAGGGGGAGAAAAGACCATCCTTGTAGGACGACGTGAAATATCATGGAATAATCCATCCATGCCTCTTTTGGATCTGCATACCAAACAATGCCAATATGAAGTGTAAAGAAGTTTGCATCTTTAGAATATTGCAAATCAAATGCCAGATGCATTTAGCGATGCTGCAAAAATAACTAAATCTCACACTGCAGCAGCAAATACACCAGCTAGAATTGAAATCCCAAAAGGACCAAAGTTGAATATAGCAGCAAATGAATCTAAAGCAAGGAAAAAGCATGGAAGACCCATTAGTTCAAAAGACTTGAGGCCTAGAAAAAGAAAATCTAATGAAAAATCATCAATTGGTAAATCTCCCGAAGAGGTTATAATTAATCCAAAAGATGTCTTAAATGAAAATTCTAGTTCTCCTAAAAATGTTGAAGGAACTATTATCCCAGAAGAAATAATAGAAGCTTTCAAAAATAAAATGGTACTTAATAACAATGAGATCGCAATATTTTATACAAACTATGGAGATATATGAGACCGAGGTAAAATAATGATTGATGATGTATTCTCATTTGCAGTAGCTACCAAAATAACTGAAAGTCATGACTATAATAATAATAATGATACTGAACCAACTAGCATAAATGAATGTCGAAAAAGACATGATTGGCTAAAATAGAAAGATGTTATCCAAGTTGAGCTAGATTCACTTGAAAAACATGGTGTATTTGGACCGATAGAGAAAACAATAGAAAATGTTAAACTAGTAGGTTATAAATGGGTATTCGTTAGAAAACGAATGATAAAAATGAAATGGTGACATGCAAGGCACGACTTATCGCACAAGGCTTCCTGTGGAGACCAGGTTTTGATTTTAAAGAAAAGTACTCTCTTATTGTGGATATTATAACATTTCAATATTTGATAAGTCTTGTAGTTTATGAAAAAATTGATATAGGATTAACTGATGTTGTGACAGCTTATTTTTATGGTGAATTAGAAACCGACATTTACATGAAAATCCCAAATAGATATAAATTGCCTGAAGCAAAATCAAAATCAACGTACTTATTAAAACTGATACGATCACTATATGGTTTAAAACAATCTAGAAGAATGTGGTATAAACGCCTTAGTGAATATTTGTTTAAAAGCAGATATAAAAACAATTTCATTGGTCTATGTGTCTCTATAAAGAAATCGGTAAAAAGATTTGCTATTTTAACAGTTTATGTTGATGATATAAATTTGATTGGGACTCCAAAAGTGATTGATGAAACGATAAATTATTTAAAGAAGGATTTTGAAATGAAAGGACTTGGCAAAACTTTACTGTCTCGACCTACAGATCGAACATAGTTCCAATGGCATGCTGATCCATCAATCAAACTACATCGAGAAAATCCTGAAGCGTTTTCAAATGGATAAAGCATATCCACTGAGTATGCCTATGATTGTCAGATCTTTGGATATTAAAAAGGATCTTACCGCCCAAAAGAAGATGATGAAAATGTCATTGGTCCAGAAATACTATATTTTAGTGTCATTGGTGCATTATTATATTTAGTCTAATGCACGAGACTAGATATTGCATTCTAAGTAAATCATCTAGCAAGATACATTTCAACACCAATGAAAAGACATTAGAATGAAATAAAACATACCATGAGATATCTTCATGGAACGACAAATATAGGTTTGTTTTATTCTAACGTAAGTAACAATTTGAATCTAGTTAGCTATGCTGATAAAGGTTATCTTCTCGACCCACATAAAGCAAGGTCACAAATTGGGTATGTGTTTAGTCACAATAATGCAGTTATTTCATGGCGATCTACAAAGCAAATGTTGGTAGCAACATATCCAGTCATTCTGAAATACTTGCACTACGTGAAGAAAATCGAGAATGAATTTGTTTAAGACCATTAATTGAGCATATTCGAAATGTGTCAAATCCCTTCAGCTACAGAAGGATCAACTATTATTTATGAAGATAATGTAGCTTGCGTTGCTCAGATTCAGGCAGGTTACATCAAGGGTGATAGGATGAAGCACATTTCTCTTGAATTTTTATTCATACATGAACTTCAAAAGAATAATAAGATAGAAGTGAAACAAATATAGTCCTAAGAAAATCTAGCAGATCTATTCGCAAAGGCACTTCCAAAATCAACTTTTTCTGATGATGGTGTATAAAATTGGAATAATGCATTATAAATCAGGGGAGCATTCAAAAGTATGCTATAATACACTCTTTTCCTCCACTAATATTTTTTCCATTGGATTTTTGTTAGTAAGGTTTTGATCGGGCATTATCTTGATTAAGAAGTATCAAACCTCATAATAATACAATAAAACATGTTATCTAAAGATGAAATGAAGTTGCACTCTTTTCTCTATTTATGATTTTTTCCATTGGATTTTTCATAATATAAGTTTTTAATGAGGTAATTATTTTTATCATTTTACATACGCATATTTAATGGGAAGTGTTGTAATATATAAAAGTAATAAGGGTGGATATGCTAAATATTAAAGGACATTATTGAAATCTTCATTCCATGCAGAGTCTATAAATAAAAGTCCTTTGTATTATATTAGAGATGAGTATGAATAAAAATGTCTTCTCTCTTTAATGGCTTCTGCTCTTATTTTATTTTATGACATCTGCTAATTTTTATTGATAATTTGTTTAATTACATTGATAATACTTTTTTGTGTTATTAGTATGATGAAGAGCACCACAACGCTGGGGAGATATATTTTGGAAAAAAAGATGCGGTGTAGCTAATACACAATATTTTCCCAAAGCGTATTAAATACTAACTACATGAGTTATCCAACTTTCAAAAACTTGAATAAGTAGATGCTCGACTTTCATAAATCCAGGCAAGTCCTACATGAATTAGACTTATCCGATTTTTACCTTTATTTTAGTTCTTAAAAAATACCACCTATTTTCATATATATAATTGCCCGTCATCATATTTAACATGGAGAATATTCATGGTGAAATCGTTCTAGGTGAACAAGATGTCATCCAAGTTCGAAACGATGTCGTTCAAAGTATGTTCAAAACCATGTCGTTTAATACCAAGTTCAAAACCATGTTGTCCAAAATCAAACATTCCAATCTTCGTCATAGTTTGAAAACCCAGCTAATGCAAGCATTAGTCTTAATCTCCCCTCGCAAATATTCCCAGATACATTGATCTATTGATCACTTAAAAAAATCAGTGACGAGTTTAACGTTGCTTCTATGGTTAAACATAGACATTGGGGGCAACAATTAGTTTATATGTTTAATGTGTTAAATGTTCTGTTGACTGTCTTTTATTATTATCATGTAGTTTAATATTCTACGTTATATGTTATGTTTTATGTTTTATGTTCTCTTTCATTGCTTATATTATATTTCAAGTTTTGTTTCACGTTGTATTTCTCTAGGGGTCTATAAAATTATAGTATCGATGTTATAATAATATGTATTTGTGTACACCTTAGTGTTGTCTTAATTACCAATCTAACACTTTAATAAGACATATTAATGATAATCTAATGAGGGTCGAGATAATGAAGTAATGACAAGAATAATTAATCAAATGAGAAATAATTGATTTATAGTAGTGAGAATAATATAAAATGAATGGAGTATGTGTGCGTAGAGGATTTACTAAATAAGCCGTGGGAGTTTTTGACCTAAGCCAATAATACAGTAAAACCCTAAGTTTTTATTCATTAATGAGAGAGTTAGGTGTATCCCCTAAGGGAAATTATGTAATCTTTTACATATGTAACCATATAACCAATTTTATTTGCAATAAAGATGTTTAATTTCCTATTATATACTTGTTATATTGCAATATATTAATTATCAATTAATTAAAGTATATTAATAAAAATCATTAAATAATGTGTTATGCAATAATAACTATATGGAGTTGTGATCATGAGAAAATTATAATAATATAAAATAACATGTTATTTTAAATATTCTTGGTTAAGATGTTCCGAAAAATAATATCAGTACATCCCTTGAGATATGAGTGCATAACACTCTTCAAATGTTGAGAAGTGTACTACTCTTGGTTGATGGTGTTAGTACCTTAGGTATTGGTTTTGATGATAAAAACTATAGACATTATATAAAATATAAATACTAAAGTTTTATCAAGTTATATATAATATATAGTGTAGGATATTAGACATGTGTTAATTACAAAGACTGTCAGTATCAAGAGTAGATTCAAGATGCTGATATAGAGTTTCGAAAGTTGGAGAATAAAGACTCATGAGTATGGAAGAGTTCAAGATTTTAAAATATTCCAAATAAGTTATAGAGTTGTAGAATTTATGTTTAATGTAACAATCTCGGTTTTGAGTAAAAATTTAATTTAGTAACCGATATAAATTTGTGGATTAATTTGAATTTTTCCAAATTAATAAAATATGTTTATTCTATATAGATTGTAAATAGAATTTTGGATTTGAAAATATAAATGAAAATATCTTGGAAAAATAAACTGGATTTAAAAACTTCATAATATAAAAAAAATTAATAAATAGTTGTTTTGTAATTATTATATGTATATATACACACATTGTGATTTGAAGATTTTATTTTGAATTGGATATAACTAATTTTCAAAAATTGTTTTAAGTTAGATTTATATATATATAATCTATTTATGTGCAGTTAAACTTTGAAATCAATTTCTTTAAAGTTATGATTTATATAGCGACTTGAATTTAAAATTTAAAACAAGAATGAATATATAAGTTTTAATATGTATTTATCTTTTGAAAGTAATAAGCATAAAGTTAAAATTTTATACATATATGTAAATAAATAAAACTAAACTAAGGTTTAAAACAAAATTTATAAATTATATTAAAGTTTAGGATTTAAACACAATTTTAATAACATATGACATTTGTAAGATAAGGAGAGTATGTAATAACAAGTGTAAGGAGAATACAATATGAATTAACAAATGTGAGAACAATATAATTTGAAATTTACAAGTGTTAGCTGAAATTTACAAGTGGCTTAAGAAAAAGAAACCAGTTTTTTCAAATCTCCTTTCATCTTCCATAATCAAAACATGTAAAAACTAAAAACCAGAAAAATCATCTCAAACCTGAAAGTAGATCTGAAAACAAAGCAAACCAGATCAAAGGAAAACTCAAAAGTAAAATCATCTTAGAAATCAAACAAAGAAAAGAATGAAACCTGAAACAAAATTTCAACCTCAAGCTAAAAACAGCAAGTACAAATCGTCTCAGCAATTCAAATCTTCAACTCGATTCAATTTGAAGCAAGTTTAAATCAAAGCAATCAAAACCTGAGATGATCAATTCAAGTAAAAGAATCAACTAAGGAAGCAATCAAGTTTAGGATCAATGCAAGCTAGCAGATCATCTCCCAGTTTTGCAAATTTCCAGTTCTTTGTTTTCTGTTCTTCTCCAGGTGAGCAAACCTCTATTTTAAACCCTGAATTTGTTTATTAACTTGATGTATGTGAAGTGAAGTGATAAAAATGTATTGCATATCTATATAAATGTGTGTATATGTCTGTGCATGCTTGTATGTATATGCATGTTGATGCTATGTATAGGTTTACAGGTTTTAAACCTGATTCAAATTCAAAATCCTCTCTGTGCAATCTTCTTTAAGCTTTAGGATACAAACAAAATATGTTTGTTTGATCAAGATCTAGGTCCTAAAGTTATTTTTAAAAATATCTAACAAATGGATATAATCTGGAACAAGAAACACAGCAAAATCAATTTCTGATGAAAATTTGATTCTTTTTTTTTTGATTTAATTATGTAACCTAATACGTTTTTGAAAATGTTGATTTTTAAAATTTGAATCAAGATTTTTAATTAGATATTGGGCGAGAAATACGTGGATGAACAGAAATCACATTTTGAGTGAATACTGGCGATCGCGGGGGTTAGGTGCTTGTGCTTGAAGCCAGAGGAGGGTTGTAGGCAGGGGATCATCGGAAAAACGATCGAAAAAATTATAAACTACCGAGGTGGTGTCGTTGCAGTGGTTTAGGGTTTTAAACCTAGTTTTGGTAGAGGCTGGAAACTTGATCGTGGTGTCGTCTCTAGAGCATCAGGGTTGATTGGAGGTTGGGGGAAGTTAGCGTGGGTCTTCGGTGGAGCTGGTGGTCAAGGGCTCGTGACTTATGGTGGTCGAAGCAGGGAGGACGAGGAGAATTTTGGTGGAAGTTGCCTATTCCAGTTCGACCAAATGTCTCGATTTTGATTGGGGATTTGTAATGGAGTCTGGAGGGTCAGAATCGAAGGTGCGGTCGATCGTCGATGTGTGGGGAGTATTGGTGATGGTTGGAGCTTCGCCGTGGATGGTGCAGGGTGCACGGTGTCGGGAGATGTCAGTGGGTTAAGTTTGGGAGCGAAGGGCTTTAACTCGAAGCAGATGTCGGGGTATGGGTAGATGGCTCGAGTACTGGTTCGAGTATTTTTGAATGGTACCGGGTATAAAAGAACTTAAACAAAATTTAAGTTTTAAAAAGAAAATTTTGGGTTAGTTTTAGTGAAGACTCGAAGTAAACTTGTATTCGTCTCGGGGAGCACTCGAGTGAGTCTCGGGTGTTATGATTTCTATTTTTAAACTTTAACAATCTAAGTTAAATTTATTCTTTTTAAAATGATGATTATTTGTTAAGTAGAAATGTGTAGTTAAAGGTTTTGAAATAAAATATTTTAAATAAATTAAGTTTAAGAATGTTTTAAACTTATATTTTTAAAAGTTTATTTTAAATAAAACTTAACAAAGCAATTGAGGAATTAATCAAATGTTTTAAATTGTTAACTTAAAAGTAAGCTAATTTATATTGTTAATGATAATTAAACAATTAATGATTCCTTAATAATTAATAAATAATTAATTAAAGGTTAATTAATTATTAATTCAAGGTTAATTAATTTATAATTAAGGATTATTTAATTAATGTAATTAATTAATGAAAATTAATTAATAAAAGCAATTAAAGGTAATTAATTGCTTAAAGATAATTACTTAATTAAAAGTAATTAATTAATGATTAAAGTTAATTAATCAAGTGATTAAAGGATAATTACTCAAAGTACTTAATTTGTGATTTATTAATATAAGTGATTAGGATAATCACTTATTGTAATTAATTAAGGGTTATTAATTAGATGGTAATTAATTAAGGGTTAATTAATTAATTAAGGAAAATTAATTTAAAGGATAATTAAATAATTAAAGGTTAATTATTTAATGATTAAAGGTTGATTAATTTAATCAAAGTTGATTAATTAATAATTAAAGGTTAATTAATTTATTAAAGGTTAATTAATAAATAATTAAAGATTAATTAATGATTAAGGTTTGTAATTAATTAATATTAATCAACCTGGATTAGTAGTTTATACATAAGTAATTAATCTGATTTAAATTAATCAGATGATTAATTGATCCTACTTATGAATGTTTGGATTGTATTGAATGTTGAATTGTTTGATATCCCTGATGTATGATAATCTGTTTTGATTTAAGCTGTAATGAATGTAATTTATTTATCTATGATGAATGTAGTTTATTTATCTATGATGAAATTATATTATTTATCTGTGAATCTATAGATGAAGATAAGCGTTATAGGTTTATACCGCTTATCTATAATTGCTATGTTTGGATTGTGATGATTAATGATGTTGCACTATTGTGTAAAACCCTTGCACTACATCATACACACACAAATATGATTGCACGAGGAAATTGGTTAAATCGCAGATATTTGAATTTAATATTATGAAATGATTTTAAAAGTTGAATTTTGAATCCAAATGGTTTCGGAAATGGAATTGGGTAGAATATGAAAAGCTTTTGAAAAGGAAGTTTGAAATTGAAATATAGTTTGAATATAATATATCTGGTTTAAGTTTTGAAATTGTTTTGGAAATTTGGTTTGAAAGGTTTATACAAGTTATATAATATGGGTTTTAAACCATTTTAAAAGTATTTTTTGGGAATTTGAATTTAGCCCAAGTTTTATACTTGAAGGGCTTTAACTTGTACAAATGTAATCGAATTTTTCCGAAACGAAAACTATTTGTTTTCAAATAATAATATCTTTCATATAAAGAAAGGATTTCCAATTTGTGTTGAAAGGATTTCAAGTTTGAAATGAAAATGGTTTTCCAAGTTATGAATGAATCTTTGGAAATGGTTTTGAAAGCTATGAATTAAGTCTTTGATTTAAAGATTGGATGAGTTAATCCAATTCGAAATGGAAATCGTTTTGAAAGGCTATGAATAAATCTTTGTTAAAGATTGGTATATTTTGTTTTCGAATTGAAAAGGGATCTTAAAAGTGTATCTTTTCTATAAAATATTTGAAATGGAAATTGTTTTGAAATCTATGAATGAATCTTTGTGAAAGATTGGTGAACTTTGTGAACTAAATCTATTTGTTTAAAGATTTGAAAATCGTAATTGGTTTAAACCATTTGAAAGAAAGGTTTTGGATAATAAGTTGTGACTTAACTGAAATCCCATTATCCATATGGTTTTTAAATATTGCTCTCATTATTCGGTTTAGCCGGGGGAGGACCTTGTGTCATATAACCCATTTCGAATAATGATACGATGTTATGGATTGCATTTGAAGACCAGTGGTAAAGACTGGGTATTTTGAGAACGAAAGGATAACCCGTCGAATGTCTCTGCATTGAGTCGCGCCGGTATAGAGATCTCCATATGTGATGGGGAGTCCGATCGGGATTGTGAATACCTGGATTGCAAGGGTTTCTTTGAAGTGCCTTCGGTTTTGTTCGAACCTGGAACAGACTTGTATGGATGTGTGTCTGACATTACACTTTGAGATGTAAAGTTGGTTTCTATCAAATACATTTCTGTTTGGTGGCAGAGAATTTATTCTCTTAGCTTAACACCCTTCTCTGAGACGTATGAGCTCAGAGGTTATGTAGTTGATGGTTACTAGTGATACCCAATTTGGTAATGTGGCATATGAAGTGCTGCTGCTCATGTGTTGATCGAAGCATGGCTTTTGTGAAAAGCGTAGCTTTGTGGACGAGGCTTCGTCGAGCCTCACATCCCGGAAATGGTCGAAACAGGAAGAATGCAGCAAGGTTATTTAGGGGTCGCGCCCTTAGGGTATGTCCATTTCTTCTAGAAAAGGGTGGTATCATGGTATGGAGCCCAGATACTTAACTCATGTGGTCACTGCAAATTTATTACTTTGTGGTTGCTTTGTGGTTGAGAGCTCTCGGATAAAGGTCGTAAACGACCGAGGATGGCATACTTGTAGGTGTTACTTCAGGGCAGGGGTAACCCGGCCTTGTGTTGGGCGAGAGCTGGGTAAGTTCTCGGGGCGTCCCTCCAGAGGCGTACCCATGTGGCAATAGGAAGTTCCTTAGCCTGACCATTTGTTGTAAATCCAAAGAAATAATACGTGCCCTGGACGGTTTTAGTTGTATAACCTGCCATGGAATGTGGCGGTAACCTGCTATTGAATATGGTAGCTATAGTAGGCATACAATAATGGTTGTATGCTGGCTAAGATTAATATTATACTTTTGAAAGGTTTTCTGCACTATGCACTAATAATAATATCAAATGATTTTGCATATCAAGCATGTTTGACTATCATAAGGAGAAATCTCCTCCAATTATGCGTTTGCATTGTGTGTGCGGTGGAAGGCCTTATGGCAGTTTCATTTTCCAAAAAGCATTGCGGATTTCAATCTTAAATTCTTTTGTTGTTTGCTTTTATTTAAAACTATTTTTGTTTGCTCACATCAGTCCCATGACTGACCTGGAGTTTATTGTTCCCTATCTAAACTCTGGGTGCCCACAATTTTCCACACGGGCAATCTAGAGTTGGATTTTTCAAATAGTCAGCTAGTAGGTGTAGCAATTGGAAATCTTCTTCAGTCTTTGATCTTCGGAGTCTTTGGATTTTGGCTATCGCTTTGTGATTCTCTTCAACATCGTTACCTAGTTTATTTCAAGTTCAGCATGATGATGGTTCGAGCTTCTGGCTTGAAATTTCTTGGAGTTTGGAAATGAAGATTCATATATTGGGTTCTCTCTTTTGGAGATGCTATCTTTCCGCTGCTGTTCTTTCTGTTGTTGTATCTATCTTTGATAGTGTTATTTATATCTATTGTATCATATTGTATCATATTGTATCAGATATTGTATCCATTGTTGTATCAATGATATATTGTTTTTCTTCCACTGTGTTGTTGCACTTAATGTGTTATAAACTCCGACGAACCAGATTCGACGTTTGAATCTGCGGCATTCGAATACGGGTGATGTATTTGGTGCCGATTTTTGAACGTCGGAATTCGAGTCGTGACATTAAAACTTTGATAGCAATTTCCCAATCTCTCTCTCTCCTTCTCTAATTTTGTTTTAAATTGTTTTTCAGATATCCTAGTTTTAAAATAATTTTTTCAAAATATTTCTCAAAATTATTTTCAATCTCTTACACTTATAAAGATATTATTTCAATATTTTTAAGTTTATATATGTGTGCATATATATATTGAATTTTTGTTTATACTTTAATAGGTTATAATTATATTGATTATAAACATATTATTTATATTATATTAAAATTTTCAAAATTATTATATCAATATTTATTATGATTAAAATATGTATAAACTATGCTTAAATGATTTTACAAAGTATCAAACAATTTTACAAAACAACGAGTTTTTAAAGTAATGTTTTAAAGTATTTTTAAATTTTAGAAGGCGTATGTCGACATACTCTCTGTATGTATGTAAACATAGTGGCCAATTTTATCAAAATTCAAATTTCAAAAGAAGTGATTTTTCGTCGTGTCTTTTCACGAATGGATATGACCATTGTTACTCTATAAATACCAAACTTCCAAACAAACATTTAATTATAACTTTCTTACTCATCTCTCCTTCTTCCACTTCCTCATTTTCTTAATCAAAATATACCCAAACTCTGCCAAAAGTCAACCAGAATCAAATTCAATCATCACTAGTTTGATTTTCCTTCATCTACTCTTTGATTTCTCTCGTCTCTCTCACTTAAACCAAGATCAAAGTGCTTTTCAAGAGTTATATGATCAGTTGTAATCAAGGTTGAAGATCCGATTCTGTAAAACTCTATCAGATCATACGGTTATACTTGTGGGTGTGATTATGGCCCATAAAATCAAATGGGTATGCTTAGTAGCCCATTAATTTAGTGGGTGTGCTTGTAGCCAGAAAATCAAGTGACTCTACCCAGAGGTCGAGATTTTGGAGGGTTTTGTCTCGTAGCCTCCAAATCGTGATCGTATTTGCATTTACTAGTTGAATAAAATCCAGACAAGAAATTGTGTGGGACTAGATGTAGTAACTCCGAACTATTATAAAATCCTAGTGTTTTCTTTGCTTTATACTTTTACTGTATTTACTTTTATCTGCACTTTGATTCTATGATTGTTTCTGTGATTTTTAATTACATCATTCCAAGTAGAATCTTAATTAATTTGAAAAATATTCATATAATCCATTAAATACTATTCACCCCTCTATAGTGTTAATTTAACCTTAAGATCCCTATTCCACAGACTCACATTGGGTACCAGAGCATTGGTTTTCAAAGTATTCATAATCTAATTTTTGAAAAAGTTTCAATGGCAATTTTTGATAATATTTTTAACACTATTTTTGAAAAGATAATTTGCAAAATCGTCATAATTTTTTTCATAAATTTGCATCTGTTCATTATAAAAAATCACACGATCTTTTGTAAAGGTATGAGTTGCGGGAACAGACGTGTTACATGGATTTTTATGAAAACACATCTGATGATCAAACTCTACAGATCAAAGAGGCAAATGGATATTGGATAGTGGATGCTCAGGGCACATGATTGGGAATCCGAAGATTTTGAAAGATATAGTTAAAAAGATGGTGGATCGGTAAATTTTGAAGACAACTCCAAAGGATATGTGATTGGCATATATCGATAATTCTAAAACTCCTACTACTTCTAATGTTTTATTAGTTAGGAATTTAAGGCGTAATCTGTTGAGTATTAGTCAATTGTGTGATAAGGGTTTCAATGTTAAATTCGTAAAAGATAAATATCACATTGAAGATAATGAGTCAAACATTATCTCTGAAGGTATCAGGAAACATAACATCTATATGCTAAGTATGAAAATCTCAAATGATAATTTGTTTCTTTTGGCCGAATCAAGCGTTCCTTGGATTTTGCATAAAAAATTTAGTCATTTGAATTTCAAATTAATATCTAAAATTGATAAAAATGATCTAGTTATAGGTCTTCCCAAATGAAATATAAAGTTAGTAATTTATGCGATGCACATCAATTAGGAAAACTTAGAAAAATTCTTTTCAATCAAAAGATTTGATTTCTACCTCTCAACCCATTAAACTTCTTCATTTAGATCTTTTCGTCCCTTACAAATACAATCAATAAATCACCGTAGATATGTATTTGTAGGCGTAGATGATCATTCTAGGTTTACCTAGACGATTTTCTTAAAAATTAAAAGTAATGTTTTTGAAATATTTAAAATCTTTGTTAATCGAATTCAAAATAAAATGAATAGTAAAATTAAAATTATTCGGAGTGATTACGGTGGAGAATTCGAAAATGAAAATTTTGAGAATTTCTATAATAAGAAAGGTATAACTCATAATTTTTCGTTTCCAAGAACACCACCACAAAATGGAATGGTAGAACGTAAAAATAGGATTATTCAAGAGTGCGCTAGAACTATGCTAAAACGATAGTAATTTACCTAAATTTTTTTACGCTGAAGCAGTTCGTACTGCTTGTTATATATTAAATAGAAATTTAATAAAACCATTAACTAAGAAAACACCATATGAATTATTCTATAATAAAATGCCTAAAGTATCATACTTTAGAGTTTTTGGTAGTAAATGGTTTATTAAACACTAAAGATAATTTGGATAAATTTGATGTTAAACCAGATATAGGAATCTTTATTGGATATTCAAATAGAAGTAAAGCTTATAGGATTTTCAATACCAGAACTAATACCATTAAAGAGACATTACATGTCTTATTTGATGAAAATTTTAAAGTTTATAATCCAAATATTGACGAAGTAGAAAACATTGATAACCCAAACAAAATTAGTGATAAAGAGATTACCAAAAATGAAAATAATAATAATTTAGAAAATTCACATCCAAATAAAAGAAAAGGATCTTAAAGATCATCCTAAAGAAAACATACTTGGAAATATTGAATATGGTGTTAATTAGAAATCAACTGAATAAAATGGGTAATGTTGCTTTTATTTCAACTATTGAACCTAAAAACTAAAGAAAGCATCAACTAATGATTCATGGATTCTTGCAATGCAAGTGGAATTGAATCAATTTACAAGAAATGATGTATATGAATTAGTCTCAAGACCTGAGGATAAATCCACAATAGGAACTAAATAAGTATGTAGGAACAAAATGAACGAATAAGGATAAATTGTGAGAAATAAATCTCGATTAATTGCATAAGGTTATCGGCAAAAAGATGGAAAAGATTTTGATGAAACCTTTGCACCTGTAGCAAGATTAGAAGATATTCGAATTTTACTTGCTTTCGCTAATCATTATAATTTTAAGCTATATCAAATGGATGTTAAAAGTGCATTTTAAATTGTTTCATTAAAGAAGATGTATATGTAGAACAACCCCCATTTTTTAAAGATGAAAAACTACATAATCCTATTTACAAATTAAAGAAGGCTTTGTATGGTCTGAAACATGCTCCAAGGACATGGTATGATAGACTTAAATCTTATCTATTACAATCAAATTTTGAAATATGCAAAGTAACAGTATAATTTTTATTCAAAGGGATAAAATGATATTCATTTATTACAAATATATGTGGATGATATCATTTTTGGATCTACCAACAATAAACTAAATAACCAATTCTTATAAATAATGACTAAGGAATTTAAAATGAGTTATATGGAAGAACTAAAATATTTTCTAGGATTACAAATAAAACAACAAATTAATGGAATTTTCATCAAGTAAAATATGCTAAAGATTTAACTATGAAATCCGGTATGTCAAATACCAATGGTAAACCAACTCCCATGTCAGCTAATGAAAAATTAAATAAAGAAAAAAAATTCAAAAGATGTAAATCAAAATTATATAGAGGAACGATTGGATCACTACTCTATATAACTGCTAGTAGACCTGATATAATGCATAGTGTTTGTCTTTGTGCAAGATATTAATCTTGACCTAAAGAAACTCATTTAAAATGTGTAAAACAAATTTTTAGATATGTAAACAGCATATTAGACTATGGACTCTTTTACCCAAAAGAAGATTCCTTTGAATTAATTTCATATAGTGATGTTCACTGTATTAGTTGCAAATCAGACCAAAAAAGCACAAGTAGAACTTGTCACTTTTTGGGACACTCTCTAGTTTTCTGGTTTAGCATGAAGTAAAACTCTGTATCTCTGTCTACGGTAGAAGCAAAATATATTTCAGCAGCATTAGCATGTTCACAGGTTATTTATAAGCAGCAAACATTAAAAGATTTTGATTTAAACTTTACTAAATCACCAATAAATTGTGATAATACAAGTGCGATCAATCTATATAAAAATCCTGCTCATCATGCTAGAACTAAACATATTAATATAAGACACCATTTTCTAAGAGATAATGTAAATAAAGAAATAATATCACTTGAATTTGCAAACACTGAAAATCAAATAGGTGATATATTAATGAAACCATTGAACCAAACATTTTTTACTAAGTTAAGAAGAGAGTTATGAATTTGCTCTATATTGGAAATATAAAAATAATGAAATAAAAACTACAAAATATAAAGAAAAAATAATAATTAAAATTATAACATAAATGTCGACATATCCAATCCCCATATGTTGACATATAGCGGTAATGTTTGTTTTTTAAATTTTCCTCTAAAACTAAAATTGGTGGTTATATAACAGCCAAATTTCAACTTCCTTCTTCATTTCTCTGCATTCTCTCTATTTTAAACTTCCAAAACAAATAAACCATGACCTCCTCTAATCCCAAACATTTTAGAGAAGAGAATTCATCATTTTCCTTCCCTTAGAACACTACTTGGCCAAAATTATTAAATTAGAAGGAGAAATGAAGAATATTATAGAGATGTTGACTGAAATACAAGTTGTACAACTTCATATGTCCAAATAATAAGATAAACAAAGTAGAATTCTTCGCAATTTGCAAAAATACCCATTGGATAATCCAACGAATCCAATAATTATTGAAGATGGTTCTGTAAATTTGGCCATTCATAACCCCATTCAAGGCAGCAATGACGAGGAAGAAGAGAAAGAATAGGAAGAACACATGGAAAAAGATGACAAAATCCGATGCGTCGGAGAAGTATGTTTCGATCGAGATGGAAATCCTGTCGAACAAAAGGAGAACTTTTGCCTTCATTGTCATATTCACAAATCCCTGATCATTAGGAAATCACGTTAGGATGGTACTCGTCTTCATTAATTTGATTATGTGGTGTGTATGTTAATTTAATTTAACATTTGTTTTACTTACTTGTATGTACATTTTCAGAGTGATTGGATTGTGGTGTAGTATTGAATGAATATATAGGTTGGTTTTGTCATTATTAATGATTTGTGTTATCACTTATCATTTCTTATATATCATTCTTATCATTACTTCCATTTCATGTTTATCTCATTTTAAATATCACTTATTGTTCTTACATAAATCACTCTTATCATCATTATATGTCATTAGTCTATAATATTTTGTTTGAGGGGGGGGGGGGGTTAAAGTAAGGGTTAGTGTTAGAGTTATAGTTTTAGGTGGTTATTTTTTGTTGTTGACAAAGGGGGAGAAATATATAAAATTTAGGCATACATTAAGGTGGAGTTTTGCAACCTGGGGATTATATTATATTCTATACATAAAGTTGTCATCATCGAAAAGGGGGAGATTGTTAGTACCTTAGGAATTGGTTTTGATGGTAACAATTATAGACATTATATGAAATATAAATACTAATGTTTTATCAAGTTATATATAATATAGTGCAAGATATTGGATAAGTGTTGATTACAAAGACTGTGCAGTATTAAGAGTAGATTCAAAATGCTGACATAGAAGTATTTAAGAGTTCAAGATTTCAAGATTTCAAGATATTCGAGATAAGTTATAAAGTCATAGAATTTATGTCAAAACCTTGATAGTAATTTCCTGATCTCTCTCTCATTCTCTATTTTTTTTAAATTGTTTTTCAAATATCCTGGTTTTAAATTGATTTTCAAAATGATTTTCAATCTTTTATACTTATAAAGATATTACTTTAGTATTTTTAAGTTTTTGTGTGTATATATATGGAATTTTTTTATACTTTACTAAGTTGTAATTATATTCATTTTATATATATTATTTACATTATATTAAAATTTCAAAATTATTATATTAAGTTTTATTATGATTAAAATATGTATTAAACTATTTTACAAAACAACGAGTTTTCAAAATAATGTTTTAAAGTATTTTTAAACTTTAAAAGAGTATGCCAACATACTCTATGTATGCATATCGACATGTGGTCGATTTTTTCAAATTTAAATTTCAAAAGAAGTGTCTTTTCATTATATCTCTTCACGAATGGATATGATCATTGTTCCTCTATAAATACCTGATTTTCAAACGAATTGTCAATTATAATCTTCTTATTTATCTCCCCTCCTTCCGCTCTCTCATTTTCTAAATCAAAATATACCCTAACTCTGTCGAAATTCAACCGGAATCAAATTCAGTCACCACTAGTTCGATTCTCCTTCATTTACTCTATAATTTCTCTCACTCTCTCACTCAAACTAAGATCGAAGTGCTACTTAAGAGTTATAGGATTAGTTGTAATAAAAATCAAAGTTCTAAATCTGTAAAAATCTATCAATTCATACTACTATACTTGTGGGAATGATTATAGCACCTAAAATCAATTGGGTGTGCGTAGTAGCCCATAAATCTAGTGGGTGTGCTTATAGCCCGAAAAATCAAGCGACTCTACCCAGAGGTCGGGATTCTAGAGCGTGTGTCCCTTAGCCTTGAGATCAAGATGATATTTGCATTTACTAGTTGAAAAGAAATTCGTACAAGGAATTATGCCGGACTGGGTGTAAGGTAACTCCAAACTACTATAAAATTCTAGTGTGTTTTTTTTCGTTTTACTTTTATTGAATTTACTTTTATCTGCACTTTGATTTTGGGATTGTTTCTATGATTGTTAGTTACATCATTCTAAGTAGAATCTTAAAGAATTTGAAAAATATTAATATAATCCATTAAACACTATTCGCTCCCCTCTAGTGTTAATTTAGTTGTAACATCCATATCCCGCTGACTCATAGACGAGGGCATCAAGGAGTTACATACTCATGGTTATTGGATAACTACAGAACGATCCCTCCGAAAGTTTCCAGTTGGTTAATAACAAATAGGTCAAATAAGAAGTCTCGGGATGATGATGTTTCCCAACCATCGACTTGAGAATGATGTGGAACTTCAATGTGAATACTCTAGTTTGATTATTGTTAAATCATGATATGACGATCCTTCGAGCGATTATAGTTGGGTCTAAGTTAAAGCATTGGAAGTGTAACACCATTCAATAGTGAATTCGTCGTCTCGGTTGTATAAGGTTAGTATCATGGTCAATTGCAGTCAACTCAAAGTCAAAATCTTTAGCCAGATTCGTATGGTTAATAATGAATGTTGTTATTGAACTAAAGATATTGTTTATGAACTAACGGAGTTGAATAAGGATTGAACTGGATTTTGATCAAAATCAAATTCCATAAATGCTAAAGTGATATAGTGTTGACGAAGAGAATGTATGTAAATAATTGTTACTAAAAGATATGCTTAAGAAAATATAGAATGTAACTTTACTTTAAATTTTTTATAAGCGATGAATTCGACCAACCTATCATACCACTAGCTAAGGTGACATGTGAATGTTAATATTTGAATTGGTCAAGGTTAATCATTAATGTAATTCGCACCTCTGAGTCTCAATACCATATTATGAATTCTCTAAAAAATACACACGATTTAAATAATTCATAAAATATTGTAAATTAATTTATATTTCGATAAATAATAAGTATTATTTAATTTTTTTGATGTTTTAATGTTGTTTGAAATTATTTTGATGCTATATAACGGTTACATCTATGCATATTGATATAGAGATCAATGTAAGTTTAAAAATGTTTAAATAAAAGATAGTTGATTGGTGGGCATTTTGAAAAATAAATCCATGTTGGAATACATGCTTGGCCAACCATCATAGGATAAGAAGTTACTAGGATTAGTTGAAAATTGATTAGGAATTAAAAGAGAAAGGTTTTAAACTAAAAATATGAAAGGTCTTTGTTCTTCCATTAAAAACACATCCCTTTCATTTATTTCCTCATTCAATTTTCTTTTCTCTCTTCCTTATCCATGGCCAAAAATTGTGTAACGACCCGAGGAATTTTAATGATTTTATAATGGAATTAACTGAAAAAATTAAATAATTAAATTTAACAATGAAAATTTGGTATTTTGTATATGTCTATTCAAACATACAAACGGTAGATTTTCATTAATAAATATAGAAGTTAGTTTTGTTGTGTAATTTCAATTTCAATTTCAATTAAAATCAGTTAAAATTGATGTAAATAAAATATTTTCGAAATCTGAATATTTTTATACAACAAAAATGTAAATCATTTTCCAAGTGAGACGTCATATTTCGTTTTGCCGAATTCGGACCGTTTTAGCTCCGTTTATCTTGTTTTCTGCGAATTTGAAGCGGATGGGTAGCGAAATATCGACTTTTGGTAGGATGATCGTATTGCTAATATCTGTGTACCATTCTGTTCGTCTTGTCATGATGATCTCCGCAGCATATTCATTTGTGCATTTCGACGTCCGGTACACGACGAAATCTGCGTAACATTCACCGTACCGGTTCTGCATTTGGGTCTTTTGGCTTTCTATGTCCTTTTTGCCAATCAGGTAAAGTTAATAGCCGTCGACTATTAATATTCCCGGCTGTTCATATATGACTTTTACTTTTCCACTGGTTCTAATGTATTTGATGGTTTGTTTTGGTCTGCCTTTTCGTTCGTCTACCACACTTAAATCAAAATAAATAAATATTGATATAAAAGCAAGTCGCATGTGAAACCCTCCTGCATTCTTCCAGTTCTCTGAAAGCTCCCAGAAGCTAGCTCTCCTTTCCTCTTTTAAGTTTGAACATTGCTTTTGAAAAATAATTATTTAAAAAATATATTATTGTTGAGATGCCTGCGCATCATTTTTCGAACCCTCCATCACAGTCGAGCAGCACACAACTCCCTCCACCTCCACGAAAAGAGAAGTTGCACCACTACGAAGCAATCATGCACCGCGCCTCCTCTCTCTCCCTCGAACGCCATACCAACCTGACTACCGCCCTCCATCTCTTTTCCCTTCCAGCCCTCCACTGCATCATCGGCCTCACCATCAATAGCAGATCCACCTCAACTCTCCCCTCTTCAGTCATTCCACCCTTAGCCAACCTCAAGCACAGCATCACCGAACCACAAATGCCATGATAGCCCTTCCTACCTCACCCATCGACCAACCCGAGCACCGAACTGCCACACCTCCCTTTCTTCCACCTCATCCCTTCACCAACGAAGCAAGCAACATCTCACCTAACCTGCAGCCCACTCCATCAATCTGAATCCACCGTGTATATATATACATGAAAACTTCGGTTATATATTTGTCTATTAAATTTTGGCTTTTAAATTGTGTATATATAAATATACATATATAAAGTTGTTTATATTATTTATGTTTATATTGGTTTATCCGATCTGGTTGTATATATATAAGTTTGTAGAAATTACAAATAATTTGCTGGTTATATATATGTTGATTTATGTAAGTCATATAATATGTCAGTTTATATATAAGTTTGCATGTGTAATGTGAAATCTGTTGTTTGTATATATAAGTATACATAAGTTTATGTATATATGATTTATTTGAGTTATATATTAGTATATATAACTATATAAGTTATATATTTTATATATGTTATATGTTTATATAAGTTATATATTAGTGTACATAAGTTTGATTTTTCCCATGTATGTACTACATATATATTTTATTTGAGATCTGATGTATATCTATTATATATATACTCCTGTAGTATTGGCATATAGGTAACAGTATATGTTAGTATACCTATAATATATTGGATGTGAGAAATGACTTCATGTAGTGTGTGTGTGTGTGTTGATTTTTGAATTAGATTTTTTTATAAAGGTCTTATTTGATTTTAAAGTATAGTATATAAACGTCGACGTGTTTATTTATGTATATAAGATAGATATTGTTGGGTATGTTTCTACCACCACCGAATTAGGAAGGGGAAGCAAGGGACGAGCCATCGAATCGTCTACAACCGACCACCTGCCTACCGAATCACCTACAGCTGGACCACCTGCCGAACCAACATCACCACCGGACCAAAAGCCCTCACCTCCACCAGCACCGGTCCATAGCACAGCCGAACCAACACCCAAGACCAACCTCCACCGGTCCAACTCCATCCCCATGCGCTACCGAACCACCTACGACCGGACCAACCCTCACTCCACCTATTACCGGTCCAAACAACATACCACCTCCTACGGAACCACCTACGACCGGACCAACCCTCACTCCACCTATTACCGGTCCAAACAACATACCACCTCCTACTGAACCAACACGAGGAAGGCGTACCGGACTAGCACCACTAGGCCAGATTGCCTCAGCCCAGGCCCACCAGCAGCTATATGCATCCAGAAACCCTGCCCCCAGCCTCACTCTATAAATAGAGGGGCACGGGTACAACAATGGCAGATAAGTTTGAGAGCTCAAGCACGGATAGAACTTTCAAACAACTTTCAATTACTTTTAATCAAAGCTTTGTACTTGTAATCTGAAGGGAAAAAGAGAATAACATATAAAGTGGACGTAGGCACGTTCTGGCCGAGCCACTATAAATCTGTGTGTCTTTTATAGTTTAGTCCCTGCTTTTTATATATTTGTGTAAATCACCCAAATCACTAGAAACAACAAAAAATCAACTAATTCATACGACTTGGAGGTGTTTGTCCATTTTTTGTCCAAACATTTTTGGTGCTTTCACTGAGAACGGAGCTCGAAGCTTCAGCTTCTCCCACTCAACCCTTTTCCTATCAACATCGATCATTGCTTGGAAAACATGCCTCCCGGACGGAAGAAAGATGCTAACAAAGGAAAGAACATTGCAACTGGCAGTATCCCATATCCAGTAATCAAAAATCAAGACAATCGTCCGGTTCCAACAACAAACGAAAATCAGGCAAATCCGACAGCCCCTGCTACGGAACAACCAATTACAAGGACGGATCTAGACAAGATTGTGGCTAAAGTAACTAACCGCTTCGCATCTCAACAAGAAGCCTTGGTGGACCAACTCATGTCACGCTTAAGGGATGCTGAAGAATCCAACCGCAACACTGAATCATGGGGTGAGTCCCGGTCTGGAGGATCTGGGAGGCGACAAAGGTCTTTCTTCTTCGAAGAGGCTAACAACAGAAACAGCCATGGTAGGAGCCGAGCCTGGACTCAGCCCGAATTCCGACCCGAGGAAACACTTGGAACCGAACCCAACGGGGGAGGTGCTAGGCAGGGGTCGGATGTAGCTGAGCCTGTCATGCTACCTAACCATGAAAACACCAGTAGACGGGGCCGAGCTGGAGTCCGGCCCGAAGTTGGACCCGAGGAAGTGCTGAGAACAGAACCCAGCAGGTGAAGATCAAGGCAAGGGCCATCTGTGGCTGACCCCAGCATGCCCCCAGAAGACCAGAGGCAGCCATTGGAGAATGTTAGGAGTGACAGACGATACCATCCCTACAAGCCGTCTGGACGGAATCAGTCCCGCAGGGAAGAACCATCCCTACAACTCTTCTGATGAAAGGATGACGCGATTGTTCAGAGAGTGCGTCCAACGGGAGCAAAGGGATCGGGGGATAGGTGCTAGGGTAACCAACCCCTTCACCCGCAATATCGAAACCGCCATCACCCCCGGGAATGGAAAATGCCAACAATGGAACCTTACAAGGGAACCTCTGACCCTATAGTACACTTATAGAGATACACCCAGCATATGCTCATGAGCGGAGCAACGGAGGGAGTATTGTGTAAATGCTTCCCACTTTTCTTGGCAGATCTAGCTACCTCCTGGTTCTGCCACCTACCCCAAGGGTCCATCAGCTCATGGGAAATGTTGAAAGAAAAGTTCATCAGCCAGTTCCGCATTCATGTGGAACAACCCAAGGACGCTTATTCCTTATCTAATATCAAACAGAAGCCCAGAGGGACAGTGCAACAATATCTAACCCGATTCAACGCCGCAGCGGCGGCCGCAGTCTCAGATGCCGACGAGAAACTTATCCTAATGGCCCTCTGCAGTGGTGTACATCCGGATACTAAATTTGCTAGAAGACTAACCAAGGAAAAACCAGCTACTTTACCTGATTTCTTCCATGAAGCTGGAAAGTATATGAGACTTGAAGACACTGCCACTGAGAGACAGTCAGGGCAACAGGCTAGGACAGCTCCAGACAAGGTTCCCGCCGCAGCAAAGGATGTTCGGAGAAGTGACTCTAGAGACAGTGCTGGGGGCAAGAAGGGAGAAAAGCGCTTATACCGACCAGGACCAAGATTTGACTCCTACACTCCTTTGAATGAAACAATCGAAAACATCTTCCTAGCCACTCAAGACGAAGTTAGATACAAGCGCCCCCCGCGCAAGAAGGAGTCAGATAACGCAATCAAGTCTGGAAAGTTTTACCGCTTCCACGAATCCCATGGACATGACACCAACGAATGCCACCATCTCCGGGACTTGATTGAAGAACATATTAGAAGGAGGAGACTGGAACGCTATGTAAAAAGCCAGAACAGGACTCCAACTCCCGCCAATGAAAACCCAGGGCTACCCCTCCCAGAAGTAGGCGGAGGAAATCGCAACACCAGCGGCTCTAGTCAAGAGAAGATAGTGGTCCATACCATATCAGGAGGACCACACATCGCCGACAGAAGCTGGGCAGAGATGGAAAGATACGGTAAGTCACTTAGGAACGATGAAGGCTACGTTAATTCTGCCATGGAAGAACGCCACCCGAAACGGAAAGAGAATGATGACATCACATTCAGTAGGCGTGACCTAGAGGGAAGACAGTACCCACACATGGATCCTATGGTCATCTCTGCTTGGTTCGGTCCAGCCAAAGTTTTCTGAATTTTAATAGACACTGGAAGCTCAGTAAATATCCTATTCAAGCATGCTTTTGACAAAATGAAGCTGTCAATGAAGGATGTGTCTCCCTGCAACAAACCACTACATGGTTTCACTGGAGATGCGAAGATGCCCCTCGGACAACTGGACCTTTTTGTTGAAATAGGAAGTCATCCCCGCTCCGTTGTGCGAAAACAAACGTTTGTACTAATAGAGAACCACTCGGCCTACAACGTCTTTTTGGGAAGACCAGCCTTGTCTGACTTCCAAATTGTCCTAGCCCCATGGTGCCTGAAGATGAAATTTCCAACAGATAACGGAATAGGAGAAATAGAGGGAGATCAAGACGCTGCTCGAGACTGCTATGTAACTGAATTTCGCAATAACCGCAGAAAAGATAAAGGGAAAAACGCAGAGACTACTCTCTGCATGAAAAGCTTGGAAGCATAGCAACTAAAGAAAGCCCCTCCTCTTCGATATACCAGTGATCCTTTCAATGAACTAGACCCCAGGGACAAAGAGGAGGAGGCCATCGCCGAGCCTGCAGAGGCTATGGAATTCGTAGCTGTAGACAAACATGACTCAAGTAGACTATTGAAAATCGGATCTCAACTAAAAGAAGAATTAAAGGATCAACTCATTGATTTTCTTCGCCACAACATGGATGTATTTGCATGGACGCACGCTGATATGACAGGAATCTCCCCGGATGTAGCATGCCACGTACTGAACATCGATCCCACCAAGGTGCCAGTAAAGCAGAAAAAGAGAAGCATGGGGGCAAAACGATCAGCGGCCCTAGAGGAAGAAGTAAAGAACCTACTTGCCAGTAACTTCATACGAGAAGCCATCTACCCAGAATGGATCGCCAACCCGGTGCTGGTAAAGAAGGCTAATGGGAAGTGGCAAACATGCATCAACTTCTCCAACTTAAATGACGCTTGTCCGAAGGATTGCTTCCCACTCGTCCAAATCGATCAGCTCGTGGACAGCACCGCCGGACACGAACTCTTATCTTTTATGGATGCATACTCAGGATATAACCAGATCCCTATGCACGCCCCCGATCAAGACCGCACTAGTTTCATCACTGACCGGGAATTGTACTGCTACAAGGTAATGCCTTTTGGACTTAAAAACGCCGGAGCTACTTATCAGCGCCTCGTCAACAAGATGTTTGCGGAACTAATAGGACGAACTATGGAGGTTTATGTGGATGACATGCTGGTAAAATCGAGGAAAGCCAACGATCATATAAACCACCTGGATGAGATGTTTCAAGTACTTCGCCAATATGAAATGAAGCTGAACCCTCTAAAGTGCTCCTTCGGAGTATCGTCGGGAAAGTTCTTGGGATTCATCGTCCATGCCAGGGGGATTGAAGCAAACCCCGAATAAGTTCGGGCTTTGCAAGACATCAAGATACCATCCACTCGAAGAGAGATGCAAAGCCTAAACGGGAAAGTGGTCGCCCTAAGCAGGTTCATCTCTAAAGCAACCGACAAATGCATCCCTTTCTTTGAAGCTCTAAAGAAAGACAAAGGAAAGTTCGAATGGACTGACGAATGCTCGACAGCCTTCCTTAACTTAATCGGACACCTCCAGAGACTACCAGTACTCTCAACTCCAAACGAAGGCGAGGAACTATACCTATACCTTGCTGTGTCGTCCCATGCTTTAAGCGCCGCTTTGGTGAGAGAAGACAACCGCGCGCAGCGGCCCGTATACTTTGTAAGCAAGAGATTTACAGGGGCAGAAGCCAGATACCCTAAACTTGAAAAGCTAGCATACTATTTGCTAATCACATCACGGAAACTGCGACACTATTTCCAATCTCATTCCATCAGAGTTTTAACCGATCAACCGCTAAGGCAGGTACTCCATCGCCCCGACACTTCTGGGCGACTACTTAAGTGGTGCATTGAACCGAGTCAATATGATATCACCTACAATCCTCGCACCACTATCAAGGGGCAAGCCATAGCTGATTTCATTGCCGAATTCACTACTAACGAAGGTAAGGAGCAATCTGAAATAACAGAAGATATCAAGTGGAGTCTCTTCGTAGATGGAGCATCAAATGAACAAGGCTCGGGGCAGGTGTTGTGATAATCACCCCCAGGGGAAGGAAGCTGTACTACGCCCTAAGGTTGGAATTCGCTGCCACCAACAATGACGCAGAATACGAAGCAGTGATAGCCGGATTAGAACTTGCCCTGGAGATTGGAGTCGGTTCTTTATGTCTCCATAGTGATTCTCAACTTATTGTAAATCAAATACTGGGAGAATTCCAGACTCGAGGAGAACGACTCACAGCATATCTAAAGAAGACCAAGATGCTACTCAATCAATTGGACCACTATTTAATCAAACACATTCCTCGAGAAGAGAATCAGGAGGCCGACGAACTGGCAAAACAAGCTAGCATGAAGGACGACACCGCTTCCCGAACAATAACCATCTCAAAGCAACTGGCCTCGAGTTACAAGCCAATGAATGTGATAGCTGCAATCGAAGAGGAAACTTGGATGACTCCCTTCCGGAATTACTTACAAAGTGGCACACTGCCCGACGGGCGTAACGAAGCTAAGAAAATCTTAAGGAAAGCTTCCCGCTACACATTACAAGAAGGCATCCTCTATCGGCGCGACTTCTCTAATCTCTTATTAAGGTGTATCGCTGGAAGGGAAACCAGGGAAGTCTTGTCCAACATCCAACAAGGAAGTTGCGGAGATCACACCGGAGGGCAGACTCTAGCCAAGAAGATACTCCGATACGGGTATTACTGGCCCACTTTAAACAAAGACGCCTTGGACTTCGTCAAAAAATGCAACAGATGTCAGAAATTTGCTAAGGTTCCTCGACTGCCCACAAATGAGATTACTCAAATGACCAGCCCTTGGCCCTTTGCAATATGGGGAATTGACTTAATTGGCGAACTGCCAACGGGCCGAGGCGGAGCCAAATACGCCATAGTGGCAGTTGACAATTTCACCAAATGGGTGGAAGCGGAGCCTCTAAATAAAATATCTTCGGTAAAAGTTATTAACTTCTTGATCAAAGTTATTTTATGCAGGTACGGGGTTCCACTCAAAATCATATCGGACAATGGGCTTCAATTTGACAGTGAGGAATTCGCCGACTGGTGCCAAGAGCACGGAATTCACAAAAGCTTCTCATCTGTGGCTTACCCCCAGGAAAACGGACAAGTCGAAGCTGTCAACAAAATCCTCAAAACCCTAATCAAGAAGAAACTTGAAAAGTCAAAAGGCGCTTGGGTGGATGAACTTCTTATGGCACTTTGGGCCTACCGCACATCTTACAGAACATCAACAGGGCATACTCCTTTCTCTTTGGCATACGGATCGGAGGCCATGCTCCCAGTTGAAACTGTAGTGCCTTCCCACCGTAGGATGCACTACAATCCAGAAGAGAACGAAGAACTCCTCCACATGTCTTTGGATCTAATTGAGGAAAGAAGAAACGATGCAACACTCAAAGCAGCAACTCACAAGAAAAAAGTAGCAGCACAATACAACTCCAAAGTCAAACACCGCAGCTTACAAGAAGGAGATCTTGTCCTCAAACGGATCTTCCCGCGCCCCGGAGCGCTAGATCCAATCTGGGACGGACCCTATGTAATTCATAAAGATCTCCACAACGGAGCTTATATTTTGTCAACAGTGGACGGAGAGGTGTTCCAGAGGGCATGGAACATCCAACACCTCCGTCGATACTTTTCTTAACTTGTACTGCCCATATGAAGTGAATTAACAAAGAGAATCAGTGGATGTAGGCATTTTCGTGCCGAACCACTTTAAAAATCTTGTCTCTTTTTAACTTGTTCCTTTATATCTTGGCTGCTTGTTAAGCTTTATCCTTTTCTGTTGAACAAAATCATGTATAGCGACATTTCCATTCTGGACACTTCGCGGCATAACTTCACCTGGACAAGACCCAACAGGTACTATGCGAATCTATGCACTCGCCAATGAGACACTTTTGCTCCAGCATCCCTCTGCTGCGGGTTAACTCATTTCTCGCGACTGCCCTCAAAGCCAACTGTAATGAGCCGATTATAAGCCATCAAGAAGGCCGACTATAGCCGATGGCAGCTCATTACGGCGTTCGACTCGCCGGCAACTGTGAACCTACTTTAAGCCCCAACATAAGGTGTGGCCAGCCAGGGGTAGTTAACGGTTGACGATCGGCACCCACGCTAGCCGGCCACAGTAAATCGAATAATACCCACGATTACGGGCCATAATGGCTCGGGTAGTTACTGTGCGCGATCTCGGCTCCGATATGTCTTAAGTGCGGCTGTGGTAAAAAAGATAAACTCATCGCGGAGGCGTAAGATGGGTGACAAATGTCTCCAAGACCCACAGCTAGGGAAAGTATCGACGGCCTTCCGTGATTGGAAGTTTTACTGTTTCTCATATTTCCATTTCATTCAAAAACTTTTCTCCTATCCTATATAACAATCCTTAAAGTACAGGTCACAAAATAGGGGAACTCTCGCTTGTGGAAATATGAACTCACATCCGGATGACGGAACACTCAGCTACATTCCATACTCAGTCACGCAAGACATTCAAAGCAACCCTCTACAACTAAAACACAAGGGCGGTACTGTCTTCTCTTGTATACAAATATGTAGCTTTAATTTATTCACACATCATATTGGCATTGCAAGACATGAAACAATATTTTGAGCAGAAACTTAGCATCAAATACGATTAAATCACATGCATAAACACGCAGCTGTATTTCCTATGCAACATATCAAAATAACAACCACATTCGAACATAACAGAATCTGCTTATGTTATAAAGTTACATAAAGACATTCGTTGCAATGATATAATTACAGCCGGAAAATACAATAATGTTTTGGACTAGTATATACAGGAGTGTCAAACAGACCAAATAAAAGAGTCAACTACATCGGGGCTCCGCCTCTGTCCTGCCCGCCATTCGGATCTACTTAACTGCAGGGTCAGAACTCCCCGCATATACTCCAGAGGTCCCGCCTGCCCAATTCAAAAGAAAAACATATTGTTAGAACAGAGGATATAAACAAGCAAGTGTATATAGTCTGAAATTTCACTCATAAACAAAACGCCCAGAACTCCTAGTATCATTCGGTAAAGCCGATACAAAGGTTCATCCGGTATTAAGTCCATCCGGCATTAAAAATCTTTAAGCTCATCCGGTGTTTGGTTCATTTGGTACTAAGGGTGCCCATTCGGTACAGAAAGCTTTCAAGTTTATCCGGTGTTAAGTCCATCCGGCATTAAAAGTGTTTACGTTCATTCGGAAAAATGAAGAAACACAACCATAAGATGTCATTCGGCATTCACCTGACTCGGTATCTAGGTGTGGTTCGGCAATTCAGCAGGAAATTCTGATTCGGCTATCTCGTCCGGTAAGTAAAAACGAAGGCTTGAGGCTCCTATTTATAGAAAAAGGTTGAGTAGCCAGACCGGCCGGTTCGGGTCTCGGGCCGAATATGGTAGTTCGAACTGAAACAAAGCACGACATATGTTAACATATGCCCTACTTTGGGGGGCAAATGTTGGATATGTTTCTACCACCACCGAATCAGGAAGGGGAAGCAAGGGACGAGCCACCGAATCGTCTACAACCGGACCACCTGCCTACCGAATCACCTACAGCTGGACCACCTGCCGAACCAACATCACTACTGGACCAAAAGCCCTCACCTCCACCAGCACCGGTCCATAGCGCAGCCAAACCAACACCCAAGACCAACCTCCACCGGTCCAACTCCATCCCCATGCGCTACCGAACCACCTACGACCGGACCAATCCTCACTCCACCTATTACCGGTCCAAACAACATGCCACCTCCTACCGAACCACCTACGACCGGACCAACCCTCACTCCACCTATTACCGGTCCAAACAACATACCACCTCCTACCGAACCAACACGAGGAAGGCGTACCGGACTAGCACTACTAGGCCAGATTGCCTCAGCCCAGGCCCACCAGCAGCTATATACATCAAGAACCCCTGCCTCCAGCCTCACTCTATAAATAGAGGGGTAGGGGTACAACAATGGAAGACAAGTTTGAGAGCTCAAGCACGGATAGAACTTTCAAACAACTTTCAATTACTTGTAATCAAAGCTTTGTACTTGTAATCTGAAGGGAAAAAGAGAATAACATATAAAGTGAACGTAGGCACGTTCTGGCCGAACCACTATAAATCTGCGTGTCTTTTACAGTTTAGTCCCTGCTTTTTATATATTTGTGTAAATCACCCAAATCACTAGAAACAACATAAAATCAACTAATTCATACGACTTGGAGGTGTTTGTCCATTTTTTGTGCAAACAGATATATTGATATTAGGATTTTTAATATATATATATATATATATATATATATATATAAAGTTTTAAAATATATATAAAGTTTTGATCTTTATAGTATATAAGTTTGCTTTTCTACTGTTAAGAAACTGCTTGATTCTATTTTTTATTTTTAAATATGTATATACATAGATTTTGATTTTAATATGTATGTGTTTAAATTTTATATTATTTTAGAGAAAAATATATATAGATATAATATACATTTCGTTTTAGTTTATATCAAGCCGATTTTAATTTCTTTCATCGATTCCTATTATCAACTTTGTTCGTCGAATCCTTGTTCACCTTGCTTTGCTTTGAGATTTTTCGTTTGGATTAGTTGATTTTCGGGTTCGTTTCAATTCATAGCTTGTCTCGTTGTCTATCTTCTCTATCTTCGGAAGGTAAGCAATCACTCACGATTAACATTTTTATATTTAATAAATTTAATTCACATGAAATGACCATTGAAATATGCTATAAAATTTGATTCGTTAAATATGATATGCCATTATCTGCCATTATTTATCTATGACATATGATACCATAACCTATTGTATATATTATATTTAAATTTTTCACTGATGATATATGCCCGTTGTTGATATATTATGTTATTATCACATTTGTTCTCACTCTGCAAGTTTCCTGTTAGTTTAGAATTCCCTATGAGTTGAAATGATACATACCTGAACAATATTATAGATTAAGGGAAAGGCGTTATGGGTTGAAATGATAAACCCAAGCGATTTTCATTGATTTTGAAATTTTGGGATTGCGGGTTGAAATGATATATACCCATAAAATATTTAAATTGCGGATTGATATGATAAATATCTATATCACTTGATCATAGAATAGAAAATTATATACGGACGTCTTTGGTCTGTTTTTGAAAAAAAATGATTTTCAAAGTTCGAAGGAAATAGACGGGTTTGATAACTATTGAATAGATATTAATTTTAATATGTGTAAAATTCAGATTTTTAAAATAATATGTTTTGAAAATTTTAATTTATAAGCTAGTTTTGAAAAATAATAATTTTAAGATTTTACTTATATTTTTTTTAAATATATAAAATAAGATTTAATGCAAAATACATTTAATAATAAGATCTAATTTAATAAAATTTAATTTAATTGGTTTATAATTAGTATTTATTTAAATTTATATTAATATTTTTAAAATAGATTTTTCAATTACTTTAATAATAGAGGTTGGGAAGATAAATTAATGTTGACTTGGAATTTAAATTGGTTAATAATTGAATAAGAATTGATTTAAACTTATTGATTTTTGAGGTTTTGAAAGATATGATTTATAGCTTGATTTGATGAAAAGTGGTTAAACGAATATTCTCAACTCTAAATAAAACTAAGACTGAATATTTAATATTGATTTAAATTTATAAATTGAGATTTTATTTAATTGTTATTAAAATTCCAAGTGAATATTTTCCAATTTGAATAAATTTAAGGTTAAATGTTGAAATATAGATGAAACTTATATTGAAATTGTTTAAATATTTAAACTTTGAATCTTATTGGAATTGAAATGATAGTTCAAACTGTATTGGAAATCGATATAAATTGAAATGGTTTATTGAGAATTTGAATTTAATCTTTGACCTTTTAAATTGAAACTGTTAAACTGGAATTGATTTAGATTGAATTTTGGAATTTAAACTGATTTGAATCGATTTGTGAAATTGGAGGAAACTAAATTTATTATATAAAGTATTTTAATATATATAAACTATTTTAACATATGAACTATTTTAATCTATAACCTATTTTTAAATATAAACTATATTTAATTTATAACTATTTTAAAATATATAAAAACTATTTTAAAATATATGAAAACTATTTTTAATGTTTAAACTATGTAAGTTGGAACTGTTATGATTTAGATTAAATGGATTTAAATCCGAATACTATAATATGATTTCATAAGTGAATGCGATTTTAAAAATGGTATGATTTTGAAATAAGTATGATATTTTAGTATGAAGTATGAACTATTTGAAATGAAATGACCATGGCGTGGAATAAGTGTTTGATTGTTAAAGAGACTGGAATCGGATATTGTCATACTCTCTGCCAACACCGAAACCACTTTAATAACTGTGCACGCGGTGGAGATTCCAGAACGAAGTAGGATGGTTTGGCGACGATTCTATATGAGGTTTTAGCGCAGCCCTGACTCCCGTAAGTCCGTTTGATGTTGCTAAAACAGGAGCTATACCGGCCCAAGTGAGGTCATTCCTCCTATCGGGCACATTTCTTCGATATCATTCTATTACTTTGTGATTTGATTGGGTGCACCTTCAATTTGGGAGTGTGTCTCGAGGTGGGCGGTAGTAGCCCTTATGCGTTACCACCAGTCTGGGAGTGCAAACGGTATTTCCATCCTGGCATTGCCTCGTGTGCCTTGTCACATGCCTTATCGCGCCTTCTACGAGTTTGATTTGTGTCGTACCTATGGAGTGCTTCCTGATAGCCCACCTGTGGGTGGAGTTTGCAGTACTGTATAGATTACGACATTGTATAAAATGTGTTAAGGGGGAAATGGGTAAGGCCTTAACGCTATTTTAGTACTTTACTTTACTAATAGACATATTATAATAGCGTATATTACTACATAGTAGATAGTTCCACGGATCCTTAGAGGATGTAAAATCCCAAACATTCTTTAAGTTACTTGTAATCCAATTGACATTTCACTTGAGTTAATTTACTGGTATAAGAATGTTAATTCTGGCTCGAGTGTTATGTGTTTTGCTTTATGCTTGGGTCAGATTGAGTGTCACAGCATTTGAGACTCACCTTTGGAGTTTGGAGCTTTGCTTGAAGATCTAGCTTTCAGCTTTTTGAGTTTATTCCAATTGTTATGTTGAGGCTTGACAGTTACTTTTGTATTTGAGATTTCTGATGTATTTATTTCAAACTATGATGTTCTATAGTAGCTTCATGAACTACTATTTATCTATTCCGCTGCTTATTATTATATTACTCAGTGTCTATGATTCTGTGATTGATTTGTTTACTATGTATGCTAAGTTTTGCCAAGTATAAATTAACAATCTGTTGTTTTGAGCAATTCAAGTCTGACATGAGTGGATGATTGTGCGGATGTAAAGGGTTCAAAATAGCGGGTCGTTACAAATTCCTAAACTAAAAAATATTGACTCCAAATCAATTCAAAACATAAAATAAAATAAAAGCTATGTGGTTCATCCTTCTTTTGCAAAGTTAAGTGTGGATTAACATAAGATCGGGGGAGAAATCTTAAATTAAGGTGTTACAAAGGGAAATACTTTTCAGGTTCAATTCTTTATTCTATTTTATTTACTCAGGATGTTTAACCCTAACCAAATTCACTTATACACACACACACACACACTTTGTCGGCTATTAAATCTAGTCTAAAAACACTTGTATATGTTATTTAATTATAAAAGATCAGTCTTGTGTTTGATTTATTTTGTGCATTCAAATGGTTTGTTGGATCTGAAATAATTAGTTATCGTAGATCTAAATTATCATCATAAAATTTACATTTATTTTCATAATTTAATTCACTTATGGTTATAGATTTAATGTTTAATTAATTCAATTATGTATGTACATATTCATATGCTTTATTTATTTTTATGCTATCCAAAATTGTAAATCAATTTCAAGTTGCAGCTTTATTGCCAACTAATTAAACCTACATATCCGATAGGTGTCTAGAAAATTAACATCTATGCTTGATGTTGCATAGTTAAGTATTCCCCCGGCTATCAGCATGCTTCAGTGGGTGGAGTAAGGCTATATGTTTAGCCTAATTATTAAACCTAAATTGATTTAGATCTTGGGTAAATTTTCAAATTTCAATTTTAAAATTTAAAACACATTTTAAATTTAAAAGTTATGTTTAAAATATAAAAGGAAAATTTTATAAATGCAATAAAATAAATTCAAATTATTTAAATTATTCCAAGAAATTAATTTCGAAACTTCAATATAGTAAATTAATTTGATTGATTAAAATAAATTTAATAATTACTTGAGCGTTAATCAATTAACATATATGTGTGTGTGTCGATATATATGCATATAATTATAATTGTTATAGCTACATATTTATCTCAAATTTGTTTAAGATGAATTGTATTAAATTTTCGAATCAATTTAAATAATTAACTAAATTGTTTAATTAAATAAATGGATTTATTAAATAAAATTAATTAAAAGTTAATTAATTAGTATGTGTACATTTTTTGATATTGAAAATTAGGTTTTAGTGACGAAACATTGTGCGACATTTGTTTCCAGGACACAGGTTTGAAAAAATAAGTTTCCAATACATTATTTCATCCCTTGTTCGAATTTAATGTAAACGCTATTTTCATATTAGCATAATTACCCCCGTTATCATTTCTTTCGATTAATTTTTCTTCTTCAAATTATCTTCAGTTTCCAGGTTGATTATATTCTCCATTTCGCTTATCAATCTCAGTCCCAATAGGGTAATCTCTTTTACATTCAATTTCTATTGCTAATTTAATATTCGGTTTTGGTTTTATTGCTTCTCTTATTATTTTAGGAATTTTTCTAGTGCTTATTGTGGGTAGGTTTTGTTTGATTCGGATTTAAAATTTCATTTCTTATTTGCAGGTTGTGTGTTGTATAGTATTTTAATTTGCTGTATTTTTTAGGGTTTTTGGTAATTTAGTTGTTGTATTCCGATTCTTCTCTGGATTTTGTTGTTTGTTATTTTTGGTTGTTTTAAACATGAATATCGTTGATGATCAGAGGTATAGAATGATTTTATTGAATATTTTATATTATTTTTTGCTATTTTCATGTAATGATAAATCTGTTAATCTTTTTTCTGTTTTTAAGGACTGCGGCAATTGTACTGGTTGTTTTTTATTTCAACAAAAACAACTTTAGTTTTAGGCTTTCTTTGGATTCTCTTATTTATACTATTAGAAATAAGATAAGTGAAGTTTGGGAATAACTTACTACTCTGTGCTTTGATATTTTTAATGTTCTAGATTCCCGGACTACTTTAATTGAAATGGATAGTTATTTGCCAGCTAGTTTATGCTTGTTGTATTTCAAAAAAGAGGATTTTTTTTGTTTTGTTTATTAAATTGATGGAATTTCCTCGAATTAATGTTGGTAGTAGCGGTATGCAATGAACCAACCGTGATGCCCAGTTTGGTAAAGAACATTACAAGTAATGTCGTCTGCTAACCTGAGGAATACAGCTTGTTGGTGGCGATCGAATGTGAATATATCTTTCTACTAACACCGACACATCATTTATACCTTTTTCACTTAATATCTGAAGTGAATTTGACATGTGCAATATTAATACAAAGTAATAGACACTCGATTTCTTAGAATCAGAACAATATATCATATAAATAACAATCACAGATCACAACGGAATAAATCTCAACTTATACATATACAAATTATTTAGTTTACAAGATGAAATACTAAACTCGATTGTTATACAAATTTTACAATTCGCTAATCTCAATTGTACATCTTATAAACATGTTCACAAATTTCCTAAATGAGATAAACTAAAAAGCCAAAAGTGTTTACCTCCTTGCTAGCCCAAACATCTAAAAGTTAACTTGTCCAGTAACTTGAAAAGTCCTGGCCTGACCCGAGCAAAATAACACTTGAGTTAGACTATCTCTAAATATCCTATAGGGTGAAAACAGAAGATAACACAAGAATAAACAAAAAATAAGTAAATACAGATGTCCATGAAATAACGAGTCACATGAATGAATTTAACTTAGAGTTCATCACAAGGCACATGGTTATACATTTAAGTCACGAACACATATTAGTCACTAAACATTGAATTTAGCGAACAAAACTAAATAATTTTTTTAAGGATAGTCCATACCGATCAGGGTGATCGTAGAAACCATGACTCGATAAATTTACATTTATTTAATATTATTATATTATTATGTTCGAAAAGTAATCTAGCAATAAACTTCTTAAGGATCTAGCAGCCACCTTCCGCACACTAAAAGAGAGTAAACTCTAAAGTACCAAGTACTATCACCTTTAGTAATTACTAGAAATTAACCAATATGTCCCACACCGTATGGTGAAATCCAAGTATTTGCTAAAAGCTAGTAAATATCATTTATTATGGATACCACAGGAAAACCTGAACTACATTCTCTTAAGGATCTAGTAATCATTTGTCGTGCACCAGAAGAGAATACAACTCTAAAGTGCTGAGTACTTTCCCAAATACGATCACAAGAATTTAACCAAGGCATCCCATACTACCCGGTGGAATTCGAGTATTCGCTAATAGGTTAGTAAATTCCACTCAAACATTCTATTCAATGGGTTATGCCATATTCGACGAAGCGTGATTCGAGAGCGTTTAAACCAATCGATAACACTAAGTCGGTTATTACTTCCCAAAATATAGAATTAAGGTTCTTGATTCGAGAGCATTTAAACAAATCGATAACACTAAGTCAATTATTATTACTTCCCAAAATATAGAATTAACGTTCTCAAAACTTTTATTTAATTTGTCATTTAATAAAAATTTTCCGTTATTCCAAATTGTTCCAATCGTATTTATTTTATGAACTAAGATTTTTCATTTTCCGAAACCATACTGATACTAAATTTTCATAAAAATCATATTTTAAAACCATATATATATATATATTTATGTAATCACTTATTCTCTAAAACCGTATTTATTACTCTTAGAAATGTCCAAATTAATATTTATACACTAGTATAAAACAACTTTTAAGTTTATACTTCAAAACCATGTTTCTAAATCTCATAACCAGTTTATTTAAAGATAAATTAAATTTATATTTCACAAAACATATTTCCAAATCCATAACTATTTATACCAGTAATACTTAATGTAAATATAACTATTTGATAAAACCATTTATAAAAGAGATTAGAGCAATATATAAACACGTTTATTATTTGTAACTTTAATAAACTCTCCTTACCAAATTATTGGTGTTTATAACTAAATATTTATCTCTACAAATAAATAGATATATCTTTATTTAATTCCAAAGCTTTGAATAAAATGATTCAAAATCCACAAACACTTTAGAATTCATTATGACCAAATATTAGGTTATCACAATATTTTAGTTATGAACTAACTCTATAGAATTCTAACTCTTAACCATATTCCAATTCAAACTTACAATATAAATTTATTATTGTAATTATATGTTTATATATAACCAACGACCAAAATAATCACTCCAACACTTAGGCACAACACTACAAACACAACAACACACTGACCGATTCAAGGAATGGGTCGTGAATGCACCGGCCATTTCAACCACTCCACCAGTTACAAATCAGTCACAAATTTCAGTTTTAGAATGTAATTTCGCCCTTTTTAATCATAAATTTTTTAAAAACTTACAATATGAAAGTTGTTCCATAATGTCTCAACTTTCCGACGAAATATTTTTTGAACAATTTGGGTTTACGGTTAAAAAGGTATGGTGATTTTACTTTTAGGTTTCAACACAGAAAATTCATTGTAGAGCATGTATATCAGTTTCAAACCCAATTTCGACCCTCTAAACATTAAAAAGGTTATTAGAACATAACTTGTAGCTTATTGAAAGTGCTTTCTACTAAAAAAATGAACCAATTTGGATCATTCTACATTGAGATATCGCTATTTTACTACTGCGATTTTCACAAATAATTTTCAACAACCAATTTGCAAATTTCAACAACTCAATCAAATTACTCAAACCATTCAACTTTTTTGTGACACTTATCACTCAGTTCAGAGCACTTAGACTTAATAGAGTTAGATATGTGAGTTTGAAACTCACTTTAAATCCATAAATAAATTAGCTAAGAGATTCCATTTCAGTTTTGCTTAAGCTTCCAAACCCTAGACCTTGCTCTTATTTACTTCTCCCTTTCTTTCTTGCTAATTTAAAGAAGATGATTTTGATTGATTGAAAAGAGGAATTAGACCTAGTTTCTTTTGTTTTTAGAGAGGTGAAAAGTAATGTATAGGATTTAGAAAAGTAAGAAAAATGAGAAGGGTATTCTTATTCACTTAGAAATGGATATGTTTAGACTAATGGGCTTGTACTTCACTAAGGCCCAAAATAAAATAAAATGAATTCGTTCCTTTAGCCTAATCAATTGATTTAATGAGCCTAACCAATTAAATCACCTAAGTTAAGATCGATTATCTTTCTATAAATTAATTCAGATTTCCCTTGTCTATTTAAAAATTTAAAAATCCAATAATCGATTTAATTAATATTTCAACTAAATTGAATTCCATAAATTAAATCAATTATTCACACCTGATTGAATTTCATAATAAAATATTAAAATTAGTTAAGATAATTAAAATCAACTATTTACAAAAACTGGATTTAATTTGACAGTTAATTCTCACAAATTACAAATTAGAATTAATTAACCACAATTAAACTTAATTAATAACAGAGTTGTTATAGACTTCGCCCCTTAAAGAAATTGCGTCCTCGCAATTTCTTTAACAAAAGAAATCCATAATATAAATTTCCTCTTAAAAAATTATATGTTAACAGGTTTTAAATTTAATTTCCAAACCATTCAATTAATACCACTCCAAATTATAACACAAAACTCGAATTTTTAGCTATCAAAATTTCTCAAAATTCTCTAAAATACTCTAACACCTCAAATTTACAGAAAATTTCGTGAGCGTCTCCTTTGCGAGACTAGCATTTCAAAATTTTACAATATGGATATAATTACATAATATACATTTCATCTCAAGGATGAGGCATCTCGTAGGGAAAAACATAAAAATGCGATATGTAATCCGAGATACCTACCTTATATTTGAAATATTAGCGAGTTCGCTATTATTCCTTAAGAAAACAATTTATAATCTTTTAAACGGTATCTATTTAACTTCAGATACTTGCACCTATCTCAAAAATTAGTATTAGTATTTAATATCAAATTTATATTATATAGAAGATATTAACAATTCATGATTACCCTTTACTTAGATTGACATCATAATATTCCATAATGAAAGAAATCCATACCGAAATTTCCAAGTTTTAGTTATTACTTATGTCAAAATGTCACATTCGATGTTTATGAATCTCTATCAATAACATGGTGTCCCACATGTCGATCAGAATCCTTACACATGTCCAGATAAATCAACACTGTAACGACCCCGAATTTTTACTAAATTTAAATTGATAATTTAATTTATTTTTGAATTTAAAACTATAAAATTTATTAGTAAATTGATTCGAGTTTCCCTAAATTCAAATAGAAAACATATTAAATCATATGAATTTAAATATTGTACATATGTGATTTGGATTTAAATTTCAAGTAAATGGATTTATAATAATTTGAATATATATGTATATATGTACATGCATTGAGTTTGAGTTAAATTTTAACCTAATGGTTTAAAGACAAATTATAATGATAAAAATAAAGTAAATAATTAATTGCTAAAATTTAAAATAAAAATAAATTCATCTATGTTACAAAATAAATAAATATATATAGTTTATACAAAATAAAGTAAAGATATAATTTTAATATCATAATACAAATAGAAACAAACAATAATAATAAAAGAAAAAAAAACAAGTATATAAGATAACTATGAAATATAAGTTGAACACATTAGCTAATTCTAACAACATATTAACAGTAGGACTTCACTTATATTCCTAAGTAATGAGGCTGAAGCAAAAGCAAGTAAATTATGTTATGTACATAAAGCAAAAGCAAGTGTAGGCAAGATAAAAAAAAGTCATTTCAGAAAATAACTAAAACAAACATAATAAATGCAGCCACCATGTTAAAGCAAAGGAAAGAAAAAATGTATCTAAGTACAAAGTATCAATACAAACAAATAAAAGAAGAAAGTATAAGCTAACAAAACAAGACAAAGAAGTGTCATCTCTAACACAAACAAATTATCTCAGCCGAAACGCAAAGATATCAGCCACCATATGTAGATTAAAATATCTAGAAAACAAAACATAGAGTACTTAACAATAAATGCAACATACTTTATGCATTTAATGCAAGCATCTTCAGCATGCTTATGGTACAAATAATATACTGCGTACTTCTTTTTATATGCATCAATCCTCACTTCAGTTTGATTATCACAACTGAGTAAAAATGGAAGAAAACCGAAGTAATGTTATCTCAAACTAAAACAAACTTTAGTTTATAAACATCTCAGAATTTTTTTTATCAAAGCAATCAAGGCCTAGGAATCAAGAAGCAAAGAAGCTTCAGTTATCAAGTTCAAAACCAGAATACAACTTCAACTTCAATCTGACAACTTTAAACCATGACTTGGAAAGTGAGTAACATTTTTCTTTAAAATTTAAAGGTTTGAATCTATGCAAGTATATCTAAGATATGTATGTTTGTGCATATATAATTATCTGTATATATATGGGAAGATTGAAAGTATAATATGCAGACTGTTGTTCTAAAAATATATCTGTTCTTAGTTCAAAAACTCAAACTGTTGGTTTCAAAAATCATTTACTCTTTTTCTAATTGTTGGTTGAACTTAAGAATCAAACAAAAGTTGTTTGTATCATTATAAACTAAGTTTAAAAATTCATTTAAGATTAAAACAACTTAAAATGGTCTCTGGAAACCCAAACTATCTGAACAAACTTAAGATTTGTAAATTTTCGAACTTCTTAATTCATGGTTTCAGGTATGCAAGATGAATCCGTGTACAATAACATGATTTTTAAAGGTTGTATCATGATTTTTAGAGATAGGGATAGGGAGCAGTAAGGGTTTGTTCGATTTTCGTATTTTGGGTCGCCACGGTCGGTCTCATTGATCAGAGGGGTCGGGACTTGGACTGGAGGTGGAGGAGTCTTCGGTGGGTCAGGGAAAAATGGTGGGTAGTGGTGCAGTTGGTTGTGGTAGCGGCGGCGAGGGGTTTAAGTCTAGTAACCTAGTTTGGGAAGGGCTGATGTTTTTCGATTCGTTCTACGCCGTCGTGCGATCGAGTGTCACGCGACTTTGGGTTTTGGTAGAGGGGAGGGGGACAAGGCTACGGCCGGAGTTGGGTAGACTCCGGTGGGCGGAGCGCCGAAGATGTCGCGTTGACAGATTTCGATGTGGAGCTGTGTTGTTTTTCCAGGTTGAGATGTTGGGTCAATCTTTGATCTCGAGGTGGTATCGTGGTTCTGGCGATCGAGAAGAGAAGCTAGGGCCATCGTCGACTTGCTCGACGTTGCAGCGTCGCCTGGAGCCGATCAACGGCAGTGTACACGTGCTCGTGCACGGAGTTCATTTCTTGGAAACAGGAGGTCTCTGTGTTGAATTAATGTTGGGGTGGGTCTTGTTTTCTCGGGTCTTTTCTCGTGTTGCATCGCGCGTTACTCGAAGTAACGAGGAGTTGGCTCGAAGCAGTATAATGGGAGCTCGGCTTATTTTACTTGGGTGGTATCTGGTTTTAGAAACCTGATTTGTTTCATATTTTAAGCTTAATTTAAAATTTGAAACAAGATTTAAGGCAAAGTTTAAAGAATAAATTCAAGTTGCTTGAAAACTTAGTTTGTAAATGAATCAAGTTTTAAAAAATTTAAATTGTTTAATAACTTGAGATGTTAAGTAGTTAAGTGTAATTTAAAAGAACTTGAATTGGAATTTGAATTTGTAAAGAAGGAATTTAAACCAAATCTTAAAACCTGAACTTCACACCAAATCTGAATTCTAGTTTTTTTATGAATTCAAATGTTTAAATTAATTTAAATATAAAGTTATACTTTAGATATGTGAATACAAAGAAGTTTGGTTTAAGTTCTTTTAAATTTCTTTTATAACCAAAGTATCATTTCAACATAACTCTAGTTCAAGTTTGAAACTTAGTTTAAAAATTTAAATTTAAAATTGTTTTAAATAAAAGAGTTTAAGCAATTAAAGTATGTTTTAAAGAATTTGAATTTAAAATGGAATTTTAAAATTATGAAGAAATGAATTCTAACAAAGATTTAATCAAAGTTTAAATCTGGAATTCAATCTAAATTTGAATCTTAGTTTGGTAATAAAAATTTTTTTTTTTGAATTTTAAATTGTTCTAAATAACATGAATAATTAAGTGTATTTTTAAATTAATTTGAATTTAAGATTTAAAGTGTAATGATAGAAATACACTTAAATATTAATGAAGTCATTAATAAAGAAATTAATTATCTTAGAGATAATTAAGGTAATAAAATGATTTAATTAATATGGTAATTAAAGAATGATTTATTTAATTTATAAATAAGTAATTTAGATTTAATTTATAATTAGAAATGATTAATGATGAATTAATCCAAGATAATTTTCTTGAGAAAGAAATTAAGGAAATGTTATTAGTTAATGAAGATAATTAACTAGAGATTATTAAGTAATTAAATTAATGTGATTAATTTTGATAATTTATTTGATGTATTAATTAAGATAATCAATTGTAAATTGTTAATTACTTAATGAAAGTAATAAAAAGGGTTAATTACTAATTGTAATTTAAATTGGATAAATTGATTGATATCGAATGATTTGTAATTAATAAATCAAGATTGGATAATTAATTCATAAGTAATTTATTTAATTGGAAATAAATTAAATTAATTAGGATTAAACGATTAATTAATCCTACTTGTAAATGACTATTGAATACTTGACCTTACTTATGAATGATTGTATTGAATGGGTTGCCTTGAATTGATTGTCTTATCTGATCTGTGATATTTTGTTTTGTGGATTGAGCTGTGTATAGTTTATTCATTATTTACATTTGTATATTATCTGTAAATCTGTGAATGGATGATAAGCGTTACAGTTTATATCGCTTATCAACTATATTTCTATGTTTTAATCTGTGATAATTGAATGATGTTGCACTATTGTGTTAAACCCCTGGACCACACCATAGACACACAAATGTGGATTTCACGAGGAAATCGGTTAAGTTACAGATTTGTATCAAAATTTAGAAATTGAATTCTTGAATCCAAAATAGTTTTGAATTTTGAATTAAAAACCTTTGAAATGAATTTCAAAAATAAAAGTTATTTTAAATAACTTGATAAACCTTGGAATTTAAATAATTTGATTTAAATTTGAATTCAATGTTTGAGATTGAATTCAATAACTTGGAATTTTGGTTTAAAACATTATACAAGTCATAAAGATGTTTATATGGATCTTAACCATTTAAATAGTGTGGTTTTGGAAATGTAAATTTGAATTTAAGTTCTATATTTGAATGGCTTTAGTTTGTAATCAGTTTTTTTCCAAAAGAAACGAAAACTATTTGTTTCCAAATAATAAAGCTTTCATACAAGGAATGAATTCCTAATATGTGTTAAGACAATTTCAAGTTTGAAATGGAAACGTAAACAGTTGGAAGACTATAAATTGACCTTTGTGAAGATGTTTGAACTTTGTTTTGAAATCGAAGAGAATTTTGAAGGGGGAATCTTTTATATTATAAAAGATTTAAATTGTAAATTGTTTTGAAAGCTATCAATTAAAACTTCGATTTAAAGATTGGATGAGTTAATCCAATTTTGAAATGGAATCGTTTTGGAAGCTGTGTAAGTGATTCTCTATGGAACTGGGTGAAACTTTGTGAAATAAATCTTTTTGTTTAAAGATTTGAAATGGTAAATTTGTTTAACCATTTGAAAGAAAGTTTTGGTTTTCTATTAAGAGGTGACTTAACTGAAATCCCAATATCCATATGTTCTTAACTATTACGCTCATTATTCGGTTTAGCCGGGAGAGGACCTTGTGTCATATAACCCATTCCGAATAATGACACGTCGATATGGATAGCATTTGAAGACCGGTGATGAAGACCGGGTATTTGTGAAAACGATAGGATAACCTATCGATTGTCTCTGCACCGAGTCGCACCGGTATAGAGATTCCCTAAGTAATGGGAAGTCCATCAGGATTGTGAATACCCGGATTTGCAAGGGCTTCTTTGGAAGTGCCTTCGGTTCTGTTCGAACCCGGAACAAACTTGTATGGTTACATGTCTGACACTACACTTTGAGATATAAAGCAGATTTCTTTCAAATACGTATCTGTTAGTGGCGGAGAATTTATTCTCTTAGTTTAACACCCTTCTCTGAGACGTACGAGCTCAGAGGTTATGTAGTTGAAGCTTATCAGCGATATATTCCCAATTTGGTAGTGTGACATGCTGAGTGCTGCTGTGTGTTGATCATTTGTGATCAGAGCATGGCTTATGTATAAAGAGTAGCTTTGTGGACGAGACTTTCTTATCTAGGTGAAACATGATGGGGGGTTCTCGCTTCGTGGTTAGGTGGCGAATGAGAGACTCTTACCCCTACACGTCCTCTTTACGGGGTTGGTTAGGCGTAAGCTGTGACAGTCGAAAGGCTGGCCGTAAAAGCAAATTTCGGTTACCAGTGTAAGCCACGGTGGGTCTGGGATGGTTGCAAAGCCTACCGGTCGCCGCTGTCTCACGATCGTTACATGTGGTATCAGAGCTAAGGTTGAACTTTAGCTTAGGAGTATAACACGTTAAGTAACTCACTGGAGATAGGGAGAAGTAAACCCTAGAATGAGTATATCCCTAAGATATCCATTCAAATGTCTCAGTAAATTCTCTTACTATCCACTGATAGTGAGTATGAGTGCAAGAAGAGAACGAGATGGCGGACAGGGGAATACGACTATAAATGGTCAATACCCTGCAACAGCGGAAACGATCTTTCTCTATCAATTTCCTTTGATTCGTTTCTAAATTCTTTTTGATTACTTCGTACCGGCTATAAGAAGAAGTTTCGGTATGAGTATGGCTCTACGAATGGTGGTAGGAAAATTTTACCTCGTATCTTCATCGATTTCTCATCAGTTTTTGATTTAAACTTTAATAAATTTGAAATTTGAAAAATTGAAAATTCTGAATAAATTGGAAATTTTAAATTGAGTTAAATTGGTTAGTGAAATATAAGGATAAAATTGACTTGTATCGATAAAACGATTTTGTTTTAAAAAAAAACCAAATTTTGAAATTCTGTATAATTTCTTGAGTATAATAAATTTTGCAATATAAACTTTGATGTATTTCTTAGCCTATAAAATTCTAAAACCTTAGAATCTTATTTTTGGATTTTGGTTTCGATTGTAGAGAACCTATAGTATAAGTAGGGGAGGAGCACTTTCCAAAGCCAGAAGAGTCGGTGAGTATGGTTCATCTAGTAGGGTTCAAGATGATTTGGGTGAACCATCAGTACATGAGGAGGTACCAGAAGAGCCGGTGGAGCAGCCACAACCACAGGTAGAAGAACCCAAAGAAGAAGAATTTGAAGACGAAGAAGAGTTCGAAGAAGAAAAATTTAAAGACGAAGAAGAATTCGAAGAAGAAGAAGAATTTGAAGACAAAGAAGAATTCGAAGAGGTAGAAGAAGTTGAAGACGAGGAGGAGGTGGTGTCAGAAAATGACGATGCGGTCATTTGGAATTTGGATAATGCAGTGGAAGAACAAGACGATGGAGGGTATATCTCGGTAGAATCTGACCCAGAGGATGTTTATGAGACAGACATTGAGGCGGAGGTTAGAGAACTGTTAGGGCCTGAGAGAGAGAGAGCTCTGATAGTGAAGATATGTAGTTGGGTGGGTTGACTTCTTTTGGATAGGGTGAGTTTATGTACGTGTTTTGGATTTAGAACCGTAGTGAATGTTGGATGTTAATTGAGTAACGTATGACTATAACATATGTACAAATATTATGAGTAGTACTTAATATAAGATATATATATTATGAATTACCCGTAAGAATCCATGTGTTTACTAGTATGGTTTGAGTTGTCATTGGTCTATTCCGTGTGTGTATAATTCATGAAAAGAGTTGTGTAATTTCGAGGACGAAATTCTTTTAAGGAGGGAAGTCTGTAACGACCCCGAATTTTTACTAAATTTAAATTGATAATTTAATTTATTTTTGAATTTAAAACTATAAAATTTATTAGTAAATTGATTCGAGTTTCCCTAAATTCAAATAGAAAACATATTAAATCATATGAATTTAAATATTGTACATATGTGATTTGGATTTGGATTTAAATTTCAAGTAAATGGATTTATAATAATTTGAATATATATGTACATGCATTGAGTTTGAGTTAAATTGTAGCCTAATGGTTTAAAGACAAATTATAATGATAAAATAAAGTAAATAATTAATTGCTAAAATTTAAAATAAAAATCTAGAAATTCATCTATGTTACAAAATAAATAAATATATATAGTTTAAACAAAATAAAGTAAAGATATAATTTTAATATCATAATATAAATAGAAACAAACAATAATAATAAAAGAAAAGAAAACAAGTATATAAGATAACTATGAAATATAAGTTGAACACATTAGCTAATTCTAACAACATATTAACAGTAGGACTTCACTTATATTCCTAAGTAATGAGGCTGAAGCAAAGGCAAGTAAATTATGTTATGTGGAGCTGTGTTGTTTTTCCAGGTTAGATGTTGGGTCAATCTTTGATCTCGAGGTGGTATCGTGGTTCTGGCGATCGGGAAGAGAAGCTAGGGCCATCGTCGACTTGCTCGACGTTGCAGCATCGCCTGGAGCCGATCAACGGCGGTGTACACATGCTCGTGCACGGAGTTCATTTCTTGGAAATAGGAGGTCTCTGTGTTGAATTATTGTTGGGGTGGGTCTTGTTTTCTCGGGTCTTTTCTCGTGTTGGATCGCTCGTTACTCGAAGGAACGAGGAGTTGGCTCGAAGCCGTATAACGGGAGCTCGGGTTATTTTACTTGGGTGGTATCAGGTTTTAGAAATTTGATTTGTTTCAGATTTTAAGTTTAATTTAAAATTTGAAACAAGATTTAAAGCAAAGTTTAAAGAATGAATTCAAGTTGTTTGAAAACTTAGTTCGTAAATGAATTAATTTTTAAATAATTTAAATTGTTTAATAACTTGAGATGTTAAGTAGTTAAGTGTAATTTATAAGAACTTGAATTGGAATTTGAATTTGTAAAGAAGGAATTTAAACCAAATCTTAAAACCTGAACTTCACACCAAATTTGAATTCTATTTTTTCTTTATGAATTCAAATGTTTAAATTAATTTAAATATAAAGTTATACTTTAGATATGTGAATACAAAGAAGTTTGGTTTGAAATTTAGATATGTAAATCATTCTTTAGATATGTTTAAATTTCTTTTATAACCAAAGTATCATTTCAACATAACTCAAGTTCAAGTTTGAAACTTAGTTTAAAAATTTAAATTTAAAATTGTTTTAAATAAAAGAGATTAAGCAATTAAAGTATGTTTTAAAGAATTTGAATTTAAAATAGAATTTGAAAATTATAAAGAAATGAATCCTAACAAAGCTTTAATCAAAGTTTAAATCTAGAATTCAATCTAAATTTGAATCTTAGTTTGGTAATAGAAGAAGTTTTTTTTGAATTTTAAATTGTTCTAAATAACATGAATGATTAAATGTATTTTTAAATTAATTTGAATTGAAGATTTAAAGTGTAATGATAGAAATACACTTAATTATTAATGAAGTCATTAATAAAGAAATTAATTATCTTAGAGATAATTAAGGTAATAAAATGATTTAATTAATATGGTAATTAAAGAATGATTTATTTAATTTATAATATAAGTAATTTAGATTTAATTTATAATTAGAAATGATTAATGATGAATTAATCCAAGATAATTTTCTTGAGAAAGAAATTAAGGAAATGTTATTAGTTAATGAAGATAATTAACTAGAGATTATTAAGTAATTAAATTAATGTGATTAATTTTGATAATTTTTTGATGTATTAATTAAGATAATCAATTGTAAATTTTTAATTACTTAATGAAAGTAATAAAAAGGGTTAATTACTAATTGTAATTTAAATTGGATAAATTGATTGATATCGAATGATTTGTAATTAATAAATCAAGATTGGATAATTAATTCATAAGTAATTTATTTAATTTGAAATAAATTAAATTAATTAGGATTAAACGATTAATTAATCCTACTTATAAATGACTATTGAATACTTGACCTTACTTATGAATGATTGTATTGAATGGGTTGCCTTGAATTGATTGTCTTATCTGATCTGTGATATTTTGTTCTGTGGATTGAGCTGTGTATAGTTAATTCATTATTTACATTTGTATATTATCTGTAAATCTGTGAATGGATGATAAGCGTTACAGTTTATATCGCTTATCAACTATATTTCTATGTTTTAATCTGTGATGATATAATGATGTTGCACTATTGTGTTAAACCCCTAGACCACACCATAGACACACAAATGTGGATTTCACGAGGAAATCGGTTAAGTCACAGATTTGTATCAAAATTTAGAAATTGAATTCTTGAATCCAAAATAGTTTTGAATTTTGAATTAAGAACCTTTGAAATGAATTTAAAAAATAAAAGTTATTTTAAATAACTTAATAAACCTTGGAATTTAAATAATTTGATTTAAATTTGAATTCAATGTTTGAGATTGAATTCAATAACTTGGAATTTTGGTTTAAAACATTATACAGGTCATAAAGATGTTTATATGGATCTTAACCATTTAAATAGTGTGGTTTTGGAAATGTAAATTTGAATTTAAGTTCTATATTTGAATGGCTTTAGTTTGTAATCAGTTTTTTTCCAAAAGAAACGAAAACTGTTTGTTTCCAAATAATAAAGCTTTCATATAAGGAATGAATTCCTAATATGTGTTAAGACAATTTCAAGTTTGAAATGGAAACGTAAACAGTTGGAAGACTATAAATTGACCTTTGTGAAGATGATTGAACTTTGTTTTGAAATCGAAGAGAATTTTGAAGGGGGAATCTTTTAGATTATAAAAGATTTAAATTGTAAATTGTTTTGAAAGCTGTTAATTAAATCTTCGATTTAAAGATCCAATTTTGAAATGGAATCATTTTGGAAGCTGTGTAAATGATTCTTTATGGAACTGGGTGAAACTTTGTGAAATAGATCTTTTTGTTTAAATATTTGAAATGGTAAATTTGTTTAACCATTTGAAAGAAAGTTTTGGTTTTCTATTAAGAGGCTACTTAACTAAAATCCCAATATCCATATGTTTTTAACTATTACGCTCATTATTCGGTTTAGCCGGGAGAGGACCTTGTGTCATATAACCCATTCCGAATAATGACACACCGATATGGATTGCATTTGAAGACGGTGGTGAAGACTAGGTATTTGTGAAAACGATAGGATAACCTATCGATTGTCTCTGCACCGAGTCGCGCCGGTATAGAGATTCCCTAAGTGATGGGAAGTCCGATCGGGATTGTGAATACCCGGATTTGCAAGGGCTTCTTCGGAAGTGCCTTCGGTTCTGTTCGAACCCGGAACAGACTTGTATGGTTACATGTCTGACACTACACTTTGAGATATAAAGCAGATTTCATTCAAATACGTATTTGTTGGTGGCAGAGAATTTATTCTCTTAGCTTAACACCCTTCTCTGAGACGTACGAGCTCAGAGGTTATGTAGTTGAAGGTTATCAGCGATATATTCCCAATTTGGTAGTGTTACATGCTGAGTGCTGCTGTGTGTTGATCATTTGTTGAACATTTGTGATCAAAGCATGGCTTTTGTATAAAGCGTTGCTTTGTGGACGAGACTGCATCAGGACCTCACACCCTGGAAATGGTCGAAACGGGAATATGCGGCAAGGTTATGAGGGTCGCGCCCTTTAGGATGTGTTATTCCCTTCTGGTAAAGGGTGGTATCATGGTATGGAGCCTAGATATTTACCTATGTGGTGGCTCCAATCTCATTTACCGTGTGGTTGTTGCTTTAGAGGCACCTCGGATAAAGGTCCCAAAGGACCGGGGAGTGGCATGCTCGAGAAGTAGTTACCCAGTTACAGAGGTAACCCGACCTTGTGTTGGCAGAGAGCTGGCTAAGTTCTCGGGACGTCCCGCCAGAGGCGATCCCATGGACAGTGGGAAGTTCCTTAGCCCGACCATTTGTTGGAAATCCATTCATCCAATACGCGCCTTGTACGGTTTTAGTTGTATTACCTGCCATCTACTTATGGTGGCGCCCCACTGTTTGGATGATAGCTATACTAGGCATAGTTCGAAATGTCTATGTTGGCTAAGATTTATATTCTACCTTCGAAATGTTTTCCACTGTGCTCTTATTATAATAATATCAGAAATTTTCTCGTATTAAGCATGTTTGACTATCATAAGAAGAAATCTCCTCCAATTCTGCGTTTGCATTGTGTGTGTGGCGAGAGGTCTTATGGTAGTTTCATTTTCTAAAAAGCATTGCGGATTCCTTTTAAATTCTTTTGTTGTTTATTTTAAAGACCAAAATATTTTTGTTTACTCATACCAGTCCCATGACTGACTCGGAGTTGTTGGTTCCTATCCTAAACTCTGGGTGCTCACTATTTTCCACACGAGCAGTCTAGAGTTGGTTTTTTCTCCAGATAGTTAGGATTAGTTGATTATCTGGAGCTAGTTCAATCTTGGATGTGGACGAGACTTGCTTGTCTTAGTGTATCGCGATGTTGGTTCGAGTTGCTGCTGGAGTTCTTCCTTGAAGACTATCTAGAATTATATGGTTCCGCTGCTGGTGTTATCTATTTTATTCTTTTCCGCTGCTATTTTATTGTATCATATCTCTGATGTATATCGATATCTATTGTATTCATCTGTTATATCAGGATGTTGTATCAGATGTTGTATATTGATATTCATTATTTCTTCCGCTGTGTTGTTATACTTATTGGTGTTACAAGCTCCGGCGACTCGGATTTGAATGCTCGAATCTGCGGCATTCGAGTACGATGTAAAGTATAGATGTCGATTTTCGAACGCAAAAATTCGTATCGTTACAAACGCTATAGATAATCTTAGGTTTAGGTGCATTTATTTTATTATCACAAAGATCCATGCATCTAATTTTATATAAATGCAACCAAACAATCAGTTCCTACCAACCAATAAACCAATCAGCCATAACATATATGATCACTTACAGCGGAACAATTCAATGTCCGAAATTCCACTATGTAACTCTGTTTATTCCTAAATCATTTAAATATCTAACTTATTTACTCAAATTTCCCAAATTTTCTATTAAAAGAAAATAGTTCACCTTAATTTAATTCATTCTAATTTAATTCCAAAATTTTCTTAACTTTAAAAGATTTTACTCATTAATTTCCAAAAATTTTAATGCCAGAAATTCCAATTTATCAATTTAAATTTTAAATCAATTTATGCCCCAAATGATTATCTGGATAATCATTTATATTCCTATCCCTAATTTGACAATTAATATAACTCTCTACCACACACCCCAAGGGATAGGACACTAAGTCATCTAGGTCTTGGATCCGTAATATTATATGCTATAATGTTCTGACACAGCTCTGATACCTATATGTAACTACCCGACCGTGATGCCCAGTTTAGCAAAGAAAATTATGAGTAATGTCGTCTGCTAATCTAGAGAACACGGCTTGTTAGGGGCTATCGAATGTGAATATATCTTTCTACTAACACTGACACGTCATGTATACCTTTTTCACTTAATATCTGAACTGAATTTGACATGTATAGTATTAATACAAAGTAATAAACACATCGATCTCTCAGAATTGGAACAATATATCATATAAATAATAGTCACAGATCTTAGCGGAATAAATCTCAACTTATACATATACAAATAATTTGGTTTACAAAATAAATTACTAAACTCGATTGTTATACAAAATTTACAATTCTGTAATCTCAATTGTACATCTTATAAACATATTCACAGACTTCCTAAATAAGATAAACTAAAAAGTCAAAAGTGATTATCTCCTTGCTAGCCCAAACATCTAAAGGTCAACTTGTCCTGTAACCTGAAAATTCTCGGCATGACCCGGGCAAAATAACACCCAAGTTAGAATATCTCTAAATATCCAATAAGGTGAGAATAAGATATAACATAAGAATAAACAACATATAAGTAAATGCAGATGTCCATGAAATAACGAGTCATGGGAATTAATTCAACTTAGAGTTCATCACATAGCACATGGTTATACATTTAAGTCACGAACACAAATACTGAATCCACAGAACAAAACACAATATCTCTAAGCATGCAAATATCGACGATTAACTTAAAATAGGTTTATAAGTCTAAGTCACAAACACAAACTAGTCCCTAAACATAGAATAACAGAATAACATAACATCCATCACAGGACAAAAGAACAAACATTTATTTCACGAATACACGACACAAGAAAGTATATTCATTTCACGAATACAAGACACAAGAATATATATTTATTTCACTAAAGCAAGACACAAGAATATATATATTTATTTCACTAACACAAGACACAAGAATATATATTTATTTCACGAACACAAAATAGTCATGGAATCCAAAAATCCAGAATCCAAGAGATCTTAATCCAAACTGATCGTAATGATCGTCCAAAACAATCACAATGATTATACTCAAAACCCGTGGCAAACAAACAAACAAATTGGTATCACTCGAACTGATCTGATACCAAGGATTGTACTTAGATCTGGAATATAGAATCACAAAATGATCTCAAGGATAGTCCATACCGATCAAGGTGGTCGTAGAAACCATGACTCGATAAATTTACATTTATTTAATATTTTTATATTATTATGTTCGTAAAGAAATCTAGGAATAAACCTCTTAAGGATCCAGCAGCCACTTGCCATACACCAAAAGAGAGTAAACTCTAAAGTGCCAAATACTATCACCTTCGGTGTTCACACTAGAACTTAGCCAACACGTCCCATACCGTATGGTGAAATCCAAGTATTTAGTAAAAGCTAGCAAATATCACTTATTACTAATACCATAGGAAAACCTGAACTACATTCTCTTAAGGATCCAACAACCACTTGTCGCACACCAGAAGAAGGCACAACTCTAAAGTTTAAGTACTTTACCAAATACGATCACGAGAATTTAACCAAGGCATTCCATACTACCTGGTGGAATTCGAGTATTCACTAATGGGTTAATGAATTCCACTCAAACATTTTATTCAATGGGTTATGCCATATTCAAGGAAGCGTGATTCGAGAGCATTCAAAGCAATCGGTAACACTAAGTCGATTATTAATACTTTCAAAAATAAAGAATTAAGGTTCTCAAAACATTTATTTAATTTGTCACTTATTAAAAAATTTTGTTATTCCAAATTGTTCCAATTGTATTTATTTTATAAACTAAGATTTTTTTCATTTTCCGAAACCATATTGATACTTAAATTTTCATAAAGTTGTATCGTTCACAATTCATATTTTAAAACCATATATATATATATATATATATATTTAAGTAATCACTTATTCTCTAAAACCATACTTAATACTCTTAGAAATGTCCAAACTAGTATTTATACACTAGTATAAAACAACTTAAGTTTATACTTCAAAACCATGCTTCTAAATCTCATAAGCAGTTTATTTAAGGATAAATTAAATTTATATTTCACAAAACATATTTCCAAATCCATAACTATTTATACCAGTAATACTTAATATAAATATAACTATTTGATAAAACCATTTATAAAAGAGATTAGACCAATTTATAAACAAGTTTAACACCTATAACTTTAATAAACTCTCCTTACCAAATTATTGGTGTTTATAACTAAATATTTATCTCTATAAATAAATAGATATATCTTTATTTAATTCCAAAGCTTTGAATCAAACGATTCAAAATCCACAAACACATTAGAATCCATTATGACTAAATATTAGGTTATCACAAGATTTAAGTCATGAATTAACTCCATTAAATTCTAACTCTTAACTATATTCTAATTCAAACTTACAATATAAATTTCTTATTTGTTATAAAATGAAGGAAGTAGAAGCCATTAGAGAGAGATAGAAGATATATTATTCATTCAGAGATTAGTAATACATTTTCATTACATTAGCACCTTTATATAAAGGTCTAGGAGCTTGGGATAGAACTAATCCCATGATGTGGAACTAAATACAAAACAGTATATAGCATATTCACTATTTATATTTACATATATTATAACACTCCTCCTTGAATATGCGTCTTTAAAATCTTGAATCCTCTGATAACTTGAAATTGTCCCTTTGTAATGTGTATGATGATTGCTCCCCCTCATTGTTATCTTGCTTTCATTTATTCGTTCAGTCGATCTATGTATTGTCCGTTGCCTAAGTAAAAACCTCTGCTAGGAAAACCCAGTGGCAAAAAAACCTTGAACGAGGAAAAGAGCGCAACTTGTAAAATCATATTAAAAATGATATTCTTTCTAAAGGGTTTGATACTTTGGGATCAAAACAATGCCTCATTAAAACCTTACTAAGAAAAACCCAATGGGAAAAATCTTAGTGAATGAAAAAGAGTACAATGACATATTTTATTTTCTTATTTCTTTAAATGAAGCTTGATACTTCTGGATCAAACTAATGCCTCGTTAAAAACCTTAATAAGAAAAACCCTATGGGAAAAATCTTAGTTAAGGATAAAAATACAATCTAACTTAAATAACATATTTGAGATGTTATTTCTTGAAAAGATGTTTGATTCTTCTAGATCAAATAATGCCTCGTTAAAACCTTAGTAAGCAAAACCCAGTGGGAAAAATCTTAAATAAGGAAAAAGAGTACATTATAACTTATTTTCAAATGTTACTGGGGAGTTGATACTTCTGGATCAAGATAATGCGTCATTAAAACCTTACTAAGAAAAACCCAGTGGGAATAGATCTTAGTTAAGGAAAAAGAGTGCATTATAACATATTTATGGATACTCCTCCTGATTTAAATTTTTTCTCTAAATTCATATTCGTTTTTCGATAACTCAAATTGGTTATAGATACTTCTGGATCCATAAATATGTATCTCATTAATAATACATTTTATTAATAGTTTCCTTCGACACAATCAATTTTCCAAGATTGTTTCTTCCAAATATGATTTGCATTTTATGTATTTTGTTTGCTACCTTTATGAAAAACACATCATGTGCTTTCATTTTTGTGCTTCAAATCAATTTTGCATATTGCAACTGCATCTTTGATGAATACTAAAAGTTTTATTCCAACGATACTTAAGAGCAGGAAGTAATCTACTCATCTTGAAGTACATCAAGATTTTCATTATACCAATACTTAGAAGAAGGTTGTAATCTACATTCCATTTTTTTTCATTCTTTATAATCATCAAAATTATTTAAATTCTTCAGGAACTTATATATTTTAATAAGTTTTGTATATCACAACTAACACTTCAATGGATGTTAAGAGTTTCAATACAACAATACTTAAAAATAGGAAGTAATCTACTCATCATGAATTATACCAAGATTTTCATTACAAAAATCGTTAAAAGTAGGTTGTGATCTACGCTTCTTGTTCTTTGCCTTCTTTATAACCATGAAAGTATTTATATTCTTCAGGAATTTGTATACTTTCATTAATATGATTTAAACCATATTTGTACCTTCGGGGTATATTAAGCGTTTCAAGCACTTTCGCTACTTTGCAGACTACATGTCCATATTTCTCTATTAATAAAGGATTCATGATTGCCATTCATGTTTTCCCCTAATTCAAGATATTTAATCTTTTTATAAATATAAGCGCTCTATTATTTATAAATTTATTATCGATGATTATTTCTTTGTCAGTTCTAGACATGATTTATTGAGATCTCTTTAATTATCATGTTTTAGGTACCTAAACCACTTCAAGGGTAATTTGACAATCATGTCATTAGTCTCGTCAAGAGCACCCTTAAGCGTTTCTTCAAGAATACTCATCTCTTTTATTTGACATCCTTATTACTTACCCCAAAAGTATTTCAAACTGACTTTTGTATCATATTTCAGATGTAGTTTACATATTTTGATCCTTAAGGGATTCAAATCTATATTGGAGAAAGTCTACTAGGGATATTATTGATAATTTATTCAAGTTACTTAATATTTTGCATCATTGTGTATTTTAACAAATATTTAACACTTAAGATCAAAATGAGCTTGTATCCCTTTATCCTCCCGCTCAGTGTTGACAACAAACATTGTCACATTAAATAATAATAATCTTTGAACTCTCATTTTGATCCATTTTGATATTGCTACTAGTAAATACACCATACATATTAATAATAGGAGGATATTTATTTATTTATTTTTTATTATTAGTTGATAAGATGCATTCAATTAATATTTCTTATTAGAGTTTGTTTTCATTCATTGATCTAGTCAATTGGAGGAATTTCCTTATTGTATAGATCATTTGAATACATACACGACTTTGGGTCATTCAACATTATGTTGATTTAAATCACTAAATAATATCTATACATAATTATTAAGATGAGCTCATAACAAACTTCAGGTTGTTGGCTCAATATTTCATATATGGATATATACGTGCGTCCATGTATTACATCTATATTACAAATTTTCTTTTTATTTATGGATCAATGTCAGTGTGAATCCTTCAAGACCGCATGATAATGTTCAAAACATCTTGTTTGGAATCATATTGAACTTCTGGTTCAAATAAATTGTATACACAACTTCAAGTTGGTAAATTTTATTCCTTGATTATATCTCTAATATTACTTTTGAACATTAATTATGATTTTTTATTAGAGAATATAAACTTAGTTATAATTATATATAAACATCTCTTCTAGAGCGTTCAGTAAAATAGATATATTTACAACATAAATAAGAGTATCTTCTGGACCCTTGAAATGTTATAAAAATAAGGAATTATATTGGTTGCAAAAACCGGTTTGTTCAAGATCATATTTATATAGCTTTAGCGAAAATTATGATACAACATATAGATTATCTCTTCAGGAGCATATCTAAAGATATTTCTTCAAGAATAGTTGTGCATATAACATTTGATTCATCATAAGTTCTGAAAAGTAAAATGTTACATATCGCTATATGCATCTAAATTTGTCTAATGGAGCTACGGGTCCATGATAATAGATGATTGAATTTTAAGTTATTTATTATCACATTGCTTTTTGAAGTGTTATATCATATTTGACAATGTTCTATAGGCAATTCTTTTATAGTGCTATACGCTGATATAATATCACTTCTGGGGATATTTTATACACACTGCTTCTAGAGTGGTACATATCGCTTCTAAAGATACTTTGTATGCACTATTTTTAGGATGTCATCGATACTCAATATCATTTTCTACATAATTAACATTATTCTACAACATCTCTTCTAGGATGTTTGGACTTTGCAATGTAAAAATAATAAAACATCTCTTCAAGAGTATGTCATATGGGTTATCTCTTCTAGAGAATATTAAAATGTATTTCTTCAAATAGTTTGGCAAACACACCCAAAAATTATCAAAACTTGGGTTTTACCAACTTCAAATTGATTTACTAAACTAAAGTAAAATAAAACAAAATTCACATAGCAAACTTCAAGCCGCTACTAGTTGATCAATTCGACCATATCATTTATTATTGCACTTAGATTTTCATCATTAATGAAGTTTTCATCATTACCTTTGAAGAAATGTTCTAACTTCATGTTAGTATTACCAGACAATCCTTTCACACTTTTGTAGTTTATAAGCAATTCTAAATATAAAGGAATTATATTTTCTAACAGATTTAAAGTCTTGAAACTTTAGGTTCAACCACTCTTGTCTAGTGCTTGGAAGTGCGACCATCTTCTAGTGGTTATAACGCTCCTTCAGGGAGTTCCATAAGTAAAGATGATTTTTTTTCCAGTTAAATGTCTTATTTTAAGTTTGCCGTGGATATGACACCTTAAAAATATAAGAGCATTTGTTTTATCCTACTGGAATATATTATTATCATTTTTAATGGAATATTCTAAGCATTGAGATTGTAATTGAATGTAAGCATCCAATATCCGTGACAAAAAATTATCTCCTAATAAGTCCAAAGTTTTAAATTCAAGCTTGGCTATGTTGATCACATTACCAACTATCAGTGGAAATAAAAATGCATAAGCACTAAAATATTGCTCATGGGCATATAATTAATGCATTTCATAAAATAAGAAATCATATCTGATAGTAGTTACAGTGAAAGAATAAAAGCATTACTGAGTAGTAAAATACAACCACATATAATCTATAAAAGCGACTATAATTTCTTATTTACATCCTTTTGATAGCTCTAGATACAATCTCATTTATTCATTCATTAATCTCCTTGAAAATGCAAAATTACCCTTGTAAATATGGAAAGGCCTTTATATGGATTGGTTGGTGGAGAAATGATGAATTATAGTCAAAAATTATGCTGACTTTATCATGTTTATTTTTATAATATAGGCAGATTTAAGAATATGAATAGGTAGTATTAAATACCATTTATTAATTCATAACAACCGTAGTAGTGAGAGACAGAAATATATACCATGTACATACGTTATGATCCTTGTCTACAATAAGAGATATAAAAGAAGAATAAATGTATGAAGCATTCAAACACATCTTTGTTAGACCATTCTCATTAATCAATAAATTTTATTTATTGATTTAGTAATTGCTACCAATTAATATATGGATTAATATATGCGCTATTTACATATTATAAGTACAGAGAGAGAAAATTTCTACATCACATGTTAACATTCATTTTATAAAGAATTCAAAATACTTACTTGATGAGGCAAAGGAAAGAAACTTGATCTATTACATATTTTACCTTTTGAAAGGCATGATTGGGTGAATGGAAGAAGGAAAAATAATTAGGAAATAAACTTTCTGTTAGAATACCTTATTTTTTATTAAAAAGAAAGAGAGCGGGAGAGTAGATATATTTCTATGTATTTATTTGGTATAATAAAAGCACCAAATATATCAACAAATCTCTTCTAGAGATATTTTATCATTACTAAATATACAAATCCCTTTTGGAGATTTTTTTTTATTATTATCACAACTTCTGGAGTGAACAAATTTCTATACATTTATTTGGTTTAGTAGTTAATACTATTGGCAAATATTTTTAGAACTTCAGGTTCCAATTTTACTTTAAAGTGAAGTCTTTGTTTAGTGCTTTAGATCCTACATGGTACAACTTGATTTTCATTACCAAACTTCAACTTTGATTGCAATTGGAATTTACCATAATCTGAATTATCTTTTCTAATAATTCAAAGCTTCACATCTCAAATTTATATATTTGAGTTTTGATATATAAACTTTTTTTAGGAATGCAAACTTATATGCATAATTTTTATTTGAGAACTTCATGTCTCCAATATTAAATAAATACAATGAAACAAGAGGACTCTTCATAATTGTATATGAACATGAGAATCATAATACTATTTCTCTTCGAGGAAATAGTATTTACCACATTTGTAATGTTATTTCAACATATTATTTTTATGTTATATCTTCTGGACATATCAACATCTTCTTCTGGAATTGCTCACTTATTTTTTTCATGGCTTTATTTCAGGTTATGAAAACTTTAATCTTTCACCTTCGCACATATGAACTTCAGGTTCTTATTCTTTCGTATAGACTTAATACGATCTTCTAGATATGTATTATCCTTATATTTTTTTCTCTAAGAAACAGTGAAATATTTCTTTTAAAAATATAAATCATGTGGTAAAATTATTTCTAGAGTTCTCATTCAAACCAAAATCCAAACAAAAAAATTTCAAAATGAAAACCTTTTTTTATACCAAATAATGGAATGAGATCTAAAGTTTAGATCTACAATAAAATGAGATCTAAAATGATAAGATTAATGGAGCAAGATCTATGAGGTAATATATATATACATATGTATGTATGTATGTATATGTATGTATATAATGAAATCTGGAAAATTAGATCTATGATAGATAAGATTTAAAAAGAAAATTAACAGAATAAGGTCAGAAATTACATTTTAGTCTCAAATCAGATTTAAAATTATCACAAAAAATGGATATACATGAATGACAATTAAATAAGAGATTCGATGATTAAAATCTACAGATCTAAAAACAATATATCATATGAACATGATAGTAAAATCTAAAAGAGATCAGAAAAATTAGAATTAAAAAAATAAGATCTACAACAAAACAAGATCTGAAATACATGGACAAAAAAATAAGATGCACAAATATAATCATATCCGAATTGTAGCGATCCGACTTTCTATCACTAGAAAGACGCATCACTATTTAAGAAAGAAAGAGATAGAAGAAGAAAAGAAAGAGAAGAAAGAACAACAACACAATAGAAATCTCACAGCGGAACGAATGAAATATAATATATAACATATATATAGAATCATATACATCAGAGTACACAACTTACATCTCAATTTAGACAGTTATAACACTCCTGTCTAATATACAATACAAGAACAACTATACAGAATAACACACAGCGGAAACTCTATCTATAAATCTACACACTGAAGCCTCCTGCTCCAAAGCTCCTCCAGAATTCGTCAAGGATACCTGAATCACTTGACTACTCATACATAATATGAGTACCCAAGAGTTTAATAAAATAGAAAATAAACACTCGGGTCAGACAGGGGTCTGGTGTGAGTAAACGGTTTAAAGTTGCTTAACTTTAGAAAATCCTTCGAAAAGAAAGGTATCACTTAAGACTTCCCACACATAAACATGGAATTTTTTTTACCTTACGCTAACCAAAACATTTGATAGGAAATCCAGTGATATTATAATAGTGTCTAGGGTTTTCAAGTAAATAAGAAATAGCCGAAATGGTAACATCTAAATTCCAGCTACTAGCCACGAAAGTGGGTAATACAAATAAAACCGTAGGGTCTCGTAGGAAGAATGGGTTTCCATCAGTGGCAGGGCTACTGGGGTACCGCCCGTCACAGTACGTGGCCTAGATCACCGTACCGAGGAGTATGCCCGCTCCTCTGTAACACAAGGCCGAGACCATTCCTTACTGAACAGTCCCGGACAAGACCACCCCGCAGTTGGCTGCAGATCCAACCGCCCACAAACCCGAAATAAAAGGGACATCTAGACAGGGATGAATCTCATCCTACATGGGCATGACCCACTTAACCTTGCTGCACCTCCCCTGTTTTAGCCATTCCCGGTTGATGAGGCTTGAGGCTGCGAATACCTTTATAGGACACATCTATCTTAGAATGCTCATCGTCCACCTGACGATATTTTAAAAGCATTCAATCCATACAAGTCCGTTCCGGGTTCGAACGGAACCGAAGGCACTATCTCGTTGCACTTATTTTGGAATCACCCTCAGAGTCAACGACAATAGCCCTTGCATTCTGAATCACAATCTCGAACCTGTAAGTACTATTTCCGTCCAACTCATCACGGAATCACCCCTAGAGTTATACTGACAAATAGTTCTTACACCTCGAGTCTTCACTTGCACTCCACTTGGATTCACGAGCCAAAAGATCATCCTTAACCACAAGCTTCTTGAAACACAAAACTATCACCCAATTCCAATAAAATCCTTGAAACGAGTAGGCGTCTCCTCAAGAAACTCGGCTCTAAACTAAGTACCAACCACTTGTTCTTCTTAAGGGAAACAAATGAGACCATGTCTGAAATGAGGTAACTCATCGACCTTAGCCTCATACTTCAATATAGATAAGACACCCTTACTTGAGATCCCGAAAATCCCTAAACATCCGAATCTTCCCTGCAGTAGGCATCAACTGTTCCACCAACACCATCTTAATTTTTCTTCAGAAGAACATATTTAGAACCATCTATGTATACTACATCCCATCACACAACTATTCCTTCCGGAAGTCACTAAGATACCATCACCTTCTTCTGCTCAGCTGACAGATACAACTCTTGGAAATTCCTTCTCACTCAAGAGCAAATCAACCTCATACTTCCAGAATATACTCCAATTCTTGAAAATACTTCCTCTGGGATCAATGAAATCCTTTCACCAATCTACAAAACTTATTCGAGACGGTATTAGGTCTACAATCTCGACAGATATACCTCCAACCACAACATATGAGCCTCTACCATTAGTGGTAGTCGTGTTCCACACACTCCTACCTTATCTACCTTTATAACCTATGTTGGAAAATCCGAACAGATAACCCAACAGATTAGGTAGATATATAAATATATCTATATATACACATAAATTACAAGTACGCTTTCTCAAGATAGACACCACACCAGAGCCTAGGTATTCACTCAACCTAATGCTCTGATACCAACTGCAGCGGTCTAGGCTTTGCAACCATCGACAGCGGCTAATAACCACCGTGACATACAGTGATACCTCAGATTTGCTTTGACGGCCAGCCTCTCGACTGTAAGAACCTAGCAAACCAACACGAAAAGGCCTTATACTACCCCCCGGGACATGTAGGAGTAAGAGTCTCTTGCTCGCCACCAAACAGAAAGCGAGAACCCCCTATCATGCGTGCACACAGCAACAAGCAAACCCGATCCCGGTCTCACCGAATCCAAACACCATTTTAATGTCCAAGTTGTACTTAAGGGATTTAAACAATAGATATTCAGAATATCACTTAATATAAATGGATGATTCACATTACACAGATAGATAATCCACTATTATCACATTCACCCATACATATCACAAAGCAGCATATATCACATTTCAGATATATCATATTCATATCATCACATATCGATCAATGACATTCAATATCATCCAATATCATTAACTCATCCAATGATATTTATCATCCAATCATTAATCAACCATAACAAGGTTTGATCCAAACTTAATTAATTTAATTGATCCTTAATTAAATTAATTCTTACTTAAATACTTGGATTATCATCAATCCATCTTACCATTCATTAGTTAATTACAAATTAATTAATAAACATCACTTAAATATCCATTTTGAATTAATCATCCTTGATTAATTATTACTTAATTACTTTAAGTAATTATTCCTTAATTACAAATTTAATTAATCATCTTGATTAATTACTTCCTAATTATACCAAGTAATTATCTCTTAATTACCCTCTAAAATTAATCACACTTGATTAATTATTCTTTAATTACCTTGATAATTATTTCTTAATTATCCTTTTAAATTAATCATACCTGATTAATCACCTTTTAATTAATCACACTTATTTAATTACTTTTAATTAATTATACTTGATTAATTACTTTTAATTAATCACATTTAATTAATTACTTTTAATTAATCACCTTTGATTAATTGCTTTTAATTACATTGAGTAATCAAAACTTAATTATAAATTAATTATCCTTTAACTAATTATTAACAATTAATTAATTTTTTCCATTAATTAATGATTATTTGCAATCTTTCTTCTAATGTTTAATTTCCAACTTGTCTTCTTTTGTTTTCAGGCCTCTTCTTTCTTCTTATTTCAGATTTACAGTTTTTTTTTTACTTCTTTTAATCTTTGATTGTATTACATTTGCTGATCTTTGGTTTGTATTACATTTTTGGTTGAGATGAAGAAAGAATTTCTAGCTGAAGATTAAGAGTAAACTCCTCCTTCATATTTTACAAATTTTAAATTTTAAATTGAGTTACCAATAGAAATGCCACTTGTCCCTTATATGATTTAATTAACTTACACGTAAGCTTATGTATTACAAGTGTTTTTAACATGTATTATAATGTTTACAAGTGTTATTTTAATGTTTAATTAATGTTTTATAAATGTTACTTTCCTATTTATAATTTATTTAAGCCTTATATAAGTATTTATGAAATATTTACATGATTAAAAGGTGTATTTATTTTATATAAATAAGCTTTGGATTTCAATAAATATTCATGTGAATTCAAATAAACATTTATTAAGAAATAATTTATGCTTTTGATTCAAATCTATATAACATGTGTTTATAAATTTGAGAAATTTAATTTAACTCCTTATATAAAAAATTTAAAACAATTTTATCTTATGATAAAATTAAAATGAAAGAATATTAAAACAAATGAACCTTTAATTTAAATCTTATTTAAAACAAAATCTTAAAATATATATCTATATTAAATAAGAAATTAACTTTGTTATTTAAAATTTAAATCTCAAATATTATTTTCAAAAACATTAAATCAAATTAACATTTCAAATTACAAATATTATATATATATATATATATATATATATTAAAGTTTGTAAATACTTATTAAATTCAAATCAATACAATTTTCCATTTCTAATATATACAAATATATACATATTTCAAATGGAAAAACATTTTAACATTATATTTGATAATTACTGTATTAAATTTTAAAACACAATCCAAATCACAATATATATATATATATATATATATTCATATATATTACAATTTGAATATATTAGATTTTATTACTTAAAAACTTCCTATTTACAAGATATATCAATGTATATTATAAATAGAAAATATTTTTGATTAGCTTTTGAAAAATAATTCTTACCAAATTTTAAATTGCCAAAATAAATATTTCCAAATTAAAATATTATAAATTTTCAAAGAATTAAACTTGCCAAATTTTATATTGTTAAGAAAAATGTTGATAGATATTATCGAATTATATTATCAGCCTTTAAAAGAATTTAACTTGTCAATTTATAATGTAAGATGATCAAATTAATTTAATTATTATAAATTTTATTAAATTGATATTGCTCAAAATTCCGGGTCGTCACATTCCTCCCCCCTTAAAAGAATTTTGTCCCCGAAATTTAAAAGCAAAGATAATTTAATAACCCAGTAAAAGAATTTAAGTTTCAAACAGAAATCACATATATCAATCATACACTATCAATCATAGCAACCAATTCAAACAAATAATTTTATCTTTCCAAACAAAATTCTGAATAGATCTTCCTAATATTATCAAGAGTTTTCCAGGTACCTATACTGGAATACTCGCTCTACAGAACCTTAAGTAACTATGCTACTAAAACCAAGAACTCCTCTCATCTGATCCTACAAATCTGATCAAGATATCAGACTAAACTCAAGACCAGCTCAAGTACCAAAACCTTCTGAACTGCTGATTCTATCACTCGATGAATCATACACATATTCCTCAGGGATATGTGAAATACAATGAATTCCAATTATCCGAACTGGCAATTCAATCCTGTAGATAAAAATCTAATCTTCAGAGAACACAGGAAAACTCAAAATACCTCCGGAGCTAGCTTTCCAGTTTTACCAAATCTTATATCTCCTTTGATCGGATAAATCTAAAACAATATCCAAATTCCAATTTCACATTCCAGATTTCCTCAATTCTTAACTGCACAACTCTTTTGATGCTCTAAGTCACCTCCAATATTCCTGATCAACTTAACCCTTGCTAATTGCTTCATGAAACAATCTGGACCAAAATTGTGACGCCCCACCTCTATACCCACGCTAGCCAAGATGGTGTAATGCTGTCAACTAGCACGGAGAATAAGGCTGTTGAGGAGCGACCATCCGTGTAATTGCTTTGCGCGAGCACCGATATGTCAGATAGTATAACATGCATTTTATTTCAAGAGGAAATCCGACATACCGATACAAACACAAAGCTACTACACAGTGGCTATAATAATCTTCGGAAACAAATATAGAAATAAGCATAGCACAAATCAGTCACAGATAATTCATATCACAAAGGCGGAAGAAGATATGAATATATAACTAACACACGAAAGTGTATATCAGAGTAGTGGTCAAAAAGATCCACAATAATACAAAAGAATAGCAACATGTGCTATACATAAGAATACATCTATGAGTCCATATCTCAAGTGTATACAACAAAATAACTACTAATCTAAGTAGTTAACCAAAAGATCATATGATAACCCCAGAAGAGAAGTCAAGCAAAAGCACCTGTAACATCTAGGTCTGACCCGAGTATTATTTAAGAAGAAAATAATAAACGGATCAGTCTAGCTATAAATATCAGAAGAAATGATATAGAATAAGAGATATGACTAAACGTATAATAATCACAATGCCAAGCTGTGATAAATAAGTAATTGAAAAATCAATAAGAGATTAATCAATATCGCAAAGATCTTCTCAAAGATAAAAAGGAATGTCAAACTCCTAATTTCATTCACCAAGCCACAATAAATGACATATATATCAATGCCAATCGTAAAAGTTGGTGAAACATAAATTCCAGAATTCATCAAATAGAAATCCAGAAATCACAATAAAAGGATGGCCAATCCTATAAACTGGACATCGACGCACCTAGAGAGACACAACCCATGCACCGTCGAACATCGACGCACCTAGAAAGATACGCCCCATGCTCTAGCATCGGCGCACCTAGAAAGATACGCCCCATGCATAAATAAACATCGATGCACCTAGAAAGATACATCCCATGCATAAATAAACATCGATGCACCTAAAAAGATACCCCCCATGTAATGTCTAACATCGATGCACCTAGAGAGATACACCCCATGCAAAGTCGAACATCGACGCACCTAGAAAGACACGCCCCGTGCATAGACGAACATCGACGCACCTAGAAAGATACGCCCCATGTCCCGACTTATTGAGCAGATTTCTCCACGAAGTAAACAAACATCGATGCACCTAGAAAGGTACACCCCATGCATAAATAAACATCGACGCACCTAAAAAGGTACGACCCATGTGTAAACAAACATCGACACACCTAGATAGGTACGACCCATGCAAGAAATGAGACGAAGCTCAATAAAATGAGGAACAGTCCTCCACATAGACAAAGAGACATCGCACATTGCTAGTCTAAACCATAAATGATCGTCATGATCAAAGAGAAGTGTCAATTACAGTAAGCTAGTAAACATATGAGCTTAGCTTCATGTCCCATAACCACTAGCTTGACTTAAATATTTACGAACAAATTGTAGATCTCCACTAGAAAATTGTCACAAGAGATTCAATCGAACAAGTCCAAGAATTAACCAACGAAGTAAATGCAAGCGTTTCATACCACTTGTTTTACTAAGTCGTTTAATTAGATTTCTCATACGAGTGTGGTAAAGGTTTGTATATACTAATAGATTGGAAATCGGTTTGAGAAAACGAGCATTGTTATAAAATAGTGTTGAAATCATTTGAAGAAAGAGTTTTGATATTTACTACTAGTATAGAAAACCTTTATATTTTTTTAAAGTGACAAATCACAAAGAAGATTGTAGGAACAATCAATCACTAAAATTCACATTCGAAGACGTGAATAAAATCCAAAGAAATCGATATTAAATCCATCAAAATGGATATATCATAAAATTCCCAAAGAAAATGTCATCAAAGTCGATAATAAATGATAACAACAAAAGGGAAACAACACGAATCGATTAAAGTTGGAAATTCAGACAACTAGGCAAAATAGGCATAGTTGGCAAATGGCAGCAGGTCGGTCAACCGAACTCCCTGAGTCGGTTGACCGAACCAGGGGTTGGAATTCTCAAGCAAATAGGCAAATAGGCAAAACTTGCAAATAGGAGCAGGTCGGTCAACCGGACTCCCTGAGTCGGTTCACCGAACCAGAGGAAGGAAGTGCCTGGGTAGCAGGTCGGTCGACCGGACCCTGAGTTCGGTCGGCCGGACCTGTAACCTGCACTTCCAAACAGAGGCTGGGAAGTGCTCGGGGTAGCAGGTTGGTCGACCGGACCCTGAGTTCGGTCGGCCGAACCTGTAGCCAGCACTCCCCAAGCCCATCTAATGAATGCCAAACTCTTCCAAATTGCTATCGGTTGAGCATCGGCACTAAGGGTTTACGCCAATCGACTACCCGGCCATAGAAGCTCTTCGGTTCATCACCAAAACATGATCAAAACATCAAAGCTATGATTTTTAAAGAATTGAACCCAAAACACTAAAAATTGGAATATTCACCAAATCAATCCAAAGCAAAAGCAATTGCACAAGAATAAGTGTTAAGAATTCATACCTAACAATCGAAGATAAATATAGACTAAGAGGTGAGATAAAAATCTCACCTTTGAACCCAAATAAATGAAGAAGAAGCTTTAGAAACAAGCTAAGATCAATTCCTCTTCAATAACAACTTAAGAAGCTTCAATCTAAGCTCAAAAGAGAAACATTTCCTAAATTAGGTTTAGGAATTTTCTGAAATCAATGAGAGAATGAGTTGGAGAAGAAGAAGGAGATGCTTACTAATGGGTTCTCTTTGATTTTGGAGCAAGAACTTGAGCTAGCAAGAGGAACTAGGGCTTGGAGTTTCTAATTCCCATTCTCTTCCACCATTTTTGATGAAGCTTGAATGTATTAGGAAATTATGAAGGAATGAAGAGAAGAGGGTTGGAGTTAGGTTGATAAATGGGGTTAATGGGCTGAAACCCAACTAAAGGCCCTAATTGAAAAGTAGCAAAATTCTACTAACTCTAAACATATCGAAGTTTATACTCAAAAAGTTCGCAAACGGCATTTTGAACTCAATGGGGGTGATCTCGAGTCCCAATTCGACTGTTTGCAAAAAGTAGCTTTTCAGACCAAAATCCGACGAATGATAAAATATTTAAATATAAAATCGATAAATATGCGGGTTGTTACAAAAATCAAACCAATCTCCAAATCCTACTCAACAAAATGGCTCTCTCCCAAAATTTGTTGAAACCCAAAAACACAACTCTATTCCACAAGCATTGGTGGACTTCAAACCTACATCTCTTATCTAGGGTAACCAAACAGTTGCACTTGACAACCTTGCCTTCCAAATCCAGAAAAAAAATTCATACTTGAATTTCCTGTAGAAATCCTTTAATCCAAGAAAACTACAACTTCCGGTTGCTCCCATACTAGAATAACTGCTATCTCACTTCCGCTGCACAACTCTGATCTAGAGTAGATAAGAATGCTATCGAAGAATTCGAGCACAAACTTTCTCCATACCCTGTTCATCCGCCTCACTAAAATCTTAGTGACCCATTCCACTTGATCAAAACATCCCAACAGAATCTTAACTAAAACTAGATTCTCAATCCTTCTCCAAAGAATCCTGAGCTGCCTCACCAGACTCTTCTCGCTCCAAGAGTCATCCCTCTACATGTTGAACCATCAGTATTTCTTCTGGAATCCAAGTCGATAAGAAACTCAAACTCCGATTCGGGTAAACTTCTAATTTCCTCAAAAACCTCTGGGAAAAATCAACGACTATTTAAATTGTTTTTACCTCCATATGAGATTCCTCAATTCCCAAGCCAAAGAATATTCCATGAACTCCCAAACTAATCGCAAGTCGCTTTTGCGATCCTACTCAGTTCAGATGCCAAAGAAACTGTTCTCCCTTCACCCACTAGAACAGCTTTCCTAATCAAGATCAATCTTCTAGAATGGCTTATCTATCAGAAAAACTGATAGATCAGTCCCACAAATATCCTGCTCTACCGAGTCTCTCGAAGAAATGGATAAGCCTTCACTATGTGCCTGCTCTGCCGATAGTAGAATCCCAAAGATTTCTGAATCATCGAAGAAACGGATCCACACTGCTACTTCCAAACTTCACTTCAATGATACTGCTAAGCCAAAAGATCATCCTTAACCACAAGCTTCTTGAAACACAAAACTATCACCCAATTCCACTAAAAATCCTTGAGACGAGTAGACATCTCCTCAAGAAACTCGACTCCAAACTAAGTACCAACCACTTGTTCTTCTTAAAGGAAACAAATGAGACCATGTCCGAAATGAGGTAACTCATCGACCTTAACCTCATACTTCAATATAGATAAGACACCCTTACTTGAGATCTCGAAAATCCCTAAACATCCGAATCTTCCCTGCAGTAGGCATCAACTGTTCCTCCAACACCATCTTAATTTTGCTTCAGAAGAACATATTTAGAACCATCTATGAATACTGCATCCCATCACACAGCTATTCCTTCCTGAAGTCACCAAGATACCATCACCTGCTTCTGCTCAGCTGACAGATACAACTCTTGGAAATTCCTGCTCACTCAAGAGCAAATCAACCTCACACTTCCAGAATATACTCCAATTCTTGAAAATACTTCCTCTGGGATCAATGAAATCCTTTCACCAATCTACAAAACTTATTCAAGACGATATTAGGTCTACAATCTCGACAGATATACCTCCAACCACAACATATGAGCCTCTACCATTAGTGGTAGTCGTGTTCCACACACTCCTACCTTATCTACCTTTATAACCTATGTTGGAAAATCTGAACAGATAACCCAACAGATTAGGTAGATATATATATATATATATATATATATAAATTACAAGTACGCTTTCTCAAGATAGACACCACTCCAGATCCATGGTATTCACTCAACTTAATGCTCTGATACCAACTGTAGTGGTCTAGGCTTTGCAACCATCGACAACGTGTAACGACCTGGAAAATTTTAACAATTTTAATTGATTCTATAACATATTTAATTGAATATTTGTGAAATCTTATAATAATTGAATTTTTAAACAAAATGTTTATATATTTAGGATACGTATATTTAAATGTAGCAGATTGTAAATTTTCAAATAATTTTATGGAAGTTTATTTAATTGAGAAAACGTGCTGTCCAATCCAAGCTATTAATTGCTTTAATTGATTTCTGAATCAGTGCGTAACGGTTTCTTTTTTTACTACCGTTAAAGATTTCTATTGCTTAATACTTTTCCAATTCAGGTAGACTTTTCCATTCGTAACCATTAATGAATTTGAGATCATCGACCTTGCTTTTATTATTCCTTGTAGTTTCGTGCACTGACTTTACCTTTCCCACTACCCATAATTTTCTCTATACGTTTCTTTTGCAATTGAAGCGTATATTTATATTTATGGTGGTGCGTTTATTCTGGTCTCTCTTTATTTTTGTTTTTAACGCTTGAAAGAATCTCAAATCATCAAGCTAGTAGCATCCGTTCCTTCCCTCGCTTTCATAAGGCCTATAATATATAAACCACTTGCTTATAGATCTGAACACAACTTTGTCATCAAATTTAATGTGCCTTCCTCTCCCTATTATTTCGGTTCCAACCTTCCTAGTAAATGGCTTTAATAAATTTTGGCTAAATCATAGCTATGGACTTTTCAATTTTCTTTCATTTTTTTTATTTCCAATTCCTTCATTTGCTTCAAAAATTTTGAACGTGCCTAATCATCTCAGCATGTATATATAATGTAAGCCTACCTTTCCTTGGAAAGCTATTGCTCACAAAATTTCCTGATTTCTTTCCTTTTATCCATTTTTATATCCTTGACTTTCAAAACTCATTATGTGTTGTACAAACAAACAAAAATTTATTGCTTTAAGTGTATAGCTAAATCAACTATTGACCGTTACAATTACTTTTATTTTTATATTCATTTCAATTTATTACTTAAATAACGTTTTGATGAATTAATGGACAGCTTTACATTTCTTTTGCTTTTGAAAACTTTATATTTATAGTGTAGTTTCTTTTGCATTTCAAAAATTTGAAACATGCTGCCCCATTTAAGCCATTAATTGTTTTAATTATTTTTCTTAATCAACATATAACCGTTGCTTTTTATTATTCCAGGATTTACATCCATACTTTAATCTCTGCTGTTCCATTTATTTCATTTAAAATCTAAATTTATTTACCATTCATTTATACGCCTCTTTCTCTTCCCTCTTTTACCTCTTCGTTTCCGTGTTTCTAGGAATATATATATATATAGTATAGCATAGATTGCATCTTCTTTTCTCTCTGTAGGCTATTCGTTGCCCTCAAATTAATATTAAAAGAGGAGAGAGCTTTGTAAATATTATATAATGTCATATAGCACGTTCACATATCAGATGCAGACCTACCTTTATATTTAAGAAACTAGCATTTTCTCTGTTGCCTGAAGAATGCCCTTCGCCATGTCATGTTGCTTGAATCACGCATGCATTCTTCCTTTAAAAATCGCCTGTTCTCATCTCCCCTCCATCTTTTCTTATTTCTTCCAAACCTGACCATGAGCTCTCTCTTTTCCTTGGCCTGCCTCCTCCCCCTAGCCGCATGCATTAGTTGGCAAAACATTTCCTCTCTGGTTTTTAAAAGTAAGTACGCATTTTATTTGATATAAGTCTATTTTATATATTAAGAACAGTATAGATTGTGCATAAGTTTTGTTTTATATGTTTACTGCAACTATGTGGATTTTGAATTCCCTAACAGTTGAACTTTAAAAATAATAATATATTTCATAATAGTATATATATGATAATTATTATATTTATAAACGTGTATATAAATATTTAACTTCTGTTCATATATAAGGGTTAGTATATATTTATACTGTATTATGTATATTATTTTAAGATTTTACGGTATATAGTTTTTGACTTTTGTTAGCATATAGTTATCGTACAGCTTTTAGATACGTATGTTTTACTAACTAGTTGATAAGTTAAATATATATATATATATATATATATATATATTCGCGTTTTATTTTACTATTGATAGCTTACGGTATATATGGTATAAGTTTGGCAGCCTTCTATTAATATACGTATTTTTATATGTTTTATATATTTAGTTATAACAGTTTCAACTATAATAAAATATGTTATTTTATTAGCTTTCATATGTTAGATATATAAAATATAGTATTTCAATTTTCGTTACTGTTTTGGTATATATATTATATAAAATTGGTGGGTACAAGTTTGATAGGTCAATTTATAATATATATATTTTTATGATTGTTTTAGTATTTTAGAGTCTACCGTACTATATTTTATTTTATTTTCAACAATTTACATAAGTTATATTTAAATGTAGGTATATATATAAATTTTCTATGGTAGTTTTACAGTATAAGTTATATCAATATTTTATAATTTCAACAGTATATGCTTTCAAAAGTTTATTTCATGTCAGCCTTAAGGTTGTTTGCACTGACTGATATACATTGGATTTTTTTTTTTGGGATGTGTATTTTGATTTCAAGTATAGCCATATGTATAGTCATATACAAATTGGTAGAGGAAATGTTATATAGTATATATATGGTTATATTAATATAGTCGGTCTGCACACCTATGTATATATGTTAACCGAGGTATGCATATTTTGTTGCATATTTTATAAACCGTGTCTGCATATGTTGGCTAGTTGTATATAAGCTCACTTATCCTATTTATCTTCCTTGATCCAATTCTGATTTGAATTCGTCTATTCCTATTATCAGCTTTGATCATTGAACCGTGTCGATCTAGCTTTGTTTTGGAATTCGGATCTGGATTTCATAACTCACTTTTTTTTCTCTGGCCTCGAAAGGTGAGAAATCACTCAAGATTAACGTTCTTTTATTTACTAAATTTGATTTCAATTGGGACGACAATTGAAATATGAGGCTGTAGTTATTTAAATTGTTATATATGCTATTATCTGTAAGTATTCACTTATGGGATATGACACCATATCCTATTGTTTATATATTTATTTTGATGATATATACCTGTTGTTATTATTATTTACATATCTGTTATCACTCTGCAAGTTCCCTGTTAGTATAGAAATCACTATGGGTTGAAATGATACATACCTGAACAGACTTTAGAATAGGAGAAAATCGTTGTGGGTTGAAATGATAAACCCAAGCGATTTTCATTTAATTGAATTGGGATTACGGGTTGAAATGCTATCCACCCGTATACATTTAGTGTACGGATTGAAATGATAAATATCCGTAACACTTGACCATATGATAAGAAATATATACAGACATCGTTGGTCCATATATATAAATATTTTGAAATTTAATTCATTATTTTGGAAAGACATACATGGTCTTATTAAATGTTAACCCTTAAATTATTTATATATAAAGGGTAATGATATATAGATTTAATAATATTTAATTTAGTCAAAATTTGATTTAATACATAAATTATGTTAAATATTTATGTAAATTTTATTCCAAAAAGTATTCTGCAATTTACTAAGATTGGAAGATAAATGTGGGTTTATCTAAATGGTATTTAAATAAGGATTTATTCAATTAAATCAATTTGAAATTATTGAATGGGAAATTTAAGGGTATGATTTTGTAACTGGATTTTTTATTTAAGTGATTTAATGAATATTTCACGTTTAAATAAATTAAAGAAAATATTGAGTAAAATGTAATTTAAGGTTACTTAAATGATATTGTATCTAATGAGGGATTATTTTAAGACTAGATAATAACGAGGTTAAATCGAGATCTATATGGAACTATTAAATTGAACATTTAATTAAATATTAAAGCTTTGAACTATATTGGGATTTAAATGGTTTATTTTGAGATTCGGATATGTATTTGAAATCGGTATAGTTGAATTTATTATTTAGAAACTAAATTGATTAAAAATTTAGTTTGAAACGTTGAATACTTAAAGTTTTGAAATATATTGAATATAAAGGGTATTTTGTGATTTCAAATCCAAATTTGAGATCGATAAAATTGAAGTGGTTATTTTAGAAATTGAGTTGAATTTAAATTAATAAATTGAGATTGAAATAGATTTAAATGGGATGGTCGGGTTGATGTTAAACGATTTGTTAAGTTGAGGGAATTGAAATTACTTTACTGTACAAATTATTTAATATATAAAAATACTATTTGGGAAGTATAGAGATATTTGAAGTGAAAATGATATTTGGTTTTGAAGTACAAATTAAGTTGAAAAGACTACGGTGTTATAGTGTATATTTCTATCTTTTAGATAGTTCCATGGACCCTTAGAGGATGGTTATCCCAAACATCCTCTAAGTTAATCATATTTCAGTTGATATCTCACTTGAGTTAGATTTATAGATATAAGAATGTTAATCCTGACTCGAGTGTTTTGTGTTTTGCTTTACGCTCGGGTCAGACTGAGAGATACAGCATTTGAGTCTCACCTTCGAAGTTGGAGCTTTGCTGGAAGATCCAGCTATCTATCCCTTCAGTCATCCAGTTGATTTGTTCAGAGAAGCCATCTGTTGCATTGGAGACTTCATGGCATTTGAACTATTCGGTTGTATTTTATTTCTAACGCTTAGGTATATAGTAGCTTCATGAACTACTATTCTTTATCTATTCCGCTGCATTGTATTACTCTGTGTAAGTGATCTATGATTGATTTATTTACTGTATATTTTAAGTTTTGCCAAATTTTATTAACAATTCGGTATTTTGAATTATTCAAGACGGACATGTATGGTTTTATTGTCGATTTGAATGGTCCAAAATAGCGGGCTGTTACACAACGGCTAATAACCGCCGTGGCATATAGTGATACCTCGGATTTGCTTTTACGGCCAGCCTCTCGACTGTAAGCACCTAGCAAACCAACCCGGAAAGGCCTTATACTACCCCCGGGACATGTAGGAGTAAGAGTCTCTTGCTCGCCACCAAACAGAAAGCGAGAACCCCCTATCATGCGTGCACACAGCAACAAGCAAACCCGATCTTGGTCTCACCGAATCCAAACACCATTTTAATGTTTAAGTTGTACTTAAGGGATTTAAACAATAGATATTCAGAATATCACTTAATATAAATGGATGATTCACATTACACAGATAGATAATCCACTATTATCACATTCATCCACACATATCACAAAGCAGCATATATCACATTTCAGATATATCATATTCATATCATCACATATCGATCAATGACATTCAATATCATCCAATATCATTAACTCATCCAATGATATTTATCATCCAATCATTAATCAACCATAACAAGTGGCAAAAGAATTAGGATAGCATATTAACTTCTATATTTTTTAAACGGTGACTTATTGCGTTCGTGCCAGGCGATTACAATGTCTGCTCCATGCGATTTCGCGTTCGTGCCCACTGCCTTCTTCCTCGCAGTGCCTTCCCTCTCCTAAATTCTTTCCTCCATGTCCTCCTCTCCGCCGCGTCCCTCTCCTCCCCCCCTTTCCTCTCCGTATTCGACTCGGTCTGGTCGCCACTTCAAATCCAAGTCCACTGCCATGCCCTTATTCCACTCCCACTCCGATTTTCCACCTCTACGTGCTTCAACAGCAGCCTCGTCTGTTATTGTTGGTGGAGTAGTTTCACGCGCTGTTTTGCCACTCCCAGGTACCAAAGTGATTTCGCCTGTGAACGATACTATCGGTATGACAAATTTTTTGAAAGAGAGTGGTGGCCTCAGTTCGTCTGCTGTAAACAATTGGTGTGGTGTTGGTGGATTGAGTGGTTGTGATGTGGAGTTGGGCGAAGCTGCTTCCTCTGTCCAATGCACATCACCTGTTTGTCATAATGCTTCAGGGGTTCATGGACCTATTAATTCTAATGTCAGTTTGCAAGCGTCCATGGCTGATGTGCAGACTGTTATGCACCCTGGAGTGGGTTGTGATGTGGGCAAGTCTACTGTGTTTGATGTGGGTGTTCCTACTGTAGACGTTGGTGTTCAAGGTCATGACCAGGGGCATGCTACTGCTAGTATCCCAAATTGTGGACATTGCACATCAGATGTTTGTGTTATGTCACCTAAGAATTCTGTACATAATGTCTCTGGTAATGGCACAGATTCGCCTTCTGCACCTATTGCCCCCAGTATTGTTCATAGCCGTGTAACTGATGGTTCGAAGAACTCCCCAAAATTGTGGTCTTCTCTTTTCTCGTCCTTGCCTCGTAATGCGGGTGCTTACATCCCAATTGATTTTGATTTGGTTGAAGAAAATGGAGTGATGATTCCCCCACCGAGTGTAATGCAAACTGGTGAGGAATTTTGGTCAGACTATTTGGTTGGATTTTTCCTGGATCCGCAACACCGACTTTCTTATGCGTCTACGGTGCTACGAAGAGCTTGGCGGCTTCGTGGTAATTTGCATGTTAAGCTGATTGATACGATGTACTTCTTAAAGTTTTCTTCTGCTGAAGACCGTCAGTTTGTTTTGGAGGCGGAGCCTACTTTTGTGGATGGAAGGCCATTTATTGTTACCCCATGGTCTCCTACCGTGGCGTGTGCACGTGAGAAAGTTTTCTCCATCCCTGTTTGGGTATATTTTTCTCAGATTCCCTCTGTATTGCAGCCGCTTATTGGTTTAAATTGGTTAGCTTGTAATGTTGGTAAGCTGAAATGTTTTGACTCCAACACTGTGGCGCGTGATAAGCTGATGTTCGCGAAGGCTCTCATTAAGATTTCCCCTTCTAAGCCTCTCCCATCTTCTATTTCTGTACAGCTAGCTGTCGGCCATGTGGTGGAAGTCAGAGTTCGCTATGGTTAGGTTCCAGATATTTGTACCGCTTGTCACTCTTTTGGACACCTGTCTATCGATTGCCATCACTCTGATGCCTCTGCGGCTGTTCCGAAATCTCCTTTGCCGCGCCCCCGACGTAGGATCTGGGTCCCCAAGGTTTCTGCCCCGTCCTCTCTATCTTATTGCACTCCTACTGCTCCGTTGCCGCTAGTTATGACTGTTTCACCTCCTGGTTCTGAGGTGCCTAGTGCTGCTCCTGTCATCCCTTTAGTTTCTCCAGTCCCTTTCTTACTGCTGCCTCCTGTAGCTTGGGATGAGCCTGAAGGGTGTTGGATAGATCCCATTTCTGATATGAGGTATAAACCAGTTAGTGAATCTTTCTTCCGGTTTGTTTCTGACGATCAACTTGATCTTAGGTGCCTACGCTACAAACAATCCAGTGACTCTCTTGTGCTTGATTTGGACGGTATAGATGCGAGTGCTAATTCTGACATGCTTGCTGATCCTTCCTGGGATCGATCTTTTATCTACTGCTCTGATGATGTGGTTTATGACCCATGTCTTGCTCTTCGGTTTCGCCCCTATGCTGGTCTCTCTGGGTCTGTCCCATTGTGTACATCTTTGGTGTCTGGGGTTGTTGGTGATTCTCCCTCCTCGGAGGAGTGCTAGTTTTATATGTATCTTATAGTTATCGTGACATAGCAGTCATGTACCTGTGCTGTATTTTATGTTTTTACTTTAGTAGTTAAGGTGCTTTTACCTTGCTCCCGTTCCTCAATTTTTATTACGTTCGTAATAAAAAGTGGACGGTCCACTATAAAACCGGCTGGCCTTGCTAAAAAAACAAGGTTTGATCCAAACTTAATTAATTTAGTTGATCCTTAATTAAATTAATTCTTACTTAAACACTTGGATTATCATCAATCCATCTTACCATTCATTAGTTAATTACAAATTAATTAATAAACATCACTTAAATATCCATTTTGAGTTAATCATCCTTGATTAATTATTACTTAATTACTTTAAGTAATTGTTCCTTAATTACAAATTTAATTAATCATCTTGATTAATTACTTCCTAATTATACCAAGTAATTATCTATTAATTACCCACTAAAACTAATCACACTTGATTAATTATTCTTTAATTACCTTGATAGTTATTTCTTAATTATCCTTTTAAATTAATCATACCTGATTAATCACCTTTTAATTAATCACGCTTAATTAATTACTTTTAATTAATTATACTTGATTAATTACTTTTAATTAATCACATTTAATTAATTACTTTTAATTAATCACCTTTGATTAATTACTTTTAATTAATCACCTTTGATTAATTGCTTTTAATTACATTGAGTAATCAAAACTTAATTATAAATTAATTATCCTTTAACTAATTATTAACAATTAATTAATTTTTTCCATTAATTAATGATTATTAAATTTCTTTCTTAATTAATTACTTTAACAAGTAATTAATCACATTATTAAATACTCTTAATCCTTTTATTAATTAACCATTAATTAAATAATTTAAACCTTTAATTACTTATATAAATTAATTCTTTATTTAATAACACAGATGATTACCCTTAATTACATCTACTTAATTACTTTCATAAAGTAACTAACCTCTAATTACTTTTCTTTTACTTAATTACCTCTAGTAATTAATTACTTAATTACTCCACCAAGTAATTATACTTAATTAATCCATAAGTGATTATCTTCAGTTAATCACTAATTGATTACTTAATTAATTATTTAATTAATCATTTAAATTTAATTAAATAATTCTTTAATTTCTTATATTAAAAAGATTCTTAATTAAGGAAACCACTATCTTAATTAAATTATTAATATTAACCAATAATTTTTTCAATTGTCTTCATATATTTGTTAACCAAACTCTTAATTACTCAAGATAATTCTTACTTATAATTGATTACTAAATTGTAATCATTAATCCTTATTTAAAATAAAATATATTAGAAATCAATTATAATTAAAATAATTTAAACATTCAAATTAAAACTTTTAAATCTTTTAAAACTTCCCAAGTTATTTAAATAAATTTAATACAAACTTTATTTCAAAAATATACACTTCTTTTATTTTAAAAAAACTTTCATATTTTAATATATATAAAACTTTTTTAAAATTTAATTTTTGAAACCAATTTGTTTTATAAGTAAAACTTATTTAACTTTTGTTTTAAAACTTTATTCCAAAACCAAATTTCTTTGTTTCAAACCCTTTGTAAAATGTTGCAATTAATTTAAAAACTTTTAAAAACATTCTGTACCAACTAAAATCTTGCTCAAAATAAAACCCGAGCAACCTACTAAATTCCCGCGTTTAACACCGAGTCTCCCAAACCTTACACCTTGCTTCGAGTAAAACTCGAATCTTTCCCGAACACATACCCGAGCTCAAACCTACCCAACACCCAACACTTCTTCCCCTAACCCAAACTCCTCTGATACACAATACCGTGCATCATGCACCACCACTCCGGTCACCCATGACCATCACCATGGCTTCGACAAATCACCCACGACCACTACAACCAAACGCGAAACCCAAAAATCTCATTCGATCGAGCTCCAAAAGTCGACCTCAAGATCAAAGTGCCAGAATCCACACGCCATCGAAATTTTACCACCACCAATGATCCCTGAATCGATAAGCCACGCGAACCTTCCCGAAGCTCCGCCTCACTCCCCAGTGCCTCCAGAACCACACGCGGTCGACTCCGGTTGTTCCATGTTGCCGCGAAATCAAAATAAACAACGTCAACATCATCAGGTTGTAAAACCCTACTTCGTCAATTTCCGGTCATCTCAATCATCAATAAAATACACAAGTATTTTTTTGATGATCTTCTACACTCCCTCAACCTCCATGCCCAACGACGTCGACAAACTCGCCGTAGATCGGCGCCAATTGACCAAAATGTACAAAACATAAAATTCACAAATTCTCCTCAACCACTGATCTAGAAATCATGATACAAGCTTTAAAAATCATGGTTTACTATTTGCAATTCATTTATGAAATCAAAATTAAAAATTGAAAACATAAAATTTTGACCCAAATTAGATTTTACTGTAAATTCGAAGATTTATAACAAATTATTCAATTTAAAAACTTGTAATCATTTTTAGATGATAGCTTGCTTGATTACAATCAACATCTATTTACAATTCAAGGTCAGATTCGATTTCAAAAACTTGTTATTGAATTTATTTTAAAATTTAGACCTGTAATATGCACACAGAGTATATGTTTTAAACTACCCAGGCATTCAACTAAACTTAATTCAAACATGCATCGAATTTTAATCCAAGTATTCAAATGACATCAAGATACTCAACCACAAGAACATGGTGAAATTTAGGTTTAAAAACTGTTTTTAAAAATTTAGTTTACTTACCTTTATAAAAAAGCAGGAGACAGAGGCTTATTTACTTTTCCAGGCTTTGAAATTTCACTGCATGTTGAATACAATCCTATTGCTGTTGAATCTGAATTGTTTGTTGAAGTTTACATCTGGATGCTTGAATGTATTTGAAATCTTGCTTCTGATGTTTAATTTCCAGCTTGTCTTCCGTTGTTCTCAGGTCTCTTCTTTCTTCTTATTTCAGATTTATAGTTTTTTTTTACTTCTTTTAATTTTTGTTTTGTATTACATTTTTCTGCTCTTTGGTTTGTATTACATTTTTGGTTGAGATGAAGAAAGAATTTTTAGCTAAAGATAAAGAGTAAATTCCTTCTTCATATTTTACAAATTTTAAATTTTAAATTAAGTTACCAATAGAAATGCCACTTATCCCTTATATGATTTAATTAACTTACACATAAGCTTATGTATTACAAGTGTTTTTAACATGTATTACAATGTATACAAGTGTTGTTTTAATGTTTAATTAATGTTTTATAAATGTTACTTTCCTATTTATAATTTATTTAAGCCTTATATAAGTATTTATGAAATATTTACATGATTATAAGGTGTATTTATTCTATATAAATAAGCTTTGGATTTCAATAAATATTCATGTGAATTCAAATAAACATTTATTAACAAATAACTTATGCTTTTGATTCAAATCTATATAACATGTGTTTATAAATTTGAGAAATTTAATTTAACTCCTTATATAAAAATTTTAAAACAAATTTATCTTATGATAAAATTAAAATGAAAGAATATTAAAACAAATGAACCTTTAATTTAAATCTTATTTAAAACAAAAGCTTAAAATATATATCTATATTAAATAAGAAATTAACTTTGTTATTTAAAATTTAAATCTCAAATATTATTTTCAAAAAACATTAAATCAAATTAACATTTCAAATTTCGAATTATATATATATATATTAAAGTTTGCAAATACTTATTAAATTCAAATCAATACAATTTTCCATTTCTAATATATACATATTTCAAATGGAAAAACATTTTAACATTATATTTGATAATTACTGTATTAAATTTTAAAACACAATCCAAATCACAATATATATATATTCATATATATATTACAATCTGAATATATTAGCTTCTATTACTTAAAAACTTCCTATTTATAAGATATATCAATATATATTATAAATAGAAAATATTTTTGATTAGCTTTTGAAAAATAATTCTTACCAAATTTTAAATTGCCAAAATAAATATTTCCAAATTAAAATATTATAAATTTTCAAAAGAATTAAACTTGCCAAATTTTATATTGTTAAGAAAAATGTTGATAGATATTATCAAATTATATTATCAGCCTTTAAAAGAATTTAACTTGTCAATTTATAATGTAAGATGATCAAATTAATTTAATTATTATCAAAGATTATAAAATTGATATTGCTCAAAATTCCGGGTCGTCACACGAATAATTAGATCAATGATATAATGAGATCTAAAAGAATTTTTTTTAATAGAATGAGATCTGAAAGTTTTGATCAATTAGATCAGAAAGATAGCTTACCATTTAGAAGATTTATAAGAGCTTCGTGCTGATAACGTGTTGTAAAATGAAGAAAGTAGAAGCCATTAGAGAGAGACGGAAGATATATTATTCATTCAGAGATTAGTAATACATTTTCATTACATTAGCACCTTTATATAAAGGTCTAGGAGCTTAAGATAGAACTAATCCCACAATGTGGGACTAAATACCAAATAATATATAGCATATTCACTATTTATATTTACATATATTATAACATTATTGTAATTATATATTTATATATAACCAACAACCAAAATAATCACTCCAACACCTAGGCACAACAGTACAAACACAACAACACACAGACGGGTTCAAGCAATTGGTCGTGAATGCACCGGTCATTTCAACTACTCCATCAGTTACAACTTAGTCACAAATTCCAGTCTTAGAACGCAAACTCGACCTTTTAAATCATTGAATTTTCAAAAACTTACAACACGAAAGTTGTTCCTTAATGTCTCGACTTTTTGAATTTTTTTTGCACAGTTTGGGTTTACGTTTAAAAAGTTATGGCGATTTTAATTCATATTTCAACTCAGAAAATTGACAGAGCAGAGAATGCATATCAGTTTCAAACCCAATTTTGACCCTTTAAATTGCCAAATTTCAAAAATTGATTAGAAGATAACATGTAGCTTATTGAAGGAGCTTTCTACCAAAGAAATTGAACCAATTTGGAACATTCTACACCGAGATATCGCTATTTTACTACAGCAATTTTCACAAATAAATTTCGAAAACCAATTTGCAAATTTAAACAATTCAATCAAATTACTCAAACCATTTAACTATTTAGTGATACCTATCACTCAATTCGGAGCATTAAGACTCAACAAAGATAGATATGTGCATTTGCAACTCACCTTAAATCCATAAAAAAATTAACTAAGAGGTTCCATTTCAGTTTTTCTTAAGCTTCCAAACCCTAGACCTTGCTCTTATTTGCTTCTCTATTGCTTTCTTTCTAATTTAAAGAAGATGATTTTGATTGATTGAAAAGAGGAATTAGCCCTAGTTTCTTTTGTTTTAAAGAGGAGAAAAGTAACGTATAGGATTTAGAAAAGTAAGAAAAATGAGAAGGGTATTCTTATTCACTTAGAAATGGATATGGTTAGACTAGTGGGTTTGTACTTCACTAAGACCCAAAATAAAATAAAATGAATTCCTTCCTTTAGCCTAATCAATAGATTAAATTAGCCTAACCAATTAAATCACCTAAGCTAAGATAGATTATCTTTCTATATATTAATTAAAATTTTCAGAAGCAAATCTATTTAAAATTTAAAATCCAATAATCAATTTATTTAATATTCTAACTAAATTGAATTCCATAAATTAAATCAGTAATACACACCAGATTAAATTTCATTATAAAATCTTTAAATTAGTTACGATAATTCAAATCAACTATTATAAAAACTGGATTTAATTTCACAATTTAATCTCATAAATTACAAATTAAAACTAATTTACCATAATTAAACTTAATTAATAACAGGGTTGTTACATTGTAGATTTTCTCTTATAGTAAATCTCTTGGTATTAAAGATTTGTAAGTAGTGTATATGGCTAGATTGATATTTGGAATTTTCTTTTGACAAAGAACACGATTTTAATGAATTGACGAAGAAAGGGTCTAATTTAGAATTTTGTACCGGTGTTGGTCAAAAATTTGTGTCTGCATTGGATTTTCATAAAACCATTATTGCATACTGTGTAAAAAATGGATTTAAACCTAAATTTGTGGAGAATTGTAAAGAGCGAATTACCGTTCAGTATGCTGCAGAAGATTATAGTTTTAAAATTATTTCTTCTTGCAAGTTAAAACAATCAGATCACTTTCTGGTTAGAAGGTTTGAATCGAACCATACTTATGGTGGTGGTTTCCGATCGACCAGCAGTCCTTTAATCAAGAGTGATCATGTGAAGACCCTAATATTAAATCAAATTCATGATGAATCGGCAAGAAAGACTAATGATATCGTTGTAAGTTTTAAAAGAAATTATGATATTAATTTGAGTTATTACTATGCGTATATATGGGAAAGAAGACGAATTTGATGGAAATTTTTGGTAATAAAGAACAATCTTATAATGATTTGGTTTGGTACTTGAAAGCAGTTGATAGAAGTAACTTAATAGTCACCTAGCTATGGTTGTTGATGAAAATACTAATCAATTTTAAAAAGTGTGTGTATATATATATATCTTCTGAACCATGTATTTATGGATCCAGTCATTATCGGCCTATGATATTTCTTGATGCCACCTTTTTAAGAGGTAGGAATGGTTGTTTGATGGCTATTGCTGCAAAAAAAAGAGAATCAAGATATGAGTTGTTGTTCGAATATTTGTAGTTAATTTGAGGTAATGATATTTTTTTAATTATCGGTTGTTTAATACTTTTTTATTTAATTCATATAATAAGCTATCATTTTTATGATGTTGGTGTTTTATCTTTTTGCCTGTTGTATGTTATAATAAAATGATAATGATATTTTCTTTTAGCTTTCTTGAATTATTATTTTATGTACGTATAAGTGTTAGCATTATCAGCTTTATTCATAATTATGAGTTTGTGTTGTGTTTACATATGAGTTTTTTTATGTAGATGTCTATTATTACGAGTTCATATAAGTGGTAATGAAAAAAACAAATTTTTGTTATTTGAGTATGTGTAGTTTTATGAGTTTTTGATTTATGATAGATTACTTTTGTGATAAAATTATTTGTTTATTTATTAAAGTATAAAGGTAAATTGTAGCTTTATTTATTTTATTTTGAATTTATTTATAGCTGTATTATTTACTTTACAATAGTAGTTGTTAATAATTGTAAAGTGGTAACGATTAAATTACTTATTTTATTATGATTGTTTGTTACATTATAATTTATTGGTAAAATTATTTATCTTTATGCATCAAATAAATTTTATATTTATTGGCTTCTGTAGTTTGATTATTTTTAGTTAAATTCTGTATTTTTACAATCATTTTATGTCCATTTCATTTAGGTGTATATTATATGTAAGTTATAGTTTTAAAATAATGTATCTTTATGCTAGTTTATTCAACATGGAAGTTGACAATAAATGGATTTATTTCAAATTGTTCGATATACTTAGTATAAATAGGAAAAATTCCTTTATCATTTTATTTCATTACACACACACACACACACACACATATATATATTTTACTCACTAACAATGCTTTATTTTTTTATTCTTAGGTAGGCTATTGCTGCAAAAGAAAATAAGGAAAATTGGTCTTGGTTTTTGGATCTTTTGAGATGTTTGATTAGTGTTGATAGACCTTTGGTTTTTATTTCAGATAGACAATGGGATTTGCTTTTAAATATTCCTAAATTTTTCCAACGGTTTTCCATTCAAATTGTTTGCATTATATGCAAAATAATGTTGTTGTAGTTGTAAAAAGCGGAAAGGGGCCTTGGGTAGCACATTTATTGGAGCATTGTGCCATAGCTTATACTCATTACGAATTTAAAAGAACTATGATGAAATATAGACAAATTGGAGGTGAAAAAAATGTTGAATTTCTAAAAGATAAGCCTATTAATCATTGGGTCGATTTATTTTTCCATGGTAATCGTTATGGAGAGAATAAATCATACGTTGCTGAGAGTTTTAACTTCTGGATTGTGAAAGAAAGACATCTCCCTATTACTTGTTGTCTTGATGGAATCTGAATTAAGCTTATGATTCAAATGTCAAAGTGCGGAGAAGAGGCTTCTGATTAGACTAGTATTATTTGTCCATGAATGGAGAGTCATTTATTGAAATTAAATGGAGGATTTGGATGGAATGTTTCTCGATCTTCAAGATTTGTTTTTGAAGTACGTTCCTCTATTTCTCACAAAGTTGATATTGAAAATCGTATGTGCACTTATTTCCAAAGAAGAGTTACCGGTTTCCCTTGTGCATATGCGTTGAAGTGCACTACCATGTCCAGATTTAATGTTTATGATTTTATTGAATATTATTTCACAACCAAAGCTTATTGTGTTTCGTACTCGCATGTTATCAATCATATTCCTACTTTTGATAAGAATGATATAGAATTGTCCATTGTTCATCCTTTTAAGCCTTTTATGGAGCTCGTTGACCTAGTGTTAATAGGCATGGTGGGCTGGATATTTTTTATGGGAAGCAAAACAAGTATGGAAAGTGTAAGAAGTAAGGGCGCAATCATAGAAGTTGTCCATTGAGTGGTTAAATGATTTTATATTTGTTATGTCATATTTGTCTTGTTTGTTTCTGAAGAAAACTGTGTTTTTATACGTATTTACAAAAATATTTTTATTATTAAAAATTCTTATTTTTAAATAAATACACAACTTACACAAATATTTACATAAAAATAACATTTTAACCTCGAAAATTACACAAAAATTATTTTCTTGTGTAATAAAATACAACAAACCATTTTAACCCCAATTTTATATCAAAACTTATTTTTAAACAAAAGTTCATCTTTTTGCTTATAATAAACAACATATTAAATCAAATACTTTCTTTAAAATCAATAGGAGAAGCATTTAGCAAAATTTACTAGAATTATTACATTTCTCTGAAGTAAAACCATATATTTCTCATTTTTAACACAAACAACCGAAATAAATTTTAAAAACTTTATTTCAACATTTTACATTTAAAAACCATTGTTTATTTGATTTGTGATATTCTTAGATCATGAAATTTAAAAATTAGTGTGTTGAATTATATTTTTGTTTTTATATTGTTCTTTGATTGTTGATATTAGATCATGTTCTTATTTTGCTAGTAGATTTAGTTTATGTTGAATTCAGTATCGATTACCATTGTTAAAGAATAAAATAATAGGATTATTCTTATGTCATATTATATTATTGGTTCGGTTGTATGAAAATATATGACGTTATAATGATGAATTGTTAATTTCTTTTATAGATTAACTACTTTTTGGGCTGATTTAAGAGTTGTTGTTTATATAAGAATTGTATGTTCAAATGAGAATATATAAGAATTGTTTGTGCTTTATATATATCTTGGTAGCGTCATAAGAGAAGACGAGTGGTTAAAACTGAAACTACTCTCTATACAAGTCTGATGTATCCTGAATGAAATGGAATTGAAATGCCACTTCTTGTTACTTGTTTACTTGAATCAAGGAGCCAATACAATAAAGGTTAGACTGAGATGAAACTTGTTCTTTTTTGCTTTGAGAAGACCATTGCTCGTTGACTTGATATTTAGTAAAGCTATAATTCATTGAATGAAATTAGTAAATGCACTTTATTTATGGTTTTGTAAAAATAATAGATACTTTTATCATTTACATACAGACTCTATTATTTTTATTTTTATTTGAATAAATTTATAAATTTAAAGTAATTTAAGTTTATGATTTGATTTATATTAGCTCTGTATAATGATTATTGAATTTTTTGTTGGTATATTTTTGTTTTGTTTTTTTCATTTAGTTTTTAATATTTTTATTTTTATTTGATTAACTTTGTATATTTTAGTATTTAAGTGTATGATTTTGTTTATATGGATACTGTATGTTTTTTATTTTATTTTTGAGTTTTTATTTGTTAGTTTATGGTTTTTTTGTTAAAGTTTAGTTATGCTTTTATAAACTGATAAACTCATTTATCATTTTCGTTCAGTTTTTAATATTTTCATTTTTATTTGATTAAATTTGAATATTTTACATATTTTAAGTTTACGATTTTATTTATATTGGTACTACTTATTGTTTATATTATTTTACATTTTTTTTGAATTTTTATTTGATAGTCTACGATGTTTTTGTTAAATTTTAGTTATGCTTTTGTAATATGATAAACTCTTTTATCATTTTTGTTCATTTTTTATATTTATATTTATATTTTATTAAATTTGTATATAGTAAGTATTTTAACTTTTTGATTTATTTATACCGATACTATAAATTGTTTATATTTTTATATATAAATTTTTTTAATTTTATTTGTTGGTTTATGGCTGTTTTGGTTAAATTTTATTTATGATTTTGTAAAATGATAAACTCTTCTATCATTTTCATTCAAATTTTAATATTTTTATTTGATTAAATTTATATTTTTTTTACATATTTTAAGTTTATGATTTTATTTATATTGGTATGCATATTGTTTATATTTCATATTTTTGGAATTATTATGTAACGATCTACTTTTTCGTATAATTTAAACCGCCAATAAACTGCACGTGTCTAGCCCAAATCGAACGGAAAGATAGATAGTTAGGGAAAAGAAATAAGAAAGAAGACAGAATAACTAAACAACACAGAATCTCACAGTGGAATGAATAATTTATAATATATAACAATCCTTTACACAAAAACAAAATTGTAATTTATATATATACAGACATCAATCAGAGTATACTACCTATATCAGCACGGACAGTTATAACAACCTACCCTCACAATTGCTAAATAATATACAACAGTGTAAACAACGGAAATATAATCATCTATGTGCATTCTCCTCTGGGCCTCCAGCTCCTCTCCTGAAGCTCTAAATATCCATCTAAACCTGGAAAATATGCCTGGTCTGCCCGGGTCAGTCTGGTTAAACCAACGTGAGAAACATAATCAACTTCATTCTTAAAGTTTAATAACCTTTCCAAAACAAAGGTATCTCGTAAGACTTTACCGCAAATAAACACGGATGAGTTTTTCCTTACGATAACCAAAACTCTTTTATGGAAAATCATCTGATGTTATAATAGTGTCTAACCACCAAAGTAATAATAACAGGTAGCTGCGATGCATGTGTTGTGTACATCGCAACGATACTAGTCATAAAAATCAAAAACCGATAAGCTTGTTTGCTAATTGTGTAGGATTTCCATGGAGGTGACCTCAGTACTTCAAGAATGGTCCTCCTGCACAAGGATTAGTGTGATGACCCACAATTCTGTACCCTTTTAAGCCGACGATGAACCACTCATGTCCGAACCAAGTTGCATGGAAGTATGGATGATCAAGGGTAATAAAGAAAATAAGACAGAACAGAATCTCACACGAATGGAATAATATATAATATTTAACAAATATCTTTACAGTGAAAAACTTTTAAATACATATATTAGATTCTAACCTAAATTCAGCTTGGACAATTATAAACATATGTCCTTACAGTTGCCGACAAATATCAAACTAAAACTAACAAAGCATAGAGGATAATAGAATATGTCCATACATAGATGAATATCTCTAGCTCTCCTCTGGAAACTCCAGCCATCTTCAACTAAACCTAAAACTACTCGGATCTGACCCGAGTATTGAAAATACCCGAATCAGGCTTGATAAACCAGCATGAGAAAAACTCAATAATTAATGACAGTGTCATATATCAGCCTTTATATCAAATCCTTTGAAAAGAAAGAGTATCTCGTAAGACCACACCCACACATAAACACGAACAGGTTTCTACCTTATGATAGCTAAAACACTTTTATATCAAAACATTTGATATTATTTTTAATGACGTTCTTTGAAAACATCTGCAAATAAACTTATTAATCTTAGCCGAAATTGTTACCATTATTAAATTCCAACATACTAGGCTCTACAAACAAAACCGTAGGTTCTTATTGGAGAATGGATTTCCATACAAATGACCAGGTGAAGGGACCACCTTCCGATGGGTACACCTCTAGATGGATGTCCTGAGGCATAGAACATCTGCCCTCTACCAACACAAGACCGGCCTACCTCTATAATTAGATAGTACCGCATATGTCACCCCCCGGTCGTTACCGACCTTTAAACCGGGCGCCCAAATATACAAACCACATTAATTTACATCCCAATGTCATAGCGGAAAGAAATATATCTAGAAGGGGACGATCATACCCTAATTGGGAATGACCCACTTAGCCTTGCCTCATCTAACCCTGTTTCGGTCATTTTTGGTTGATGATGCTTGAGGCAACGATTACTTTTTCACATAACACATCACTTTTAATGCCACACGGCCATTTCCGTTGACTACTAATTGCCTTTCACAAAAATACAGCCCTTAAGCTCGTATATCTCAAGGAGGGTGTTAAGCTAAGAGAAGTTGCCTTCTCCGCCACCACTGATGTACGTTTGTAAAAACCAGTGTACATAATATTTAGAAATGCAATGTCAGACAAACATCCATACAAGTTGTCCAGGAATAGGATAAACCGAAGGCACTCTCCTACTACCACTAGTAGCAGTAGTCCTTGTAATCCGAAAAATCTCCACAACGAAGAGACCACTGCTATAAATAACTCTATAATGGGTGCTACCCAGAGCATGTCAATAAGTAGTCCTCACACTTTGAAGATCCACGGTCTTCAAAAATAATCATCTTCAACATGTCTTCACATTCGAACGTATACATTGGTTCGAAGTGGGTTTCGGATAAGAATCACCCAAATCCGACCCCAGTTCCTTCGAAGCCAATTATTGATAAATAGATGTTTAGTTCATATGTGGATATCAATCATCAATCAATTACTTCATCTTTTATAAAATATATTTCGTAGATATATATTCTTTTCAATTCATTGCATTTTTTTTCAAGAGTATATGGAATCATTAAGCCTCATTTATCAAATCATTTAGTTTATTTACACCTTTCTTAAATCCTGTAATAATTCCAAATCATTTTCTCTTTTACTTAGGAAAACTTTTCCAAATCATTCATTGAAAGATTTCTTATATTCAAGCTATAACTTTTAACTTATGGAAAATATTCCCAAATCATTTATTAAATCTTAATAAAAGATTTCTTGCTTAACTTCAAATCATATTCTTGTAAATCGAAGATTCTCATAACGGAGTACTACTGCCACTTTGAATATGGTAAATTTCACCTCCAGAGACTAATGACAAGTAATCCCACATCATGAATATCTTTGTCTTCAACGATATTTGTCTTCATCATGTTTTATTTCGAAAATTAGTTTGAAGGGGTTTTTGGATGATTTCAAAATCTCTTTATTTTGTCTTAGAGTAATTATAAGCAATTCATTCTTTTTTCTTTGGATAATTTCAATTTCCCTCACTTAACTCTCAATCAAAATTCCTTAACTTTTAGGCAGGTTAAAAATTGTTATTTAAGACATCGTTTATGATAAGTCCTAAATCAATTTTTGAGTAAATAAGATTATGGAAATCATTCTAATTTTACTCAACATCATTTTTCGTATTCAACAAGTGCTATGGGCGGAATAACGGTGAAATCACCTTTTAAATTCCACGAACAGGACGAGTTCCCTCTTCGAATTTTAATATCAAGTATAAGAAGATTATCTCTATGCAATCCAAGTCGTAATTTATTCATTTTGGAGATTGCTTAAATTTTGGATAATACTAGTCTTCTTCTATTTCAGAAACTTAATACAATCTTTTTATTTTAGAGCATATGGGCTTTCCTTTCTATCTGTTCCACCCCTCGCCTAAGAAAAGAAAACATAGGCCAGGTAAGTTTAGGGAAATGGTTGCTCCATTCCTAACCGTAGTTAAACACCTTGTTTTATTTTTCTAGATCTCATAGGCAGGATAAATGTACTAGTCATTTCCGCATTACTCAGTTTGTTATTATATTCAATCTTCTTCACTTTTTGTTTAGTGGTATAAACAATTCCTCTTAACCATTTATTAAAACTCTTATTGAAACTTTCAAATCATCTTTAAATTACTTAATTATTCTTTGAAATCATTCAAAAAATATGTAGAAAAGAATTGTTAAGTCTAAAACAACGTTTCAAAAATTATTAAAAACTGCCGTGAAAAGTGTTGCGAATATTGTTTTAAAAGCTATATTCTTCAAAATGACTTTTATATCATTTAGATATCTATATTTTCAACTTAAATTACTTTTAAAACATTTTAAAAGGTTTATGGAATTTATTTCATATTTTTAAAATATTTAAAATATCAATTTTAAACTTTGGTCACTTTACTAAAAAAGCGCGATTTTTCTTGACAATTGATTTGGACATATTTTAAAATATACAAGATGAAATCTTGATTTTCTTTCTTTATTCCTTTAAACATATTAAATGTTTATAAAAAATTTCTAACTCATTTTAAAACTATTTCCAAAAGGTTTAAGCATTCCATATACACCAATTCATTTTCAAAAGGAAAGTGATTTCCTTTGTGCTTATCGACGTGTATTAAAGTGACTTGGTAAAAACAATTTAAAAATCATATCAAACAATCAATAATTGATGATCAATGCATATATAAACATCCATAGCAATCATAACACATAATCAAACATGTATATATATAAATAGAGAAGCTAAATAGATTTTCTCACCATAAACTAAAGCGATTAACTTCCTACCAATATTCTAATCAACCAACACTTCACTAATTAATCATACTCCATTTAAACACTAGCAAACAAATTTTACTTCCTTAGATGTGCACCGCCAAGGATTGATATGGAGGGGGCCGAAAGTATAGAGAAGAAGTGGTAGAGGTTTGACCATGAATTCTCAAAATTAGACCCGAAAAATAGGTCATCTTCTCTCTTGTTTTTATCTCTCTTACTCTCAAAATTTGAAAAAATTATTAAGTGAAAAGTTGTTGCAAATTATTTTCTCTTAAATTTAACAAAATGATTTACTTGATTTTGATCATTTTTGAGGAAGATATAATAGAATGAAGAAGAGGTATTATCGGGTTGACAAAAATGAATCCCGAAAATGCACTTCAAAGAATTGAGTTTCAGGAATAGCAATCCTCAAAACTGGAAAATGTGATCAAATAAAATTTGTATCCACTGGAATTTTATATGTTTTGAAAGAAATAGTTTCTTAATTTGGATCAGTTATAATCAAGTTATGATCAAAATAAAATAGCCTATTCTCTGGCTTAAAATCTAGGTCGGAGAATGCATTAGAATTAAGTGGATTGTTGGCATAGTTAGCTTTAGAATGAGATAAAATGGTCAAAATAAAAGTTGTAGCCACTGGAAAAATATATGATTTTAAAAAATAATTTTGTATTTTGGTTCATTTTTGAAGAAGTTATGGCTGAGAGAATAAGAGGTAAAATGTGGAGAAAAGAGAAGTTTGATTTGAAGAGAATAAACATTGATTTCTTTTGAATATTCTGTAAATATTTTGAAATTATTTCTTTCTAATTTTTTCCTCTGGCTTGGAAGCCATTAGAGTGAAGAGGAAGAAGATGAAGTAGCTTGAGAAAATAAGAAGAAAAAATATGAATGAAAGTGAAGAAGGAGGTGGGTATTTATAGAAAAATAAAGAAGTGTTAAATTTACCAAAATAACCTCTTACCAAATTACCATGCTAACCTTACTTCAACCAAAATAAATCTCCAATTTTTCAATATTTAACATCATCTTTCACATCCTTACTCTATGTCTTAGTCACTTACAGATTAAGTAAAGAATATCATAATTATGTTGGCTTTGATTTTATGTGATTTGATGTTTACTTTTTCTTACTTTTGTTAATTCTTACTTACTTTTACTAATGACTTCTAGAAGTTTTCTAATCTTATTTAGTAAAATAAAAAATGTTTAGTTATTAAAATGTGTAATATATATGTTAAAACATGTTAACAAAGGTGCGATAACGTTGCGGCAACTTATTTTGAACAAAATGTTGATTTTCGACAAAACGTTTTACGGTCACGTTTTGACGTTTTTGTTAAACTATTTATCTATGTAAACCAAACTTCAAAATAAATTTCCTATTATATTTAAATAATTAAAAAAATTATATTTGACTTATAAAATAATATAAAACAATATCTAGATCTATTTGTAAAAATACGACATCGATTTATCAGTATATGACGAAATTTGTCAACTTTATAAAACAAGTTTTATATATTTGTCGAACCATTATAAATTAAATTACTATTATTATCAAATGAGTTTGATATCAATTAGATATATATTTAAAATTAATTATTTATCCGTTAAACAAATTTCACGAATATTTGTCCTACTTTATTGGAATCCGACTTTTGTCAATTTTATAATGGGCATCCAAAATCTTTGTTCAATATCAAAAATAAGTTTACCTTTCTTATTTATCATATAAAACATGATTATTTAAGTTTGAAAATTCTACATATGAATATTTAAAATAAATTAGATATTCCATTTTAAACGGTAAATGTACGAGTCGTTACAATTAGAGTTATCCTTCCGAGGGTCAGTACCTGTCTAGCCGAGGTACATAAGAAATACATAACTGGCCACCTAGGCCGAGTGTACCGCTCCAAGCATATATAAAATAAACGATAGGGTCTTGCTAGAAAGAGATACGACTACACCCTCATGGGTTATCTAGGCCCCTGGACTATGCATCCTATCTCCTGTTTTAGTCATTTTTGCCGATGAGGCTACGTTCCGCGTTCCAACTTACGCATCGTCTCCAAAATAAATTATGGAATCCCATATGGACTCCCACACCTTAACAATTCAAGGAATCACACCTAAATTCCACATCTCAATAGATTTTGGAATCTCACATAGATTCTCATACTCCAATGAGTCACGGAACCACATATGGATTTCAACATCTTAAAACGCATCTCCTCCATTTAACCGTATATGGTTTTAGAGTAGGTCATGGGTTCTGAGTCATCTCTTACGAGTACACTCTCCATTTCCTGGGATGTTAACCTTAAATCATGCAGAATTTGGTTCAATAATTAAATACTTTCAAATAATTAAATAATTATCAAAACTTTTCGGAGTAGGTCAGAATTTAGTTCCTGGGATGTTAACCTTAAATCTTATGAGTACACTTCGGAGTAGGTCATGGGTTCTGAGATGTTTAAAAGTTATTTAATACTCTTCAATATATCATAGTCAGAAGTTAGCGCTTGAAAATTTAGTATAGCTTTCAAAATCAATATATTCAGATATTCTCAATATCAGAAAATTTATTTATTCGACTTATAAAAATTAATATTTCAATATTTTAAATTAGTTAATTATTCTAATAACAAATGTCTAAAAATCCAGGTTGTTACATTCCCCCCTAAAAGAATTTCATCCCCGAAATTTCCAGTATAAGAATACTCAATATTATTCATAAGCCCACATGATATCCATAGATCATACATATACAGAATATAATTCGATCGCTACTCGAATACATAACTCCACTTCCAAACAGTATCGCTCACCCGACTTACTAGTGTGGACCCTGATCAGGCTCCTTAATTAGGAACCTCTGCTCTCTTTACATAGCTGTAGCTATGACAGAAAACCTTGGTTTCGTGTCAAGAACCCTCATCAAATGCTCCTCATCAAAAATCGAATAATAGATCCTTATTTGGAATGGTGTGAAACACCTCAAAGCCTTGTGCTCGAATATTAGATAAAAACTATATGGGAAAGGAAAATGATCTACGTCATGCATAGCATAGCTTTTCTCATGAGGCTTCAACTACCTGCTCGCGTACCTAATCACTCTACCGCGCTGCATCAAAACAGCTTCTAGCCCCACTCCACAAGCATCTGTGTACACTGTGAACTCACTATTCCCATCTGGAACAGCCAAAATGGGTGCTCTGGTTAATCTCACTTTCAATTCTTGAAACGTCCATTCAAATTTCTCTCCCTTCTTAGTCAGCTTGGTCAATTGGGGGGAAATTTTAGAATAATCTCAAATAAATCTCCTCTAGTATCCTGCCAAACCAAGGAAACTACAAACCTCCTTAGGAGTCCATGGTTGCTTCCACTCCTGAATAGCCGCCACCATTTCTGGGCCATTGAAATTCCATCTCTCGATACAATGTGCCTTAAAAACTTTACTTTCGATTGCCAAAAATGGCACTTTGAAAACTTCGCCTTTAGAACATGCCTGCTCAAGGTTTTCAATACCACCTCAAGATGATGTCTATGCTCCTCCTATGATTTAGAGTAGATAAGAATGTCGTCAATAAACACTAGCACAAACTTGTTTAGAACATCTCGGAAGACACGGTTCATAAGATCAACAAAATAAGTCGGTGCATTAGTTAGCCCAAAAGGCATAATCTGCCACTCAGAGAAATAGTCGGGCCCCCTAAATGTAGTTAAGGGTATACTGTCTTCAGCAACCCTTAGTTGGTGAAATCCTGAAGATAAATCCGTTTGCGATAACACAGTAGCCCCATGAAACCGATCAAAAAGATCATCGATGCGAGGTAAGGGATGCTTATTTCTAATGGTCAGCCTATTTGACTCCCTATAGTCAACACATAATCCTAACGATCCATCCGACTTGGCTGCAAACACTACAGCGGACCCCCAGCTCGAGCGACTGGGCCTAATCAATCCTCTCCTCAACAAATCTTGTGTTTGACCCACCAACTCTTCCCTCTCCTTCGGATCCATTCTCCTTTTTGGTTGGACTACAGGTCTTGCCCCTGGAACTAATTTGATACGAAATTCGATCTCCCGATGCGGGGTTAAACCCTTAACTTCTTAAAAAACGTCAAGGAAGTTTTTAACAACTTTAATGGATTCTAATCCTTCTTAGGCTGCTTCGATCACATGTAAGAGACTACACATGAATTTCGAGGCTATCACATTTTACCCTTGTAGTTCTTCCCAACTTGGTTTCCAAAGACATGGTTCTCTCCTTACAGTTTATGATAGCTTTATATTTCGTTAACCAATCCATACCAAGTATAAGGTCGAATCCTTTAAAATCTAATACATAGGGGTCACAAAAAAAGCTATGAGAAACTTAAAGAAATTTTCAAGCCTTTACAAATCATATTCTGTTGGGTTACTCCCCCTATGGGATTGGATACACAAATAGAGTTGTCTACGGTACTAGGGATAAGGTGAAATTTCACTACCGTTTCCAAAGAAATAAAGCTAAAAGAAGCACCAGAATTAAATAATATCCTAACATAAACACCATTTAATAGCAAAGTATCTTCGAGGACATTTTTACCCTTCACATCCATTGAAGCTGATGGTCCATTCTGGATGGCAAACAGCTTGTTTGAGTGCGCCTTCTGTAGGAGTGGGCAGGCCTTTACCATGTGCCCTGGCTGATGGCAATTGAAGCACAGGTCTTCTGAACCATTTGGGAAATAGGTCCGCGTAGCTGCTTCGGGGCTTCACGTCTCGGACAGAATCTGGAAATATGACATGTTGGTTTGCAATCCTGACACTCCCTATTTACATGTTTGCCTCCTTGTTTTCCTTTCCCTTGTTCTTCCAATTCAGGTTAAACTTTCTCCTATTCAAATTTGTAGCACCACCACTTTGTGTTGCAACTGCTGCTAGGGGTTTCTTTTCCAAAAGTTCTTCATACCTCATAGCCATATCAACAAGCTTCATAAACGATCCCTTAAGATGAGAGGTCATATTATCGTGTAATTCTGTCCTCATACCTAATACAAACATTTCATTTTTCTTAAGAGGGGTGTCTATGAGTCTAGGGCCATAACATGATAACTCATTGAACTTCGTTTCGTACTTAGCCACAGACATGTCTTCTTGCTTGAGGTCCAGGAAACTCCTATATAACCAATTCCTACCCCCAGTCGGTATGAACTTCTCCTCGAACACCTCTTTGAATTTATTCCATGAAAATTCATCTTGTGGGACATCCGCCATGACTGAATCCCACTACGCGACCGCCCATTCCTGTAACTGCCATGATGCCAGGACTTGTTTCTATTCATCAGAAAGACTCAAACCCTTGAAAATTCTCTCACAAGAGCGTAACCATGCTTGCACCTCGATAATAGATTCAGTACCCTTAAAGGGTGTTCCTCCAAGATTCGCAAAGTCCTTGCACAGAGTTGCAAAGTTTACTCGAGGCTTTACTGGAGCTACAGCCTCAACAGCTACTTCACCACCTGTAACATTATGGGTTCTTCCATTAGTGGTTATTGTGCTACTGGCTCCTCTGCCTCGCCTTCCCCTTGTGCTCATTGTTGACTACCTGGACATAGTAAGAGGATAATTAGCACTGGAACGAAATACATTCCAAAGATGGCACCAATAATATTTTATCAAAGCCGATCTAACTATCAGGGAGGTGTATGTGTATATATATTTACAAATACATTCTCCCAAGATTGATATTAACCCAAAAGCCTAGGTATTCACTCAACCTAGTGCTCTGATACCAAATATGACGGCCCGCCCTTCTCACTTCGAAAGATGAGTCGTAATATAGAAAGAAATAGGTAGAAAAGAGAATAGATAGAAAGAAAAGAACTAAACAAAATCTCACAGCAGAACGGATAATATATATTACAAACATATATCACATAGTCACTAATACAATTCAATAGAGTCATAATTATTCATACGTTATATTCAAACAGTCGTAACAACCTGTTCATTCATTACAAGCTAAAATACAGACATAGATACCAATACAGTGGAATATAGATATAGCTAGATACGTTGAAGTCACCTACTCCAACGCCTCGTCCAAGATACGTCGAGAGCAAACCTGGAATCACTTAGCTACTTAGAAAAATTTTAGTACCCAAGAGTTTAGGACAAAAAGAAAAATAAACTCTGGGTCAGACATGGGTCTGGTGTGAGCAAACGGTTAAATCATTTTAAATTGAAAACCATTTGGAAAAAAAACAAGGGTATCTTGTAAGACCTCGCCACACTTAAAAACGGATGAGTTTTTCCCTTACGATAACCAAAACACTTGATAGGAAAATCCAGCGATAGTATAATAATGTTTAGGGTTTTCAAATAAATTATTCACATAGCTGAAATTGTTACATTAATTAAATTCCAACATAATAGGTATACAACTAAGATTGAAGACGCTTATTGGAAAATGGGTTCCATACAATGACTGGGTCAATGGGGTACCGCCCATTACCGTGCATCTTTAGAAAAACAACACCGAGGACCACGTCTGGATCCCCTGCTACACAAGACCGGACTACCCCTAACCTGGATAGTTGAAATAAGACTACCCCACGGTTGGGATCAACAACCGCACCAACATACAGAGTAAAAAGGAACTCTAGATAGGGGTAACCTTACCCTACTTGGGTGCAACCCACTTAGCCTTGCTGCATCTCCCTTATTTTAGTCATTCCCGGTTGATGAGGCTTGTGGCTACGATTACCTTTTAAGAACACATTCACTTGGAATGATCATCGTCCTCCAGTGACGATGTTCTGATAGCATTCGTCCATACAAGTCCGTTCGGGTTTTAACGGAACCAAAGGCACCATTTCCACTACACTCATATTGAAATCACCCTCAGAGCTAGTGAGTAATAGCCCTTGTACTCTAAAATCTTCATTTCGGATCTTCCGTTGGAATCTTCCTGACCTAATCATTTATTTTGGATCAATGTGTTTTTGGATAATACCGATATCCGATCCTGGTCGCATCGAATCCAAACGATGGATTTTTCAAAGGCAAAGCTGTTTTTAACAAACAATTCAAATTCAGGGTGCAGATGAAAATTTTATTACATATGTCTATTTCCAATAAAATGTGTCAACGTTTCATTTTAATCGTTAAATTTATTAGGGTACTTTATGTCACAGGCACATAACAACTTGAATGAATACTCAAGAAAAATCAAGACCAATCACATAACATGAACTATTTTAACGATATATAGCCAATACTAACTAATCACAAATCATCATCTAGTTAATTCAAATAACTCAAATTATATTTCTAACTCTGCTTACTTATAATTAAAATTAACTACAAAACTATTTATTCTTAATTTAATTAAATTTAGCAATTCATTAATAACTATCTTATATAAATTGACTTAGGATTTATCAATTTAAAAGTTTAAATTGTTTATTAACTTTAATTATTAAAATTAATTTACTTCTATATTACCAAAATTAACAAAGTCAATTAGGCATAAAGGTTTTGGTGATAGGATAAAAATACAAAGTTTCCACGTTGATTTAACTTTAGATAAAAAGAAAATAAATGTTTAAAAAGGTTAAGAGGTTTTACATATAATCATTGATAATACTTTTATTCCTTTTTTTTAAACAAATGACCTGGCCTGTTTGGCCCAACAATAAAGAAAACAAAACTCCACTCTTTCTTCTTCTCTTTTATTCTACTGCTCCTTCCTCTTCTTGTGACGCCCCACCCCAAGACCCACATTAACAAAGAGTATTACTAGGTAATACCGTTTGCTAATGTAGAGAATAGGGCTGGATAGGAGCGACCATCTATAGCCTTGTCTTAAATATCTATTGAATTCATCGACAAATGCCATATTTTTTCGATCTCAAGTGGATCGACATGTCAAATAAATACTCAAAAAGCCATAGGTGGCTATAGGATTTATCAGAACAAAATACAACAACTCAAATACCAAACTCATCACAGAACGGTAGTTAATACCATACACACACATATATAGATACATCACAGTGTATACCAAATGATACATCACATATGTGGTATGACGACCATAATATAAACACGAGTCAAAAAATATACATATCAGAGTAGAAAACCAAAAAGGACTACACAAAAAGCTATAACAAAAAGAGCTGGCAGAATAGAGTCCATGCGGAAGTAGAATATGCTAAGTCTAAATGTACCTAACCTGAAACACCTCGGTCTGGCCCGAGTGTAAAATACACGGGTCAGTCTGGCTAAACAAATCAGTTAACAGAGATAAGCGATAATATGAGCATAAGGATAATGTGATAATATTCTTGAATGAGAAGGGACAACTAAAATGTATGATTACATCAAGTGATAATATGATATCACTACACAAACATATAATCTCAAAAGGGATAAAATAACCCATAAAATGCTAAAAGTAGCGAGCCTCATATCATCGACATTCATAAAACATCAAACATGGTTTAGGGAAAAAACTAAACCCACCATCTTGGCAAACCCAAAACATGCGTAAAGAGATTCCATCTCAAACACGCCATAAGGCAAATATATCTCCAAAAAGGAGAATAAAATCTCAAGTAAAGGCCCAAAAGGCAAATCTTATATGACGCTAGTGTAGGCAATTCAAATCTCAATAATAGAACTTCCAAGAGTTCAAATTCCCAAAAGTTAATCGCCACAAAGATATATCGAATGGTTCAAAGGACCAATTCCGAAAAGGGGTGTTACACTAGGCAAAATAGTCAAAGAAACCATCTCAAAAGTTTTTGCATGTGCATGTGGCTAAAGCCTTGCCAAGGACTGTTATCTCAAATAGGTACCTAGCCTGAAGGCAAAACGTCACAATGACAAATACGCCGTAATGGCAAATACGCCACAATTGCAAATACGCCGCAATGGCAAACGTCTCGAAGACAAATATGCCACAATGGAAAACGCTGCAATGGCAATGATCCGAAGGTCTAGTACTAGCATGCCACAATGGCAAATGTGTCACAAATTCTCGAATAGGAACTCGAATAGTGTTAACGTGTGTCCCATACCACACGTTCGCACTAACCGGTTTACTAACCGCTAGTAAATTCACACTCAAAGTAGTAAAAAAAAAGTTTATCTCATCTCATCGGTAAACTCGACCTGAAGGTCAAAACGATCAAACGGACAAGTCAGGAATTAACCGACATGACAAATGCATGTGTCCCATACCACATGTTGTACCAAACCATTTAATTATCCTTCTCATTTGCTCGAATAGTGCAAAAATGTGTATTTTACATATAAAATAATTTATTTTAGGAAACAATCTTTTAAAACCATTTTCCGGAATCAATTTTGAAGACGATATTTGAAAATTCCCTTATTATAGAGGAAAAAATAGATTTTATAGATTAAAATAATTTAAAAATATTACATGATAATTATTTTAAACGCCATTTTATTTTAAAAATTATTTCAAAATTGTTTGGATAAATCTATGCTCGAAATGAAAGAAATCACTCAAAATTGTCATTCAAATTCAATTCAAATTCAATTCAAAATTAATTCAAATTTGAATTTCAAATTCATGAAAACTTGGATAGCCTATTGATAGGCATCATAACCCTCAAAACATTTCATAAATATCACAAAAACATGAAGCAAAAGTCAAAAGTCGGATGGAAAAAGAACATAAAATTGCTTAGGCAAAATAATACCCAGGTATGAAATCTTCTCTGGGTTCAACTTTCGGACATAAAATAGGTGGCCAAACGACCTTTGATTGAACTAAAAATTGGTGCGCACAAAGTAGAAAATTTCGTCTTTCCAAAAAAAGAATAAATGAATTCCGACAGAAAATGAAAAAGTTACGCTGTCTCAAATATGGACACAGACCATGTTTGTAACAGTTCAACAAAAATGTGCCCAGGCCTGAAAACCGATTCTAGGTTCAACTTTCAAACATAAACCAGAGGACCAAATGGCATCAGATTGAGTTTAAAATTAATATGCATATATTATAAAACTTTATCTTTCAAACAAAAAAAATAATCATGCAATTTGGATAAAGTATGAGAAAGTTACTATGTCTCAAAGTTGAAACCATGCAGTGTTTTCACTGTAAAACTCTGGGCAAAAACATACTCCGGATCAAAATTCGACAGCATATTTCTGTAAACTATAAAGGTCGAAATGACCTAAAATTTGTAAGTATATTGTAGAAATTTTTATCTTTCAAACAAAAAAAGAATCACACAATTCGAGCAAGAAATGAAAGAGATAAGATGTCTCAAACATGGACTCCGCCCCATCTTTGCAGCAACTCAAAAAACAAAATGTGTACAGGTAATTTCCAAGCTGTGCATTGATTTTGCAGCAAGGTTTTCAGGTATCAAATGAAAGGGTTTTGCTATAAAATTTTACACATATATACTAAAACATATGAACTATTAATAGAAGAAAATCCGGCAGCATTTCATTGCCGGAATTGAGAGAAAATTACATGCAAAGTGACACCCAAACTTAGTTTTTACAGAAACAAAAACATCAACCAGAATCAATATTTTCAAGCTATTTTTGCATATATTTTTGGCATTTGAAGCTTTTCTTCAGCTAGCATTATGTGAGCAGCAACTCACCTTGTTTTTGAAGTGCAAAAATTGGATTTTGAGCTGAAAGGAGTGAGCTTTGGGTTAGTTTTGGCCTCCAAAACCTATAGAAGAAGAAAAAGATGCATGTAAAGAAGAAAATGACAATTAACAAACAGTCTCAACTAAAAATCTTGATTTGATGAAATAATAGTGTTTTGGAATTTATTACCTTTAATTTTCACTATAGATTTATTAAAATAACAACTTTAATTGAAGTAATTTGGAGATTAAAGCTTTAGGTTGGAAAAATGGTAGAGTTTATATTTGTCGTCTCTATTTTTCTTTCTGGAGAAGAAGAGAAAGAAGTATGTACAGACAATTGTTTCTCTTCTTTCTCATTTTCTGGTTTTAGTTGGTTAATGGGCTTTTGGACCCAAATTAGAGAAATAAACAAGCTATGTAACTAAATTAACACTAAACCAAATATTTACACTTATGTTACAAAATAATTGATATTTTTCTTCAAGTTTTAACCCAAATAATTTATGTGAACATACATACATGTTAAATAAAATATTTTACATTATATAAAAAAAATTAGTTTTAAAACATTTTTATTATTAAAATCTTTTATTTTACAAAAATACACAATTTACACAAATAGATGCATAAATCCTTATTTTTAACTTCAAATATTCTACAAAATTATTCACTTGCATATAAAAATATGAAAAACCATTTAAAATTTAATTTTATAACCAAAACTCATTTTAAAACCAAATTTCACCTTTTTATTTAAATAAACAACCTTTAAAAATCAAATACTTCCTTTAAAAATTATTAAAAGAAGTAATTGGCAATAATTAATAAAATTATTGCATTTTCTCTAAATAAAATTATTTTTCATTCATTATTAACCCAAACAAATAAAATAAAGCTTGAAATTTCATTTTCTCTTTTTAAATTTCAAAATTCATTGTTTATTCCAAAAAACAATTTAATTTCTCCAATTTTATTTTAATTTACAATATTAAATCAAAACCACCGTTATAATTTAACATTTACAGGTAATCTCCAAAACCAGGGTTGTTACACTTCTTCTTTCTCTTTTTTTACCAGCACGCGTGCATGCACTTGCACACATCGGCAATCACCCACCATTCACCGTCGGCCATCCCTCCAGACCCCTCTCGTCCCCCTCAATCCAACACGTATGAGCAACAACCCTGACACACTACTAAACACGAAATGACCCAATTTCCAGAATCTTGAACCGAAATGACCACCTTCCTTCACCTCGTCCATTCACCATACACCGCCGGCCTTCACCAAATTTCACCACCAACTACATCACGTCTCCCTCACCCTTTTCCCCTATACCGCAAGCGTGAAAACTCTCCACGTCGCCACCATTCATCGAAAATCGAACATGATAAAAATCCATTCCCTAACCCTGCATCGCCTCCGACCGACCACCACACCGATCAATAAAATACTCCACCATTTTTCGTGGGTCCCACATCCTTCCAACGTCCTTCTGACCCAAGCTCGACCCTCGAAATCGAATAGTTCACTGGCAATCAACCAAAAACCCGAAAACGTTAAACTCCAAATTCCTCACCATATACCCCACTAAAAATTACCTAAATACTTTCAAAAATCAGCATTTTCAAAGATAAACCAATCGTATAAACCAAAGATTAAATTATGATATTTGGATTTTTTTGTTTTTAAATTGTTTACTGTAAAATGTATCTTCCTTCCTCTATGCTTCATAATATCAAACAAAGCTAATTTTAAAATAAACTACATTCATAAACACATGACTTTACTTTTGGAATCATCATCTAAAACTGACTGGATTGTGAGAAAAATGGATTTTAAAGTTGCAAGGTCTATAACTTTTTCAAAGAACTGAGACTGTTCACGCCTTTTTGAGTTTTACAGGGTATACTTCCGTAATCAACACATATATAAAAGCATAGGAACTGATTATTACATTAATACTTGACAAATAAAAGAATCTATCCAAGTTCTACAAACATATAATCGTATATAAGATTTATAATAAACGTTTTAAATGGTTTACTCACTTTTTTTTCTTTGAACAATGAAATCTACTTCCTTGTTTTTCCTTGATTCCTTCCGGTAGCTTGAGCTCTCTAATTCCTTAAGTTTTTAATGGCAGTTTTCTTTTTATTTGTTTTTCCTTGCAAGTTAGAATGTTTTCACGTGAAGCATCGGTGCTATTTATAGAGAAAGGGATGGACGTAAGTTTGAACAGGCTGAAACCCATATTCTTGTACAGTAATTTTTTTATTTTCTTTGATTTTGAAACATGACCTAATATGAAAACATGGTGACTTGATTATTGAGGGGAGGATTTGATTTATTATATGCTTGAGTTGGTATGCATTTATTACTATGTCCCCTTAGATGTTTACACATATATATACATCATAAAATATACATAGATTTCCTTATATATATATAGAAAAATATAAAACAAGTGTTTGTACTTACCACATATAAATCTGCCTACTCACTAAATTCAATTTGCCAAGGCTTTTATTTAACATTATTTTCAACATATACATAGCTACTTGCACTTATCTATTTATCTTGCTTTCATTTCATATCATAGTTTTTGTATATATATACATATATATATATATATGTATATTTTTATCCTATATTTAAAGTGTGGGACTTACCTAATTATCACTAAAAATTTGATTTTTAACCTTTAAACCAAAACCTCTAGAATACATATATATATATATATTTCCATATATACATATATATTCCATATTCCATATATCAAAAATTATTATTAGACACATAAAACTTATATTTCAAAAATTAAATCAGTTGATAATTTTAATAAGGGATGTCAAAATCTGCTTCGTTACATAACTCTTTAGAAGTCTTTCGGTTAGTTGAAAGGTGGCTGCGTGGAGCCATAGCCACGATGAAAAAAAGACAAATCAACTAGGATATCTGCATTGCAGGCCTAACGAAGCAGTTCTTTACAGATATAGAAAATCCTCTACTGAATATCATACAAGGTAAACCTTGTTGGCCAAATTCAGATAGTAGGCAGAACGATAACGTAGTCCTCAATGTACGCACTAGGTGGTACATTATGGACGTTCGAGCACCGGCATAGACTAATGCAGATGCAATTTATGTTTTTATAATAAGTAGAGGAACATCTATATTATAGGCCTTATGAAGCAGTCCTTTACAGATGTAGCTATGGAACGCTCATGGAGCAAGACGATGAAGCATATGTACTGTAAGATTTACGAAGTAGTCCTTTACAGATTTAGCTATGGAATGCTCTCGAAGCAAGACAATGGAGCCCTTTTCGAGGAGGATACAGAAGGTACCATGGGTGGTACTTAGGACCAATATGGTTATTAGGCATATAGCTACATATATGTATATATTAGTTATTAGATGTTAATCTGCTATGGAGTAGATGGGCACGGTTCACGAATAGAGGCGAGAGTATTGTAACCTAAAGAACCAAATATAAGAGTAAATGGAAATAAAACAATATATGTAGAATTAAGCCTAGAAGTATATAATTTATTCATTCACCAGAACTTTTTTTCTGACCCCCTCCTCATAACATCCTACATGTTAGGTAGATGATAGAGACTTCCTAGCTTTAAGACACTTGTTTAGAAAGTGTTATTATATTGGTGAGTATTTACTTACTATTATATTTTAGTCAATTCTACTGTGAGATATTTAATTGAGCTCTGATATATTTGTCTTTGCCTATTTGCAGGATACCAGATTCCTAACTCGGGTTTCAGTAGGCTTAGGTTTTAGCATTTTTGAGAAAAATCCGGACCCAATGGAATTCGGGTTGTTACATTTGGTATTAGAGCCTAGATTTAGGATTCCAAGGTAGATATTGAGTAAATGTATTTGTATTTTCGAAAAAAATATAAATATATTATGTACTAAAATCCAAATAGTTCTTAACCATAGATTTTAACATATGGAAAGTTTTTAGAAGTATATTTGTGCATAGTTTGCTAGATGGGTTTGGGATGACCCAAGTACGTAGAGCCCTATGTTATTACCGATTTATAACATACAAATAAGCCATGTTTTCAGAGAAAATTTGTTTCCATATGTTTTAGAAAGTAAAGAAGTTCCATAGGGATAGTAGGGAGAGTGTTTTTATTTCGGGAAGAATCAGAGGTTTTAGTACGAAGAAAATCCACTTTATGTCTGACCCAATAACAATAAATTTTTTGAATAAAAAACGTTGAAAAATATAATTGTTAATATATTTGAGGTAGTAAATACTAGGTTTTTGAAAATATAAGTGGTACGAAATATAAATTGGTTTTTATACGATGTAAATTTTGTTACAAGTGAAATTCTTTTGAAGAATTATAGAGCATGCATAGCTCGCTAGTTTCTTCGTAGGTAAACAATGATTTTAAATATAAAAACCTAGAGTGTGTTAAGCATCGAAAACGTAGGTTACAACATTTATTGTTGCAGTAAATGTTTTCAGTAAAAATAAAGGAAGCATAGACTATGACACTATTGTTATAGTAGGTGACTCCTAAAGTAAATAATTTTACATAGAATACGGGATTTATTAATATTTATTTAATTGAATCCATATATTTGTATTTTTGGGTTGTAGTAACGGTGTTTTACGCAACATCTTTTTTGACCCAAATGAGTTTTGGAGATAATTTCTAAAGTGGTTTGCATGTACATTTATTATTTAAATAAGCACATGAAAATATTTTCTAGGTATAAAGAAGTTTTAAAAATGAGTTCTTTTGAAAAATAAGGTACGATAAACTAATGAATTTAGTCAGAAATATCTTATGTAAGTAAATATAGAGTAAACATACCTGAATCCATTGGAATGAGATGAATAATGATATAATTTTCTATAAATAACAAACAAAGATGTTTTGTACAAGCTATAAGGAATATGTGAAAGAGGTGTATAAGGAATGGAAAGCACCATATTTTGTATAGCTTATTTCGATAAAATATAAAATAAATTCCTTTTAATTTCACATAAACATGAAATCCTCCTTTAAAGGATTCATAGAAGGTTTAGGATAATGGTTTCTCATAAGAGAAAGTAATTCCAATACATTAAGGTATAAAACATTAAGTGTAGTAAGTTAGTAACTCCTTCAAGGTTAGGTAATTGGAAGAGTATGAAAGTTAAGAGATTTTTGATAAAATAATTGTTCTTATTTACCCTATTTTTAGTAAAACTAATAATCTGAAAAAAGATGGTTTGGTGGAAAAGTAAATAAGTTTTTGAAAAGATAAAATTAGAAGTTTTAATTTTTGAAGAAAAATTGATAAATACCAGACCAAATCAGACTTTTAAACATGGAGTAGATAGGAATCACTTCCTAGGTGTAATGGGAAAAGTAAAAGGTTATAACGGTAATTACTCTTAGTAATAATAAAAGTTCCCATAAGGCGTATAAGACACTAGTGAAAACCTAGAAATGTTGCTTCGTGTGTGCAGACTATATAAGATGACAAGACACACGTAGTTGGGATAGGTAGACCTTAGTTGGGAAAAAAATGAAAGGTAAGAGAAAATTTCCCCAAGCTTAGTTGTCTTTTTAGATAGAGACTGCATAGATTGAAACCCATATCCATTGCAGTAAATGAGACTTAGTTGTTCCTTTTTGAACATAGAATAGAAGAGATGTATAGATCTTTTTCGTCATGAGTAATACAACGTATGTTGGTAACAAGTAATAGGCAGTAGGAGGAGTATATAAGTTACTTGAATTCCTAGAGTAGGACCTTTTTGTGTCAAAGTGGACATGATCCTTGACCTCCTTTGTAATAACCCAGAATTTTGGATATTTGAAATTGAAATATTTAATTGATTTTAAATATTAAAAGTTAATTTTTAACTTGAGTTTCAAATATAACAATTTATTGGATAATTTAATTATTGAATTAAATAATTAGAGATTGGGTAAAATATTGAATCTGAAATTTTAAACTTGATAAAAATAATTTAAAGGCTTATAAAATTTATACTGATAATAATAAAGATAATAAAAGTTTTAAAATTGAATTTGGAAGTGATTTATTCAGTTTTAAAAGTACATCGTTTAAATTGACATTTAAAAATATCTTTCCGAGGCACAGTCTTGGATTTTGACAAAACCAGTTCCATTGGATCCGAAATAGTGTATTATTATTGGGTTTCAAATTTCGTAGTATTTGGAGCTATCGCATGGCCATACGGGATAGAACGCGCTGAAATTTATATCGAAAATTCAGTATAATAATTGGGTCCAAAAAGCTATCTTCTCTATACGATCGAATTAGGACTCGAAACCTTTTCCACTGCATTCGGAATAGGTGTATAACATTATAAACGCCTAGCAGCACGCCTTGATAGGAGGTCGAGATTTTAAGTTGCGAATCGAGATGATTTAAATATATATATATATATATATATATATATATATTGATTAACCTATATATTAACATAACTTTTTCCCTTCACTTTAGAGTCATTGTACACAACATCCAACACGCCATCTTTTACCTTTTTATACCCGTCCCCTCCTTTGTAAAATCGTATGCAATGGTTCGGAAAAAAAGAGATCGTTCGTTGCTTCCTCATTTGGAACCATAGCCATTCAATGGCATAGAGTCATCGAGCCCCTTTCATGCCGTTTCAGGCTAAGCGATCAACTAGGGATCTCGTAGTCTCAAGGTGATGGATATTGTGAATGATGGAGATGAGCATTAGGAGGGCATGGAGGCAGAATTCGGCTGAGGAACGGCGAATGGATTTGGTCAATTTTCGACAGATGCGTGGGCTTTGGGGTTTGGTCATGTGAAGGAAAAAGTGGGGGAGATGATGATGGTTCGTTTGGTGGTAGTCTCATCTTGTCAGGTACGACGGTGGTGGAGCAGTTCTCTGTTGAACGCGAACTAAGGCTCAAGCGTGGAGTGGAGCTCGGAGGCACGGGAGGCGACGTGGTTGGCATAGGGTGGTGCGTTGGAGTCAGGGCGTCTCGTAGGGGGGAGGGGGAAGGGAGGTTGCGGTCATCCCAAGCGGCCGTGGTCGGTGATGGTAGGCATGAGAAGGAGGCGACCGTTCTAGCATGTGCGATTTTGATATGAGGAGGGAGGAATGGTTGGGCTGGGCTTTGTGTTGGTGGGTGAGAGGTTAATAATTAATTTAAATTGTTTTAGTACATGTTTGAAATTTCAAAATACAATAACTTTCTTATTTAAGGATTAGACCCAACGGGGCCAGTCGTGTTGGGGTCAAAACAATGTTAGCCATGTGATGAAACCAGTTTGACTGAGATTGGAGCTATTGGAATTTAGCGCTAAAATCAAACGCATGGAAATTTAATCGGAACTGGAACGTGGAAGCGACAATAAAAATCAATGCGAGTTAATGTCACTCAACTTTGGATTACTGCAATTAAATTTAAATAGTTAAAATTAATCATTGATTGATTTGTGGAATTGATATATTTTTATCAGTGAAATGTGATATTATATATAGTAGTATATATATATTGGAGTGATTGATATTCCCACATACATATAGCGGATGAGACTCTATGTGCCCAGCATAATAGAGGATGACCATATATACCATGATATCCCCCTTGAAGGGGATTGGTATTTTTATATTGTGCTAACATCTGTGGATGCAGGGAAATAGGTTAGAGGGATCCAATAGGATTCCCCAAAAATGTTGAATTGATTTCATATATCTATATATGATTTGTTGAATAATCTGTGGTAGATTATAATGTAATTTGGATATATTGAATGCTATGGTAGTTTGGCTTGGATTTTTGTGTTTTAAATACCAATAATAAATGTTTTGAATTTGGAAAGAAAATTTGAAGAAAAATATTTATGGCGAAATTTGGATTTAATTGAAAGAAATAAATTTGGGCAAAATAAATAGTTTGGTTAAATTGTACTTGGCAGTTTTGGAATATGTAGAAATAGAGGTTTTTTTGAAAAATGTAAATAAAAGGATTTTAAACAATAGAACCTAAGTGATATTTGTTTAAGTATAAAAAACGAATTATTTTTAAAATAGAGATTTAAATTAGTTTGGGAAGATAAAAAGGAAAATTTGGAAAGAAGATACAAAATTGTTATACTAGATTTTTAATAAGATTACGAAAAGTAAAGTGGGATCTGAATTTAGTTGGGTTTTGAAATATAGTCGGATCATTTGAGAAATTAATTTAAATTTGGAAGTTAATTTAGAAATTGATTAAAAATCGATCAAGTATTGTGAAACCATTATAAACAGGAAATGAGACTATGAGATTTATAAAAAAGGTTTATAAATAAAGTAAAGTGATTATCAGTGGATAAATTGAAGTTACAAATTCACGGCGAGGATTTATAACAAGATGAGTGGATCGGTTTAAAAATTAAATGATAGATTTATTTTTTTGAAATGTGAAAAGGGGATTTACGGAATTGGGACGTAAATTAAATTGGGAATAAATCAAGAGAGATTTAAAAATGTTAGACTGGTTATATTGTAATTGGAAAATATATTTTATCAAGGAATTGTGTTTGTGTAAAAATGAAGGAAGGATTTTTAATTATTAACTGGGTAGTTTTAAAAAGGTGTTTTAAAGAATATTTCAGAAAATTATTTTTTTTTGTTTTAAAATTGTTTAAAGTATATTTAAATATTAACTAAGTTGGTTTATAGTAAGTTAATTATTATTTAAAGATTAATCAGTATTATTGTTTTTAAGAGGATAAATTATTCAACATTAATGTTATTATATAATAACTTTTATTTTAAGGAGCATTCTCCTAAATTTAACTTGGAAATTATTATAGAAATTTCATAAGTATTATTTTGAAATCTTTTAAATAAAGTTTTCGAGAAGTAATGGTATACTCGCAGGGCAAAATCGGAGGCAGTGAGTGCCTGCAGTTAAGTCTTGGATTTCTTGGGATAGAGACGTAAACATTGAGCTGTGAATCCATGGTTTGACACAGCAGTGGTACTTTCCATTTTATTTTGAAAAGTGTTTTCAAATATTTGGAAAGATAGTTGTGAACTTACTAAATTTGATAAAATAAGTACATACTTTTGGATAAAGAGATTTAGTTTATGTAAAATAAAATGGAAATGAGACTTCGTGTTTCAGTAGGAAATGATGTACTTGGTTGAATGATTGTTATTTGATAGTTAAATAACCGACTATCAAATTTGGACCCAAAATGTAACTTTGGGAATATCTAAGAGAAATACGAGAATTATATGGTACAGTTACCGTTCAAGGTGCTATACTGTATGTATAAACTGGTTTCGTTCTTCTAGAATGTTATAAGGAAATCTGTCCACTAACGGTTAGGGGCTGGTCTTCGATCTTATTTTCGTTTGTTTGTTTCCTAAAAAACCGTTATTGAGTTTACTGGGAAATATCGAACATTGTTTCGAAGAGATCGGGATTGGATAAATTATCTGTAAACCACTTCGATCCAACGAGTACGTTTTCGAAAGGAAAACAAGAGCATGGAGTCAAAGATGGAGCAGTGAAATGCAAAGGCTAAGCACTACTAATCCTTAGGGATTTTCCAAAATTAATGTAGTAGGAATAGTGCCTTCGGTTTCGTTCGGACCCAAAACGGACTTGTATGGATGAATGCTAACAGTACATTGTCATTGAAGGACAATGAGCATTCTAAGTGAAAATTCCTTAAAAGGTAATCTTAGCCTCTAGCTTCATAAACCTAGAATGACTGAAAAGTAGGGGAGATGCAGTAAGGCTAAGCGGGTAGCACCCAATTAGGGTATGTTTATCACCTTTCTAGATACCACTGGATATTATTACTATGATACATGAAAGGAGCTCGGAAAGGGTGGGAACACCTGGGGTGATAGCATATTCGACCTATCCAAGTTAGGGGTAGGCCGGTCTTGTGTTGCATGGGATCCCAGCATGGTCCTCGGTACGCTGTTTCTAGACGTGTACTATGACAGGTGATACCCCAGTACCTAGTCATTCATATGGAATCCATTCTCCAATACATGCCTTTACGGTTTTGATTGTAGAGCCTAGTATGCTGGAATTTAATTAATGTAACAATTTCAGTTATTTGAATAAGTATTTGTACTTAAACACTATTATAATATCAGAGGATTTGATATGAAATGTTTTGATTATCGTAAGGTAAAAATCCGTTGTGTTTGTTTGTGGCGTGGTCTTACGAGATACCTTTGATTTTCAAAGGATTTTGTTAACTTTAATAATTCAATTTGAGTGTGTTTTCTCCCGCTGGTTTTCCAGACTCACTCGGTTGTTATTTTATTATAATGCTTGGGTCAGACCGAGTATTACAGATACATGATATGATGCTATGGAGCTTTGGAGACGAGCTGGATGATGAAGACGTATTTCATGCATCTGATTATATTCCGCTGTGTATTGTAGGCTATATATTCAGTTTTTGTGAGGACGAGTTATTATAACTTTCTAGTATTGTATTATGGATGTGTTGTACTCTGATGATGTAATGTATAAATAATAGATATAGTTCATTTTTGTATAAAGACATGTTGTTATCCTTTATATATTGTTCGCTGCGATTGTGAGACTGTGTTGTTATTTCTATTTTCTTCTTTTACCTCCTTCTTCTTTTCCCTAATGATTTGGTATTTCCGACATTCGATTGCTCCGCATGTAATATAGTGGACATATTGATGCCGATTTTCGAAGGTCGAAAATCCCAGTTGTAACATCCTTGCCCTAGATGATAGTTGTGTTTAGTTGCTGTATAAAAAAAGAGTAAAAGCAGAATAAGATAACTAAAAGGAAAATAACAAATTTAAAGAAAGTGATAGAATCATCAACATAACATTTTTAAAAAGAGCTATTTTCTTATGTAAATGTGCATGGGGAAGTAAATATTTTTTTAGAATAGTAGCCTAAATCTCAAGTACGGAGGAAGATGTGCGTGAAAGAAAATAGGAGAAATATGAAGTTTTTCCGTTTTCTACCTTCTTTCTGACATAAGAGATTGAATTCAAAAAATTAGATTTTTCTAAAATTCAAATATTTAAAGTTGTATGGTAGGGTTTGGATGCAAAATTCATTGAACTACACCTTATTCAATAGGAATGTGGGAAAAATTGGATGAAAAGTGTTTTAAATTTTCAAAAGATTGCATTCATATACAAATTGCAAGTATATTTAGGATGTGTGCATCATGTTTTAAAATTAAATTTTTAAAGAAGCAAAGCATTCATATAGGAGGTACCGCTTAGAAATTCATGTACATGCATATATTTTGTATTGAATAACACTTTTACAAAAGAGTACGGAGGGTCGAAAAATTGGATGTACACAAAATTAATGTGATTTATGCAAGAAATTACGTAATTTTGGCCTTGTCGAATTTCAGGGACGAAATTTCCTAAAGGGCGAGAGAACGTAACACCCCGCATTTTTATATAATTAAATAAAATCAATTGAATTAACATAATTGCAAAAAAGAATATAAATGTCAAATATATGCATTTAAGAATTAAGAGGTTACATAGATTCACACAAGCAATGAGTGTGTGATTAATTGACGCATCAATCAATTAAAAGGGAAATTAATTAAGAGACATAGAGGCATTAATTAGTCAGAGAATATGTCACTTTTATAACATTAATAAATTAAGGGATCTTCTAATAAAGGGAAATGTATGTTGGGAATAAATTAAATAATAACATACATATATTAATTTATAATTGACGCAATCAATTAATTAAGAAATTAATTAAAGCCATTAAGTAAGTGTCAATTAATAAAAAAGGAAAACTTATCTGTCAATTAATTGGGTAATAAATTGGCGGTTTAAATATATACAACTAATAAATGCATGATTGAGTGACGCATAAGAATTGATTTGGATATCGATTAAACTGGGAAAACTTGTCAACTAATTAATTGACAATTAGTTGAGCATTTTAAAAAGGGTGTCAATTAATCAAAGAATATGCCCTTCTTACAATAGCTGATAATGTAAATTAATTATTTAGAAGAAAACGCTAATTATAAATCCATTAATAAATTAAACGGAGTAATTAAGTTTATGATGAAGGTAAGTTCATAAAAATAAATTAAAAAAGTACAACTTTTATATACAATCAATTAATAAAGGTATTAATTGATGTGTTCAAATAGGTGAGAAATTATAATGTATAAAAATCCATTAATATTGGATATACATACATACATACATACATACATACATACATACATACATACATGTATGTATGTATGTATGTATGTATGTATATATAAATGTATGTATATGTATGATCTAATTAATTGGACAATTAATGGGAGAATCTTATATAGAAGGAAACTTGAATTAATAAGGTTGTACTGTGAGAAATGCGGATTACGGATCTTAAGGCTGGAATAACACTAGAGGGGGAGGGGGTGAATAGTGTTTTGTGGATTTTCTAAATCTTTTTGAAACTTATGTAATTTAATCACCAACAAATGCAATTCACAGACACAGATATAATCATAGAATCAGACACAGATGCAAATACTAAATAAAAGCAGTAAAGTAAAGAGCACACCAGGATTTTATACTAGTTTGGAGTTACCCAAAATCTAGTCCCGTACAATCGTACAGATTTCTTATCAAAATAATCTCCTAGATTACACCCTCGGTTTCAAGGCTACGAGGTACACCCTCCTGTATTCGAGTCCAAGGAAAACTCTCTTGATTTAACCAGGCTACAAGATCACTTAATTGATTTCTGGGGCTACAATCACACCCAATTGATTTGAAGGCTCAAGCGCAACTTTTAGTGAACAGTTTGATTTACAAAAGATTCTATAACTTTGAATAGCACTGAGATCTTATGGAGAGAGTGGCAGAGAATCAAACAAGAGATAACCAAGTTTGATTCACATGGTATTTCGGCAGAGTAGAGTTCATGATTCTTTAGAATAAATATGGAAGATGAAGAGGAGAGAAAATAAATGAAATCTGGTAAAAAATTTGTTTAGAACTTACTGGTATTTATAGTAGAGCAACAACCATATCTATTCATGAAAGGATACGACAAATAGACACTTCTTTTGAAAATTAAAATTTGAAAATAACGGACACTATGTCGACATAGGGGATTGAGGGATGTCGACGTGCTCAGGCAAAATTGATGTTTTGATTTTCTTATTAAAATTGGTTTCTATAATTTGTCAAAACAATTTCTAAACTTTGTAAATATATTTGAATATATTTTAAACTTATAAAAGAGTTTAGAAAGTAATTTTTAATACAAATAATCTTAATCTATAAAGTGATTTAAAATCGGAGTATATAAATATTTTCAAGCTAAATATTTAAAACAAGATATGGTTTAAAAACAAGGACAATTTTGAAATCAAAATATTAACAATGATAAAAATAGTTTTGAGGCTAAAATATTTAAACCAAGAGAGATGTCTTTTTGAAAAGAAAGTTTTGAAAACATTTTTTTAGAAAGAAGAGATATATATTTTTGAAAATAATTTTTATAAAATTAGTGGATATCAAAATAGGACCACTATATGTTCCACTAGATATTGTCGTTGGTTCCATCCCACTAGGGTTCCATCCCTTTAACAGGCTCGAAGTGGATTCTATTTCACGAACAAATTTCGAATAAAGATGTAAGTGTTTTCAAGAAGTTTTAACATAATCTTAGACTCAATACATATCTTGTACTATTGAAATCTTGAGCTCTTGATATCTTGATACTCATGAGTCTTCAATCTTGATATCTTCAGTCTTGAATCACTATATTGTACAGTATTTATTTTTGGTACCTGCATGTTTATATCTTGCATATACATATATATCTAAACCATAATGTTAGTATTTATATTTTAAACAAGTTCTTAGGTTGTTGTCATCAAAACCATCATCTCAAGGACTAACAATCTCCCATTTTTGATGATAACAACTTTGTTTATAAAATATACTTCTCCTTCACAATAACTTCCTTTAAAACTAATAACTCCCCCTTAATCTAAGCCTCACTACTCTAACTACTCTATTTTATATTCCTCCCCCTTTGTCATCAATAAAAAACTTATCCTAAACTAATATAACTCCCCCTTAGTCTTATACTGGATGACAAATATGAAAGTTTAAACCCAATGAATATATACTATGCTTCATATAATGTTATACAATCCATTCAAACCAAATCAGTTCTAATCAAATCAAAGCAAATCGAATCAAATCAAATTAGAAAATTCAAAAATAAGCAATTCAAACCATAAGGAGATTAAATATTTCTAAGAACTTCAACCCATCCTTCTTCTCTAAAGATAGGGACTTTTTAATAACTTCCTAATCTTCATTATCTTGAATCAAAGTTCCTATAGGATTTGCATTGAGATCATCTTTGTTGAGAGAAAAAATCATCCAACGGAGGGCAACGAAATACTTCTCTTGTTCTTTTATCATCTGCATTTTACTTAGTTCTAAGTGCCTCTGATTGCGGAGAATGAAAATAAATATATTCTTGGATGAATTGAGAGTTTCTTCAAGATTATCACTTAGAGTTTGAGAAGAGGAAGCCACTTTTGATAAGTAGTGAAGAGATGCAAACAGAGATAAGTAGAAATGAAAAGATTACAAATTTCTGAAAGAAACAAGTGTTTAAATAGGCAGAAATTCGTTCAAAATGTATAGACACGAGTTAGTTATTTTAATTTCAAAATTTAAAAAATAACCAAATCTGACAGTTACGTGTCGACATAGAGGAGTAGAGGCATGTCGATATGGGTTTGTTAATTTGTGTCTTATTTATTTGGTGAATAAGTATGTGTATATATAAACTTATATACTATATAACATTTATTCCAGTGACGTGATAAGGTAGAAAAACATAAGATAGATGATTTTTATAAATAGATGAGATGATACATAAGATACTACATAATATGATAAAAAGAACAATACGAGCTCACACAAAACAAACTAATACATCACAACCTAGTTCTTAGAATGTGCTAGAGGATAAGGAGGATGATGATAAGCCAAGTCTCCGACCAACTTTAGCAAAGAATTTGTTCATAGTAGTGGACATTTTATCCAATTTCTTACTAACGGATCTTTTGAGAATCCGTCGATTTTCCACTATAATCTTTTGATTTTTGAGGAGAGTTTTGTTGGAAGGATTGCTAGTATTTGTAGGATATTCAATACTTTACAAGGAGGTTTCTTCATTATCTTCTTTATTTTCCATTTCCTCCCCTTCTTCGTCTTCTTCCTCCATATCTTCATGTGCCAATCTTTCATCCTTTTCGGCAAGAGATTCAAATTGTTGAAATATGAAAGGAATTTTCACGAGAGAAATGTTGGCATGATTAAACACTTTTCTTAAAACAAATTCTTCCCTTTTGTAATCAATGCTAAAATAATTAAAAATTCGAGTGAGATAGATTCCATGATACAAGGTATTCTCACCCATTTCCAAATTCTTAGGACAAAGTTCATCCATATTCACTTGCGCCCAATTAATGTTATAATGACCAAAGATAGCAAAAAGAGCTTTACAAACTTTTAAAGTTGGGTTATTGAAATTTCCCGATCTAGGAGTGATAGTATGTTGCAAAAGAAGATTGAGTGCTTTCGGACAAAAGTTACGATTTTTAAATTCGAAGTTGTCATTTCCTTCGAAAATGTGATGAAATGTCTCACGATCATGTTCATCAATATTAATAGTAGAAAAATATATTCCCGAATTCTTGCAATTGAGAATGTTTCTCAAATTTCACAATTTAAAACAATTTTAGTGCCTTTAAGACTACTCCAAATTTCTTCTTCATTTCCTTCATAAAAACCGCAATTCAAATTCGCATAAAACATTTTAACAAGATTTGGGTAACAAACAAAATCAATTTGAGAATTGTCAAAAAGACTAAGGATATGATTCTCTTCAATAAGAGTATTGATTTTATATGTAGAGACATCGCTAAAGATAGCAAACTTTCCCGTATGAACTTTTCCAAAATTAGCATAGCTTATATAAGCCTTGATTGCTTTCGGATCATTATAGAGATACTCTTTAATGGTTATAGGCAGCCTCATTATGGATGGAGTGCTTGAAGAATCCATTTTTTAAGAGAGTAGGAAGTTTGAAAGAGTGAAAGAGAGTTTGAATTCTAAAATGGAAGTGAAAAGGTATAATAAGATAATGGAAATAAATAGATATTCAATATACATGTTCTCTAGTAAAGAGGTACCTTTCCAAAACATTGAGTTTGGTGAAACAGTGAAGGGAAATTCAAAGATTTGAATACAAATTTGAATTTCAAATTTCCGACAGGGATGTCGACATCATGGATATGGCCATGTCGACATGGGTTAGAGAATTCATGTGACTTATATTTTCTTATATACTTTAATATCTATATACATATATTATTTTTAATGTCTATATATTTTCTGGAGTAATATTAAATATAATAATACTCATTTAATAAAAATACTATAATATTAAAAATAACAATAAACATAATAATAAAAAATTTAAAATTCAAACAATACATAATTTCAAAAACAATTAAACAATTTTAAGCAAATAATTTCAACCAATATATTGTAAACGTGTACCTTTTTCTAGATTTGTATCTCCGAGATCAACGGAATCATGAATAGGCATAAAACACATAGTTGAATTTTCTGTCTTCTGATCATCGTTGCTTGAGGATGAGTCTGAGTCTGAATCGTTAGTGTAGCGGTATATGCTCTTTTCCTTTTCTTTGTATAATCATTGCTTGTAAGCAACTTTTTCTTATCAGGATGCAGACAGTCTCTTTTGAGATGGCCTGGTTCGTCACAGTTGAAACATTTGACGTGGTTTGGTACTTCATTATGATTTCCAGAATTCCTATGATCATTCTTTTTGAAGTTGTTCATCTTTTTATATTTTAGAAACTTCCAAAAATTCTTTATCAAGAAAGCTATTTCTTCATCATCATCACTTCCCGAGTCCGATCCATCTGTTAATGCATTAGACGCAATTGACTTCTTTTTGAATGCCTTGCTATCTCTTCTCCCTTACATTTGTACTTTGAACGACATTAGATTTCCAATCAATTCTTCAATATTTAAAGTATTGATATTATTTACTTCTTCGATTGCAAGATTTTTCCGATCCTATTCCCGAGTAAGAGAATTTAGAATTTTTCTGACTTGATCTTCTTCGGAAAAACTTTTTCCTATGATATTAGAGAATGCACAATCTCCTGAAATCTACTATACATATCTGAAATGGACCCATTAGAATTCATTTTGAATAATTGAAAATGATTTGTGAGTATGGATATTTTGGCCTATTTGACTTTGCTTGTTCCTTTATGAGTAACTTTTAAAGTTCTCCTGATATCATATGCAGACTTACAAACAGATAATCTATTGAATTCATTCCTATCATGCGAACAAAATAAAATATTCATGGCTTTGGAATTATTTTGTGCAATAGTCTTTTGCTCAGCAGTCCACCATGCAAAACTAGTTGTGGGTTCAGAATATTCAGTTTGTGTGATATTCCAAGTGTCTAATCCTATAAGCTCTAAATATATTTCATCCTACATGCCTAATATGCATAGTTGCTGCCATTAAAAAGTGGTGGTCTGGAGTAGACCGACCCTCTACAAATAAACTAGTGATAGTGTTAACAGAACTAGTGTTGGTAGCCATTTTTAAAAATGTTCAAAATTCAGATTATGAAAACTTTGAAAACCAATGCTCTGATACCAAATGTGAGAAATACGGATTACGGATCTTAAGGCTAGAATAACACTAGAGGAGGGGGAGGGGGGTGAATAGTGTTTTGTGGTTCTCTAATTTTGAAACTTATGTAATTTAATCACCAAAAAATGCAATTCATGGACATAGATATAATCACAGAATCAGACACAGATTCAAATACTAAATAAAATCAGTAAAGGAAAGAACACATCAGGATTTTATACTGGTTCGGAGTTACCCTACATCCAGTCCCGTACAATCGTATGGATTTCTTATCAAAATAATCTCCCAGATTACACCCTTGGTTTTAAGGCTACGAGGTACACCCTCCTGTATTCGACTCTAGGGCAAACTCTCTTGATTTAACTAGGCTAAAAGATCACCTAATTGATTTCCGGGGCTACAATCGCACCCAATTGATTTCAAGGCTCAGTTGCACCTTTTACTCAACAATTTGATTTACAAAAGATTCTATAACTCTGAATAGCACTGAGATCTTATGGAGAGAGTGGAAAAAAATCAAACAAGAGATAATCAAATTTGATTCACTTGGTATTTCGGTAGAGTATAGTTTAGGTTTCTTTAGAATAAATGTGGAAGATGAAGAGGAGAGAAAATAAATGAATCTGGTAAAAAAATTCGTTTACAACTTACTAATATTTATAGTAGAGCAACAGCCATATTTATTCGTGAAAGGATACGACGAATAGACACTTCTTTTGAAAATTGAAATTTGAAAATAATGGACACCATGCCGACATGGGGGGGGGGGGGGGGTTGAGGGATGTCGACATGCTCAAGGAAAAATTGATGTTTTGATTTTCTTATTAAAATTGGTTTCTATAATTTGTCAAAACAATTTCTAAACTTTGTAAATATATTTGAAATATAGTTTAAACATAGAAAAGAGTTTACAAAGTAATTTTCCATATATATAATCTTAATCTATAAAGTGATTTAAAATTTGAGTATATAAATATTTTAAAGCTAAATATTTAAAACAAGAGATGGTTTAAAAACAAGGACAATTTTGAAATCAAAATATTAAAAATGATAAAAATAATTTTGGGGATAAAATATTTAAAACCAAGAGAGATGTCTTTTTGAAAAGAAAGTTTTGGAAACATTTTTTAAAAACAAGAGATATATATTTTTGAAAAGCATTTTTATAAAATTAGTGGACATCAAAATAGGACCTCTATATGTTCCACTAGATATTGTCGTGGGTTCCATCCCACTAGGGTTCCATCCCTTTAACAGGCTCGAAGTGGATTCCATTCCATGAATAAATTCGAATAAAGATGTAAGTGCTTTCAAGAAGTTTTAACATAATTCTAGACTCAATACTTATCTTGTACTATTGAAATCTTGAACTCTTGATATCTTGATACTCATGAGTCTTCAATCTTGATATCTTCAGTCTTGAATCTCTATACTGTACAGTCTTCATTTTTGATACTTGCATGTTTATATCTTACATATATATGTGTGTGTGTGTGTGTGTGTGTGTATATAAACCATAACGTTAATATTTATATTTTATAACAAGTCCTCGGGTTGTTGTCATCAAAACCATCATCTCAAGGACTAACACGTATAAGAAATGAATAAATGAATAACATTGGAGAATTATACGTTATAAGCTAACATAAATAAATCAACAAATGATGATGAGGATTGTTTTTAGAGTTAATCGGATGTTTCATAGTTGTTCACTACACCTATAAATTAAACATAACTTAACCTTATCCCACAATATTTTCATTGAATCAGCTGTTGTCATTTATAGCAAACTCCTCTTCTCTTCTCCCTCTTACTTTCTCCTCTGTCAATCAAATCTTTCCCCAGACAAAAAAATAAAATTAAGTAAGGACATACATATAAGCAAATCAAAGAATTGCGCAAACAAATCAGGGAATTTACAGCGAATTAAAAACGGGGAAAAGCGGAGAAAAGCGTAGCAATTTTAAAGGGATAGAGAATGAAGCTAAGGATAGCATGTGAGTGGATTTAATTATATCTTTTACGTTTATGAACTAGTGTATAATAGAGAAACCACTGTATTTTACACTATTCCAAAATAATAAAAGAAATACCTTGCAGTTATGAATTATTGTTTATAATATTATTTAGTATTAAAAATGGAAATGGATTTATAATATAGTTTTCATACCCAACTAAATAAAATAGAATTACTTCCTAGAATAGAAGAAAATAAATTAAAGTATGAAAGAAATCAAGTAAATTATTAGAAAAGAATTTGAAGTAGTAAACGATAATGAACCTAGATCTACATTTACCACGCAGACTATACAATAAGACAGTTATTATGAGAAGTAAATTATATAATATAAGAGAACTAAATAATATTTTATATCATAATAAAAGAAGTTAGATTAGAACAGAAAAGAAATGCTGGAGTTATGCACGGACTATAAAAGAAGATAAAATGGCAATTACAGGTAGAATTATAACGTAGGTTATAATTAAGTAATAAGAACGGAAAAACTTATTTTGAAACTTTGAACAAATTAATCAGCAATAATAATGGTAGAAGCTTATTTAAATAATTTATATTAAGTCAATAAGCAAATAAAGCAGGAATGATAAAAGAGGCTTATTTTAATGAACTTAAGATTTATATTAAGTTAAATAAGCAAGATAATGAATATGGCTCATACCAACAGCATTCCCTATTAAATAAGGGGAAATCTCACAATAGATAGAGGTGAGACGAGGGCAAGAATATGCAAATTAGGGTAAATAAGTAGCCAACATAATAAGAAAAGTAAACTAAATGTAAATTAAAAGATTAAACTTAGGGTCTAATAAAAGAGTGAGATGTGTTGGAGTAGCCCAAAGGATGAAGAGCCTAACAAAGTAGTTCATCATAGATTTCAGCAAAGGAGAAGCACATCAAACTTAGTTACTTTGGGCTAGAAGGAAGAACGAAACTTCAACATGACGTGAGGATACTCTAGGATGGCCCTCTAGGTATGCCTAACGAAGCTGCATCCCCAGAGCTAGGTCTGTAGGCGTTCCATCAAGAGCATGCATTGACTGCATTTGCATGGTAGGCCTAAGAAGCAGACCTTTGTAGGCAGTCAAAAGGGCTTGGTGTTCGGAGTAGGGTATTCGTATTACCAGTACTTGCAAGTAGGTTTAAGGATAGTCGCATGCGGATATCGGCCATCATCTAAACGAAGAGCGATTTCGGGAAAGACTAGAGTTAAACCATCAGTTAATTCTTTCACTATCGATTGGATAAGGGGACCACCAATTTGATGTTACATTGTTTGCGATAGGGCCTACAGGGTGGATCGTGTAGTGTATATGCAAGTATATGTGACAAAATACATGATGCAACTAAAACAATAGTAATCTAGGTAAATATAGAATAAGCACACCAGAATTTTATACTGGTTTGGACCTCTCATCCTACGTCCAGCCCCTAAGCTTCCCTTCGAAATTCGACTATCAAACACCCTCGCTTCGCCTGGAGGAATTGGCTTGGTTACAATGAATTGTTGTTGTAAAATATGTGTCCTATAACATGGATATTGACTAATAAGTACAAATGCTTCCACTATATATCTAGAGAGTATTGTCTGTGTAGAACTGAATATATGGAAGAGTGAAATACAAGTATAGATTGCTAGAGATCAAGAATATAATTAAGTATGTAAGTAGAGAGCGTAAGTAAGTAAGGTGAGACTTCTTCTTGATTCTTGATGATATAGTTGTAGAGAGGTTCCTTGAGTAGTTGCATCCATTAACAAGTGCTCTGTAGTTGCTTCTATCGATGATGAAGAGTTGCAGCGAAGAGAAGCAGAGATGTCTATTCGAACGTGGCAGTTGGAGTTTGAATTTAAATTCCGAGTTCGAAATCAGACGTTTGGTATTTATATTAGACGTATGATACTATGTATTTTTTGTATATAGTAGATTTTCAGACGTCTGAGTGTATCTACCAGACGTCTGGTTTTGTCTATTTCTTGTTCCAGATGACTTTTCTAGATGTCTGGCTTATGCACCCAGACATCTGAAATCTGTGCATGTCTGTTTTGTGCATCTTTCTTGCTGCTTCTTTGATCCTATCGACTTGTAGTCTCTTGTAGTGTTATTTGAGCCTTATTCTTGTCTTTCTAGTGATGTTGCTCTAGCAAGTACCTGTATATAGAAATATATATGCATATTCGATTTCCATTGTATAGTTGTTGTCATCGAAACCGTAGATTTGATTTCCTAGCAATCTCCCCCTTTTTGATGATGACAACTATACAATATACTTATATGTTATTTTGTAAATCTCCCCCTGAATATGTGCTTTTCATAATTTATTATGATCTTTATTATTTCTCCCCCTTTGGCATTATCAAAAGGATTTATTACTTTTTAGCTGTAGAAATTATTAATATTTACCAATCGTTGTAAGACAGAAATATACACAGAAATAACATACCAAAAGAGGAATTTCATTAATCACATTAAACGAGTACATTCATAGATGTTTATCATTTTGTACATAAGATGGAGTCCTAAAAATCTAAGAGTCTTTTGGGAATCTTTCACTTGATCATGTCCTTTATCTTCATTTTTGGTGTGCTAGGTTGCTTTGTAGGAGATGTAGGAGCTTGTTCTAGAGGTTCGTTCTCCTCAAAATGTTTGGAATGTTTCGAAGGAGGAGAAGGCACTGGGGTTGGCCAATCTTCTGAAGGTGGTGTAGGACCACGAACCCTTTGAAGAACTTCTTTTAGAACGGATAATACAATTGAAAGTGATGTTTCAACTGTGGCCAGGCGTGTAGCAAAAGACGTTTCAAAACTATCAATGCGCTTAGCTAATATTTTTTGATTCCGAGATAAAATAAGCTGATTTTGAAGTGTTAGGCCACAAATACTCTTATTTGGATTCGTCTCTGTGCGAGTCTCCAAAATATCATCTTGGCTTGTATAATCAAATGGTGTAGAAGGAGGAGTAGTCTTGTGATGTTGTTCCACCACTTGTGATGGTTCAGGGTGTGTTTGAGGTGGAGGTCCAGCTTGTCTGGCTTGACGATGTTGCGTCCACTCTTCAAATGATATAAACTCCAAAGGATTTTCTGCTAAGTGCATTAGTGAGAAAATTTTCGTGGAAGCATATTTCGGGAAAATTTCTTCAAAAGTGGATAAATAGGAGGGGATGTTGTTAGCACGTAGAAGTCTTATGATGTATGTGGCGTAGATAATCGATGGGCGTGATCGAGTCCAAAAATATTTGAGGTCGTCAAATACAAATTTAGCCCAATTTACCCTTGTTTCGCTGAATAGGACATACAGGGCCTTGTGCTCTAACTCCGTTATTTGCTCATGACTACCAAGTTGGGGGATGATAGAGTTGATAATCATTCGAGTTAGGAGTCTTGCCTTAGGTATTTAGATGCGAACTTAGGCATTTCATCTTCCCACATTTGATGTGTGATATTGTCCCTTGGCTTGAAATGCATATCGGGAATATTATATAAATCTTCGCCGGTGTCAGAACATCCAAGAGTTCTACTTATAATTCCTGGAGTGAGCCTAATTGTGTTGCCATAAACGCTAGACCATAGCCAATTATCGTCGTTTTCAGTGTTCCAAATTGCTGTGCTATCCAAATTAGCGTAGAGGAGAAATATGGCTAATTATTCAATTTGGATATTATTGGGATTAAAAGATATCAAAGTTTCTAAACCCACGGTTTCACACATTTCGTCTAAATCATACATTGGAAACTTGAGTAAATTATGTAAACTTTCTTCAATTGTGTTATTTCGTTTATTATAAATTTTATATGCCTTGCTACGATCCGAATATCCAACAAAGATTCCTTTATCGGCCTTCAGGTCAAATTTTCCTAATTTTTTTATATTTAATATAAAACATTTTGATCCAAAAGTTTTAAAGTATGATACTTTATGTTTTCTTACCAAAAATATTTCAAAACAAGTTTGTTTAGTCCTAGGTCATATGGTTACTCGATTCAAAACATAACAAGCTGTGGCAATAGCTTCAGCCCAAAAATATTTTGGTAGACCACTATTATTTAATAGTGTTCATGCATATTCTTGTAACGTAAGATTTTTTCTTTCTACTATACCATTCTGTTGAGGTGTGCGGGGAAAAGAAAAATTATGACTTATAATTTTTTAAATACAAAAATTAGTAAAAAGATCATTTTTGAATTCTCCACCGTGATCACTTCGAATATTCTTAACTTTCAAATCCATTTGTGTTTTAATTCTTTTAGCAAAAATTTTAAACATACCGAAGGGGTCACTTTTATGTTTGAAAAATAAAGTTCGTTTATATCTTGAAAAATCATCAACTATGACGAAAACATATTTGTTGTGATTTATAGATCGTACTTGAGTTGGACCAAATAAATCTAAATGTAATAATTCTAATGGTTGTTTTGTAGAAATGTTATTTTTAGATTTAAAAGAGCTTTTCTTTAGTTTTCCAATTTGACAATCATCACATAAATTTTCTACTTTGTAATTTATATTAGGTAAACCTCTAACTAGCTCATATTTTGCTAATTTATTAATATATTCAAAATTAATATGACAAAATCGTTTATGCCACAACCATGGATCGTCATATTTGGCGGTTAAACACAAATCTGAATTTCGATTTACATTCATATTTAAGACATAAATATTTTTGTTTGTAAAACCCTCAAATATAAATTGTTTGTTATTGTCGGCAATGTTACATCTATCTTTTCCAAAATTGATTTGAAATAATAGGAGAGTTAGAAATACCAGAGTTGACGACTTCTCAAATGCCCACGACATATCCTTTTGAGTTATCTCCAAAGGTTACCATTCCACCATCGATGTATGTTATATTTGATAACATTTTTGAATTTTCGCTGCTTGGACCATCCACTATCAAGTATCCATTTCTCCTTATTTTTTATTTTGGATACCTGCAAAATAAAAGATGATTTAATTGGTACCCATATACTTTTTTAAGGTCCTAGATGTTAGAGATAGCCGTACCCAAGAAGGTTTGGTACCTTTATGTACATAATTTTTATTATGGACTACATTTTCTAAAAAATTATTAATATGTTTTTGTCAAATCAAAATATTATTTGTCTTAGGAATCCAAATTTTTATATTTCTGGTATTCATTTTAGACTTAAGTGATCTTTAGTCTTTTGATAAATACAACTATATTTCTTAATATTATTCCCTTTTTGTTCAGGAATATTTTTAAATCCTATTTCATTTCTATTACCTGTTGGTTTTGAAGTTTTGATAAGATTTTCCAAATCTTGTTTTCCTTTATTAAATTTTGAAACATTATTTGTAATTTTATCTAAATTTTCTTTTAATTCTAAATTTTCAATTTTCAATGTTTCAATATTACTTTTCAAGTTGATATTTTCTTTTAACAAGTCATCCTTTTCTAGTCTAAAACCGTATAACTATAATTTCATTTTCAATCAAACTATTTTTAATTTTTTCTTGAGATAATTCTAGTTCCTCCTCTAAAATAATTCTTTCATCTTTTAACATTCCTACTTCAAGTTCTAATCTATTTATTTTGGCTATATGTTCTTTGTTCAATTTTTTAATTTGTCTAAATTTATCATCTAATTCCATGCTAAGTTCTAATAATTCATCATAACTATGTTCGGGACATACCTCATCAGTTTGTGCCATAAAGTACACATTAGCTTGTTCTCCATCACTATCGCTATCACTGTCTGATGATGATAAAGAATCCGAGTCATCCCATGTTACTTTGAAAGCTTTCTTCTTTTTGAATTTTTCAAATTTGTTCTTCTTTTTATCATTGTTGAGCTTAGGACATTCTTTCTTCATATGTCCAAATTGGTTATATTCATAGCATTTGACTGATGTTTAATTTGTTGAGCTCGATTTTCCTCCTTTCTGAAATCTAGTCATTTTCCTAAATTTCTTGAATTTTTTGTAGTTTTGGCAATAAATACAATTTCTTCTTCGTCTAAATCAGAGTCTTCATTCGTTGCTGGGAATGCTATGCTCTTCTTTTTCGAATTTTATTCTTTTCGTGCTTGCAAATTAGCTTCATAGGACATTAAATTTTCTATCAATTCTTCAACCAAGAGTGTTGAGAGATCATTAGCTTCTTCGATAGCTAATACTTTTCGTTCCCACTCTGGAGTTAAAGAATTGAGTATTCTAGATACTAAATAAAAATTTGTGAATTTGACTCCAAGTGCCATTAAATCATGTTGAATGGTTTGGAATCTAGGGTACATGTCTGCTATAGATTCATTTTGTTTCATTTTAAATGATGAAAATTGATTTTATAAAATTGAAAACATAGTTTGTTCAACTTTGTTTGTGCCTTCGTGTGTAACTTGTAAAGTATGCCAAATATCATATGCAGTGTTACATAACATGACACGTGAAAATTCATTTTTATCTAGTGAACAAAATAAAACATTCATAGCTTTGGAATTATTAGAAGCTGCGGTTTTTTGTGCATCATTCCATTTGTTCATAGCAGTGTCAGTTGCTTCATATTTATTTTGAGTGGCTGACCAAATTTTTAATGCATTAGCTTCCATAAAAATTCTCATACGTGTTGACCAATATGCATAGTTAGAAGCATTAAAAAGTGGGGGTCGTGCTTTGGGTTGACCTTCTTGAAAAATGCTTGCCATATTATAGTTATTCAAAAATGTGTTACTGTATTTTGATCTAAACTTGCTCTGATACCAATTGTAAGTCTACATGGTGGATCGTGCAGTGTATATGCAAGTATATGTGACAAAATATATGATGCAAATAAAACAATAGTAATCTATGTAAATATAGAATAAACACACCAGGATTTTATACTGGTTCGGACCTTCCATCCTACGTCCAGTCCCGAAGCTTCCCTTCGGAATTCGACTACCAAACACCCTCGCTTCGCCCGGAGGAATAGGCTTGGTTATAATATATTGTTCTTGTCAAATATGTGTCCTATAACACGGATATTGACTAATAAGTACAAATGCTTCCACTATATATCTAGAGAGTATTATCTGTAAAGAACTAAATATATGGAAGAGTGAAATACAAGTATAGATTGCTAGAGATCAAGAATATAATAGAGCATGTAAGTAGAGAGCATAAGCAAGTAAGGTGAGATTTCTTCTTGATTCTTGATGATATATATATTTGTAGAGAGGTTACTTGAGTAGTTGCATCCATTAACAAGTGCTCTGTAGTTGCTTCTATTGATGATGAAGAGTTATAGCAAAGAGAAGCAGAGATGTCGATTCGAATGTGGCAGTTGGAGTTTGAATTTAAATTCCGATTTTGAAATTAGACGTCTGGTATTTGTATCAAACGTCTGATACTATATATTTTTTGTATATAGTAGATTTTCAGATGTCTGAGTGCATCTACCAGACGTCTGGTTTTGTCTATTTCTTTTTTCCAGAGGATTTTTCCAGACGTTTGTCTTGTGCACCCAGACGTCTGAAATCTTTGCATGTCTGTTTTGTGCATCTTTTTTGTTCCTTCTTTGATGCTATCGACTTGTAGTCTCTTGTAACATTCTTTGAGCCATGTTCTTGCCTTTCTAGTGATGTTGGTCTAGCAAGTACCTGTGTACATATATATATATATATACATATATATATATATATATATATATATGCATATTCGATTTCCATTGTATAGTTGTTGTCATCGAAACCGTAGATTTTATTTCCTAACAACGACCACTTAACTCTTTAGAAGTCTTTTGGTTAGTTGAGGGGTGGCTACATGGGGCCATAGCTGCGATGAAAAAGAGACAGACCAACTAGAATATCTGTATTGTAGGCCTATTGAAGCGGTCCTTTATAGATATAGAAAATCCCCGATTGAATTCTGTACAAAGTAGACCTTTTTGGCGGGATTCAGATATTAGGCAGAACGATTATATAGTCCTCAATGTGTGCACTTGGTGGTACATTGTGGATGTCCGAGCACTGACATAAACTAGTGCGGACGCGATTTACGTTTTCATAGTAAGTAGTGGAACATCTGTATTATAAGCCTTACGAAGCAATACTTTACGGATGCAGCTACGGAACGCTCATGGAGCAAGACGATGGAGCATTTGTATTGTAGGCCTTACGAAGCAGTCATTTACATATGTAGTTACGAAACGCTATCGAAGTAAGACAATGGAGCCCTTTTTCGAGGAGGATACGAAAGGTACCATGGGTAGTACCTAGGACCAATATGTCATTGGGCATATAGCTACATATATGTATATATTAGTTATTAGGTTTAATCTACTATGGAGTAGACGACACGGTTCACGAACAGAGGCGAGGGTATTGTAACCTAATGAACATAATATAAGAGTAAATGGAAATAAAATGATATATGTAGAATGTTTGCACAAAAAATGGGCAAACACCTCCAAGTCGTATGATTTAGTTGATTATATGTTGTTCTTAATGATTTGGGTGATTTATGCAAATATATAAAATAGATGGACTAAATTGTAAAAGACACACAGATTTATAGTGGTTCGGCCAGAATGTGCCTACGTCCACTTTATATGTTATTCTCCTTTTCTGTTCAGATTACAAGTACAAAGCTTTGATTACAAGTATTTGAAAGTTGTTTGAAAGTTCTATCCGTGCTTGAGCTCTCAAACTTGTCTACCATTGTTGTACCCCTACCCTTCTATTTGTAGAGTGAGGCTGGGGGTAGGGGTCTTGGATGTATATAGCTGTTGGTGGGCCTGCGCTGATGTAATCTGGCCTGGCAGTGTTGGTTCGGTAATACCTTCCTCATGTTGGTTCGGTATTGGTAGATGCCTCTGGTTCGGTAGTGAATGGCATGTGTGTTGGTCCGGCGGTGAGGGCGTAGCTTGGTCCGGCGGTGGATGGTTCGGGCCTTAGAGGTGAGTTGGTGTCTTGGTTCGGAGGTAGATGGTTCGGTGGTGAGTGGTTCGGCTAGGCATGGAAATGGAGTTGGACCGGTAGTGCATGGAAATGGTGTTGGACCGGCAGTGCATGGAAATGGAGTTGGACCGGCAGTGCATGGAAATGGAGTTGATCCGGTAGTGCATGGAAATGGAGTTGAACCGGTAGTGCATGAAAATACGCCCAACATTTGCCCCCCAAAGTGGGGCATATGCTTGCATATGTCGTGCTTTGTTTTAGGACATCCAGGTTGGACATCCTCATTCGGTCCCGAGTGTCGAAGTAGTTGGTCCGGTCATCTATATTCGCCTATAAGTATGGGCTTTATGCTTTCGTTATTCCTTACTATCTGGAACAGCTGAATCGAATTCTACTTCTGCCGAATCAATCATACTCCCAAGCCAACCTTTACTGCCGGACCAGGTAAGGCTTTCTTCAACCGAGTAAGCTCCGTTCTTGAATGACCGAATGGTACTCGGGGACCTTAAGTACCGAATGAGCTCAAACCTTGAATTACCGAATGATCTCAAATCTTGAATTACCGAATGAACTCAAATCTTGGGTTGCCGAATGATACTCGGGGACCTTAAGTACCGAATGAACTCAAGCCATGATTTACCGAATGCGTTTGAGAAGTACGAGTGCCGAATGGGCTTTAGTCTCGAACTACCGATCGGGCTTTTATGTTTTGAACTACAAACGAAATTCTAGACTTCATGCACTTGCTTGTTTACTTCCCTCATTCTAACGACGCACTTTTTGTGTTTGCAGATAAATGTCTCGTAAAGTCGAAACTCGGTCAGATAAGAAGAAATCCATGGACAGAGAAGAGTCCTTCACAGTGCCCCCAGCTCAGTCAGGATCGGGATGTCATGGACCTCCCCCGAGATCACTAGTAGATGGGTACGACCCTCAGGAGCTCCTGAACTCGCCACCTGACTGCTTTCCTAGCTCCCTTAAAGAGAAGCAGCTTGATGTTATATCTCGTTCTTTCGGGATTGACAGAGCGCACATGGTGCTGCCAGGGAATGGAGTTATGCCGTATGACCCCCCTGAAGGATATTTCGCTTATAGTAGGTACCATTGCATGTGCGGGGCCATTCCCCCGATCAATGCTTGGATAGTCAGCTTCATTACCTATTTGAAGGTGGCCCCTTTCCAGCTTCAGCCTAATTCTTATGCTATCTTGGTGAGTCTTTTCATCATTTTCCAGAGAAAATATGGGCGTCCCCCTTCTAACCGGGAGATCCGGTATTTGTACAACTTGAGGGGCTATAAGAAGGAGCCTCCATACATCAGCTTGGAATCGGCCGTATCCTTCAAGCCGGTCCTGGACTTATATTCGAAGTTCAGCATGTTCAAGAGAGAATGGTTTTTCGTCAAGGATGATTCTGTTTCTATCCGTTGCTTCACCTCCGGCTGTAAGTTGAAGCTTATTTATAATTTCCGTTCTGACTGCAATACTTCTCCTTATGTGTTTTTATTTCTTGCTAGCGACAGGTGGCATTGCGGTCGTGGAGAACGATCACCTGGTTCAGATGGCTGCGGAGATAGAAGCCATTTCGGGAAGGGAGAGGTCAGCTTCTTACCTGATCAGGAATGCTACTCTTCTGCAGCACAACTTGATTCTACCACGTCAGTCTGTGGTCAAGCAGAGAGACACAGCTGAGGAGAGGGCCGTCAAAGCTAAAGGATGGGCCACGATGAAGAGCAGCAAGAGGAAACCCTTCTCGATACCTCCAGTCGCCGGAGGGAAGAAGCTCAAGAAATCCGATGGACCCTCCCCTAGCACATGTCCAGATGTTCAGGAGGAGAAAAATGTAGAGGAGGAAAGAGGCGAGGAGGAGAGCGGAGGTGATGGAGAAGGTGATGGTGGTGATGGCGCCGGGGCTTTGTCTTCTGGGCAAGCATGGGAGATCCAAGACTGGACAGATGATGCTTTCCGCAGGCTTTTGAGGGGTTGGAGGAAGGATCGGCCTTGGTGGAGAAGCCAAAGAAAATTGATAAGGCCGGGACTGGTGCCGATCCATCTTCCAAGATCATTTCAGCTAGGGCAACTCCGGCGATTCAAGGTGAATTTTTGACTCCTCTTTTAACTCCACATGTTTAATGGATTATAGTCCCATGCATGCTTGTAACACTTGGTTTTTATTCCAGGAACGGGTAAGGTGGCCAAGACATCAGACATTCGGCACCATCTCGAACAATTCAAACTCCTCAAAGCTTCCGCTAAACCAAAGCCTCCGACCAACCGTTCCGGGGACGTAGTCGGCTATCATCCTCTTCTCGGAGTTATTGAAGAGGATATTCAAAAGAAAAAGAGGAGTCGCTCCTTATTCGAACCTTCACCTGGCCCTCCGCCCCCAACCCAACCTATTCATGATATCACAGGGGAGGATACTGAGTTCATACCCTCTCCGCATCCGTCTGAGAATCCTACCGTTACTCAGATTAATCGTCCCGGCTTGGCTCGTAATCCATTTGCGGGTCATCCAGATCTGGATCCGGGTTCTCATGATATTTCCTTTGACGAGGTTACCGGTGAGCACCTTCTCCCTCGCAATCCTATGGTAAGGGTGCTTGATGAGGCCAAGTCTCTGGACCTTGATTTGCTTACTACTCGGATTGTAACTATGGGGGATGAAGCTAAGGCAAATATCGACCGGGTTGCTGAGGAGACTAGGAAGTTGATGGGGCATCATGCCCGACTGGTCAAGGCCGGGGAGGAAATTGGGAGTGCCAACATAAGATTGCGGTTAGTGGTTGCCGACCAGGCCAAGCAACTCTCCGATCAGGCCATCCAGATCTCTCAGCACGAGGCTGCCTCCAGACGGCTAAAGAAAACTATGGAAGAGGCTAGCAGAGCCGAGCTGCGGAAAATGGAGGCCATCTGCAAGGAACGGATTGATATGGACATTGCAACGGTGGACGAGGTTCGGAAAGCGAATCTCGAGCGGGTAGAGGAGTTATCTGGGAAGCTTGAAGCCATGGAGCTTGCTCAAGCCAAGCTGAAGGAGGAGATGGAGGCGATGAGGAAATCCCTTCAGGCTGACCGCTCGCGATACCGATCGGAGAGGGATGCTGCCGTTGCAAAGCTGTTGGCTTCTGAGGTCCGAATGAGGGAGTTTGAGGAGAATGAGGGGATGATGGATGAGATGCTCCAGGATATGTATTTCCGTACTTGGAAGCAGGGCAACTTATCCTAGATGGATGATTATCCCCGGATCATGGCCAGGATTTATCTCCAGGCTCTGGAGGAGGTCTAGGCTGATGCGGATAAGGAGGGTGGCATGGCCTTCAGAATGGATGTGGTTACGGCCCAATTCACTAAGGAGGAGAAAGTGGCGGTGAAGGAGGGCATGCGGCTGCTCGCTGCTGAGGAGGTAGGTGTGCGGTTGGGGGATGATGATCAAGGAACATATGTTGGTAAGTCTTCCCTTTTAGCCTTTTCATAGCTTGGTTACTCATTGTTTATTCAATGAATTCTTCTCCTGAATTGGACAGGCGGGACCTCTGAAGCGCCAACTATCTCTGGTCAGCATGCTGGGAGCTCTGATCCGGCGGTTAAGTAGACCTCGGAGGGCCAGCAGGATAGAGGCGAAGCCCCGATGCAGTAGGCTCCTTGGCTTAATCTGGACATTTTTCAGCTTACTTGACATTGCTGTCTATGTTAGTCTTAAAACATTAATGTAATTTTCAGGCTGTAATTATATAATGAACAACTTGATTTTTGGCATGTAACTTTATAACATAAGCTGATTTTGTCATGTTTGAATGCTGTCGTTATTTTGATGTGTTGCATGAAATATAGCTGTGCATGTGTTAGTGATTCAATTGTGTTTGACGCTAAGTTCTTGCTTAAAATATAATTTCATGTCTTGCAATGTTAGTGTGATGTGCGTATAAATTATAGTTACATATTTATGTACAAGAGAAGAAAGTACCGCCCTTCAAGTTTTAGCTGTAGACGGTAGCTTTGAATGCCTTGTGTAATCGAATATGGAATGCAGCTGAATGACCTGCCATCTAGCTGTGAGTTCTTATTCCTATTAGCGAGTGTCTCCTATTCCGTGTCCTGCACTTTAGTGAACGTTATAGAGGATAGGAGGAAAGTTTTTATAAATAAAATGGAAATATAAGAAATAGTAGAACTTCCAATCACGGAAGGCCTTCGACGCGTTTAAGTTCGTGGCAATCGGGCTTTGTAGTCACTTTCCCTAGCTGTGGGTCTTGGAGACATTTGTCACCCATCTTACGCCTCCGCGGGGAGTTTTTCTTTTATACCACAACCGTACTTACGACACATCGGAGCCGGGATCGCGCACGGTAACTACCCGGGCCATTATGGCCCGTAATCGTGGGTATTATTCGATTTACCATGGCCGGCTAGCGCGGGTGCCGATCGTCAACTGTGAACTGCCCCTGGCAGGCCACACCTTATGTTGCGGCTTATAATTGGTTCACGGTCGCCGGCGAGCCGAACGCCGTAACGAGCTGCCTAGGCCATGACTGGCCTTCTCGGCGGCTTATAATCGGCTCATTACAGTTGGCTTTAAGGGCCGTCACGAGCAATGAGTTAACCCGCAGCAGAGGGATGCTGGAGCAAAAGTGTCTCATTGGCGAGGGCATAGATTCGTATAATACCTGTTAGGTTTTGTCCAGGTGAAGTTGTGCTGTGATGCCCTGAATGGGGATGCCCTCTACACAGGATTTTGTTCAACAGAAAAGGATAAAGCTCAGCAAGTAGCCAAGATATAAAGGAACAAGTTAAAAAAGAGACAAGTTTTTAAAGTGGTTCGGCACGAAAATGCCTACGTCCACTGATTCTCTTTGTTAATTCACTTTATATGGGCAGTACAAGTTAAGAAAAGTATCGACGAAGGTGTTGGATGTTCCATGCCCTCTGGAACACCTCTCCGTCCACTGTTGATCCGTTGTGGAGATCTTTATGAATTACATATGGTCCGTCCCAGAGATCTAGCGCTCCGGGGCGCTGGAAGATTCGCTTGAGGACAAGATCTCCTTCTTGTAAGCTGCGATGCTTGAATTTGGAGTTGTATTGTGCTGCCACTTTTTGCTTGTGAGCTGCTGCTTTGAGTGCTGCATCATTTCTTCTTTCTTTGATTAGATCCAAAGACATGTGGAGGAGTTCTTCGTTCTCTTATGGGTTGTAGTGGTTCCTACGGTGGGATGGCACAACAGTTTCAACTTGGAGCATGGCCTCCGATCCATATGCCAAAGAGAAAGGAGTATGCCCTGTTGATGTTCTGAAAGACGTGCGGTAGGCCCAAAGTGCCGTAGGAAGTTCATCCACCCAAGCGCCTTTTGACTTTTCAAGCTTCTTCTTGATTAGAGTTTTAAGAATTTTGTTGACAGCTTCGACTTGCCCATTTTCCTAGGGATAAGCCACAAATGAGAAGCTTTTGTGAATTCTGTGCTCTTGGCACCAGTCGGCGAACTCCTCGCTGTCAAACTGAAGTCCATTGTCCGATATGATTTTGAGTGGAACCCCGTACCTGCATAGAACATTTTTGATCAAGAAGTTAATAACTTTTGCCGAAGATATTTTATTTAGAGGTTCCGCTTCCACCCATTTGGTGAAATAGTCGACTGCCACTATAGCATATTTGGCTCCGCCTCGGCCCATCAGCAGTTCGCCAATCAAGTCAATTCCCCATACTGCAAAGGGCCAAGGGTTGGTCATTTGTGTAACGACCCGTAAATTTTCGATAATTAAAATAGCTAATTTAATAAGATTTCGTGATTTAGTGTTAGAAAAAATTTGTAGTTCGTTTAGAATAATTATAACTGGAATGAATTGCAACAATAATTATCCAAGTAATGAAAAATAAAAGCTACTTAGTGAATGCCTTTGAAATCAAAAGTTGAATAGGATAATAAATGTTGAATTCATTGGGTAAAATAGAGTAATTGATTGATAAGTAAAATCGATTTAAAATCAAATATTGAATATTGAACAGGTAAATTGTTTAAATTTAATATTTAAAACTTATATAATAATTTAATAATGGGAATTGAATAACCGTATAATGGAAATAGTTGTTTTACAATTTTAATTCGTTTCAAAAGTTAAATTTTATAAGTTAGTTTTGAATATTTCAAAAGATAGTGATTTAAGAATAATCAAATTTGTTAAATTTAATATTACGAATATTTGAATAAATTAAATTTCGAATTTGATATGAATAATTTGATATTGAAATTTAATATATCAAAATAGAGTGAATAATTTAAATTTGATTTAATATGATTCAAATTGGTTTCCTAAGTGAATGTAAGTTATATTGGGATTATAATAGAGTTAATAAGATTTTAAAATTGGAATTTATTGGATAATTGAATAACGGGTTCAATATGATTAAAAATGATTTGTAAAATTTTATTTTATCATACTAAAGTAAGAATGATGTTGTAGAACTTTTAAAATCGAATTAAAAGTAAATTTGTGAAAATTGAATATTTTAATATTTAATTATCGACTGGAAAATAGCCAATTTTCGAACAGTCTCAGAATTGGACGAAACTAGTTCCATTGGATCCGTAATAGTTTGTTATTATCGAATTTCAATTTTCGTAGCAATCAGAGTTGTCGTTTGACCGTGGCAGCTCGAAACGCGTTGAAATTGTTTTAATATTAATTTGGCGAGTTAAAATAGTCATTTTTCAAACGGTCTCGGATTTCGACGAAATCGGACCCGAAATGTAATATTATTGTAAGGTTTCAAATTTCAAGTCAATCGGATTTACCGTTTGTCCGGGGCAAGCCAAAACGCCTAGAAATTCGTTTAATCGATTTAATTTAAAATTGATCGTTTATTGCCATAACTTGCACAGATGATCGAATTAGCTTCCGAAACACGTTCCATTGTGTTCAGAACGTGGGATAAACCTTAGAAACGCCTGCCGGCACGTTTTGTTTGGAGATCGTTTGAAAAAGCATGTGAATTTTGGAATTAATAATAATATAATATATATAAAATTTTATATAAACATGTTGAGCAGAAAACCCTATTCATTTTTCGTGGCCGCCTCCTTAAGTTCGATGGCCGAAAAGTTGCGACCTTCCACCCTCAATCTCTCGTCATCCGTGCCGTTTTAGCCTAAACCTCCAACATGAAACCAGTAGATCACTTCGAGACGAACGCATCCATACGGTGATGATCATTTCTGGTCACCGCGTTTGACTTGGATTTGCGTGCGTTGGCCTGCCGTTCGAGTACCTGAGGCGTATAAATGGGGGCACCGAGCTTGGCTATAGGGCGGTCGTGGGTAGAGTCGGAGCTGGGCTTCGACGTGACGTCGCTTGATCGGAGCGAAGTCGACCATAGGGGTTGCGGCTATTAGGGTTTGGGCGGCCTTGGTGGGTTGTCGCGTATCATCTGGAGGGAGTGGGAAAGAAGAAGTTCGGCCCTGATGTTGGGCAGTGAATCCAACGGCTGATAATTGATGTAGGGTTTTAAACTGTAAAATAATTTGAAAAATTATTATTTTATAATTCGTTCAAACTTTAAAAAGCTGTATCTTTTTCATGCGAGGTCGAAAACGCACGAAACGAATTGTGTTGCAATCGTTTCGTCGAGCACTAGGCTATGGAGCTGGATTGGAACCATTTGGAGCTAGAGAAAATTTTGGATTAAATCGAACGTCGTTCGATTTGATTTGAAATCGTAAAAATCAAGGTGAGTGTTTTATAACGCTCACAACGTACTAAATATCTTTATGCTAGTTAAATTGACATTATAAAGTGTTATGTTTTTATTTGTCATTGTTTGATAAAATTTAATTATCATATAGATTGTCATTTGAATTAATCTTTGAAATTAAATTGACAGTTAAATTTAAATTGAAATTGAAATTGACTTGCGATTAAATTACCTGACATTGATAACTATGAAATTGCTATGAATTGTATTGTTTATTGGATGATGTATTTTGATGGATGCTATTGGTTGATAATTGAATGTTGGATGTTATTTGCTTATATAGATCCTGTTATGCATACATATGATACTGTGATTAAATTTAAGTAATATATACTCATCCCTGACATTTAATTGAAATAAATAATTACTTGGCCATAGGATAGAAAATTATATACGGACACCGAATTGGCTAAATTAATAATTTTTAAAATCGCCGATTTGAAATTTATTTAAATGGTTTGATTTAAAAGTTATAAATAGAAATCAATTTATAGAAATTGAATTTATCGAAAAAAAATTAGTTTGGAATGTTGAAATAAATTTTGGTTAAAAGGAATTGTAAAATAATTAAAGTGGAGACTTTGGAATTTAAAATCGGGATATGATTAAATTTTGAAAATTGATTTGTATAAATATTTAACCTTAATTCGAGCTTTGAATATTACTAAGTGAAAGTGATATAAAAATGATATTTTGAAATCGAGCTTGGAATTGAACCATATTTGAAATTTGGATTTAAACTTGAATATTGATGGAAAATTTATTAAGTGTTATAAATGGATATTTTGAAATCAAGCTTCAAATCGATAAAAATTGAAATTGAATAAATTGAAGGTGAATGTAGAATTGAATTTATTTGAAGTTAAAGTTGACGTTGTTTTGAATTGAAATCGAAACTGAATCGGTAGAATGGAAGTTGAACTTGATTTGAATTGGGAAGCTGATTTAATTTGTTTTTCTAATTACTCGGTTATATAAACCATTTTGAATATTTAAACTATTTTGATCTATTTTAAATCTACTTAACCCAATTTAAATTATTTTAAACTAAATTTATCTATTTCAAATCCATTTTAAGATTTTAAAGTATTTTAACTAATTTAATTATTTAAACTACTTTTAAATTACTTAAAACTATTTTTCTAAAATTCTAAGCTGGTCAATAAGGTGAAATGTTTATATTTAAATCTTGAATTTAAATACGAATTGGGTTAAATGAAGTTGCAGCCTAAATTGAAATTCGAAATGATTTTGAAATCGAAATGAGATATTGATGCGGAAAATGATTTTGAAACAGAATCTTACATTCGGAAGATACGATGATATTTTGAAATGGATTTGATTTTTGAAGGGAACATGATATTTTGATATCAATTATGAACGATTTGAAATGTAAAGAGCCAACGGTGTAATAATACGTAGTTATTAAAGAGACCAGGATCGGATATGGACATACTCTCTGTCGATACCGAAAACCACTTTACTAACTATTATACGCGGAGTGTTGATCCAGAATGAAGTGGATGGTTTGGTGAACGCGTTGACTGAAGAAAGAGAACGATTATTGGATGACCCCTGACATGACTAAAACAGGTGCCGCGCCGGGCCATTGAGGTTCGCCACCTCTAGCGGACACACTTCTTCGATACCATATCTATTGCATTTGTGATGCGATTTGGGTGCACCCCTTGATTTCGGAGTGTTGTTTCGCGGTGTTGCGGTAGCTGCTGGCTATGCCCAACATCAGTCCGGATCACGCAACTACTAGTATCCTAGTTGGTATCGCCTCATGTACCTTGTCATACTAATTATCCCATTCGCGGCCACTACGTTTTGATTTGTACCTTGAGTATATGGATTGCCCTCTGGTGACTTCCGGTTTTGGGGAAACTACGGTCTTGTATATGCTTTTGGGAATATAAAATGTGTTAAGGGGGATTATGGTAATGCCTTAACGCTATTTTGATACTTTATGTTACTAATAGGCATTATCTACTTAGCGTATATTACTACATAGTAGATAGTTTCACGGATCCTTGAGAGATGGAAAATCCCGTAACATCTCTTGAGTTATTGCACGCACGTTGACACTGGATAGGAGATGTCAAACCCCGTAAACATCTCTGATGCCGTTACACTCATATTTATTTACGATTGATTTCACTTTCATAAGGATATTTTAGTCCTGACTCGAGTGTTTTGTCTTTCCATTACGCTCGGGTCAGTCCTGAGTTTTCAGATTTTGAAGATCTATTCTGGAGGACGAAGACGAAGATTTGGTATACTATTACTATTATTACCCTTGCATCGTGCTATCTGCTGCATTATTTAATTGTTCTGTTGTATATGTGTAAACTCTGATAAAGGTTGTATAAATAATTGTCAAAGTATAGTAGACAGCTTCATGAACTGTTTATTTGACTATTATATTTTATCGTTCCGCTGCGAGATTCTGTGTTGTTTCATTTCCTTTATTTCTTTTCTTTTCTTTTCTTATTTACCCCAATAACCATCTGCCCTTTTGAACAGTTTGGAATCGACATGTGGATTTGATCGTCGGTTTAAACTGTCCAAAAAGGCGGGTCGTTACAATTTGAGTAATCTCATTTGTTGGTAGTCGAGGAATCTTAGCAAATTTCTGACATCTGTCACATCTTTTGACGAAGTCTAAGGCGTCTTTGTTTAAAGTGGGTCAGTCATATCGGAGTGTCTTCTTTGCCAGAGTCTGCCCACCAGTGTGATCTCCGCAGCTCCCTTGATGGATGTTGGATAAGATTTTCTTGGCTTCCTTTCCAGCAACACACCTTAATAAGGGGTTAGAGAAGCCGCGTCGATAGAGGATGCCTTTTTGTATTGTGTAGCGGGAAGCTCTCCTCAGGATTTTCCTGACTTCGTTACGCTCGTTGGGTAGTGTGTCATCTTGTAAGTATTTCTAGATAGGAGTCATCCAAGTTTCTTCTTCGACTGCAGCTATCAGATCCTCTTGTTCAAAACTTGGGGCTAGTTGTTTTGAGATGGTTACTGTTCTGGAAATGGTGCTGTTCTTCATGCTAGCTTGCTTTTCCAGTTTGTCAGCCTCTCGGTTCTCCTCTCGAGGAATGTGTTTGATTAAATAGTGGTCCAACTGATCGAGTAGTAGCTTGGTCTTCTTTAGATATGCCGTGAGTCGTTCTCCTCGAGTCTGAAACTCTCCTAGTACTTGGTTTACGATAAGTTGAGAATCGCTATGAAGACATAAAGAACTGACTCCAATTTCTAAGGCAAGTTCTAATCCTGCTATTACTGCTTCATATTCTGCATCGTTGTTGGTGGCCGCGAATTCCAACCTTAGGGCATAGTGCAGCTTCCTTTCCCTGGGGGTGATTATCATAATACCTGCCCCCGAGCCTTGTTCGTTTGATGCTCTATCTACAAAAAGATTCCACTTGATATCTTCTGCTATTTCAGATTGCTCCTTACCTTCGCTGGTAGTGAATTCGGCAATGAAATCGGCCGTGGCTTGTCCCTTGATGGCGGCGCGAGGATGGTAGGTGATATCATATTGACTCAGTTCAATGCACCATTTGAGTAGTCGCCCAGAAGTGTCGGGGCGATGGAGTACCTCCCTTAGCGGTTGATCGGTTAAAACTCTGATGGAATGAGATTGGAAATAGTGTCGCAGTTTCCGTGACGTGATTAGCAAACAGTATGCTAGCTTCTCAAGTTTAGGGTATCTGGCTTCTGCCCCCATAAATCTCTTGCTTACAAAGTATACGGGCTGCTGCGCGCAGTTGTCTTCTCTCACCAAAGCGGCGCTTAGAGCATGGGACGATACAGCAAGGTATAGGTATAGTTCTTCGCCTTTATTTGGAGTTGAGAGTACTGGTGGTCTCTAGAGGTGTTCGATTAGGTTAAGGAAGGCTGTTGAGTATTCGTCAGTCCATTCGAACTTTCCTTTGTCTTTCTTTAGGGCTTCGAAGAAAGGGATGCATTTGTCAGTTGCTTTAGAGATGAATCTGCTTAGGGCGACCACCTTCCCATTCAGGCTTTGCATTTCTTTTCGAGTGGAAGGTATCCTGATATCTTTCAGGGCTCGGACTTGTTCGAGGTTTGCTTCAATCCCCCTAGCATGGACGATGAATCCCAAGAACTTTCCTGATGACACTCTGAACGAGCACTTTAGAGGATTCAGCTTCATTCCATATTGGCGAAGTACTTGAAACATCTCGTCCAGGTGGCTTACATGATCGTTGGCTTTCCTCGACTTTACCAACATGTCATCCACATAAACTTCCATAGTTCGTCCTATTAGTTCTGCAAACATCTTGTTGACGAGGCGCTGACAAGTAGCTCCGGCGTTTTTAAGTCCAAAAGGCATTACTCTGTAGCAGTACAATCCCCGGCCAGTGATGAAACTAGTGTGGTCTTGATCAGGGGCGTGCATAGGGATCTGGTTATATCCTGAGTATGCGTCCATAAAAGATAAGAGTTCGTGCCCGGCTGTGCTGTCCACGAGTTGATCGATTCGGGGGAGTGGGAAGCAATCCTTCGGGCAAGCGTCATTTAAGTTGGAGAAGTCGATGCATGTTCACCACTTCCCATTAGCCTTCTTTACCAGTACCGGGTTGGCGATCCATTCTGGGTAGATGGCTTCTCGTATGAAGTTATTGACAAGTAGGTTCTTTACTTCTTCCTCGAGGGCTGCTGATCGTTCTGCCCCCATGCTTCTATTTTTCTGCTTTACTGGCACCTTGGTGGGATCGATGTTCAGTACGTGGCATGCTACGTTTGGGGAGATTCCAGTCATGTCAGCGTGCGTCCGTGCAAATACATCCAAGTTGTGGCGAAGAAAATCGACGAGTTGATCCTTCAACTCTGCTCTTAACTGAGACCCGACTCTCAGCAGTCTACTTGGGTCGTGTTTGTCTACAGATACAAATTCCATAGCCTCTGCAGGCTCGGTGGTGGCCTCCTCCTCTTTTTCCCTGGGGTCTAATTCATTGAAGGGATCACTAGTATATCGAAGAGGAGGGGCTTTCTTTAGTTGCTATGCTTCCAAGTTTTTCTTGCAGAGAGAAGTCTCTGCATCCTTCCCTTTATCCTTCCTGCGGTTATTGCGAAGTTCAGTTACATAGCAATCTCGAGCGGCGTCTTGATTTCCTTCTACTTCCCCTATCCCATTATCTGTTGGAAATTTCATCTTTAGACACCAAGGGGCCAGGATAATTTGGAAGTCAGACAAGGCTGGTCTTCCTATAAAGGCGTTGTAGGCCGAGTGGTTATCTATTAACACAAATGTTTGTTTCCGCACCACGGAGCGGGGATGACTTCCTATTTCAACAAAGAGGTCCAATTGCCCGAGGGGCATCTTCGCATCTCCAGTGAAACCGTGTAGTGGTTTGTTGCAGGGAGACACATCCTTCATTGACAGCTTCATTTTGTCGAAAGCATGCTTGAATAAAATGTTTACGGAGCTTCCAGTATCTAACAGAATTCGAAAAACTTCGGCTGGGCCAAACCAGGCAGAGATGGCCATAGGATCCATGTGAGGGTACTGTCTTCCTTATAGGTCTCGCCTACTGAATGTGATGTCATTATCCTCTTTCCGCTTCGGGCGGCGTTCTTCCATGACGGAATTGATGCAGTCGTCATTGTTTCCAAGTGACTTTCCATATCTTTCCATTTCTGCCCAGTTCCTGTCGGCGATGTGTGGTCCTCCCGATATTATATGGACCACTATCTTCTCTTGACTGGAACCGCTGGTGTTGTGATTTCTTCCGCCTGTCTCTGGATGGAGTTGCCCTGGGTTCTCCTTGGCAGGAGCTGGAGTCCTGTCCTGACCCTTTACATAGTGTTCCAATCTATTCCTTCTGATGTGTTCTTCAATCAGGTCCCGGAGATGACGACATTCACTGGTATCATGCCCATGGGATTCGTGGAAATGGCAGAACTTTCCAGACTTGATTGCGTGATCTAATTCCTTCTTGTATGGGGACGTTTGTATTTAAGCTCGTCTTGGGTGGCCAGGAAGATGTTTTCGACTGTTTCATTCAAAGGAGTGTAAGCGTCAAATCTTGGTCCTGGCCGATATAGGCATTTTTCTCCCTTCATGCCCCCAGCATTGTCTCGAGAGTCATTTCTTCCGACGTCCTTTGCTGCAGCGGGTGCGTTGCCATGAGCTGCCTTGGCTTGTTGCCCTGTCTGCCTTTCGGTGGCAGCGTCTTCAAGTCTCATATATTTTCCGGCTTCATGGAAGAAATCGGGTAAGGTAGCTGGTTTTTCTTTTGTTAATCTTCTAGCAAACTTGGTATCCGGATGTACGCCACTACAAAGAGCCATTAGGATAAGTTTCTCATCGGCATCTTGGACTGCGGCCGCTGCGGCTTTGAATCGGGTTAGATATTGTTGCACTGTCTCTCCGGGCTTCTGTTTTATATTAGATAGGGAATAAGCGTCCTTGGGTAGTTCCACATGAATGCGGAACTGGCTTATGAACTTTTCTTTCAACATTTCCCATGAGCTGATGGATCCTTGGGGTAGGTGGCAGAACCAGGAGGTAGCTGGATCTGCCAAGAATAGTGGGAAGCATTTACACAACACTCCCTCTGTTGCTCCGCTCATGAGCATATGATGTGTGTATCTCTGCAAGTGTACAACGGGGTCAGAGGTTCCCTTGTAAGGTTCCATTGTTGGCATTTTCCATTCCCGGGGGGTGGTGGCAGTTTCGATATTGCGGGTGAAGGGGCTGGTTACCGTAGCGCCTATCCCCCGATCCCTTTGGTCCCATTGGACGCACTCTCTGAACAATCGCGCCATCCTTTCATCAGAACTTGGAGCGGATATAAATGAGTTTGGTTCTTCTCTGCGGGATTGAGTCCGTCCAGATAACCTGTAAGGATGGTATCGTCTACTACTCCTAACATTTTCCGGTGGCTGTCTTTGGTCCTTTGGGAGCATGCTGGGGTCAGCCACAGTTGGCCCTTGCCTCGATCTTCCTCTGTCGGGCTCTGTTCTAAGCGTTCCCTTGGGTCCAACTTCGGGCTGGACTCCAGCTCGGCCCCGTCCATTGGTGTTCCCATGGTTAGGTAGCATGACAGGCTCAGCCATATCCGACCCCTGCCTGGTACCTCCCCCGTTGGGTTCGGTTCCAAGTGTTTCCTCGGGTCAGAATTCGGGCTGAGTCGGGGCTTGGCTCCTGCCATGGCTGTTTCTGTTGTTAGCCTCTTCGAAGAAGAAAGATCTTTGTCGCCTCCCAGATCCTCCAGACTGGGACTCACCCCATGATTCGGTGTTGCGGTTGGATTCTTCAGTATCCCTTAAGCGTGACATGAGTTGGTCCACCAAGGCTTCTTGTTGAGATGCGAAGCGGTTAGTTACTTCATCCACAACCTTGTCCAGATCTGCCCTAGTAATTGGTTGTTCCGTAGCAGGGGCTGTTGGATTTGCCTGATTTCCATTTACTGTTGGAACAGGACGATTCTCTTGATCTCTGATCACTGGATCTGGGATACTGCTAGTTGCGATGTTCTTTCCTTTGCTAGCATCTTTCCTCTGCCTGGGAGGCATGTTTTCCAAGTAATGAGCGATGATGTTGGGAAGAACGTTGAGTGGGAGAAGCTGAAGCTTCTAGCTCGAGCTCTCAATGAAAGCACCAAAAAAGTTTGCACAAAAAATGGGCAAACACCTCCAAGTCGTATGATTTAGTTGATTATACGTTGTTCTTAATGATTTGGGTGATTTATGCAAATATATAAAAATAGATGGACTAAACTGTAAAAGACACACAGATTTATAGTGGTTCGGCCAGAATGTGCCTACGTCCACTTTATATGTTATTCTCCTTTTCTGTTCAGATTACAAGTACAAAGCTTTGATTACAAGTATCTGAAAGTTGTTTGAAAGTTCTATCCGTGCTTGAGCTCTCAAACTTGTCTGCCATTGTTGTACCCCTACCCCTCTATTTATAGAGTGAGGCTGGGGGTAGGGGTCTTGGATGTATATAGCTGTTGGTGGGCCTGGGCTGATGTAATCTGGCCTGGCAGTGTTGGTTCGGTAATACCTTCCTCATGTTGGTTCGGTAGTCGTAGAATGCCTATGGTTCGGTAGTGAATGACATGTGTGTTGGTCCGGCGGTGAGGGCATAGCTTGGTCCGGTGGTGGATGGTTCGGGCCTTAGAGGTGAGTTGGTGTCTTGGTTCGGAGGTAGATGGTTCGGTGGTGAGTGGTTCGGCTAGGCATGGAAATGGAGTTGGACCGGTAGTGCATGGAACTGGTGTTGGACCGGCAGTGCATGGAAATGGAGTTGGACCGGCAGTGCATGGAAATGGAGTTGGACCGGCAGTGCATGAAAATGGAGTTGGACCGGCAGTGCATGGAAATGGAGTTGGACCGGTAGTGCATGGAAATGGAGTTGATCTGGTAGTGCATGGAAATGGAGTTGAACCGGTAGTGCATGGAAATACGCCCAACGTAGAATTAAGCCTAGAAGTATATAATTTATTCATTCACCAGAACTTTTTTCTGACCCCCTCCTCATAACATCCTATAGGTTAGGTAGATGGCAGAGACTTTCTAGCTTTAAGACACTTGTTTAGAAAGTGTTATTATATTGGTGAGTATTTACTTACTATTATATTTTAGTCAATTTCGCTGTGAGATATTTAATTGAGCTCTGATATATTTGTCTTTGCTTATTTGCAAGATACCAGATTTCCAACTCGGGTTTCAGTGGGCTTGAGTTTTAGCATTTTTGCGAAAAATCCGGACCCATTGGAATTCGAGTTGTTACACACTCTTATATGTAATACAGGTACATATTGGTTTTTTAAAGTATTCTCTTAATTTGTGCGGACTGTTGCTTTTACATCAGGTGGTTAGCTCGGTTAACCATTTCTCTAGCTCGAATACAGATTAGTTTTCTTGTGTACCTACTTAGGTTTGGCGTTCGGTTGGCTTTTATTTCCAGTGGTAGCTCAGTTATCTGTTGTTCTAACTTAGGTACATGTTGGTTTTCTGATTTACCCAATTAGGTTGTGCATCCGGTGGTTAGCTCAATTAACCGTTGTTCTAACTCAAGTATAGATTGGTTTTCTTATGTACCAAATTAGGTTGTGTGTTTGGTTGGCTTTTACATTCGATGGTTAGCTCTTTTAACTGTTGTTCTAACTTGGGTATAGATTGGTTTACTGATGTACCCTCTTAGGCTATGCATTCGGTTGGATTTTGTATCCGGTGGTTTGCACAGTTAACCGTTGTTCTAACTTGGGTACAGATTGGTTTCCTGATGTACCTGCTTAGTTTGTGCATACGTTTGGCTTTATATTCGATGGTTAGCTCAGTTAACCATTTCTCTAACTCAGGTACATATTTGTTTTATAATGTACCAGCTTAGGTTGCGAGTTCAGTTAGCTTTTGCATTCGGTAGTTAGCTTAGTTATCTGTTGTTCTAACTCAAGTATAGATTGGTTTTTTTATGTACCCGCTTAGGTTGTGCATTTGATTGGCTTTTCATTCAGTAGTTAGCTCAGTTAACCAATTTTCTAACCCGGGTGCAGATTCATTTGTTAATGTACCCGCTTAGATTTTGTGTCCGGTTGGCTTTTTCATTTGATGGTTAGCTCGGGTAACCATTGCTATAATTCAGGTTCAGATTGGTTTTCTTAAGAACCCACTTAGATTGTGCATCTGGTTGGATTTTGCATTCGATGCATAGCTCAATTAACTGTTGTTCTAACATAGGTACATATTGGTTTTCTGATTACCTACTTGGTTAAGCATCTAGTTGGCTTTTGCATCCAGTGGTTAGCTCGGTTAATCGTTGTTTAAACTTAGGTACAGATTGGTTTTCTGATGTACCTTCTTGAGTTGTACATCTAGTTTGCTTTCGCATCCGGTGGTTAGCTTGGTTGTCTGCTGTTCTAACTTGAGTATAAATTGGTTTTTTGATGCATCCGCTGAGGTTGTGCGTTCAATCGGCTTTTGCATACGTTGGTTAGCGTTTAATTGTTTCTTTAACTTGGTACATATTGGTTTTCTGATGTACTCGCTTATTTTATGTGTTCGATTGGCTTTTTCATTCTGTGGTTAGCTCAGTTACCCGTTGTTCTAACTCGAATATAGAGTGGTTTTCCATTGTACTCGCTTAGGTTGTGTGTTCGGTTGGCTTTTGTATCCGATGGTTAGCTCTATTAACCATTTCTCTAACTCGGGTACAGATTGGTTTACTGATGTACTTACATAGTAAGTGTGTTCAGTTTGCTTTTGCATTCAATGGTTTGCTCGTTTAACCATGGTTAAAATTAGGGTATAGATAGGTTTTCTAAGGTATTCGCTTAGGTTGAATGTTTAGTTAGAGCATCTTATAGCAAGCTCTATTAACCGTTGTCCTAACTTGGGTACAGATTGGTTTTCTGATTGGCTATAGGTCATGTGTCCTGTTGGTTTTTCCATTGGTTAGCTCAGTTAACTGTTGTTCTTACTTGGGTATAGATCCGTTTTCTGATGTATTTGCTTAGGTTGTATGTCCGGTTGGCTTTTGCGACCACTAGTTATCTTGGTTATCTGTTGTTCTAACTTGGATACACATTTTTTTTCTGATGTATCTGATAAGGTTATGCATCCAGTTGGCTTTTGCATCCGTTGGTTGGCTCGATCAACCGTTTCTCTAAGTTGGGCACGTATTGTTTTTCTGATGTACGCGCTTAGGTTTTGAGTACGGTTGGATTTTGCATTCGGTGGTTAGCTCGGTCATCCTTTGTTTTATCTTGGGTATAGATTGGTTTTCTAATGCACTTGCTTAGGTTGTGTGTTCGGTTGTCTTTTGCAACCAGTGATTAGCTTGATTAACCGTTTGTCTAACTCGGGTATAGTTTGTCTTACTGATATACCCATTTGGTAGTGCGCCTGGTTGGTTTTTACATCCGATGGTTAGCTCGTTTAGTCATTATTATAATTCGGGTACAATTTGGTTTTCTAAAGTACCTGCTTAGGTTGTGCTTCTGGTTCACTTTTACATCCAATGGTTAGTTCGGTAACCGTTGTTCTAACTTGGGTATAGATGGTTTTCTGATTAACTACTTAGGTTATGTGTCCGGTTGGTTTTTCCAGTTGGTGATCAGCTCGATTAACCATTGTTCTAACTTGAGTACAGATTCATTTCTTGTACCCGCTTAGGTTGCACGTACGGTTGGCTTTTGCATCTGGTGGTTAGCTCAGTTGTCTAATGTTCTAATTCGGTACATACTGGTATTCTGATGTACCCATTTAGGTTGTGTGTCCTGATGGATTTTGTATTTGGTGGTTAGCTCGATTAACTATTTCTTTAACTCAAGTACATACTGGTTTTCTGATGTACCAACTTAGGTTGTGCATTTGGCTAGCTTTTGCATATGTTGATTAGCTCAGTTAACCATTGTTCTAACATAGGTACAAACTGATTTTATGATATACCAACTTAGGCTGTGCGTCCGGTTTTCTTTTGCATTCGGTGGTTAGCTCAGTTAGCCATTTCTCTAACTTGGGTATAGATAGATTTTCTTATGCACCTGTAACACCCCTAATTTTTAATAGCATTATTCAGGATATTTAGTTATATAAATTGAATAGAATAATGTAAATGTAAAGTGATAAGGAGATTGAGGTTTGCAAATAAACCTAGAGGTCATGCTTGTTAACTCTAATGGGCTTATAAATGGTTATAAATGATAATTAAATTAACATAGGGGCATTAGGGTAATTGCTGCCCATAATTTGTTACCCTTATACTCTTATCCATATCATTCACATTCATTTTATGACGAACAAAATAAATGAAAGAAAGAAAAGAGTAGCCGACCATTAAGGGATAAGAAGAGAAGAGACAATTCAAGATTTAAAGCTTAGGATTCAAGCTAGGGAATCAATCTCAAATAATCTCCAATTTCCTTATCCAAACAAAGGTGAATAATAATCCTAATCATCTCTATTTGGTTTTAGATCATATGTTTTCGGGTTTATGAATTAATCCATTTTATGATAATTTAAATGATGATGTGCTTGGTTTTATAACATGTATGATTTAACATTAAATTGTTTAAACATGTATATGCATGGTTTTAGGGCAAAACCGATAGCAAATGATTTCAGAATGCCATGAAAAAATTATATGTTATGGGAAACATGATTTGGAAGTTAGGTTTCAATTTTTATAATTTTCTAATCCATGGGGAATTAACTGTGAAGTTTTAAAGGAGAACGTATTATTAGGTTTAAAATTATTTTCGGTTGTTATATGATGAATTTGGATCTAAAATTTACATATGTTAGATAACATATTAAAAGTGAATTTTTGATATTTTTGGGGATTTTTACTAAGAGATTTATTATGCAAATTAAATTATTTTAAGTGGAGGACCTAACTGATTTAATTTTCGTTAAATGGGAATGGCTTATTTATTAAAAGTTAATCTTGGTTTAGATCTGAGAAAATGCGTTATTTATCTACGAAATAATTTGAAAAGTTTATGGTAACCAATCAAGTGTTTACACATGGGCAAGTTAGTTACAAAGAAATTAGTTTATTTAGGAAAAAATAGCCTTCTACTTAGAAATGTGAGTTCCGTCTCCTTTGGAAGTAGCTTTCGACCCAGAGCTTCCACATTCGACCAGATCGAAACCATAGAAGCCAAAACCAAAACACATGGTATCACTTAGTTAGTGCATAGTGGATTGGAGAAAGGCGGAAGGCAGGATGTCGAAACGTGGTTTCCGATGGGGTTGGTACAATGGTTTTGTTTTCTAAAGAAATGCGCTTGCCTGCTTCTTTATATGCTTTCGAAGGGGTCGAGACCGACGCTTTTGAAAGTGTATTTTAACTAGCTTTCGAAAGAAATATTCCACCTTATTAATTAAAGAAGCAGCTTTCAAAGGAGCTACTTAGTTTTCAAAAATTAAAGTGTTCGGAAGGGGTAGTTTCGACCAAGTCAAAACCCCTCTACCGTTTTCCCTTTCAAAGACATTGAAAATATCATTACTTTCAGAAGGTAACCATTATTTTAAAAACGTAAGCCACTTCCTATAGCTTTGAAAAGGGTTTGGGGTTTCGAAGGCCATGTTTTCGAAAGGGGTTTCGAAGCCAACCTTCAATTATTTTACCCAAATGACTTATACTTTCGAAAGGATGGTGCCGACACCATCAAGTTTTCCCCAATACTTTTAAAAGATAAAGAATGGTTTTGAAAGAGATACTTTCATCTATATTCACTTGACCCAAATAATATTTTAAGTATAAACCCAATGTTTTCGAAAGTGGTACTTTCAATTTGTTCGAAGCTATGCTTCAAAATGATTAAATGCTAATGCTTTAATACATTCGAAAGGTTTTGAAAGAAAGGTTTAAAGTGTTCGATAGGCAGGGGCCTAATGTTTTGAAAATATATTTTTATGCTTTCGTAGGAGGGTATCTAGTGAGGTCGAAAGCAAGATTTTGAAGGAGTCAAAAGGCTTTTTTTCAAACTGAATAACCCAAACTCAATTTTTAAAGGAAAATCCCATGGTTAAATTAAAGGAGTTTTGTAATGGCTTTAAGAAGAGGCTACTTGAAAAGATTAGGTTAAAGGGATTAACCATGTTTTTATGAAAACGTTTTCAAGGATATAAATCCCACATGAGTGGTATTGTTATGTAATTATGGTTGCTTCTTCAAATATAAATATATTCACACTATAATGACCCACAACTGCATTCGGGGCATAAAGGGCAAAAGAACCAGATAGGTTGATCCGGTAGTGACTATGAATTGATTAATCTCCTGAATGAGTTGAATTGCGTCCAAGAGGTCAGGGAGACCAGAATATAGGATGCCTAAATATAGAAGTTGTCTAGGAGACCAGTTTATAGTGCACCTATAAAACCTATGATTAGAAATTTGTTATAGTTACTAATAGGTTCGTAGCGATCCCATTAAAACTATGTTATAAAGAGTGGTTGGCGGGGCTAACTGGTTTGCGGTGGACCCATGAAAACTATATCGGGATTAAGTTGTTGACAGTTGTCAATAGGTTCCTAGTCAATCCATGAAAGTTAGGAAAGAAGTTATTTGAGTCACCAATAGGTTCAGGGAACTCATGAATTAATTAAGTTAATTGGCGGGGGCCAATAGGTTCATATGTACCTATGAAAACTATGAAATAGGACAGGGAGTCCACATATTACCTAAAGGTTGTCAGTAATCCCATGAAAACTAATAGCTTAATAATAACCCTAGAAACCATAAATATGATAGGGAGTCAATTAAACAGAGGATGGGAAATCCAAAATGTATTAACTTGTATGCATATCATCATAATATTTTGAAATGACAATGTTTTAACCATTGTGGATGCAGGAGCACAGTATATGGTTTTATAAAGGTTTTAAGATACTAATGAGGGGAAAACCTATTCTGCTAAGCGGCGTGGTCTCACTAGATATGTAAATGGTTTGAGATGCTAGATTATTATTCATACCAGGCATTATGTCCGGCTCGAAATTTTTTTCCCCTTAAACTCTCGGGTATAGTTGATTTTGAATAGTTTGAGAGTTGAGATTTTCCAGCACCTCACTAGACGAATAAAGCTTCCGAAGACATGCAGGAGGCGTAATAGATATTTAATGTTCTTTTTTATTTATTCCGCTGTGTTGTTTGTAATGGTAACATTGTTATATTGCCTGTATATACTCTGATCATCCAAGGGGGCATCTTCGTATGTCGCTCTTAGCATATGTTGTAAAAATATATATTTTCTCTAAGCGCGGTTTACGATTATGGGAATGTGTAATGAATTGGAAATGATTTGAAATGGAATGTGATCTTTATTGAAGTCGAATTTTTGTCCATATTCATGTGTTTCTGTGTATCAATGAATCTAACACCGCCGTATTTAGTCACCAAGGATTAATAACTATGGATGACTGCAACATCCGTAGCCATTAGTTTTGGGCCTTCAAGTAGGTGGATGTTACAAGTGGTATCAGAGCATAGGTTTATGAAGATTTAAAAGAAGTTAAACCTAAAAGCTTTTTGGAATATAATCCAATGAATCGGAAATATGATCGGGGTTCGGGATAATGCTATAGTAATGTACTTGTATTTGATATATATATATATATATATATATATTAGCTAGTAATCCCCTCTCTCTTAGACCATTCTTCTGTATCTTACTAAGGCTCGCATGCAGATTTACAAGAAAGAAGATATGGAAGTAGGAAATGGAAGAGGAAATCTAGGTGGAGGAAGCATCACTGCCAACGGAAATGCTCGACCTAATACCAGGAGGAACCCGGGTAAATTGACTAATGCTAACCCAATTGCTGAAGCCGATATAGGCGTTGGAAATCTGCTAGTAGATGCGAGGATGGTGTGTCAGATTTTAGCCAATCTTGTGCAAGCTAGAATAGCTGGTAATGTTGGAGGAGCTAATCCTATAGCTCCAATTGGATATAATTATGCTAGACTAAGCAGAGACTACACTAGTTTGGGTGGAAAGCCGTTTGTTGGAACGAAGGATGATATTGTAGTTGAGAATTGGTTATTACGCTCTGTGAGAGAATCTTTATTGACCAAGGTTAAGATGATGGGAAAAGGAGGAGGTTGGTCTATGGACAGTTGCAAGGGGCAGTGATTCACTCGTCGAATAGTGTGACTGCCGGAGTTTCAGAGGAAGAGCTGACATGCGCTGATTTCAGAAGGAGGTTTGAGCAAAAGTTTTTATCTGAAGTGGAAAAGTCGGCATTGATGAGGAATTTTACGGATTTGGTCTAGGAAAATATATCAGTAATCGAGTACGCTGCTAAGTTTGATGAGCTGTCTCGATATGAATATACCACTATATACACTAACATCAGAAGAAATGAGAGGTTCATTCAAGGATTGAGACCTGAGCTTGCTAGAATGATCATGACCCATATTCATGATCCTTGTAATGTGGTGGTGGAGTTGGCCATTCGCCATGAAGAGATGTTGGCTGATTGTGCTAGAGAGAAGCCAGTTGAATCTCGAGGTCTTTAGGGAAAGATGAGGAAATTCTTTAAGAAGAAAGGAGCCCAGAAAGGGGACGCTGCCAAGAAGGCAAATGCTTTTTTATTGTGCGTCAAGTGTGACAAGAAGGGTCATTATGCTCACGAGTGCCGGACAGGCAAAGGGAAGAAGCCTGCAGAAAAGAAGAATGTGAAATGCTTCAACTGCGACCAAGTTGGGCATTTTAAGAACCAGTGTCTAGAGCTAGTCAGGGAGGACAGAGGGAAGGTTTTTGCTATTGGACCACCATCTTCTTCTAGGCCTACTGCCATAGATAAAGTGAAAACTATGATGGAAGGTACGCTTTTGATTCAGAGTAACTAGTTAGGGTACTATTTGACATCGGTGCATCACATTCATTTATATCACAGTATTTGGTTGATAGGTTATGCATATAACCCACATACCTTGTTACTTCCTTAAGGGTTGCGAATCCAATAGGAGGGTAAGCAACTTTAGGGATGAGATATGACCAGTTAGAACATGATTTGTTAGTTCATAAGTTTGCATACAGTCTATATGTTTTCAATTTCATAGAATTCGGAATCATTTTGGGTATGGATAGGTTGAGAAGGTATGAGGCCATGATATTTTGCCAGGATGGGGAGATATCGTTGAGGCACCCTGATAGTCATAATCGAATTATATTTTCAGTATAGAATTCTAAATGGAGTAGTTGTGCTTTGTTAAGTGCAATGGAAGTGGGAGAGGAACTAAGTCAGGTTCGAGTTACAAGGGAGTTTGTAGATGTTTTTGGGCCAGTCACAGGGCTACAACCGAAACGAGCTGTCGAGTTTTGAATAGATCTTGTGCTAGGAGCTGAACCAGTTAGTAGAGCTTCTAGCAAGATGACACCGACCGAGATGAAGGAACTAAAGGCTTAGCTAGTGGATCTAGAAGAAAGGAATTTTATTAGACCAAGCAGTTCGCCTTGGGGAGCGGCCGTAGTATTCGTGAAGAAACTAGATGGATCGTTAAGGATGCGCATCGACTATTGTAAGTTGAAGGAAAGGATGATTAAGAATAAACATCCTTTGCCAAGAATAGACGATCTGTTCGATCAGTTGAATGGAGCCAAAGTGTTCTCCTAGTTGGATTTGGTGACAGGTTTCCATCAGTTAAGAGTGGCAGAGGATAGCATCCCTTTGACAGCATTTCAAACTCGATATGGTTCATACAAGTGGTTAGTAATGTCGTTAGGGTTGACGAATGCACCTTCTTTCCTTATGGATTTGATGAACGGAGTCTTCTGAGAGTATTTGGACAGATTTATATTGGTGTTTATAGATGACATTTTGGTATACTCTAAGGACGATAGTGAACATGAAGATCATCTTAGAGTTGTGCTTGAGACACTGAGGCAGAATCAACTAAAGACTAAGTTTTTCAAGTGTCATTTTTGAAAGAAAGAGGTTAAGTTTCTTGATCACATGGTTTCAGAGAAAGGATTATCAGTCGATATAGATAAGATCAAAGCTGTTAATAATTGAAAGAGACCAGAGACGAGGATCGAGATCAGAAGTTTTCTTGGACTTGTTGGCTACTATAGGAGATTCATCAAGGATTTCTCACAGATAGCAGCAACTTTGACTAAGCTTAACAAGAAGGAGATGAAGTTTGCTTGGTTTGACAGATGTGAGGAAGCATTCCTTAAGTTAAAGCATTTGCTGATCAATGCACCCGTGTTAGTAGTTTTAGACGGGAACCAAGGGTTGGTGGTGTATACTGATGCATGTGGAAATGGATTGGGAGCCATGTTGATGCCAAAGGGTAAAGTAATTGCCTACGTTTCACAATAGCTTAGACCTCATGAGGTGATATATCCTACTCATGATTTGGAGTTGGCTGTGGTAATCTTCGCAATGAAGATTTGGAGACATTATCTCTTAGGGAAGAGGTTTGAACTTTATACTGATCAAAGCCTTTGAGGTACTGATTCTCTCAAAAGCATTTGAATATGAGGCAGCAGAGGTGACTGGAATTTTTGGCTACTTATGATTTTGGTATAGAACATACATCGGGAAAAAGTAATAAAGTGGCGAATGCTCTTAGCAGAAGACACTAAAATGTGGTGTTGGCTATGTTGGCAGAATGGAAGGATCTAGAAGCTTTGGCCAGTTGTGTTGTGCAGTTACGATCGACTGCTACTTCTAGTCAAACACTACACCAAAACAGGGATTTTGCAACCTTTTATATTTGTTAATTTCTAACACTTATAAGTGTTACAGCCTAGTGACAATAAAAAAGTGTTAGGATACCTGAAAAAGTGTTGGGAAATATAAATAATGTTTTTTATAGACTTTCCGACACATCAGTTATAATTTACAACACAAAAAATGTTAGAACAGCTGGTAAATTTGTAATAACTCACTAAAAATTGGTTCCTTTTGTAATCTTGTACATGCAGCGTTTTTCTAACGCTTTCCCTTCAATCTCCACTATCGGCTGCCTAATTTTTAATCTAATTAGGGTTCCCGCGTTCCATCACCATCTTCTACCGCTTTCCTATTCGCGCATCCTCCAGTTCTTCTTGCAACTCTCCAGTTCTTCTCGCATCCAGTTCTTCTCGCAACTCATTTCTTCTCGCAACTCTCCAGTTCTTCTCACAACTCATTTCTTCTCGCAACTCTCTTGTTTGATTTCAAACCTTTAATCAGGTATTTTCTTTTAGTTATGATTGTTCGATTTATATTTGTTCGATTTGTAATCTTGTATAAAATTAGGATTGCCGCGTTCCACATTTTATATTTGTTCGATTTGTAATCTTATATAAAATTTTGTCAACAATCTTAGGAAATGCATTTTAACAAAATTCGAAACACATACAAATCCACATCAGTTGCATTTTCAGGTTAGACTAACAATCTGAATTGGTGTCAGTGTTCTGGAACAAAAGTTGCAATAAGCGGCCTTAAAATATGTACATAAGTAGTAGGAGAATATGAATTAAGCACGTAACGGTTAACAGCATGCTAATTAGGCGCAAAATGGAGGCAGATGGTTATTATTGTTTACTAAGGTTGTATATATAATATCAAATATAGTATCGGTAGCCAGGAAGCTTCAAATTATTAGGTCCATTATGTGCGGTTGGATTGTCCCAATTTGTTGTTAGTTAGTATATTCGTCAAATTTTTACACGAGTTCAATCATGATTGAGTGCCTCCTAAATAAACAATTTGAGGTTAGGTTTAACTTGATGTTAATGTGTAGATATACTAAATTAATATCATCAAGCAGACGGTTAGAACGAGCGGCAGAAGAGCGGTGAATGTACAACGAACTGAAAATGGACTATTCACATCAACATCAGGCTCAACTTTGAGGTCTGGTTGAGCAAATTCATATGGTTGAGAGGATGAAATATGCTGAAAGGGCTGGAATTCCCAAAAATCATTTCCTTCTATGAGCTCGTCATTTTAAACTTTTTCTAAAGTTGAATTTGAACCAGTAGTGTGAAAATTAGTTTACATTTCATCTTCAGTTTCAATAAGAAACAATTTTACTAATTAAGTGGAAATGATTCATGTTTTTCGAAAAAGACATTTTTGAATATTTGCTTCAAATATTTCAAATCTTTTTTATGAGCACCACTCCATTTTAGAACCATAATTGCGACATCCTAAAAACAAAATTTAAATGACTTGTAGGAAAAGCGATGAGAAGTTAAACAAAACTATAATAAAAAGTGTTGTACCTTGGTTCGATCCGCACATCATTCGTCATCGACAACAATAGTGCTTCTTTGGCCATCCTCCCACTACCGTCCTGTTTTGTAACTTTCTCCTCACCTCCATGCTTTGCGGGTTAAACTCTCTGGTCTAAGTCTACGTTTATGGGGTACCAATGCATTGAGCGCTTTGCTCAGCTCTATTGGTAAACCGATTTGAATGGATGATGCAACTAAAAATAAGATGTCTATTTTCTATGCAAGAGTTTCAGTTGATGTTGAAGCCAAATTAGAGATGTCAAATGTTATGGAAGCTGAGACTGAAGAAGATGATATATTTTCTCAAGAAATCATATATGAAAATCCTCCTCCAAAATGTAATAACTGCATTTGTTTCGGGCATTTTAAATCTCAATGCCCTCTTGTTAAGACATGGATACTAAATTCTAAGGAAGAGATTCATATTAGTACAGTAGAAACAAACAAAACAGATAACATTGTTAGGGAAGATTCTCAGCTAATAGACGAGTCTATCAGTCATAGTTCAACTGAAAAAGTTAAGGTAGACATGTCATACGAAGATCCCCATAAATATATTAATTATATAGATAGCATGGTGAAGAAGTTATTTGCTGCTAAACGTGAATTACTGAAGGAGTTGAAAAAAAATATAGAGTAAAAAAATACAAGCGGATCTGAGAATCATGAGTGTAGTGGTGTTCTCGATGAGAACAATGCTTCGGTTAAGGCAGGTCCTAAGGTGAAATAAGTGATTCTAGAGTTATAACTGTAAACAAAATATGGTAGATAAGTTATGGATATACTAACTGTGAATAAAATAAGTAATAGATAAGTTATAGATAAGTTATAACTGTGAAAAAAATAAGTGGTCTCCTATTGCTGCTATTGCTAGATTTTGTTTGATTATTGTTCTAACAGATGTGTGTGTTGATATATTATATATTGATCTCCAGAATGTACAAATACCGAGGGTTGACTATAGCAAATAATTAAACTTAAAATGTTTAAAGGATAACAAAACTATATAATCTGTCTAGAGCCCCAAAAAGTCATGAGATTACCTTGTCACTGAGGTATCTCAGTTGATTTAATATCAAAATTAATAATCATTTTCAGTTTCTGTCATTTCATAGGTGTGGCAACCGAATCAGCTTGAGGACTACTGCATGGTGGTCCAGATTTAATTACTGAAAATCATAGTGATGGAAATTTTGTTACATCTTTATTTTATTCGTGCAGTACACTACAACACAAGCTTTCAAAGAAACAAAAACCAAATGATATAGGCTCCAGAGCTTACTACAGAGAAAGTTTAATGTGTCTCTTGCTCTGTTCATGTTCAACTGTGCCGGTTTTAGTGTTTCTTCCACTATACTGAACCATTAATAGATATGGCTACAATTATAAAATATACATAGCTCTGTTCATGTTCAACTGTGCTGGTTTTAGTGTTTCTTCCACTATACTGAACCTTTAATAGATATGGCTACAATTATAAAATATACATAGCTCTGTTTATGTATCATGCTCAATCTGGTCACACTGACATATCATAACACAAAAAAATCTAAGCTTAGCACTAACGTAATGTTATATCATAAAACATATATTATTTTTCTTTTCAAATCTATATGGCACTAACGTAATATTATATATTATTTTAGTTATGGCAGAACAAACGCCAAGAGGGTGGATTAAAAATCCACGTAGAAATGAGGATGAATATAAGCAAGGTGTTCAGGACTTCATCAACTTTTTAATGCAACACTCACCACAAGATATCCAGTTATGTGTGCATCCCTGTAAGAAGTGTAAAAACTCCAAAAAAATCTCAATAGAAACAGTTGAGAAACACTTGATAGTTTTTGGTATGCTTTCGACATATGATGTGTTGTTCTTTCATGGAGAGAGAAACAATGCTACAGTACAAATGACTCGTGCATCAGATTCCGCCGAAGAGTTACCTATTCAAGACCAAATGCAAGTAGAAGAGCCTATTGAGGGTGCTCTTGGAAATCTCGTTAATGATGCATTTAGAGTGCATGATATGCCACAGGCTAGCGGTGAAGTGAACTTTGAAGAGATACATGTTCAGAAAATGTACCATGAATACAGAAGCAAAGCAAATGAGAAAATATATCCTTCTTGTGAAGATGGACTTACAATTTTAGGTGTAATGGTTGAGCTTCAGAACTTGAAAAAAGAATTTAACAGGTCAGGAAATAGCATGACGGAATTGTTGAAATTATTTAAAAAATGTCTTCCAAAAGAAAATACATTACCCGACAAGTATCCCACCATGAAAAAAATGTTAAAAGATTTGGGAATGAAGGTAAAAAGCATTCATGCATGCGAAAACGATTGCATGTTATTTTGGAAAGAGAACGCTAACATGGTAGAATGTCCTCATTGTCATACACCAAGATTTAAAGATAAGGCAAATGCGTTAGGCATAAAAAAATGACAACCCAACCGAGGAAAGTTCTAAGACATTTCCCTATAATTCCAAGGCTGACTACATTGTACACTATACCGTGGATAGGTCGTAAAATGCAGTGGCATAAGCATGCCGATCCTTCTTGGAATTTCATGCGCCATCCTGTTGACTCGGCCGAATGGAGATCAATAAAATGTAAGTGGCCAGAATTTGCAAATGAAGGACGTAATATATGGCTTGGTGTCGCTAGTGATGGATTTAATCCGAATGGGGTTCTCTCCAATAGTTACAATTGTTGGCCCGTATATATGATTCCTTATAACCTACCCCCTTCATTATGCATGAAATCACAATTTCAAATGCTAAGTTTATTAATTCCTGGACCGAAAGCACCAAGTCAAGACATTGATGTATACTTAGAACCTCTTGTTGATGAGTTGAAGAAACTTTGGACGGAAGGAGTGGCTTCTTTTGACATGGACATGGGAGAAATGTTTACAATGAAGGCAATACTATTATGGGGAATCCATGACTTACCAGCATTTGGAAATTTATCTGGTTGCGTGACACATGGTTATAAAGCATGTCCAGTTTGTGCTATGGAGACTGAGCCAGAGTACATTGGTAACAAGGTTGTTTATCTAAAGTATAGAAGATTTTCGAAGGATGGCCATCCATATAGATTAATAAAACATGGATGGTATAAGGATACCGAAGATAAAGAACTGCCAACAAGGTTAAGTGGACCATCCCTTTTGGAAAAGCTTAATTGTATAAAATATTTTCCTGGAAAATTACCGAAGAATAAGAAGCAAACGATATATGAAGCTAACGATAAAAGTTTCTTTACAGTGGGAGATGGTGACATACAAAAATTGTCTTGGTATAAGAAGTCGATTTTCTATGACTTAATTTATTGGAGCAGTCATAAAGTGCGACATACTATTGATGTGATGCATAGAGAAGAATGTTGCAGAGCATCTTATCAACTTAATGTTTGACAAGGGAAATCAATCATCTAAGTTTGCATGGGACAAGATTCATAAAATGAAATGTTGTCAAGTTCTAAAAGATGCCAAACTTCCATCGTGTCTTGGGACAAGATTTGGTAGCCTTGTTACTATTCAACCACCTACTTTGCACATAAAAAAACAAATGAGTATCATATTTTTACTTGCTTCCTATAATGGTTCAATATGTATATCCAAAGCTTCGTGAGTTACGACGAGCTATTTTACAAGTGAGTTTGTATTTTAACATAATATGCTCGAAAATTTTAGTTCAAGAACATATTCAAGCCGCCAAAGATATGATTTCCGAGGCATTGTGTGTGCTAGCACATTATTTTCCTACAGACTTCTTTGATATAAGTGTTCATCTTATGGTGCATCTAGCTGACCAAGCTTTGCTATTCGGACCTACAAACTATATATGGATGTATCCATTTGAAAGGTGAGATATTATTTTTACAAGGTTTGTAAACATTATTTCAAAATGACAATTTGTAACGATCTTGAATTTTTGAACAATTTAAATTGGAAATATTTAATTAATTTTAAATAATTGAATGATGATTTAAATTGAATTCCCAATATAACAATAGAATTGGCGATTAAGTTTTAAAATTTGATCTATAAAAAGTTGAATAAAAATTTAAATTTGACCTTGGAGTTGAAATTGAATATTTAATTTATAATTGAAATTCGAACTACTGATTAGAAAGATAATTTGGATTCAAAAAAATTATTGTTTATGTAAATTAATAGAGGGATGGTTAGTCTTAATAACATTCTTTTCTTTAGCTTAAATAAAATAAATAAATACACTTAGTTAAAATTTTAACAACAAAATTAAACAAAAAAAAGTAAAGAAAATATCTACAAAAACAAATTGAATTTAAAATGAAAAAAATAAATAAATTATATATATGTAAAAAAAAAACATAAATTAAAGAAAAAAACGCACTGCCTCTTACTTTCATCCGACCCTCTTTATTTCATTTCCTCATTCGTTCATAACCCTAACTTAACAAAATCACGAAAGAAGAAAAAAAATGGCGGCCTCGTGCTTTCGTCCCTCTACATCAAATTAGGGATTTCGTTCGTCTTCCTTCAACAAATTAGGGCTTGCGATCCAATTTGGGGCTTCGATAAAAATCCACTTGAATTGAGGGCGATGCTTCAATTTCTTCGACCTTCACGGCTTCGACTCTGAATCGTTCTCCACTGCTCCAATTCGCTTCGGTGAAAGGTGAGTTTTTTTTCTCACGATTAATCGTTATTCAAGTTTTTAAATTGGTTTGAATTGGGTGCTTGGTTGCATGCTATGATTTGGGGTGTTATTTGTTATCATCTGCTCGGTTATTTGAATTTAAACTAATAAGAGCAGATAAAACTCTGCATGTTTGTTTGTTGGGTGTTATTTGCTATCATTTGCTCGATTGCTTGATATTTAAACTGATGAGAACAGATGCTTTTAAATTGATAAGAACAGATGCTTTTAAACTAATAAGAACAGATGCTATTTGGAATTTATTTTTAAACTGATAAGAACAGATGCTATTTGGAATTTATTTTTAAACTGATAAGAACAGATGCTATTTGTAATTTGTTTTTAAATTGATAAGAACAGATGTTATATCAAAAACTTTGCTTGTTTGTTTTTGCTGAATGTGATGGATTTTTGAATCTGGTTAAGGAAAATGTAGTATGAAAAATAAATACCTTAGTTCTGAAAATACTTGTGAGCAAACTTGGCCTTAAATCTGTCATGCATGAATGCCTGCAATTACTTTCTTCTCTGATATATGTTATTTTGCTTGCATGTGTCTATTGGTGTGCAAACCTATCCAAATCTATGTGATATGCGGTGATAAATGCTGTTCTCTTGTTAAAATGCCTGTTTGCCTGTATGGATGTGAATTTATTTATATTTTGATGGATGCATGCAAGAAATTTGAGAACATGTAAGAAAATCCATTTCTTTCCCTCTGTCTCGATTTGGTTTGAAAAAAAAAAAACTAAGTTTTGCTATGAATTTTTGTTTCAGTAAAACAAGATGGATTTTTTTTTAAACTTGTGCTTTTATTTTCTTTTTGGAAATGAATCAAAGCAAAATGATTTTTTTTTCCTAGGAACTGTGAACTCAAATTCATGTAGCTTCTGTTTACAAGAATAAAGTATATCGAAAATCAACCCAACTTTCCTCTTCTTTATTTCTTCTGAGATAAATTGAAAACAAGTTGAAGTCTTGTTCCTTTGAACTTGCACTAGGTCTCTGCATCAATTTAAAACAAGTTCTGAAATTTTACTGTGAGTATAAGAATGGATGTGATGGATGCATGCTCGTGTATATGTATATATATGCCACCTCTGTTATGATATACAGTTTCAAGGAAGAAAATAATACTGTGAGTAAACATACCTAATTTAAAAAGTTTTTAAAATCTGTTAAACCCCTGTTGCATGCAGAAACTTAAGCTTAAATAGGCAAAAATAAAAATAAAAATGGTTTGCATGTTGTAATTAAATGATTTTGTGTATTTGTTATGGTCCCCAGGCTCTGGTTTAACTGGCTTGAATTTAGAGCAGTGGTTGCTTGCTGTTTGTTTCCAATAAATTAACTTGTTTAAATTTGAAATCTGTGATATATTTGATGCTTTGGTTAAGTGGTTATTATGAGAAATGATGAATGAATGTATATCAAGTTTGCATGTCTGTTTAGTGTATGCATGTTTGTTGTATGCATATACTTCTCTGATTGAAGTACAGGCTTTAACAAATTAAAAAAAAATCCAAATCCTTATTGTTCTAATCCTCTTTTATTTGCTTGACTTTTTCAAAGATTCAAATTTGACCATTTCAAATTGTACACACACTTGTTCTCTAACTTGTTCATCACTGTCTTCGTCTCTGGCCATCTTCTCTGGTTTCCACTTGAACATTGCATACATGAGTGTTGTGTTGTCTGGACATTTGGTCATGTTGCATTCGTGAATATTGTGTTGTTCCCTGTACTGTTCTGTTGTTTCAATTGTCTGCATCCATTACTGCGATGCTTGTTGCACTTTGTATATTTTGATTTCCATATCATGTTCACTGATATCTGTAGCTTCTCGAGTCTGGTTCAAGTCACTTGTATACTTAGCATTGCATTTGTGTTGACTCTGTTAGCTTTGGGTTTCACTGATCAGTACATGTACATGTTGAGTCTCGTGACATTGTCTCATTTGCTCTGCTTCATCATGTCACTTGATCTGTTGCACTGTTTCTTCATTTAGTCTGATTTCAATACTTGCATCACTATTTGTAGCTCAATCAAGTGTTGCATTGTTGATACTCTTTGAGTTGTAGTGTTTCACCATACTTTAGTTCGATTTTGATCTGGTATGTTTGTATACTTACCACTGACTTGTGTCTGCACTGTGTATATTCATGATGTTGTGCACTGATTCTTCACTGAACTATTCACTGACATGTTTGGTTGAGACTTGTTGGTTCATGTCTGCATCTTCACCTGGTTGTTGCATTCCTCTCTTGTATCATTGGTGTCTTTGTGGTCTTGTGGCTGCATATGTACATGCTTCGAGTTGTGTTTATTCGCTTGACCCTTGCTTAGTTGTAGCTGAACAGTTCATATTGCTGTTGACATTCCTTGTACTTGTAGTTGTATTCACTGTTGAAGTTGGGGCTGCTGGTTTTGTTGTACACTGCTGCCTGAGTGCCAGTTTACCTTGTATCTTTGTGCATCGTTGTAGTTGGTGGTCTTACACGATTGTCTTTACTGCTGTTACCATTTTATTCAGTTCATTGCAAATTTATTTACTTGAATTAAGATTAATCCTGACTCGAGTGTTTTTGTGTTTTGCATAAACGCTCGGGTTAGACCGAGTATTTTTACAGCTTGAAGATTTTCAGGCAGCGAAGTTAGAGAGAGGGGAATTACCGCTTCACTAAAGCTTTTCAGAAAATTTTTCTTGTACTTAATAAAAATTGTTCCGCTGTATAAAATGTAATTCATTGTATAACTCTGATATTTGTATATAAAAAAGAAAAGTTCATTTATAAAATATATTATTGTTTCTGTGATTCTGTGACTGATTCTGTTTAAATGTTATAAACTAAATAACAATCCGTCATTTGAACGTTTCTAGTTGGTTTAATTACCGACTAGAGGCGGTCAGAGCGGCGGGTCGTTACACAATTTCTAAATATATGTGCATGTGTACATGTGTGTAGGGCTATGAAAGAATGCAAAAATATACCTAGTAATAAACGCTATATAGAAGGATCAATCGCCGAAGCATATCTTGTTTCAGAATCAGTTAGATATGCAATGGAATATATGCCGAACCCACGTGATGGAAATCATAGTTCTACACAAGCATCCTTTTTAGATGATGGTGATGATATATATGAACGCCCCATCATTGAAGGAAAATATATTAAGCTAACTAGGATGCAACGTGTTCAAATTCGAAGGTGGATACTTTTTAGAATCGATGTTTCCGAGAGAGATGAATATTATAGGTATGAATTTTCTCCATATTATGATAAATACCGATGAAATAAAGTAGCGAATGTATTCACATTATAATATCTAATTTGTAGTGCATATCGCTCCTCTTTAGAAGGTATGTCTCATGGTAAAATAAAAGTTACCACAATGGCAGAAGTAGTTGTACAAACTGAATTTATTAATTGGTTGCACAAAAAAGTAAGTTATTTCAATATGAAAATTGTAGGTTTTGTTCCTTTTATGTTAGTCATGCAAATTTGTTAGTTCCTGACAGCAACTAGAAGAAAAATGCATGAACACAATGTTGTGGCAATATGTTAGTGGTCCAAAGTGGGAAGCCAAAAGCTATCTCAAGTATAGAGTGAATGGATATATATTCTCTCCTCAATACTACGACGACACTCTTTTGACCCAAGATAGCGGTGTTTGCATGGATGCAATCACCACATTTGTTGCAAGTGCAAAAGATATAAATCCTACAGACAATGACACTACTAGGTATGGTATCATTAAAGATATCATAGAAGTCGATTATTACGATTCTCAACATGTAGTATTCTATTGTGATTGGATAAACATCGCGGATAAGACAAATGGTTGTAAGATTTGTACCGATTCACATGGTGAACTTGAAAAGGCTCAAACATTCTAATGGAGAGTATGATGAGCCGGCTATTCTAGCAACCGAAGCAGGTCAAGTTTTCTATGTAAAAGACACTCAAAATCCTGATTGGTCCGTTGTTCGACGTTCTCCGAAGCGCATGACAGACAACATAGATGACTACACAATACCGACCGATTTTTAGTCTATTATGAAAGAACAAGCCAACTTAGGACCATTATTGAAATGTGTTGAAATGAAATAGATATCATTTTGAAATGAATATTTGTGTTGTTTGATATACTTGGTACTTGGTTGTGTGATATATTTGTGTGATGATTTTTCAACTAGTTCCTGTTTATTGTAGCATTCATTTACATTTTATTTTTCTTTCCTTAAATTGAATTTATTCACTTTACTAGATTTTGAATGTATAATTTCATGGTCAAAAAAATAAAAATCCTCTAAAGGTACAAATGCAGAGCTTGAAGCATGTTTTTTGAAAGAATTTAGCGAAGATGTCATGCTTGTACTTTGAAATGACATCTTAAGTTTCGTTGTATGCTAAAATCTTTTTTATGCAGGTCTAAACGTCGAACAATTGCAATGCTAGTGCGTCTAAAGGTACAAATGCAAAGCTTGAAGCATATAATCCTCCTCATACAAGTGATAAAAAATACTAAATAAGTGTTGATATTGAGGGTGCTAAATGTAAAGATGAAGCTAAATGGAGCTCCAGATGCGGAGCCCTAATTCATTGTCATATACCGATTGGCTATGATGAGTGGAGAAATGTAGATGATTATTACAAGAATATTTTATGGCAAGAGCTATTGGTATGTCACGAATTCATCTTATTTAGTCATTTATGTTTTGCACTAGATTTATCCTTAGTACTAAAATTTCTTTGTTAAGCAGAATGAATTTGACATGGATATAGATCCCGATCTAGCTCAGCCAATTTTAGAAAGAACTTTTCCACGATATTATCGTACGGTAAAGTCTACTTTGCAGAATAAATTGCTCAGAGTCGGTGGAACCACCATACTTGTAACGACCCGCAATTTTGGACCATTCAAATCGACAATAAAACCATACATGCCCGACTTGAATAATTCAAAATACCGAATTGTTAATTTTAATTTGGCAAAACTTAAGCATATACAATAAATAAATCAATCACAGAATCACAGATACAGAGCAGCACAATAATTACGCAGCGGAATAATTAAAGAATAGTAGTTCATAAAGCTACTATATACATCAGGGTTAGAAATAAAGTACATCAGGATATCTCAAATACAGTGAAGTCTTCAGTACGAACCGATGACTCCTCTGAACCAATCAACTGGAAAGCTGAAAGCTGAATCGATGGTTGGATCTCTAAATGAAGCTCCAAACTCCAAATGTGAGTCTTTAATGCTGTATTACTCAGTCTGACCCGAGCGTAAAGCAAAACACAAAACACTCGAGTCAGGATTAACATTCTTATATCTATAAATCCAACGCAAGTGAAATATCAACTGAAATACAAGTAACTTAAAGGATGTTTGGGATAACCATCCTCTAAGGATCCGTGGAGCTATCTACAATGTAGAAATATACACTACAACACCATGGTCATTTCAAATTTATTTATACTTCAAAACCAAACATCATTTCATTTCAAATATATTTATTTCCAATTTTATCATTTCAAAGTTACGATTTAAATCTACTCAAAATTAAAATTTAGTCCAATCCTAATTTATCAACAAGAATTCAACTCAATTCCTAAATAACCATTTCATATATCGATCTCAAATCCGGATTTGAAATCACAAAATACCCTTTTACATTTTAATAAATTTCAAAACTTTATATATTAAATGTTTCAAACTAAATTCTTATTTAATTCAGTTTTATAAATAATAAATGCAAATTATATTGATTTCAAATACAGATCTGAATCACAAATAAACCAATTAAATTCTAGTGTAGTTCAAAGCTTTAATATTCTACATTTCAAAGTTCAATTGACCGTTTCATATAGATCTCGATTTAACCCCATTATTATTTAGTCTTGAAATATTCCCCCATTCGATTCAATGTCATTTAAGTAATCTTAAATTACATTTTACTAAATATTTCCTTTAATTTATTTAACGTGAAATATTCATTAAATCACTTAAATCAAAAAATCCAGTTATAAAATCATACCTTTTAAATTTCCCATTCAATAATTCCAAATTGATTTAATTAAATAAAATCCTTATTTAAATACCATTTTCTATAAACCCAAATTTATCTTCCCAACCTTACTTATTCAATTTATTACAAGAAAATCTATTGAAATATAGATTTACAAAAATACTTAACCATATATATGTATTAAATCCATCTAATTTATATCAAATATCACTACTAAATATATATATATAAAATTTCCATTTATATAAAATCTTAAGAATCAATATTTATTTAATCATATATTTCTTTCCAAAAATCATAGGAATTATTTTCAAAATATTCATATATGGACCAACGGTGTCTGTATATATTTCCTATCATATAGTCAAGTGCTACGGATATTTATCATTTCAATCTGTACACTAAATATATACGGGTGGATATCATTTCAACCCGTAATCCCAAATTCAGTTAAATGAAAATCGCTTGGATTTATCATTTCAACCCATAACGATTTTCTCCTATTCTAAAGTCCGTTCGGGTATGTATCATTTGAACCCATAGTGAATACTATACTAACAGGGAACTTGCAGAGTGATAGCAGATAATAAAATAATAACAGGAAGATATCATCAATAATAAATTATAAACAAAAGGATATGGTGTCATATCCCACAGGTGAACAATTACAGATAATGGCATAAATATAACAAATTAAATAACTACAGCAGCATATTTCAATTGTCATTTCAATTGAAATCAAATTTAATGAATAAAAGAACGTTAATCGTGAGTGATTGCTCACCTTTCGAGGCTAGAGATGAACGAAAGTGGGATAAATTACGATCCAAGCACAAGTTTCAAAGCAAAGCAGGATTGGCACGAATTCGATGGATAGAGCTGACAACAGAATTTTACGAGAACAAATTCAAATCAGATTGACATAAATTGAAAATATAACATTATTATTTTATTATTAAATTAATACTTCTTTTTAAGTCAAATATCAAAACAAAATACGCATGTAAGAAAAATCATTGGTTTGTATTAAACACATGTATTTAAATCAAATATAATAAAATTTGAAATAAATGTTGTAACTTTTATATTGAAATATACATAAACATATACAAGTTTAAAGAAAAATGATGAGACTACTTTTTAAAATAACTTTATATATTACTGTAACAAAGAAAGCTACAAACGCTAACATAACAGTTTTATTATTTTATATAAAACAATATAACATATGTAACAGAACTGTTAAATCCCAAGACTTTGTAAACCACGTACGTATATATTTTTTAAGAACCAATACTATAAATCACTACAAACCAATGTATATATACTTAGAAATTTTATGGCTAAAGTATATAATTACACGTATACACAGTTGTAAACTTATGCATAAACGAATAATATAAAATCATACGTATACTATTAAATTTTGTAAATAAGTAGGATATAAACAATTGAATCTCAAATAAACAGTACTTTATCCCTATGTATATTACTGCAAATGAAATACAGTAATCTATATAATACTTAAAACAACATATAATATCAACTTATATACTATTATAATACAAACCATGTACATATATATTCTCTGTCCCATATGAAATATATATATACAAACAAAAAATCAGTTTAAAATACAAAGAAAATATATCTTTGAAGATAGAAAATTATATAATATTTTCATATAGATATGCCTTGTATTAATTGTAAACAGTTGAAAAAAAATATAGTTCTAACTTATATATTACTCACCTGCTGCACTAGAAGAAGAGGAGGAGGAAGGCCATCAGGGAAGAAGGATGGTTTGCACGTCCTTTGGGTTGAAACAGGGGAAGAGGATGCAAAAGTTTTCAAACAACATGAATTGGATCTTGGAAGATGAAAGCTTGATTATAAATATATACTTTATTTATTTGATAACGTGTAAGTACAGAAAAGGAATAGGTAAATAAACGATTCAAAGTGGAAAATGGAAGTGACAGACGCTATGGTATCTAAAAATTTATTTCAAAGTAACGTACGCCACAGATCAGATCAAAAGAAAATTTTAATAGGAACGGTTGTCCATTGATTCAGCAAAGTATTTAAGGCAAAAAAAAGAACCGTTGCCAAATAAAGATAAGAAACGTATACCATAAATATAAAGTGATTTGTATAGTAACGGTCCCTCAGATTGAGCTGAATAATTAAAGCAATAAATTTTTGTTTGTTTGGACAGTACGTAATGAGTTTGGAAAGGCAAGGATATTAAAATGGAAAAAGGAATGGATAGAGAAATTTAAGCAAAGATAAAACGTACAGAATTAAATATAGATTAGCGGGATGGTCATGATAATTCAGTGGATAATTAAGGCGACTTTTTAATGCCACCAGCTGCACGTTCAAATTTGAAAAGGCAGAGTAACGGACCATATAATAAATTGAAATGATGGATTGATAACAGCTGCGAAATTCAAAGCAATTAATAGTAGTGTGCGCAACACGCTTCAATATTTGAAACTGAAGGAAAGTCAACGGCTAAAATTAAAGTTGCCGATATGACGACAGTTTATCATATTTGTCACGTACCTCAAAACACAGAAACAAATATACCGCAGTGATCAGTACGACGAGACGATCAAAACGGCATACAAATATCAGTGGTACGACTTGATTATAAAAATTCGAATTTTCTGCTAGCGGAAAATGCAGCTAAAAATTAGAAAATAAGATCGACGGAGCTATAGACGCCCAAATTTTGAAAAATGAAAGATGACCTCTCATTCAGAATAAGATTTAGAATTTTTCTGTGTAAAAATATTCAGGTTTGGAAAATATTTTATTATCAACAATTATTAACTGATTTGATTTTAATAAAATTACATAATAAATAAACTTTCACAAAATTAATTGAAAATTTACCATTTGCTATATTTAATTATACGTAATCCAAATATTAAATTTTTATTTCAAAATATTATTATTTAAAATTTCACCAAAAATTCAATTAAATACGTAAATAAAATCAATTAAAATTTTACGGGTCGTTACAATACCCAAGAATATTGCTATTACTAAATGTCCCATAGACATTGACAGAGTACGGTAGGAAAAGTTTATGGATAATGAATATTCAGATAAAAAAAAGAGCAATGTAGGAAAAACGCTGAAGCCAAAGCTAAAAATACTATCACTCATACACTAGGAAGAAAATCATACCGTAGAGTTTACGACGAAATGGTAAGAAATAGTATAAAAAATATTTCTTGTAAATATTAATAATGAATAGTTAATTAGTTTAAAAATATTTGTTCTTGCAGGTCAAGGAAAATCCGAAAGAGAAAGTTACGCGGACAATGGTTTGGAAGGCGGGACATATAAATAAGAAATGTAGACAAGTTCTTCCATCTTTGACACAAGCCTATGTAAGTATTTTAACTTTAGTACGAATTACTGATCGATTGTAAAAATTTGATTGCCTTATGTAGCATTATTTTGACAGTACAATTTGATTTCCATAAACACGAACTGCAATATTGAAGTTTTTCTTGTTAAATATATTGCAAATTTGATTGGTCATTTAGTATACTTATCAACATGTATAAGTGGTTTACCAGAAGATGATCATATGAGCTATCAGTCTTCAGCCCGCCTCATATGCTCATTGGTATGGATATAACCTTTTTTAATCTTAATTTTATTATTACATAAATTTTTCACATGAAAATAAAACGCTCGACAGTAATTGTCATTCAAAATAAGCCTATGGACCCCAAATTTGACCCCAAATTTGCTATGTTAGTTGTTTAAGACGAAGTGATGCCTGTGCCTGAATAATGGGGCAATTAGATTATTAAGGCAGATAACAGTTGATGTATTTGCCAGAATTCTGTATTTTCAGAAATATTTTATAACAGATGAACTTAATTATATGCACAACCAATTGAGTCTATGCATGCACAAACCTAAATTGAATATCAACATTGGTGCACTTTAGCTTATACAAAGTGAACAGAACCTGGTTAATTACACAGTACAGTGTATAATAGGAAAGTGATCACTGTTATCTTTAATTGAGATGATATTTCTTTTTAAAATGGTGTGCTTGATTTCTTAATTATTTTGATGTCTCATGACAGACTGAATCATAAATATATAATTAAAATATAAGGCAGGCCATGCTCAAATAACTAAGCATAGTTGACCCAGTGATTTTAAAATAGAACCCACATGTAATAATCCAAAAAATAATGCATTAGTCTAATGTTGTTGTTGATTTTGTTACGACATACAGAACATCATCAAATTATTAGTGTATTTCTGTTAGAATTATTGGGTAATGTACTTCGTGTTTATCAGCCTGAAATATTCAAGTCTGATGTTTTCTCTGGATCAATGTTTAATTATTGTCCTTCATGGCACAAGTAATGCGCAAATCAAATTTAATTAATTTCGGACAGCGTAATTGGATTTAAAAATTGTGGATTATAATTCCAATTCAAAACCTGTTCAATAAACAATTAGTGGATAAGATATTAGCTAGTGATATGAACGCACGGCAATAACTGGTTCTTTATATGATTATATTTAATTATCTAGGTATCTTTAGCGCATACAAAGTGGCTTTAGCTGTCATTAGCTCTTATAATATGCTAATCCTCGTGTTTACTTGCATATAATTGGTTACATATAATGTAAATTAATGCATTTATGTCACTTGATAAATATTAATGTAGTTTTTCTACATGATTGTAACTACAAAGTGACTGAACTGCAATATTAATGTAAACGAAAATGGCTTATGAATTTGAAGCCCTTGCTTCTTGTTGTTTTTCTGGTTTTTGGATGTCATGGTTTCTCTTCGGATGTCATGGTTTCTCTTTGGATGTATCAATTTATTGTGTTGAACCTATTCTGGTATTGAATTTATTCAACCTGTTAAATTAATACAAACTTTCAGCATTTTCTTCTATTGAACCTATTCTGGCATCAATTTATTGTGTGCGCCCCCTCAAATTAATACAAACTTTTATGTCATTTGATATAATCCCAACGTGTCCAATTGTTTATTATTTATCTTATTGCTTCTCAACCGCTAATCTTCTGTACGTATTGAATGCAGATACTTGTGGAGGAAGAGGAAGAAAAACTATTGTCGTGCAATTAGCTCCACTTCCTCTGCAAAACAAGTAAAGTTGATGCAAGCTTCAAAAGCAATTGCCGATAAGAATAAAAAGGAAGATTTTCGTCAACGGTCTCGGAATTACAAAACCAAGTAGCAAAGCAAGTTGCAAATCAAGTGGCGAATCAAGTGTCGAGCCAAATCAATGAGGCTCTTAAATCATTTGCTTCATCTTTCTTAACTATGGTACCGGGGTTACAACATAATCTTAATGGTGGTAATGTGACGCCTATGACTGAAACCGCTTCTAACTTGAATAAATCTCCTTTGAAAATTGGAGTTGCTAGTATTCCGTCAAATGATGTTGGATCGTCTACAAGAGGTAAACAATTTGTAATGCTACTATCACATGATACGAAGAAGGATGTAGCAGAAGCTTATATTGGAACACAAACTATGTGTCATTTCAGAGAGATAGTTCCAAATATTGAGAAAGTTGTTTGGATAACAGAAGTTTTAGAACCGGAAGCACCAATTTACGATGATCGTCAAAATGGGCACCACAAGCTTTGTGAATTTTCAGATGGGGGCTTTGTGTTATGGCCTGTGTTTCATCTTCACAGTATCTAAAATTCTATTTAATAGTAGCTCGTATTATATTGCATATTTAAAATTAGATATGAAATTTCTTTTTTGTAATTTGGATATGATATTGTGGTATTTTGAAATTGGAAAGTTTGTAGCTTATATTATAGTATTATCTAAATATGATATTGTTGCATTTGAGGTATGGAAGCATTTTCGACTTCATATTGAATTGATATGATGAATTATATATGATATGGACATCATCATTTATGAGATATTATATTCATTTGTTTTAAGAATTTAATATTAATTGTGTATAAAATAGTGTAAAAACATAATTTCAATTAGTAACGCATATAAGTGCTACCAATATTTTGGATAACAACACTTATCTACGTCACAAACCTAAATGATAAGCAAAGCATTTTATGTGTAACAACACATATATGTGTTACTAAATAATCATTTTCCAACACTTATAAGTGTTACCGTATATTTCTGTACCAACACTTATAAGCGTTACTGGATATTTCTGTATATTTCTGTACCAATACTTATAAGCGTTATCGGATATTTCTGTACCAACATTTATAAGTGTTACCGGATATTTCTATACCAACACTTATTAGTGTTACCGTATATTTAGGTACCAACACTTATAAGTATTAGTAATACGTATGTTCGTAACACTTATAAGTGTCACAAATTTGGCCGATTCATTCCTTACAGTCCATTAGTAACACTTAAAAAGTGTTACTGAAATTATTTGTAACACTTATAAATGCTAGGATTTGCCTGTTTTGGTGTAGTGAGAGTACTGCAATGATGTCCTGTTTTGAAGTTCGACCAGTGCTGATTGAGAAGATTGCTTCTAAGCAGAAGGAGGATCCATTATTGGCTGAGAAAGTTCGAAGGCTTGAGGCTAGATTAGAGATCGATGATCTAAAAGATTTTAGTCTTGACCAGAGGGGATGGTTGAGAATGAAGGGACGGTTGTGTGCTTTGAATATTAAGGACTTGAGGAAAGAAATTCTAGGGGAATGTCATCGATCCAAGATTACGATTCATACTGGAGGAACCAAGATGTATCAAGATATGAAAAGGATCTTTTATTGAGAAGGTATGAAGAGGGATGTTGGCTTGTCGAGTTGGTTGCTTCAGTCTCTAGAGATTCTAGTTTGGAAATGGGATTTGATATCCATTGATTTTATAGATGGGTTGACGAGGTCAAACAGAGGAAACGAAAGTACATGGGTCATAGTGGATAGGTTGACCAAGAGTGCCCATTTCATTCCAGCAAATTCAACTAGGATGGCACTTGTTTTGACTAAGTTGTTCATGAAGAATGTAGTTAGACTACATGGAGTTCCTAGTAGCATAGTAAGTGACAGAGAAGCTTTTTTCACTAGAGAATTCTGGAAGAGTCTACAGGATGTGTTAGGTACTAAGCTCAAGATGAGTACAGCATATCACCCTTAGACGGATGGGCAGACAGAGAGAGTTAATAAGGTACTCGAGGATTTATTGTGAGCTTGTGTGTTGGATTTGGGTGGATCTTGGCATGATCACCTATATTGCGTTTAGTTTTCCTATAATAATAGTTATCAGACTGGTATAGGAATGGTGCCTTTTGAAGCTTTATATGGAAGGCCATGCAAATCACTAGCATGTTGTGTGGAGACTGGAGATAGATTGGTCTTAGGTCCAGATTTGGTTAGAGAGGCATTACAGAAGATTGAGTTGATCTGAAAAAGGATGAAGGAAGCTCAATCCAGACATAAGAGTTATGAAGATAAAAGGCGTTAAGACCTAGATTTCTTAGTTGGAGACAGGGTTTTCATTAAGAAATGAAGGGTGTGGTACGGTTTGGAAAGTCAAGGAAACTAGCAACGAGATATGTTAACCCATTCCAGATTATAGAGAGGACTGGAAAGCTCGCATACAGAGTAGAGTTGCTGAGCAGTATGACAGGTGTTCATTATATATTTCATGTGTCTCATTTTTGCAAGTGTGTGCATGATCCAGTGACTACTATTCTTCCAACAGGGTTGAAAGACTTAGTAGTAGAGCCTAATTTTACTTTTGTTAGACAACCAGTTCAGGTTGTAGCGAGAGTTGAAAAAAGATTGAGGAATAAGACAGTCAAGTTGGTGAAAGTTCAGTGGAATGACAACGAGAAGGAATGTACTTGGAAAACAGAGGACATGATTCAAGATACTTATCCTGATCTGCTTTAAGGGTATGTCTATATTAGATTTATATAGATAATTCCTTGTCTGGTAGACTAGTATGGTTGTTAGAAGTCGTTACAGATGATTGCTATGTTTAATATTTAGTCCCTACTGAATTTGAGGACGAAATTCTTTAAGGAGGAGAGCTTGTAACACCCCTAATTTTAAATAATATTATTCAGGAGATATAATTAGATAAATTAAACAGAATATTGTAAATGTAAAGTGATAAGGAGATTGAGATTTTAAAATAAACCTAGAGGTCGTGCCTGTTAATTTTAATGGGCTTATAAATGATAATTAAATTAACATAGAGGCATTAGGGTAATTGCTGCCCATAATTCCTTACCCTTATACTCTTATCCATACCATTCACGTTCATTTTATCACAAAAAAAATAAACGTAAGAAAGAAAAGAGAAGCCGACCATTAAGGGGTAAGAAGAGAAGAGACAATTCAAGATTTAAAGCTTAGGATTCAAGCTAGGGGAATCAATCTAAAACAATTTCCAATTTCCTTATCTAAACAAAGGTGAATAACAATCCTAATCATTCTATTTTGTTTTCAATCATATGTTTTCGAATTTATGAATTAATCCATTTTGTGATGATTTAAATGATGATATGCTTGGTTTTATAACACGTATGATTTAACATTAAATCGTTTAAACATGTATATGCATGGTTTTTGGGTAAAACCGATAGCAAATGATTTTAGAATGCCATGGAAAAATTATATGTTATGGAAAACATGATTTTGGAGTTGGATTTCAATTTTTATAATTTTCCAAGCCGTGGGGAATTTATTTTGAATTTTTAAAGAAGAATATGTATTATTGGGTTTAAAATTATTTTCGGTTGCTATATGATGAATTTGGGTCTAAAATTTACATATGTTAGATAACATATAAAAAGTGAATTTCCGGTATTTTTGGGGACTTTTACTAAGAGATTTATTATGGAAATTAAATTATTTTAAAAGAGGATCTAAATGATTTAATTATTGTTAAATGGGAAGGGCTTATTTGTTAAAAGTTAATCTTGTTTTAGATCTGAGAAAATGCGGCAATTATCTGTAAAATAATTTGAAAAGTCTAAGGAAACCAATCAAATGTTTACACATGGGAAATTTAGTTACAAAGATATTAGTTTATTTGGGGAAAACAGCCTTTTACTTAGAAAAGTGAGTTCCACCTCCTTTGGAAGTAGCTTTCGACCCAGAGCTTCCGCCTTCGACTATGTCGAAACCGTAGAAGCCCGAACCAATACATATGATATCACTTATTTAGTGCATAGCGGATTAGAGAAAGGCATAAGGTAGGGTGTCGAAACGTGGCTTCCGATGGGTCAGTACAATTGTTTTGTTTCCTAAAGAAAAGCGCTTGCCTACTTCTTTATATGCTTTTGAAGCGGTCGAGACCGATGCTTTCGAAAGTGACTTTTAACTAGCTTTCGAAAGAGAGTTGCCGCCTTATTAATTAAAGAATTAGCTTTCAAAGCAGGTCCATAGTTTTCAAAATTTAAGTGTTCGAGAGGGGTAGTTTCGACCAAGTCAAAACCCCTCTGCCGCTTTGCCTTTCAAAGGCATCGAAAATATCATTGCTTTCAGAAGATAACCCTTACTTTAAAAGCGTAAGCCACTTCCATAGCTTTCGAAGAGGTTTAGGGTTTCGAAGGCAATGTTTTTGAAAGGGGTTTCGAAGCCAACCTTCAAGTATTTTACCCATATGACTTATGCTTTTGAAAGGATGGTGCCGACGCCATTAAGTTTTCCTAATACTTCTAAAGGATAAAGAATGGTTTCGAAAGAGATACTTTCGTCTATATTTACTTGACCCAATTAATATTTTAGGTATGAAACCAATGTTTTTGAAAGTGGTACTTTCAATGGTTTTGAAAGGGGTACTTTCAATTGGTTCGAAGCTATGCTTCTAAATGATTAAATGCCAATGCTTTAATACATTCGAAAGGTTTCAAAAGAAAGTTTAAAAGCGCTCGAATGGCAGGGTCCTAATGTTTTGAAAATATATTTTTATGCTTTCAAAGAAGGGTATCCAGTGAGGTCGAAAGCAAGATTTTGAAGGAGTCAAAAGGCTTTGTTTTTCAAGCCGAATAACCCAAACTCAATTTTTAAAGGAAAAACCCATGGTTAAATTAAAAGAGATTTGTAATGGCTTTAAGAAGAGGTTTACCTTGAAAATATTAGGTTAAAGGGATTAACCATGTTTTTATGAAAATGGTTTCGAGGATATAAAACCATAGGAGTGGTATTGTTATGTTATTATGGTTGCTTCTTCAAATATAAATATATTCACATTATAACGGACCCAGAACTGCATTTCGGGGACAAAGGGAAGAAGAACTAACTAGGTTGACTCAGTAATGAATATAAATTGATTAAACCCTGGATGAGTAGAATTGCATCCAAGAGGTTAGGGAGACCAGATATAGGATGCCTAAATATGGAAGCTGTTAAGGAGATAGGTTCATACTACACCCATGAAAACTATGATTAGGAATTTAATGGAGTTACCAATAGGTTCATAGTGATCCCATGAAAACTATGTTATAAAGAGTGGTTGGCGGGGCCAATTGGTTTGCAATGGACGCATGAAAACTATATTCAGATTAATTTGTTGAGAGTTGTCAATAGATTCCCAGTCAACCCATGAAAAGTAAGGTAAGAAAGAAGTTATTGGAGTCACCAATAGGTTTAGGGGAACCATGAATTAATTAACTTAATTGGCAGGGACCAATAGGTTCATAGTGCACCCATGAAAACTATGAAACAGGATAGGGAGTCCATATATTACCTAAAGGTTGTTAGTAAGTCCATGAAAACTAATAGGTTAATAGTGACCCTAGAAACCAAAAATATGACAGAGAGTCAATTAAACAGAGGATGAGAAATCCAGAATGTATTAACTTGTATGCATATCATCATAATATTTTGAAATGACAATGTTTTTAGCTATTGTGAATGCAGGAGCCCGGTATATGGTTTTATAAAGGTTTTAAGATACTAGTGAGGGGAAAATCCGTTCCACTAAGCTGTGTGGTCTTACTAGATATCTAAATGGTTTGAGATGTTATATTATTATTTATACCACACTACTACAAAACATGCCATTTGCATCGGTGGTTTATCCCTCTTAGGCATCAGTTCAACATCCGATGCATATGCAACCGATGCAATAGGCTTAACAGTTTTGCATCAGTTCCAAAACCGATGCAAAACAGTCCTTTTTGCATTGGTTGTTACTTACAACTGATGCAAAAATGCGGTTGGTTGCTTGAACACAGCCCTCATGTTGCATCGGTTGCAATGAAAACCGATGCAACAAAGGAACTTGTTGCATAGGTTGTTGTTGGAAACCGATGCAACATAAGAGTCTTTGGGTTTAAAAGGCTTCTTTGTTGCATCGATTTTTTATAACAACCGGTGCAAACTAATCCCTCTATTGCATCAGCTATTTATACCTGATGCAAAGAAGCCACTCTCAGAAATCATTATTATCGACAATGTATATATATTATTGATTATAACAAACAATTATTGAATGCCATATTAAAATCATTCAATAGATTTCATGATAAAACATATACAAACAACCAAACTGATCAATAACAGAAGTTGAATTTTTTTTACAACTAGTCTAAAACATGTATTTAACAGCATAACCATACTACAACTAAAATATAGTTTAAGACAAAAAAATATTTAACAGCATAACCATACTACTACCATCACTTCTACTGTTCCATCACAACACCACATTTGCCAAAACTCCACTGTCATCCACCACTTCAACATCCTCTGCCCAGAACTTCACACAAGCATTCACTCACTAACCACTTCACTGCTCCTCTGTTACAAAAACAAGAAACTGCCCACACTTGCATCTCCTCTGTCCATAACCATAACCACCATCTTCTCTTACCAATAATTCACCTTATTTCAAAACAAACTGCAACAGCCGTGCCACTTCACTACAACTTCTTCTCAACAACGGCAGCATATACAAACTACAGCCCTTACTGCTGCTGCTCTATAAATCACCATTAGATTTCCCCTGATGTGTCACTTTCATAATTCTTCTCAACCTCCACTGCCTCAACTGACCCACTGTCCTTGTGCACTGTGCAAAAAAAAAATACTCATATAACAACTTCCTCTATCTTCCAACACTTGGCTCTGCAACACACTCTCCATTTGCAACTGCTGCTACTTCGATCAACCTATAACGTCATAACTGCACACAACATCACTTTCTCGCTGCCCTATACAACAACCAGTCAGTCACTGCTTCATAACTTCCATGTGCACATATCTGTTCATCTCCGTGCATAAAGACTGCACCCATTCCCCCTTACTTCAACCACTTCACTTCTCTCATTCTCTCATCCACACTGCTTCAATTGCCTGCAACACTCTATAGAAACATCACTTCTACAACAAACTGTTGCTACCCATCACCCACATTACACTGACCAACCACATACTGTCACAACCGTACTTCATCACACTCACCCAACCACAGCAATTTCAACCACCACAATAACCACTGCCTATAGCCATTCATTTCATCACAGTGCTCAAATATTCCCCCTACTTTACAACAACATCTTCCTATTTTTGCCATAACTTACTTCATCTTCAACCATCACTGCTTTCAATCCACTTCGGTTCCTCCATTAATAGTTCCACTGATCATTCCCCTACCACTTTCACGAATACAAGCACTTGACCTCAACCACAAAGAAAAAAAAACCAAACATAAACTCCACACTTCATTCCACTGCTTCCCGCAACTATAATGCCTCACATTCATCAACAAACCTCTCTTTTCAACCTCATCCTTGGTCAACACGCTACATGGCTTGCTGTCAACAAACAGCCTGCCCAAACTTCCAACATCAACATACCTTTACATCTGCTTCTAACAAACACAACATAACCACAAGACCAAGAAAATTTATGTGATTTGCAGGCCCAAATAAAATCATGCACGAAATGCATAGTTTGCAGTCTACATTTAGGTGCGAGAAACAGCCTAAGCTTGTCAACCTCAGTTGAAGGAGAGAACAGTTACTCATTATATACCCAAAGTTTTCATGCATGATAACAGTTTGTATTTACTTCGAATAAACTTTAAGTTCTCTACTTACAAATCTAAACGATAAATAGATACAAACCTGAAAAGGACAGATGGATTATTGCAGCTGGTGATTATGGCGGCTTCTACTCTAAAGCTCCAACAAAAAACAGCTATTGCAATGATACTCTTAACCTGACATTATAATCACCGACTAACATTAAGAAAAATGCTCATAAGTGAAAACATGGTTAGCATAGTCAATACAATATTATTTTTACAGTTAATGCTTAACATCATCTATATTAGTGATGGTGCTCTAATCTTTTTCACAAATATCTATTTTGTAGAGATCTAGTTTTCATTGTGAATACAAAAGATAGTCTTGTCGACTATAGACTTTGTTATCCCATTTTTGGTCAAAACTGGAATATCGACAAATTGGCAAGGAATGATGGAGGTCCGGATTGAAAATCGATTGGAAGCAAGGCAAGAGTTCGTTCGACACTACACTCCCCGAGTTCAAGTGTCATCCGGTACTTAAAACCCCTCGGTTTCGTCCGGAAGTTCAAGTGTTTGAGTTCGTCCGGTATTCGAACTCCACATGGTTCATTCGGCATTCTCATAAATGAAGTCTCATTCGGCATTCTCATAAGTGGAGCCTCATTCGGCATTCCCAACATGAAGTCTCATTCGGCATTTCCTGCCCCCTTCCTACCGAACCAAACCCAAAGCAACTCCTAGCCGAACCAACCTTCTCCTTGTTCCTACCGAACCAACACCTCTAAACCCACTGCCGAATGGAACTCCTAGCCTACAACTACCGGACCAAGCATAGCCAAACCATGCTACCACCGAACCATGCTACCACCGATCCAACCTGCCACCGAACCCCTATCTCCACTACCTGCCGAATCACCCATGTTACCACTCACCGCCGAACCAAGACGCCGCCGAACCAGAAAGCTGCCAGGCCAGATTGCTTCAGCCCAGGCCCACCAGCAGCTATATACTCCCAGGACCTCTGCCCCCTGCCTCACTCTATAAATAGAGGGGCAGGGGTACAACAATGGCAGAGAAGTTTGAGAGCTCAAACCTGGAAGGAACTTTCAAACAACTTTCATACACTTGTACTACAAGCTTTGTACTCGTAATCAGATTGGAAAAGGAGAATAACATATAAAGTGGACGTAGGCACATTTTGGCCGAACCACTATAAATCTGTGTGTCTTTTACAGTTCAGTCCCTGCTTTTTACGTATTTGCATAAACCACCTAAATCATTACGAACAACATAAAATCAACTAAATCATACAACTTGGAGTTGTTTGCCCATCTTTTGTGCAAACGTATTTGGGTTATTTGCTGAGATCTGTGATTTGTGTTTGAATATCGCTGATTTATATTCATACACTGCTGCTTTCACGGTATTGGGTGTTTGTGACCATTTTTTACGCAAACATTTTGGTGCTTTCACTGAGAGGGACCAGCACCCGCTACATCGGATAGAAGTTTGGATTTGGAAGACAATGACTAGGCAAAACAGTAGAAGGCTAAGGGCTGAGAGAAGCCAACAAGGAGGAAGTCAACAAGCATCCTCCGGAGTTGAGGAAGGACCGGCTTCGATCTACATAACCCGGGATGAAATGGAAGCCATAACAAATTCACTGCAAGAGAGGTTGTTGAAAAGTCAACAGGAAATGATGCAAACTTTCTTGGAGCAAATGAGAGCTGCAGGGATGCAGAACTTAGGAACAGCTACAATGGCTGTGGATGCAGGACAAGAAGGTAGGGTTACGGAACCCAATGAAGGACAGGATACGGAGCCAGGTGGCAATCAACAAGGGCTTGGGGGCAGGCCCACAGGATTCAACACAGGAGAACCTTTGGAAGGAGTTCAACAGGCTAGAACCAACGTTGCTACTAACGAGCTACACGAAGAGTATGTACCGGAGTTCCCTCGGGGGCAACCTCCGACAGACAACGGTGGATTGGTAGATATAATCAGGAAGACTGTGCGAGGTGGTTTGACCAACGGAGACTTGGAAGGAGTAAACAGGAGTCCGTTCACTCGAGAAATAAGGATGGCTCAGAATCCACCTAAGTTCAAGCTACCTAGCGTGGAGGTATACAATGGCAAGGAAGACCCTACGGATCACTTGATGAGATACACCAGACACATGGAGGTGCTGGGGGCATCAGAGGAGGTGATGGCCCGATGCTTCCCTTTGTACTTGACGGACTTAGCTGCGATGTGGTTCAGGCAGCTGGAAGAAGGATCTATCAGGACTTGGAGGGAATTGGTGGAAAGGTTTTTGGGACAGTTTCGGGTTCATGTCAAGAGACCGAAGAACGTGATGACATTGACATCGGTAAGGCAAAGGATGGATGAATCGCTTAGAGCTTTTCTAACTCGATTCAGTGCCGCAGTTGCTTCGGTGGATCGGCCCGATCCATCGATGGTTTTAATGGCAGCAGTATCAGGAGTCAGGGAGAACTCGGATTTCAAGGTATCTCTGATACGAGATCCCCCATGGAATCTCGACGAATTCTTTCACGAGGCAGAAAGGTTCCTTCGACAAGAAGATGCGAGTACGGATTTAAAATTGAAAAAGGTTAATGCAGTTGAGGTGGGAGGACCATCCAGCAATGGTTCGGATAAAGACAAAGGAAAAAGGAAGTTGGACGGTGATTCTGGAAATGCTAGGAAGCAATGGAAGGATCCAAAGTTTTCCACATACACAGGATTGAACGAAACACTGGAGCGGGTATACCTGAATACTCGAAATCGCCTTCACTACCGGAGGCCGGCTAGGAGAGAACCAACAGAACGGGAAAAGACATCGGGAAGGCACTGTCTCTTCCATGATTTGGATGGACACGACACCAACAGCTGCAGGCACTTAAAGGACATAATTGAGGAGCATGTGAGGAATGGACAGCTGCCACAATATGTTGGACCTCGGAATGCAACAGCGAGGCAGGAGCAACCGCCGCCTGCCTCAAGCTACGATGGTGGGAGGCCCAGGAATGATGGTCGGTTGATCGTCCCTTGACCAGGTTAATATGAAATAAGTAGCAAACTATTGGCAAGCAACCAAGTCATTTACACATGTACGGGGACGGAGATGGCCCCTAGGCATGCTCTGAATGATAATAAGCTGCGATGCTATGGTTTGTGAAATTTATCTTTTGCTTTTGGATTGGACACTGCTTTTCTTTTTGGTTTTCGGTTTTGGAGCTTGGATTGAGCTCCTGGTTTTTCTCGCCTTTTGATTTGGATTTTCCTCTGGACGATTATTTTCAACTTTGGATGCTGATTTGGATTTCTAGTTTTCTGGTTTTGGATTTGGATTTTGAATTTGGATTCTGGATTTGGATTTTCGGATTTGGATTCTGGATTTGGATTTTGGATTTGGATTTGGATTTTGGATAGGATTTTGACTGGATTTTTATCTGATTTTTGATAAACGGTCGTCGGGTATGGATTATACCTGGCAAGGGGTGAGTTGCTTTGCCCGAACGTGGCAAATTGACTCATTCAGGTCGTCGAGTATGGACTATGCTCGGCAAGGGTCCGGAGTGACCAGGATTCGGCCTAGGACTTAGGCCCTATATTATCAATTGTTACTTTCAGGTCGTCGAGTATGGACTATGCTCGGCAAGGGTCGGAAGGGACCAGGATTCGGCTTAGGACTTAAGCCATGGCATTTTACAGCGCACAGGGACACTGGGCCAAGGTCGTCAACTGTGGATTACAATTGGCAAGAACCCGGAGAGGTTAGCTCAACGTCCAGGGACACTGGACCAAGGTCGTCATGTGTGGATTACGCTTGGCAAGAACCCGGAAAGAAGGTCGTCAACTGTGAATTACAATTGGCAAGAACCCGGAGAGGTTAGCTCAACGTCCAGGGACACTGGATCACGTCCGTCAGGTGTGGATTGCGCTTGGCAAGAGCCCGGAGAAGTTATGGATTTGGATATCAACCCAGAGAGGTCCTGGATTCGAATATTGGCTATTGGATAAGGATGGTTTGGGGATCGGTTGTCGAGTTCGGATGGACATGGAATTGTCTCAAGCTTTGGTCATTGGATTTGGAATTGGATATCGACTCGGAGCAGTCAAGGATGATCTACTCTGGCAATATGGCTATGAACTTTGGATATTGGATTCGGAACTATTCAAAACACGCCTTGTTATCACAAGGCATGTTTTGGGGGGCAAAGTGTTATCCCATTTTTTGGTCAAAACTGGAATATCGACAAATTGGCAAGGAATGATGGAGGTCCGGATTGAAAATCGATTGGAAGCAAGGCAAGAGTTCGTTCGACACTACACTCCCCGAGTTCAAGTGTCATCCGGTACTTAAAACCCCTCGGTTTCGTCCGGAAGTTCAAGTGTTTGAGTTCGTCCGGTATTCGAACTCCACATGGTTCATTCGGCATTCTCATAAATGAAGTCTCATTCGGCATTCTCATAAGTGGAGCCTCATTCGGCATTCCCAACATGAAGCCTCATTCGACATTTCCTGCCCCCTTCCTACCGAACCAAACCCAAAGCAACTCCTAGCCGAACCAACCTTCTCCTTGTTCCTACCGAACCAACACCTCTAAACCCACTGCCGAATGGAACTCCTAGCCTACAACTACCGGACCAAGCATAGCCAAACCATGCTACCACCGAACCATGCTACCACCGATCCAACCTACCACCGAACCCCTATCTCCACTACCTGTCGAATCACCCATGTTACCACTCACCGCCGAACCAAGACGCCGCCGAACCAGAAAGCTGCCAGGCCAGATTGCTTCAGCCCAGGCCCACCAGCAGCTATATACTCCCAGGACCTCTGCCCCCTGCCTCACTCTATAAATAGAGGGGCAGGGGTACAACAATGGCAGAGAAGTTTGAGAGCTCAAACCTGGAAGGAACTTTCAAACAACTTTCATACACTTGTACTACAATCTTTGTACTCGTAATCGGATTGGAAAAGGAGAATAACATATAAAGTGGACGTAGGCACATTTTGGCCGAACCACTATAAATCTGTGTGTCTTTTACAGTTCAGTCCCTGCTTTTTACGTATTTGCATAAACCACCTAAATCATTACGAACAACATAAAATCAACTAAATCATACAACTTGGAGTTGTTTGCCCATCTTTTGTGCAAACGTATTTGGGTTATTTGCTGAGATCTGTGATTTGTGTTTGAATATCGCTGATTTATATTCATACACTGCTGCTTTCACGGTATTGGGTGTTTGTGACCATTTTTTACGCAAACAGACTTACAAGTGCTGGTAATTGGGTATATACCATTAGATCATAACTTAACAATTGGAAAAGATTTGAAATTGAAATATATGTTAGATTAGAAACATACATTCATGCACAATGTACGGGGAAATAAATGCAAAAGGTAAAATAAAAAAACAATTAGCTCTGAGTTAGTGTAACCAAATTATAAAATAAAATCCCTGAAACCTAAAGAACTAAGGACCAAAATATACAACAAAAACCATAAAATAATAAAAACTCTCTAGTCCATAACTACCAATAACTCTATCCAATTCAGTATGCATGCTAAACCTGCTAAAAAAACTATACGAAAAGTATAAGCACGGTACATGTGTGTGTTTCTGTGTATGCAAAACAAAAATATACTAATCTAATAATAAATGATATATGACAATCAAGCATTATAATTGACATTATGCAATAGACAATAAATAGTACATATCAAGCATATTTCATAATATCCTAGTAAATGCTAATATCCTAATGAATATTATAAATCTAACAAAGGACAAAGTGAACAAAATAACTTACCTAACACAAGGAAATACAGTCTCGTGTATTGTAATGTCTTTAAAATTATTCTCTAATTTAAATCAGACCAAAATGGAACAAAGTGTTATTAGTTTAAACTAGAGAACAAAGTGTTTTTGTAATAATATAGGTTCATTTTATGTATGATACCACAATTGATATTTATTGAATTCAACAGGCTAATTACTTGGATATGTGTGAAACCAAAACAGAAAAAGCATGAACAGGCATACAACATACACGTGTTATAGTTTTTTACAAGGTATTGATCAAACAATAGTTATTAGCAAAAAAAAAACAGTTATTTAAAAAAAAGGTGCATACAGCAATACCATGATACGATGATAGTAGATAATTTATTGTACTAGTAGTTATTAGCTATTACTTTTCATTGTTTGAATAGCAAGGAAAAAAATTATGTTGGTTGAATAGGGACCAGTATTTTGTGCAGATGCAAAAGTTGCACTACTAATTAGCATCATTAATCATATATCGCATCATTGCTTTAAGTTAAAAATGAAATCTGATCTTAGTTTTAATCATTTCCCTCACACGCTTGCTATTAATTAATTAAATGGCAGTGAGAAGAAAATGATTCAAACATTTATTCTTAACAAACAGCAAAGAAAGAACATGGGATAATATAAGTCTCAGCATTTAAACCAAGTTACCTTGCAGTTGCAGGGAATGTCAATTCCTCAATCCAAGATTTTGGCATTTGCCAACTTGCACCGCCCCATATGTTATTAATATGCGACTTGTACCTTCTCTCTCATTTTTATATTATACGAATACAAATATAATATTTGATCGGATTTTCTAGCCTCCAAGCTCATATTGAACGTCAAATGCTTGGTTTATCGAAGGAGTATTATAATATACTTACCATATGAGAACCAGGTTAAAATACTGCCCCTGGTCATGATATAAGGGACTAATTGCCTGGTACATATTAAGATCCAATTACCATAGTGCCTAACTGAATCATGACATAATCACATGCCATCTATATAATCTTATATCCAATAAAATTTAAATGTAAAGTAAATTTACCTTAATATTGTGTTTTCTAACACATAATTTTATGTATGGCCCATATAGAATTACAAATAATCAAGGCCTTTAGGGTTATATCCAATATACAATTAACTGTACCAAAACAAGAAAATGCAACTGTTTGCTCAAAACAGCATTTGAAAATCAAATGATATATTAAGTTGTCATGTATGTACAGAATATTATACATCTTTTCTTTAATAAAGCCGTACTCCAGTGCTCAAATAAAACAAATATTGCCGAATATGAAATTAAAATGTAATAAAGGAAACAATATCATTGAATAAACTAGGCTTACACAAAGAGCTCTACATACCAAAGCCATATCAAATGCTCTAAAACAACTGAATTCAGTAATTTAATTTCTATCTCAGACATAGTCAGTTTCGTGTTCAGCAATATCTTTGTTTTGTGTTTAGAAGAGATGCGAGTTGCTTGTACCAAATATATATATATATATATTTGTTTCGTGTTCTGCATTCCAGGAACTATATCATTCTCTAATTTCTTTCCAGCACGTTCCTTACAGTGTATAATATTAAATTCAAGAAATAGTGATTATTATAAACCAAAGGAAACCATGTATATAGATGTGTAAAATTGAATCAATGAAATCTACAAACAAATGGATCAAACAGCAATGCCTCATTCCCAGTATAGCATGAAAACAATTATATGTGCCCAAACATTGATCATAAATTTGTTTCACTAAATAACATGAGGAGTGCAAATATCCAATGCTAGCAAACTGACTTACTCTTTCATGACAAGATAAACATTATCTAACCGATACTATTCCAACCAAGATAAACATTATCTAACAGGATAAACAATTGTATACTCAAGAACATCAACATTAAATTAAAATCTGATTACAACCATCAAATAATAGTATCACTTAAAGTAACCAAACATATGTCAACTACATAATATATTGCTACATGATCATCACCTATTCAGGCAATTAGATGCATGGTATAATTCCAAAATCATCACCAAATAAATCCAAATTGTCATATATTTATGTAGGCAGCGATTATATGAAGTTATTGTTACGTACAATTTTCAAATATTATCATTGAAGTTATTATCATTGAAATTTCACCTACAGTACTTACAGTATTTATCACATACAATTTATTGTTCTTTAAGACATTTTAAATTGTTACTATACCTTAAAATTTAATGAAAATGCCATTATTTAGTAATGTGTTCCTCCATTAAGGTTTATAATTTAGCATATACCTTTATTTAATTTGAGTATCTATCTCTAGAGCATTCATTGGATAGTGATCCATGCGTGAGTTGTCATGCTATAGTGATCCATGCTTGGCCTTTATATCCTTGTCCTTTTAAAAAAACAAATCAAGTTTCACATCGCATGAAGGCTATAGAAAAACAAGAAAAGAACACTGTTTTGGGGCAAGGAAATAAGAAGCACGGATAGAAAAGAAACAAGAAAAACAAGAAAATTATGTGTGTATGTATGTATTTAAATGCTGCCTCTTTTGTCAACTTTACATCTATATTTTATATCATAGCACATAGAGAAGAAACTAATTTAGAGTGCCGTATATTGATGATTTTCTTGTACAGATGCATAACAATATGCTTTTCTACACATCTATGCTGTATTTACAAAGAAAATATTGAACCATAAATACACTCAATTGTTTTATGGTTAAATATTAAAAAGAAAAAACCATAAATAAGCCATACCATAAATTAAAACCTTCTACAGCTTGGCCAAGTGATCCATATTTTCCTGGTTCTATCTCCACGTAACTCTGAATTTCAAATTCTCATTAGCAAACAGTTAGATTATAGTTTAATTGATATAATCTTATTCAGAAAGAAAAAATACATTTAGATTAATAAAAAACGTAGAAATAAAAATACTCACATCAATTGCTTCGTGAATATCTGAAGTCCCCTTGGTTATGTTTTCACCAATCCTCTGATATCCTTTGATTAATAAGTCTAAGATTACTAAATGATGGAAGCTACTAATGCAATTAAAAACTGCACCCTAAGCCTCCTGAGACAAATTAAGTATCACTCTTGTTATAATGATTATATAAAAAAGAACAAGAAGAAAAGCCTCCATCATCGCTATGGCATTTTTAGTAGTCACAAATTGACACAGAGTCATTATCGTATGACCAATATAATGCACGCGATAACTTTCTTTTCAAATTCAAATATTTTCATACTTTGCTCTTGTAAGATAGCTAATGAAACCGTGGTTGGAATTGAGATCTCATTCAAAGAGAAAGATAGAAAACATCTGGAGTTTATATGGCATCAATCAATATACTAATTTACTGCTTGCTATAGTAAATGAAAAATATTCTTTTTGGTGAAGGCCCTAGGAATCAGCTCAAATACCATATTACTGTTAAAAATATGTATTTGGTTTAAACTCGAATTTAGATCTTCCAAAACATACATTTATCGTTCATTACATGGGTATTAGGGTATGTTTTCAAATAAAGGGTAAAGGTTCCTCTGTAGACGGTATGTTCTTATAGGAAGGTCATTAAGATGTTACTTGGGTAAATGTCTAAGTTCTTTGCTCCTCAGAATTTAGGATTTTCTAAAAATAAAATCAAACAGTATCCTACTTCCATGAGCACCATTCAAATAACATAACATACAGCATCGAAATTCGTTTTCAAGGCCTAAAATTGAGATAATAATATGTAGAAATAAACTTGAAATTAGAAAAGAACCAAAGCTTCTTCTTGAAATCACTGCTCCAGCAGTCATTGCAGCTCACATTGGGGTTGCTCATTCAGATTCGGCGAGAGGTACTTCAAACTCACTAATTACCAAATTTTCCAATTCAAGAATCCACTGCAGTGACCTCACTCACACTTCAACGAAATCGAACTCAAGGCCGATGCTTAAAGTCGAGGCCGATGCCTGAAGTCGAGACACCGAGATTCGCCTGATGTTGAAGTCGAGGCACCAACCGAAATGGAATCGCGTGATCCCTTTTTTTCAAGTAATGTCAGATTTAATGCATCGTAATTTTTTTGTTTTGAAGCAGGCAAAATACTTTTTAGGGAAATGATGGGAAAATAAGCAGCGGTAGAAAAAATTGGGAAGGCAGGAATTAATAAAAGTACTTAAGGAAAGGGATGCAAATTAATGTAGTCGCATCGGTTGACTTTAAAACCGATGCGACTAAAACTATTTGCATTGACATATTTTCTTCGGTTGTTGGTGACAACTGATGCAAATTTGATTTTTTATTACATATTGCTTTCCACGTACCAATTGCATCGATTATTAAGACAGAACTGATGCAAATAGTTCTATTTGCATCAGTTTTTACTTCAACCGATGCAAATGAGGCGAAACAATATGCATTGTTTGTACTAGTGGCAGGCTTTATGTCTGACTCGAAGTTTATATTTTTTCCTTAAACTCTCGAGTACTCAATTGATTTTGAGTAGTTTGAGAGTTGAGGTTTTCAAGTATGTCACTAGACGAATAAAGCTTCCAAAGACGTGCAGGAGGCATAATAGATATATAGAGTTCTCATTTATTTGATTTCGCAGTGTTATTTGTAATGGAAAAGTTGTTATATTGCCTATTTATAATCTGAGCATCCAAGGGGGCATCTTCATACGTTGCTCTTGGCGTATGTTGTAATAAATTTATTTTCTCTAAACGCGGTTTATGAATATGAAATTATGTAATGAATTTAAAATGATTTTAAATGGAATGTAATCTTATTTGAAGTTGAATTTTTTTTCCATATTCATGCGTTTCTGTGTCTCAATGAATCTAACACCGCCGTATTTGGTCACCGATGATTAATAACTATGGGTGGCTGCACCATCGGTAGCCGTTAGTTTTGGGCCTCTAAGTAGGTGGACGTTACAGTACCCCCTTAGTTTTTACATCTGGTTTGTTTTTGCATCCAGTGGTTAGCTCGGTTATTTGTTGTTATGACTTAGATGCCGATGGTTTTCTGATGTATCCGCTTAGGTTGTGCATTCGGTTGGATTTTGCATTCGGTGGTTAGCTGGTTAACCATTTCTCTAACTCTGGTACAAACTGGTTGATGTACCTGCTTAGTGTGAGAAATGCGGATTACGGATCTTAAGGTTGGAATAACACTAGAGGGGAGTGAATAGTGTTTTGTGTATTTTCTAAATCTTTTTGAAACTTAAGTAATTTAATCACCAACAAATGCAATTCATAGACAAATATAATTACAGAATCAGGCACAGATGCAAATACTAAATAAAAGCAGTAAAGGAAAGAACATACCAGAATTTTATACTGGTTCGGAGTTACCCTACATCCAGTCCCATACAATCGTATGGATTTCTTATCAAAATAATCTCCCAGATTACACCCTCGGTTTCAAGGCTACGAGGTACACCCTCTTGTATTCGAGTCCAGGGCAAACTTTCTTAATTTAACCAGGCTACAAGATCACCTAATTGATTTCCAGGGCTACAATCATACCAAATTGATTTCAAGACTCAACCGCACCTTTTACTTAACAGTTTGATTTATAAAAGATTCTATAACTCTGAATAGCATTGAGATCTTATGGAGAAAGTGGCAAAGAATTAAACAAGAGATAATCAAGTTTGATTCACTTTGTATTTCGATAGAGTATAGTTTAGGATTCTTTAGAATAAATGTGGAAGATGAAGAGGAGAGAAAATAAATGAAATTTGATAAAAATTCGTTTACAATTTACTGGTATTTATAGTAAAGCAACAACCATATCTATTCGTGAAAGGATACGACGAATAGACACTTCTTTTGAAAATTGAAATTTGAAAATAACGGACACCATGTCGACATGGGGGTTGAGGGATGTCAACATGCTCAAGGCAAATTTGTTGTTTTGATTTTCTTATTAAAATTAGTTTCTATAATTTGTCAAAACAATTTCTAAACTTTGTAAATATATTTTAACACAGTTTAAACATATAAAAGGGTTTAGAAAGTAATTTTTAATATATATACAATCTTAATCTATAAAGTGATTTAAAATCTGAGTATATAAATATTTTAAAGCTAAATATTTTAAATCTAAATATTTAAAACAAGAGATGGTTTAAAAAAATACAATTTTAAAATCAAAATATTAAAAATGATAAAAATAGTTTTGAGTCTAAAATATTTAAAACCAAGAGAGATGTCTTTTTGAAAAGAAAGTTTTGAAAACATTTTTTAAAAACAAGAGATATATTTTTGAAAAACATTTTTATTAAATTAGTGAATATCAAAATAGGACCACTATATGTTCCACTAGATATTGTCATTGGTTCCATCCCACTAGGGTTCCATCCCTTTAATAGGCTCGAAGTGGATTCCATTCCACGAATAAATTTCGAATAAAGATGTAAGTGCTTTCAAGAAGTTTTAACATAATTCTAGACTCCATCCTTATCTTTTTCTATTGAAATCTTAAACTCTTGATATCTTGATACTCATGAGTCTTCAATCTTGATATCTTCAGTCTTGAATCTCTATACTGTACAGTCTTCATTCTTGGTACCTGCATATTATATTCTGCATATACATACATACATACATACATACATACATACATACATACATACATATATCTAAACCATAACGTTAGTATTTATATTTTATAACAAGTTCTAAGGTTGTTGTCATCAAAACCATCATCTCAAGGACTAACACTTAGGTTGGGCGTTCGGTTGGCTTTTGCAGTCTATGGTTAGCTAGATTCACTATTTCTCTAATTCGGGTACATATTGGTTTTCTGATTCCCCCACTTAGATTGGGCATCCAGTTGGCTTTTGCATCCGGTTGTTAGCTCAGTTAACTGTTGTTCCAACTTGGGTATACATTGGTTTTTTGATGTATCTGCTTTGGTTATGCATTCGGTTGGCTTTTGCATTTGGTGATTAGCTCGGTTAATCGTTGTTCTAACTCGGGTATAGTAGGTTTTCTGATGTATCCTACTAGGTTGTGTATCTGGTTAGCTTTTGCATTTTTTGTTTAACTCTACTAACCGTTGTTCTAACAATTCGTTTTCTAATGCATCCGCTTAGGTTGTGCATCCTATTGGCTTTTGCAACTGGTGGTTAGCTCAGTTAACCATTGTTCTAACTTGGGTGCAGATTGGTTTTTTGATATACCCGCTTAGGCTATGCGTATGTTTGCTTTTTCATTCAATGGTTAGCTCGGTTAACCATTAATATAACTCGAGCACATATCGATTTTATGATGAACCTACTTGGGTTTTTGACTTTTTGAATTTTTCATTCGATGGGTAGCTCGGTTATCCGTTGCTCTAACTTGGGTACTGACTGTTTTCTAGTGTAACCACATTTTTTGTGCGTTCGTTTATCTTTTGCATCTGGTGGTTAGCTTGGTTAACCATTTCTCTAACTCGGGTACATATTGGTTTACTGATGTACCCGCTTAGGTTATACTTTGATTGGATTTTGCATCTAATAGTTAGCTCAGTTAACCGTTGTTATAATTCAAGTACATATTGGTTTTCTTAAGTACCCATTTAGGTTATGCATCCGATTAGCGTTTTTATCCGATGGTTAGCTCGGTTAACCATTGTTATAATTGGGGTACAAATTGTTTTCTAATTACCTACTTAGTTTATGCATTTGGTTAGCTTTTGCATCCAGTGGTTGGTTCGGTTGACCGTTATTCTAACTTGGGTAGAGATTTGGTTTTTAATCTACCGCTTAGAATATGTGTCTGGTTGGCTTTTGCATCTGGTGGTTAGTTTGGCCAACTGTTGTTCTGACTTGGGTACAGATTGGTTTTTTGATGCACTCGCTTAATTTGTTTGTTAGTTGGAATTTTCATCTGATCGTTAACTCGGTTATATATTTTTTCGTCTTAGGTATATATTGGTTTTTTGATGTACTCGCTTAGGTGTTATGTTCAATGGTTTGCTCGGTTATCTATAGATTTTTTTTCTGAAGTACCTGCCTAGAGCATCCAGTTGGATTTTGCATCTGATTGTGCATTCTGTTGGCTTTTGAATCTGTTGGTAGTAATCTTATTATATTATTATTTTTGTTGATTTTAAGATATAGTTTTTATATATGACTGTAGCTTGAGAAAATGCTAAAAAAGTTTTATCTTTTTATTTATGTTTCATTGTTTCTAGTCTAGTTGTCTTTATTTAATGTATATAGTGTTGTTATTTTAATCTTTATTTATTTTTATAAATGTTTTTTGCTTTTATAAATTATATTTAAACATTAATTATATAAAAAGATAAAACTAGTTATCATTTTTAATTTATATACTAGGTTGATTTTTTTATTAATTTTGTATTAGGACAAATTTTGCTTCTATGCTCGAGGAAATAACAAATTATGCATATAGGCTTCGGAAAAAACTAATTAGCAAAATAGGCCTCGTTTGGTTTACATTTGCGCAAATATGGAGTGCGCAAGTTTTATTTTTTTTAAATATTACTTGCGCATTCCATATTTGCGCAAGCTGTGTTTTAACGCTTGCGCAAATATGGAATGCGCAACCTTGTTGAGAATCTATATTCATTTCTTCCCCAAACTCAAATTTTAACAAAACCCTCCCCATTTCCAACCTCCAACCCATTCCAAATCTACATCTATCAACTCTAAAACATTCCCTTTAATCTATTCCTTCAATTAACCACTAGATTTAGCAAAAAATGGAAGCAAGCTATTATTCTTCTTCTTTGATTAGAGGTAATTTTATTTTGATTGTAAATTGATTACTACTTTAAAAATGATTGATGTTGTTAGTGGAATTGGTAGTCATGATGATGTCGAGTTCAATGTACTATAATTGTTGGTTTATTTCTTGAAAATGCAAAAGAATATGTAGTCTTCATATAGTCAAAACCCTAGCTTTGTACAAAATTTTTGTAGTGATAAACGATTGTTGTTGTTTGTAGAATTGTCTCCCGGGCCCGAAGATAGAAGTGTTCTCTATCTTCAAGAACAGCATAGAAGCCAAAACGACGCATTAATGGAGGTAAATGTTTGATAATGGTGTTTTTTTATACATTTCAGGGGATAAACGATTGTTGTTTTTTATACATTTCATGGTGTTGAAACTGTGAAGATATGCGATCATTCAAGCAAACTCAAGGAGATCGATTTTAAAGATCCAAGATTGGAGGCGAATCTACGAATCTCCAGATTTTGGCAAGCTATGCAAATCGACTACATTCGTCTTGATCATCACCTTATTACCGCTTTATGCGATAGATGGAGGCCGGAAACAAATACGTTTCATATGAGAGTCGGGGAGATGATAGTGACTCTAGCGGATGTGCATTTTCTTTTCGATCTTAAAGCAGACGGTCGTCCGGTATGTTTGCAAAATTTAGATATCGATTACATCGAATTGGCTCATGACTTGCTTGGTATTTTTCCTCCTAGAGAGGCGGTTAAGTCTAAAAGTGAGTTATCAATGACTTGGTTTAAAAGTGAATTTTCCGAACCGCTACCCGAAGGGGCGACCGATTAAGATATACTTCGCCGCACTCATGCCGTGATATTGTATTTTTTGAGCTGCCGATTATTTCCCGATCATTCGAAAGGGAGAATAAGTTTGAAATTTCTACCTTTTTTGGACGATTTGGCTAACTGTGGATATCATTCTTGGGGTAGTGCTGTTCTATGCTATTTGTATAGTGAGTTGTCACAGGTTGCCTTGCAACGTCGAAAAGTTTTAGGGGGTTCTGCAACGTTGTTGCAACTATGGTCATGGTCGCATATAGCTATTGGACGACCGTCTATTAGAATTCCTACCGACTTAGATCCGTATCTTCCATTCGGGGCTAGGTGGAATTGTGCTAGGAGTTGGCGTGAGACGCCAAGAAATGTACAGTTTTACCGTAATGAGTTGGATTTGTTGGCGGATGATGCGGTTACATGGGAACCTTATTCATTAGTGAATAAGTTTGGACATCCGGAAATTGAGTATGCGTTCGCCGGTTGGATTGCTAAGAGCCGACTAATTCTATTTTTAGACTTTGAGTTATATGCACCGATCGGGTTATGAGACAGTTTTCCTTCGATTATCAACACATTCCCGATCCTGTCGTCCCCCTTGACCCAGAACCCACTAGCTGGATGGCATTTTTGGCGTAGAGTATTGCTATTTGGCAATCAAGAATTGATCGTGCCGAACGAGCACGCGAGCCTCCGACACCTTTGAGTGAGTACGAGTATTGGTATTGGCGAATTACTCGTCGTTATATTCTTAAAAAATCGGCAAGGAAGTTGGTTGCGTACACTCCCCGTGCTCCTCTAGAACGTGATGTGGTAAGTATTGTCAGTTCAAAATTTTTATAGTTCTATTCGTATATCATATTGATGCATTGTTATGACTATTGATTTAGGTAAGCGGAATATACAGCGCTTTGGATGTCGTGGACGAAATAGAAGAAAGTCATATGGAGCCAGACAAGGTCAAAAGTAAGTGTATTGATCTACGACGAATACTTGACACAATTTTGGGTCGGAACAAGCTAAGAAGGCCGGTCAAGCCACTGCGCATTGTAGAAGAGCCACCACGTTGTACAGAGGAGACACATACCACAGTAGCGGGTGGACAAGTCCAATGGAAGGAGGCACACGTGGAGGGGGAGACTTCACAACATCCCGGTGGCGAAACTACGGCTGGATGGCCCGCTTGGCCCGAGGTAGAGTAGCAATACACCGGTGGAGAAACTCATGCTGACTGGCCCGTTTGGCATGAAGGAGAACAACAATTCGAATATGCTGGACATTCGACATACGAGCATGCACATGAGGCGACGCAATGGGAAATTCAACAAGAAGAACTCATTTTTGGGCAAAGCCAGCAACAAGAAATTCCATTGCCGACACCCGCTCCTACATTCGAAGAAGGCCAAGGATCGGCTCCCATCGTGTACAAGAGGAAGAAGAAGAAGAAGAAAGACAACACCATCACTTGAGCTTATTGTCGGTCTTATTGTTGTTGTTTTTTTTTGGTTGGTTAAGGGGTTATTGTAGGTTGAATCTATTTATTTTGTTAATCTATTTATTTTGTCAGTTGAATCATGCTATTTGTTTTGTTTGGAGATGGTAATGTTAATGGAATGTTGTGTGCATGCTTTGTGAAGTTGAGAGTTTGCAAAATTTTGGTGTAGGAGGAGGCAAAGCAGATCACTGTTTTGAACAACCCCAAAAAACAGCTTGCGCATTTATGGAATGCGCAAGCTTTATTTTCAATAAAGCTTGCGCATTCCACATATGCGCAAGCTGTTTTCGGGTTATTTTGAAAACACGCTTGCGAATTTATGGAATGCGCATGCTATATTGCATGCACATTCCATAAATGCGCAAGCGTGTTTTTGACCCTGTCCAAGACAGAGAACAATTTCAATGCCGTACATTATACACTAGCACACAAAAAGTGCTAAGAACATTCTACATACCAAGCAAACACCATTCAAATGACAACATCATTACATAACAAATCATAAAATTCATACAGTACCATATACGTTCTACTTCTATTACAATTCATCGTGGACAAGTTTTCTTCTTGTGGCCAATAGTACCACATTTGCTACATCTGTTATGGCCGGATGAAGATGGCAGATCCATGAAACTTTTTAATCGAGTAGATCGAGGATGACCTGAATTCCTGCGTACAGGCGGTGGTTGTATAATTGGGCCATCGTAGACGTTCCAATGTCGACTATCTGGTACAGGGTGGAATAAAGGAGCATAAGCTGCGTAATACATAGCCTTCGTGTACCACGGGGAGATTAAGTCAAAATACGCTCTATTAGCACCACCCGAACCACGTGAACAAGCAGCTAACACATGAGAGCACGGAAAATGATCTAATGTCGGCATGTTGCACGAACATTCGGCAACATTATTTTCAATAGTCACCGTATAGTCAAACATATGCACATCTTTCACCTGCCATTCAACGAAGCTGTATCTCTCTATAGACATGAGCCTAGATTCTTCCATTCTTCTCCGCGCTAGTGCTTCCCACCTAGGTGCGAGTTGCGATTGATTTTGATTTATAGCGTTCTGCATCATATTTTGTTCCTGACTAGAAGAGACTCCAACCATTCCGTTGTACCTGTGAAGTAAGTTTGTAAACTCTCCACCTGGATGGCTTGAAAGATACGATGGATATGACGACCATTGTGTTTCTTGTAACTGTGCGGTATGCATATACTCACCCCCAGAGATTACTGGTGCTTGTGTTTCAACCACATTTTGATGTTCCACTCTCACTACGTAGATTTCTATAACTCTCATCCCAACTGAAAAGGTGGAGTTCAAATCATCGTTGTCCTCCAAATCAATAGCGGATGTACCATCATCACGCACCCATTTGACCGCTAATTTTAAATCGTATATCACAGGATTTGCTTTTGTCACTTCATATGCCCTTTGTTTAAGCTCTTCGAAACTACAATGATTTTTTATTGTAGATCCTTTTCATTTTCCGTCCACATATTTAGGTTTACCTTCATCATCAACCAACAATTCACCATCAAAGTAAAATATAGTCGGAACCTTTGACATTATCTACAAAATAAGTTTCAATACCACAGTCAGAGTTTTTGTTCACTGACATAACTATAAACATCAATTTGATGAATTATTACCTATTTTTCTAGATAGATTTTGCTTCCACAGTCAATCTTCAACCAAAAGCAGTCAACTCAATCTTTTAAAACAACACAAACATGCAAATTAATATAACAACGTAACCAATATATTTCATCAACAAAGTCAACAATATCAAATGCATTTCAACAACATAATAAACTATCTACCTTCCACACGTTACGGGTTACAACAAATAGAAACATTTTCGCAACAACATAATATAGATACAACGGTTCAACATAACATCCAAATATGCCAACTTAACCAACTCCCTAACGTCTACCACATTCTACGCCTTCCGCTGTTTGTCCTTAGTTCTTCATTCACACTTTTCAAACGACTAATTTTAGCTTGCAGTTCGTGGGCATACTCAAGTCCCCTTTCGCAGAGGGGTTGATCAATCCATTTAAAATAATTGCAACAATCATATTCACGGGGATTCAATCTATGTTCGTTGTACGAACTACACCCGAAAAATCTTTGTCCGGCATTCTTTTCTTTTCTGCAAACAACCACTATGCACATATCTATGCAATAACAGTTTGGAAATGGTCGTTGACCCCTTGGCATTGATGGACTAACAGGATGTATACGCGTCAGCAAATTTCCGTCAACTGTATGTTGATGACCGGGCATTTCTGCAGAAAACAACTTCACGTAAACGAGTGTGTAAGGTTGATGATCCTGAATGAAATTTACGCGGTACTGGTTCGAACTATGTTTCCAAAACATGATCGACATCAAAGTCAATGTGACTTGAACTTGCAACTCCGATTTTCCCTTCAACCTCATCAAAATGTTTCATCAATTTTTCATCGTCTATCTCCTAATCATTAATGTCTACCGTCATAATAAACAATTAAGGTGTAAATTAAGGATTTCAGTTTACTAATACTTAAATTGGGTTTCCTAGTTCGTTAAACACTAACAACTACTTCAATAACAACACCATTCTCTAATAATTAACACAACTACCATCAATAACTCTTCATTTTCATCCACATCAACAATAGCAAAATTATATCTTAATTGTCAAAAACATTAATTATTACCTTTGTTTTGTAACGATGAAGAAGATGATTCCATATATAGCTTAGCAACTATTTGGTAAATAAGGTGATTGTGGATTTGGATATGGAAGAGAAATGGGTTTGGATTGAGAAATGGGGAGGGTTTGGGGAAGAAAGTAGAAATGGGGAAGAAATGAATATAGATTCAGCTCTCTGTCCTTTTGATGCCCGAAAACAAGCTTGAGCATTCCATATTTGCGCAAGCGTTAAAACACAGCTTGCGCAAATATGGAATGCGCAAGTTATATTTAAAAAAAATAAAACTTGCGCACTCCATATTTGCGCAAATGTAAACCAAACGAGGCCTATTTTGCTAATTAGTTTTTTTCGAAGCCTATATGCGTAATTTGTTATTTCCTCGAGCATAGAAGCAAAATTTGTCCTTTTGTATTATTTACTCCAGGGAATAATGTATTAATCTAAAGATTTTTTTTCATGAAAGAGTGGTCCTTCGATGAGGAGAGCACTCTTAATTTTATTAAACAATAAACAAAATTCATACAGATGTGATGGGTAAAGCAAGTTAAATATGTAAGATCATGAGTTGATGATCAACAAAATATGAATGGTAAAAGTGAATAAAATAAATATATTTACAATCATTTTTATGGTAAAAGAACAACTACCTACTAGTGCTGGAGGAATTGATGAGTGTTCTTATGAATAGAGTGGCCGTAATGCAGAAGTGATTAACTGGGTAGTGCAGTTGAATTTGCCGAGCTACAATAGAAAATCTACAAAGAATTCTTATTTGCAAAAGCTTGATGCTGCATTCAGGACATCCAAGGAGGCAAGCACAACGGATATGTGTAAATGCACACTGTGTTTAGAAACAACAATTGATGGTTCGATTAGGATTGCAGATCTACAAGAACAGAAAGATGTAAAATCAAGAGAGGTGCATGTTGGCTGGTTAGACATTGCCAGACATGTATAAATGCATATTTGGACATGGATTGGACTGAAGGAATTAGTGTCTTGAAATTTGCATGCAACAACATCAGCTTCAGGTAAGCAAAGTGAAAAATCATGTGCGAGACTACATGTAAGGTGAAGAGACATTGTAGTGAAGTAAACTTATAGGTGCAAAGACATCATAGTGAAGAAAAACTGACATGTGCATCATTGGCTAGCTTGTAGGTGCAGAATGAAGTCCAAAAACAGGTGTAAGCTACATGTAAGGTGTTGAACCTACTAAAACAAGATAAAGTTCGAGATATGGTTGAAGGTGGTAATGCATACTGCCATGACTGAGTGGATGTCCCTTGGCTAGCAGGAGCTGAAGTGACTATCTGACATTGACAGTGCTGGTGCAGTTTTCACTGTCCGAGCTTGACCGGATTTATAATCTTTTCTATGACTTGATGCATGGTGAAAGACATGACACATGCAGGCTTGCATTTATGCTGCTAATGAAAGGATACGTCTAAAAATAGAGAATTACAAGGGGATGATGCATATTATAAGGAATACATGCTGCACCAAAGTCCGCACTAAAACAACACTATATTGGCAGTAACTCTGGAGCACATGCGAGCTCAGGTGGATGCCTGGTTAGCGAGAATAAGTCTAGGCATGTCATTTGTAGTGTGCTCAGATATCGCGATCCCTTCGGTAGAGTTCGCATATCTGAATGTCTTTGAACTATATGTGTCCAAAGAGATGTAAACCAAGCAATATAAAAATAATCGAGTTAGGGGTGTTTATTGGTATTGTTAAATACACGTTGATTACGTTCATACCGCAAGGTCCAATAAGTGATTGAGTAGATTGAATCTAAAGTTTTCCTAGTTGTTTATGTAAAGTTTAATATGAAATATTTCTATTACTCCTCTAGAGGAGGCATATATGCAATGCCCATGTTGAAAACCTCAAGTACCATAACAATAATGTATTACAAGAAATGGCAGTCAAAGAACAAATGAGACGAGGATTTAGGAAGGCCGTAAACCAAACCAAACTGTTTGTTGTCCATCAACATTCGACCGGAATATTTATTCGACCGTTGGTTCATCTAAATAAGTAATGGTCCAAGATTGAAAATCAATAGCAGTCCACTCGAAAAACTCGGTCCACGCCCGAACTTGACATGTTCGGACCAAGATTTTCCATGAACAATCTGTTTTGAGTATTTGATGGTTAATCAAAGGACAATAAATATTTTTAGGAATATACCATGGTTACTACATGCTCTTTTCCCATGATGAATGCTTGTCTTCTCCTTAATTAGTTTTGTTTTCTAATTTAGAAATTCTACTTACATTTAAGAAAATTTCAAAATCCCTAACTTACATCACCTTTATAAATTTCTCTCATTAATAAATCGATTAGAGAAAATCAATCTAAATCTTATTCTTTGTGTATTACTATTGACATCCTCGATTTCCTCTTCTGGCCACCTACACTAAAGGCTACCTCAAAAGAACGTGCACTTCCTTTTCTAACACCGTGTATTTTTCGCTCCAAATCACGCCGCACCTCGATTGGCTGCAAAAGACCGAAATACTGTTCGGCCACCTTCGTCCGCTTGTCATGAATAAGTTTCGGTTGTCAATGGCCGTATGGCGTTAAACCGTCGAAGAACTATTGATTCAAACGGTTGTTTATAACTAACCGAAGGAATAAATATTGGTGGCCAGAAGCATATACAAAAAATTCATTTCTATTAATACTATAATAGTGGCCCGAAGAGAAAATCTGGTACCAATAGCACCACCCTATAGTTTTCCTTAATTCTTAGTCCGAGATTCCACGGCTTCTGCATCACAACTTGTGGGTAAGTTTGGATCATTTTTTTATTCCGAAGTATAATGTAAACATTCATTTTTTTTATTCGATGTTTTGTTCTTATTTGTGAAATGCGAATTTCCACTCCCAAGTTCTAGAATTTGCAGCGGATTTTGGAATTTTTGATAGTTTTTTTCCTATTATGACCGATAGGTTGGTTCTTGTTGCCACAGTCAAGGAAAATGAAACTATTAGTAGCTTTGTAGATTCTTTGTAGAACAGTAGACAATTTTGAAGAACTAATATAAGATTGTTTTTTTATTTCCTGCACGTAAAATTGTACTTTGACTTAATGATGCAGCGCATCATGATAAGTCGCAACCATCTTATGCAGCACATCTTTTCAACCAACATATGTCGCATGCCTTAAGTCGCAACCAACATATGTCGCCTGTCTTAAGTCGCCCCAACCATCTTATGTCGCCTGCCTTAAGTCGCCCCTTAAGTCGTCTGCCTTAAGTCGCTTTCCATGAGTCGCCAACCTTATAAGATAACGACTCAAGAAATCAAGCCGCATTTCTATAAATCGTTCTCTTATGTCGCTTATGTCGCATGGTTCTCATATGTCGCTTATGTCGCATGGTTCTCTTATGTCGCTTATGTCGCATGGTTCTCTTATGTCGCATTGTTCTCTTATGTCGCATGAAGCTGTGCTATCTTCTTAAGTCGTATGCTGATTTCTTATGTCGTATGTTGTTAAGTCGTGTGATGTTGTAACTCGTATGTTGTTAAGTCGTGTGATGTTGTAACTCGTATGTGGTTAAGTCGTGTGATGTTGTAACTTGTATGTGTTAGGTCATGAGTCGTCTGATGTTAAGTCGTATGTGTTAGGTCGTGAGTCGTATGGTGTTAAGTCGCATGTTTGTATTGTAATTTCCTATAAATAGGGGTGTGTTGTCATTTGTAAAGGTGGTTGATTTTGAAATAAAATTGCGTGTGAGCTTTGGCCACCATTGTTCGAAGCTGAGTGTGATCTCCTTCTTCTTTCCATCTTCGGGTTATTCATGAGCGAATCAACGAATTTGAAGCCAATTCTCGGTATCACTTGCGAGTGATCAACGATCGAATTGTAGATCTTTCAACACGGCATCTTGCGAGATCAACGGGTTGGAGATAGCTAGATTCCGGCATCATCACGATCAATGGAACTAAGTATTTATCGTTCTATCGGTTTATTTGACACAGAATCATCATTTCGTGAGAAAGATCCTGAATAGGTTGTGACAGTTTGGTAAACTGTTCGAGCCTAGTCAAAGCTGCGTCAATTGGTATCAGAGCCAAATCAGAGACGGAAACGAGATTGTTTAATGATCATGCCTCCGAGATGTGCTAATCGCTATCATAATGTTGAAGATTTGTATAGAAGACAAGAAGCTGAGCAGAAGGAGCAGCGTATAAATGAAAAGTTCAATGAGGGTATTGAAAAATTGGAGAAATTGATGAACGACATGAATCAAAATCAAAGGAGAACGTGACCAGTTTCGAACCAGGGTGGAAACAGGGTTTCACCATCGGTTTCGGAAGAAAGGAGGATGTCACCCCAATCTTATCGAGATAGGAGAGAATCGCCAATTTCAATGATGCGAGAACACCATGGGTACCGAAATGTAGAGGGAAGAACTCAACGTGGGTTCGAAAATGAACCATATCGTGATGCTGAAAGACAGGGTAGAAGGGACATGCGTGGTCGTAGGTACGTAGATGGTCAGGATCGATATCGAAATACATATGATTTTGAGGAAGATGGTGATGGAGGTAGTATTCATTATCGAAATCGAGGCCAAATGTGAAATCAATATTTGGATTCAGAAAATGATCGTAAATGGGAGTCGGGTATGAGGATGGAAATTCCAGAATTCAAAGGTGGTATGCAAGCAGAAGAATTTCTTGATTGGTTGTCGAATGTTGAAGAAATTTTGAAATTCAAGGAGGTGCGTGAGAATCGCAGAGTCCAATTAATTGCTACAAAACTAAGGGGAAGAGCTATGGCTTGGTGGCAACAAACTAAACTAACTCGGAAGAGAATGGGGAAATCAAAAGTTGTCACTTAGGAGAAGATGAGAAAGATGATGAAAGCGACTTTCTTGCCGTACAATTATCAATCTCTTATGTATCAACGTTTGCAGAATTTGAGACAAGGGACGAAGACAGTGAATGATTATGCAGATGAATTCTATCAATTGATTGCAAGGAATGATATTATGGAAACCGAGGAACAGCTAACGGCTAGATATGTTGGAGGGTTACGAATGCAAATTCAAGACATGGTTAATATGTTTAATCCAATGTCTGTTGCTGAAGCACATCAGAAAGCTCTAGCTTGGGAGAAACAAGGGAGACGAGGAATTGTGTGTTTGCGGGTTCTAACAACCAGAATAAGGGTGCTAGTAGTAGTGCTAATGTTTCCAAGGCGGTCAATAAACCAATTGTCAATGAAGCCGCTAAAGCAAAGGTCAATAACAGTATCAAGTGCTATAATTGCCAGGAGTTTGGCCATAAAAGTAATGAATGTACAAAGCCAAAGAAGAGAGCATTAGTTACAGAGGAATGTGAGTATGAGAATGTGGAAGCTGAAATTGATTATTCTCAACCATCGAAGTTTGATGAAGATGAAGAAGTTGTGTCAGGAGACGAAGGGTGTAACTTGATGATAAGGGGGTCTTGTTTGGTGCCAAAGAATGAGAATGATTTTAGTTGGCTGAGAAGCAATATCTTTCAGTCTACATGTACTATCTTGGGAAAGGTTTATCGATTTGTTATTGATGCGGGAAGCTGCGATAACATTATTTCTGAAGAAGCCGTCAAGAAGTTAGGGTTGAAGACTGAAAAACACCGTAGACCTTATAAAATGGCATGGCTAAAGAAAGGAGGAGAAGTGACAGTGGGAAGACGAGCATTTGTTACATTTTCTATTGGGAAGAAGTACAAAGATGATATATGGTGTGATGTTGTCGATATGGATGTGTGTCATCTACTATTGGGAAGACCTTGGCAATATGATAGAGCTGTACAACATAATGGTCGCACCAACAGCTGCAGTTTCATGTTCGAAGGTACCCAAGTTACCTTAGTTCCTAAGAAGCGTGAGCAAAGTGAAAACCAGTCAGAGAAGAAAGTGGAATCAACTAGTCTATTATCTACGAGAGAATTTGTTAAAGAAGTGGAAGATAGTGCTGAATTGTTTATGTTGATTGGGTATGAAACAAGTGAAGACCTTGAAATTCCTACGGAGGTTAGACCGGTGTTAAATGAATTTGAAGATGTCTTTCCTGCGGAATTACCCAAGGAATTACCGCCACTGAGGGGTACACAACATCAAATTGATCTAGTGCCAGGCGCTGTTTTACCGCATAGGCCGCATTATCGAATGAGTCCAAAAGAGCATGAAGAGTTGAGGAGATAGGTTGAGGAGTTGCTTAAGCAAGGACGTGTTCGAGAGAGTCTCAGTCCTTGTGCTGTACCAGCTCTATTGGCACCGAAGAAAGATGGTTCATGGAGAATGTGTACAGACAGTAGGACACTCAACAAAATAACTGTCAGATACAGCTTTCCTATGCCAAGACTTGATGATCTATTGGATCAACTCAATGGGTCTGTAATCTTTTCTAAGATCAACCTTAAGAGTAGTTATCATCAGATTCGCATAAGACCAGGTGATGAATGGAAGACAGCATTCAAGACTCGGGAAGGATTATATGAATGGCTGGTCATGCCATTTGGTCTATCTAATGCACCAAGCACATTTATGAAGGTGATGAATCAAATTTTCAGACCTTACATCAGGAAGTTTGTTGTAGTCTACTTTGATGATATCTTGATATATAGTGTTAGCACATAGAAGCACATTCAACACTTGCGAAAGGTATTAACTATTCTTCGTCAAGAACAGTTCTATGCAGCGACGAAGAAATGCGTGTTCATGACGCCAAATGTTTTATTTCTGGGTTATGTCGTGTCTGAGGAAGGGATACAAGTGGACCAGAGTAAAGTAGTCGCAATCAGAAATTGGCCACAGCCCAAAACTATAACATAAATCAGAAGTTTCCATGGGTTAACTTCATTTTATCGAAGATTTATACCGCACTTTAGCAGTGTACTGGCTCCTATTACTGATTGTATGAAAGGAAAGCAGTTTTCATGGACGAAAGAGGCAGGATCTGCTTTTGAACAAATCAAGGAACTTTTAACCTCAGCACCGACTCTAGTGTTGCCAGATTTTCAGCTACTATTTGAGTTACATACAGATGCGTCCAAAGTTGGAATCGGAGGAGTGTTGAGTCAGAAGGGACGTCCAATTGCCTATTTCACTGAAAAAATTTCTGGAGCAAAAATGAGTTACAGTACTAATGATGTGGAGTTTTATGCTATTGTGCAGGCCATGAAGCATTGGAGACATTACTTGTTCCACAAAGAATTTGTTTTGTATGCAGATCATGAAGCATTGAAACATTTACAAGGGCAGAATAAAATTATAGCTAGACACGCATCGTGGATAGCTTATTTGCAGCAATTTACATTCGTCATAAAGCACAAGTCTGGAGTAACTAATCGCGTCGCCGATGCATTGAGTCGGAGGAATAATTTACTAACAACCATGCGAATAGAGGTGATGAGTTTTGACTTACTTCCCGATCTTCTTACTTCAGATTCATATTTTTCCGAAATCCTAGACAAAGTCAAGCATGGAAACATGGTTGGATATATGCTGGTTGATGGTTTTCTATTCAAAGGAAATCAGTTGTGTATTCCAGATTGTAGTCTATGAGTGAAAATCATCAAAGAATTACATGAAGAAGGACACGTGGGCCGCGACCGTACTATGCAATTGATCTCAAAGTCTTATTTTTGGCCGTCAATGAGGAAGGAGGTTGAAAAGTTCGTTCAGAGGTGCCATATTTGTCAAGTTTCAAAGGGGACCGCAACAAATGCAAGTTTATATATGCCATTGCCTATACCTACTAAACCATGGGTGGATATTAGTATGGAATTTGTATTGGGCTTGCCGAGGACGCAACGTGGAAATGATTCTATCTACGTGGTGGTTGATCGGTTTTCAAAAACGGTACATTTTATCGCATGCAAGAAGACTGCAGATGCAGTTAATGTCGCACAGTTATACTTTAGAGAGATCTATCGTCTTCACGGGTTTCCTGAATCTATTTTATCGGATAGAGACACTCGTTTTCTGAGTCATTTTTGGATGAGTCTATGGAGAATGGTCGGGACAAAGCTGAAATTTAGTAGTGCTTATCATACACAGACGGATGGATAGACAGAAGTTGTGAATAGATCCCTAGGTAATCTATTGAGATGCCTCGTGAATGACAATTTGAAGAGTTGGGATTCCAAGCTGTGTCAAGCTGAGTTTGCACACAACCATGCAGTTAATCGTAGCACTGGGTTCAGTCTATTCCAGATCGTTTACTCAACAATCCCTAAGGGGCCATTAGATTTATCTATAGTACCACAACAGAAAGGAGTGATCAAACGAGCTAGTGATTTTGTGAATGAATTGCAAGAGTGCCACAAGGTTGTGCAGGAACGATTGTTTAAGGCGAATGAGAAATATAAGCAATCCGCAGATATTAAACGACGAAATGTTGAGTTCAAAGAAGGAGATTTTGTATATGCAGTATTGACTAAGGATCGATTTCTTATTGGTACTTACAACAAACTAGCTGCTAGAAAGATTGGCCCTTTGGAAATCGTAAAAAGATTAATGAGAATGCTTATCAGTTAAAATTGCCGGATCATATCCATACTGCTGATGTTTTCAACGTCAAACACTTGATTCCATATCATGAGAATATGTATGTCAAAGAAGAGGAAGGTGTAAATTCGGGGTCGAATTCTTTTCAACCAGGGGAGGATGATGCAACGCATCATGATAAGTCACAACTATCTTATGCAGCGCATCTTTTCAACCAACATATGTCGCATGCCTTAAGTCGCAATCAACATATGTCGCCTGTCTTAAGTCGCCTAAACCATCTTATGTCGCCTGCCTTAAGTCGCCACCTTAAGTCGCCTGCCTTAAGTCGCCTGCCATGAGTCGCCGACCTTATAAGATAACGACTCAAGAAATCAAGCCGCATTTCTATAAATTTTTCTCTTATGTCGCTTATGTCGCATGGTTCTCTTATGTCGCTTATGTCGCATGGTTCTCTTATGTCGCATTGTTCTCTTATGTCGCATGAAGCTGTGCTATCTTCTTAAGTCGTATGCTGATTTCTTATGTCGTATGTTGTTAAGTCGTGTGATGTCGTAACTCGTATGTTGTTAAGTCGTGTGATGTTGTAACTCGTATGTGTTGGGTCGTGAGTCGTCTGATGTTAAGTCGTATGTGTTAGGTCGTGAGTCGTATGGTGTTAAGTCGCATGTGTGTGTTGTAATTACCTATAAATAGGGGTGTGTTGTCATTTGTAAAGGTGGTTGATTTTGAAATAAAATTGTGTGTGAGCTTTGGCCACCATTGTTGGAAGTTGAGTGTGATCTCCTTCTTCTTTCCATCTTCGGGTTATTCGTGAACGAATCAACGAATTTGAAGCCAATTCTCGGTATCACTTGCGAGTGATCAACGATCGAATTGTAGATCTTTCAATACGGCATCTTGCGAGATCAACGGGTTGAGATAGCTAGATTCCGGCATCATCACGATCAATGGAACTAAGCATTTATCGTTCTATTGGTTTATTTAACACGGAATCATTTCGTGAGGAAGATCCTGTATAGGTTGTGACAGTTTGGTATCTAAACTGTTCGAGTCTAGTCAAAGCTGCATCACTTAATATGAGTTGTTTATGTTAATACATAATTTTCTCATTGTCTTTAGTGCCTTTACAGTTAGTATATACAAAGTTTCATATTTCTGAAACTTGATTTCATGTACTGCTTCATTTGATGAATTAAATCATTTGATTTATGAAGAAAAGGCTTGCACCTAATCAACTCATGGATGATTTGTTGAAATCTTAGAAGTTAAATATTTTAAAATTTTAGGATCAAATGGGCTTTCTTATGATGGGAATTCTGTTGAACATACAACATGCTAATGAAAACGATGCTTTCAATTTTTATGAGTACAATACTTAAGAGAATATAATGTGCATTTCAATTGTCACCTTGAACGGCATTGTGAGCAACTAATTCTTTCTAGCAAATAATTCACTGCCATGTTTAAATAATTTTCATATACCAGGTATTACAATTTTCTTTGCAGGAGAACACATGTTTAAATAATGCAACACAATATCTTCCTAGGGTATTTAATATGTTTACTTTTCGATAGGAAAAGATCTCGCTGACAATTTCTGTCATTAGAAAAATATGTACAGTTTTACTGTTATCCCATTTTTTGGTCAAAACTGGAATATCAATATTGTGTGCATTTCCACCACGACCGAACCAAGAAGAAGCAGCCAGCAAGCGTATATAAGTCTAGGATTTCACTCAAGGTTCAAATATAAAAGTTCATTCGGTGAAACAATGCGAGAGTCCATTCGGCACTCCAACACTCAAGCCCATTTGGCAGTATGAAACGAGATCTCATTCGGCATTCGAAATACCATGGCTCATCCGGCATTCCCAATGCCGGGATTCATCCGGCATTCCCAATACCGAAGTCCATTCGGCATTCCCAACTCCACTGTCGAGCCAAACCTCAGCCTCCACCGAACCAGAATTCCACCGGTCCATCCATGCTACCACCGGACCAGCTCCATCTCCATGCGACTGCCGAACCAGCCTCCACCGGACCATACCATTACCGAACCAACACCAATCAAGCCCACACCGAACCAACTCCATCTCCATACCGGACCAAGGTCTCATCTCCCACCAACAACCACCGGACCATGTGCTACCGGACCAACCTCCTCCAAACCATCTCCTGCCGAATCAATCTTCTCCAAGCTCGGCCGAACCAAGGTATACCGGACCAAACTACCAGGCCAGATTGCTCCAGCCCAGGACCACCAGCAGCTATATACTTCCAAGACCCCTGTCCCCAACCTCACTCTATAAATAGAGGGGCAGGGGTACAACAATGGCAGACAAGTTTGAGAGCTCAAGCACGGAAGGAACTTTCAAACAACTTTCATATACTTGTATACAAAGCTTTGTACTTGTAATCTGAAAGAAAAGAGAGAATAACATATAAAATGGACGTAGGCACGTTCTGGCCGAACCACTATAAATCTGCGTGTCTTTTTACAATTTAGTCCCTGCTTTTTACATATTTGCATAAATCACCCAAATCGCTAAGAACAACATATAATCAACTAAATCGTACGACTTTGAGGTGTTTGTCCATTTTTTGCGCAAACATTTTTGGCGCTTTCACTGAGAATTGAACTCAAGGATTCTACCGCTTGGAATTTGAATATGAGAGTTTAGAGATTCAGATTGGAAGAGTCATGGCGAGACAATCAAGCAGAAGGCCAAGGCCAGAGAGATGTGAACATGAAGGAAAATCAAGAGGCTTCTTCAGAAGCTAATCAGGCATCGATCCTGCATGGGGGCACCACACTTGGAGCATGTTGATCCAATCCCAGAGAGAGAGAGAGATAGGGGCCTCTGAGCAACCTGGTAAGGAATGAACGCTCATCTAGGGGGCAGGTAAAATTCCCTCTTGAACTCGGGGGGCAGGTCGAAAGCGATGAACAAGTTACAAACCTCTCACTAGCACGGTTAGATCATTTACACATGTAAGCGATCGCGCACGATCCATAGGCATGCTTTGAATGACTACTGACCGCACCATAGTAAGAATTTATGCTTTGACATCCTCGTCTTTCTCTTGCTTTGATCTTGACTTGAACATTCCTGTTGTGGAATTCGTATGGTTATTGCTTTGATATTTGCAAATTTACTCGTATGCCCGTTGGATCGCGAACGGTCCACAAGCACCTCTTGTATGGCGATGAACCGCCAAAGTATTTGCTTCAGAAACTCCCCCGAACATGAAATCTGGCAAACGATCCAGGGACCCACTCGAACGTGAACCTGGTATCAACAATACCAAGCCCCCCGGCACACTTACTCGCCTCCAATAGGCACACAAACAATCCAAGGACCCACTCGAACGTGAGCCTGGCATCAGTAATACCAAGCCCTCCTGGGCACACTTTCTCGCCTCGAACAGCACCCGACTTCGAACAGTCACAATTCGCCTCGAACGGCACCCGACTTCGAACAGTCACAATTCGCCTCGAACGGCACCCGATCGCGAACGGTCACAATTCGCCTCGAACGGCACCCGACCTCGAACGGTCACAATTCGCCTCGAACGGCACCCGACTTCGAACAGTCACAAACTCGCCTCGAACGGCACAACTCATCTCGCCACAAATGGCTCGATCGCGAAAGGTCGCCATTTGAGGTCCACCCCCTGACCGCCAACAGTTGCACCTTACCACGAATGGCTCGATCTCGAACGATCGTCATCCGAAGTAAGGCGCTTGACCACGAACGGTCCCATTCCATCTTTTGCCGTGAACGGCACCGGCCGTGAACGGTCACATTTCACCCCAAGTGGCTTGATCGCGAACGGTCGCCATTTGAGGTCCGCCCTCTGACCGGGCTCGGTCGCACTTTACCTCGAATGGCTCGATCCCGAACGGTCGTCATTTGAAGTAAAGCGCTTGACCGTGAACGATCACATTCCACCGCAAATGACTCGATCTCGAACGATCGTCGCATGGATTTAGACGCTTAACCGCGAACGGTCGCACTTCACCTCAAATGACTCGATCGCGAACGGTCGTCATTTGAAGTTAGGCGCTTGACCATGAACGGCCGCGCTTCATCCCAAATAGCTCGATCCCGAACGGTCGTCATTTGGGGTCATATAAAATATCAAGCTCTTTACAGGTTGTCAACAGGATATGAACATCCAGCTCATGGCATTACAAAACACGCCTTCCTATCGCAAGGCATGTTTTGGGGGGCAAAGTGTTATCCCATTTTTTGGTCAAAACTGGAATATCAATGTTGTGTGCATTTCCACCACGACCGAACCAAGAAGAAGCAGCCAGCAAGCGTATATAAGTCTAGGATTTCACTCAAGGTTCAAATATAAAAGTTCATTCGGTGAAACAATGCGAGAGTCCATTCGGCACTCCAACACTCAAGCCCATTCGGCAGTATGAAACGAGATCTCATTCGGCGTTCGAAATACCATGGCTCATCCGGCATTCCCAATGCCGGGATTCATCCGGCATTCCCAATACCGAAGTCCATTCGGCATTCCCAACTCCACCGCCGAGCCAAACCTCAGCCTCCACCGAACCAGAATTCCACCGGTCCATCCATGCTACCACCGGACCAGCTCCATCTCCATGCGACTGCCGAACCAGCCTCCACCGGACCATACCATTACCGAACCAACACCAATCAAGCCCACACCGAACCAACTCCATCTCCATACCAGACCAAGGTCTCATCTCCCACCAACAACCACTGGACCATGTGCTACCGGACCAACCTCCTCCAAACCAACTCCTACCGAATCAATCTTCTCCAAGCTCGGCCGAACCAAGGTATACCGGACCAAACTACCAGGCCAGATTGCTCCAGCCCAGGACCACCAGCAGCTATATACTTCCAAGACCCCTGTCCCCAACCTCACTCTATAAATAGAGGGGCAGGGGTACAACAATGGCAGACAAGTTTGAGAGCTCAAGCACGGAAGGAACTTTCAAACAACTTTCATATACTTGTATACAAAGCTTTGTACTTGTAATCTGAAAGAAAAGAGAGAATAACATATAAAATGGACGCAGGCACGTTCTGGCCGAACCACTATAAATCTGCATGTCTTTTTACAATTTAGTCCCTGCTTTTTACATATTTGCATAAATCACCCAAATCGCTAAGAACAACATATAATCAACTAAATCGTACGACTTTGAGGTGTTTGCCCATTTTTTGTGCAAACATTTACATTGACGGTTTTGCACAATTTACAAGTAATTAGCCACCGCACATGTTTAATTAGCCACTGCATAGTTTTGCATGTAATTAGCCACTACACATGTTTAGTAATCCCTTGCACATGTTTAAGTAGAAACCGCATAGTTTTGCATTCACGGCTTAGTATGCTAATAAGAACAAGGGAAATAGATATGTATAGCTACAACATAATCAAAAGAATATTTTCGACATAAGCAACTCATTTGGCACTAAAGAATGGTAGTCATTTAAAAATGTTATTTTTTTTATGCAATAAAAAAAAGAAGCACGTAGAATAACACATTACCAGACGGTCTTAATGAAAATTAGAATTAGCACATGGATGCCATAGTTTTAAAATTTTCTTTTCTAAATGTTTTTAGTTAGAGTTCAATAAAATTGCTATCGTTTTCACATGTAAGTATCTATATCATTTAATATTTAAATTTTGCATTACTTTTAGATAATGATGATCATATAAGTGATAGTCGAGCTCAGGAAGAAGTGATTAGCGATGAAGACAATCAAGTTGTAAAGGATGGAGACGAACAAACAAATCATAAAGCTAAGGTTGTTTCTAAGGGGATTGAGGACAAAACACAAAAAAGGAAATCAGAAGTTTGGCTTGGGTTCAAAAGACGGCCAGAGAAAACCAAAGATGCCACAATTAGAAAGTACGGTATGCGTATCCATTATAACATAAAATAACAATCACAAAAGATGGATGTACGACTACATTTAAAATACATTTAAATAAATGGCGTGTTCGCATTGCTAGACAAGAGGGAAAGAAATTTTCAAAGAAAAATGATCTAATCACAATGATTTGACTGGGAAATTAGCTCTTTATAAATATGACAAGACAAAAGTTAGAGAAATAATTGCTATAATGGTTATCATGCATGGATATCCATTTAGGATGATTGAACATGAATTTTTTATCTTATATTCTCAAATGTTGAATCCTGAATTTGAGAAATTTTTACGGTTAATCATAAAAAATGGGAGTATGAAAGTTTATGAAAATGAGAAGAAAAACTGAAAGAGAAGCTAAGGGGTGTTGGAAGAGTAAGTTTAACAACCAACTTATGGACATCAAATCAAGCTATATGATATATATGTCTTAAATGTCTTTTTTGGACTCGGATTGCAAACTATAAAAGCGTGTTCTAAACTTTGGTAGCCTAACACTCTCACATACCGGCGTCGCTATCGCTGATGCTATTCTTTCGTATCTTTTAGATTGTGGGATAGAGAATAAAAAATCTTCTATTACGCTTGATAATGCATCTTCTAATGATCTAGCTGTTAGAACATTGAAAGAAAACTTTTCATTAAAGGGTAGGCTTTATTTCAATGGAAAGGTCTTTCATGTTAGATGTTGTGCACATATTTTAAACTTAATGGTGCAAGATGGACTAGGTGAAATAAAGGATGTGCTACAAAATATCTGAGAAAGCGTGAAATAATTGAAATACCTCCCTAACGACTTAGCAAGTTCGTAGACATAGTTAAACAACTACAACTTTCGGTCTCTAAATGCTTAGTCCTTGATGTTTACACTCGTTGGGACTCAACATATGAAATGCTTGAGTGTGCAATTAAATTTAAAACGGTGTTTTCTATGTATCAAGAGAGAGATCCATTTTAAACTTGTCTTCCTTCTACATTGGATTGGGAGAAAGCCGAATCAGTATGTAAAATTCTAGAAATTTTTAGTGAACCTTCCCATGTTTTTTTGGTACTTCTTATCCAACTTCAAATTTATTTCTTCCTGAACTTTAGAAGATTAAACAACTATTGAATGATAAGTTGGTGGAATTCGAAGGTTGTTTTATATGAATGAAATGGTGAATAAAATAAAGATTAAGTTAGAGAAGTATTGAGATGTGTTAACCGATTTTTAACCAAGCATAATTCAATGGGAGTTGGAACATTCAGATTAAGCCAGAGCGACTCGAAACTTGATCGGAAGGCATAAAAGTGCAAGACAAAGGAACCTTGGAAGTTTGACCTAAAAATACGCTAAACTTTGGATTGGTACCGATCCAATCCAATTGGATTTGTACCGATCCGATCCAATTGGATCGGTACCGATCCAAAATATTTGCTTTTGGTTCCTCCAAACCACGTGCATTATACCTCTCTACTAAGCTTATCTATCATAACAATCCAAGCACCCGGGTTCGAGAAGTAAAGACTTATCAGATTCAGGCTACAGTTCAGTTAAACCCATGGCTGAACCATCATCAAAATAAGTCAACAAGCTATGAAAATACATGAAGAGCCTCACAAGCAGTGAAGCCAACTGGATAGAAATTGTACAAAATTGCACAACTCTTTGGATCGATACCGATCCAATCGAATTGGATCAGTATCGAACCAAAAAGTTAGGCCAGAATCCTTCAAACATTTTATGCTTCTTCCTATGGATGACCACAGGCTTCTGGTGTAATTGTTCCAATCAAGTGCTCTCTAAATCTTATAAATACCATCCTATCTTCAACAGAAAGGGGGTTCCTAACCTGATCTCCACTGAAGCTCTGCTATTTTTTCTTCTCTCTTCTTCTCACACACAACAGCCATTAAGAGACAATTGAGATCCTCCCTTTGTTTCTAACGATGGTGGTTTGATCTAACTTGAGAAGAAGAATCATATTGTAAGCCAAACTCTCTTGTAATAGCAATTGATTAGTAAAAGTATTATGTGGATGTAGGCTTCATTAACAGCCAAAACATTATAAAAATCTCTCACCTCTTTACTTTTCTGCGATTTAATATTGCGTTTTCTATTTTATTTGCCTTGATAAACAGGGCTGATGCTTTCACGTTCAATCCAGGGTGTTGATCCATTTTTTGGGTCAACATTTTAGTGCTTTCACAGAGAATTGAACTCAAGACTCAGATCTAGCTATCTACTTTGGATCAGACAGGTGCAAAAGTTAGATCCTCAATCTCTGCTTATAAGATTTGCCGCCGAGAGTCAATGGCATCGAAAAAAAGAGAACTACTTCCGGAAGATCCATAGTAGCTGTAATAGCTGGAGAAGAATCTCAGCAAGTTGAAGTCATCGATGTCAATAATCCATTAACCAGAGTAAATTCTGAAGCTAACACAGGAGATTAGGTGTCGAGATCTTCTATCCAGCATGAAGTTGTCACTAGATATGAACTAAATAAGTTGGTTGATGAAATTAATCAAAAGATGGAGAACAACCAAAAAACTCTTATGGGAAAATTAAATGCCCTCCTAACCTTGCAATCGTTTGCTGTTTCAAGAACCATGTCAGAGCCCACGGCTGTCACGAAGCAGGAAAATTCTTCCGTTTCTGGCCTAATCAGGAGAAACAGAAAGCAGTAGCAAAAATGAGTAGTAAGTGGAGGCACAGGAATCACTATAGAAGGAAACGTAAGCACGCCACCAACTGCAAAGAAATCCGCTATGAACTTGAACCTAAGGGCGAAAACCCCATAGGAAGATATAGCAGTGGATCTCTCAAACTCAGAAGATGGCGAATAACTTAAGGACGACAAGTTAGATGGAAATATTAATGCACTCAATAGTTGCAGGGAGATCCAATCTGCCCCTACCCGACCAACCGCAAGCCAATGAAACTTCAAGGGAGTGGCCCTTCCGAAGACAAGAGAGCCTAGGCTTCAGCCCGCTTACCTGATCGTTTGCAAAATCAAACACTTAGTATAGTCACTGACGTCAACCCACGGACTACCAGATATCCAAGGCATATATCGCGGACATGATCAAGTGAATAATGGATGAAAGTAAGGATATAACAGATGATGAATAGGGATTCTCTCTAAGACAGACTCCCTTTACCGATAACATTTTGAATGAATAGTACCCTGAAAAGTTCACTATGCCGACTACTCTGTTGTAGGATGGAATTAGAGATCCAAAACCCCACTTATACAAGCAGAGTTGGTAAATGGATGCAACAAATGCTTTGAATATTGTTCGATCTAGATGTTTTCCAATCTTCCTAGAGAGAATTGCTTCCATATGGTTCACCGGGCTCCCTCCAAAATCCATCTCTACCTTCAACGAATTAGCAATGAAATTCCTTGATCAATTTAGGCTTACGGCAAAACTAAAAGATGTGATGTATCTATCTGGCCTATTCCAAAGGCGAAATGAATTTTTGAAATCCTTTATGAGTCTGTTCAACACCGCGGTGACTGAAGTGAGTAACCCAAACAAAGATATGGTCTTTATGACCCTGGTCCAGGCCATCCATCCCGACATTGAATATGGAAAATGGATCAAAATGAAATAACTACCACTAGCAAGGACTTTAACCGAAAGGCAAGCCAGTACTTGAAATTGGAAGAGACAGAGGAGGTGGAAGGAAAGCCTACTAATCTACAATCAACCAATGTTGGGCAAAATGATATGGTGGCGAACTAAGACGTAAATACCTCTAGGACTACTGCAGGAAACGTAGGGAAGGATGGAAACCAAAAAAGGAAGAACCAGAATTCCAATAAGCGAAATGGAAGTAATAAGCAACTTAAAGGATTTTCGCCAAAGACTACACCCCGCTCAATGATACTCCAGAGAACATCTACCTTGCGACACAAGGGATGGTGGAGTACAAGAAGCTGCCTAAAAAGGAAGCGTTTCGAAAAGTATTGCCGCTTCCATGAAACACATGATCAAAACATGAATGAGTGTCGTCACTTGAAACCCTGATTGATAAACTAATTCAAGAAAACAAGCCTTAGTAGTATGTGAGGAAAACATAAAATCCTAACCAACTTGTAGCACCCCAAGCTCTTCTAGAGACCGGGGAAACCAACCTTGAACTAACGAAGGAGGATCTAAACGGCCTGACCAGAGAGTCATCATCGAAACAATATCTATAGACCTCCTCCTCCACATAAGAGTTCGGGAGAAATGGAGGAATGTGCAAGCTCATTAAGACACGCTTTGAATGAATCGTGCTTCACGATCGAAGACGGATCTCCTGCCAAGCAGTAGAGAACCCTGAATGGTGACATAGTACTCCAGAATCGAGACACCAAAGGAGTAGAAGCTCTGACCCTCGACCTTATGGTCGTAGAGGTAGGCATCAAACTAGCTATGGTCCGACAAGTATTGGTGGATAGTGGTGGCTCGTGTATATCCCCTTCAAATAAACGTTCGATCAAATGAAGATCGGTGTGAAAGATGTATCCACTTGTTAAACAAAGATCCAGGGATTCACCGGTGAACCTAAGCAACCAATCGAAACAAATGATTTACCTGTAGAACATGGGGAAGGCGAGCGAAGAGTCATCCTTACCTAGAACTTTATGATTGTAGATGAAATATCCGCCTACAATGCTTTCTTAGGATGGCCTGCTTTGGCAGATTTTAGGATTGCTTTAGCTCAATGGTGCCTAACCATGAAATTTTCGACGGAGTATGGAGTTAGGGTGATCAAAGGAGATCAAAGTACCGCTAGAGAATGCTACATCGTAGAATTGTGCAAGTCTAGAAGAAAAGAAAATGGGAAGAATATGAGGAGAACTCTCCATGTTGGCGAACCTACCGAATAGCAACTACAGAGCCGCCCCTGGCTTGGGACCATAGCCGATTTGGCAAGGATTTAGGCCCTAGAAATAAGAGTTCAAAGAAGGATCGAGCAGCACCGGAAAAATTGACGGTGCATGTCCCACTCAATATGGATGACCCTATTCGGTCCTAAAAATTTGATCACATCTTAGAAACAAGGTGCAATAGGAATTAATCAAATTATTGAGGATTTTGGAAAAATTTCGACAACAAAATTTTGATTGTTAGTTATAACTTGAAATGAATGAATGGAAGGTTAAAATAATTTGGAAATCAATTTAAACTAATTGGTTTTGAAAAGTTTATGAGTTTGGAGCATTTTCTTACTTGCTAATTTCGAGGACAAAATTCTTTTAAGGAGGGAGAATATAACGACTCAGAATTTGTGTCATTTGAATTTGAAGCATTTAATTGATTTTAAATATTAAAAAGTTAATTGTGTAAGTTAAATAACTTGAATTTCAAATACATTGATTTATTAGGTAATTAAATTGTTGAATTTAAAATAATTGAACCTTGAATTTGAAATGAATGAAAATGAGTTTGAAAGTTGATTTAAATTCTATTTTGATAGAAGTGAAGATAACAAATTTTAAATTAGAGGTAGAAGTAATTAAAATGATTTTTAAAAACAACTTGATTTAAAATTAACATGTGGCCTTACAGGGAATTGTCTTGAAGACGAAACCAGATCCATTGGATTCCTAATGGTAAATTATTTTATGCCGTCGAATTTTGTGGTGATTGGATGCATCGTTTGAGCATGCGAGGTTAAAAACGCGTAAAATTAATTTGCAAATAAATAATTAGGTTTCAAAAGCTATCTTATGTATATGATGAAATTGGGTCTCAAGACTAGTTCATTGTGTTGGAAATATGGGCATAACATATAGAACGCCAGGCAACACTTCTCGTTTGAAGTTTGTGATTTTCGGACATTAAAGCTAGATATTTTCTAATTTAAAATAATATATTGATATATATTTTCTTCAATCACTATACTTAACCATACCACCCACATCTAAATCCATCCCTCCTCAAACTATATTATCGCGTGAAATCAGAAGACAAATCGTTTTTTGCAATTTTAAACTTCACCATCCAACGGTCAATAACGCACAAGCGCCACTAAAGTCCATATCGGAGCTCGGCGTTGACTAGAGAAGTATAGAGCATGATGATAGGAATATTTTCAACGGTGGGATTGGGTCATGATGGCCTATGGTGGCGGTGATTTTGGTTCAAAGCGGCGACATTTGGGTTCGGTTTTAGGGCTCGACGATAGCAAATTAGATGGCGACGCTAGGTTCATTAGCAAGGGGGAGGTTGTGGTGTCTCCAGCGAGGGGTTCGATGGTGCACGAGGTAGCGAAGAGACGGTGAATGTTGGAAATAGCAGTTGTGTTTATTTCCTGGAATGAGCGTAGGTTTGGTATTAAAGGGAAAGTAATTAAAGGTTTAAAGTTTTATTTAATTTTAAGTGAATTTTAAATTAATTATTCAAACGATCATTAATTCATAACTCATTCACACGAGGTCCAAATCGAATGCGATGAGTTGCGATCGTATCAGCAAGTGCTACGCTATAGAATTGGATTGGATGGTTTCGAAGCTAACAGGAATTTGGGTTAAAATTAAATGTCGGTTCCATTTTAATTCAAAATCGAAACGTTTTGACGGAACTGAAAATCATTGTGACTTAATCTCACCTTTTTTTAATAAAAAAATATTATATAGTCAATAAAATTATTTATTAGATGTATGGATATTTCAATGTTGATTGTTATTGATTGTTTGGATGATTTACTAGTTACATTATTGGTTTGGATATATTCCCGCCCCAGGAGCGGATGAGACCTTATTACGTTCCCATGTAAAGGTGAATGACCCTTTGTATACGAATCCTGCCTCGAAGAGGTTGATTTATAATTTTATGATTATATATTGTATGTGGTGCAGGGGGACAAGTTGGAGGGATCCAACAGGATTCCTCACACTGTTGATTTTATTTTTCATATATATTGTGATATATGACTTGTTGGATGTCATATTTGTTGACATGGATAGATTTTGCTTAATTGGTGCATTAATAATATGAGGTCTTATTTGGTATTTCAAAATACTATAAAATAATGATTTTGGTTAAAAAAGGATTTAAAAGTGATTTTTTGAAATTTATAGATTTTACTATTTATTCTTGAAAGTTATCTAAGGAAGGAATTTGTTTGAAAAGAAATAAAAGTATGATTTTAGATATTATAAATTAATAGTTTTATAAAATATTTTAAATAGAGATTTTCAAACTGTAAAATAAAGATTTTTAAAATCTTAACATAAGTCCATCTTTTATAATAAAGAGATATGTTTTAAAAAGAAAATAGAAATATTTTGATATAATTATTTATTAACCAGTATATAAAGTGATATACATAGGTACATATATTATAAGTTATTTATAAGTGTGGTAAATTATAAAACTGATATTTTACAAAAGATTTATAAAATTGTATTTTTGTTAGTAAAAGTATGGATTTATAAACGGTGTTTATAAATGAAAGCAAACTATTATCATTGAATAAATTGGTGAAATAAATCAAACGGTGGATTTGTTATATGACGTGGACTATTGTTTTAGAAAGTAGTTGATTCTATTTTGGAAATTTAAGTGAGGATAAATAGGGGAGATGTTAAACAATATTTTATAAATAGATTTCTTTTTATAAATATGGAAGCAACGTGGAACTGGATTGTAATTGTTGTTTAAATAAGATCCTTATAAATAAGCGAGATGTATAAAGAGATGGAGTTATAAATGGGTTTAATAAATAAAGAGATTTTGTAAAAAGGAAGTTTTATAAAATAAAAGGAAATTTATAAACATAGTTTTATAGATATGGAAAGGATTATGCTAAAATTTAAATGTGGAATTGTATAAAGGGAATATATTTATGTTCTTAAAAGTTGATTATTAATATTAATATTGTTTTAAAATTTGTTTATCAATATTTTAAATATTTTGAAAAGTTAATTATTTAAAATATTAATATGGTTTGAAAGTAAATATAATTATTTATCAATAAAGTGTTAAAAATCAATTTTTAATATTTATAATAACGTTTAAGGTAATTTATTATTGTTTCATTAAGATTTTTTTTTAAATTATTAATTATTTTCTTTAACATGTTTTGATTGCTATTTATTTATACTGTTTATTATAAAATAGTGTTTTGAAATAAATGATTAGAATTTATTTATAAATGTTTAAGATTTATGAATAGAGTTTACAACATAATTGGATTATATAAGGGAATTTTTTATAAAATGGTTTAAGGCTTTAAAAGGCAGTTTTACAAGGTAAAAGGTTTTTATAAATGGTTAGATATTTGCAAAAGAATTTTTGAACTGGGTTTACAGATTTATAAAAGGAGTTCTATAAGTGGTTTTAGAAATTATGATGGAGTTTATAAAACGATTTAGAATTATATAAAAAGAGAACTTCCCTCAGTGTTGGTGAAAGTACTTATACCATTAAGATAAGTATATGGATATTTTCTAGATATTGAAATATAAGGGTTGTAAATGAAATCTTTACAAAAGTATTTTGGTACAAATAATTTACAAAGTGAATTTAGCAAATAGAAAGATTTATTAAACATGGTAATTGTTGCTTATATGCTTAACCAATGTTGGTTTTTCCTATGGACCTTAAATCCCTGATTTGAGTGTTTGTTATTTGATAGTTAAATAACTAACTATCATAATTGGACCCAAAAGTAACTTTGAAAATATCTAAGAGAAACACATGAGTTATATGGCATGGTCATCTCCAATGATGTTGTACTGTATGTATAAATCTTGTTTCATTCTCCTATGATAATGATAAGAAAATCCATCAACTAACGGTTAGGAGGTGGTCTTCGCTCTTATCTTTGACAGTTTATTTCCTAAAGAACCGGGGTTGAGTTTACTGAAAACAATCAAATCTTGTTTCAAAGAGACTAAGATGGATATGTTATCTAAAAACTACTTTGATCCAACTTAAGCGTTGCGAAGTGAAGACATCTTGAGGATGATGGAAACTAAAGACGGAGCTCTCAAATTTTCATTCATTTCTAGAATGAACTTGTATAAATGAATGCTGGCATTGCATTATTGTCGGGAGGGCAATGTTAGCATTCCAAATGGGCAGTGCTATATAAAAGTAAAACATAGCCTCAAGCCTTATCAATCGGTAATGACTAAAACATGGAAGATGCAGCAAGGCTAAGTGGGTCGCTCCTAAGTAGGGTAAATCATCCCTATCTTGAGTCAATATTATCTCTCATTTATATGCTTCGGGGTCCATTAACAGAGGGGTGATCATACTCGGTACTATCCAGTAACGGGTAGGCCGGTTTCGTGTTGGCAGGGGATCCGCCCTTGGTATTATTTTATCTAGAGATGCACCGTGATGGGCGGTACCCCAGTAGCCCAATCATTATATGGAATCCATTCTCCAATAAGTGCCATACGGATTAGTTGTACCCAACAATGCTGAAACATGAGATCCAAGCGTTTCAGCTATATTCATATTTTACTTTAACCCATGGACATTATTATTATATAAATGGATTTTCGATGGAAAATATTTTGGTTATCGTAAGGTAAAAACCCGTCCGTGTTTATGTGCGGCGTAGTCTTACGAGATACTTTTGATTTCAAAGGATTTTATAACATAAAAATCCAATTGGGTGTGTTACGTTGGTTTTCCAGACAAATTTGGGTGTTATTTATTATAATTCTCTGAATTACAGGTTTCTTTAGATGCATTAGAGCTTACGGGATGAGTTGGATATCTTCTGGTCATATCCACACATATATTTATTTTTCGTTGTTTTTTTCTTGGAATCATCAGCATTTGTGAGGACGGTTTATTATTACTATCCAGGCCGATGATTGCGATTGGTTGTTGTACTCTGATTGATGTATGTATATAACAGTTTCTCTTTTATAAAGATCATTGATATTATATTATATATTGTTCCGCTGTGATTGAAAGATTCTGCACTATTTTAGTTTATTTTCTTCTTCTCTTCCCTTCTTCTTTCTCCTTTATTTTCCCCTAACAATTGGGTTTTTTGGCATTCGATTGATGGATGCAATACAGTGGAATTATTGGTGTCAATTTTTGGGGGTCGAAAAGCCCGGCTGTTACAGTAAGCGCCAAAGGCATCAAAGAAAATCTTGAAGAAATTACCGCTTTATGAGAAGTCGAGGTCCCAAGGAACAAGAAAGATTTACAAAGTTTGAATGGAAAGGTTGCAATACTAAGTCGGTTCATCTCAAAGGCAGCAGAAAAATGTATACCGTTCTTTGACGCGCTAAAGAAGGGAAAGAAGAACTTCATATGGAATCGGGCTTGTCAGACCACCTTCAAAGAGCTTCTACGACATATGGAAAGCCTGCCTATCCTATCCAAGCTGGTTGATGGAGAAGACTTGTTTATCTACTTAGCAATCTCGCTCCATGCATTAAGTGTTGTGCTCGTACGAGAAGCAGCTAAGTTCGAACGATCTGTATATTACATCAGTAAACGATTCACTGAGGCCGAGAAGAACTATCTAAAATCAAAAAAACTAACATATTGCTTCTTGATCGCATCTAAAAAGTTACGACCACACTTCTAGGCACACCCTATAAAATTACTAACAGTTTGACCCTTGAAGAAAGTGTCGTACCGCCCGGAGACCTTTGGACGGCTTATCAAATGGAACATCGAATTGATTTAATATGAGTTACATACCATCCTCGAAGTGTGATCAACGGGCAGGCATTTGCATACTTCAATGCTGAGTTTACACTACAAGATATCGAGGAAGAAATTACTCCAGAAGTGGAGACACGCTGGAAGTTGTTCGTTGATGGTGCATTTAACAACTTCTGCTTGAGGGAAGGAGTCATTCTCGAAACTCCCGAAGGACGATCTATTTGCTATGACTTACACTTGGAATTCCCTACAACAAACAATGAAGTGGAATTGAATCATTGATAGCTAGGCTGAAGGTTGTGAAGGAACTCAGGATAAAATCCGTACACATCTATAGTGACTCTCAACTGGTCGTCTATCAAGTGAGAGGCGAATATCAAGCCCGAGAGGAGAACCTTGCCCAGTATCTATCTAAAGACCAGGAATTGCTGAACAACATTGAACATTACACCATAACGCATATTCTAAGGAGCAATTCATAAAAGAAAACTATCTAGCTAAACTGGCTAGTTTGGAGAAACTCAGTCATTTGTACTGGGTCTAATTGAAATACTAACTCCTCCAAGCGTAAGCGAGATAGATATCGATTGAATTTTGGAAATGACAAAAGAACCAGAAATATGGATGACACCGATCAAGGACTACCTACTCAGAGGAACACTCCCCATAGATAGAAATCAATGGAAAAATCTCCTTTGATAGGCACCAAGGTTCGTAATACAAGATTTGATACTCTACCGAAGGGGATTTTCTACCACCTTGCTCAGGTGTGTAACCAATGACAAAGCTCGAAGAATCCTCAGGGAGGTTCATGAAGGCGACTGTAGAGATCACACCAGTGGGAAAATCCTTGCAATGAAATTCCTCTAGTATGGGTATTTTTGGCCAATAGTAAACCGCGATGCAGCAAATTAATCCAGTCGGTGCGACCAATGCCAAAAGTTCGACAAGATCAATAGAACTCAATCAACAGAATTAACACAAATGGTCAGCCCATGGCCATTTGCAATTTGAAGAATCGATTTGATTGGTGTATTGCCAATAGCCATGGAGGAGGCAAATACGATATCATTGCTGTTGAATACTTCACCAAATGGGCCGAAGTGGAACCGCTTACCATTATTACCACAAAGAAAGTTATTAATTTTGCCACTAAAAACCTTATTTGTAGGTTCAGGGTGCTAAAAAACCATCATGGATAACGAAACTCAATTCCAAAGCACCGAATTCAAAGATTTTGCAGATGCTTCCGAATCGAGAAAAGCTTTTCCACTGTTGCATATTCATAGGCACACAGACAAGTGGAAATAGTGAATAAGATCATCAAGTCCACCATCAAAAAGTGGCTAACTAAAACTAAAGGAAATTGGGTTGATGAACTTCCACTTGCACTATGGGCTCACATGACAACGCACAAATCTGCAACTGGACAATCCCCGTTCGCCCTGGCATATGGTTTAGAAGCAATGATCCTAGTCAATCTAGAAGTCCCTTCTCATCGGAGGCAAAAATTCAATCAAAGGAAATACGAGCAGCTCTTTCTCGAGTCGCTAGATATGGTCGATGAGAAGAGGGAAGAACCCGAGTTAAGAACTGCTGCTCACCAGAAAGGTTTGCACGATACTTCAACTCAAAATTCCATACCCGCATTTTGAAGTGGGAGACCTTGTCCTCAAACAGGTATATCCTGTACGAGGAACATTCGTACCAAACTAGGAAGGGCCCTATGTGATCGGTTGGAAGCTAGGGGATGACACATTTAAGCTAATAACCGCTGATGGAACCCAAATCCCCCAAGCTTGGAACAACAAATTGTTGCATCGTTATTTTATCTAAGACTATATTATGCATTTCCTACTTTTCGCAAATAAGACATCCCGGAATACCGGTGGCATTTTAAATAGGAAGAACTTGCCCAACTTGAAATTGCTTTGCTTTCTGAACCAATAAAACAGTGTTCACAAAAGTAACATGCTGAGTTGACGGGGTCAAATCAAATCAAAACCATCCAATCACTGCTTAAGATAGTGAAAATACGCTCAAGTACGCCCCCATCTACCCATCAAGTCGATGGAAAATAATCAACTCAAATCACTAGAACGACCAAACTCGACCCCTACCTTCTAAGAATCGGTGTTGCTCCAACGACACCGACAATCCCCAAATCAAAGCCGCGCATTTTTTAAGCCACGCTCCACCTCTTGAATTGTGAAATCATGTCCAAGCAAACACAATAACTTAAAAAATAATCAAGAAATCGATGTTGCTCCGGAATCACCGATCACTTAAGTACGTAAATCACTTAAGTGCATAAGATACTCGCCGTGATGCTGCTAAAGAGCTTTATGAATATCTCAAGACAGAAATCCCTAAAGATAGGAGTTGTAGTGTAGGCATGACCGGGGGTATCCGGAAGACTACGAGGGGAACCTATTCTGATACCAAGTGTTCGGAGTGAACAGTCTCGTGAACTAAGGGTGCACACACTAACACTCAACCAGAGCAGCAAATATTTCATAGTTCTGTTACTTTAAATAAAGAATTATGGTAGTAATTATAGGACAAAATAAAACAGTAATGAATAAAAAGTGGCATAATTGCATGAAACATAGATAAGTAGAATAAATAAAGCTACAATCAAAGCATTAATAGATTTATTACTTATAATGTTTTAGATGTACCACAACAAATAGCGAGAGCCATGCCTGCACAATATCGGCAAAGAATAGGAAAATACAAACACCACTATTGCAATAATAAGAGGTAATGCTAAGTGTAGACTCTGCAATTGTACAAAAAGCAACCAAAAAAAAGAGCGAAAGACAAATCAAGACTTCTTCTCATCGCTTCGCCAGTTACCCTTCCTGCCTTTGATCGACAAGTTCTCGGGCTTATCCCCTCTCGAGACAATCTCCCTGCCTGAAGCATGGCCACTGGAGGAACCTCCTTTGCCTTTATGCTTGCGGGATACTTCGAACTCTTTGATGACCTCTTTTTTCATCAATCTTCCACTTCTTCACTGCTATCATTTGTTGCTCAGTCGTCGGCTTCTTGGCCTCTTCTTTTTCTGGTTGGTTAGCTTGATCTGCCTGCTCTTCTATATCAGTAGCTGCCAAGCCTTCTTCTGTGATATAGAGGGGGTCGTCAAAACCATGCAGCACTATAATTTTCTCGGAGTGTGAATCGAGCTGTGAGCCAGATGCGGAGACGACGGTTGATGCAGTTAGAATAGCGGTAGACCTAGCGTCGTGATGGAGAGGTAACTCGGCAGGAAGAGAGCGTTGATCTATAATATCAAAATAAATGGCGGTTACCTCAGCAATTTCATTAGGCGTAAATGAGAAATATTCAAGCACGAGAGAGATAAGAAAATTTACTACTGTAGGGTCTGCTCGTGCATCACGACATCAAAGCCTTCACCATTGCCTTCCTTTGATGGCTACACAACTACGGGAGAAGTAGAAATGATCCCTTCAGCTTGAAGGTGCGAAGACGATTCACCAGGCGTGAAGGGAAATACCTCGATACAGCTTAATTGCGGCTGTAGCATCGATAGCTTCTTGTTCCCTCTCCAGCTTCAAGATTTCTTGGCCCTCCACTAAAGCTTGGCGGGATTCTTCGTTCAAGTATGCCTGAACCAACTCCTCTTCAGTATAACCTCCACCCATCTTTGAATCGGGCCAGAATCTCCTACCAAACTATAGTATGCGTACAAGGAAACAACGGACGGAAGTAATTGAGACTCCCTTGATGCAACATGGAGTTAACATAAAGCTCAAACTGGTAGCATCCAATCCTTCTATTTTCTTTGCGAAGGTATCTTGAAGCTTTGAAAAGTCGGTTTCCATGCTAGCCTTCTCCACTGCCAGCTGCTTTTTCTCAGCATCTAAAGACAAAACTTGCTCGCGAAGAGATGCAATTTCTTGAGCTTGTTCGGTGATGGCTTTCTTCTCCGTTTCAACCATCGTCTCACTTATCCTTGGCTTTTCTTTTAAAGCCGCCTCATTATTATGGCATTTCTTTATTTCGTCTCTAAATATGAGTGTGGTCCAGTTGATGGATTCCTTCAGCTCTTTAAACAAAGAAGCACTTTTGCTCTTTCTCCTGAGAGCATCATCCCTCTCTCTCTCTCTCTTCAGCCTTACAATCTCTGCATCACGACCCTCAAGCTGCTTCTCATACTCCTCCTTTTCAGACTCGAACGAGAGATTTTGTTAGAAGTTGTTTCAGTTGACAATGGACAGCTGCATGCATAGTTTTTCCCACCCCTCGACTTGCTCCAAACCGCTCTGAATTGCTTGGACATAAGGTGAATAGGATTAAGAAAAAACCGATTTCAAATTAGGCTTGCCAAAAAAGACCCCCTTAAGAACAAGATAGGAAGGCAGCTTGTAGATGCGGGGGACCAGCGTGGAGAATGTAAGGCGCACACCTAGAAATTGAGAGAAAGGAGTTCATAACAACATGAGTGGAGGAGGTGATGACATAGGAAGCAGGAACGTTTATCCTAGTGGAAGTAGGAAAATGGGGATATGTTCTCGCTCTTCGTCTCGTTTTGGCCTTTTTGACGGATCTTTCCACTCAGTCGGGCTTTTCCTCTTCTCATAACCACTCCCTCGATCATGGCCTTGATCTTTCTCAGCTCTATGGCACTCTTTTGCTTCTTTATCCTTCCTCCTCTTCCTCTCCTCATCGGTCTCCCGGGAAGCATGGTACTTGGAAGATTGTCCCTATGAACGCCGAGACTCTAATACTCGATCAAGATCACTGTAGAAGCCACAAGACAAGACTTTTGTAAATGTTAAAACAAATTTAGGGAAGTGGCATTTGATGAGCTAAAACATCATAGAAAGTAATAATAATATAAAAGTGTGTGATCCTAGTGAAGTGTGTGCTACAGTTTAACGACCTCTACAGAATACAAAAATAGATTGATCACTGATTAACTTTAGGACATTGATTCCTATAGGGATTATTTGAGTAGGATAGGAAGGCAACCCTCCAAAGCGAATTCATCAATCAAGGCACCCATATTCACAAAGATCTTGCTCGTATCTCCCAAGTCAATATTGATACCTTCCAGCAGAGAGCTTGATATAGGTTCGTTTTTGGGAGAAGCTCTTTCAATGGGCTCTTTCGAAGGAGGTAAGTAAGCATGTCCAAGCTCAACTCTGAGGCCTTGTCGCCTAAGCTGACATAACCCTCATCAGAGTCCCAATTTATTTCTTCCTCGTTCAAGGGATGCTCCTCACTGATCTCTCCTTCCTCCTTCCCTTCAATCAATGGAGCCTTGCACTTCAGTTGAATAAACTCTTTTTCTTTCTCCTCGAGGATTAGTGGCATTTTAAGCGGACTGTCGACGTCGACTTGAATTTGGATCTCCTTAGGGACACTCTCTGACCCATCGGATATGTCACTTTCTTCTTCCTCATCATCATCTTCACCGGAGTCATGGGAAGAGGAAACAGAATGGGTCTGGGCTCTGGAATGGGAAGGAGCGGGAAGGAGGGATGATGAATTCAACAGACCTCCTAGGTTTTAAAATTTCACATCGGTAGAGATTTTCGTCTGTGAGCAAGAAACTTATTATGTGCTCTTGAGCATCAACCGCTTTCAAGGTGCTAAGAACAATGCCAAGTGTCGGATCCTTGTTAATCTTTGAAAGAGCTATGAGGAATAAACAATCGTTTATAAGACTTGCAGCAACTAAAGGAAGTTTCAAGAAGGGTGAAAGAAACTTACCCCATGTGGTCCATAGACAGGTGAATCCCTCTGGACATTTAGCGAAAAAGAACTGATTTTTGAATGAAGGAACTTTGCTAGGAAGATCTAGTATATGGTTCTGGCTACGCTGCGCCTCGATATAAGTGAGTGAAGGTTGGCCTCTCTTTTGACTAATAGAAGATATTGAAACTCAGCGAATTTAGGGGCACAATTGAGCATCCGCATGAACAGAACTTATAAGCACGTTAGCATGGCATATCCATTTGGAAGAATTTGGAATGGGGCCAATCCTATGTTTTGAAGCAGTGTCATTAAGAAATTGTTGAATGGAGGCACTACACCAAATGTACACATATATCGTGACAAGCTATGTATCCAGAAGGTGGCCCATAAGAAAATTCCCCTCTTGATGGTAGAAGCACGTCATCCTTCGAGATACCATATTGTGAGAAAATGTTTCACAACATCCTGTGTGTGAGGATTAAAGGGGCTTTCTTCGGAGGATCAAGCAAGAATTTGAAGTTAGGAGGAGTGCGATCGACAATAGGGAAGTTGGAATCAGATGACCATATTGACCTGAAGATGTGGGAGGAGCAAACCTAGTCAAGATCGACGAAGACTCCGCTTTAGAAATAGATGAGCTTCCCTCAATTGACTTGCAATGAGAAGATTTGCATGTCGTTCTGTATAAGAAAGCTTGTGTTAAAAATGGTCAGGTGAGCCTAATCCCTAAACTATAGACCCTAGCGTAGTTGATACTTGAAATTCGAAAGATAATTATGTGTACCAACCACCGATTGGATTCCAAGTATTACTTGTAGGTGCGTGTGATGTGTATTCTAGGTAGGAATGGGTTTGGTGTCCTAAATGCTATGAACAAACCATTCCATGTAGATGGCTCATTTACAATGGAAAGAGCGATTCATATCACCTGTTAATTTCTTTTCTTTATTACTTACCCGTTATTGATCAATGATCGATAATGGATCCGTTGTCCAAAGCGACACGGAAAGCCCTTCTTATTCAGGTACACCGACTATTGATTGATGGATAAATCCAAAGTGAGCAACTATAGATTGATGGGTCCGAATCGGGTAGAGAATTCTTAGCATAAGTTGATTTTGGTTCTTTGGAAAGTGATAACAGCATAAGCTACATACAAAACGCTACCTTAAGCTATTACCGCCTCCCAGAAAAACCAAAATCAATTCGAAAAACACCGTGCTGGGATCGACTATATAAATCAATGCAAGTTTATTCTGACTCTGAGGATGAAGATAGCAAAACATTTCGAGCTCCATGGCAAAACCCTAGCTTCATTCCATGAGGAATTTAAGACTCGATTTACTATCTTCTTCCACAAAGCTTGAATCTTCTACTGTGTCTGTCACCAAAACAACTTCATTGCCAATCGCTGATAATGTGCCAAAATCCAAATGACCAACCTTAAAGTAAGGAAGAGTGATTTGATCTTTGATGCAAGGCAATCCAACCTAAGGAATTGATGGGTCAGATCGGTGACACCTGAAATTAGAGGAAATCATGATAATAGAGCAGGGGGTGCAGCTTCTACGAGTGGCAGCTGATGGCTTTGAAGCAAAGGCCGACGACGGTAGCTCTCGAGTGGACAAAATAATCAGATCAATAGGCTAGGTTATGGACGGGAACAGATCGGTTGGAAGGCAAGGAATTGGATCGAGTAGAAATGATACAAATTTAGGGGGATCAGCTCATATAAAAAGAAAGAAAAATGGTTGAAAAATTATCAAGTACCATGGTCGGTACCGATCCAAATTTTCTCCCCTAAATGGACTCAAATTTTCCCTATATGACCTAGTCAATATTCGTATTTGTTCTAGAAATTATCGAGTCAAGATCACTCTAAAGTTCTAGACAATGGAGATTCATAACTAAGGGTTGGACAGTTAGCCGGTAGATCATAGATATTTTGGCAAGATGGCTAGATACGACCAATGAAACTCCTTAAAAAAGAAACCCAAAGATAAACAAAGCACACCTTGTTTTTACCGAAAGTGTACTCTAGGGGGAAAATGTTAACTGGGTTTTTAACCAAGTAGAATTTAATGGGAGTTGGAACATTCAGATTAAGCCAAACCGACTCAAAACTTTACCAAAAGGCCTAAAAGTACAAGATAAAGGAACCTTGGACGTTTGACCCAAAAATATGCCAACACTTTGGATCGGTACCGATCCAAAATATTAGCTTTTGATTCCTCTAAGCCACTTGCATTATGTTTGTACCACTCTACTAAGCTTATTTATTAAGTTTGGTAATAATCCAAGCATCCGGGGTTGAGAAGTAAAGACTTATCAGATTCAGGCAATAGTTCAGTCAAACTCATGGGTGAACCATCATCAAAACAAGTCAACAAACTATGAAATTACAAGGAGAGCCTTACAAGAAAGTTGGGAAGCCAATTGGATAAAAGTTGTATAAAAATTGTACAACTCTTTGGATTGACAGCGATCCGATACAATTGGATCGGTACCGATCCAAAAAGTTAGCCCAGAATCAATCCAAACCTTTTGTGCTTCTTTCTATGGATAACTACAGGCTTCTGGTTCAATGGTTCCAACCCAAATTCTCTCTAAATCCTATAAATACCATCCTATCTTCAACATAAAGGGGGTTCCTAACTGATCAATGCTGAAGCTCTGCTATTTTTTTCCTTTACTCTTCTTCCCCCACAAAACAGCTATTAAGAGACAATTGAGATCCTCCCTTTGTTTCTAATGATGGTGGCTTGATTAACTTAAAGAAGAAGAATCATATTATAATCCAAACTCTCTTTTAATAGCAGTCGATTAATAAAAGCACAAAATGGATGTAGCTTTCATTAATGGCCCAACCACTATAATAATCTCTTGTCTCTTTACTTTTTCTATGATTTACTATTGCTTTTTCTATTTTATTTGCCTTGATAAATATGGCTGGTGCTTTCACGTTCAATCTAGGGCATTGATCCATTTTTTGGGTTAACAAGGTGAATGCAATATGTTGATGTTAATTGCTGCTGTTCTAGACCCTAGATATAAAATGAAACTAATTGGTTTTTGTTCACCATAGATTTATCCTACCGTGGAATCAGACTAAAATATGAAATATATTGATTCTTCTTTATAAGATTTTATTCAAAGTATGTTCAGAATGCACCACTGAACATTAATTCTTGCAGAAAAGGTGACAAAAACTATGGTTCTAATAACAAATCAATTAAAAAGAGTAGGTCTAAGTTTGAAATATGGGCTAAAGAGTTGGATGTATATTTGAAGGAACCTCGTTACAAGTATAACAGGTTAAATGATAAGTTCAATATTCTGGACTGGTAGAAATTTAATGCTTCAAAATATATAACATTATAAAATATGGCTCATGATATACTTTCTATTCCAATAAGTAGTTTTGCTTTTGAATCCGCATTTAATGATGGAAGTTGAGTTCTTGATCAGTTTCGAAGATCTTTAAAGTCTGAGACGGTTGAAGCTTTAATATGTAGTGGCGATTAGCTGCGATCCAACTATGCATCGAAAGAGGTAAAATATATGATCCGTTAGTGAAATATTTAGAAATTTCTTATTTGTTAAATTATACTTGTTGTGTTGCTACTTAACAATTTGCTAACATGAATTACTCTTTTTATTTTATATTTTGTGATTAGGTGCAAGATGAAGAAGAGGATACCCAGTACATCAATTTGACTTAATGGAATTGAAAAAATCTCACAGGTAATCAATGTTATGCATCCTCTTTTGATTATTGTACATGAAAGTTTCGTCACCTTTTTCTTATTTGAATGGTACAAAAAGAAGATGCTTAGTTTGAATTTTCCATTGTTATTTAATGGATGGTTTTTCATTTCATGATTAGTATATCATGTTGACATGTTTCAGTGAACATAGTATGATGTGAACTTTCAACTCTTATTTCATTCTTCAGTGGACATGGTACGGTGGAACTGTATTTCAATTTCTTACCTCATACTTCAAATATAACTAGTTTTAAACTAATATTAAATATAGTACACTTTTGCATTAAATTTTCTAGTACTAGTTACACACCGAACCATTTGATAAATATAACATAAAGCATGAGAGCCGGTGTGTTATGAGGATATTTTGTTTAACTTCCTTTTTTTATATGTGCTTGTACTTTATGAAATGGGATAATATTGTTTGCGTCGTATTTATTATTAGTTTGTTTCTTTACAATATGTTTGTGTAACCCTATTTGTCTCAGTTAAAAGAACTAATTCAAGGATGCTCATAGGGGTTTTGCGCCTTTTTACTATTATTGTACTTTTGACATTTTTTTTGCTAATATACTTAATCATGTTTATGTTTGTATTTTAGATTAAAGTTAAGCTATTTCTATTGCATTGAATATTTCTGTTTGTTTTTTGGATGTTTTGTAGTGTATGCAACATAATAATATATGAATTTATCCTGCTTCACCTTAACTTGATGTGTCTATTTTAGTTTATAAGTTCATCAAAATATAATCTCAAAGTGACAAGATGTTAAACTTGGAATTTGTTCTTTTGATTCAGTTTGTAAGTGTTTATATATTCTAGTAGCTTATTTAGTGAATGCAGTTCTATGTAAATTATCATCACTTTGGATTGGATGTGAATGCAATTCTATGTAAATTATCATCGTTCTGTCCGAGTCTGCTTGGGTCCATCCAAGTTTGAATCGGTTTAATGGGTCGGACATGGTCCTTGTAGATTTTTCATAGACTGGGATCAAACATAATATTTGTTGTACGCATATTACCGAGTAGGACATTTGTTCATCCAATTTGTAGTTTGGTCTGAGTTCGAGCACTTTGTTGCTTGGTCCGGTCTGTGCGTTTTATAACCCTAGGTTTCAGGCATCCATCTACAAAGATAACAATGATTATTATTAATATTCATGGTTATTCTTGAATTTAGAGTGGTTATGGTGTTTAATTTGCCATATAAAGTGATTAAAATATGAATTTCGACATTAGGGGAGCTTTGATTTTCCAAATAGGTGTAAAGTGATTAAAGACATTTGTTCCAGAATAAGTTAAGAATTGTACATCGATTTGGTTCTTTTCCATCCTAATATCATATCAGGCCATCAGGACTGTTGCTATTATCATAGTTTTCAATCATATTAATTAGTGTTTGAAATTGACCTAGCATAGTCCCTATTAGGTTTTGGTTAAACAATATATCCCACTAAAAATCAACTGGGGTCTGTAGACGTCAGTGATAAGATCATTTTTGTTATTAGAGGTCAGAAATAGCCGAGGTTGTTCATGTTTTAAGGCAATGGGATAGATCTAAGGCTCATTCAAAAAGAAGGTCTTGTCTCTACAGTTAACATTGTGTCTAAGTCCTAATTTGAATATGTGATATTAGTTATAGATATTTTTCTAGAAGAGATACAATTTCCACTTAGTATGTAAATTAAGGTTTTTTGATTCATTATAGTAGTAGTTACTGGTAATTTCTTTCCAAGTTGTAGATTCATCATCTAGGAATTCTAGATCCATTCACATAACAAGGAGATGTTTAGCTCCTTTAGGTCAATAATGCCCAGGCCTCCTCGGGTTCCAGGCTTACAAAATAGATTCCAATTAACAAAATAGCTCAACTAGATCTCTCCATCTGCATTTCCATAAGAAATTTCTTCTAATGTTGTCAATTTTTCTAATTATCTAGTTAGGAAATTTATGATAAGACATCCAGTAAATCGATATTGCTGATAGAGCTGAGTCAATAAGAATCGCTTTGCCTACTCTAGGGAGACGATTAGCCTTCTAGCATGGTAATATACCGTTAATTTTGTCAATGATAATGTTCTAGTCTTCTTTTTTGTGATTTGTTTTTTCTATTGTTATACCTAAGTATTTAAAAGGGAAGGTCAAAGTTGTACAGCTAAAAGTGTTGGCCACATTAACCGCGTAGTTTAAAGTATCATTAAGAACTAGAGCGGAATTGTTGAAGTTAATTTGAAGGCCCGAAAGGAGCTTGAAATTATGTAAAATAATTTTAAGAGAGGCAATATGGTGTGTAGAAGGGAACGGAATAAAAGGATGACATATGCATACTATAATATGAACACATCGTTTGAAGTAATGCCATACCCAATTCCGAGAAGAGCGCTGTTACTTAGATCTAGCGAAATAATTCTATGAAAAATCACCTGTAAGGTTGAACAAAAGTGAGGATAAATGATCTCCTTGTCAATGGTCTATCTTCGATTTGATTTTGTTACCCTTAATGTCATTTACTAGGATAGATGATGCATTAGTTTTCAAAATTAGGCTAACTGGGAGATCCATTTGTTAGTGAATCCTCTGGCTTTAAGAGCATCAATCAAAAACCCTAGTCGATAGAGTCAAAAGCTTTTGCAATGTCTAACTTAAGAAGGGTGCAAGAGATATCCTCTTTATGACAATAGTTTATGAGTTTTTGTGTAGTAGCGACATTATTCCATAACGTATCTACCTTGGATGAATGTCGTTTGTGATTTGTCTATTAAGTTCTCCATTTTATGTTTTAGTCCATTGGATAGGATTTTGGCGATTATTTTAACTGAACATTTGATTAAGAAGATGAGACTAAAATCAGGTAGGTCCTTTGGATTCTCCTTTTTAGGGATTAAAATAACATCTTCCTGATTAAATCTTCTTAACTAAAGGGTACCATTGTGTAGTTCTTTAAAAAAGTGCATAACATCCCATTTAATAAGAAACTAGAATTTTTTATAAAAGAGCATCGGAAAGACATCGGGCCTCAGAGCTTTATCACTACCTAAGTTCTTTATTGCTGACCAGACTTTTTCCTCCATAAATGGATAGTCTAGCTCACTTAGACCCTGGCATTTGTTGAATAAAGACACGGCCACTTAGCCTGAATTCTATGCAAGCATCTAGTGCCACAGATGTCAGCGTAGTGGCTGGTAAAAATATTGTTTAGCTCATTATGTTCGTTGTACACAATTTCGTTAACTCTAATTGATCTTATGTTATTTTGATGTCTTGTTCCATTAGCTATTCAATGAAATTTTTGTGTGTTTTTACCCCTCCTTAATCCACTGTACACACGATCGTTGTTTCATATAATGTCTTTTTGGTCCAGTAATTTGTTTTGTTCAGTTTTTAATTCGTGCAGTTTGAGATTCTCATCTAAGTTTAGGTTTCCCCACTTGCCTGTTTTGTTTAATTCGAGAATCATGTTAAGGATACTTTTCCTTTTGATGTTTATATTTTTAAAAGCTTTTATGTTCCATGTTTTAAGAAATGATCTTAGCTCTCTCAATTAGAATACAGGATTTTTGGTTGCGCTGTTCATATTTCTATTAGTTAAAGGATTACATTTCTTTGCTTCAATATGTACAAAGTTTTCTTCTTTCGGCCACATTTTCTCAAATTTAAAAGATTTATTAATACGTAATTTGTTAGAAGTATTAAGGACGATTGGGACGGTGGTCAAATATAAGCTTGGCAATACCAATGCTTTGGTTAAAGGGACGATGTCCTCCCAATCCTTGCTAATGAAGAACCTATCAAGTAGGGCCATCGAAGGGACCTCTTTATTGTTTGACCAAGTATATTTCTTTCCAATCAAGGGCAGTTCGATAAATGAATTTTGGTTAATGAAGTCATCAAATTCTTCCATGTCAAGGAAGTTCCCCTGTCTAGGAGATCGTTAGTCGATGCATCTTGTCACATTAAAGTCTCTACCTATAAGCCATGGCCCATAAAATAGGGTATGGAAATTGCTACACTTGGTCCAAAGAAGTTGTTGTTGGATTCTAGTATCATGAGTGTAAACATTGGTGATGTTAATGATTTGGTTGTTATGAAGATCTTGCAAAATTGGGTGGAGGGAGTGACAATTATTAATTGATTGGAGTATAAATTTATCATACCACCAAAAGGATATAATTCCTCCTGAGCTACTCGACGCTGAGATAAACTGCCATTTAGTGGGGAAATTACCTCCAATTGATCTGAAGAAATTATGACTTGGCATTCAATTTTAGATTCCTGAATTAGCACTATATCTACCTTATTGTCTATTAAAATTCTTTTAACTCTAGACTTTTGCTTAGGGAACTTAAACCACTCATGTTCAAATTTAAAACTTTCAAGTACAGGTGTTATTGGCCCTTTCTAGTTCTAATTTTTTGATCTGTTTAAAGTCATTGTTAACTTGACTATAAATAAAACTAGTGTTCTTTGCTATTTGATATGACTGTATAAGGCTTATCTAGCTTAAGACTATAGGTGTAAAAGAAATTTCTAAAAGAACATGTTCACCTGTTGTTGTCGATTCGGGAGTTTGATCGATATGAAAATGTTTCTCGCTCCTACGAACAATGTCGCTAGATCTATTACGCTTGCTATATTTGCACCTAGAGCTAACTGAGTAAGAAGGTGCTGAATCTTGGGGCTCGATAGGGGAATTATCCATAGAGGGGCAAGCTGTGACTGAAAAAAGAGCTTTATCCTACATAATTGATTGTAGAGGAGAGGCAAAGAGGGTTGCAATCGAACATCCTCGAGCTGCATCTCGACGACCATCATCTGACCTGTTTTTATTAGCAACTGTAGGTCTTTTATGCACGTTAGGAGTATCAAAAGGTTAAGTAAAAGTCCATGTTTGCATCAGTCTATACGGATTTAAATAAACTAAAATTACTTGCTTTTGTAGATATAGAATTCAATATTTCATGAATATAATCACCTAGGCTTTAGAATTATTATCGACACCATACAACCAAAGATCCACCAAAGATTTCTAACTACCATGTACAATTGAATCCAAAATATAAACCATGGAAAATGATAGTTTATATACACCATGATACATCATTTTTTTCCATATGATCAGTCTTAAATCAGTCTAACCTCAATAATACATACAGAATAAAACTCTATTATAAGTTTGATCATTGGGCTATCTTTGTTTAGTAGAATATTAACAAACATCAAATGACGTTAAATTAAAATTTAAATAATAAATAATTAGAGTAATTGGTTTATATGCTTACACTATTTAGTATTTAACTAGCTTATTTCATGGTGACTCTCCTGGTATAATATTGTTCTATATTTGACATAAATAATATGGGTTATCATAATATATGTAATTTTTAATTACACTATACAACTAATATGATAAATATAATCTTGGACCTGTAACTCTTTATCTGCAGATTGTATATCAATAGTTACTTGTAGAATTAATGTTTGGAGTTCTTTTGGTGAAAATCTAATGGTTCTAAAGTATTGTGTTACATAGAATAAAATTCCATTTTATGGACAAAGTTTCATGTGATGCTTATGGTTATTCTAAGTTTCCCAAAGCAAAGGTATGTATAACTGAAAGAGTATAATATGCCTCCTGAAGTAACTATTTGAAGATTAAAGTAAAGCATAGATGCAAGCAAGTATCTCGCCAGTTTCTAACTTCTATTATCATAACTGAGGCATTTCATTTACTTAGGGTGACAATTTATATAAGATCTCCTTTTGATCTAGTCCAGAATTATTAGCCAACAAGTGAACATCTAATTTGTTTTTCAATAGCATACACACCATTTTACAAAATTTTATGTTCTTAATTATATTAATGCTGAAATGAAATACTCACTAGCTCTAAAAAAACTCGATTTGAGTTCATATGGTCAACTATACTATAGATAATTACAATGGAAATGTGAGTTCATATTAATCAATAAGTGAACATCTGTTGCTTGCTAGATTTTTCGAATGAAACTTAATGTTTCTAAGAACTAAATCGCAAGAGGTGTGTCGAACTATTCACCGAATAATGAGATGGGTAGTTTAGGATAGGTCGAAGGCAGGTAGAGGTAAAGTCGAGCCAAAGACGGGTCATGCTTAAGCTGGGTCTGGTCAGATGAATTGGTTAGGATGACTTATGCTCGGTCAGACCTAGTGTAGGAATCCAGGCCAGCCTATCTGTGACTTTTTGGATCTGATAAGATGGAATCGCATTGAACATAGTTGGTCTGAATTGGGTTGGACAGTAATGAATGGCCTTTTCGACCTCAAATGTCGAAACTAATACGTCTACTACATTCACGTACTGAGCACCCAAGTGCTAGAAAGACAGAACATTAGGGTAAAATAAAAGGAAAAAATAAACAGAACAAGAAAAAAAAGAATACAATATTAGAATCTCACATGCGGAACAATAATATATAATATCTCAAAAAATCTTTACCAAAAAGAATACTTTAATATACATACAACAATCATAGGAAACTAACGTATCATCAGCTGGACAATTATAACAGCCGTCCTCACAAATGCCGATAGATATAAAAACAAGAAATGCAGCGGAAAATAAATACTTGAATAGGTCTTGGAGGCATCTAGCTCGTCTCTTGAAGCTCCAAAGCTTTTAGTTAAATCTGGAAATATAATCGAGGGTAATCGAAAGGTTATAAGAAGATAACACTTGGATCGGTTAACCAGTGTGAGAAAGTCAAATAATATGGAAATTTATAAAACTATTCAAAAATAAAGGTAACTCGTAAGATCACGTCACAAATAAACATAGATGGGTTTTTACCTTACGATAACCAAACCAGTTTTATTAGTAAATCCAGTGATATTATAATAATGTCTAAGGTGTGAAATATAAATAATCTAGTAACTCTAATGCATGTGAGTGTACATCACAACAATGATAGGTATACAATCAAAACCGTTAAGACACGTTCACTAATTGTGTAGAATTCCAAGGAGGTACCCGTAGTGCTTCGAGAACGATCGTCCTACACAAGGTTTAGAGATATCCTTTCGAAGCAACATACATCCCTAGCTGATGTACATAGAAAATACTTAGTTGGCGACAATATGAGGTCGAGTGCACCACTAACGCATGCATAACTATAGGTATATTTATAATGGAGTACGCCTGCACCCTTAGGTTAGTTAAAACTTTGGTCTTTGCATCCTTTCTTTGGTTTTATTCATATCCACTGGTGAGGCTACGTTCGGCATTTCAGCACAGAAGTCACAACTCGAACAGATCTTAGAACCACACATGTATTCCCATATCTCAACAGATCTTGGAATCACACATGCATTCCTACATCTCAGTAGATCTCAGAATCACACATGGATTCCCACATCCTGAATAGATTACAAACAAGTACATGTGTTCAAGCATCTTAATCAAATCTCGAATCTTCACATAAATTTCAACAACTCAAACCAATCACGAACCTCTTCCAAAGCATAGAACACAACTATGGTTTTGGAGTGGTTACAGTTTTGAATCATCTCATATAAATACATTTCCCCACTTACAGGGCTATCCAAAACCAATTGATCGATTTTCGGTAAACTCAACTCTAAGTCTTTTGGAAATAAACAGACAATATTGAAGAGCGTTGATCACCTTCTAACCGGACGGGGTCGGATTTTCTTATTATTTTTCCTAGAAAAGAAAAATGCTTTTATATGTACAGTATAACATCAACGAAGATAATTATAACATATAGTTCTTGTGATTTTTCTAAATATTTGTAGAGTTAAATTTGGTCAATTTCAACAATAATGAGAATGGTCGCATAAGGGAAACTAAGTCCCATATAATTTCCATGCACAAGTAATCACATAAGCATAATCGAAACACACAAGCACGATCAAGTCATATAAACGGCTTCTAATCCTCTTTTTATTTAATTAATAATTTATTAATTAAAACCTCTTTTATTAGTAAAACTCCTTTTTATCTAATAAAACTTCTTTCATTAATTAAAACTTCACTTATTAATTAGACTTCAATTTTTAAATAAAACTTCACCATTCATTCCACACATTTCAATACCCTCAAAAGCATCATTATACATATCTCAATGGAATAATTATATTCAAAAATAAATAACAAGTTTTACTTAATTAAAACACAATCATAGAGGTTAAAAACAGATGTCACTCAAATATTGTTACTATAAATCTCTTCTCTCTTTTATACCCTAAAATTTAATACTTTCTATATTTTCCTAAAAGATTCAATACTTGTTATAATCTTTAAAATTCCATTATTAAAGATCTAATTATTTCCCAAATTCATTTAACAATATTTTACCGCTTTAAAATATTATTCAAGGGTTTAAAAACAAATGTTATTGAAACATTATTTACAACAAACCCAAAGCTCTTCACTTAATCATTATCTTTAAAACACCCTTTTAAAAATTATATTACTTTAAAAAGTATAACTAAATGAGTTAAAAACAATTGTTGCTTAAACATCGTTAATGTATAATCCAAAATGACTTTTGTACTTGTCATTAACTTTGAAACACATCCATTTAAAGATCCGAGTAGATCTTCACTTTTTAAACAAGGTGATATACATTTTTAATTATTTTTCCACAACCATTCATGGTAACATAAGTGTTATAATCCCAAAAACAAACACATATAATATGGTTTAAAATACTTACTCAAAATATTACTTCAAATATCTATTTTATAATTTATTTAAAAATCATAAAACAAGTTTTATAATTTAAAACCCTTACATTAACTCATATTCAAACCTCAAACTTCCTTTTAAAATATTTAATACCATTTACAAACTCGTTGAATTTTTTTTAGAAAATATCTAAAGTATTAAACAATTTTATACTTTACTAAAATAGAATTTTCAAAAAGCATCTATAGCAACCTTTTTGCTATACAAATTTATGCAACATATTTTCACAATTTATACAAATATCCAAACCAATTACTTTAGGCCAAACACACTTAGATAGGCATAAAGAACAACCAAAATTTATATTTCACAATATATTCACATTTGGACAAATTTAACATATGTCAAACACAGGGGATTTCAAAATGTGTTTATAACAACAATTTTGCTTCAACAACACACACGGTTTCCAACTTTATCAAACAACAACATCATTAACCATATAAACAAGTCCCGGCCACGATACATGTTATGTGTGACAACCACCCTATACCGTCGGCATAAGTAATAACTAAATAGTGCGTTGCAGCCGTGTCTGGCCAATGTTGGACGATCATCAAGATAAATAATAACAAACATAGCATATAACTTTTCGTATCTCACAGTGCATGGATAAAATATAATATCACAAATGTAACAGAGGAGACAGTAATAACTATGTGAACAAGTTGTAAGAGTACAAATTCATATAGTTATACATCAAATGTCATAGAGTTTATGCAATGTAAACAAATTCAATAACTATCTCAAATAAAAGTATAAGCAATCATTGCTAAGGCTTCCCAGTGCTGCATAGCGAAAAAATCCATATAAGTATATAATACGAGGTAATTCCATCCAATTTGTCCTTCGAATAGCTGCTGCATCACCTAGACCTGTTATCTAGTCTACTTATTTAAGAGTAGCCAAGATAATAAAAAGCAAATCATAAAACCTTGAGTCAGACAATAGTCTGTTGTGAGCGGTAAATGGATCTCAAAATGCTATACAGGTAAATATGGTAAGGAACAAGAGTACATGAACCATACTTGACTTGTCGCTGCAACCAAAGAGTTAGCGCGTAATAGTATAGTATGCTAGTCTATAATATCATAAAGGTACAAAATAGAATACCATGCTGGATGTTCAAATATCCCTATCTCCAACACCTAATTCTAATGATATCCTCGAGTGATAGCCCACTAAAGGAAAGTAACCAAAGCGACCATAGCATCCATCAAACAAGACTCAATATTATTCATCCATATGCTATGAATATATATATAATAACTTGTATGGCCTCCTTATGGCCAAGGGCTAATGGGAATCCCAGTTCTCCATCGTACTTTCGTATCTCGTAGGCCAAAGTTGGATACGTATCATCCAACCCAATGCTAGACACAAGACCTGAAACCATAAATCAAAGGTATGCAGATCCTTGCTGCTAATCCATGGGCGTCCCCACTTACAATGGCCCTTCTTTGAGTACAACAAAAAACACACCGAGCGTCAACGATTCCTTAGCACATACTTCCGAGCCCACTTTTGCTCCATTTGGATACTAAGCCCTTCTTGCTCAATCCAGTTTCCCTTATTTACAAGGAACCTATCCACATTCCCCAATCATATGGCCCACTCCATTACGAGCCACCATCTTTGGAACCTACTCCCAAAACATCCGAAGATTCTAGCTTTTCATCATGCTGTTACATCATTATCCAACCTGCTATGAATGAACCAACGCCTCCAGCACGACCTATAGAGTATTCTTTGCCTGCCTTAAAAGTTTCACATCCATCTCATATAGCATGATAAATCGATACTGACTCATCGAGATAACTCAGTACCGAGTTATACACTTAGCCAATTATTGGCTACCATCTTTTCCATGCCTCTAGTACTCTTCCCTAGGTGCTTCAGACCCTCACTCATCCATCCTTTATAACTCGACACTCAATTCAAAGCCCCTTCTTCTAGTTTAGAGATAAATTGGAACACATCCAATGCTTAGCCAAAATCTTCAACACCTTATTATGGGACCTTTTTGACCAAGCTCTATCCACCGATGCAAATAACCGAGTCATAGACTCAATCACCGTAACTCCATGCCAACTCATCCTAATGACTCGGTACCAAGTCTTCTCTTTGTCTCCAATTTTGGTTCAAATCATATTGTAAACTCCCTAGAGCCTTCCCCCTATGTTTCGTCCAATTCCGACCAACTTTGCCTTCGATTTGCCCAACTCACCAACCTATCTTCCTAAACAACCAAAACACTAGCAACAACATCAAAGCATAACATACAGGCATAGAATCAAAGTAGTTACATCCATTCATACATGCGATATAATCAATCAAACGAACAAGACATAGAATAATAGCAATCAAGCAATTTCTAACCCAAATCTAAGCAATAATCAACATATTAACATGTGTGTGGTGAATTACTAAACAATTCCTAAAAATCATCTTAGAATTATCACTTTAGGGCATACACATACATTAACGTGTTATTAAAGTTAGAAAAAGGATTTCAGAATTAAATCATATTAAAACCTATAATTCTACCATGTAAACATGTATATGATAGTGAGAATTCATAAACCACTCAACAATTATCAAACTCAACCAATTTTTGTGTAGATCTAATCCGGACGGCAAAGAAAAGCACTTCAAATCAAGCAAATCGGTGCTCTATATCTTTTAATTGAGGACCTAATCTCCAATCCACAATCTAGTTTGATTTATAGAATAATTTGGATGAATTAGGATGAATTTAAGGCTAATTAGAGTTTAGACCTGATTTAGAATGAGAGGGAAATTTTCTAATTTGACTCATACGGCCCTTATTTACAGTAATCTATAATTGGACTAATGGGTTAACTAATGGGCTTAATTAATTACACACTAATTCTGGTCAATAGCTATTAAAACTTGAAATAGCCATAACTTTCTAACCATGAGTTCATTCTTCTATTATGACCAATCTATGAAATGAAAAACATCATCCTAAAGCAATGGAACTAGTTTAAGATGCTAATTTGACTCCTATCAGAAGTTATAGTCCAAACAAGATTTTTTGGCTTAAAATGGTCACATTGAAATTCTGGAAAAATCATAGGTGTGTAAAATGTCCGTAAGAGTCATATTCCAAAATTATATAGTCAACAACCTCATATGAATAAAATAAAATGAAAAATTAGCTAAGGTCCCTATTAATTTTCAAAATACACAAAACATCATTGCCAAAAAAAAGTATGTAAAACAAGTCCCTCTTTGTCGAAAGTCGTAAGAAACATAAAAAAACAACGAAAAATACATCCAAATTTCAAAACTTAATTCAATTGATATTTATCTTCATATTTATGTTAGAAAAATAAAATAAAAAGTGAATGAAAAATGAAAAAAATTAAAAAAGTAAGCTCTAGGGAAACTTGCAGAAATGTATGCAGTTATTCAAAATATTGATATACAAGCAGTTATAGCTAATAATTTCATACTTTTATGCAATTATTTGATGTATATTTCAAAATTTAAAAATTTATGTTAAATTATTTAACATCATGTTTATTGCACAAAAAGCAAGAAAAAGTTGATGGTAAACGAACCAAAACAAAACAAATCACTCCTAGTGGAAAATTTCAAACATGTGTGCAATATTATAGAATAATTACAGACATTTCTACAATTTTTTGATGTCTTCAGATATTGGCTTATTAAGTGAATATTTGCTTATATGTTTGTAACATGCGATTTGCACAGGAATGCCATTTGAATTGAGTTTGATTTTAGGGATGTATGTCTAATATTCAGTAAAATAAAAATATTTTATGATCATTCAAAACGTAAAATACGGATCGTTACATTCTCTCCCCTTTAGGAATTTCGCCCTCGAAATCCCCAAACAAGCCAAAGTATAAGAAACCATGGTCATCCTACATGCCTACCAATCATAAGCAGCCATCAAATATCTCAAACAAGCAGCCATACAACCGATCGTATAGTGAACATATCCTAGCATGCAGAATAAAATATACATTGTGAAAGTAGATATGATAAACGTTGGGTCTTACAATTCAAAGAGCTCTGGACACCAAATCCTCATGCTCTCCTTCATCTCCCACGTACAATCGTCATCGCTTCCACTCCATTGTACTTTAACTAGTTTCACTGTCTTTCTTCTAAGTTGTTTCATATCGTATCCAACAATACGAAGTGGCCTACAAGATATAGAAACTTCTGGTTCCACTTCTATGTCCTATAGCTGATTTGGTGTAATCACCAAATCTGAGTCGTACACAAACTTTCGTAGATAAGAGACATGAAAAACATTATGCACGCCCACCATCTTCTAAGGTAAGTCGATCATATATGCTAGCTTCCCAATCTTCTCGATTATTGAAAAAGGACCTATGAATCTCGGTGCCAACTTCCCCTTCCTGTTGAATTGAACTACATTCATTAGAGGAGAAACTTTTATAAATACCATACCATCAACAGAAAACTCCAAATCTCTTTGTCTTTTATCCGCATTGTTTTTCTATCGATTTAGAGCAGCTTTCATTCATTGCCAAATGATCTTAATCTTCTCTGATGTATCTCCAATCACATCTTGCCCAAGTATCAATTTCTAGCCCGCTTCCCACCGACATGAAGGTGCATTACACGGTCTTCCATATGATGCTTCATATTGATCTATTCCAATACTCGATTGATAACTATTGTCGTATGAAAACTCTGCCAAATGCAATCGGTCATACCATGATCCACCAAAGTCTATAATGCATGCTCGCAAGAGATCTTCCAATGTATGATTTACTCTCTCAGTCTACCCATCCATTTACGGGTGATAGGCTATACTAAGATGTAGCTCGATCCCTAATGCCTCTTGTAAGATCTTCAAAACCCATTAGTGAACAATGAGTCTCCGTTGCTCATAATACTCTTTGGCAGACTGTGAAATCGTACTATCCACTTTACATACAACTCTGCCAACTTGGATGTTGTTCTATATGACTTAACGGGTATAAATCTCGCACTCTTGGTCAACCGATCTACTATTACCAAATTCCATCGTACCTGCTCGATTCCTCGATAGTCCATCTACAAAACCCATCAATACTTGCTTTTATTTCCACTCAGGAATCTCTAATGGTTGAAACAATTTGCTAGGTTTCTTCGACTCTGCCTTCACCAACTGACAGTTTATACATTTCGAGAAGAATTCTCCTATATCCCTCTTCATACCTTTCTAGTAGTAATTTCGATTCATATCTCGGTACATCTTGTTGCCATTGGGATGAATAGTCAATCTGGAATGATAACATTCTCTTAGCACTTTTTCTCGCAATCCATTAACATTGGGAGCAAACAACCTTCCGTCTTTACAAAGAGGACCTTCTCAGTTGAATTTGTTTTGCTTTATGTCCTCAGTGTCTGCTCCTTCTTCTTTGTTATGATCTTGACTAGTGTAGTATCTTGGTTCTGACTAGCACCGATGCTTTCAATCAGAGTAGGTCTAATCTATAAGCTTACCAACATTTCAGGTTCTAGCTCGCAGTGAGGCCTGAAATCAAATAGAAAAATATGCTCTATCTGCTTCCATTCTAAGAACATCGCTCCCAACCACCATGTCTTCTACTCAATGCATTTGCGACTGCATTCCCTTTTCCTGGAGTATAGGAAATACTGAAATCATAAGAGGCCAAGAACTCTAACCACCGTTGCTGATGAAGGTTGAGATCCTTCTAAGAGAAAAGACACTTCAAATATTTGTGGTCCGTAAACAATTCAAACCTTTTTCCTAACAAATAGTGCCTCCACGTCTTTAAAGAAAAAACAATTACGGCCAATTTCAAATCATAAGTTGGTAATTCCTTTCATGCGACTTTAATAGTCGACTTGCATAGGCAATAGCTTTTCCTTTTTGCATCAATACGACACCCAATCTAGTACCATAGGCATCAGTGTATGCTATTAACTCTTTATTTCCACTTGGATTGGTCAATACCGGTGCACTTATCAACTTCTCCTTTAGAATCACAAATGCACGCTGACACTTTGCATCCCATATAGAAGTCTGATTCTACTTTCGAGAAGTCCTTTATGAAGCATCTATAGTATCCTTCCAATCCTAGGAAACTCTTCACATTCGTAGCATTCTTAGGCTGATTCCAATCTTGGACTGCTTCCACCTTTGCAAGATCCTGTCACGACCCATCTTTCTTAGCCCATAAAGACACATCATGATATAAGAAAGAAAGGGGTAGAAGAAGAAAAGATAGGAAAAAAGAAAATCAACAACAATAGATACTCACAGCGAAACGAATGAAATATAATATATCACATAAGATATTACATAGTAACATATATATCAGAGTTACACAACTTATACATCTCATATTAGACAGTTATAAACACCCGTCTATTATACAACTCAAGTACATCACAGAGATACATACATAAACACTAGCACAACGGAACCATAATATATCTACACGCTGAAGCCTCCTGCTCCAAATCTCCTTCAGAATTCGTCAAAGCTAACCTGAATACCTTGGCTACTCGTAAAAATTTGAGTACCCAAGAGTTTAATAAAACAGAAGATAAACTCCGGGTCAGACATGGGTCTGGTGTGAGTAAACGGGTTAAAATTGCTTAACTTTGAAAACTTTTGAAACAAAAAGTATCTCGTAAGACTTCCCGCACATAAACATGGAAAAGTTTTTACCTTACGATAACCAAAACATTTGATAGGAAATCCAGTTATATTATAATAGGGTCATGGGTTTTCAAGTAAATAAGAAATAGCTGAAATTGTTACATGATTAAATTCTAGCATACTAGCCACAAAGTGGGTTATACAATCAAAACCGTAAAGGGCACGTAGGAAGAATGGGTTTACATCAATGCAGGGCTACTAGGGTACCGCCCATCACAGTACGGGGCCTAGATCACTGTATTGAGGATCCACCCTAAATCCCCTACAACACAAGGCCGAAACCATCGCTTACTGGATAGTCCTGAACAAGACATCCCTGTGGTTGGCGAGACCAACCACACACTAAGCCGAATAAAAAGGGACATCTAGACAGGGGAAAATCTCATCCTACTTGGGTGCTACCCACTTAGCCTTGCTGCACCTCCCCTGTTTTAGCCATTTCCGGTAGATGAGGCTTGAGGCTGCGATTACCTTTATAGAACACATCTATCTTAGAATTCTCATCGCCCTCCTCACGATGTTCTGAAAGCATTCAATCCATACAAGTCCGGTCCGGGTTCGAACGGAACCGAAAGCACTATCTCATTACACTCATTTTGGAATCACCCTCAGAGTTGATGACCATAGCCCTTGCACTCTGAATCTCCATCTCTAACCTGAATGTACTATCCCTGTTTACTCATCTTGGAATCGCCCTCAGAGTTTTAACGATGAACAGTTCTTACACTTCGACTCTTCGTCTTGATCTTCACTTGAATTCACGACCTAACGTTTAATTTGGATCGATGTGGTTTTCGGATATCCAAATTTGGAAATCCGATCCAGGTCCCAGCGAATCCAAAATGCGGTTTTAATGTCCAAGTTGTTTTAGGGTTTAAACAATTTAATTTAATTCAAAACATTGAGTTCACACAGCATCATTAATAGATAAATATTACACATTTATCACAGATATATCCAATATCTCATCATAGAATATCAGAGATTATCATTCAATAGATATCAATTAATCCAGTCATTTTACACAAACAATTATTCACAAGCAAGAATTATTAATCCATATTATATTAATTTAATTAACTTAAATCAAATTAATTACGTAAGAATTAATCACTTAATCCTGCTTAATCCATCATTAATTAATTACAAATAGATAGTCCCGAACAAGACTAGAACCATCCTTACTAGATAGTCTCGAACAAGACAACCCCGTGGTTGGCGTGACCAACCACACACTAAGCCGAATAAAAAGGGACCTCTAGACAGGGGAAAATCTCATCCTACTTGGGTGCTACCCACTTAGCCTTGCTGCACCTCCCATTTTTTAGCCATTTCCGGTTGACGAGGCTTGAGGCTGCGATTACCTTTATAGAACACATCTACCTTAGAATGCTTATCGCCCTCCTGACGATGTTCTGAAAGCATTCAATCCATACAAGTCCGTTCTAGGTTCGAACGGAACCGGAGACACAACCTCGTTACACTCATTTTGGAATCACCCTCAGAGTTAACGACCATAACCCTTGCACTCTTAATCTCCATCTCGAACCTGAAAGCATTATCCCTATTAACTCATCTTGAAATCACCCTCAGAGTTTTAACGATGAATATTCTTTCACTTTGAGTCTTCATCTTGATCTTCACTTGGATTCACGACCTAACATTTAATTTGGATCGATGTGGTTTTCGGATATCCAAATTTGGAAATCCGATCCCGGTCTCATTGAATCCAAAACGTCGTTTTAATGTCCAAGTTGTTTAAGGGTTTAAACAATTTAATTCAAATAAAAACATCGAATTCACACAGCATCATTGACAGATAAATATTACACATTTATCACAGATATATCCAATATCTCATCATAGAATATCATAAATTATCATTCATTAGATATCAATCAATCCAGTCTTCTACACAAGCAATCATCCACAAGCAAGAATTATTAATCCATAATATAATTAATTTAATTAACTTAAATCAAATTAATTATTTAAGAATTAATCACTTAATCCTGCTTAATCCATCATTAATTAATTACAAATAAATTAATTAATCATCATCTTAATTAATCATCCTTGATTAATTTATCCTTTAATTACTTTAAGTAATTAACTCTTAACTAATTACATAAATTAATTATCCTTATCCCAAACACATTAATTAAACTTTGATTATTTCCATTAATTAATTAACTATAATTAATTATAATTGATCCTACATTAATTACATTTAATTAATCATACCATAATCACTTCCATTGATTAATCATCTTTAAATCAATTACAATCATTAATTAACCAACTCTTTGATTATTTTCAATAACTACATTAATTAATGATCCCCTAATTACTTTCATTAATTAATTATTCGTCTAATTAATTATGTTTAATAATTAATCTTTAATTAATTACATTCATTAATTAACCTTAATTAATCACATTCAGTAATTAAGTGACCTTTAATTACTTACATTAATTAATTAACTTCTTAATTAATTAATACTTTAATTAATTACACTAAGTAATTAATCCTTAATTACTTCCATTAAGTAATTATCCTCTAATTACTTTACTAAATGATTACCCTTTAATTAATTATATTAATTAATCCTTTAATAATTAAGCTAGGTGATTAATCCTTAATCACTTCCATTTAATTACTTCCATAAAGTAATTATCCTCTAATTACTTAATTAAGTGATTACCCTTTAATTAATTACACTCAGTAATTACAAATTAATTACTTCATTAACTAATCATACTTAATTAATTCATAAGTGATTATCTTAATTAATTAGACTAATTAATTAACCTAAAATTAATTACATTAATTAATTGATCAATTAATCATCACTTAATCTCCAGTTAATTCATCTCTTAATTACATTCATTAACTATCCACTAGTTACTTCATTAAGTAATTATTCTTAATTATAATACGTAATTAATTTTTAATTAATTTTACTAGTTATTTATTCTTAATTAGTCTCAACTTTACTAATTAAAGATAATTCTTTATTTAAATTAAATACTTATTTCCATCATTAAACTTCATTAGAAACTATATTAAAAATCAATTATATATTTGAAAAATTATAATTTTACCTTAAACAAACAATTTAACCATTTAATTTTAATATTTGAAATCTTTTCCAAATAAATTCTTATTCTTAAAACTTATTTATAATATCTTTTAAAACTTAACTACCCTAAATATATTTTAAAATTTTGTTAAACCTTTGTCTTTGAAAACTAATTATTCCTATAACTTTAAAACATGTTTTTACTTTGCCTTGAAACAAATTTATTTAAAATCCACTTTAGCTTGACTAATCATTCTTTGAAACTTAAATTACTTAATTTTTAAACTTGTTTAAAACAAAGTTTGTTTAAACGTTTCACCTTAAAAATTTAAATAAAGAATTTAACTTGAAATAAAACTTGTTTTTATTATGCTTTTCTTTCTCATCCTCAGGAAATCTAGTTTTATTTGAATTAACAATTTGTACACTTCTCTTTAACTTTAGAAACCTGCCAAACAACCAAACCCGAACCTACCTCAAAGAAACTCGAGCAAACCCACGATTTGCACTGAGAAAAACAAAAGAATACTCGTCTCTCATTCGCTTCGAGTCAATTCCCCTTACTACCCGAGCTCATCCCCGAGAATTTCCAAACTCTATTCTTTCGGGGTACAATGTGCACGTGGTGCACGTACGCCATCACTTCGACCATAGGAGATCACCGCTGTGGCTCTCGACAAACCATATATAGTCACGCGAACCGAAATCGCTTCATCCACCAACGAACGAAAAATCGAACCCAACACTCAAAGCCTGGAAATACCACCATTGGAATTCCTCCCATAGTCGACGAACTCGACACTAATAAACCTTTCCAACCTTACCAACGACTCGCCTCGACCTCCAGCACCTATTCCCCCTATCGCGATCGGGTCTGGCCTTCCCACGGTGACTCAAACTCTTTAAAACTATCGACAATCAAAACGACAGGAAAACCCTACTTCCCTAAACTCCAACCACCATGCCCGATAATAATTTACACCAGTATTTTCCTGCGATCTGCATTCCTTGAATTGGTTGATTTTTGACATATATATGTATTTTACTGTTACTTTCATTTTAAAAATTATTTGTTAAATTTAAAATCCAGAAACTATTTTTATTATTATCATTATACTTCAACAAACAACTTTCATTTAAATATCAAAGATAAATATGGATTCGATTGGGAGATTTGAATTTTAGAAAACAAAACAGGGATCAACAGAGACCTAGATATATATATATATATATATGTGTGTGTGTGTGTGTGTGTGTGTGTGTATGTGTGTATACACACATACACACACCTACTCCCACTATATATATATATATATATATATATATATATATATCAATTCAAAATAATTCATGCTGAAGAACTTCCATACAAACCAAAATCATCTCATAATTTATGACATGCACTAGAGTTAAATCCAAATTAAATTGTTTTTTTAGAAAAGGTTTACTCACTAGTTTGAAAATGCAGAGAGGCAGGTTTAAAAATCTGGAATTTGTTTTTCTAGAGTTTGATTCATTGAACTTATTCGTACTGCTTGAATTTGGAAACTTGAAACTGTTGAATTGAATCTGCTTAGCTTTTTTTTTATCTTCATTATGCTCTGTATGATCTCAGATGGTTTGAAGATTTGGAACTGATGTTGAATTTGCCTTCCTTTTTCTTTTGATTTTTGGTTTCATGTTTTTAGTTTTAGAAAAGAGAAGAAAGAGTTTAGGAAAGAAAAAGATTTTAACTGAGAAATGAAAACTAAGTTCCCCCATCCTTTTTGTTACATAATTTTAAAAAAATATATATATAAGCCACTTGTTAATTTATAGGATACGTAAGTGACAATTGTCTAAACTAGTTTTTTATATATTAACACATGTCCTAATACATTTTTATATTAAATTCTTATGTTAAATATTAATATGTTAATGGTATATTTATACATATGTATATATATATATATAAATCAATAATTAAAGTTATTCTAAAAGAAAGTAAATTAAAACAAAAGAATAAACCTTTAGTTAAATCTTACTTTAAACTTAATAAAAAAATTTAAATAAATAAGAAATTATCTTTGTTAATAAGAAAAAAAACTAAATTTTCAAATAGCCTTTAAAAATATATATTATATTATAACTTCCAAATCACAATCTATATTAGAATTTGAAAGCACTTTTATTAAATTCAAACCAAAAATTTTCTATTTACAATATATACAAATATATATATATATATTATAAATATAATATATTTTAATATTAGTTTTGAAAATTATTGTTTTGAATTTTAAAACATAACTTCAAATCACAATGTATACATACATATATATTACAATTTGAAACCATATCTTTTATTAAACAAAAGACTTCCTATTCACAATATATATACTAATATATGCATTATAAATAGAATATATCTTTTTATAAGATTTGAAAGATAAATCTTACTAATTTTAAATTGTTAGAAAATATGTAAATAAATATTACCAAATTAAATATTTTTTAGTTTTTTAAAAGATTAAGTTTGCCAATTTAAACTAAAATTATAAAAGAAAATTATCAAAGCAATTTAATTATTAGTAAAGATTATTAAATTGATATTGTCCGAAATTCTGGGTCATCACATTCCTCCCCCCTTAAAAGAATTTCGTCCCCGAAATTCGAAAGCAAAGATAATTTAATAATTCCCAAAAGTTTTAATTTTCAAATTGCTAAGTACACTTCAACCATAAACTAGCAACCATAGCAACCAATTTATTCTAACAAGAAAACCTAGTTATCCTGACACAAAGTTGGGATATGTCTTCCTAATATTATCAAGAGTTTCCCAGGTACAAATCACTGGGATACTCGCTCTACAGAACCCTAACTAGCTACACCACTATGATCCAGAGCTCCTTCTCATCTTGATCCGCCAATCTGAACAAGATATCAGACTATACTCAAGTCCAGCTTAACTTCCAAATCCTTATGTACTGCAGATTCCACAACCAGTGATGGATCACACATGTACTCCCTCAAAGATACGTGAAATACACTATGAATCCCAGCCATCCGAACTGGCAATTTAATCGTATAGACCAAAGAACCTATCTTATCCAAACACAGAAAAAGTCCAATATACTACGGAACTAATTTCACAATCTTACCAAATCTTACTGCTTCCTTAACCAGTGAAATCTTAACAACCACGAAGTTTCCAACTTCGAATTCCAAAATCATCTATCTTATCTACATAACTCCTTCTGACGATCCATGGCCGCCTACATCCTTCTTGATCAGCTCAACCATCGCTGATGCTTCTTGAAACAAACTGGACCAAAAACCAATTTTTGGATCCTACTCAACAAAATGATTCTCCCAAGATCCATCGACATCAAGAACACAAGCACTACTTCACAAGCATTAGTAGACTTCGAACCTACTTCTCCCATCCAGAATAATAAAAATAGGTACACTCAACAACCCAGCCCTCAAATCATGAAGAACCTCTTTATACTTAGGGATCCACCTGAATTTCCTATAGAAACCCTTTAATCCAGGAAAAACTGCAACTTTCGGTTGCTTCTATTCTAGAACAGCTGCTACCTCGCTTCCGCTGCGCAACTCTGATTCGGGTAGATGATAATGCTATTGATGAACACGAGCACAAACTTATCCAACATATCTCGGAAACTCTATTCATCAAATCCACAAAATTTTAGTGACCCATCTGACTCAGTCACACAACCTTACATCAGAATCCAAACTTGAAAACTAGATCTGACCAATCTATTTCCAAAAATTCCTGAGCTGCTACACCAACTCTTCTCTCTCGAAGAACCATCCTACTACCAGGCTAACTACTGGTATCGCTTTTGGAACCAGGTCGATATGGAACTCAAACTCCAAATGCGGACAAACTTCTGACTTCCTTGAGGACATCCAGGAAATCTCTGATGACTCTGATAGCCTCTACTTCTTCATGAGAAACCTCAATCTCAAACAAAAGATTTCCCAAGATGAACTCCCAAACTAATCGCAAGTCACTTTTGCGATCCTACCTAGTTTGAATTCCAAAGAAACTATTCTCTCTTTGCTAATTAGAACAGCTTTTCCAAACAAAGTTAACCCTTCAAGAATGCCTTATCTACTAGAAAAACTGATGGTTCACCTTCAAAACAAATATCATGCTCTATTGAGCTTCCAGAAGAAATGGACAAGCCTTCACCATCTGCCCGGACAGCTGATAATAAAACCACAAAGATTTCTGAATCTTCAAAGAAACGGGTCCACACTACTGCTTCCAAACTCCACCTCGATGATACTGCTAGGCCAGAAGACCTTCTTGTCGGCACACAGAACACTCCGAGCTGCACCGCTTTCACAGATGCCAAGGGCTTCTAATCCATAAGCTCCTTGAATCGCAAGGCTATATCAAACAACTCCATAAAGGACCCTTCTAGATGAGAAAACATCCTCTAAAGAAACTCGGGCTTCAAACCAAGCATCAACAACTTACTATTCTTAAGGGGGTGACAATGAGACCATGTCCGAAACAGCACTCATCGATCTTAGTCTCATACTCAATATAGATAAAAATCCCTTACTTGATGTCCAGAGAATTCCTATACAGCCGAGTCTTCCATACAGTAGGCATCAACTGTTTCCCCCAATACCATCTTAATCTTACTCCAAGAGGAACATCTTCAGAACCATACATGGTTACTGCGTCTCACCACGCAGCTGCTCCTTCCTGAAGATGCCAAGATACCATCACTCGCCTCTGCTCATCCGACAGATCCAAACTCTTGAAAATCCACTCATACGAGCGCAAATATACTTACACTTCAAAGACGGGCTATAAACCTTTAAAAGGTTTCCTTCAAAGATTTGTGAAATCCTTACACAATGCTGCCAATCCTACTCGAGACGGTATTGGGTCTACAGTCTCGACAGATACACCTCCAACCTCAACATATGGACCTCTTCCATTAGTGGTAGTTGTGTTACGCACACACCATTGCCCCATCTATCTCTAGAAATTATGTTGGAAACCCGGACAGGTAACCCAATAGATTATGTAGATAATAGATTTATTATATATATAAAAATACAAGTACGCTCTCCCAAGAATGATATCACTCCAAAGCCTAGGTATTCACTCAACTTAGCGCTCTGATACCAACTGTCACGACCCAACTTTCTTAGCCCAGAAAGATACATCATAATATAAGAAAAAAAGGGGTAGAAGAAGAAAAGATAGGAAAGAAGAAACTCAACAACACCAGATACTCACAGCGGAACGAATGAAATATAATATATCACATAAGATATTACATAGTATCATATACATCAGAGTTACACAACTTATACATATCATATTAGACAGTTATAAACACTTGTCTATTATACAACTCAAGTACATCACAGAGATACAGACACAAACATTAGCACAATGGAACCATAATATATCTACACGTTGAAGCCACCTGCTTCAAATCTCCTCCAGAATTCATCAAAGCTAACCAGAATCTCTTGACCACTTGTAAAAATTTGAGTACCCAAGAGTGTAATAAAACAGAAAATAAACTCCAGGTCAGACATGGGTCTAGTGTGAGTAAACGGGTTAAAATTGCTTAACTTTGGAAAATTTTGAAATAAAAGGTATCTCGTAAGACTTCCCGCAAATAAACACGGAAAAGTTTTTACCTTACGATAACCAAAACATTTGACTAGAAATCTAGTTATATTATAATAGGGTCTAGGGTTTTCAAGTAAATAAGAAATAGTTGAAATTGTCACATGATTAAATTCCAGCATACTAGCCACAAAGTGGGTTATACAATCAAAACCGTAAAGGGCACGTAGGAAGAATCGGTTCCCATCAATGGCAGGGTTACTGGAGTACCGCCCGTCATATTACGGGGCCTAGATCACCGTACCGAGGATCCACCCTAAATACCCTGCAACACAAGGCTAGAACCATACCTTACTAGATAGTCCCGAACAAGACAACCCCGCGGTTGGCGCGACCAACCACACACTAAGCCGAATAAAAAGGGACCTCTAGACAGGGGAAAATCTCGTCCTACTTGGGTGCTACCCACTTAGCCTTGCTGCACCTCCCTTTTTTTAGCCATTCCCGGTTGATGAGGCTTGAGGCTGCGATTACCTTTATAGAACACATCTACCTTAGAATGCTTATCGCCATCCTGACGATGTTCTGAAAGCATTCAATCCATGCAAGTCTATTCTGGGTTCGAACGAAACCGGAGACACAACCTCGTTACACTCATTTTGGAATCACCCTCAGAGTTAACGACCATAACCCTTGCACTCTGAATCTCCATCTCGAACCTGAAAGCACTATCCCCATTGACTCATCTTCAAATCACCCTCAGAGTTTTAATGATGAATATTCTTGCACTTCGAGTCTTCATCTTGATCTTCACTTGGATTCACGACCTAACGTTTAATTTGGATCGATGTGGTTTTCGGATATCCAAATTTGGAAATCCGATCCCGGTCTCATTGAATCCAAAACGTCGTTTTAATGTCCAAGTTATTTAAGGGTTTAAACAATTTAATTCAATTAAAAACATTGAATTCACACAGCATCATTGACAGATAAATATTACACATTTATCACAGATATATCCAATATCTCATCATAGAATATCATAAATTATCATTCAATAGATATCAATCAATCCAGTCTTCTACACAAGCAATCATCCACAAGCAAGAATTATTAATCCATATTATAATTAATTTAATTAACTTAAATCAAATTAATTATTTAAGAATTAATCACTTAATCCTGCTTAATCCATCATTAATTAATTACAAATAAATAAATTAAATCAAATTAATTATTTAAGAATTAATCACTTAATCCTGCTTAATCCATCATTAATTAATTACAAATAAATAAATTAATCGTCATCTTAATTAATCATCCTTGATTAATTTATCCTTTAATTACTTTAACTAATTAACTCCCAATTAATTACATAAATTAATTATCCTTATCCCAAACACATTAATTAAACTTTGAATATTCCCATTAATTAATTAACTATAATTAATTGTAATTGACCCTACATTAATTACATTTAATTAATCATACCGTAATCACTTCCATTGATTAATCATCTTTAAATCAATTACATTCATTAATTAACTAACCCTTTGATTATTTTCAAATTACACTAATTAATGATCCCCTAATTACTTTCATTAATTAATTATTCTTCTAATTAATTACGTTTAATAATTAATCTTTAATTAATAACATTCATTAGTTAACCTTAATTAATCACATTCAGTAATTAACTGACCTTTAATTACTTACATTAATTAATTAACTTCTTAATTAATTACACTAAGTAATTAATCCTTAATTACTCCCCTTGAGTAATTATCCTCTAATTACTTTACTAAGTGATTACCCTTTAATTAATTATATTAATTAATCCTTTAATTAATTACGCTAAGTGATTAATCCTTAATCACTTCCATTTAATTACTTCTATAAAGTAATTAAACTCTAATTACTTCATTAAGTGATTACCCTTTAATTAATTACACTCAGTAATTATACATTAATTACTTCATTAAGTAATCGTACTTAATTAATTCATAATTGACTATCTTGATTAATTAGACTAATAAATTAACCTAAAATTAATTACATTAATTAATTGATCACTTAATCATCACTTATCTCTAGTTAATTCATCTCTTAATTACATTCATCAACTATCTACTAATTACTTCATTAAATAATTATTCTTTATTACAATAAGTAATTAATTTTTAATTTATTTCACTAATTATTTATTCTTAATTAGTCTCAACCTTTACTAATTAAAGATAACTCTTCATTTAAATTAAATACTTATTTCCATCATTAAACTTCATTAGAAACCATGTTAAAATCAATTATATATTTGAAAAATTATAATTTTACCTTAAACAAACAATTTAACCATTTAATTTTAATATTTGAAATCTTTGAAATCTTTTCCAAATAAATTCTTATTCTTAAAAACTTATTTATAATATCTTTTAAAATTTAACTACCTTAAATATATTTTGAAATTTTGTTAAACCTTTGTATTTGAAAACTAATTATTCCCGTAACTTTAAAACATGTTTTTACTTTGCCTTGAAACACACTTATTTAAAATCCACTTTAGCTTAACTAATCATTCTTTGAAACTTAAATTACTTGATTTTTAAGCTTGTTTAAAACAAATTTTGTTTAAACATTTCACTTTAGAAATTTAAATAAAGAATTTAATTTGAAATAAAACTTGTTTTTATTATGCTTTAAAACATTTTTCTTTCTCATCCTCAGGAAATCTAATTTTATTTGAATTAACAACTTGTACATTTCTCTTTAACTTTAGAAACCTGACACCAAACAACCCAACCCGAGCCTACCTCAAAGAAACCTGAGTAAACCCACGATTTGATCCGAGAAAAACACAAGAATACTCGTCCCTCATTCGCTTCAAGTTAATTCCCCTTACTCCCCGAGCTCATCCCCGAGAATTTTCCAAACTCCATTCATTCCAGGTACAACGTTCACGTGTTGCACATACACCATCACTCCGACCATTGAAGATCATCGCTGCGGCTCTCGACAAACCATACATACTCACGATAACCTCACGCGAACCCAAATTGCTTCATCCACCAGCGAACAAAAAATCGAACCCAACACTCAAAGCCTGGAAATACCACCATCGGAATTCCTCCCATCATCGACGAACCCGACATTGATAAACCTTGTCGTCCTCACCAACGACTCATCTCAGCCTCTAGCACCTATTCCCCCTATCGCGATCGGGTCCGGCCTTCCCACGGTGACTCAAACCCCTCAAAACTATTGGCAATCAAAACAACAGGAAAACCCTACTTCCCCAAACACCGACCACCATGGCCGATAATAATTTACACCAGTATTTTCCTACAATCTTCATTCTCAGGCTATCTTCAGTCCACACCCTGAATTCCCAGTCACCGCCGATTGTTGGCAGACAAAAAAATGCCCAAAACGTTCATCTCAAATATTCCCATAGACTATCAAACTAAAAATCATGATTTTCAACCACGAATACATTTATGCAATCTAGATCTAAAATTGAATTGGTTGATTTTTGACATATATATGTATTTTACTCTTACTTTCATTTTCAAAATTATTTGTCATATTTAAAATCCAGAAACTATTTTTATAATTATTATTATACTTCAACAAACATCTTTCATTTAAATATCAAAGATAAATATGGATTTGATTGGGAGATTTTAATTTTAGAATGCAAAACAGGGAACTGTGAATCAACAGAGACCTGGATATATATATATATATATATATATATTCAGACCTGCTCACACTACATATATCAATTCAAACAAATTCTAGCTGAAGAACTTCCATACAAACCAAAATCATCTCACAATTTATGACATGCACTAGAGTTAAATCCAAATTAAACTGTTTTTTTAGTAAAGGTTTACTCACCAGTTTGAAAATGTAGAGAGACAGGTTTAAAAATCTGGAATTTGTTTTGCCAAAGTTTGATTCATTGAACTTATTCTTACTGCTTGAATTTGGAAACTTGAAACTACTGAATTGAATCTGCTTAGCTTATTGTTGATCTTCATTATGCTTTGTATGATCTCAGATGGTTTGAAGATTTGGAACGGATTTTGAATTTGCCTTCCATTTTCTTTTGATTTTGGTTTCAGGTTTTTAGTTTTAGAAAAGAGAAGAAAGAGTTTAGGAAAGAAAAAGATTTGAACTGAGAAATGGAAACTAAGTTTCTTCATCGTTTTTTTTACATAAAAAAAATTAAAACAAAAACAATATAAGCCACTTGTTAGTTTATAGGATACTTAAGTGACAATTGTCTAAACTAGTTTTTCATATGTTAACACATGTCCTAATACATATTTATATTAACTTCTTATGTTAAATATTAATATGTTAATGGTATATATATATATATCAATAATAAAAGTTATTCTAAAAGAAAGTATACTAAAAAAAAGAATAAATCTTATTTTGAACTTAATAAAAATATATATTTAAATAAATAAGAAATTATCTTTGTTGATAAGAAAAAAATCTAAATTCAAATAGCCTTTTTAAAAATACATATTATATTATAACTTCCAAATCACGATCTATATTAGAATTTGTAAGCACTTTTATTAAATTCAAATCAAAACTTTTCTATTTACAATATATACAAATATATATAATATAAATAGATTATATTTTAATATTAGTTTTGAAAATTATTATTTTGAATTTTAAAACATAACTTCAAATCACAATGTATACATACATATATATATACACATTACAATTTGAAACCATATCTTTTATTAAACAAAAGGCTTCCTATTCATAATATATATACCAATATATACATTATAAATAGAATATATCTTTTTATAAGCTTTGAGAGATAAATCTTACCAATTTTAAATTGTTAGAAAAGCTATAAATAATATTACCAAATTAAATATTTATTAGTTTTTTAAAAGATTAAGTTTGCCAATTTAAATTAAAATTATCAAATAAAATTATCAAATCAATTTAATTATTAATAAAGATGATTAAATTGATATTGCCCAAAAATTACGGGTTATCAGCGATCCACTATTATACCTTGTCCTGACATGACATGACCCAAGAGTCTCATCCCTTCTCTCTAAAAGTGACACTTAAAGAACTTCGTCTCAACTTGTACTTTCTCAATATCTCTAAGACAATTATCAAGTGCGTCTTGTGCTCCTCTTATGTTCTGGAATAGATCAAAATATCATCCACGAACACAAGCACAAACTTATTCAGCTGGTCTCAGAAAATCCGATTCATGAGATCCACAAAGTATGCTGGAGCGTTGGTTAATCCAAATTGCATCACCAACCACTCATAAAATTCCAACGGTGTGCGAAACACAATAATAGGAAAACTCTCCTTCGCTACTCTAAGCTGGTGAAATCCCGCCTCCAAATCCATTTAGGCGAACCCTTCGCACCTGCAACAGATCAAACAATTCATCGATGCGTGGGAGTGGCTACTTGATCTTCTATGTCACTTTATTCAGCTCACGACAATCCACACGCAACCCCAAAGAGCCATCCGCCTAAGTCGTGAATACAACAATTGCACTACACTCAGATATGCTTCTTCGAACAAACCTCAACTTGTCATTCAAAAGCACCTTTGATTCCTTCTGTTCTCCGGATTCCATACACCTTAAAAGCAAAACAATGGGTATGGCTTCCTTCACTAAGTCAATCCAAAACTCGATTTCTCTATACGGCTTCCATCCAGTCACTTCCTCAAAGATATCCGAATACTCTCTAGCGACCTGGCAGAGATGTTAACCCCTCATGTGGAACCTCAAGCATATATAGAAAGCTAAACATCACCCCATCCACTGGTAGGTAGCTAATCGCTATAGTTCGCCCATCCACATCTTTGATTGTCACTAATAGCTTCTCAAAATCCACTATAGCCGCATACCGTTTTAGCAAGTCTATTCCCTACATAATCCTGAACCTAACGAAATCCAAAACATAGAAATTATAAACAAAAGAACATCCATGACTCGATAAAAATAAACCACTAAAAACCATGCATAAGCTAATCGAGCCTCCAACAGGGTTTGACGATTAATAAGTGGTCTACTCTCTCGGATTTCGATCCTAATCATCTACCAAATCACTACAAATGAATGAATGAGAAGCACCGGTATCAAATAAAAATAGAACATGAACATCACCAATTTAAAGCATACCTTGAATGATGACTCCCTTTCCCTTCTCCTTCGCTAAGGGAGCACTCGACGAAGTGGGGACTGCATCCAAAGCATATGGCTTCACCATATGCTTATCCTTTACCGGTTCCAAACAATTCTTCTTCAAATGCCTAGGCTTATCATAATTATAGTATTTCTTCTTCTCACTCGTCTTGCAGTCTCTAATTAGACAACCCTTCTTGTTGCATCCATAACAAGTAGGTTCTCATTTGCCCTTCTTTTTACCACCCTTTCTTTGGGACTGCTATCTCTTTACATTCCACTCTTCTTGCCTTCATCGCCATGCTACAGCTTTGGCTCCTCTTTTTCAGTAGAAATAACAATAACAATCTTAGCCTTAGGATATAAGCACTTATGGTGAAGTGTTGTCTCTACTAGCTGTTCAAAAGGCTCATCAACATGATCCATTAGCTTCTCTCCTAAGTAGTCATCCAAGCCAATGATGAATTTCTTATTCTTACTCAAAGGAGTATCAATGAATGACATCACATACTTTGACAAAGTGTCAAACTCCACAACATATTCCGAGACTGACATCTGTCTCTACTTCAGCTTGGCGAACTTTTTGAATAATGCCAACTACGAGGCAATCAGAATGAACTTTTCTTTGAACCTTGCCTTGAACTGGTCCCAACTGAACTGATACTCTAGAGTAGCGATGGTTAGAGCATTCCACCAGTTCGTAGCTCACCCCAGAAGTTGAATAGAAGCCAACTTCCTCTTCATAGTGTCATCCACTTCCATATCACCAAAGATGCACTCATAAATATCATCCAATCTTGCAATTCTATAGCCGATTCCATTGCATGGGATAGTTTCCCTCCAAGGGTAAAGTAATCCTTGCTCTACTTTGCAAAATCAATCCTAGGCGCTTGCATTAGAGCATTTCCTTTAACCACTCCACCAGGAGCATTCCCTATCATCATTGCCATTACTGCATTGAACATAGCTTGGAATTTAGGCATAACAGCTCCTGATCCTACTCCATCTTCGACTCCTAAAGCAAACCTCACAACATTCCTTATATGCAGCTCATTCTCATCTGTAACAAGAATGATCATTCTTTCATAAAGAAAGCTATGTCCATGGTACTTATGTGCATGCGACTTATACTATATAATATATATTGCTATATAGTTTTGAAAATAAACTTTATAATAAGTATGCACTCTCTCGTGTGCGTGTGTGCGTGCGTGCATGCACACTTACACACAATCAAGATCTAGTCTAAGGCCATAAGTCTTTCCTTATCTCTACTGGATCGTGGTATCAACTCGGATTAATCATGCAACCGATTCAATGATACCAAATATGATAACTACCCTATACCCCTGGCATAGATAATAAATAAATAGTGCACTACAGTCATGCCTGGTCGATATATGATGATCATCAAGATGAATAATAACAAACATAGCATATAGCTTGTCATATTTCACAGCTTATGGATAAAATTTAATATCGCTAATATAATAGAAGAGACAGCAATAACTATGTGAACAGATAATTAGAGTACAAATTCATAGAGTTTTACATCAAATGTTATAGATTTTATACAATGGAAACAAACCAATAACTATCTCTAATACAAGTATAAAGAATCACTACTAGGCTTCCCAATGCTACATAGTGGAACAAGCATAAAATCCTTATAATTATATAATGCGAGGTAGCTCCATCCAGCTCGTCTTTCGAACAGCTACTGCGTCACCTAGACCTATTATCTAATCTACTCATTTAAGAGTACCCAAGAAAATAAGAAGTAAAACATAAAAACTTCGGTCAGATAATAGTATGGTGGGAGTGGTAAATGGATCTCAAAATACTATACATGTAAATATGTTGAGGAATAAGAGTACATGAACCATACCTAACCTATCCCTGCAACCAAAGAGTTAGCACATAACAATATAACATGCTACTTTAAGATATCATAAAGGTACGATACAAAATGGCATAGTGAATGTCCAAATATCCCTATCTCTAGTACTACTCCTAATGATATCCGCGAGTAATAGCCCACTGAAGGAAAGAAACCATAGCATCCATCAAACAAGACTCACTGTTACTCATCCCTATACTATGAATATATAATAACTCGTATAGCCTCCTTACTTCCAAGGACTAATGGAAATCCCGATTCTCCATTATACTTACGTATCTCACAGCCCAAAGCTGGATATGTGTCTTTTAGCCCAAAGCTAGACACGAAATCCAAAACCATAGATCCAGGGTATACAGATCCTCGCTATTAATCCATGAATGCCCCTACTTACAATACCCCTGCTTCAAGTACAACAAAAAACACTCCGAGCATCAATGATCCCTTAGCACATACTTCCGAGCCCACCTTTGCTCCATTTGGATACCAAGCCCTTCTTGCTCAATCCAATTTCCATTATTCACAAGGAACCCATCCACATTCACCGATCATACAATGCAATCCTTTACGAGCCACCATCTTCGGATCCTACTCCCAACACAAGCCAACATAAGAAGATTCTAGCTTTTTATCATGTTGTTACATCGTCATCCAACCTGGTACGAATGAGCTAATACCTCCAGCGTAACCTATATAGTATCCTCTATCTACCCTAAAATTTTCACATCCATTCCATGTAGTGTGATAACTCGGTACCGACTCATCGTGGTAACTCGGTACTGAGTTATACACTTAGCCTATTATTGGCTACCATCTTTTCTTTTCCTTTAGTACTCTTCTCTAGGTGCTTTAGACCTCGACTTATCCATCCTTGGTAACTCAACACTCAATTCAAAGCCCCTTCTTCTAGTTTTAGAGATTAGTCGATATACATCCAACACTAAGCCAAAATCTTTAACACCTTGTTATGGGACCACTTGTAACAGAGGAACTTATTAGGATACAGGAGGAATTGAGTGAAAGGCCATTTGACTCTGTCTTACAACACATGGAATTGCAACTAAAGAATGACTTAGATCAAGCTCTTGATAAGGAATTGTCATCAATCAAGCAGAAAATTCATATGAGGATGGAAAAAGAGGCAGATAGGAATACCAAATACTTTCATAATTTTTTAAAGGTTAAAAGAAATCGTGAATGCATTTCTCAGATAAAGGATATGAATGGAAATATGGTGAACTCCTTTGATGGTATTAATAATGCCTTTATTCAATATTTTACATCTATTTTAGCTCCAACAAGTTTTTTCATTCCTGATATAAATCCTCTCTTTGGTATTACTCTTCCAACCATATCCATCCCTCAGTCTAATGCTTTGATTTGTGAAATTACTGCTGATGAAATTAGAACTGCAGTTTTAATTTAAATAGTGATAGTTGTGGAGGTCCAGATGGTTATAATGCATACTTTATTCAACAGAGTTGGAATATAATTGGTGGTGATATTGCTAGAGCTATACAATATTTCTTTCAGCATAATAAACTTTCTGATGGGTTGTCATCCACTGCCATTGCTTTGATACCCAAGATAGAAAATCCAACATCAGTTGCTGATTTTAGGCCTATTTCGTGTTGTAATATCATTTATAAAATCATATCAAAGGTTTTAACTAATAGATTACAACTTGTCTTGCCATCCATTATTTCTAATAATCAGGCTGCATATATTAGTGGAAGATCAATCAGTGATAATATCCTATTGACACAAGAATTACTGTATGGTTATGAGAGGAAAAACATTTCACCAAGATGTATGTTGAAATTAGATATTAAGAAGGCTTTTGACTCAATTGCTTGGAATTCTATTTTAGCTATTATGTCAAAGATGAATTTTCCTAAACCTTTTCTAGCCTGGATTTATACGTGCATATCATCACCAATGTATTCTATTTCGAGAGAGGGTGGTTTGTATGGTTATTTTAAAGGGCTTCAAGGTGTTAGGCAAGGTGACCCAATTTCTTCTTATTTGTTTATAATTGTCATGGAGCTTCTCAACACTATATTGTTGGATCTTGTTGCTAAAAAAGAACTCCAGCTTCATCCTAAGTGTAAGAAACCTCTCATTACTCATCTCCTTTTTGCTGATGATCTAATAATATTCACAAAGCCTACTTATCATAATATACAAAGTATTATTACCTCTCTGCATTTTTTCTATACCATGACTGGCCTGCAAATAAATCTATCAAAATCAAGTATTTTGGTTGCTGGTTTAGATATTGCTCAGAAAAATAACATTGTAAAGTACTCAGGCCTTCAACAATTATCCAAAAATTCTCATTATCTAGGTTTGCCTATTTTTAGCTCTAGAATAACCAAGCAAGACTGTTTACCACTCTTTGAGAAGATTATTGAAAAATTCCAAATATGGCCAACTGATAAACTGTCACAAGCTGGTAGGCTTACAATTATTCAATCAATTGTTGTGGCCATGACAACTTATTGGACTAGACATTACATTCTTCCAGCTAAACTAATCAGTATGATATCCAGTGCACTTAACAAATTTCTCTGGCATGGTGATCCATTTTCTAGAAAGCTTATACCAATGTCTTTTTATAAATTGTTTGATGCTAAAAAGTATGGTGGACTTGGTATTACAAATATTTTTCAATGGAACAAAGCTCCTATTTCAGTATACTTTAATAAGATCTTTGAAGCTGATAAAAACCTATGGTCTCAATGGGTTAATCACAACCTTATTGGAAAAAGGAATTTTTGGACAATGCCTATACCACAAAGTTGTAGCTGGAGTTGGAGGTGTATTCTCAAACTCAGGGGGACTTTTATTCCTCACTTGCAATGCAATTATGTTCTGATTAAGGGTTTATCTTTCTGGCATTCTCCATGGGCTAAACAAGGTTTGATCTTAAGCTCTGTTGTTGATTATAATTTGAGAATAAATTCGGGAATTCATGAGCATGCTACAGTTGATGAGTTTATACGTGATGATGGTTTAGTTTTACCTTATTCTAGTTCATTCCAATTAAGAAATTTGTGGAGTCTCATAACAAGCAGCCCCATTAGAAATAGTGATAATTTTCTAATCTGGTTAAATAAGGGTAAGAATCATTCAATAAGTCTTGTGTATAATATTCTCAGTCAAAATAGTTCACTGTTCCCATGGTATTCAAGAATTTGGAAGATTGGTGGAAATGCTAAGGAAAACTTGTTGCTGTGGAAAGTGATGGCAAATGCACTAAATACTAAAGATAAGCTTTGTAGAATTGGTATTATTTCAGAGGATTTATGTGTTTTGTGCAACTGTGAAACTGAATCCAATAATCATTTATTCTTTGAGTGCTCTTTTGTATATCAAATTTGGTATAGGCTTCTATCAAATGGTGGATTTTATAAACGATCACCTCTCAGTTCAATTGAATGGTTTAATGTGTTTAAAGCAACAAGATGGAAGACTCGTATGACTAGGTTGCTGTTAAAGCTTCTTAAAAGAATGATTTACGCAGTGTGGACAGAGAGGAATAATAGAATTTTTGGCAATGGCAGTAAGAATCCATTGCAGCTGTATAATTTGATTCATGGCAGTATACTTAGAGACCTAAAGGATGAACATACATAAAGATTCAAGGAATTATTCACATAATGCAGATGGTTTTTTCTTCTGGATGTAGGGACTGGTCACTAAAGCACTTTTCTGGAATGCTGCAGTTAATGGCTCTGGGTTGCTGAAGTTTGTAGTGAAGCCAGAGATATAAATTTTGTTTTTGCTGAATGTAAATTTGTATCTTGTTGTTTATTCATTTGATTTGTTAAGATTGGATGTAATGGGTTATAGTGTTGTCATTGAGACTATTGTAATTCTTGCTTAAGTCAATAAATGAGATATACTCTTGCCTTTCAATAACTAAGAGGTTACATAGATTTATGCAAACAGTGAGTGTGTGATTAATTGACGCATCGGTCAATTAAAAAGGGAATTAATTAAGGGACATAGAGGCATCAATTTGTCAAAGAACATGTCACTTTTATAACATTAGTTAATTAAGGGATCTTCTAATAAAGGGAAATGTATGCGGGGAATAAATTAAATGATAACATACATATATTAATTTATAATTGATGCAATCAGTTAATTAAGAAATTAATTAAAGACATTAAGTAAGCGTCAATTAATAAAAGAGGGAAACTTATATGTCAATTAATTGGTTAATGAATTGGAGGTTTAAATATATACAACTAGTAAATGTGTGATTGAGTGACACATATGAATTAATTTGGATACCGATTAAAATGGGAAAACATGTCAATTAATTATTGACAGTCAGTTGAGCATTTTAAAAAGGGTTTCAATTAATCAAAGAATATGCCCTTGTTACAATAAATAATAATGTTAATTAATTAGCTAGAAGAAAATGCCATTTAGGGGATTATTTGTTTCCAAGTTAAAAAATGGAATGCGTTCAAAAATCAAACGGAGTAATTAAGTTTATGATGAAGGTAAGTTAATAAGAATAAATTAAAAAGTATAACTTTTATATAAAATCAATTAATAGAGGTATTAATTGACGTATTCATATAGGTAAGAAATTATAACGTATAAGAATCAATTAATATTGGATATACATATACATATATATGTATGTATGTATGATCTAATTAATTGGATAATTAATGGAAGAATGTTATTTAGAAGGAAATGTGAATTAATAGGGTCGTATAACAAAAGAATAAATGAATAACATTGGAGAATTATACGTTATAAGCTAACTTAAAAAAAATCAATAAATGATGGTGATGATTGTTTTTAGGGTTAGTCGGATGGTTCGTAGTTGTTCACTACACCTATAAATTGAACAGAACTTAACCCTAGTCCACACTATTTTCTCTGAATCAGCTGCTGTTATTTACAGCAAACTCCTCTTCTCTTCTTCCTCTTCCTTTCTCCTCTATCAATCAAATCTTTCACCAAACAAAAAATAAAATTAAGCAAAGATATACATACAAGAAAATCAGATAATTATGCAAATAAATCAGGGAATTTACAGTGAATTAAAAAGGGGAAAAGTGGAGAAAAGCGTAGCAAATTAAAAGGGATAGAGATTGAAACTAAGGACGGCATGTGAGTGGATTTATTTAAGTTTAAGATATATTATCGTTAAATTCCCTTTTAGATAATTTTATTCAATAAATAATTCTATTAATTAAGTTATGCTGAACTACAAGGAATTTATAGGTTATTTACAGTATTAATATTTATTTACATATGTTTCTACGTTTTAGATTTCTATGCAAGCGTCATTCTTCTTCTATTTTCTCCTCTTTCTTCGCGTATGGATTAGAATAGATTAAATGTTAATATGGATTAAATAATTAAGAATACTGAAATGAGGGAAATAAGATGTAAAGTAATAAAAGTTTGAGGAATGAAATTAATGTAATAAATTACGTTAAAATGAGAAAAGTTAATTAATCTAATAACTGGATTTGGAAGTAACTAAAAGGTCAATTGGTTGGTTTAGAAAATAAGATGCATTTCTACAATTTAGTATTTAAAATACAACAATGAACGTAATTGCTAGAATAAAAGAAAGAAAATGAGAATTAGTGTAAAATAGAGAAACTACTGTATTTTACACTATTCCAATATAGTAAAAGAAATATCTAGCAGTTACGTATTATTGTTTATAGTATTAAATAATATTGAAATATGGAAATAGACTTTTAAACATAGTTTTCGTAACCAACCAAATAAAATAGAATTGCTTCCTAAAATAGAAAATAATGAAGCAAACTATGACATGAATCAAGTAAATTATCAGATAAGAACTTGAAGTTGTAAACGATAATGAACCTAAGCTTGCATCCACTGCGTAGACTATTTAAGAAGATAGTTATTATGATAAGTGAATTATATAATATAAGAGAATAAAAGAATATTCTATATTATAATAAAAGAAGGCATATTATAACAGAAAAGAAATGTTGGAATTATGTACGGACTATAAAAGAAGAGAAAATGACAATTACAGGTAGAATTATAACATAGGTTATAATTAAGTAATAAGAACGGAATAGCTTTCATTGAGACTTTGAATAAATTAATGAGCAATAATAATGGTGGAAGCTTATTTAAATAATTTATATTAAGTCAATAAGCAAATAAAATACGAATGATAAAAGAGGCTTATTTTAATGAACTTAAGATTTATATTAGTTAAATAAGCAAGACAATGAATGTGGCTCATACCAATAGCATTCCTTATTAAATAAATGGAAATCTCTCAATAGATAGTGGGGAGACGAGGGCAAGAATATGCTAATTAGGGTAAATAAGTAGCCAACGGAATAAGAAAGTAAACTAAAATTAAAAGATTAGACTTAGGGTCTAATAAAAGAATTCAGATGCATTTGAAGCAGCCCAAAGGATGAAGCGTCTAACACACGTCTAACAAAGCAGTTCATCATGGATTTTAGAAATGGAGAAGCACGTTCAACTTAGTATTTTTGGGCTTCAAGGAAGTATGAGACTTCACCGAGACATGAGGATACTCTAGGATGGCCCTCTGGGTAGGCCTAATAAAGCTGCACCTCCGGAGGCAGGTCTGTATGTAACGACCCATAAAATTTTCAATAATTTAATTTGTTAAGTTAATAAGTTTTGGTAATTTAATATGAAAAAAACCTTATTAATTAAAAATTGAACGATGGTAAATAGAACTAATTAGTAACAACTGAAATGAAATTACAATTTAGTGTAGTAATGAAAATTGGTATATTTGGCTATAAATTAATGTAAGAAAACTAGTCTACTCCTATTGGTAAACTAGTCTACTCCTATTTTGAATAAATTAATTAGAACGGTAGATTAATTAGAACGGAATATCTTTTATTGAGACTTTGAATAAACTAATGAGCAACAATAATGGTAGAAGCTTATTTAAATAATTTATCTCAAGTCAATAAGCAAATAAAATATGAATGATAAAAGAGGCTTATTTTAATGAACTTAAGATTTATATTAGTTGTTACAATAGACTGGGTATATAAGAATGGTAACATTTGTTGTGAACAATGAAATCACAAGTGTGAATGTTGAATTATTAATGAGATAATATATGATTAATTTAAATTGAAGTAAATCAGTGTTAATTAAGTAAGTGTAACATTTGATTTGTAAACAATAATGAATTCATTAATGTGACTTAAAGTAATAGTAACGGTTGTAAGTTACTATTTAATTGGCCTATTAATTTAGTTGTAACTGTTATATTTGAGTATAAATTTGAATATAAGCAAATAAGGATAAGTGGTGTATAAATAAATGAATTAGTATAATTAATAGTAATTGAATGAATTCAAAATTAGGTAGGTAATTATAATAAATTGTTGAATATAATAAACTAATTTAAATTAATTAATTGGTTTTAAACCTTAATTAATGTGTACAATTGACAAGATTGCACATTTAGAAATGTAATATTTAATACAAATTTAAGATGAAAATAGGAGTAGACTAGTTTAATGGAATATAAAACTAACGTAACTAGGTATATAGGATAATAATGGACCTAGTATAAAGATGGCAATTAAACCAAATCAAATTAATTTTTATTTAATTGGAATGTAATCTATAATAAAATGGATTATTGTAGGTAAATGAAATTAATTGCTATATAAATTGAAATTTGGATGAATTGGGAAGTTATTAATGCATTAGTATATAAACCAATGTTAATATTAACCACAAGAGGATAAGTTAATAGTTAATTAAGTAACAAAATTGAGAAATCAAATATATGGATTTATTGGGCATTTAAACTTATACTTTTAAATTAGATAAAATACAGTATTTACACGCAGTGACTTTCTATATTTTATTTCCGTATGTTTGTTTCTCTAATTTTTATTTTCTATTTTATTTGTATAAACTTTGAATATATTTATTTGATTTTTGATTTATTCTATTTTTAATAATAACTTTGGAATTTCAAGAGATATAGGTTACTTGTTTTGTTTATTTGTTGCCTTTTTCTTTTCCCTTGCCTTTCCTTTCCGTTTGCATAGCCAATTACTTCCCGCCTTCATAGCCGTGAATTCTTCTCATATTTCACGTACATATTATTCCTCAAACTCCTCTTTTCATTTCGTGCAAACAAAGAAAAATAATAAATACATCAAGTTATTTGTTGCCTTTTTATTTCCCAAACCATTCAAACTTCTGCATTTTTTGCCTTGCCTCTTTATTTCTTGCCGTTTCTTTCTTTTGGATTTGTATTTCCTAAAACCTAGCCGCCATCTATTTTTTTCACGTGAAAAGTTTCTCCTCATTTCTTATTTGCATGAGAAAAAAATACTAGATCTAAATCCTTGGCTTCCTCCTTCTTTTCCTCTTTTTCGTTTTTCTTTTGTTTCCCCCATGCCTAGCTCGGCCTCACCCTATTGCCGACCACACCACCTCCTCACCCCCAAAGCCTAGCTGTGACCACCATGGAAGCATACATCACCAAAGTTTGATAACAAACCCTAACCAAGCCATGTATTGATCACCTTGCTTTGATTTATCAAGGCTGTGTCATTTTATTTCCTATCTTTTCATTGTTTTTATCTATATTCTTTCGTATTGGATCATTGCTTACATATATATGTATTGTGTTGTTTACAAGTTTGGATCTGACTCTTCATCCACTCAAAAATATAGCCATGCTTTGTCGTGCCTTTTCGTGCTTTGCGAAGTTTGGATATATGTTTGATTTTGATTCTAGCTTTCAAAAAGGTGAGTTATTCACTCTAGACATTACGTACTTATATAATTGTAAAATGATGGCAAGTGAATCTGTATAAATTGATATGTTATTCATATATGACTGTGATGTGATTACATGATGTTAAATCCTGTTTATATATATTTGTTCATCATCTGATATGATATTATTTGCTCTACTGTAATTTTATTTCCTATTATCACACTGCAAGTTCCCCTTCACTATGGGTTGAAATGATACATACCCGAACAAATTGTAGAATAAGGGAAAATCATTGTGGGATGAAATGATAGGCCCGAGTGATTTTATTGATTTTTATTGTATTTATTTTACTTGGGATTACGGGTTTGAAATGATAGAACCCGGATTTTCTTTTAAATTACGAATTGAAATGATATGTATCTGTATCACTTGACCTAGGTTAGAAAATATTATACAGGCCCATGGTTAATATTTTTAAGATAATATTTTCCTAAAAAATTATTAAGTATTTTGAATATTTGAAATTTTACCTTGAAATTTGATTTGATGATTTAAAATATAAAGAGATATTGGCTTTCAGCAAGTTAAAATTTTATAAGTTGATGATTGGTTTAGATTGTAATTTAAAAATCTGTATTTGTTTTTAATGCTAAATTAAAGATCTTTAATTATGATAAATAACTTAATAATTAAAGTTAATTAATATTTAATTTTAAAGTCTAGCCTGGTAATTGCAATCAATTTTTATTTTTTGAAATGAATATGTTTATATAATAAATGATGTCCTTTGGATTGATAAAAAATGAAATACAGTTTTAATTGTATATTTTGTAATAAATGTATTTAGCCTAAAATCACAGTTTAATTGATGACTAAATGAATAAATTTGCAAAGAAATTGATCGTTATATTTACTATGATAATTACTTTATTTAGGAAATGGAAATGTTTGGAAATTGAATAATTATGATTTAAGTGGAAAAGTGTATTTTCAAAATATGACTTAACTTGATAATTGGAAATTTGGTTTTTATTGAAATTGTTAAGTTAAGTAAATAAATGGAAATTTAGTCTTATTTATGAAGTTGGTATTTTAAAATAAAGTGGTAAGTTATTTGTTGAAATAAAAGTAGTAAAAGAATATGTTTTTGACTTAATAAATGAATTGTAGTTTAATTTGGATATTTATTGATAAAATTTTATTTTGCTAAATCATAAGTTAAATGATATCCAAATGAATATTTTGAAGTGGGAAATGTGAATTTTATAAGTTAAATTGGCTAAAAATTGAAATTTTAATGTAGCTGAAATATACAATGTTTTTGGAAAGTTTATAATTGAATGAATAAACTTATAAATGCTACAACTTTGAAATGAATATTATTTGACATTGAATTTAAATGGTTAAATGAACCTTGTTTGGAAGATATCGACATTGAATTCAGATGGTCTAAATAAATATGTTTCAAATTGTTTGGTTTCAGAGTTGTTATAACTTGAAATGTATATGGCTTTGGAAATGAAATTATTGGAAATAGTATTTGATTAAGAATTACCTTTATATATATTAATTTGAACTTATTGAAATTGAAGATTTAAGAATATGACTTTATAAAGCGATTTGTTTTTGGGATTTAAATGATATATTATTTATTTGGGTTTTTGAAATGGAAATGATTTGGAAATTTGGTTTTGAAATGAAATAATATAGTATTTAGTTTGAAATGGATATAATATTTTGGTTTTAAAGTATAAATGATTTTGAAATAAATATCCATGGGTTATAATAACATTGGGTTGTTAAAGAGACTGGGATCGGAAGTTGTCATACTCTCTGCCAACTCCGAAAACCACTTTACCAACCGTGTACGCGGTGGAGATTCCAGAATGAAGTAGGATGGCAGCGGCGTTCCTTTGAGGTATGAACGTGGACCCGACTCTCATGAGTTGGCATAAGGTGGCTAAAACAGGAGCAATCGACGGGCTAATGAGGTTGTCCTCTGATCGGACACACTCCTTCGCTACCATATTCGGACTTTGAGATTGATTCGGTGGCCACTTTTGATTCTTTTGATTTGGGGGTGTGGCTCGAGGTGGGCAGTAGTAGCTGCTACGCGTTACCACCGGCCCGGAAGTGTAATTGATATATCTACCCTATCATTGCCTAGTTGTGCCGTGTCACCTACCCTAGCCGCCTTATACGAGTTTGATTTGTGTCGTACCTATGGAGTATCCTCTGGTAGTCTCCCGATCATGAGGTATTATGGTACTATATAGACTATTATCATTATTACCTATTAAGGGCTATATGGGTAACCCCTTAACGCTATTTAAAAGTAAGTTTATTTTACTATAGAAATTATTATAATAGCGAAATATTACTACATAGTAAATAGTTTAACGGATCTTTAGAGGATGGGTGGTCCCAAGGATCCTTTAAGTTACTTGTACATTATATTACAGTTCACTTGAGTTGGTTTATATTGTATAAGTATGTATATCCTGACTCGAGTGTTTTGTGTATTTGCTTTACGTTCGGGTCAGACTAATTGATACAACATTAGAGACTCACCTTCGGAGTTGGAGCTATGCTTGAAGATCCAGCTATCGATCTCAATTTCAGTGTTCAGTTGATTTCAGTTATTCGGTTGATTCCAGTGATGTATTCAGCTTTGTACTTGATTATTGTATTAAAATTCTGTTGTATCTTGTATAACTCTGATGTATTTATATAGTAGCTTCATGAACTACTATTTCTTTGCTTCCGCTGCATTTTATTACTCTGTGTCTGTGATCTGTGATGATTTATTTACTGTTTATGCTTTGTTTTGCCAAATTTAAATTACAATTCGGTATTTTGAACAATTCAAGTCCGAAATGTGTGGATGTGAATGGTTGAAAATATGGGTTGTTATACTGTACGTATTTCATTAAGAGAGTATACCTTGACTGCATTTGCATTGTTGGCCTAACGAAGCAGATATTTGTAGGTAGTCAGAAGGGCTTGGTGTTCGGAGTAGGGCATTCGTAAGTCTAGTACTTGCAAGTAAGTTTAAGGATAGTCGCATGCGGATATCAGCCAACACCAAGACCAAGAGTGATTTCGGGAAAGACTGGAGTTAAGCCAAAATGCCAATGCACTACGCCATAGATGTCCTTCTACAACATTTTTGCAAGGTGTTGCCAGGTAAAATGTTGCGATAGCTATACAATTTTGGTCCTACTGCAACGTTGAATTTTTGGTGTTGCCTTAGCCATAAAAATGTGTTGCTCTAGCTAAACTGGTGTAATTGATGCAACATTTTTTATAATGTTGCTATAGCAGACCTTTGCATATCTTTCGCACCGATCCGCGCCAATTTACCAAGGGAAATCCTACGTTGGAGAACGTGACACCTCATCAATCCGAACACCACTCCTTGATCTTTTAGAGCCGCGAAGAAAAAAAGTCCCCGCAAATAACTTTTTATTTTCATTCTTCTCTGTCTTCTTACAAAGGTTCAAGCGAACATTCTTAATTTGAGGTTCAACGATTTCGGTTCGATTAGGGATTCGATTTGGGGGTTCAAGCTTTGTTCAGCGATTTCGCTTCAATTTGGGGGTTCAAGCATTATTCACATCACTTTAGGGCTTCGATTTCGATTTTGAGGTATAAGACTCTCTCCCATCACTTTAGGGTTTCGATTTAAACTACTTATAAATTCCTAATTCGGCCTGAATTAACAATTCGACTTGTCTATGTTTCCTCTTGTTGGACACACACATAAATTTTATCTTTTTATGTTAAAATACTCATATTCATAATTGTAGTGATGGACAGCGAAAACATTTGGATAGAACTTCCAAAGTTTAGTGAACGATATATTAGCGGGATAAGAGCCTTTATACAAAACGGTTTTTCTAAATTGGCCGTAGGCGATGAAATGACGTGCCCATGCAAGAATTGTAAAAATGGCAAGTGCGTCGTCCAGATATAATTTATGATCATCTCATCTGCAATGGTCCATCTCCATTGTATGTGAATGGATTTGTGAGGTTTCTCACCCAAATTTTGGAAGGAGTGATGAAGATATAGACTGTGATGCTGGTGATTTTGGAGATAATCTATGTGAAATGTTGCACCGTACTCGTGGAAATATGTAGAACCGTGAAGATGAGAATTCTGATGCACCAAATGTCGATGCTAAAAGATTTTATCGCCTTGTCGAAGATGGAAAGCAGCCATTATATCCTGGCTGTTCAAAATTTTCGAGATTAAGTTTTATCATCAGGCTTTATTCTTTAAAATGTGTACATGGAATTACAGAATCTGCAGTTGGGGATATACTAGAGTTGATGAGAGAGGCTTTTCCACAGGCCCACATACCTTTATCTTTTAGAGCCGTGAAGAAAATCATTAAAGATTTAGGTCTTGATTACAAAAAAATACACGCATGTCCAAACGATTGCATGCTCTATTGGGCAGAAAATGAAGATAAAGATGTCTGTAACTCTTGTGGTATTTCGAGGTGGGAAGAGGAAAAGAAAGGCACCCGTGACAATGATCCAGAGAAGTTGATTCACAAAGTCCCGACAAAAGTAATGCGTTACTTTCCGCTAAAACTAAGGCTGCAAAGGCTGTTTATATGCAAGGAGTATTCACAACTTATGAGATGGCATTCTGTGGGCCGAAAAAAAGACGGAAAACTTAGACATCCAGCTGATAGCGAGACTTGGAAGGCAATGGATGCTATGTATCCTGATTTTTCATTAGAAAATAGAAATATCAGATTGGGTGTAGCCTCTGATGGATTCAATCCTTTTCGTACAATGAGTACAACTTACAGTACATGGCCAATTATATTAGTTAACTACAACCTTCCACCTTGGTTGTGCATGAAGCCTGAAAATCTAATTCTTTCAACACTCATCTCCGGTCCAGAGTCTCCAAAGAATAAAATTGATGTATATTTTCAGCCTCTAATTGAAGAGTTGAAAGAATTATGGGATCTAGGCATAGAAACTTATGATGCCTTTACTGATCAAAAATTCATGTTACGTGCAAGTGTGTTATGGACCATTAGCGATTTTCCGAGGTACGCAATGTTATCCAGTTGGAGCATAAAGGATAAATTGGGTTATCCTGTATGCCATTATGAGACTTCTTCAATGTACTTGAAACATAGTAAAAAAATGTGCTACATGAATCATAGAAAATTTCTGGATCCGAAACACAAGTGGAGGTTTGATAAGAGGAGGTTCAATGGTGAAGTTGAAATAGGACAGATTTCGGGAATTTATCAGGAACAGACATTGAGGAACTGTTGCGTGACTTTGAAAATAATTTTGGGAAGAAAAAGGATCCCCCTTTCAAAAAGAAGTCAATATTTTTCAATTTACCGTATTGGAGCCACAATTTATTGCGACATAACCTTGATGTTATGCATATAGAGAAAAACATATGCGACAACATACTCGGTACTTTGCTAAATATTAGTGGCAAGTCAAAAGACCATTTGAATGCTCGTTTTGATTTACAGGAAATGGGCATCAGGAAGGTCCTGCATCCCGTTTTATCAAATGACAGGGAACACTTTGAGATTAGGGCAGCCATATTTGGCATGACGAATAAAGAAAAAGAAATATTTTGCTCAGTACTGGAGAATGTTAAATTGCTATACGGTTGTGCAGCCAATATCAGTCGGTATGTTCACACGAAGGAAAGGAAAATCTCAGGGTACAAGACCCATGATGCTCATTTTCTACTTCACTACTTGTTGCAATTTGCTGTGAAAAAAACACTGAAACCTGAGGTTGCATTGCCTCTGATAAGATTTGGTCCATTCTTAAGAGGTCTTTGGGGCAAAGTAATTGATTTGGAAGATGTGAAGAGGCAATAACAAGAAATTGTCGAAATTCTTTGCCAATTTGAGATGATATTTCCACCGGCTTTCTTTGACATAATGGTTCACTTGACGGTTCACTTGTGCAAGGAAGTTGAATACGGTGGACCTGTGCACGTTCGATGTATGTTTCCAATTGAGCATTATCTAGCTAAACTCAAATCTTATGTGCGCAACAGATCTAAACCGGAGGTTCCATCGCCGAAGGTTACTTGGCAGAAAAATGCTTGACATTCTACTCAAGATTCTTAAGCGGTGGTGATGCAGTACCTAAATTTGAAAGTTGTCCACAAAATATGGAATATGCTATTGGTACAAGAAGAAATAAAGACGGAAAAGCTATTCATCTAAAAGAATCTGAGTGGATGGCATGTCATCGGTACATTCTATTCAATTGTGGTAACGAGGAAATAGATAATTTAAAAGAGTAAGTTTTTATGTTCTAATTTTATTCTAGCAAGTACTAAAGAATTAGAATATTTCTTTATTGATATTAATACCATCATAATTATTATAGGGAACATCGAGCTTTAATTGATGGTCATGCAATATCGAGAAGATATAAAAGAGAGAGAGCACATACTGAAGAATTCTGGAAATGGCTGAAGGATGAGGTTGGGAAAAAAGAGGACATTTCGAAAGAGCTAGAAGTGCTTCCAGTGGGCCCTAATCGGACAGCTAGGAAATTTAGTGGATATGTTATTAATGGATACAGATTCCATACAAAATATAGAGATGCTAAGTGTAAAACACAGAATAGTGGTGTATTCTTGACTGCCTTGACCACTAGCTTTGCAAGTTCAAAAGATCAAAATCCATTGGCTGGTAATGTTAGTTACTACGGAGCAATTGAAGAAATACTAGAAATTGATTATTGGGGAGAAATTTCAGTGGTTTTATTTAAGTGTTGCTGGTACCAAGAAGAGAAAGATTTGTATGGGATGACTCGAGTTAATTTTAATAGATTGTGCCAGAAATCTGATCCGTATGTTATGGCTTCACAAGTACAACAAGTATTTTATGTACAAGATCCAACTGATACGGCACTTTATAATGTTGTCAAGAAATTGCCGAGGGACTGGTGTGAAGTCGAAAATGAAAATGGAAATGAAGATGATCCAGTTTTACATGATATTCAATGTGGTAATGGAATAGGAAATCAAGTTAGTGATGTTGGGTGGTATAGAGATGACGTCCCGGCAACACAAATCCTCATTCTGCCTAACATAGAGGAAACTTCCTCTTGATTTCTATGTAGCAATATCAAGTGACTTCTATTTATGTATTGGTTCTTAATTAAGGGACGACTTCTGTATCTGTTGATTTTCATAATTAATTTATTTTAATTACTTGACTGCTTGTAAGTTATTTTGATTTTATGTGTTCCCTTGTTGTTTCTAGTGCTTTATATACCTGCAGACACATATGTACTTAATATACCTTCCCATTTTATTATTTCATATCTTGCTTCCATTGTAAACTCACCATTCTGTATCCATTTTGTATAGGATGGGGGTACTCATGCAGCTCACATTTCATTACAAGGGTGCATTTCAGAAGGCACAATATGTTGGTGGAACCGATACTGTGGTAAAGAGGGTTGATCCTGACTACTTCTCGTACACAGTGCTCATGGAGTTTGTGAAGGATGACCTTCAATACACCGAAATAGGAGGAATTTATATGAGAAATGGTGAGAAGGGTGGGTGGAAGTTAGTGACGAATGATGCAGACCTCTCCGAATTAGTCAAAGGAGTTAACAGTGGTGGCAACTTGGATTTTTATATCGACAATGTTTTCGATACTGCAATTGAGCCACTGAAGCAAATGCAGCCGCATGTAATCATGCGGCCAAGGCAGAATCTGGTTACAGGTATATATAAATGGATAGTTAATATCATTTACAGATTGTGATAATTTGATATAGCAAAAAAAAATTATTGTGATATTTTGATTATAACATTTAAAGATTATGATTATAATATCATTGTGTTGTTGCAGCTACAAAACCAGGGAAACGACAGTACGTGACGGCTCATCAACTACAACAGAACCAAAAAAACAAGAAGTTAGCTGAAGTCAACAGTCCTCGGAGTCAGCACGGCTGAATAGCAATGCAACTGTGAATCTAAAGTTAGGTGAGGTGAACAGTCCTCGGCAGTCGACACGGCTGAATAATCCAGAACCCAATGATGCAACCGTGAATCTAAATTAGCTGAGGTGAAAAGTACTCGGAAGTCGGCATGGCTGAATAAGCTAGAACCCAGCAATGCAACCGAGAATCTAAAGTTAGCTGAGGTGAGGAGTCCTCGGAAGTCGACACGGCTGAATAATCCAGAACCCAATAATGCAACTGTGAATCTAAAGTTAGCTGATCAGGTAAATCCTCAGAAGATGACATAGAAAAAAACCCAAAAATCAGCGATTCAACAGTGAATCTGAACTCATCAAGTGTTAAGAGGAAGTTGGAATCACGTTTACCAACATCGGAAGAAGAAGATATGGATGAAAATGGCATGCATGTTTGAAGAATTCTTATTATGATGATCTTATTGTAATTTGAATATTTTGTACCACTCTTGCAGCATACTTACTATGATGTTCCTGTTTATTATATACTTGCAGGATGTTCATCTAGCACCTCCACCACCTCCAAATGAGTATTCTACACCTCCACTATCTCTAAAAGATTATGAAGTACAGAGAGCTGCTAAGTTGATGATGAACCTAAAAGATTATGAAGCACATAGAGTTGTTAATGTGATGAGGAACAATGAAGTTCTTGCTTCTCTAGGTTTGCCTGCAATTTCAGCTGAACTGAGAAATGCAAACCAAAAAAAAGATAAAGGAAAAGAAAAGATGCAAGAGGATGTGGATAGTGATCAGGAATATAATCCGGACCATGAGGAGCATAGTGAAGATGATACTTCACAAAGTCCAAGAAAGGTGTGTGATAGCTACATATCTTATTTTTTCTTCTTATGAAGATAATAACTATAAAATCCAATCTTATTTCCTACTTATATATACAATTTAGAGAACTAAAAAAGTTGAGAAGCCCAAGCCTGTTAGTGGACCACAAACTCGTTCAGCTAGTGGTATCGCAAAGGAAAAGGAAAAGTTGAGAAGCCCAAGCCCAAGCCTGGTAGTAAGTTCAACTGAGAAGGATGTTGAAGGAAAAGGAACAATGGCTGATTATTTAGCTCTACGGGAACGACAAAAGAAAAATGCTGCAAAAGCTAGTGCAAGTGGTATGGCAAATAAGTATGTTGCGGAAAATGTCTTGCCAGACATTGAAAATAAAGAAGTTGAAGCAGGTACTGAATTGATGTGATAATAATATTTAATATTACAGTAGGATTAATATTTAAGTACCGAATTTACATTATGATTTATGTTATTATTTGACGGGACTTTTCATTTTAATTAAAGGTGAAGTTCCTAAAAGACTCAGAGGTCACACAAAGATGTTTAATGTTCATACAAGGGCGAATGACAAAAGAGTTGTAATTATGATGAACCAGTGGTTCCAACCTATTTCAGATGATGACAAAGTAATATCTGAACTGAGAAACTTTTTAGGAACATTGAAAAGGTCTGTGCCACTTACGTATAAAATTTGGTCGGATGTTCCTGAAAAGTTGAAGAAATCTCTATGGGATTATGTTAATGTAATCTATTATTAACTATAATGTTGCTGAATTTTACTTTAATAAGTAATATTGATCTATTAACTATAATGTAGCTGAATTTTGATTTATTTATTCTTTTTTATCTTTGATTTATATTTAAGCAACGGTATATTATTCCAGATGAATGTGAAAACTGGGTATTGAAGTCTATTCGCGACTGTTGGAGGGGGTACAAGTGTCGCATAAAAACAGCTCATTATAAAGCTTATAAGACTGATGAGGAGAGGCTAGATAACAAGTTGGACAACATCCCAGTGGAGGATTTTAAAGTGCTCTTGAGGTATTGGGAAGATGATGAGATTCAGGTATACGTACATATTATTTATTTCGCAAGATAAACGAGTACTTTTTTTTGTGAGATAAACGAATACGTTGTTTTTTGTGTATTTTTTAGCAAAAAGCCCTGAAAAATTATGATAGCCGTAAGTCGTATCAAGACACATACACCGCTGGTCCAAAGTCGTTCGCCCAGCTTCGTCATAACATGGTATGTGATACTTTACATTTTTGACAGAAGAGAGTGTATGCTAAACTATCTATTGAACTTGTATCAGGAGACACCATCCGATGCAGCACTTTTTCTTAAAAGTCGTAAGAGAACAGATGGACGTGAGTACGTGCCTAATCCTCAAGTAATGAATTACAAACTTGTAAGTAATAATTCTATTTTGTAATAATTTTGTTCTGTTTTGCACATGTTGCACATTGTTCATGTCTTGCTCATGTGCATGTATGCTCATGTCCTTGAAACACTTGTTGAACCTGAGTTTCGCAAATGTACTAATGGCATAGATGTTTGCTTTGGAAATTGTAATTTAGTATATTGTGAGATTAAGAATTTTGATCCCTCAGCCCTTTTTTCCTTTTCTAGTCGAATGAAGAGGACTTGCTTTTGCGTTTGGCTAGAAATGACACAAAAAATAGAAACGAAGAAATGAATTTGGTTAAAGGGATTACTGACTTGGTTTATATAAAAATATATGTCTATAGTAATACACATATGTGCATAAATAAAATGAATGGCCGTTTGAAGCCTCAGAATCCAGATGACGAAGCCGTAGCTGGCTGTCGACGGAATTGTTTTCCAGTTTTTACTAGTATATATGTTACAAATTGTTTTCTAATTACATGCACATAAACAAATTGTTTTCCAAAATGTGACTTTCTCTGCATTTGCTGTACACAATCCATATGTAAGCATTTGCTGCATTCTCTGCATTTACCGTAGGGTAATTTTGATGTGGCTTTATTTTGTAGGACTTAGTTCAAAAGGCAATGGCCGGTGGAGAAGGAGGAAATACTGTTGAAATGGTAATTTCGAATGGAAAATCACAGGGTCGTCCTTTGCTTATAGGGAGGCGTGCAAAGTGTGCAAAACAATCAACCGAGGCTCTAACAAATGCTTATGTACATGACTTAAGGCAAAGGCTTGTCGAAGAAATGGAAGCACAGCTAGAATCCAAGGTAAATTAGAAGGTATAAGAGAATTTGGCTAGGGTGCTTAAGAAATTAGGTGATGCCAACCCGGAGATGAACATCAATGTAGAGGATGTAACTTCCACAATCATGTCCAGTGAGACTGATAATATGACTGGAGACACCAGCTCTTAAGTCTCATTTATGAATTGTTATGTGTACCGGATATTTTGGGGTAGCTTTGTAGTATTTTGGGGTAACTGGATATTTTGGGGTAACTGTCATGAATTGTGATGTGTACTATTGTATGAATTGTTATCTATACTGTGTATTATGCTGTGTATTATGCAAGTGTTTTATGTGATATTGTACTATGTATTATGCAAGTGTTCTATGTGATATTGTACTGTTCTATGTGCTCTTAGTGTCTCTTCAGTATAGTGTTGCAGTAGCTTCAGTATAGTGTTGCAGTAGCTTCAGAATAGTGTTGCAGTAGCTTCATAATAGTGTTGCAGTAGCTTCATAATAGTGTTGCCACCGGGTTATAAATGTTGCTTAAAATAATGTTGCAATAGTCATTCAAGGTGTTGCCATAGGGATGGACCCAGTTGGGTCATGGCCCCACATTGTGGTCCCCACAAGATGTGGTCCCCACAACTTCAGAAAGTTAATATCTATAGCAACATTTTTGAAATGTTGCTACAGATACCTATGGGTATTGCCATAGACCCAAATAGGGTTCTATTGCAACAATATTACTTATGTTGCCTTAGATAGTCAAAATGTTGCCTTTGAGGTCTAAGGCAACGGCAAAAATTACATCACCCTAAAAGTGTTGCCATATACCTATAGTAACATTTTTCGGGCCTGAGCCAACATTTTTTTTGTGTTGCTGAAGGCCATTTATGGCGTAGTGATGATTCTTTCACAATCGAGACATTGGATTAGGGGCACCGCCATTTGGATGTTAGATTGTTTACAGTAGGGCATGGCCACTTAACTCTTTAGAAGTCTTTTGGTTAGTTGATGTGTGGCTGTGTGGGGCCATAGCCATGATGAAAAAGAGATAGATCAACTAGAATATCTGTATTGTAGGCCTAACAAAGCAGTCCTTTATAGATATAGAAAATCCCCGACTGAATTCCGTACAAGGTAGACCTTGTTGACTGGAAACAAATAGTAGATAGAAGGATTACGTAGTCATCAATGTACGCATTGGGTGGTACATTGTGGATGTCCGAGCACTGGCATAGACAAGTGCGGACGCGATTTACGTTTTCATAGAAAGTGGTGGAGCATCTGTATTGTAGACCTTACGAAGGAGTCCTTTACAAATGTAGCTACGAAGCGCTCGTGGAGAAAGACAATGGAGTATCTGTATTATAGGCCTTACGAAGCCGTCTTTTACAGAAATAGCTAAGGATCAAAACAATGGAGCATCTGTGTTGTAGGCCTTACGAAGAAGTCCTTTACAAATATAGCTACGGAGCAAGACGATGGAGCATCTGTATTGTAGGCCTTACGAAGCAGTCCTTTACAGATGTAGTTATAGAACGCTCTCGAAGCAAGATGATGTCGCCCTTTTCGAGGAGGACACAGAAGGTACCGTGGATGGTACCTAGGACCAATATGGTCATTGGGCATATATCTACATATATGTATATATTAGGTATTCGGTTTTAATCTACAATGGAGTAGATGGGCAAGGTTCATGAATAGAGGCGAGAGTATTGTAACCTAATGAACCTAATATAAGAGTAAATGGAAATAAAACGATATATGTAGAATTAAGCCTAGAGTGTGTTAAGTATCGAAAATGTAGGTTACAACATTTATTGTTGTAATAAATGTTTTTAGTAAAAAAAGGAAGTAAAGACTATGACACTATTGACATAGTAGGTGACTCCCAAAGTAAATGTTTTTACATAGCATACAGGATTTATTAATATTTATTTTAATTGAATCTATATATTAGTATTTTTGGGTTATAGTAACGGTGTTTTACGCAACATCTGTTTTGACCCAAATGAGTTTTGGAGATAATCTCTAAAGTGGTTCAATGTAAATTTAAATAAGTATATGAAAATATTTATTAGTTATAAAGAAGTTTTAAAAATGAATTCTTTTGAGAAATAATGTACAATAAATTAATGAATTTAGTAGGAAATATCTTATGTAAGTAAATATAGAGTAAACATACCTTAATCCATTGGAGTGAAATGAAGATATAATTTTCTATGAATCACAATAAAGATGTTTTGTGCAAGCTATAAGGAATACATGAAAAGAATGTACAAGATATGGAAAGCACCATATTTTGTATAGCCTATTTCGATAAAATATAAAATAAATTCCTTATGATTTCACATAAACATGAAATCCTCCTTTAAAAGATTCATAGAAGGTTTAGCGTTAATGGTTTCTCATAAGAGAAAGTAATTCCAATACATTGAGGTATAAAACCATTAAGTGTAGTAAATTAGTAACTCCTTCAAGGTTAAGTAATTAGAAGAGTATGAAAGTTAAGAGATTTTCGATAAAATAATTGTTCTTATTAACTTTAGTTTTAGTAAATCTGAAAATCTATGAAAAAAAGAAGGATATTCTGAAAAATGTGAGGGCATTTTTTTTAAGTCGAGAAAAAAGAGAAAATGTTTTAAGAACAAGCAAGACATGTTTTAAAGAAAGGTTGTTTGATGTAAAAGTAAATATTTTTTTTTGAAAATATAAAATTTTAAATTACCCAGTACCTTTGAGTTTAACAGAGAACTTCAAAATAACACTTTCAAAGGAAAAAAATTTAGGCTTTGACGTTTCAAAAATTCAGAAGCTTTAATTATTGAAGTAAAATGGGAAATGCCAAATCGAACCAGACTTTTAAATATGGAGTAGATATGAATCATTTCCTAGGTGTAACGGGAAAAGTACAAGGCTATAGCACTAATTACTCCTAATAGTAATAATAAAAGTTCCCATAAAGTTTATAGGACACTAGTGAAAACCTAGAAATGTTACTTCACGTGTGTAGACTATAGAAGAATAGTGAAGTAATATTAGTAAGATAGTAAGACACGCGTGGTGGGAAAAGTAGACCTTAGTTGGGAAAATAATGAAGAGTAAAGAGAAAAATTTCCCAAGCTTAGTTGACTTTTTAGATAGAGACTGCATAGATTGAAACCCTTATCCATTGCAGTAAATGAGACTAAGTTATTCCTTTTTGAGCATGGAATAGAAGAGATGAATATATCTTATTCGTCATGAGTAATACAACATATATTGGTAACAAGCAATAGGCGGCAGGAGGAGCATATGAGTTACTTGGATTTCTAGAGTAGGACCGTCTTGTGTCATAGTGGACATGGTCCTAGACCTCCTTGCCCTAGATGAAATCTGTGTTTAGTTGCTGTATAAAAAAAGAGTAAAAGCAGAATAAGATAACTAAAATGAAAATAAAAAATTTAAAGAAAGCGACAGAAACGTCAACAGAAAAATTTAAAAAGAGATATTTTCTTATGTAAATTGGGAAGTAATTTTTTTTAGAATAATAGCCTAAATCCCAAGTACGGAGGAAGATGTGCATAAAAGAAAATCGGAGAAATATGAAGTTTTTCCGTTTTCTACTTCTTTCTGACATAAGAGATTGAATTTAGAAATTTAGATTTTTCTAAAATTCAAATATTTAAAGTTATATGGTAGGGTTTGGATGCAAAATTTATTGAACTACACCCCTATTCAATAGAAGTGTGGGAAAAGTTGGATGGAAAGTGTTTAAATTTTCAAAAGATTGCATTCATATAGAAATTGCAAGTATATTTAGGATGTATGCATTATATTTTGAAAATAAATTTTTAAAGAAGCAAACCATTCATATAGGAGGTGCCACTTAGATATTCATGCGCATGCATATATTTTGTATTGAATAACGCTTTTGCACAAAAGCATGGGTGGTCGAAAAATGGATGTACACAAATTGGATGTGATTGATGCGAAGAATTACATAATTTTACCCTTCTCAAATCTCAGGGACGAAATTTCCTAAACAGGGGGAGAATGTAACAGCCTGTATTTTATATAATTAAATAAAATCAATTGATTAACATAATTGCAAAACAGAATATAAATGTCAAATATATGCATTTAATAATTAAGAGGTTACATAGATTTATGCAAGCAATGAGTATGTGATTAATTGACGCATCAACCAATTAAAAGGGGAATTAATTAAGAGACATAGAGGCGTCAATTAGTTAGAGAACATGTCACTTTTATAACATTAAATAATTAGGGGATCTTGTAATAAAGGGAAATGTATGTGGGGAATAAATTAAATGATAACATACATATATTAATTTATAATTGATGCAATTAATTAAATAAGAAATTAATTAAAGACATTAAGTAAGCGTCAATTAATAAAAGTAGGAAACTTATATGTCAATTAATTGGGTAATGAATTGGTGATTTAAATATATACAGCTAATAAATGTGTGATTGAGTGACACATAGAAATTAATTTGGATATTCAATTAAAATGGAAAAACGTGTCAATTAATTAATTGGCAATCAGTTGAGCATTTTAAAATGGTGTCAATTAATCAAAGAATATGCCCTTGTTACAATAGTTGATAATGTAAATTAATTAGCTAGAAGAAAACGCTAGTTATAGGATTATTTGTTTCCAAGTTAAAAAATTGGAATGCATACAAAAAACAAACGGAGTAATTAAGTTTATGATGGAGGTAAGTTAATAAGAATAAATTAAAAAGTATTACTTTTATATACAATCAATTAATAGAGGTATTAACTGATGTGTTCAAATAGGTAAGAAATTATAACGTATAAGAATCAATTAGTATTGTGTGTGTGTATATATGATCTAGTTAATTGGATAATTAATGGGAGAATCTTATTTAGAAGGAAACGCGAATTAAAAGGGTCGTATAACAAAGGAATAAATGAATAATATTGGAGAATTATATGTTACAAGCTAACATAAACAAATCAATAAATGATGATGATGATTGTTTTTAGGGTTAATCGGATGGTTCATAGTTGTTCACTACACCTATAAATTGAACGTAACTTAACCCTAGCCCACACTATCTTCTCTGAATCAGCTGCTATCATTTACAGCAAATGTGACGACCTGCACTCGATGCCCGACAAAGGACATCGAATCCGTATCGCCGGAGCTTGCAACAACATTAGATGGTAAACAACACAGCGGAAACAAAAGATGATATCATTGATACAAACATGAATATAGTATCTGATACATCAATTTGATACAATGATAATCACCAACATCAGACAATATATACAACACAACACCAAAGCGGAAATATAACACAATATGAGATGAGTCTTCAAGAGAATCCAATACTGCCACTCCAAACCAAACTCTAAAGCAAAATCTCTAAACTTCAAGCTCGTCAAGATTTCACAAAGATAAGCAAGTGCGACCCATAAACTCTAAAGACTCCAAAATGTATCAAACAGAAAGCTGATGGCTTCAAAATCGATATCTACTACCTGACTATCTGAAAAATCAAACTCTAGACTACCCGTGTGGAAATTTGTGGGCACCCAGAGTTTAGAAAGGGAACAATAAACTCCAGGTCAGTCGTGGGACTAGTATGAGCAAACAAAAAAAAATAGTTTTATCTTTAAATACAAACAAAAGAATTTAAATTTGAAATCCGTAATAATTTTTGGAAAATGAAACTACCATGAGGCCTCCCGGCACACACACCATGCAATCACACACTTAGGGGAGATTTCTCCTTATGATAGTCAAACATGCTTACTGCGCAAAAATCCTTTTGATATTATTATTAGTGCATAGTGGAAAACATTTTGAAAGTATAATATTAATCTTAACCAGCATAGGTACCATTATATTATGCCAGCTATAGCTACCACCTGAGGTGGCAGGTTATACAATTGAAATGGTAAAGGGCTCGTATTGTTTGATTGGATTTCCAACAAATGGTCAGGCTAAGGAACTTCCTATTGCCACATGGGAACACCTCTGGAGGGACGCCCCGAGAACCTACCCGGCTCTCTGCCAACACAAGGCCGGTTACCCCCTTCTCGGGAAGTAAAACCTAAGATATGCCACCCCCAGTCGTTTGCGACCATTATTCGTGGATCCTCTACACCAAAAACGTCACACAGTAATAAATTTACAGTGTCCACATGAGTTAAATATCAGGGCTCCATAGCATAATACCACCCTTTTCCAGAAGGAATGGACATACCCTAGGGGCGCTACCCCTGAAACCTTGTCGCATCTTTCTTGTTTCGACCATTACCGGGTTGTGAGGTCCTGATGCAGTCTCGTCGACAAGCTATGCTTTTTCACAAAGTCATGCTTTGATCAACAAATGATCAGCAGCACTTCGTATGACACATTACCAAATTGGGAATGTATCACTAGTAACCATCAACTACAAACCTCTGAGCTCGTACATCTCAAAGAAGGGTGTTAAGCTAAGAGAATAAATTTTCGCCACCAAACAGAAATGTATTTGATAGAAACCAGCTTTACATCTCAAAGTGTAACGTCAGACACACATCCATTCAAGTTTGTTCCGGGTTCGAACAGAACCGAAGGCACTTCCGAAGAAGCTCTTGCAATCCGGTGTTCACAATCCCGATCGGATTCCCCATCACATAAGGAGAAATCTATACCGTAGCTACTCAGTGCAGAGTCATTCGATAGGTTGTCCTATCGTTCTCGCAAACACCCGGTCTTCACCACCGATCTTCAAATGTTATCCATAACGTCGTTTCATTGTTCGGAATGGGTTATATGACACAAAGGTCCTCTCCCGGCTAAACCGAATAATGAGCGCTATATTTAAACATATGGATAATGGGTCCTCAATTAAGTCACAACTTTAAAATTCAAAACTTTATTTCAAATTGCTTAAACAAATTACCATTTTAAATCTTTAAACAAAAAGATTCATTTCACAAAGTTCACCCAATTTCACAAAGATCCATTCATGGATTTCAAAGAAATTTCCATTTCAATTGGATTAATTCATTTAATCTTTAAATCAAAGATTTAACTCATAGCTTTCAAAACCCATTTCCAAAGATTCATCCATAACTTGGAAAACCGATTTCAATTCAAACTTGAAATTCCTTCAATACAAATTGGAAATTCATTTCTTATACGAAAGCTTTTATCATTTGAAAACAAACAGTTTACATTTCGGAAAAATCCGATTTCATTTATACAAGTTAAAATCTTTGGGTTAATTCAAATTCCCAAAAGAACACTTTTAAAATGGTTTAAAACCCATATAAACTTGTATAACCTTTTTACATCATAAATTCCCAATATAGAATTCAATTTCAATTTTTGAATTCAAATTTAAATCAAACTTCAAAACTAAATCAAGTTATTCAAAAATAACTTTTATCCTTGAAATTCCTTTTCAAAAGCTTTTCACTTTAAACCCAATCCATTTCCAAAACTATTTGGATTCAAAAATTCAATTTTTAAAATTATTTCAAAAATCTGTGACTTAACCAATTTCCACGTGCAATCCATATTTGTGTGTGCATAGTGTAGTCCAGGAGTTTTACCCAATAGTGCAACATCATCAATTATTACAGATACAATCACATCAATATCGAAAAGCGGTATAATCCTATAATGCTTATCTATATACACAGAATCACAGATAAATAATATACATTTATCACAGATAAAATAAATTACATTCATCACAACTTGAATTAAAACAATTTACATCATAAAGAATCACACGGTAGAGAATATCAAACAATTCACAGAATTCAATAGAATACAGTCATCCATAAGTAAAGCTAATTAAAATATCTGATTAATCTAAACCAGAATCATCTGCCTATGGATAATTCTTAGTCAAGGTTAATTAATAATTAATTAATTACAAACATTTAATTAATTATTCTTTAATTCATCATTAATTACCCTTTAATTAGTAATTAATCCTTAATTAATTATTCTTAATTAATTACAATAATTAATTACTCCTTAATTAATAATTATTTCTTAATCACTTTAATTAATTAACCTTTAATTAATTATTCTTAATTTAATTACCTTAATTAATTAACCATATTAATTAATTATTCTTTAAAGTAATTAACCCTTACTTACTTGGTAAATAAATCTTTAATCATTAATTACCCATTCTTAATTACTTCCATTTAAGTAATTTTTCTAATTAATCAATCATTAATTACTTGATTAATTAATTTGAATTATCAATTAATTCTATATTAATTACTTCCATTAAGTAATTTACTTCAAGTAATTAATTTCTTTAACAAATAAAATTTAACTTAACCTTGAAAAGTTAATTAACAATTATAAAACATCCTTAATATTAACTTCTTGAAATATCATTAAGTTTATTTAAAATAAACTTTAAAAATAAAAGCTATGTTTATTAAAAACCATTTTAAAACTTAGCTAATTAAAAACAATTTATTTAAAAAAATCCTCCTTAACTAATTCTTAAACTTGGAAATCATTTAATGTAAGAAGAAAATTGATTAACTAGATTTAACAAGATTTAAAAACTTTAAAAACTTGGATTTTCTTTGAATTTTAAAACTGTTTTTGGCCAATATTAATAAACTCGAGAAAATCCCCTGCATGCTTCGAGTTGAACCCGAGCGAAACCCAAATTCCACTTGCTTCAAGAAAAATGACAAATTTCCCGTGCTTAGCTCCGAGCCTCTCTCTTCTTCCCCAAAACTGATACACGACGTTCTCACGTATACGTGCACAAGCACGTTGGCCAACACCGATCAACGTCGAGGCCACCAACACATCATCGTTGATCACCGGAGTCGATTCAATTACCCCAAAACACGAAATTACTGTTGAATCAAAATCGAACAAAAAATTCGAACTTCAGGAACCATACTCGTCTGAAAACCCCTCCGCCTCACCGCTATACACCACTAGACCCCACGCCGCTCTGGCCAGAAGTACATCGATCCACCATGAACCTATTGCCATAGGTGCGATCGTTTGAATCGCTGTGGCTACGACGCGATTAACTCGCAACTTCAACCTTCAAAACACAGGTTTAAACCCTAATTTGTCCCCAACTCAAACCATGATGAATAGAAAATTTTGCTTGCAATTTTCCTAAAATCTATGATCGTTCCAGCATCCACCACCTCGATCTCGAAGCCCAATTCTTGATCGATCATCAAAAAATCGTGAGAACCTATTTTCTATTCATCTCGCAAATGCCACCCTAATACGCAACCAAAAATTCCAGTTTTTGTTTTAAAGATCATTAATTTCGAAATGGTTTTAGGTGAGGTAATCGAATCGATAATTCATGCAATTAAAATTTCGATAGAATTGAAATTTCACTGTTTATTCATCTTCCAGACAAAATATTTTATATTTTCTTGAAACTATATTTTTAATTATGATGATTGCAAACATCTTTTGTTTTAATATTACAAGCTAGAAGTGGTTGAGGAAGATAGGATTGAATTTTTTAACTTAATTAGATCAACAGAGACGTTATTTTCCTGATTCCAGAACATGCACACCATTATACACAAACAGGCATATTTCACGCATGCATTCAAACTTGCCTACATCATACATTCAAACAACAGATCAGATATTAGGCTTAAAAAGGTTTACTCACCTGATGAAGCTTTGAATAGAGCAGAGAACTGGAATGAGGTTTTAGCTTGAAAATTGATCTGAGTTTTTCCCTTTCTTTTTTTTCTTATTACTGTTTGATCTAGTCTTGCATTGATCCTGGCTTAGTTGCTTAATGCTAATCGAATTTCCAATTTCTTTTTGATTCAAATCTGCATGGCTTGAACTGTTTGCTTTGCCTGATTTCCAGACTTTGTTTTTAGGTTTGTATCTTTGCTTTTATAACTTGCTTTTGTTCTGAGCTTTAGAATTTGTTTTCTCAGGTTTGAAATTGTTTGTTTGATATTTTTCTAGATATTTGAAGAATAGTTGATTTACATGTTTTTTTGAATTAGATTTTCTTTTGCTCTGGTTAAATTTCCGGACTTTGATTTAAACCTCTGGCTTTGATCTTTATTTCAGTTTGAATTTTAGGAGATTTCGAATTCTTTTGTTTTTCTCAGACATTAGAAGTACTTAAGAAAAAAATGGAAACAGCCTGCTCTATTTTTCTTTTACATGTTTTCTAATTTTTATTCAAAAGAAAAATAATCCCATTGCCACTTGTCCCATTTCATTACATTTGTAATTTACATATTTTCTTTTATTTACAAATGTCACAAAAATCATTTTTTTGTTTATATCCTTGGTTCAAATTATTTTTGTAAATTTGTTTTTAACCCTTTATGTAAATAAACTTTCATATCTTAACATATGTCTTAATTTTAAAAATGTTTATGTCTTTAATATTTTTACCTTTGCAGAAATAAAATTTATTTCAATTACTTTTCACATTCAATCTTAATTTAGTTCAATATATTTACGTTTACATTCATACTTTTCTTATCATTTCTATTATTTCCATGTGCACAACTCTTTTAAAAGAAAAGAATGATTTGAAAATCTTGATTACATATTAACAAATAATCACATTTATTTATATAAGAGAATTTAACTTAAAAATAATCCTTTGAAAATTATTACTTTTATTCTTAAATTACATCTTCTAAATATTAATGTATTAAAATTTTTAGAAAACAAATTATCATTAACTTTTTATTAATCTCAAAGCTTTAAAATTCTATTTATTTCCAATACATTTATTTTTCTAAATCCAATATTTATTTGTAAAAGACTTATGCTTAAATTTCAAATAAAATTTCTATTTATAATCAAAATTTTATTTATTCTAGAAATTTCTAATTAATTGACAAATAATCTCACAATTTAAATCCAAAATTAAATTAATTGTCAAATTAAAATTGGCTAAATTTCAGGGATGTTACAGATTCCCCCTTAAGAAAATTTCTTCCCCGAAATTTTCTAAGGAGTCGAGAAAGAATAGATGATAGATAAAGAAATGATTGATCAGATCAGATCGAAATATTTATTCTGCATTCGGTTTACCAAATCAAAATATCAGCAAATATGAGAATCAACTCATTCAACTACGAAATAATTAGGTTATTTGCTCTACGAAATATGCAAGGCATTGGTTAGGCCGAAGGGATAACTAACCGTTCATAGAATATATAGAAACCCGATGAAATAGACAAAAATAAATTCGACCACGATCTCAGATTCAAGATTTAACTCATTTACGATTTGCTGAGAACTGAAACTATGGGTAGCTCTCATGGCAAACAAACTCAAACAACGTTATCATAAATGAGAGAGTTACCTTCTAAAATTTCCTTTCCTTTATCATCTCTTGAGGTTGAAGAATCTTCTCTGATTGCATACTCCCTCGCTATGAGAGCTTGCTTCTTTGCTGGACAATCCTTGATCCTATGTACCGGCTTGCGGCAGTAATAGCATCCCCTAGATTCCTGATCCGGCCTCATAAATGGCTCTCTCATTCCTGGCTTCCAAGGGTTCTTACATTTGTCCGAGTAATGACCTTTCTCCAAGCAATTGAGACAAGTAACATCTTTCACCTTATTATTCTGAGTATTCTTCTTTCCTTTGCCTCTCCTCGGTTTCTTTCCGCCGAACTTCCTTTTCCTCCAATTTAGATTGCTTGTATTCCCTTTTTCCTCAGGAACTTCCTGCTTATCTAGAGTATCGTATCTATATCCCATATCGATCGGGTCTGAGAAAGATTCTTTTACGTGAGCAGTCATTCTCTCCTGGTATTTCTTGTTCATTCCTTGAATAATCTTTTCATTCTTCTTTAACGGTGCATTCACCAATTCTGGACCAAACCGAGATAATTCATTGAATTTGTTCAAGTATTCCTCAAATGATAAGCCTTCTTGCTTCAAATCCGTAAACTCCTGGTACATTCTAGAGATATCAGCAGACGGCAAATATCGCTGCTCGAACACTTCCTTGAAACGATTCCAAGTAAATTCATCTGCCGGCTTATCCACAGTAACTGTTTCCCACCATACTAAAGCCTCTTCCTGGAGTTGCCAGGAAGCTATTAATTGTAGGATCTAGATTAACCCTAGAGGGGGGGTGAATAGGGTTATAGCAAATTTTCTCGAATTAAACACAGAAACAAACTACAGAAATAAATATGCTGAAAAGTAAATCACACACAAAATTTACCCAGCTTCGGCAACCCCTGCCTACTGCTGCATTCCCAGATTTCTATTAGAATTAAACAGTATCCCGCTTACAAACACTCTACTAGACTCGCAAACCCTTTTGCTCCCGCTCACAAACACTCTCGTAGACTCGCACACCCTGCTCCGCCTATAGAGTTTCGCTTACTCGCAAACTCTGCTCCGCTTATAGAGTTTTGCAAACTCGCACACCCTGCTCACTGAACTAATTCTAACTAGACAATCTGACACTACCTACAACCTAGGTGATGATTTACAAATTCTTAGACTCGAAAAGAAAAAACAGACTTCAAAAATACATGCAGGAGCAAAAATTAAAATATAAACTTGAATCCCTAATTTTTGCTCAAAATAAAACTTAAAAACCCCTTTTTTTTAAAAAATTAAACCCTAATAAAAACTTAATCCCCTTTTGATAATAAAGCCCCCTTTTGTAAATCACGGCCGGCCCTTTTATTCTTTAACCCGATCTTTTCTTTTGCTATGTGAAGAAAGTGACGGCCGTTCCTCTTTGTCAAATTAGGGCTTCGGCTTCTTTCTCGAATTAGGGCTTCGGCTCTGGTTTGTTTGCTCTCGTTCTCTGATGATTTGGTTGACTTTGAGATTGCGTTGCTCCTCTGTTGATCGATTCTCGTTGCTTGGCTTGCTCGTTGTTTAGCAGCTGCTCTTTTGATCGAGTGTGTCGTTGGTTCGGTATGTAATTTCTTTTTGTTGCTGTTTTATTGTTTGCCTTTTTTCACTCGATGCCGATGATGACATTTTGGGTTTAGTATTTATATGAATTCGAGACACTTGTTTTCGTTCGTATCAATTTGATACTTTCCCAATTTGTTCTTTCTTGATGCGCACGGCTTTCCTGATATAACTTCGACTTGTTACTCACGGCTTTGATTATCAAACGTTTGATTTATCTCGTGGATAATGCGTCATAAACTTTCCCTTTTTCATTGCTGACTTTTTCAAAGATACGAATTTGATTTTCGTTGAATTCTCTGACTTGACTTTAGCATCCTATTTTCGAAAATTCTGACTTCGGCTTTTACTGTGAATTACTTCGGCCATTGAATTCGTTCAACTTGAAATTGGTCTGTGACGTGAATTTCTGGACGTTGATTATTGTTTGCTGCCTGTCGAACATGCTTGCTTTGTCTTGAACACTGCACTTGTACATATTCACTATCACTTGCATTTTTATCACTGCACTGTTTATTTGCATATAAAGTTGGATTTGCTTCATTTGAAATTCTATTGCATACTCGCTGTGCATTGAGTCTTCTGTGCACTGTGATGTCACTTGTACTGTTGTAATGTGTTGTTTACCCTTGTTTCTGGTTGCTTTCCACATTGAACTGGCTTTGATGTTGTACACTATTTACTGTTAGTCGAGTTGTTATATTTGTGGTCTTGCATTTGGTATATTTGAGCAGCAGAACTTGTTACCGCATTCTTCATGTTGTAGCCTGGACTGGTGCACATTGTTTGTTGTCTTTGATCTTTCTGAAGCTCGAGTTGCACACTGCTCTGCACTGTGTCTTGTTTCATGTTTGAACATATTGCTGTGTTGATCTTGTACTTGTGTACTTCATATATGTGGGTGTTTGAAGGTTGCTACTGACTTGATTCACTTCATGTTTGTTGCCAGTTTACCTTGTATCACCGCTTCCATCCTTTCTTTCTCTAGCACACTTGTGTACCTGGTGTACTTGAGCTTCTGGCCTGTATTTGGTCTTTGTTGATTAATTGTTAACACTTGATTGCTCTGTGCTTTGACATTGTATTCATCCCTGTAGTTGCTCATTTGCAAGTGCATGTTTCGATTCACTGTTGCACTTGCTCATTTGCACTGCTTCACCATTCTTGTTGCCTCTTGCAATATTGGTTTGGTTGTGCACTTCCTTGAGTTTCACTGGTACATGTACATTGCTGGAATGACTTCGACATTGTTTTGATGTTTTGTTTTTGACTTGTGAACTGCCCTGTGTTGAATCCAGTTTCAAAAACTCGGGTTTGACCTTGTGCTTGTGTCGTGATTTTGAATATACTGCACGTGAGTTGAACCCGGCTTTTCATTTGGGTTTGACCTGTGCTCACCTGTCCCTGTAAATCGATCAAGTGTATATCGATGTGCACGGCCTTGTGGCATGTACAGTGATACACTGTGCATGTCACATTGTTCGTGTGTGATGAATTCAAATGTAAATTATGACGAACAACCCAGATAACTGGGGCAAATATTATTTTCAAAAACCATATTTTATTTTATATTGCAAAAATATTTCTTTTTCAATTTTACTGCGTTAGTGAATATTTTTGCAGATTGCTCAGATGCTGGATTCAAACTGGAATGCAGTTGAAGACAAAATACGAGTGTGAGTGATATGTAGTGAGGTTATTAATGTAAAAACAATTGTTTGTGATGTATTCAAAAATGTATATGTATAGTGAGAGCTTGAATTTGTGCTATTCAAGATAGTAATAAATATTTGTTTGAATAAAATTTCTGTTTGAATTCAAATTCCATTCAAATTCTGTGTAATTTATTTTATTCAACAAATATTTATTTAATCTATGAAAAACAAAACAGTACATTACCAACTACATTTAAATGAATATATATGTTTATTATCATCAAACAAAAACATATAAGCGCATATTCATACAATCTCCCCCTTTTGATGATAACAAACATATATTTAAGATTTTGACCGTGTTAAATGTATTTGATCAATGATATACTCTAATTGCTCCCCTTATTTGAATGCTTCCTCTCTACATGATGCTCCCCCTACATATATGCATGCAAATAGAAATATTCAAATAAGCCTAGATGCAAATGGAAAATTATTTGACCTTTGCTTGATTCTATTTGACAAAATCTTAATTTTTCTCTCCCCCTTTTGTTATCAGCAAAAGAATAATAGTGTGAGAGAAAAATAGAGATAAAGTGATCGATATTAATCCAACATTAAACTCAAATTGAATATAAATATTAAACTTCAATAAGAATCAAACAAAAACCATAACTACCCTTGTTAGGCGCATATTCCACTTTTAGAAATGATGGATATGATATTCTCATATAAAATCATACAGTTGAATCTTCTTGTGGTACATTTATATCAGGAATTTGAATATCTACTAATCATGCATAACCGTTAGGACTTTTAAATGAGATTAGTAGTATTCCAATTTAATTTTTAAAAATGAATTCAAGTATCTTCTAATCACGTATAACCGTGAGGACTTTTAAATGGGATTAGAATCAACTTGTCTATTAAATCAATTAATTTTGATATGCGTTCCATACATGCATAACCGTGAGGACTTTTAAATGAGAGTGAATACTTTGGATATTTATTTTTTTAAAAGATGTGAAATGAAAAACAAATGATCCCTGATTATAGTACCACATATCGACAAACTATATTTAAGATTTGATAAACCATGGTCGATAGAAATATGATAGGTGAAGAAATGGTCGTGGAATCTTTACCCAACAAAAAGTTTTATAACTCTTGTTTAAATTCCTAAAGAAATTTTCCAAATATACTCTCTTGAGTAATGTATATTAATTATCAACACTTATCATCTTTTCAATCACTATTTATCTTTTCGATAATCAGCAGGAAGTCGGATTAGTCAAAATTTGTCATTTAAAATCAAATAAAGATGACTAATCTGAAAATATGGTCAAAAATGATTTTCTCGAAGGGGTTATATGAAAAAAATTCTGATATTTGAAAATTATTTCAAGTGAAAAATATTCAGATATTTTCTTTGAAAAACGATGTAGCAAATGAACGTTTCAAAAATTAATCACGTTCCACTAGTAATTTTTCTATCAACTATATTACCAATGTAATCTGCATCTGAATTTCTCTTTTACTTCAAAATATCACTAACTAAATTTGATAGACCAAACCATGAAGTGTGCACAAAAAATTCAAACTCAAATTTTTAACAGTGAACAAATCGGAATAAAAAAATCGTCATCTTAATCTTGGCTGATTTCATTCAGAATACGGTGCAGATTATCACATAAATATGCCTTCACCTGTTTTACCTTTACGATAATTTTTCGTGATTGCCCATTGTGATTCTGTTACCTTTGTACTAGGCTAAGGAACTTTGCTTTGTTGCCCGTTGTGTTTCTGGAACAGCCAAAATCCAGAGAACACTGTTGTTGTTCCTTAGCCTGCCACCACACCTACACGATGAAAGATTTTTATGACCTATTCATAGGTCTATGATTGTTAGTGGCTGAAACATTATGAATAAGCAAACCTTTTGGAACCCAGACTTGTTTAGTCCTTTTATTCTTGTTCCAATAGACATGAAATTTGTTTGTAGAATTCTTAGGAACCCAAACTTGTATAAATTTTGTGTTCTTATTCCTATGACTACAATTTTCAACACGATGTCCAGTGGTTTCCTTAAGACTCAAGTTTTCTTTTTCAAGATTCTCAAAGCTATTCTTAAGTCTTGATAATTCTAAATCTAAAATTTTACATTTTTTACATTCTAGGTTTTGAATATTTTCAAGTTCAGTTTCTAACCTAAAATTTTCACGAGCAAGTTCTCTCCTATCAGATTTCAGTTTTTCAATTTTAGATTCAAGAACATCAACTACTTTAGTGAGATCAAGACACATAAAAACAAGGTCTCTATAGGAATAGTTACCTCCCTCACTAGATTCCTCTGAGCTTGTTTCTGAATCTGATTTCGCCATAAGACACAAGTTAGCCTCCTCTGAGCTGCTATCCGAAACTTCCTCTCCTTCTTCATCATCCCAAGTCGCTGCAAAAGCCTTCTTCTTCTTTTTCTTTCCTTTGTTGTTTTTGAGAAGTGGGCATTCTTTTTTGAAGTGGCCAGGCTTGTTGCAGTTATAGCACGTCAGTTCATTATCGGAATTGTTAGAATCTTTTGACCTATTACCCTTTGTTTTCTTCTTGCGTGGCTTGAATCTTGACCATTTTCTAAGATTATTGACAGCCATTACAAGCTCTTCAATTGGATCTTCTTCTATATCGCTCTCTTCTTTGCTCTTTAAGGCAATCGTCTTCTTCTTTGGTTCGGAGTTGTTGCGTTCCTCCTTTGCTTTTAGCTCAAGCTCATATGTCATCAAGTTGCCAATCAACTCCTCCATGCTTAGTTTACTCAGATCTTTCGATTCTTGTGTTGCCGTGACTTTTGCCTCAAAGTTCATCGGTAAGACTCGTAGTATCTTCCGCACAAGCTCTACCTCAGTGAAGACCTTCCCAAGCGCTCTAGCATTGTACACCAAAGTTGAAAAACGTCCAAACATATCCTTTATGCTCTCGCCTTTGTCCATCACAAAGTTTTCGTATTCATTGCTGAATAGGGCTAGACGAGACTCCTTGACTTGAGAAGTTCCTTCGTGCGTCACCTCCAAAGTGTGCCAAATTTCCTGTGCTGTTGTACAATGAGAAATTCTATTAAATTCATTTTTATCAAGAGCACAGATCAAAGCGTTCATTGCTTTGGCATTTGTAGTTTTTAATTTCTTATCGTTAGCATCCCACCTATCCCTAGGTTTAGGAATCTCAGTATCACCAACAGTTATAGTGGGAGATTTATAGCCAGTTTCAATAATATCCCAAACATCATAATCAACAGAACTAAGATAGAAACCCATCCTAACTTTCCAATAAGCATAATCATTCCCGTTAAACATGGGTGGCCTAACAATAGATTGCCCCTCAGAAAAAGCATTATTTGATTAATTCATGACTCTAGAGTTAAAGAAAAAATATCGTGCTCTGATACCACTTGTAGGATCTAGATTAACCCTAGACGGGGGGTGAATAGGGTTATAGAAAATTTTCTCGAATTAAACACAGAAACAAACTGCAGAAATAAATATGCTGAAAAGTAAATCACACACAAAATTTACCCAGCTTCGGCAACCCCTGCCTACTGCTGCATTCCCAGATTTCTATTAGAATTAAACAGTATCCCGCTTACAAACACTCTACTAGACTCGCAAACCCTTTTGCTCCCGCTCACAAACACTCTCATAGACTCGCACACCCTGCTCCGCCTATAGAGTTTCGTTTACTCGCAAACTCTGCTCCGCCTATAGAATTTTGCAAACTCGCACACCCTGCTCACTGAACTAATTCTAACTAGATAATCTGACACTAACTACAACCTAGGTGGTGATTTACAAATTCTTAGACTAGAAAATAAAAAACAGACTTCAAAAATACAAGCAAGAGAAAAAATTAAAATATAAACTTGAATCCCTAATTTTTGCTTAAAATAAAACTTAAAAACCCCCTTTTTAAAAAAAATTAAACCCTAATAAAAACTTAATCCCCTTTTGATAATAAAGCCCCCTTTTGTAAATCACGGCCGACCCTTTTATTCTTTAACCCGATCTTTTCTTTTGCTATGTAAAGAAAGTGACGGCCGTTCCTCTTTGTCAAATTAGGGCTTCGGCTCTGGTTTGTTTTCTCTCGTTCTCTGATGATTTGGTTGACTTCGAGATTGCGTTGCTTCTCTATTGATCGATTCTCGTTGCTTGGCTTGCTCGTTGTTTAGCAGCTGCTCTTTTGATCGAGTGCTTCGTTGATTCGGTATGTAATTTTTTTTGTTGCTGTTTTATTGTTTGCCTTTTTCACTCGATGCCGATGATGACATTTTGGGTTTAGTATTTATATGAATTCGAGACACTTGTTTTCATTCGTATCAATTTGATACTTTCCCAATTTGTTCTTTCTTGATGCGCACGGCTTTCCTCATATAACTTCGACTTGTTACTCACGGCTTTGATTATCAAACGTTTGATTTATCTCGTGGATAATGCGGCATAAACTTTCCCTTTTTCATTGCTGACTTTTTCAAAGATACGAATTTGATTTTCGTTGAATTCTCTGACTTGACTTTAGCATCCTATTTTCGAAAATTCTGACTTCGGCTTTTACTGTGAATTACTTCGGCCATTGAATTCGTTCAACTTGAAATTGGTTTGTGACATGAATTTCTGGAAGTTGATTATTGTTTGCTGCCTGTAACGACCCTGAATTTTTAATAATTTAAATTTGAATATTTAATTAATTTTAGATATTAATAAGTGAATTTATAAGTCAAATAAATTTTATTTGAATTATTGGATTTAATTAGATAATTAAAACAATAATTTAATATGTTAAATAATGGAAATAATTAAATATTGAGTTAAATATGATTGAAAATAATTTGGAAAATTTTATATAATCATACTGGAGTTATAGAAATATTTTAGAACTTTTAAAATCGAATTAAAAGTAAATTTGTGAAAATTGAATATTTTAATATTTAATAATCGACTGTAAAATAGCAAATTTTTGAACAGTCTCAGAATTGAACGAAACCAGTTTCATTGGATCCGTAATAGTTAGTTATTACCGGATTTCAATTTTCGTGTCAATCGGAGTTATCGTTTGATCGTGGCAGCTCGAAACGCATCGAATCGTTTTTAATTTAAATTTGGCGAGTCAAAATAGCCATTTTTCAAAAAGTCTCGGATTTCGACGAAACCAGTTTCATCGGATCCGTAATGTGATATTATTGTAAGGTTTCAAATTTCAAGTCGTTTGGATTTACCGTTTGTCCGGTACAAATTAAAACGCCTAGAAATCGATTTAAATCGGTTTAATTTAAATTGAGCGTTTATAGCCATAACTCGCACATACTTCCGAATTAGCTTCCGAAACCTGTTCCATTGTGTCCGGAACGCGGGATAAACCCTAGGTACGCTGGTTACGGCGTCTAAATCGGAGTTCGGAATTTCCGGGATGAATAGTGTCGCTCGTTCCTTATAAATAGCCCCTACCTCTTCATAAAATCAAAATAAACACTAAAACCTAACCCTAATATCATGTAGCCGCCAGTTACAATTCAAGGGCCAGAAATCATTCTCCTTCATTCCTCAATCTCTCTCAATCTACAAAGATTTAGCCGAAGTGTTCAACACGAAGGTTGGAGAGCACGAAGAGAGCTTCGATTTCATACGGTGATGATCAGAAACGGAGCGACGTGGAGTGAACTATGTGGGGCCGAAATTTGCAGCTGTGCACGCGTCTCGAGGGTAGAGGGGGAGGCCGAGTTGGCCATGGTGGTAGGCGTGGGTAGCTTGCATCGAGTGCTTCGTCATGGCGTTGGTGTGATCGGATTTCGTCGAGTATCGGGGGAGTAATATTAAACCCTAGTTTGTGATTGAGTGGGTTTGTTGTTCGGCCAAAACCTGTAGGGTGAACGTGAGTGGGAAGAAGGGTAGGGACGGCCAGATTTGCAGGTGGATGGAATGGAGGGCTATGATTGATTTAGGTTAAGAAAGTTAAGTTTATGTTGAAATTATGTATATAAAACGTGTTCAAACTTTAAAAATGCATAACGTTTTCATACGAGGTCGAAAAAATGCAAACTCAGTTGCGTTGGAATCGTATGGACGAGCACTACGCGATGGAGTTGGTTTGGAGTCGTTTGGAGTTAGTGAGAATTTTGGGTAAAATTAAACGCGCGTTTAATTTTATTCGAAATAAAAGCTAAAACGGAATTTAAAATCAAGGTGAGAATTTCTCACTCAATCGAATCAGTTTCGATTTTATTTTAAATAGTTAGATTTAAAATATTTGAATGCATGTTTGAATGATGACTGTAAATTATTGATTGTTAAAATAGACATTATGCGCCGTTAGTAAGCGGATGTTATTTAGTAAAAAACATATACCGCGAATATTTCATAAACAGTGAAATTGGTATTATATATAATATCAATATATATATATTGGCATATGTATATATTGCAGTTGTTGATTTCCCGCATTTTTGTTTAGCGGATGAGACCCTATTACGCCGTTATTAAGCGGATAATATTTAATAAAAACATGTACCGCGATAATTTCGTACTGGAGCGAAATTGGTATTGTGCTAATGTTTTTGGATGCAGGAAACAGGTTGGAGGGATCCAACTGGATTCCTCAACAGTATTTATTTTATTTCAGATATTTTGATATTTGATGGATTATCATATCGATATATGATATCGTTGTTAGTCGTGATTGACTATTTGGTGTGTAGCATCATTGGACCCAGATTTTGGGATTTTAAAATGATTTTTAAAGTGATTTTTGAAAATGTACTTTATTTTTGAAATTGATCCATTTTAAATAATTAAACGCTATAATTTTTAAAGTTATAAAATTATGGGTTTTGTGAAATATAGTTACAAAGCTGATTTTTAGAAATACGGTTAAAAGTTGATTTTTGAGAAATATGGATCAATGATTTTATAAAATAGTTAAATTGGATTTTTGAATTTATTATAAAAGTTTAAATATAGGATTTATAAAATTTGATTATTTTATAAATCAAAATGGTGAAATTATAAAGGAAATTAAAGACGTTTCAGAATAATAATATAAACTGATTTATATTAAGAGATTTATAAATGGATATTTATAAATTGAAATATAGACATTTTAAAACGAGTTTTATAAGTGTTTGAATTAAGTGAAAATGAATTTCATTAAAGAATGAAATTTATAGAATTATAAACTGTGAAGTTATAAATGAAATTTTATAAGCAGTAGGTTTATAAAATTTATAAAGTTATCGAAAGAATAAATCTTGGGTAAATAAACAATCTTATAAGTTAAGATTAGTAATTTGGGAAGTTAAATGAACGATTTTGTAAAATAATCGTTTTATAAGTAATTAACTTATAATATGAACTTGTAGTTTATAATTGAGTTATAAACTGGAATAGGTTAATAAAGGAATTTATAAAAAGGAAGTTTTTATAAATAAATAGAAATGGAATTTATAAACGTTGTTTTATAAATCCGCAAATGACTTATTTTGATAAGTTAATTGTTATAACTTAGAGATAGAGTTATATTCACATTTTGAACAGTGAATAATCCTTTAAGTTAAAGTGAATAGAAATGATGAAATTTGTTAACATAGTATATTCACATTTTTGAATAGTGAATAACATGTTAAAGAAAATGTTTTAGAATGTGATATTTTAAACAGAATTAAAACGATCTAACGATGTTTTAAAGGTGTTGAGATTCGAAACCATATATTTCAACATTTATTGTTGAAATAGACGTTTTCGAGAGATAAAAGGAAATGGTGGACTATAACACTGTTGTTATAGTAAATGATTTCCGAAAGGAAATGTTTTTGAATAGTATTGGGATTTATATATCTATTTAATTTCGAATCCCTATACTAGTGATTTTGGGTTGTCGTAACGATGTTTTACGTAACATTCGTTTTGACCCAAATAAATATGTTAAGAGAATGATTTCCTTAATAGAATGAATTATATACTTAATTCGATTTAAGTATATTGAATATTTTCCAAGGTTGAAAATAAAAAGATTTGTGAATTACTTATGAATAAATAAGTATGGAAATGTTTTCCAATAAGAAGTGAATATTAGAATTTATCTTTTTGAAGATAAATCGAAATGAATTATTGAAATCGTATATGCATAGATATTTTGGAAATATAAATTCATTATGGAATTTATATGTGAAAGTGAAACTTGTTAAAAATAAATATTGATTTATTTTTGAAGTGTTGAAATTATATATCTAGTAAAGATATTTTGGAAAATAAATAATTTGGAAAATTATTTGGAATCTGGTGATGTGTGCATATCCAGTGATAGTTCAATAACCGACTATCAATATTTCCCTTTGAATGGGTAATTGATGTGATTTGTTTGAATGTGAATGCTACACTTATTTTTGAATAAGCGCTCACTATTCGGGTTAACCGGGAAAGGACCATGGGGTCGTATAACCCATTCCGAATATGTGATACGTCGTTGTAAATTGCATTGAAGATCGGTGTTGAAGACCGGTATTTGCAAGAGTGATAGGATAAACTATCGATTGACTCTGCACCGAGTAGCTACGGTATTGAGTTCTCCATATGTGATGGTGAATCCGATCAGGATTGTGAATATCCGGATTGCAAGGACTTCTTTGTAAGTGCCTTCGGTTTTGTTCGATCCCGGAACAGACTTGTATGGATTGTATGCCTGACATTACAAGTTGAGATATAAAGCCGATTTCTTTCAAATATATTGCTGTTGGTGGCGGAGAATTTATTCTTTGCTTAACACCCTTCTTTGAGACGTACGAGCTCAAAGGTTATGTAGTTGAAGTTATCAGCGATATATTCCCAGTTTGGTAATGTGACATGCTGAGTGTTGCTGAAATGATCATTGTGTTGATTATTGTGATAGGATCATTTATTTGATCGTCTATCTTAGTGATCATTGTGTTGATCATTTGTTGACCCAAAGCATGGCTTTTGTATAAAGTATGTTTTTGTGGACGTGACTTCGTCGAGCCTCACACCCCGTGAATGGTCAAAACAAGAAAGAAGCAGCAAGGTTATGAGGGGTAGCACCCTTTAGGATGTGTCCATTTCCTTCTGGAAAAGGGTGGTATCATGGTATGGAGCCCAGATACTTACTCATGTTGAAAACACTTTGTTATGATTGTGTGAATTGATTACGAGCGCTCGGTTGATAAAGGTCCCAAAGGACCGGGGGATGGCATATTCGGTCAGTTGTTACTCAGTTAGGAGTAACCCGGCCTTGTGTTGGTAGAGATCCGGTTTGGTTCTCGGGGATGTCCATCCAGAGGCATTCTCATGTGGCAATGGGAAGTTCCTTGGCCTGACCATTTGTTGGAAATCCAATTCCCAATATGAAATTTGTACGGTATTAGTTGTAGAACCTGCCATTCACTTATGGTGGTCACCACTGTTTGGATGGTAGCTATAGTAGGCATAGTTCGAAATGTCTATGTTGGCTAAGATTTATATTCTACTTTCGAAATGAATTTTTCCTACACTATACACTAATAATAATATCAAATGTTATTTTAATTGCGTATCAAGCATCTTTGACTATCATAAGGAGAAATCTCCTCCGATTCTGCGTTTGCATGTGTGTGTGTGCGGGAGGCCTTATGGTAGTCTCATTTTTAAAAGCATTGCGAATTGATTAAAAATATTCCTCTATTTTGATTTTAAAGATAAATAAACTGTTTTGAGTTCTCACACCAGTCACATGACTGACTTGGAGTTTATTGTTTTCCTTCCTAAACTCTGGGTGCCCACCAATTTCCACACGGGCAGTTAAGAGTTAGGTTTATCAGGATATTCTGGATATTCTGGAGTTGCTGGAGGCAAGCTGGATGGCATGGCGTATTACTAGTTTATATAGTATTTCTTTTTCCGCTGCACTGTTTATTGTTGTATGATGTTGTACACTCTGATGTGATGATATGATGTAATAAAATGAAATGTAATGTAATAACTGATATAGTTCTTTGTTTAAAGATTATTCATTTATTATTATATGTTGTTCCGCTGCGAATTGTGAGATTCTGATGTTGTTCTGTTGTTTTCTTCTGTTCCGTTCTATTTTTGTTCTATTTTCTATTCTCCATTTTCTATCTTCTCTCTTCTTCTCTTTCCTTTTTCTTAAATTCTTTTTAAAAACCCATAACTTTCCGGTTTTCGGCCTTCGATTTCTCGGCAGTCGATAAAGTGAGTGTCGATGTTGAATTTTCGAAAGTCGAAAATTTTCGGGGCGTTACATTTGGTATCGGAGCTGATGGTTAAGCGACAACCATGGTTCTGTTGGGTATAATTCATTAGAGATGGAGTCAGTAGTACTCTAGAATGAGTTTGAGTGTAATAATAGCTATGAGAGCGTATTTGTTAGTGAATATGAAATTGTTTTATATTGTGATGATTGGTTTATTGAGTGGCATATGAACCTTCCTCAGCACGGTATGTACAACTTTGCCGAAGGGGTTTCTAAACACTTGAATAGAACAATTCGGCACAGTATTGTTTTAAATTGGGTGAATGAAATAATTTTACCTTGATTATATTTTATATATAAAAGAATAATTTTTCAAAATTATTAAAGTGTATATAAGTTGATTGTTAGGTTGTTTGAATAATCTAAATAAAAGAATAATTGTATAAGTAAAAGAATTATAAGAATTGAATTATAATTAAAGTGATTTACAATTGTGAAATAAACTTATATATATAAGAAGTGAAACTATATGAATATGAACTTGAGTATATGAATGAAATTCAACTGTTGTAATTGAATTAAATGAATGTTAAGCAATTAAATGTGAATCAAGTTGGTATGAAATAATGAATGTTAATTCATTAAAATCTAATGTTATTAGAAGTTGAATAAAAAAAAAAATGAATGAATATAAGCAAAGGAATTTGGTTGAAATTAATAAACATTGGTTGTTATATGATTGTTAGTTGATTGTATATAATTCATTAAGTGTTAATGAAAGTGAATTAATGAAATTGGAAGCTATGTAATTGAAATTCAAATTAAAGATAAATAAATTTGAATAGAATTGAATGTGAATTGGATTTAATTAGTGAATGTTAACTAATTGAAATTAATGAGAATGAATGTTAGTAAATTCCAACATTAATGAATCAAATGTGATTTAAATTGAAAACCAATTCATTAAATATGAATGAGAATATGAATGAATGTTTATTGGTTATGGATGTTAATTGGTTGATGGTTGCATTTGTTGCTTTAGTTGCATTTGCTATATTATGTAGTAGTTATGTTGATATATGTTGTATATCGATACTATGCTTTATATACATGATTCTCATGTTGTTTGTTGAGTTTAGTAGGTGCGGATCGCGTTTGCTTCGCATTTGGAGTTCGCTTTAGCGCTATATTAGCCGTATATGCTTGCTAATAAAATATAAGGTACATATCTCGGATTAAATATCGTACTTTTACACTTTTTTCCCTTCGGGATGCCTCATTACTTGATGAGATGTATATTTGTGATATATATACTGTCATTTTTTTTTTCGGATCGAGCCGCGCAAAGGAGACTATGGCGAATTTTTCCGAAAATTTAAGGCGTTAGAAAAAAAATTTGAAAAAATTGGAAAATTTTGAAAACTTTAAACTTTGTTTTAAAGTTGAAAGTTAAATGATATAATTGTTTTTGAAAAGATAACTAAGTATGATTTGAAAACTTAGTAAAGATTTGAAAGAAGTTTAATTATAAATTTTGGAAAGTTAATAGATTCTCTAACTTTTCTTACTTGTAATTTCGAGGACGAAATTCTTTTAAGGGGGAAAGATTGTAACGACCCTGAATTTTTAATAATTTAAATTTGAATATTTAATTAATTTTAGATATTAATAAGTGAATTTATAAGTCAAATAAATTTTATTTGAATTATTGGATTTAATTAGATAATTAAAACAATAATTTAATATGTTAAATAATGGAAATAATTAAATATTGAGTTAAATATGATTGAAAATAATTTGTAAAATTTTATATAATCATACTGGAGTTATAGAAATATTTTAGAACTTTTAAAATCGAATTAAAAGTAAATTTGTGAAAATTAAATATTTTAATATTTAATAATCGACTGTAAAATAGCAAATTTTTGAACAGTCTCAGAATTGAACGAAACCAGTTTCATTGGATCCGTAATAGTTAGTTATTATCGGATTTCAATTTTCGTGTCAATCGGAGTTATCGTTTGATCGTGGCAGCTCGAAACGCATCGAATCGTTTTTAATTTAAATTTGGCGAGTCAAAATAGCCATTTTTCAAAAAGTCTCGGATTTCGACGAAACTAGTTTCATCGGATCCGTAATGTGATATTATTGTAAGGTTTCAAATTTCAAGTCGTTTGGATTTACCGTTTGTCCGGTACAAATTAAAACGCCTAGAAATCGATTTAAATCGGTTTAATTTAAATTGAGCGTTTATAGCCATAACTCGCACATACTTCCGAATTAGCTTCCGAAACCTGTTCCATTGTGTCCGGAACGCGGGATAAACCCTAGGTACGCTGGTTACGGCGTCTAAATCGGAGTTCGGAATTTCCGGGATGAATAGTGTCGCTCGTTCCTTATAAATAGCCCCTACCTCTTCATAAAATCAAAATAAACACTAAAACCTAACCCTAATATCATGTAGCCGCCAGTTACAATTCAAGGGCCAGAAATCATTCTCCTTCATCCCTCAATCTCTCTCAATCTACAAAGATTTAGCCGAAGTGTTCAACACGAAGGTTGGAGAGCACGAAGAGAGCTTCGATTTCATACGGTGATGATCAGAAACGGAGCGACGTGGAGTGAACTATGTGGGGCCGAAATTTGCAGCTGTGCACGCGTCTCGAGGGTAGAGGGGGAGGCCGAGTTGGCCATGGTGGTAGGCGTGGGTAGCTTGCATCGAGTGCTTCGTCATGGCGTTGGTGTGATCGGATTTCGTCGAGTATCGGGGGAGTAATATTAAACCCTAGTTTGTGATTGAGTGGGTTTGTTGTTCGGCCAAAACCTGTAGGGTGAACGTGAGTGGGAAGAAGGGTAGGGACGGCCAGATTTGCAGGTGGATGGAATGGAGGGCTATGATTGATTTAGGTTAAGAAAGTTAAGTTTATGTTGAAATTATGTATATAAAACGTGTTCAAACTTTAAAAATGCATAACTTTTTCATACGAGGTCGAAAAAATGCAAACTCAGTTGCGTTGGAATCGTATGGACGAGCACTACACGATGGAGTTGGTTTGGAGTCGTTTGGAGTTAGTGAGAATTTTGGGTAAAATTAAACGCGCGTTTAATTTTATTCGAAATAAAAGCTAAAACGGAATTTAAAATCAAGGTGAGAATTTCTCACTCAATCGAATCAGTTTCGATTTTATTTTAAATAGTTAGATTTAAAATATTTGAATTCATGTTTGAATGATGACTGTAAATTATTGATTGTTAAAATAGACATTATGCGCCGTTAGTAAGCGGATGTTATTTAGTAAAAAACATATACCGCGAATATTTCATAAACAGTGAAATTGGTATTATATATAATATCAATATATATATATTGGCATATGTATATATTGCAGTTGTTGATTTCCCGCATTTTTGTTTAGCGGATGAGACCCTATTACGCCGTTATTAAGCGGATAATATTTAATAAAAACATGTACCGCGATAATTTCGTACTGGAGCGAAATTGGTATTGTGCTAATGTTTTTGGATGCAGGAAACAGGTTGGAGGGATCCAACTGGATTCCTCAACAGTATTTATTTTATTTCAGATATTTTGATATTTGATGGATTATCATATCGATATATGATATCGTTGTTAGTCGTGATTGACTATTTGGTGTGTAGCATCATTGGACCCAGATTTTAGGATTTTAAAATGATTTTTAAAGTGATTTTTGAAAATGTACTTTATTTTTGAAATTGATCCATTTTAAATAATTAAACGCTATAATTTTTAAAGTTATAAAATTATGGGTTTTGTGAAATATAGTTACAAAGCTGATTTTTAGAAATACGGTTAAAAGTTGATTTTTGAGAAATATGGATCAATGATTTTATAAAATAGTTAAATTGGATTTTTGAATTTATTATAAAAGTTTAAATATAGGATTTATAAAATTTGATTATTTTATAAATCAAAATGGTGAAATTATAAAGGAAATTAAAGACGTTTCAGAATAATAATATAAACTGATTTATATTAAGAGATTTATAAATGGATATTTATAAATTGAAATATAGACATTTTAAAACGAGTTTTATAAGTGTTTGAATTAAGTGAAAATGAATTTCATTAAAGAATGAAATTTGTAGAATTATAAACTGTGAAGTTATAAATGAAATTTTATAAGCAGTAGGTTTATAAAATTTATAAAGTTATCGAAAGAATAAATCTTGGGTAAATAAACAATCTTATAAGTTAAGATTAGTAATTTGGGAAGTTAAATGAACGATTTTGTAAAATAATCGTTTTATAAGTAATTAACTTATAATATGAACTTGTAGTTTATAATTGAGTTATAAACTGGAATAGGTTAATAAAGGAATTTATAAAAAGGAAGTTTTTATAAATAAATAGAAATGGAATTTATAAACGTTGTTTTATAAATCCGCAAATGACTTATTTTGATAAGTTAATTGTTATAACTTAGAGATAGAGTTATATTCACATTTTGAACAGTGAATAATCCTTTAAGTTAAAGTGAATAGAAATGATGAAATTTGTTAACATAGTATATTCACATTTTTGAATAGTGAATAACACGTTAAAGAAAATGTTTTAGAATGTGATATTTTAAACAGAATTAAAACGATCTAACGATGTTTTAAAGGTGTTGAGATTCGAAACCATATATTTCAACATTTATTGTTGAAATAGACGTTTTCGAGAGATAAAAGGAAATGGTGGACTATAACACTGTTGTTATAGTAAATGATTTCCGAAAGGAAATGTTTTTGAATAGTATTGGGATTTATATATCTATTTAATTTCGAATCCCTATACTAGTGATTTTGGATTGTCGTAACGATGTTTTACGTAACATTCGTTTTGACCCAAATAAATATGTTAAGAGAATGATTTCCTTAATAGAATGAATTATATACTTAATTCGATTTAAGTATATTGAATATTTTCCAAGGTTGAAAATAAAAAGATTTGTGAATTACTTATGAATAAATAAGTATGGAAATGTTTTCCAATAAGAAGTGAATATTAGAATTTATCTTTTTGAAGATAAATCGAAATGAATTATTGAAATTGTATATGCATAGATATTTTGGAAATATAAATTCATTATGGAATTTATATGTGAAAGTGAAACTTGTTAAAAATAAATATTGATTTATTTTTGAAGTGTTGAAATTATATATCTAGTAAAGATATTTTGGAAAATAAATAATTTGGAAAATTATTTGGAATCTGGTGATGTGTGCATATCCAGTGATAGTTCAATAACCGACTATCAATATTTCCCTTTGAATGGGTAATTGATGTGATTTGTTTGAATGTGAATGCTACACTTATTTTTGAATAAGCGCTCACTATTCGGGTTAACCGGGAAAGGACCATGGGGTCGTATAACCCATTCCGAATATGTGATACGTCGTTGTAAATTGCATTGAAGATCGGTGTTGAAGACCGGTATTTGCAAGAGTGATAGGATAAACTATCGATTGACTCTGCACCGAGTAGCTACGGTATTGAGTTCTCCATATGTGATGGTGAATCCGATCAGGATTGTGAATATCCGGATTGCAAGGACTTCTTTGTAAGTGCCTTCGGTTTTGTTCGATCCCGGAACAGACTTGTATGGATTGTATGCCTGACATTACAAGTTGAGATATAAAGCCGATTTCTTTCAAATATATTTCTGTTGGTGGCGGAGAATTTATTCTTTGCTTAACACCCTTCTTTGAGACGTACGAGCTCAAAGGTTATGTAGTTGAAGTTATCAGCGATATATTCCCAGTTTGGTAATGTGACATGCTGAGTGTTGCTGAAATGATCATTGTGTTGATTATTGTGATAGGATCATTTATTTGATCGTCTATCTTAGTGATCATTGTGTTGATCATTTGTTGACCCAAAGCATGGCTTTTGTATAAAGTATGTTTTTGTGGACGTGACTTCGTCGAGCCTCACACCCCGTGAATGGTCAAAACAGGAAAGAAGCAGCAAGGTTATGAGGGGTAGCACCCTTTAGGATGTGTCCATTTCCTTCTGGAAAAGGGTGGTATCATGGTATGGAGCCCAGATACTTACTCATGTTGAAAACACTTTGTTATGATTGTGTGAATTGATTACGAGCGCTCGGTTGATAAAGGTCCCAAAGGACCGGGGGATGGCATATTCGGTCAGTTGTTACTCAGTTAGGAGTAACCCGGCCTTGTGTTGGTAGAGATCCGGTTTGGTTCTCGGGGATGTCCATCCAGAGGCATTCTCATGTGGCAATGGGAAGTTCCTTGGCCTGACCATTTGTTGGAAATCCAATTCCCAATACGAAATTTGTACGGTATTAGTTGTAGAACCTGCCATTCACTTATGGTGGTCACCACTGTTTGGATGGTAGCTATAGTAGGCATAGTTCGAAATGTCTATGTTGGCTAAGATTTATATTCTACTTTCGAAATGAATTTTTCCTACACTATACACTAATAATAATATCAAATGTTATTTTAATTGCGTATCAAGCATCTTTGACTATCATAAGGAGAAATCTCCTCCGATTCTGCGTTTGCATGTGTGTGTGTGCGGGAGGCCTTATGGTAGTCTCATTTTTAAAAGCATTGCGAATTGATTAAAAATATTCCTCTATTTTGATTTTAAAGATAAATAAACTGTTTTGAGTTCTCACACCAGTCACATGACTGACTTGGAGTTTATTGTTTTCCTTCCTAAACTCTGGGTGCCCACCAATTTCCACACGGGCAGTTAAGAGTTAGGTTTATCAGGATATTCTGGATATTCTGGAGTTGCTGGAGGCAAGCTGGATGGCATGGCGTATTACTAGTTTATATAGTATTTCTTTTTCCGCTGCACTGTTTATTGTTGTATGATGTTGTACACTCTGATGTGATGATATGATGTAATAAAATGAAATGTAATGTAATAACTGATATAGTTCTTTGTTTAAAGATTATTCATTTATTATTATATGTTGTTCCGCTGCGAATTGTGAGATTCTGATGTTGTTCTGTTGTTTTCTTCTGTTCCGTTCTATTTTTGTTCTATTTTCTATTCTCCATTTTCTATCTTCTCTCTTCTTCTCTTTCCTTTTTCTTAAATTCTTTTTAAAAACCCATAACTTTCCGGTTTTCGGCCTTCGATTTCTCGGCAGTCGATAAAGTGAGTGTCGATGTTGAATTTTCGAAAGTCAAAAATTTTCGGGGCGTTACACTGCCTGTCGAACTTGCATGCTTTGTCTTGAACACTGCACTTGTACATATTCACTATCACTTGCATTTTTATCACCGCACTGTTTATTTGCATATAAAGTTGGATTTGCTTCATTTGAAATTCTGTTGCATACTCGCAGTGCATTGAGTCTTCTGTGCACTGTGGTGTCACTTGTACTGTTGTAATGTGTTGTTTACCCTTGTTTCTGGTTGCTTTCCACATTGAACTGGCTTTGATGTTGTACACTGTTTACTGTTAGTCGAGTTGTTATATTTGTGGTCTTTTATTTGGTATATTTGAGCAGCAGAACTTGTTACTGCATTCTTCATGTTGTAGCCTGGACTGGTGCACATTGTTTGCTGTCTTTGATCTTTCTGAAGCTCGAGTTGCACACTGCTCTGCACTGTGTCTTGTTTCATGTTTGAACATATTGCTGTGTTGATCTTGTACTTGTGTACTTCATATATGTGGGTGTTTGAAGGTTGCAACTGACTTGATTCACTTCATGTTTGTTGCCAGTTTACCTTGTATCACTGCTTCCATCCTTTCTTTCTCTGGCACACTTGTGTACCTGGTGTACTTGAGCTTCTGGCCTGTATTTGGTCTTTGTTGATTAATTGTTAACACTTGATTGCTCTATGCTTTGACATTGTATTCATCCCTCTAGTTGCTCATTTTCAAGTGCATGTTTCGATTCACTGTTGCACTTGCTCATTTGCACTGCTTCACCATTCTTGTTGCCTCTTGCAATATTGGTTTGGTTGTGCACTTGCTTGAGTTTCACTGGTACATGTACATTGCTGGAATGACTTCGACATTGTTTTGATGCTCTGTTTTTGACTTGTGAACTGCCCTGTGTTGAAACCAGTTTCAAAAACTCAGGTTTGACCTTGTGCTTGTGTCGTGATTTTAAATATAATGCACGTGAGTTGAACCCGGCTTTTCATTTGGGTTTGACCTGTGCTCACCTGTCCCTGTAAATCGATCAAGTGTATATCGATGTGCACGGCCTTGTGGCATGTACAGTGATACACTGTGCATGTCACATTGTTCGTGTGTGATAAATTCAAATGTAATTTATGACGAACAACCCAGATAACTGAGGCAAATATTATTTTCAAAAACCATATTTTATTTTATATTGCAAAAATATTTCTTTTTCAATTTTACTGCGTTAGTGAATATTTTTGCAGATTGCTCAGATGCTGGATTCAAACTGGAATGCAGTTGAAGACAAAATACGGGTGTGAGTGATATGTAGTGAGGTTATTAATGTAAAAACAATTATTTGTGATGTATTCAAAAATGTATATGTATAGTGAGAGCTTGAATTTGTACTATTCAAGATTGTAATAAATATTTGTTTGAATAAAATTTCTGTTTGAATTCAAATTCCATTCAAATTCTGTGTAATTTATTTTATTCAACAAATATTTATTTAATCTATGAAAAACAAAACAGTACATTACCAAATACATTTAAATGAATATATATGTTTATTATCATCAAACAAAAACATATAAGCGCATATTCATACATTAATCACATCTGATCATCTCCCAACTTTAATCCTTTGAAAAATTCTTTCGCACGATCGAATCCAGGCTTGTGCTTCGATAATGGTTTCCTTGCCTGTGAATGGCTTTCCACCAAGTTTGGAAAAACTTTGATATAAATCAGCCAGATTTGGTTGAGATTGAGTAGGAATAGCTGTTGTTGCAGGGACTTGACCAGCTAAAATGGTACTTCCCCGTCCCCTATCTCATCCTCTTCTTCCACTCATTCTTACTATCTGTAAATAGTAGGAAAACCAATTTAGGCATTCGGACGCGATATCTTAGGGAATAACAATAGTTAAAGAAAATAGAATGAGTAATTTGGGTTTCGGTTTCACAGGTTGTACTCGTTCTAGGGTATACTTCACCCTATCTCTAATGAGCCATCTAATGTGTTACACTCCGTAGCTAAAGTTCTTACTCAACCTTTAGCTCTGATACCACTTGTGACGACCCGAACTTGATGCCCGACAAACGACATCGAATCCGTATCGCCGGAGCTTGCAACAACATTAGATGATAAACAACACAACGGAAACAAAAGATGATATCATTGATACAAACATGAATACAATATCCGATACATCAATTTGATGCAATGATAATCACCAACATCAGACAATATATACAACACAACACCACAACGGAAATATAACACAATATGAGATGAGTCTTCAAGAGAATCCAATACTGCCACTCCAAACCAAACTCCAAAGAAAAAGTTCTAAACTTCAAGCTCGTCAAGATTTCACAAAGATAAGCAAGTGCGACCCATGAACTCCAAAGACTCCAAAATGTATCAAACAAAAAGCTGAAGGCTACCAAATCGATATCTACAACCTGAATATCTGAAAAACCAGACTCTAGATGGCCCGTGTGGAAATTTGTGGGCACCCAGAGTTTACAAAGGGAACAATAAATTCCAGGTCAGTCGTGGGACTGGTATGAGCAAACAAAAAATAGTTTTATCTTTAAAAACAAACAAAATAATTTAAATTTGAAATCTGTAATGCTTTTTGGAAAATGAAACTACCATAAGGCCTCCCGGCACACACACCATGCAGTCACACTCTTGGAGGAGATTTCTCCTTATGATAGTCAAACATGCTTACTACGCAAAAATCCTTTTGATATTATTATTAGTGCATAGTGGAAAACATTTTGAAAGTATAATATTAATATTAACCAGCATAGGTACCATTATATTATGCTAGCTATAGCTACCACCTGAGGTGGCAGGTTATACAATTGAAATGGTAAAGGGCTCGTATTGTTTGATTGGATTTCCAACAAATGGTTAGGCTAAGGAACTTCCTATTGCCACATGGGAACGCCTCTGGAAGGACGCCCTGAGAACCTACCCGGCTCTCTGCTAACACAAGGCCGGTTACCCCCTTCCCGGGAAGTAAAACCTAAGATATGCCACCCCCAGTCGTTTGTGACCTTTATCCGAGGATCCTCTACACCAAAAACATCACATAGTAATAAATTTATAGTGTCCACATGAGTTAAGTATCAGGGCTCAATACCATAATACCACCCTTTTCCAGAAGGAATGGACATACCCTAGGGGTGCTACCCCTGAAACCTTGTCGCATCTTTCCTGTTTCGACCATTACCGGGTTGTGAGGTCCTGATGCAGTCTCGTCCACAAAGCTATGCTTTTTCACAAAGTCATGCTTTGATCAACAAATGATCAGCAGCACTTCGTACGCCACGTTACCAAATTGGGAATGTATCACTAGTAACCATCAACTACAAACCTCTGAGCTCGTACGTCTCAGAGGAGGGTGTTAAGCTTAGAGAATAAATTTACTCCACCAAACAGAAATGTATTTGATAGAAACCAGCTTTACATGTCAAAGTGTAACGTCAGACACACATCCATTCAAGTCTGTTCTGGGTTCGAATAGAACCGAAGACACTTCCGAAGAAGCCCTTGCAATCCGGGTGTTCACAACCCCGATCGGATTCCCCATCGTTCTCGCAAACACCCGGTCTTCACCACCGGTCTTCAAATGCTATCCATAACGTCGTATCATTATCCAAAATGGGTTATATGACACATCATCGTTGATCACTGGTCTTCAAACACATCATCGTTGATCACCGGAGTCGATTCAATTAACCTAAAACACGAAATTACTGTTGAATCAAAATAGAACCAAAAATTCGAACTTCAAGAACCATACTCGTCTGAAAACCCCTCCGCCTCGCCGCTATACACCACCAAACCCCACGCCGCTCTGGCCAGAAGTACACGGATCCACCACGAACCTATCGCCACAAGTGCGATCGTTTGAATCACCGTGGCTACGACGCAATTAACTCTCAACTTCGACCTTCAAAACACAGTGTTAAACCCTAATTTGATCCCAAACTCAAGCCATGATGAATAGAAAATTTTGCTTGCAATTTTCCTACAATCTATGATCATTCCAGCATCCACCACCTCGATCCCGAAGCCCAATTCTTGATCGATCATCAGAAAATCGAGAGAACCCATTTTCTGTTCATCTCGCAAATGCCACCCTAATACGCAACTAAAAATTCCATTTTTTGTTTTAAAAATCATTAATTTCGAAATGGTTTTAGGTGAGGCAATCGAATCGATAATTCATGCAAATTAAAATTTCGATAGAATTGAAATTTCACTGTTTATTCATCTTCCAGACAAAACATTTTATATTTTCTTGAAACTATATTTTTAAATTTTTTAATTATGATGATTGCAAACATCTTTTGTTTTAATATTACAAGCTTGAAGGGGTTGAGGAAGATAGGATTGAATTTTTGAACTTAATTAGATCAACAGAAACATTATTTTCCTGATTCCAGAACATGCACACCATTATACACAAACAGACATATTTCACGCATGCATTCAAACTTGCCTACATCATACATTCAAACAACAGATCAGATATCAGGATTAAAAAGGTTTACTCACCTGATGAAGCTTTGAATAGAGCAGAGAACTGGAATGAGGTTTTAGCTTGAAAATTGATCTGAGTTTTTCTCTTTCTTTTTTTTCTTCTTACTGTTTGATCTAGTCTTGCATTGATCCTGGCTTAGTTACTTGATGCTAATCGAATTTCTAATTTTTTTTTGATTCAAATCTACATGGCTTGGACTGTTTGCTTTGCCTGATTTCCAGACTTTGTTTTCAGGTTTGTATCTTTGCTTTGATAACTTGCTTTTGTTCTAAGCTTTAGAATTTGTTTTCTCAGGTTTGAAATTGTTTGTTTGATATTTTTCTAGATATTTGAAGAATAGTTGATTTACATGTTTTTTTGAATTAGATTTGCTTTTGCTCTGGTTAAATTTCCAGACTTTGATTTAAACCTCTGGCTTTGATCTTTATTTCATTTTGAATTTTAGGAGATTTCGAATTCTTTTGTTTTTCTCAGACATGAGAAGTACTTGAGAAAAAAAATGGAAACAGCCTGCTCTATTTTTCTTTTACATGTTTTCTAATTTTTATTCAAAAGAAAAATAATCCCTTTGCCACTTGTCCCATTTCATTACATTTGTAATTTACATATTTTCTTTTATTTACAAATGTCACAAAAATCATTTTTATGTTTATATCCTTGGTTCAATTATTTTTGCAAATTTGTTTTTAACCCTTTATGTAAATAAACTTTCATATCTTAACATATGTCTTAATTTTAAAAATGTTTATGTCTTTAATATTTTTACCTTTGCATGAATAAAATTTATTTCAATTACTTTTCACATTCAATCTTAATTTAGTTCAACATATTTACATATATACATTTATATATTTTACATTCACACTTTTCTTATCATTTCTATTATTTCCATGTGTACAACTCTTTAAAAGAAAAGAACGATTTGAAAATCTTGATTACATATTGACAAATAATCACATATATTTATATAAGAGAATTTAACTTAAAAATAATCCTTTGTAAATTATTACTTTAATTCTTAAATTACATCTTCTAAATATTAATGTATTAAATTTTTTAGAAAATAAACTATCATTAACTTTTTATTAATCTCAAAGCTTTGAAATTCTATTTATTTCCAATGCATTTATTTTTCTAAACCCAATATTTATTTGTAAAAGACTTACACTTAAATTTCAAATCAAATTTCTATTTATAATCAAAATTTTATTTACTCTGGAAATTTCTAATTAATTCACATATAATCACACAATTTAATTCCAAAACTAAATTAATTGTCAAATTAAACTTGGCTAAATTTCAGGGATGTTACAGCAAAATCCTCTTCTCCCTCTTCCTTTCTCCTCTATCAATCAAATCATTCCACAAACAAAAATTAAATTAAGCAAGGATATACATATAAGCAAATCAGAGAATTAAGAATAAAAATTAGGGAATTTACAGTGAATTAAAAAGGGGAAAAACATAGCAAATTAAAAAAGATAGAGATTGAAGCTAAGGACGACATGTGAGTGGATTTATTTATATATCTTTTAAGTTTAAGATATATTATCGTTAAATTCCCATTTAGATAATTTTATTCAATAATTAATCTTATTAATTAAGTTATGCTGAACAATAAGGAATTTATAATTTATTTACAGTATTAGTATTTATTTACATCTGTTTCTACGTTTTGGATTTCTATGCAAGCGTCATTCTTCTTCTATTTTCTCCTCTTTCGTCATGTATGGATTAGAATAGATTAAACATGAATATGAATTTAATAATTAAGAATACTGAAATAAAGGAAATAAGATGTAAAGTAATAAAACTTTGAAGAATGGAATTACTGTAATAAATTACATTAAAATGAGAAAATTTAATTAATCTAATAACTGGATTTGGGAGTGACTAAAAGGTTAATTGGTTGGTTTAGAAAATAGGATGCATTTATACAATTTAATATTTAAAAGACAACAATGAACGTAATTGCTAGAATAAAAGAGATAAAAAGATAATTGGTCTAAAATAGAGAAACCACTGCATTTTACATTATTTCAAAATAGTAAAAGAAATATCTAGCAGTTACGGATTATTGTTTATAGTTTAATATTAAAATATGGAAATGTACTTTTGAATATAGTTTTCATAACCAACCAAATAAAAAAGAATTACATTCTAGAATAGAAGTTAATAAGACAAAGTATGACATGAATTAAGTAAATGAACTTGAAGATGTAAACGATAATGAACCTAGGACTGTATTCACTACGTAGACTATTTAAGAAGATAATTATTATGATAAGTGAATTATATAATATAAGAGAATAAAAGAATATTCTATATCATTATAAAATAAGGCAGATTAGAGCAGAAAAGAAATGTTGGAATTATGTACGGACTATAAAAGAAGAGAAAATGACAATTACAGGTAGAACTATAACATAGGCTATAATTAAGTAATAAGAACGGAAAAGCTTATTTTGAGACTTTGAATAAATTAATGAGCAATAATAATGGTAGAAGCTTATTTAAATAATTTACATTAAGTCAACAAGCAAATATAGTATGAATGGTAAAAGAGGCTTATTTTAATGAACTTAAGATTTATATTAAGTTAAATAAGCAAGATAATGAATGTGGCTCATACCAACAGCATTCCCTATAAAATAAATGGAAATCTCACAATAGATCGAGGTAAGAAAAAGGAAAGAATATGCTAATTAGGGTAAATAATTAGGCAACAGAATAAGAAAGTAAACTAAACGCACATTAAAATATTAGACTTGGGTCTAATAAAAGAATTGAGATACGTTTGGAGTAGCCCAAAAGATGAAGCGTCTAACGAAGTAGTTCATCATGCATTTTAGGAATGGAGAAGAATGTACAACTTAGTATTTTTGGGTTTCAAGGAAGTACGAGACTTCAAACGGACGCAAGGATACTCTAGGATGGCCTTCTGGGTAGGCCTAACGAAGCTGCACACCTGGAGGCAGGTCTGTAGGTGTTCCATTAAGAGAGTATGTCTAAACTACATTTTCATTATAGGCCTAACGAAGCAGACCTTTGTAGGAAATCAGAAGGGTTTGGAGTTCATAGTTGGGTATTCATATGTCTAGTACGTTGAAGTAAGCTTAAGGATAGTCGCATGCGGATATCGGCCAGCATCAAGACCAAGAGAGATTTCGGGAAAGACTATAGTTAAACCAATAGGTCGATGATTCTTTCACTATCGAGACATTAGATGAGGGGCACTGCCTTTTGGATGTTAGATTGTTTGCAGTAAGGCACGACCACTTAAATCTTTAGAAGTCCTTCGGTTAATTGAGGGGTGGCTGCGTGGGGCCATAGCCATAATAAAAAAGAGGTAGACCAACTAGAATATCTGTATTGTAGGCCTAACAAAGCAGTCCTTTATAGATATAGAAAATCACCGACTGAATTCCGCACAAAGTATACCTTTTTGGCGGGATTCAGATAGTAGACAGAACGATTACGTAGTCCTCAATGTGTGCACTGAGTAGTACATTGTGAATGTCCGAGCGCAGGCATAGACTAGTACGGACGCGATTTACGTTTTCATAGTAAGTAGTGGAGCATCTGTATTGTAGGACTTATGAAGCGGTCCTTTACAGATGTGGCTACGGAATGCTCACGGAGAAAGAAGATGGAGTATCTGTATTGTAGACCTTACGAAGCAGTCTTTTACAGAAATAGCTAAGGAGCAAGACGATGGAGCATCTATATTGTAAGCCTTACGAAACAGTCCTTTACAGATATAGCTATGGACCATGACAATGGAGCATCTGTACTATAGGCCTTATAAAGCAGTCCTTTACAGATGTAGTTATGGAACGCTCTCGATGCAAGACAATGGAGCCCTTTTCGAGGAGGATATGAAAGGTATCATGGGTGGTACATAGGACCAATATGTTCATTGGGCGTATAGCTACATATATGTATATATTAGTTATTATGTTTTAATCTACTATGGAGTAGATGGGCAAGGTTCACGAACAGAGGCAAGAGTATTGTAACCTAATGACCTAATATAAGAGTACATGGAAATAAAACGATATATGTAGATTAAGCCTAAAAGTATATAATTTATTCGTTTCCCAGAACTTTTGTTCTAACCCCTCCTTATAATACCCTACAGGTTAAGTGGATGGCAGAGACTTCCCAGCTATAAGACACTTGTTTAGAGAGTGTTATTATAATGGTGAGTATTTACTTACTATTTATTTTAGTCAATCTGCTATGAGATAATAAATTGAGCTTTGATAAATTTGTCTTCGCCTATTTGCAGGATACCAGATACCAAACTCGGGCTTCAGTGGGCATGGGTTTTAGCATTTTTGCAAAAAATCCGGATGCACTGAAATTCGGGTTGTTACACTACTCCTTTGACCAAGCTCTATCCACCCATGCAAATAAACGAGTCATAGCCTACTCTACCATAACTCGATGCCGACTCATCCTGATGACTCGGTACCAAATCTTACCTTTGTCTCCAATTTTGGTACGAATCATACTATAGGTTCCTAATTTGCTTCAGAGCCTTCCCTTCAAGTTTCGTCCAATCCCAACCAACTTTGCCTCCAATTTGGCCAATTCACCGACCTATCTTCCTAAACAACCAAAAAACTAGCAAATAACATCAAAGCACAACATACAAGCATATGATCACAACAATTACATCCACTCATACATGCCACACAATCAATCAAATGAACAATACATAGAACTATAGCAATCAAGCAATTTCTAACCCAAATCTAAGCAATTATCAATATATTAACTTGAGTGTGGTGAATTACTAAACAATTCCTAAATATCATCTTAGAATTTATCAATTTAGCGCATAAACATACGTTAACATGTTATTAAAGTCAGAAAAACGATTTTAGAAACAAAATAATTTAAAAACCTATAGTTCTATCTTGTAAATATGCATAGGATAGTGGGAAGTCGTAAAACACTCAACAATTACCAAACTCAACCAATTTTTGTGTAGATCTAATCCGGACAACAAAGAAAAGCACTTCAAATCAAGCAAATTGATCCTCTATATCTTCTAATTGAGGACCTAATCTCTAATCCACAATGTAGTTTGATTTAGAGAATAATTTGGATGAATTAGGATGAATCTAGGGCTAATTAGGGTTTAACCTTGATTTGGAATGAGAGGGAATCTAACTTGACTCCTACGGCCCCTGTTTGTAGTAATCTCTAATTAGACAAATAGGCCAACTAATGGGCTTAATTAATTACACACTAATTCTGGCCAACAGCCGTTAAAACTTAAAACAACCATAAATTCCTAATGTAAGTCCGTTTTTCTGTTATAACCACTGTACAAAATAGGAAACCCTCATCTTGAAGTAATAGAACTGGTTTGGGACTCTAATTGACTCCTATCAAAAGTTATAGTTCAAACATGGTTTTTAGGATCAATATGATCATGTGGAAATTCAGTAAAAATCATTGGTGTATAAAATGTCCCTAAGAGTCATATCCCAAAATTATAGAATCATACGACCTCACATGAATAAAATAAAAATATTTTACGATCCTTCAATACGTAAAATATGGGTCGTTATATTATGCAGGATTAAAAGAAGGATTATACTACATATAATGTTTTCACTTGCTCTTCAAAGCAAGGAGGGGTCCAAAAATAATTACTTGCATTGTTATCAATTATAATTTATATTTTGTACAACAAACATTATATCACAACAATACATAAATCAGTTGGTGGTGCACTCACCTAAGTCCAAACCAATCCAAGACGTGGAAACTCCTGCGATGAGTGCAACTACGAAGACGGCGCCTCTATTGGACCTCGTATGCAAAAATTACTGATTTTATAAGATTTTAGATTAAAACTTTAATTAATTAACCTAATTAACTACATAATTACCTTAATCAACCTATCTCCCTTTCTTCCCTAAATCAGTTTCTTGTTCCTATACATGCACGCATATAACCCAACCCTCAAACATGCGAGTGCACGTGCATACACTCTAACACGGAGCTTTGCTCCATGAAACCAGCTGCTGACGATCTACTCTTTGCACGAGCTTCACGACACACCCAACAACCCATGCTTAATCACCACCTACTACATTCGACTTGTAGCCCTCATGTCCTTGAACATGGTGTCGGATACCACCACAGGCAAACACTAAAGTTCCAACCGACGCCAATCATCTTCTCTCGCTACCACAAGCTCAATAGCACCATCGATTTGACCTCTAGCCTCCTCTTTCTCATTGCGGCCTGAAGCTTCACTAATGACAAATGAAGTGTCACACATCTCTTCCTGAAGCCGCACTACATATAAATGCCTCCACGAGCCTGCCTTCACACGACCAACCCAAATCCTCCTTCGCCATGGCCTATCTCCACTTCAATCGCCATCAAACCCAAACCCTAACTTGGTCAACAAAAGTCATGCATCACCAAAAGTTGCCGTACCTAACTTTGCACACACCAAATCGAAGCCCTCACTCATACAATCCTAATGGATCCAAAATCGACTTCATTCCTCGCCTATTGCTCTCGAAACAATTGAAAGAATGAGAGGAAGAGTAGCGGCTTTGTTTTCTAAAGTGAAGAAAGAAAGAAAGAAGAAATCTCTCAATACATAACGGTCATTCATCATTTCCTAATGGTATCACAATCATTGGCAACCAAAGAATAGTCATATTTAATACTTAACAACAATTCAAACTTTAACAAAAAAAGATCGCGGTTTTCCCAAGTTTAGAAATCTCTTATCGCACAAGAATGATAAACAACATACTAAGCCCACCTTATGCTCAGGTTATTACTTAGTCGATTACTCATGTTACCTCGGAACAATTCGAAGGGTCATTCTCCAAACTCTCCACAAGCTAACAAAACATAGCATAGAAACATTATTAAAGCCTGTATGAAGCAAATGGACCATCCGTGCACAATCTCTAATCTGATTACTCGCTTGATCACATAAATTTCACTTCCGAACTAGTATAGATCACTTGATCTCTCTAGCATTGACTTTGATAATGTTCCTTAATTAGAAACCTCTGTTCTCCTTACATATCCATATACTATGATAGTAAACTTCAAGATCATATCAAGAATGCGTATCCACTGTTCACCATCAAGAATCAAGTTAAAAATCTAAACTTAAACTGGCGTGAATCGCCTCGAAATCATGTACTAGAATCCTAAATCAAGAACTATCATGCAAATAAAATGATGCAACAATTTACGTACTTTATTCCAATTGGTTTCTTAACTAGACCAATTTACTTTTCATTTTAATTCAAATTCATTTTCCATGTAAACAATTACTCAATATTATAAACATTTCAAAAATCCACAATTTCATTTTTAAACCTTTCCAGGCTTAATTTCATATTTTATATCGCTCCACTGCATCCTAGGAGCATATACAAAAAGATCCAATTCATTTTACTTCACAACTGTGTTGAATAATTTAAAACTAGTTAAATCCTTACCATATTTTCTATTCAAGAGTTACAAAAACTTAGCTTTTATATTTTTTTTTAAAATAACTTAGCTTTATTTTTTTATATCCATTCGAAAAATTTTGACTGTCCAAAATCACTGAAAATTCCATCTTGCCCGAATAATTGAAAACTACTAATTAATACATCAAATAAGATGCGCAACCAAACTAGTCTAATGCAATACACGAGTCCATAAAATATCTTACTTTAGAACTAAACACCGGTTTTATTTTAATCATTTGAAATAATATGTACTTGTAACTTTTGTATATCAAATCTTACTTTTAGAATTTAAACAAAATTTTTTTTTATAAAAACAAATATGAAGCAAAACTACTATAGTAGCATCCCCCACTTTGAAACTCGAAAATGAACGCCAACGATGTTATAGTCATCATCAGAATTATTTTTCAGCGATGGAAGTGAGTTCAGTACTTTCAATCTCTTTAGAAATCCTTTTGAAACCATTTCTGTACATAAATACTTTCGAATAATACTAATATTATTTTCTCTTCACAAACTTTGAAAAATAATCTACAAAAACACCGGAATTTAAGTTCTTAAATTCTTAGTTTAAATCCTTTTTTATTTGTAAACAAAATTTATATAAAGTTACTTCTTATATAAAATCATTTTAGAAATATTTATTTTTTGTTTAAATTACAATAAAAAACTTTTATTAAATTTTAATCCAACATTATCATCGAATGCCTTGTAGTCAGACTATAAAACTTAACTCACAAGGTACTCGTTTCAATGTCCCTACTATTACTATCTACCTACCTAAAACTGCTCATAAATTAGCCGAGCACAACCAATCAAACAATGAATAATAATAATAATTAAGTGTTGTCATTTCCTAAGAAACAAACACATCATAAAGAACTATATCATTTTTTGAAAATTATTCTTTTATATATAAATTCAATCTTAGGTAAAATTATTTCATTTGCTAATTTCAAAACAATACCATGTTAGTCTGCCTTGTTCAAGTGTTTAGAGATCTCTATCAATAATATTAGCAACACATACTGACTAGAATCCATAAACCACTCAACAGACCAATTAATACAATATAAAACATTTTTTTATAACAATAATATGTACGTACTCTCGTGTATATAATACATTCAACTCATAATAAGGCATTCTATTACCCTTTCTCTTAATGAATTATACCCTACTTAAGCCAAGGTTTTCGCTTAAACTTTAGCTCCGATACCAAATGTAATGAACAATATTTTCCACCGTTGAATGTCGACACTAATACATACACAGTATTCATGTGCCGCACACTCAAGTGTAGGAAAGAAAGAACGTTAGGGTAAAAGAAAACATAAGAAGAAACAGAATACGAAAAAAGAACAGAACATTCAAATCTCACATGCGGAATGATAATATATAATATCTCAAAAGAACTTAAGAATACTTTAATATACATACAACAATCATAGTAAATTAACCTATCATCAGCCTGAAAAGTTATAATAGCCTATCCTCACAAATGTTGATAGATACAGAACAAGTAATGAGGTAGAAAATAAATACGTGGCAGGTCCCGAAGACATCCAGTTCATCTCTTAAAGCTCCAAAGAGTCTAGCTAAATTTGGAAATATATACGAGGCTAACTCAAACATTATAAGAACATAACACCCGGTTTAGTCTAGTAAACCAGCGTGAGAACCTTAAATCATATGGATTTTATATTTATAAAGTCATTCAAAAAATAAAGGTATCTCATAATACGGATGAGTTTTTACCTTACTATAATCAAACCATTTTTATCAGAAAATCCAGTGATATTATAATAATGTCTAGGGTGTGAAATATAAATAATCAAGTAGTTGTGATGCATGTAAGTGTACATCACAACAATAATAGGTATGTAATCCAAACCACTAGGCGCGTTCACTAATTGTGTAGAATTCTATGGCGGTGCCATCGGCACTTCGAGCACAGTCCTCCTACACAACAATCAAAGATATTCTTGCAAAGCAACATACATCCCTAGATGATGCACATAGGAAATACATAGCTGACCACAACATGAGGCCGAGTGGACCGTTACGCATGCATAACTATAGGTATCTCTATGGTAGAGTATGCCTGCACCATTGGTTAGCTAAACCCCTGGTCGATACATCCTACCTCTGGTTTTAGTCACATCCACTGGTGAGGCTACGTCCGGCTTTCCAACACACGAGTAACAACTTGAAAAGATCTAAGAATTATGTATGGATTCACATATCTCAACAGATTTTGGAATCATACATGAATTATCATATCTCAATAGATTCAGATCCATACATGGATACCCATATCTCAACAGATCTCAGAATCATACATGGATTCCCATATCTCAACGGATCTTAGAATCACACATGGATTCCTATAACCTAAATAGATCATGAACAACTTCATCTGTTTGAGCATTTCAATCAGATCTCGGATCTCCATATAGATTTTAGCATCTCCAACCAATCATGAACCTCTACCAAAGAATAGAATACGTATATGGTTTTGGAATTGTTATGATTTTGAGTCATCTCATATAAGCACACTCTTTCGCTTAGTGGGTGCTCCAAAACCAATCAATCTATTTCTAATAAACTCAACTCCGGTTCTTTGGAAATAAACACACAATACATAAAAGCGGAGATCACTCCTAGCTGGACAGGGTCTAATTTTCTTATCATTTGACCAAGAAGAGAAAAATGAGTTTATACCTATAGTATAGCATCATGAATACATCTGTACAGTATAATTTCCGTGTTTCTTCTAGATATTTTTAGAGTTGTATTTGGTCATTTTCATACACCAGTAATCACATAAGCATGATCAATATGATTGACACACACAAGCACGATTAAGTCATATAAACGACTTCTAATCCCCTTTTATTTAATTAATCCTTTATTAATCTAAACCTTATTTATTAGTAAAATTCCTTTTTAGCTAATAACACTTTTTCATTAATAAAATTTAATTTATTAATTAAACTTCACTTTTATATTAAAACTTCACTATTCATTTCTACGCATTTCAATACTCTCAAAAGTATTCATAGACTTATCTCATTGGTATAAGTATATTCATAAATCAATAAAAAGTTTTACTTACTTAAAACACAATCAAAGAGGTTAAAAAATGTCACTCAAATCTTGTTATTATAACCCTCTTCTCTCTTTTATACTTTAAAACCTTTACTTTTTTATCTTTTCCCAAAAGATTCAATACTTTATTATTTTTAAATTCCATTATTAAAGATCTAATCATTTCCCAAATTCATTTAATAATATTTTACCTCTTTAAAATATTATTCAAGGGTTTAAAAATAAATGTTACTAAACATTATTTACAATAAACCCAAAACACTTCACTTAACTTGTGACGACCCAGAATTTTTGGACATTTGAAATTTGAATATTTAATTAATTTAGATATTTAAAGGTTAGTTTCATACTCGAATTTTAGATATCAGAGTTTATTTGGGTAATTTAATTATTGAATTTAATAAATGGAAATTGGGTAAAATGTTGAATCTTGATTTTTAAGCTGGTTAAAAATATTTCAAAGGCTTAGAAAATTTATATTTATAATACTGGAAATAATAGAAGTTTTAAATTTGAATTTGGTAGTGTTTTGTTCAGTTTTAAAAATATACAGATTAAATCGATATTTAAGAATTGCCTTTCGAAGCACAGTCTCGAAATTCGACGAAACCAGCTCCATTGGATAAGTAATAGTGTATTATTATCAAATTTCAATTTTCGTAGTGTTTGGAGTGATCATTTGACCGTACGGTAAGTAAAAGCATTGAATTTAAATCGAAAATTCAGTATAATAATAAGGTCCAAGAAGCTATCTTCTCCATACGATCGAATTAGGGCTTGAAACCTTTTCCATTTCGTTCAGATTAGGGATTTAACATTATAAACGCCTAGCGGAACGCCTCGATAGGAGGTCGAAATTTTGAGTTGCATAATTCGAGACGATTTAAATTTAAATATAATATATATATTGACTAGTCAAAACTTTATTGATTTTTTACCATATTTTGGCCACTTGTCTGCTGGGTCATGCCATTTGTCGTGCACGTAAAGAATTTTGAAAACACGCATTTGTTGAAAAAATAAGAAGAGATACTCGTGCCAGATAAATTAAAAAAAAGAAAACAAAATCAAACTGTTCATAATTCAAAATCGAAATTACAGAAAATTAATGGCGACAGTCGTCATCCTCTTCCCTCTTCTTAAATCACTACTCCCCATTTCCCTTCTCAAATCGAAACGATTCTGTATATAGAGAAAAAAAAAACCAAATCCAATTTTTCATTCTCTTCGGAAAAAAAGTAATAGCATTCGAACCCATATCAAATAGAAGCGATAGAGATCCGAAGTCCCTTCTCTTCCCTCTTGCTTTCGATATCGGGTCGACCATCTGAAGGAAGAGGGAGCACATTGCGACGTTGTCATGACGTTTCAGGCGAGTTTGAGCGTGGCCGCGTGGCACTATTGTGATGACCCAGAATTTCGGAAAATTTAGATTGGAATATTTAATTCATATTAAATATTTGAAAGGTTAATTTTAACTTGAATTCCAAATATCGTTATTTACTTGATAATTAAAATTTTGAATTATATAATTTGAAATTGGGTAAAATTTTGAATATGGAGTTTTAAGCCTGTTAAAAATAATTTGAAGGCTTATAAAATTTATACTGATGATACTTAAGATAATAGAATGGTTACAATTTAATTTGAAGATGATTTGTTAAGTTTTAAAAATATATCGTTTAAATCGATATTTAAAAATAGCCTTCTGAGGCGCAGTCTCGGAATTCGACGAAATCAGTTCTATTGGATCCGTAAAAGTTTGTTATTAACGGATTTCAATTGTCGTAGCAATCGGAGTTGTCGTTTGACCCTGGCAGCTCAAAACGTATAAAAACTATTTTAATCGATTTAATTTAAAACTGATCTTTTACTTCCGTAACTTGCGCATATGATTGAATTAGCCTCCAGAACACGTTCCATTGTGTTCGAAATGCGGATAAAGCCTTGTAAACGCCGGGCAGCATACCTCAATAGGGGTTCGGAATTTTGAGATATGTTAAACGAGATATTTTGGATTAAATAATATTATAAAATTCCTAAGTCAGACCCTATTACATCCCATCAACCAACCTAGCCGACCTAGGAAACGTGCTTGAGATGCTTTCTTCCTTTCTTTTCTTTCAGTCCGTCATTTCCCCTTTCACTTTGTTAAATTACGTAGTACTCTCTTTTCCTTTCCTCAATTCGAAATCATTTGCAAACAGAAAAAAAAAATCAATGGCCGAAATTTTCTCGCTCTTCATCTCCTTTCCCTTCTGTTCGATTTCAATAAAAAGGAAATATACAAGCCGAAGTCCCACTTTTTTAAAATCGAAATCAAATTTCGTTTCGTTCGAACACGATTGTCTCGTATCTGTTCAAATCAAAATCAACGTTCGTTTGAAATTTATTCAAGAGGGGAGGGGGCGAGCTTCTCAAATTTGTCGAGATCGAAGAATCAACGCGACGTCGTCGCGATTCGGACAGGCACGGCTTGAGGAACTTGATAGTTTTGTCGATCTGATGTTTGCTTGGGATTCGACTTAGGGAAGTATGGCTTTCGTTTCGAACAAGGGACGATGAAGTCAGGTTCGGGGCATCGAGGCGCCTCAGTGGATCAAGTGTGGCACAGTGCGATGGAGTTGTGGAAGGCACGACATTTTAGGTTCGCGGATGGGTCGCGAGCAGATCAAGTTGGTCGCATGCGTCAGAGCTTACCGAGGTGCAGTTGCCTGAGTTGTTTTTTTCAGCTAGGTATTCATTCTTTCCCCTTTCGATTTAGCTTGATTTTTCAGGGAGATATTTGAATATAGATAAGAGGATATAAATGCAGTAAGATATAAAATAATTATGTTTTTAATTTAGTAAATATATATATGTATTAACTCACATACATATTTTTATTCAAAATAGGAAATAGGAAAATTATTTTTGTAGATTAGATTTGAAAACAGAAAATTTTAATTTTGGCATGACAGGAAATTATATAGTAGGAATTTTTAATATTGAATTTTTTTCAAAATCTATATAGATTTTTGTTTTAGTATATAATGTTCTTCTTAATTGGAAATTATTTTTATCTATTTAAAATATAGATCTACATAGATAAACAGTAAATATGTATATATATAAATGATTTGGGTAAATATAAGATTTAAAATCTTGGAGAGGTTATAACGATTAGATTTTCAGAATGTATATAGTTTATTTATGCAAAAGGAAATTTATTAAGATTAAAATTATAATTTAAATCAAATTATGAATGGAAATTTATTTTCGATAAGTTCGAATGTTAATGAATCGTAAATTGTTATACAAGGTCAAATATGGAAGGAAAACAAGGCGAAATGGAAATGGGTTGTAGACAAATTAAAGGTGAGTTAATCTCACTCATTTGGGTTTAATTTAAACTTAAATGGTTAAATGTAAATAATTGGTTGATTGAATCAATTGATTTGATGTGCTATATTATATATAGTAGTATATAGTATATATTGGGTGATTGATTTCCCGCATTATTTAGCGGATGAGACCCTATGCGCCGCATAATAGCGGATGATATTATATAAATCCCATATACCGCGATATTCCACCTCAAAGTGGAATTGGTATGGTGCTAACATCTGTGGATGCAGGGAAACATGTTGGAGGAAACGAACTGGATTCCTCACAATATAGAAATTATTTTCATAATTGATGATGCATTTTATTTATATCCTATGAAAGATTAGTTTGGGAATTAAATTGTGCTGTTATGATTGGATAAGTATAATTTGGGATTCTAAAATATAAATAAAATAAATTGGGTGGTTTGATAGGTAATTACTTAATGTAATTAATAAAATATAATTACGTAGGGAAGTAATTAATAAATAACTACTGGATGTAATTAGTGAATGATGATTTGTTAATAGAAGTAAATTGGGTATAATTACTTTGTGTAATTAATCAAGAGATTAATTAAGATAATTAATTAAGGATTAATTAATTTATTTAATGAAGTAAATAAAAAGGTAGATAATTACAGGTTGAGATAAATCAAGAGTGATTAATATTTGTGGTTTAATTAATGATTTAATTATTTAATGTAATTAAATTAGATTGGTATAAATTGAAATGTAATTAGAAATCGTTAATTTATATAATCTATGATGTAATATAATATCGATTAATTAAGATTAATTAATCAATAATAACCAATTTATGATAAATTAATTAATAACTAATTAAGGATTAATGTAATTAATTAATTTGTGAAGTAATTAAAGATTAATTATTGATTTTGATTAAGAATAATTAATTTGTATGATTACTTAAAGATAATTACTTGAATGTAATTTAAGGATAATTAATCCAGGGTGATTAATTAAGATGGATAATTAAGGGATGATTGATTAATTGATTTGAAATTAATTAATGTTAAAGGAAGGAATCTAAGTGATTGAGGTTAGTAATTCAGTTAGAATTAATTAAATTAACTTGGAGGTGATCAAGTTTGCTTATGGGTGATTAAATGGTATTGGATGCCTTGAATGAGACTCGAAGAGACCGGGGTCGGGTATTAGGAAATACCCGAAACCACTTCGAATTTTTGTAGATTGATATGTGAAATCTATAGGCTGGAATGAAATGATTTGAGTGAATTGGACTATTTAATCTAAGTTTTGGTACTTAGAAAATTGATCTGTGAAATAAGCGATGTCTATAACAAATTGTGATTTGTAAGTTGATATGAGTTACCCCGGGCTTTAAATGAGTTCTTTGCATTAGAATTTCATGTTAGATGAGTTTACTCACGCTGGTTTCCAGCCTGACTCGGGTGTTACTTTGATGTAATGCTCAGGTCAGACCGAGTATTACAGATTTTCTGGTAAGGACGTTCTAGAGCTCAGAAGGCGAGCCGGATGGCAAGAACATAAGGAGTGTTTCTGCTGTATTATATTCGTATATCTAAGACATGATGATTGTGTATATCCAGTGTCTGTATATATGTCACTACAAAAAAAATACCATATTACAACGCCTATTTTATAACGGACTAGTTGCCCGTTGTAATAGAAGGCTATTACAACGGTCCATTTAGGACCGTTGTCATAGATGCCCTATACAATGCCCTTTTCACAACTAGCATTGACTGCCCGTTATAATAGAATGCTATTATAACGGTCCATTCATGCATGTTGTAATAGGTGTCAATTTAACAATGAGCTAAAAATGTCCGTTGTAATATGTGCCAATTTTACAACGGTCATAAAATCCCCGTTTTAACCGATGCCAATTTTACGTTAATCATCTGCTCACGTTTGATGAAACCATTTTTCGGGAAGTTTCTAACGCCCGCCAATATTTAATATTTAATATTTAATATTTAATATTTCATAATTAATAATTACTATTAAATAATTTCTATTAAATCACTAATAATTAATATTAAATAATTGCTATTAAATAATTAAGAATTAATTATCAATACTTAATAATTAATAATCAATAAATAGTATTAGTTTTTAATACTTAATATTAAAAATTTAATAATAGATAACTAATATTAAATATTTAATAATTAATAATCGGTAATATATACATAATCATCAACTTTAAATATTTAATAATTTCCATTTTTTTCTCTCGTTAATTTACTACAATTCAAATATTCAAACGGCACATAAAAACAAGGAACGTCACAGCTGTAACTGGCTCGACAACAATCATCGCGAAAGCTATGTTGACATTAAATGTCGGGTTCATTTTACACAGTAACAACTTACCATACCAAACGTTACAAATTTAAAAATATAATATCACGCACACTTGCATCCGACATAGCCAAAAGTGGGTTTAAATGACTCCAAAAAGATAATTAATCAGCAGTCAGTCTAGGGCTGTCAATGGGTCGAGTCGGGTCGGGTTTGGGTCGGGTCAAGTCGGGTTCGGGTTGATTTTAAATGGGTCGGGTCAACCCGTTTATTAAACGGGTCGAAAATGCTCAACCCGAACCCGACCCGTTTATAAACGGGTTGACCCGACCCAACCCGTGTAACCCGATTATAAATGGGTCGGGTCGTAAATGAGTCAGGTCAACCCGTATAAGGTGTAAACGGGTCGGGTCAACCCGTATAAGGTATAATTGGGTCGTAAATGGGTCGGAACGGGTCGTAAACGGGTCGGGTCAACCCGTATAACCCGTATAAGGTACAAACGGGTCATAAACGGGTCGGAGCGGGTCGTAAATGGGTCAGCTTAACCTATATACTGTATAAACGGGTTGTTAACGGGTCAGTTTCGGGTTAGCGGGTCAACCCGAAACCCACCCGTTTATAAACGGGTCAAATTCGGGTTGACCCGAAAATGACCCGCCAATTAAATGGGTCGGGTTAACCTGCTAATTTCCGTGCGGGTTTCGGGTCGTGTTTCGGGTCGCATAGGAAATTGACAGCCCTAAGTCAGTCTTCGTTTTCCCTCCACGCTTTCATTTTTCCCTCCACTCATTTCCCCTCTCTTACCCTTATTATTATACATATAATCTTTTTCTTTAAGCTTTAACTCACTCTCTTTCTCTTATATCCACTCGATAATCACTGTTAAATCCCCTCAATCTACAACTCTTCTAATGGATCTCCCTGATTCAAAGGTAATCGATTACTAATCTCATTAAATTTCATTTGGATAGTGCTAAATCAATATATGAATTGCAGCAATCCAGATCTACAGATCCCAGCGATACAGAAACTCCAGATTCCAATTCAAATTCGAATTCGAAGCCGAATCAGATCAGAACTTGCTCCGACTGCAAAACGACGAAAACCCCCGTTTGGATAGTCGACCCTAACGGACCCAAGGTAAGTTTGATTTTTTATTGCTTTACCGTGCTAAAGATCTGATTTTTGGAAAAGGGTAAGTGTTGATTTTCGATTTGATGTTCGATTTGATACTCGATTTCAGACGCTGTGCAATGAAAAGGGTAAGTGTTGAATGATGTGTAACGAAAAGTGGTTGACGTTAATCAAGGTGGATGAACTGATGTGTTGATGTGGGAGACAGTGGGTTTAAGTTGGAGGTTGTGTTGTGACAAGGATGTTGATTGGGAGGCAGTGAAAGTTGTTTCTGTAGTGGTGGAGGAGGAGTTCTATCAGTTGGGGGAGATATAGTTAATGACAAGTTTGGCTGGTGGTTGATGGAGGAATGTTTCAGTTAGAGTGTGAAGTGGGAGGAAAATGTGGAGTTTGTTTGTGAGGCAATGTGAAGTGGTTCCTGGGTTTGGGCGTACATAAAGGCGCTAGATGATGTTGTATTACAGCAGTTGGTCAGTGAGGAGGGAATAAGTGAAGGAGATCCGAAGAGGTAGCAGGTTGAAATGCTACTGTTGGTAGAAGAATGATGTGCACGGGGTTATGTTGAAATGTCACTGTTGAAATATAAAGTGCATAGGCAAATAGACTAGTATGATAATGTCACTATTGAAATGTATGAGAAAAGTGAAAAATAAAGAAAATTGTAAACAGAGAGTAGTGAAGTGAATAATATTTGTTTTGAAGGAAAATGTGTTGTTTTATGACAATATTTATTACTTGTTAAATTATTAATTATTGGTATGGATATACTGCATGGATCTTGCTATTGTTTTTTTTAATTTGCATTTATTTTGCAACGGTCAGAGCATGTTGTTGTACAATCTTTTTACAACGGTCAAACTATGTTGTTATAAGAGATTTTTACAATGGTCCACGCATGTTGTCAAAAGGGATTTTGCAACGGTCAATGCATATTGTCAAAGAGTCTATTGCAAGGGCCAATGACCGTTGTAAAAATGTGTGTTACAACGGTCTTTTACAACGTTTATTGCCCGTTGTAAAATACTGTGGATCTATTACAATGAGGCCTAATACGACGGGCGCATGCCCGTTGCGAAACACATATTACAACGGGCATTGTCCGTTGTAGAAAGGCTGTTTTGTTGTAGTGTGTGTAACTCTGATGTATTAAAGATGTAGTCGAAAGATATAGTATTCTTTTGTAAACTGTTATTGTTTTATATTATATTTTGATCCGCTGCGAATGTGAGATGTTGGTGTTTTCTGTTTCTTCTTCTATCTCTTTCTTCTTTTTCCTAACTATCTGGAATTTTCGGGATCGAAAATTCCGGGTTGTTACAGTTGGTATTAGAGCTGAAAGGTTAAGCGAGAACCTTGGCTCTGTTGGGATTACTCATTAAGGATAGGGTCAATGGTACCCTAGAATGAGTTGAGTGTATGTGTGTGTGTGTGTGTGTGTGTATACACACACGAGCGCGTAATTGTTATTTTCTTATATAAAGGTTTTAAATGATTTTATATAAGAATATATTTTGATATATAAAGCAATATCTCTTTCTAATAAATATTAAGGCAATTGGTTGTTATATTATTTGAAAATTTAATAATGAGAATTAAGTGGTAATAGAAATACAACCAAATTCAAATTAAATGAAGATAAGTTTGAAATGGATTCAGAGTTAAATGGTTTAAAGAGATAAGTTGATTTGATTTAAAAGATTAAATCAAAATTTAAAAATTTAACTCGAATTTATATAATTCAGGATGGTTTAAATTTGAAATTTGAATTGAATTCATTCAAATTGAATCTGATTTGAATTAATTGGATTTGTGATTGAAGAAGTGTAAGTTTAAAAATTTAAGTGGAAAATTTAAATTGGATTGAATTGAAATGATTGAAATTGAAGTGGGTTCAATTGATATTAGTCCAAATTTATTTGAATAATTTGGAATTGTAATTAAAGTTGAGTAGGTTTAAAATCAAATGGAATTTGATTTGAATTTGGAAAGAAATCAAGATTGATTCAACTTGAATTGGGGTTAAATAAATTTCAGTGGAAATTGAAGTTATTCAAATTGGAATTGAGTCAATTTAAATGGAAGTGGAAATTTAAACTGAATTGATGGGAAAGCGAACAGTTTTGACGCTGGACTATTTTCAATATAAATTGTTTTAATATAAACTTATTTTTCCAAGCTATTCAATATATACAACCTATCTTTTTAAAGCCAAATTATTTTATATTTATTTTACAATTATTTTTGGAGCTATTTAACAAATTTTCAACTATTTTTATAAACTAATCACTAGTTTTCAACTATTTTTCAAATTAATTACTATTTTACTACTATTTTGCAATTATCTAAAATTTCTATAACTATTTGACTATTTTCCAACTATTTTACAATTATTTAACTATTTTATAGCTATGTTACCAACTAATAATTATTTTTCAATGACTTATCTATTTTAAACTTTTCAAGCTATTTTATGAATTTAAGCTGGGCAGAGTTTAAACTGTTTATGATTGAATATCCATTTGGGATAAGGATTAACGTGATAATCCAATGGAATTGAAACAATTGTGATTATGTGGATAGAAATTAAAGGAAATGTGAATAGAAAGAGAAATTGATACAGTTGATAATCAATGAAGATAAATACGTAGGATGTATGTATATTATTCTATTCACATAGTGATTTGATCCAGATTCGAGCACAGAATTTCGAGATAGTTATATCGATCCGAGTTGGGATTTTTCACTCGATTTTCGACGGCAAACCTGGATATGGATTGTTGATTGGTTCTGGATGTTCTCTATCATAGTTATAGCTATGCAAGGAGAATGACGGTTTCTGATCAAGAAACCAGATCTGTGTCTGCACTAGGAAGTCGGGTGGACATACTAGTTCGGAAGTGAAATTGTATGATCGAGTGAGCGATCAAATTGGTATAGCGTACGGATGATATGTGTATATCGTACGGATTTAAATGAAATTGATTGGGTTTTTGATCTAGCCACTTGTCCTTTTGTTTTCTTTTGGAATTTGGGAGCCCGTAGAGGCATTTTGTAGTTGTACTGAGCTAGCCGCGCAAAGGAGACGCTGGCGAAATTTTTCGGAAATTTAGAGCGTTAGAATTTTTTTGAGAAAATTTTGGTAATTCAAAATTTGGTTTTAAATTGAAATTTGAATGATTAAGCAAAAGGTATTGTTTGAAAACCGTGGGAGAGTGTGGGAAGTTAGTAAGAATGATAATGGGTCTTTTATAAAAAGATAGTTGGTAGGATGTTGAACTGTTGGTTTAGGGGAAAAGTAAACGGGTATTGGACCATTCTTCCTAACTAGTAATTTCGGGGACGATATTCTTTTAAGGGGGGGGGGATGTGACGACCCAGAATTTTGGACAATTTAGATTGGAATATTTATTTGATTTTAAATATTTGAAAGGTTAATTTTAACTTGAATTCCAAATATCACTATTTACTTGATAATTAAAATTTTGAATTGCATAATTTGAAATTGGGTAAAATGTTGAATATGGAGTTTTAAGCCTGTTAAAAATAATTTGAAGGCTTATAAAATTTATAATGATGATACTGAAGATAATAGAATGGTTAAAATTTAATTTGAAAGTGATTTGTTCAGTTTTAAAAATATATCATTTAAATCGATATTTAAAAATAGCCTTCCGAGGCACAGTCTCGGAATTCGACGAAACCAGTTCCATTAGATCCGTAATAGTTAGCTATTATCGGATTTCAATTTTTGTAGCAATCGGAGTTTTCGTTTGACCTTGGAAGCTCAAAACGCATAGAAAATATTTTAATCGACTTAATTTAAACTTGATCGTTTACTTCCATAACTTATGCATATGATCGAATTAGCCTTCGAAACACGTTCCATTGCGTTCGAAATGTGGATAAAACCTTATAAACGCCAGGCAGCATACCCCAATAGGGGTTCGGAATTTTGAGATATGTTAAATGAGATATTTTGGAATTAAATAATATTATAAAATTCCTAAGTCAAACCCTATTACATCCCATCAGCCAACCTAGCCGACCTAGGAAACGTGCTCGAGATGCTTGCTTTCTTTCTTTTCTTTCAGTCCGACATTTCCCCTTTCACTTTGTTAAATCACGTAGTACTCTCTTTTCCTTTCCTCAAATCGAAATCATTTGCAAAAAAAAAAAATCAATGGCCGAAATTTCCTCGCTCTTCATCTCCTTTCCCTTCTGTTCGATTTCAATAAAAACGAAAAGAAATATACAAGCCGAAGTCCCACTTTCTTTAAATCGAAATCAAATTTCGTTTCGTTCGAACATGATTGTCTCGTATCTGTTCAAATCCAAATCAATGTTCGTTTGAAACTTATTCAAGGGGGGCGAGCATCTCAAATTTGTCGAGATTGAAGAATCAACGCGTCGTCATCGTGATTCGGGCGAGCGCGGCTTGTGGAACTCGACAGTTTCGTCGATCTGATGTTTACTTGGGATTCGACTTAGGGAAGTATGGCCTTCGTTTCGATCAAGGGACGATGGAGTCGGGTTCGGGGCATCGAGGCGCCTCAGTGGATCAAGTGTGGCATAGTGCGGTGGAGTTTTGGAAGGCACGACGTTTTAGGTTCGCGGATGGGTCATGAGCGATCAAGTTGGTCGCGTGTGTCAGGGCTTGCCGAGGTGCAGTTGCCTGAGTTGTTTTTTTCAGCTAGGTATTCATTCTTTATCCTTTCGATTTAGCTTGATTTTTCAAGGAGATATTTGAATACAGATAAGAGGATATAAATACAATAAGATATAAAAGTAATTATGTTTTTAATTTAGTAAATATATATATATATATATGTATTAACTCACATACATATTTTTATTTAAAACAGGAAATAGGAAAATTATTTGTAACGACCCCAATTTTGGAATTGATTTTATTTAATAACTAATTTTATTTTTGGATAAAAATTGTGAAATAATTTGGCAATTAATATTTAACTTGTATTTGAATTGAGATTTATACTAAATAATAAATAAAATTAATAAGTAAAAACATAGAAATAAAATACATTCACATATGAACACTTATAAAAGAAAACAAAAGAAATAACATACAAAGTAGAAACCACATATTTATAAAATTATGTAAAATATAAAACAAAGGAAAGAAACAAAATAGAATATATTGGTACATATATAAGTTAAAGTTTATAACCAATAACAAAACAAATATACAAGTATGCAACATAAGCCAAACTAATACAAATAACTAAAACTATATTATATTAAGCAAAGCAATACAACATGGAATACAAACTAAAGATGTATGTATTTATACATCAAATTAATATGCTTGTAAACAAGTAGTGGCAGGCAAGAAGTAAACAAAAGATAATATATGTACAAGCTTATAAAACAAATAAAAATAAATAATATAAGTACATTAGTCACCAACATATCAACTCTCAGCCGAGCTAATGGAAGTATAGGCAAAAGTATGTTGCCTGTAGGATGGGTATGCATAAGCTTTTAGAATAAAAGTATCTATCTACAAAGTAACAAGTACACAATAGCATACTCTAGTATATATCAGCCTCCATTTCTCTGATCATAATTGTACAAAAAGATTATATTGCCTTGTATTGTACAAAGAAGATAACATCAACTTGTACAAAATATTATACCCTGTAAACTTACTCTACATATAGCAAATCTTCATCAGTTCGATCAGTAGAAAGAAAAAAAGAGTAAAAGCTTTATAAACCTGTAAAAAAGTAATGCAAATAAAAAAACAAGTTCAAGCTGCAGTTCAAAGCCTAGGAAGCAAAGATTTAAAGGAAGAAAGAAAAACAACTGCAGCTTCAGCATAAATCAAGCCCTGTTCCATTTCTCTGGAAATCCATGGTGAGTAACATCACTAATTTAAATAGTTTAAGCTATAAATACTATTGCATGCTCATCTCTTAATAATAATATATCTGTGATGTATGTGTGTAAGTATGTTCCTATGTATATATGATAGTGGATATATCTCTGTTCTTAATTTACAAGCCCAAATTTTACTCAAATTTCATTTCCTCTTGAATCAACCTCTGTTAGGTTTAGATTTCAAAAGCAAATATGCTTGGTTAAGTATCAGTTATTATTTAAAAATAGTTCCAAGAAGAATAAGAATATAGAGTATGTAAAAAATTTGGTTTTTACAGAGAAAATCTAAATGTTGATTAAATTCGAATATAACAATTTGCAAATTAAATTATATAACTTGAATACTTACTTAAAAATAGGATTTTTAGGGCCAATATGATAATTTTTAGTGTTGTATTCCCAAAGCACTTTCGAAATGAACTGGGAATGGGTTTTAGGCAAATTCAGGTGGTCGGAGGCACTAGCGAGGCCGGGGTTTGGGTTGAGGCTAGGTGAGTGATCGGCGATGTTAGGAAAAATAGTAGGGAACACTCTCGATCATTGAGGTGACGGCGGCGTGAAGTATAAGTCTGTAAACCAAAATTTTTAGTGAAGGGGGAAGTCGAGCACCACAGCCTCGTTCGAGCATCGAGTTGCGCGCGCCTCTGGTTGATGGAAGCTGGGGCGTAGACGGAGGTCTGGGTGGAGGTGCGGCGCGTTCTGGTGGTCGGAATTTTGAAGGCGGCACGTTGACAGGTTTGCGACGTTGGACGAGTGCGTGGTTCCAGGTTTGAATGGAGTGCTCGTATTTTGTTTCGAAGCATGGCAGTGGCTTTGGTGGGTTGCGATGGGGTCATGGGTTGATGAGCGATGGGTGGCGACGTTGCTCGATGGCCGGTGATGGCTGGAGGCGCGGTGCACGTGCACCGTGCATATTGGAAGGGCTGTCGATTTTGGGTGGTGCAGTTTAGGACTCGGGGTTCATTCGGGTATGTGGGTGATTTGCTCGAAGCAAGGACGAGGGAAAACTCGAAGTAGTTGTGGAGTGGAGTTGCTTTTGCATTGCTACAGGTTTCGAGTGTATATGTTGAACAGGTTTTCAGCAAGACATGTTCTGTTTTTCTGGAAATTATGATTTAACAGATTTCAAATAAATTCTGTTAAACAAGATTTTCTTTCTTTTTGTTTAATTGAATAAATAGGGTTTTCAAAGCTTGTAAACTATATTTTCCAAAGTAAAGATTATTATACAAGATCTCGAACGAGTTCAACTTTTAGATATTTAAAGTTAAATGTTTTTTTAATATAAATTGTTTAGTATTCAATTAATTAACTAACAAATGTTTTGAAATGATTTAGTATTAAACTTTATTTAATCAATGTTCTAGTATGGAAATGATTCCAAGTATTTAAATTTAATAGATTCAAATGATAAAACTAAGTAGATTGGTTTAAAAAACTTTTCTTATATAGGTAATAAATGTTATTTACATTTTTTAAAAGATTATAAATTGAATTTAAAATTTGTTAATGTTTAAATAAATAATCATTTTGAATCTTAAATTCAAAATGGAATTTGAATTTAAATTTAAAATGTAATGTTCTAATACACTTTAATATTAATGAAGTCCTTAATAAAGAAATAGATTATCTTAGAAATTGTTAAGGTATTAAAATGATTTAAATGGATAAGATAATTAAGGAATGACTTGTGTATTTAATTTATAAATTAATAATTTAGATTAATTTATAATTAGAGATTAATTAAGAAGTAAATTAAGAAATGTTATTAGTTAATGAGGATAATTAACTATGAATTATTAAGTAACAAAGTTAATGGGATAAATTTTGATAACAAATTAGATTTAATAAATTAAATCAATTGTAAATTGTTAATTACTTAATGAATGAAATTAAGGGCTTAATTACTAATTGTTATTAAGTTTGAATATTTTGATTAAATTAATGATAACGATAAATTGGTAATTCATGATTTGTTATTATGAGATGATTGCTTAGTGGTAAGTAATTAAATAGTAAATTTCTTGAAACAATTAATTAAGAAGTTAATTAATTATATAATTGGTTCAAAGGTCAATGTAATTAATATGATTGATTAAGAATAATTTAATTAATTAAAGAGTTTGATAAATTTATTTATATCAAATGATTTGAAATTAATAAATCAGGAATTGGATGATTAATTCATAAGTAATTGAATTAAATTGGAAATAAATTGAATTAATTAGGATTTAATAATAAATTAATCCTGCTTATAAATGATTATGAAATGCTTGACCTTAACTATGAATGATCGTATTATATGTAATGCCTTGAATTGATTACCCTATCTGATTTGTGATATTTTGTTCTGTAGATTGAGCTGTGTATATTTATTTGCATCTGTATATTATCTGTGAATCTGTGAATGGACGATAAGTGTTATAATTTATATCGCTTATCAACTACATTTCTGTGTTTTAATATGTGATGATTGAATGATGTTGCACTATTGTGTTAAACCCCTGGTCCACACTTATACACACACAAATATGGATTTCACGAGGAAATCGATTAAGTCACAGATTTTTGAAAATAGTTTTGAATTTGAATTTTTAAATTCAAATAGTTTGAAATGGAATCGGGTTAAATGTGAAAAGCTTTTGAAATGAAATTTCAAAGATGAAATTTATTTTTGAATAACTTGATAAAGTTTGAAATTTAAATAATTTGATTTAAATTTAAATTCAAAATGTGAAACTGAATTCTATAATTTGAAACTAGGGATTAAAGATGTTATACCAGTTATATATGGGTTAAACCATTTTAAAATGTATTAATTTGGGAATATGAACATAAATTAAGGCTTTAACTCGTGTAAATGAAATTGGATTTTTCTGAAACGAAAACTGTTTGTTTTCACATAATAAAGGCTTTCACATAAGAAATGAACGTCAAATTTGTGTTAAAAAGAATTTCAAGTTTGAAAATGAAAATGACTTCCAAGTTTTGGAAACGGTTTGAAACTATAAGTTAAATCTTTGATTTAAAGATTTAATGGGTTAATCCTATAGAAATGAAATTGTTTTGGAAATCTATGAATTGATCTTTGTGAAATGAATCTTTTTGTTTAAAGATTTGAAATGGTAAATTGTTTAACCATTGAAAGAAAGTTTTGAATTATTAAGTTGTGACTTAATTGAAATCCCATATCCATATGTTTTAAATATTGTGCTCACTATTCGGTTTAGCCGGGAGAGGACCTTTGTGTCATATATCCCATTCCGAATATGTGATACGTCGTATGGATTGCATTTGAAGACCGGTGGTGAAGACCGGATATTTTCGAAAATGAAAGGGTTTCTTGTCGATTGTCTCTGCACTGGCTGATCCCCGGTATAGAGATCTCCATATGTGATGGGAAATCCGGGCGTGATTAGGGATTATCCGGATTGCAAGGACTTCTTTGGAAGTGCCTTCGGTTCTGTTCGAACCCGGAACAGACTTGTATGGATTGTGTGTCCGACATTACAAATTGAGACATAAAGCAGATTTCTTTCAAATACATTTCTGTTGGCGGCGGAGAATTTATTCTTTTTTCTTAACACCCTTCTCTGAGACGTACGAGCTCAGAGGTTATGTAGTTGAAGGTTATCAGCGATATATTCCCAATTTGGTAATGTGACATGCTAAGTGTTACTGTATAATGATCATTGTTTGATCATATGTGATGTGATCATTTGTTTGATCATTTATCTTTGTGATCATTACTTTGATCATTTGTTGACCCAAAGCATGGCTTTTTACCAAAGCGTGGCTTTGTGGACGTGACTTCGTCGAACCTCACACCCCGGAATGGTCAAAACAGGAAAGATGCGGCAAGGTTATTAGGGGGTAGCGCCCCTTTAGGGTATGTACATCTCCTTCTGGATAGAAGTGGTATCATGGTATGGAGCCCAGATACTTACTTATGTGGATATCACAAATATATATATGTCTTACTTTGTGATTGATGTTGGGGCCCCGGTTAAAGGTTGTTACAACCGGGAGGTGGCATACTCGTGTCAGTAGTTACCCAGTTAGGAGTAACCCGGCCTTGTGTTGGCAGAGATCCGGTTAGGTTCTCGGGACGTCCTTTCAGAGGCGTTTCCATGTGGCAATGGGAAGTTCCTTGGCCTGACCATTTGTTGAAAATCCAAAGAAACAATACGAGCCTTGTACGGTTTTAGTTGTAGAACCTGCCATTCACTTATGGTGGCGCCCCACTGTTTGGATGCTAGCTATAGTAGGCATAGTTCGAAATGTCTATGCTGGCTAAGATTTATATTGTACTTTCGAAATGTTTTCTGCACCGTGCACTTATAATAATAATATCAAAGAAATTTTCTGCGTATTAAGCATGTTTGACTATCATAAGAAGAAATCTCCTCCAAGTCTGCGTTTGCATTGTGTGTGTGGTGGGAGGTCTTATGGTAGTTACATTTTCAAAAAACATTGCGAATTTACTTTGAAATTCTCTTGCTGATTGTTTTTAAAGATAAACTATTTTTGTTGCTCACACCAGTCCCATGACTGATCCGGAGTTTATTGTTCCTTTCCTAAACTCTGGGTGCTCACTATTTTCCACACGAGCAGTCTAGAGTTAGGTTTTTCAGATAGTTAGATATAGTGAATTATCTGGAGTTAGTTCAGTCTTTGGCTCGCACCTGTCTTGCTTATCTTTGTGCATCATTATTGGGAGTTCGAGCTATTGCTGGATTGGTTCTTGGAGATGGAGTTCAGATTTGGAGTTCTTCGTTGAAGACTATCTTAGAGTTATTTGTTCCGCTGCTAGTGTCATCTATTTTCTTTTCCGCTGCTATTTTCTTGTATCTCTGATGTATATTGATATCTATTGGATCATCTGTTGTATCAGATATTGTATCAAAACTGTATATCAATGTATTATTTTATTTTTATTTTCGCTGTGTTATTTACTTAATGTTGTTATAAGCTCCGGCGAATCGGATTTGAACGGTCGAATCTACGGCATTCGAATACGATTTGAAGTATAGATGTCGATTTTCGAGCGGGCAAATTCCGTGACGTTACATTATTTTTGTAGATTAGATTCGAAAAGAAATTTTTTTAATTTTGGTATGACAGGAAATTATATAGTAGGAATTTTTAATGTTGAAAAGTTTTCAAAATCTATATAGATTTTTGTTTTAGTATATAATGTTCTTCTTAATTGGAGATTATTTTTATCTATTTAAAATATAGATCTACATAGATAAACAGTAAATATGTATATATATAAATGATTTTGGGATATATATGATTTTAAAATCTTGGAGAGGTTATAAGGATTAGATTTTCAGAATGTATATAGTTTATTTATGTAAAAGGAAATTTGTTAAGATTAAAATTATAATTCAAATCAAATTAATGAATGGAAATTTATTTTCGATAAGTTCGAATGTTAATGAATCGTAAATTGTTATACAAGGTCAATTATGGGAAGAAAACAAGGCGAAATGGAAATGGGTCGCAGACAAATTAAAGGTGAGTTAATCTCACTCGTTTGGGTTTAATTTAAATTTAAATGGTTAAATGTAAATAATTGGTTGATCGATTTAATTGATTTGATGTGCTATATTATATCTAGTAGTATATAGTATATATTGGGTGATTGATTTCCCGCATTATTTAGCGGATGATATTATATAAATCCCATATACCGCGATATTCCACCTCGAAGTGGAATTGGTATGGTGCTAACATCTGTGGATGCAGGGAAACAGGTTGGAGGAATCCAACTGGATTCGTCACAATATAGAAATTATTTTCATAATTGATGATGCATTTTATTTATATACTGTGAAAGATTAATTTGGGAATTAAATTGTGATGTGTATGATTGGATAAGTATAATTTGGGGTTCTAAAATATAAATAAAATAAATTGGGTGGTTTGATAGGTAATTACTTAATGTAATTAATAAAATATAATTACGTAGGGAAGTAATTAATAAATAACTACTGGATGTAATTAGTGAATGATGATTTGTTACTAGAAGTAAATTGGGTATAATTACTTTGTGTAATTAATCAAGAGATTAATTAAGATAATTAATTAAGGAGTAATTAATTTATTTAATGAAGTAAATAAAAAGGTAGATAATTATAGGTTAAGATAAATCAAGAGTGGTTAATATTTGTGGTTTAATTAATGATTTAATTATTTAATATAATTAAATTAGATTGGTATAAATTGAAATGTAATTAGAAATCATTGATTTATATAATCAATGATGTAATATAAGGTCGATTAATTAAGATTAATTAATCAATAATAAGTGATTTATGAGAAATTAATTAATAACTAATTAAGGATTAATGTAATTAATTAATTTGTGAAGTAATTAAAGATTAATTATTGATTTTGGTTAAGAATAATTAATTTGTATGATTAATTAAATATAATTACTTGAATGTAATTGAAGGATAATTAATCCTGGGTGATTAATTAAGATGGATACTTAAGGGATGATTGATTAATTGATTTGAAATTAATTAATGTTAAAGGAAGGAATCTATGTGATTGAGGTTAGTAATTCAATTAGAATTAATTAAATTAACTTGGAGGTGATCAAGTTTGCTTATGGATGATCGAATAGTATTGGATGCCTTGAATGAGACTCGAAGAGACCGGGGTCGGGTATTAGGAAATACCCGAAACCACTTTGAATTTTTATAGATTGATATGTGAAATCTATAGGCTGGAATGAAATGATTTGAGTGAATTGGACTATTTAATCTAAGTTTTGGTACTTAGAAAATTGATCTGTGAAATAGGTGATGTCTATAACAAATTGTGAATTTGTAAGTTGATACGATTTAGCCCGGGCTTTAAATAAGTTCTGTGCATTGGAATTTCATGTTAGATGAGTTTACTCACGCTGGTTTCTAGCCTGATCCGAGTGTTACTTTGATGTAATACTTGGGTCAGACCGAGTATTACAGATTTTCAGGTAAGGACGTTCTGGAGCTCAAAAGGCGAGCTGGATGGCAAGAACGTATGGAGTGTTTCCGCTGTATTATATTGTTGTATATCTAAGACATGATGATTGTGTATATCTAGTGTCTGCATATATGTGTAACTCTGATGCATTAAAGATGTAGTCGACAGATATAGTATTCTTTTATAAATTGTTATTATTTGATATTATATTTTGATCCGCTGTGAATGTGAGATGTTGGTGTTTTCTGTTTCTTCTTATTATTATTTCTCTTTCTTCTTTTTCCTAACTATCTGGAATTTTCAGGATCGAAAATTCCGGGTCGTTATAACTAGAGCGCACGCGCTTGCGCGAGGATGGGGAGGCATCGTGGCAAAGTTGATGCAATGAGGGGTTCGAAAGTGTCGTCAATTGATGGAGGTCTCGGCTATCGGGTTCGTGGTAAAGGAAGAGGGTTGAAGCTCTGTTCGCGTGCGTGTAGAGGGAAGAGGGAGGCAGTGTCGTGAGGGAATGGTTTCGACGTCGTGCTCTTCGTCTTGAGGTGGCAAGGTGATGGTGTGGGGCTGTTTTCGATTGGGTATAGCTTCTCTTCTTAATTTAATTCAAATTGGTAGAGAAATAAATAAATGTAGATAGGTATATCTATACGGTATATGTATTTTAAGTTTAATAATGTATATGGGTATATATGAATATATGCAGTAAAAGCAGAAGAAAACAAAGTAAAATAAATATACTTATATACGTGTTAAAATTACTATTTAAATTTTAAAATAATGTATTTTGGAAATTATTATTTTTAATTATCTTAGTCACTAAAAATATTTTATTAAAAGAAAATTAGTTCGAAATTAAATTATTAGATAAAATAAAATTTATTAAATGGAAATTGATTTGTCCAATTGTTCAAATATTAATCAATTGTATAATGTTTATACAAGGTCAAAAAATCGTGAAAACAAGCTGGAATGGAAAAAAATTGCAAAACAAAAGCAAAGGTGAGATCTTCTCACTCAATCAGATCGGTTTAATTTAAATAGTTAAATTTAAATTATTGGTTGTTTGCTTGATTGATAATTGTTATCAGTTGGACTAGTATCTTGTATATATATAATACATGTATGTATGTATGTATGTATGTATGTATGTACGTATGTATGTATGTATGTATGTATGTATGTGTATTGAAGTGATTGATATTCCCGCATTATATAGCGGACGAGACCCTATGCGCTCCGCATAATAGCGGATGACCCCATATAACGCGATATTCCACCTCGAAGTGGAATTGGTATTTTATATTGTGCTAACATTTATGGATGCAGGGAAATAGGTTGGAGGGATCTAATTGGATTCCTCAAATGTTTGAATTTATTTTATATGTTGCGGTATGACCTATTGATAATCTGTGATTCATTTTATCACTAATTGAAATTATTAAAGGCTATGGTTTAGCCGAATATATTTTGGTATTTTAAAATACCAGAAATATAAGAATTGGATTTTGGAAGGAAATTAAAGTAGAGAATTTTAAGTAAAATAAATTTAAAGAATTGGATAAATTAAAAGAAGGAATTTGGAAATGATAAAAGATGATTTTTGAAATCCTATTGAATAAATTCCAAGTATGGGGAAAAAGATTTTCTTATAAATGGATTTTGAAAACTTAAGTAGTATTGTTTAAAAGTTGAAGAATTTATTTAAAATTGGATTTTAAATGAGTTTGGAAAATAAAGGAAGAATTTCGAAATCAGGTATGAAATTGGTATTTCTGATTTAAATCATAAATATAGGTGTGAATATTGGATTAATGGGTTTTGAAATAAATTTAGATAAGTAAAGGAGTAATTTTTAAATGGAGTAAATTTTCGAAATCGATTTGGAAATTGATTTAGTGTTTGAAACTATGTTTTAAAAGGAGAATGAGACTATGGAATTTATAAACTAGGTTTTATAAAGAGAAATAAGATATAAGTGGATATTTGGAAATATAAATTCATGATGGAATTTATAAAGGAATGGGTAATTTGTCTTAAAATTAAATGTTGGTTTATATTTAAAAGTGTGGAAAGAAAATTTACGAATTTGGGATGTAAATTGAGGTAAATCAAGAAGGATTTATTAATTGATTAAAATGGACAATTTTGGATGGAAAGTGTATTTTTCCCTGGAAAGCCGAGTATGTTTTCAAAGTAGCTTTTAAATATAAATTAAAAGTTCTGAAGTTGGTTTTAAAAAGAATGTTTTTGGAGAAATTATTTTCTTAAATTTTTTGAAAATTTTATAGTAAATATTTACTAAGTTAATTATAGAAGTGATTATTTTAAAGATTTAACTAGTATTTGATTTAGAAGATGGTTATTTAAATAATTATACTCTATCTAATTTTAGGAATTAGTTTAGGTTTAAGTTTTACATGAGATATTAGTACAAAATTTCATAACTAATATTTAAATAAAGCATTTAAAGTAGTTTTTATTTTAAGTATTTCCAAGTATATATTTTTAGATAAGTGATTTAAATTATTTTAAAAATCTAAAATATTCGCACTTGGCAAATTTTCAGTGGAAATAAACAATATTTGAAAACTTATTCCGTTAGAGAAAAGTAGTTTGAAAATTGTTTTCAAAGTGTTGTAGTATGGAAATATATCTTGCAAAGATATTTATAAATAAATAAATAATTTGGGGAGAATTATTTAAATCTGATGGTTGTTTATGGATATTACTGATAGTTAAATAATAGACTACCAATATTGGCCTTTAAGATGGCATTTGAATTTTGATAAGACCGGGGGTCGGATTCAAAATGGTTATCCGAAAACCACACTGAATCTTAATGGTGGATCTTTTGTTTAAAGTATCAAAATGGAAATTTGTTGTTGACTTAATTTAGATCTGAATGTATGCACTTGTTTTTTTAAAATAAGCGTTCATTATTCTGATAAGCCAGGGGAGGACATTAAGTCATAAAATCCATTCCAAATAATGATACGACGAAATGGGATAGCATTTGAAGACGCTGTTGAAGATCGGGTATTTTTGAAAATGAAAGGATTACTGTTGATTGTCTCTACACTGAGTTGCTCCGGTATAGAGACTACCCTATGTGATGGGGAGTCTGGACGTGATTAGGGGATATCTAGATTTGCAAGGACTTTTTCCTTAATTGGACGAAGTGCCTTTAGTTCTATTCAGACCCAATATGGACTTATATGGATGTATGCCTGATGTTATACTTTAAGATATAAAGCTTGTTTCTATCAAATACATTTCTGTTTGGTGGCGGAGAATTTATTCTCTTAGCTTAACACCCTTCTCTAAGACATACGAGCTCAGATGTTATGTAGTTGCTGGTTACTAGTGATATACTCCCAATTTGGTAATGTGCCATGCTAAGTGCTGATCATTGGTTGATCGAAGCATGGCTTTTGTGAAATTGTAGCTTTGTAGGACAAGACTTAATCAAACCTCACACCTCGAAAATGGTCGAAACAGGAAAGGATGCAGCAAGGTTATGGGGGTCGTGCCCCTCTGGGTATGTGCATTTCCTTCTGGATAAAAAGTGATATTCTGGTATGGAGTCCAGATATTTAACTTGTGTGGATAAAAAAGTGGTATTCTGGTATGGAGCCCAGATATTTACTTATGTGGTTGTTGGAATTGAGGCGCCCCGGTAAAGCTCGGTTACGACCGGGGGATGGTATACTCATGACAGTTAGTTACCTAGTTATTGAAGTAACCAGACCTTGTGTTGGCAGAGATCCGATTTGGTTCTCGGGGCGTCCCTTCAGAGGCATACCGTTCGGATAAAGGAAGTTCCTTAGCCTTGACCATTTGTTGGCAATCCAAACAATCAATACGAGCCCTTTACGGTTTTAGTTATAGAACCTGCCATCTAACATGGTAGCTATAGTAGGCATACTATAATTGTACTATGGTGGCTAAGAATAATATTATACTTTCGAAATGTTTTTCCACACTATGCACTAATAATAATATCCAAAGAATTTTTGTGTATCAAGCATGTTTGACTATTATAAGTAGAAACCTTCCCCATGTGTGTGATCGCATTGAGTGTGTGCTGGGAGACCTTATTGTAGTTTCATTTTCCAAAAGCATGAACGGATTTCTTTTTGTACAAATAACTGTTTTTAGATCTCACACCAGTCCCATGACTGACACGGATTTTATTGTTCCCTTTTCTAAACTCTGGGTGCCTCTAATTTTCCACACGGGTAGCCAAGAGTCAGGTTATCAGTAGGATCTAGAGCTAATTCAGGAAAGTATGTTGTAGAGATCAAGAGACAAGCTGGGTGGCGAGAATATCACACGTGTATGATGTTATTTTTTCCCCGCTGCTATGTTGTATTCCGCTGTTGTGTTGTATATGACTCTGATGAAGTAATGTATAAACAGATGTAGTTCTTTTGTTTAAAGATTAGTCATTTACCTACTATATATTGTTCCATTGCGAATGTGAGATTCTAATATTGTTTCTATTTCTTCTTCTACCTTCTTCTTCTTTAACCCTTATGATTTGGTTTTTCGGCATTCGATTGTTTGGCATTTGATATAGTGGACTTATTGATGTCGATTTTTGGGCGTCGAAAAATCGGGTCGTTACTATTTGGTATCAGAGCTGAAGGTTAAGCGAGAACTTTGGCTCTGGTGGGGAATTACTCATTAGAGATAGAGTCAGTAATACTCTTGAATGAGTTTGAGTGTATTAATAGATATGAGCACGTATTTGTTAGTGAATATAAAAATTATTTTTATATTGTGTTGACTTATCGGTTGAGTGTTTATAGATTCTGGTCAATATGTGGGACGCCATTTTATCAATAGGGGTCTCTAAACTCTTAAACAAGATAAACGACACAGTATTGTTTTAAAATTGGGTAAATGAAATAATTTTACCCAAACTATTTTTATATATAAAAGAAATAATTTTCCATAAATTGTTACAGTTATATATGGTTGCTTAGTTATTAGGAAGTGATAATATTAAATTACTATCATTGTTGTGTAAAATTTTTAAAAAATAGGAATTGATATCATAACCAAAGGTTAAGGAAATAAATTCAGATTACAAAATGGAATTTGAAATGTGAATTATAAATGTGATTTATAAAATTGAAATGATATTCCAGAGTAATATTTGAATATGGATTGAAAGGATTTGAAATTCGAAATTAAATTTCCTTTAGGTTTGATAATGGTTTTCAAAGGTTTTGGAAAAATAATGGTGAAATTATTTGGGAAATATTTTTGAATTGGATTTGAAATCTGGTGAGATTTGGAATTTAAAAATATTTGAAATGTTTTTAAAAGGAGTGAAAGCACTAAACACTTTTCGGTCGCTAGAAAATAATTTCGATGATGATCGCGACATCATCGATGTTCATTTTTGAGTTTCCGGGAGAGGAATTGCTACCCGATTATTTTGAATTGGGAATATTTGTGAAATTGAGTTTGATTTTGAAATAGTTTGATATTGGATATAATTGATTTCAAAGATGATTTTGAAATGTTGAGTAATTGTTTAAAAGACTCTAGAATCTTATTTAAAATGTTACGGAATATAAATAAGTTTGATAACTTATAAAAATTTGAAATTTGTTGGAATAAGATTCAACTTGAAAAAGGGATAAATAAAAGTGATTGAGATAAGAATAAATTAGTAAGTGGAGCTAATTAAAATGGTTAGTTAAAAATGGTTTGATATAAAATGAGTTGGAATTTGAAATAATTAGTAAATGGAACCGATATAAATAATGATATGAATCAGTTTGTGAATGGAAGATTGTTGATAAGAAAAAAAAATTCAATATTCAGAGTTTAAAGAAAAATTGAATTTATATGGAATTAGAACTCAATTTGAATAAAAGAGGATATAAAGGCTTAAGAAATGAAGTGAAAATAAATATAAGAAGTGTATAAAATACTTATACTGAACTTAAGAAATAAATGGTGAAATTCTTAAGTTTGGGAAAATATACTAAGTAAGTATTTGAATGGGGTATATAAAGGTATGGGAAATGAAAATTTTGGATAGAAATCAATATAAATGTGAATAAAAGAAAAGGGAATTGATATGGCTAATAATCAATTAGAATAAATACGTAGGATGCACATATATTATTTTATTCGCATAGCGATGTGATCTAGATTCGAGCATAGAATTTCGAAATAATTATATCGATCCGAGTTGGGATTTTTCACTCGATTTTCGACACTGAACCCTGGATATGGATTTTTGGTTGATTCTAGAAATTCTCTATCATAGTTTACAGCTATGCAAGGAGAATGACGGTTTTTGATCAAGAAACCAGATCTGAGTCTACACTAGGAAGCCGGGTGGACGATGCTAGTTCGGAAGTGAAATTGTGTGATCGAGTGAGCGATCGAATGTGGTATTGCGTACGGATGATATAAATGCATCGTATGGGCTTGAATGAAATAGATATTCGAACTTTTGCAAAGAAATATGCAAAATGATTTTAAATGCTGTAATTGGACATTATTGCTAGTAGGATATAAAGGTGTTTTAAAAGCAAAAGGAAATTGGATTTTTGATTTTGAAGATAAATTTGAATTGCTCGAAAAAAGGTATGTATTTAAATTTCTGTATGAAATTTGATGATTTTCTGGTCTATCCACTTGGCCTTTTGTTTTCTTTCGAAATCTGGGGGCCCGTAAAGGGATTTTGTAGTCGTACTGAGCCGGCCGCGTAAAGGAGACACTGGAAATTTTTTTCGAAAATTTAGGGAGTTAGAAAATTTTTGATAATTTAAAATTTGAATTTAAATTTAAATTTACATTGTTGAGAAAATAATATTGTTTGGAATTTATGGTTGAGTTTAGGAAGTTAGCAAGAATAATAGTGTCTTTAATAAAAAATTGTTTTGAAAAGTTGAAATTGTTGGGTTTTGGGAAGTTGTTAAAAAACTATTTGGATTGGGGAAATAATGAACGGGTTATGGATCATTCTTCTTAACAAGTAATTTCGGGGACGAAATTCTTTTAAGGGGGAAAGAATGTGATGACCCAGAATTTTTGGACATTTGAAATTAGAATATTTAATTAATTTTAAATATTTAAAGGTTAGTTTCTAACTCGAATTTCAAATATGAAAGTTTATTTGGGTAAATAAATTATTGAATTTAATAAATGGAAAATGGGTAAAATATTGAATCTTGATTTTTCAGCTGGTTAAAAATATTACAAAGGCTTGGAAAATATATTTAGTATACTATAAATAATAGAAGTTTTAAATTTGAATTTGGTAGTGTTTTATTCAGTTTTAAAAATATATAATTTAAATTGATATTTAAAAAAAGGATTCCGAGGCACAGTCTTGGAATTCGATGAAACCAGTTCCATTGGATCTGTAGTAGTGTATTATTATCGGATTTCAATTTTTGTAGTGTTTGGAGTGATCGTTTGACCGTACGGTAAGTAAACGCACTGAATTTAAATTGAAAATTCATTATAGTAATAAGGTGTAAAAAAACTATCTTCTCCATACGATCGAATTAGGGCTTGAAATTTTTTCCGTTGCGTTAGGAATAGGGATTTAACATTATAAGTGGCTAGCGGCACGCTTCGATAGGAGGTCGAAATTTTGAGTTGCGTAATTCGAGGCGATTTAAATTTAAATTTAATATATATATATTGACTATTCAAAAGTTTATTTATTTTTTACCATATTGTGGCCACTTGTCTGCTGGGTCATGCCTTTGTCGTTCACGTAAAGAATTTTGAAAATACACGTTCGTTGAAAAAAAAAGGAGATACTCGTGCCGGATAAAAAAAGAAAACAAAATCAAACTGTTCGTAGTTTAAAATCGAAATTACAGAAAATTAATGGCGACAATCTTCATCCTCTTCCCTCTCCTTAAATCATTGCTCCCTATTTCCCTTCTCGAATCAAATCGATTATGTATATATAGAGGAAAAAAGAACCCAAATCAAAATTTTCATTCTCTTCGAAAAAAATTAATAGCATTCGAACCCAAATCCAACATAAGCGATCGAGATCCGAAGTCCTTTCTCTTCCCTCTTGCTTTCGATATCGGGTCGACCTTATGAAGAAAGAGGGAGCACATCGCGACGTTGTCACGATGTTTCAAGCGAGTTCGAGCGCAGGCGCATGGCACTAGAGCGCACGCGCTTGAGCGAGGAGGGGGCCACGTCGTGGCAAAGTCGACGCAGTGGAGGGGTTCGAAAGTGTCGTCAATTGATGGAGGTCTTGGCTATCGGGTTCTGGTTAAGGAAGAGGGTCGAAGCACTGTTCGTGCGCGCGTGTAGAGGGAAGAGGGAGGCAGTGTCTTGAGGGATTCGTTTCAGTGTCGTCCTCTTCATCTGGAGGCGGCAAGGTGAAGGTGTAGGGCTATTTTCGATTGGGCATGGCTTCTTTTCTTAATTTAATTCAAATTTCTAGAGAGATAAATAAATGCAGATAGGTATATTTATATAGTATATGTATTTTAAGTTTAATAATATATGGATATATATGAATATATACAGTAAAAGCAGAAGAAAATAAAGTAAAATAAATATACTTATATACATGTTAAACTTACTATTTAAATTTTAAAATAATGTATTTTGGAAATTAATTTGTTTGATAATTTTAGTCGCTAAAAATGTTTTATTAAAAGAAAATTAGTTTGAAATTAAATTATTAGATAAAATAAAATTTATTAAATGGAAATTGATTTGTCCAATTGTTCAAATATTAATCAATTGTATAATGTTTATACAAGGTCAAAAAATCATGAAAACAAGCTGCAATGGATATGGATTACAAAACAAAAGTGAGGTCTACTCACTCAATCGGATCGGTTTAATTTAAATAGTTAAATTTAAATCATTGGTTGTTTGCTTGATTGATAATTGTTATCAGTTGGACTGGTATGTTATATATATAGTGTATATATATTGAAGTGATTGATATTCCCGCTTATATAGCGGATAAGGCCCTATGCCCCCCGCATAATAGCGGATGGCCCTATATACCGCGATATTCCACCTCGAAGTGGAATTGGTATTTTATTTGGTGATAACATCCGTTGACGTAGGGAAACTGGTTGGAGGGATCTAACTGGATTGCTCAAATGTTTAAATTTATTTTATATGCTGTGATATGATTTATTGATAATCTGTGATTGATTTTATCAGTAATTGAAATTATTAAAGGCTATGGTTTAGCCGAATATATTTTGGTGTTTTAAAATACCAGAAATATAAAAATTGGATTTTGGAAGGAAATTAAAGTAGAGAGTTTTAAGTAAAATAATTTTAGAGAATTGGATAAATTTAAAGAAGAAACGTGGAAAGGATAAAAATTGATTTTTGAAATCCTATTGAATAAATTCCAAGTATGGGGAAAAAGATTTTTTTTATAAATGGATTTTGAAAACTTAAGTAGTATTGTTTTAAAGTTGAAGAATTTATTTAAAATTAAGATTTAAATGAGTTTGGAAAATAAAGGGAGAATTTTGAAATCAGATATGAAATTGGTATTTCCGATTTACATGGAATTTAAATCATAAATATAGGTGTGAATATTGGATTAATGGGTATTGAAATAAATTTGGATAAGCACAAGAGTAATTTTTAAATGGAGTAAATTTGGAAAATTGAATTGGAAATTGATTTAATGTTTGAAACTATGTTTTAAAAGGAGAATGAGACTATGTAATTTATAAACTGGGTTTTATAAAGAGAAATAAGAAATCGGTAGATATATGGAAATATAAATTCACGAAGGAATTTATAAAGAAATGGTTAATTTGTCTTAAAAATAAATGGTGGTTTATTTTTAAAAGTGTAGAAAGAAAATTTACGAATTTGGGATGTAAATTGAGGTAAATCGAGAAGGATTTATTAATTGATTAAAATGGACTATTTTGGAATGGAAAGTATATTTTTCCCTAGAAGCCGAGTATGTTTTCAAAGTAGCTTTTAAGTATAAATTAAAAATTCTAAAGTTGGTTTTAAAAAGAATGTTTTTGGAGAAATTATTTTCTTAAATTGTTTTAAATTTTTAAAGTAAATATTTAATAAGTTAATTATCGAAGTGATTATTTTAAAGATTTAACTAGTATTTGATTTAGAAGATGGTTATTGTAACAGCCCGCAAATCCATACCCCTTGAGTCAACACGATTTTACATCAATTAACTCAAGTGAAATAGAAATACGAACCATTAAGATTAAAGAAGAAGAGGTAGAAGAAAGAAGGAACTAAACAATGACAGAATCTCACAGTCGCAGTGGAATAAACTATAATAGTAAATAATAGATCTTTACACAAAATGAAACTATATCTATTTTATACATCATATCATCAAAGTATCTCATACAAACAATATTTATCAGTCAGACAATCATACAATCATAGAAGCGGATATATATATAAGTATGGATAATACGTCTCGGGATTCAGCTCCTCTCCTGCTCCATAGCATCCTGCCCTGAACATATAATACTCGGTCTGACCCGAGCATTATAATGAAATAACACCCGAGTCTGTTTGGATACCAGCTGATAATAACGCATCCAAATTGATTATTAAAGTTTCAAAATTCCTTTGAAAAACAAAAGCATCTCGTAAGACCGTGCCACAAATAAACATGTCGGGTTTTTACCTTACGATAGCTAAAACACTTTTTATAGAAATCCTCTGATATTATAATAGAGTATATATACAAATTCTTATAAAATAGCCGAAATTGTTATATTCATTAAATTCCAGCTGCTAGCCACAGTCGTGGGTAATACAAACAAAACTCGTAAAAGGCTCGTAGGGAGAATGGATTTCCAACAATGACTAGGCACTGGGATACCACCTGTCACAGTACCTGGTCTAGATCGGTGTACCGAGGATCACGCCTGATCCTCTGAACACAAGGCCCGGACAACCCCTTACTGGATTGTCCCGAATAAGATCACCCTACGGTTGGGATCAGCAACCGCACCACTAAGCCGAAATAAAAGGGAATCTAGACAAGAATGACCTTACCCGAAAATGGTTGCTGCCCACCAAGCCTTGTTGTATATCCCCTGATTTTCAGTCATTCCCGGTTGATGAGGCTTGAGGATAAGCGTTACCTTTTAGAACATTTCACTTAGAATGCCCATCGCCCACCTACGATGTTCCGAAAGCATTCGTCCATACAAGTCTGTCCCGGGTTCGAACGAAACCGAAGGCACTACTCCTACTACATCCATTTTGGAAATATCTTTAGAATTAGTAGTGACTAGCCCTTGCACTTCACTGCACCATCTTCGACTCCAAACACGTTTTTTTTCCACGAAACGTACAAACCGGATCGAAGTGGTTTTCGAGAAATAAATCTCGATCCCGGTCTCTTCGAAACGATCAACGCATTTGTCCAATATTGATAGTCGGTGATTTAACTATCAATTAACATTCATAAACATCCGTCACACAATAAATAATTGCCCACATTATTTATTTTCTCAAAATATCTTTACAAGATATAATTCCATTTCAAAACCCCTTTGAAACACTTTTCAAATCCAATTCTTCTCATGGAATAGATTTTCTAATCTTTGCTTCCTCTGAAAACATCCAAGTACCCATATTTAAGGTTGAAAATAATTTAAATACTTTATTTTTGAAAATACATTAAAACATTTATATTAACACTACTTACATACTTAATTTAAAAAATATATATATACCTTTAAAAATGTTTCGAATAAAACTACTTTATAAAATAAAAACTATTATCCTTTAAAATAAGTTAAGTCATACTAGATTTAAAAATAAAGTTATGAATCCTTATACAATTTCAAATAAAACTTTAATTGATTATCTTTAAAATAAAACCCTTTATAAAGTATAAATAATAATAATATTCTTTTAAAATAATATTTCAAAAAAAAATTACTTCTATAACTACTTTGATATCTGTTCACCTTTAAAATTCTTATAACTTAAAAAAATATTCTTGAAACCATTCTTTAATATAACTTCAAACTCTAACGTTTCAAAAATCTATTTTAAAAACGTACTTGGCTTTCAAAGAAATACACTTCTATCTTAGAATAACCAGAGAATTCTTTTTATCAATCCAACACGATTTATCCCAATTCAATTTTACGTTCATCCCGTAAAATCCTTTCCATACTTTAAAAATAGCACCTTTTATTTTAAACACATTGCTATTTCCTGGAAATCACTTTCAAACATACGTTTAAAATATTTAAAATAGCTCTAGAAATTATTTAATTGAAAATAATACTTAAGAAAATATATAGGGGTTTCCTAAGTATTTTAAATAAAATTTAACTTTTAAAATAAAATTACTAAATCAAATATTCATATTAAATTTTCCTTTTTAAAACTTATTACTACTTTACCTTTTTAAAAATAATTAAATACCATAATTACTTAATCAAATATTTTCTTTCACTTAAAAACATTCTAAAATTATATTTCTTTCTAAAAGTATTCTAAACATATTTAAACTGCAAATTTATAATTTGAAAGCTTTCTTAAAAACAAAATAAAATTTCTAGGAGAAAGCACACTTTCCATTCTTTAAAATAAATCTCGCTATATTTTTAACAATTCTCAATTCCCTTTGAAATCACAATTTCCAAACACTTCAAATTTTCAACCCATTCCTTGAATTTAATCTCTTTTAAAATTCGTTACTCAAGAATTTTCTTTAATTTCCTTTAAGCCCAATTCATTTATTTAATTTAAAATCTCAGGTTATATTCACCAAATCACAAGACAATCACAATTTAATTTCAATTTAATCTAACACAGTATGTAATGGAGCATAGCATAACAGGATCCAAAACAAATAATCATAGAATATAATGAGATATAGATATATATCTAAAAATAAATAAAATTTTCTATTTGTGAGGAATCCAGTTGGATCCCTCCAACCTGTTTCCCTGTATCTACAGATATTAGCACAATAAATAAATACCAATTAAATTGGATAATAATTATCATATTCAACCAATCAAGCAATCATTTAAATATTGACTATTAAATTAACTAATATTCCAGATGTGAGTGAGTTAAACCCACCTTGGGTTTTCGACAAGTATTCAAATTCAAATTAAATCGAACGGCGTTCGATTTAACCTAAATTTTTACTTGCTCGAAAAGATTCCAGAACTACTCCACTGCATAGTACGCGTCTCTGCGATTCCGGCGTCGCCAGTTTCGTCTGAATCTGACAACGTATAAATTAGATATGAACTTTATAAGTTTCAATTTCAATTTTAAACAAATATCTCTTTTTTTATAAATAAAAGACATCTACCCGCACCTTCTTCCCTCTCGCGCTTCTATAGGTTTCGAGCACAAAACCCATAACGCCATCAATTCGCGACCACCCATGTTCACTAGAAAATCGATCCAAGGCCACCATCTCGAGCGTTGAAACTAGCACCACCCATGGCCCAAGCCACTTCGAACTTGGTCGCCTCAAACACCCAAAAATTGAATACGAACGCGCGAACATCGCGGCCTCTAATCCCCTCCAAACGACGACGACGCTCAAGATCCACCGTCGGATGGCTAGAGCTCGGAAAGCTCGACACTGTAACGACCCATAAATTTTCGCCAGTTAATTTTGTCATTTTAATAAGATCAGATAATTTAACTTTAGAAAGAAGTAAAGATTTATAATTTATAATGAAGCATATGTTGAAAAGGAAATGAAACCATAGGAATTTAAGCTAAGTATTATCGGTTGATATAAAATGACGAATAAATTGAAATGATGTAAATGGTTATACTAGGCTAAGAAGAGAATATAGGAAAACAAAGGGTAAGTTGTGAATTTATTTAATGGATTAATAATATTAGATAGTACATTGAATTAAATCAATGTCCTGTAGAGGTTGGAGTATGGTTAGTAATAAAAGCTTTTAAAGGAAAACCTTTAATTTATAAATGAAAATCAATGCATTAAATTAGGTGTAACTGAATGTATGTAATTTATTTTGTAAGAATAAGTTAATGAACAATTTAGTTGCGCATACCCGATTTAATTGAAATAACGGAAAAGACAAGAACTTGATTTGCATAGGTATATATATTGATAAACTATAACTAAATAGAAAGTTTGGTAGTAAATAGGATATAAGAAGACAAAGGCAACTAGTAAATTAATAAATGAATTCATAATAATAAGTAGTAATTAATGCATATATATTTGGCATTAGTGATAATTACAAAACTTTACCCATTTATCTAATTTATTTAATTAAATCTAAATCTTTGGCAGCATTGTTGTAATGATGGTTGTAAGTGAATTTGAATGTAAAAGGGTAACAATTATTTAGGTTAACCATTTTGAGTATGTTAAGTTAAGAATGACAATCGATTGAAATAAATCTAAATTAATTATTTTGTTTTGGCTAATGTGTTCTAGTTAATAAAGGGGAATTTATATGAATTGAAGCATGCACTAATGAAATGTATTATAATTCAAATGTTATTTATACCCATAAAATGTCTATTTACTGAATAGAAAGATTTTAAATCAATAAGCGAATTTATTGAGGTTCCAATTTATAATTTATAACATTTAATATAGACTCAATTACAATTAATTAACTTAAATCGTGAAGTTAGCGTAGATTTGTTTTGTAATTGGAGTAGTTAATTCTATAAGATGAAATTAATGCTAATTCTATTTATAATTGGACCATTTGTTGATATAGATTATAGAAAGCAAGATTTATAATTTAATTAAAGTATCAAAATTCAACAATTGTAATTTTTGAAAATTTAAAATGGAATTTGAGGATAATAAGGTGAAACCATGAACAAATGTTAGTGCATCCTTATTACTGGTAAAAGATGAGAATATAAAAGTTTGAAAATCAAAAAAAAAAAATAGGTTTTTGAAAACTTAATTTGTAATTTCTAAATATAAGGAAGTGGAGAAATTAACACTGCAATGGATAGACTTATCAGCTTTTAATTTACATCTAAATTTGTTTAGATCAATTTGGAAATTAATAAAATTGTGGATATATTTTGAAACGTAAACGAAACGTCTAGATTTACATTTGTAAATATGTTTAAAATAAAATGTAAATGATAAGGAATTTATTTATTTCCTAAATCCGTAACGTGTGTAATTAATATTATTTATCTTTTGGGACCACTTCCGTTTGCACGTTAAAATTCGTGCACACCTATTCTTTTGCGATATATATATATATAAATAGACGATTATAAACCCTAGCCTCCATCTTCTATCATTTGTCTGTACGTTCTTTTCTTCAACTCCTTCTCTTCCTCAATGGATGCATTCTAGATCCAATTTCAATTTCAAATCAAAGCTAAAATTTCAACCACCTCAGAAAATTTCCAGAAAAATATATGTTGGAGTTCTCAAAATACGTAATCTACTGGTGGTGTTCGTTTTCCGTTTTGGTTCATCATCTGTTCTGTAAAAATCAAAGAATTAGAGGACATACATCGTTGCTACGACAAAATTCGTCAGATCGAAAATTGCTTTCTGGGTATTGTAAAGAGGACGGAGGAGAGCGCATCCATGTGGTTCATCTCGTGAATCGACGGTTTGATTGTTGTGAAATCTTGAATTAGGGCTTTACTAGAGGTGGCGGCGCACGGCATTTAGGGCGACCGATGGAGAAGGCACGACCACTGGGAGGTGCGCCATGGCGAGGGCGAGGCGATGGGCTTGGTCGGGGGTCCTCTAGTGACCGGTGGCGCGAGTATGGAGCGGTCAAAGTCCATGGTCAACGCGTGAATTGGGTTCGAACTTGCTGGAGCATGCGCGTTTCGTGCTGGAGCATGCGCGTTTCGTGTTGGGAAGAGCATTGACGATGACGTGGCAAGTTAATTTTGTTTATCGTGTTTTTGAATTTAATTTTGTTTCAATTCGTTCAAATATGAATAACTTCCTCATACGAACTCCGCAGGCGAAATTTCTTTTGTTAGGATCGTAATTAAATTCCAGACGCGTTGACGCTGGTTTGGACAGATTTGGAGACCGTCGAAATTTAGGGTTTAAATCAAATTTAAATTCGATTTAAATTTAAAAGGTGAGTGTTTTAACCCACTCACAACTTCTAAAATTTCTTATGTTTGTTAATTCGACTTTAGATATGGGTAGAAATTTATTTATGACTGTTTGGCATGTTTTATTCACTATTTCTGTTTAAACGCATTTATTTAGTATAACTGTAAATTTATTTATTTATTGCATATAAATTAGACAATTAGAATTTATTTATTGCATATTAACTGCCAGGCATAGTTATGTTAAATTTTTATTTCATATTAACTGCCAATTAAATTTACGGTTATTTTTGCATATAAACTGCCAATTAACAGTTATTAAATTTATTTTGAGTATAAACTGATAATTGATACCATTATTTGTCACCTGTTATGTATTGATGATTGTTTGAAATTGGACGATGATTGTGACAAATGGATGTACGATTTGATGGATGAATGGATGATTAATTTTATTAATTGCAAGTTGCTGTGCATTTCATTCATTCGGGATTGCGGTTTGAAATGATATATAACCGCATTTTTTCATTTTAAATTGCGGATTGAAATGATAAACATCCGTATCACTTGACCATAGGATAGAAAATTTTATAAAGGCACCGCGGTAAATATTTAAAAAAATTTTGAAATGTTTTTCTATGGTTTTTGCAAAGCTATATATATATGGTTTATGGGTTTTTGATTTGGTTATTAATAAAGGTTTTTTTTATAGTAATTTCCGGTTTTAAGCTTTGTATAAATTGTTTTGAAGTATAAAATAAAGTTTGATTTTTAAGATCAAATACGATTAAGCATTTATTTAAAATTTAAGTTCTGGAGTTTTATTGACTTAAATGAGAATAAGGTCGGAAGATGAATATTGAGTAAAATTTGGAATTAAATAAAAAGGTTATTAATTTTTAAAGGGTATGATTTTTATAACTTGATTTTTGTGTAGAGTGATTTAAATGAATATATCAAGTTTAATAAATTGAAAGATTATCCAGTTATGTGAAGTTAAAGGTTTTCTTAAATTATATTGAGTTCATTAAGCAAACATTTCAAGTCTAAATAAGAAGTAATTGAATTTGATACATATGGATTTGTCAAATGAGTTGTTTTTTTTGAAATGGTGAAATATTTAAAGCCTTGAAACATAAGAATTGAAATGGTATTTGGAAGTGTAAATCGATATTTGAAATTGATTTGTGAAATCTAAAGAAGCTATTTTGTTTTATAAAAGTAGTTTAATATTTAACCATTTAAGAGATGGAAATTTGTTTCAAAGCTATGTTTTTTAAGGTAGTATAATTTGGAAATATTATGTTCAAGAGTTTGATTTCAAAATATTTTACTTTGGAAACCCTATGATTTTGGAAGGAATATATATTGGAAAAAAAATGATATCGTATTAATTCGGGTTTTAAAAGGAAATGATATCATACTTATATGGTTTTGAAATGGATATTTTATTCTGGTTTTAAAGTATAATTATTTTAAATGACCGCGGTGTTATAATAACGATTGGTTGGCATAGAGACCGGGACCGGATATGGACATACTCTCTGTCGATACCGAAAACCACTTTGACTAACCGTGTACGCGGTGGAGATTCCAGAATGAAGTAGGTTGGTGGCGGCGTTTCCTTTAAAGGTAAATACGAGGACCCAACTCCCGTGAGTTGGCATAAAGTGGCTAAAACAGGAGCGATCGACGGGTTAATGAGGTAGCACCTCTGATCGGACACTTCCCTTCGATACTATACTCAGACTTTGGATTTTCGGTGGCCACCTTCACTTTTGATTTCTTTGACGTGGGGAGTTTGTCCGAGGTGGGTGGCAGCTGCGCGCTGCGCGTTTCCATAGGCCCGGAAGCGTAATTGGTATATCTACCCTGGCATTGCCTAGTTGTGTCGTGTCACCTACCCTAGCGCGCCTTATACAATTTTGGTTTTGTACCATACCTATGGAGTGCCCTCTGACGACGCCCAGTACGAGGGAGATTACGGTACTGTATAGACTATGGGAATATATAACTGTGTTAAGGTGGAAAATGTAAAGCCTTAACGCTATTTAAAAGTAAGTTTATTTTACAAATAGACACTATTATAATAGCGCAATATACTACATAGTAAATAGTTTAACGGATCCTTAGGAGGTGTAAATCCCGAGCATCTCTTGAGTTACTACACTCATATTTATTTCTGTTAATTTAACTCACATAAGATCTTTTAGTTCTGACTCGAGTGTTTTGTCTTTTCAATTCGCTCGGGTCAGTCCGAGCGTTTCAGGATTTGAAGTTTAGCTCTGGAGGACGAAGACGAAGATTTGTAGTATTACTATTAGTATTTATCTAGTGCACTACACACTGTTCCGTTGCATTGTTATTGGTATGTGTAACTCTGATATGTATTATATAAATGTTTGTAAACAGTTTTATAAACTGTATATTTTATTATTATATTTTATCTTTCCGCTGTGAGATTCTATTTTGTTTATTTCTTCTCTGTTTTTCTTATTTACCCCATAACAATCCGCCCTTCCGTATGGTTTGAATCGGCATGTGTGTCGATTTGAAGCGTGCGAAAAGGCGGGACGTTACATCTGGTATCAGAGCTTTGGTTTAGCGATAAACCTTATCTTTGTGGGGTTTGACTCTTTGTTAATAGGGTAGTAATACCCTATGGGAGTCGCTGAGTGTATATATATGAGAGAGCTTATTTGTTAGTGTTATAAAAAGATTTTGATATTGTGTTAATCTGTTCCATTTTGTATTTATAAATTCTGATTGGTGCATGGGACGCTATGACATCAATAGGGATTTCTAAACACTTAATAGGACAGTCCGACATAATATTTGTGAATGAAATAATTTTTCCTATTATATTTTCTATATATAAAATAAATTTTTAAATATATATATATATATATATATATATATATATATATTTGGTTGCAATAGATTGGTTGTTAGGAATAAAATTTTAAATAATAGGTAAAATGAGATTGAAATTAAAATCAATGAAATTTGGAAATTTTAGGACTTAAGTCCGGGATTTTGAAAATTTTCTTTCAAAGGATTTTGAAATATAATAATATTGTTTATAAATATTTTCCGATATAAATATTTCATTATAATTCGGAAGAATTGTTTTAAAGAAGATTTTGGAGAAAATAAGTTATGTACTTTCCTCTTTGTCGCTGGAAAATAATTTCGGTGATGGCGGCCGCATCATCGACTTCTATTTTCGAGTTTCAAAGGGGAAAGGCCACTGTAGTAATTCTACTGCAGCTTATTTTGAAAATATCTAAATTTTTAATTGTTTTAAATAAAACTAGAGGTATATAAGTTATAAGAATATATTTATTTATTAAAATTTAACCCGGTATTTAATGCTTAATTTCAATTAATTAATTGTTTCAATTATGGTAGTGAAACAGAATTTAATTAATAATTGAAACCCTAAATAAAATAAGAGACTTAAATGCTAAGTTATAAAGGAAGTTAAAATTTTAACTTATAAGAAAATGGTAAAGATCTATTGAACAATGAATGAATTAAAGAATTGACATAACTTGTACAAGTTCAATTGCATTTTCTTTAACATATATAACTTACCAAATATTAAAAGTTGAAATGTTTAATAGGAAATGTACTGAAAATTTGTACAAGTAAAGGTAGGTAATGAAGTATTCAATGAAATTGTTGTAAAATGAGAATTTAATGTTATAAACTTAAGTTATAATTGAAATTTTACCAAGTAAATATAATTTAAGGTAAGTATGGTAAATAAACGATTATAAACTTAAGTAATTAAAGTGAAAATAAATGAATGTAATATAATAAAGAGAAATTGTAAACTTAAGAAAAGGGTTGCAGTTATTTCTAAAATAAAATTGAAAGAAATAAATGAAAATAAAAAGAATAAACCGTTATATGAATGAAAAGAAATTAAACAACAAATGTATGAATGAAATTAATAAGGATAAACAAAATTTGTTGTTCAAATTGGTTGTTGTTTGTTTGGGTGTTAGTTGTTGGGTAAGGATACTTTAAATTTGTATGGATGGATGAATAACCTATTTAGTTTTATCTAAAGACTGTTGAGTAAATGATGCACTGGATGGTTTACTCTTCATTCCGTACAATATAAAGGTTTTGAACCCGAACAACTATTTGTTTGTTTGGTTGAATGGTTGCTTTGAATTTGTTGCGTATGCTGTTGTTAAAATTGATGGTTGTTGTATTAATTTGTTGTTAGTGATTGAAACCACTTAAATATTTCACTTTATATAAATTGTAACCCTTTGGATTATATAAGAAAATGCAGTATCTTAGAAATATTTTGAAAATGTTTTTCCAAACTTTAATAATTTAAATATAAAGGATTAAATGGTTATTAATTAGGATATCTTATATAAAGTAATTAATTTTGTAAATTTAATTGTTTATAAGTTAAATATTTTGAATAAGATGTATTGTTACTCAATTCTTCTTTTCCCTCCTTTCCTTTTCGGGGACGAAAAGTTTTGAGTGGGGGAAAGTGTAACGACCCGTAAATTTTCGTCAGTTAATTTTGTCATTTTAATAAGATTAGACAATTTAACTTTAGAAAGAAGTAAATATTTATAATTTATAATGAAGCATATGTTGAAAAGGAAATGAAACCATAGGAATTTAAGCTAAGTATTATCTGTTGATATAAAATGACGAATAAATTGAAATGATGTAAATGGTTATACTAGGCTAAGAAGAGAATATAGGAAAACAAAGGGTAAGTTGTGAATTTATTTAATGGATTAATAATATTAGATAGTACAATGAATTAAATCAATGTCCTGTAGAGGTTGGAGTATGGTTAGTAATAAAAGCTTTTAAAGGAAAACCTTTAATTTATAAATGAAAATCAATGCATTAAATTAGGTGTAACTGAATGTATGTAATTTATTTTGTAAGAATAAGTTAATGAACAATTTAGTTGCGCATACCCGATTTAATTGAAATAACAGAAAAGACAAGAACTTGATTTGCCTAGGTATATATATTGATAAACTATAACTAAATAGAAAGTTTGGTAGTAAATAGGATATAAGAAGACAAAGGCAACTAGTAAATTAATAAATCAATTCATAATAATAAGTAGTAATTAATGCATATATATTTGGCATTAGTGATAATTACAAAACTTTACCCATTTATCTAATTTATTTAATTAAATCTAAATCTATGGAAACATTGTTGTAATGATGGTTGTAAGTGAATTTGAATGTAAAAGGGTAACAATTATTTAGGTTAACCATTTTGAGTATGTTAAGTTAAGAATGACAATCGATTGAAATAAATCTAAATTAATTATTTTGTTTTGGCTAATGTGTTCTAGTTAATAAAGGGGAATTTATATGAATTGAAGCATGCACTAATGAAATGTATTATAATTCAAATGTTATTTATACCCATAAAATGTCTATTTACTGAATAGAAAGATTTTAAATCAATAAGCGAATTTATTGAGGTTCCAATTTATAATTTATAACATTTAATGTAGACTCAATTACAATTAATTGACTTAAATCATGCAGTTAGCGTAGATTTGTTTTGTAATTGGAGTAGTTAATTCTATAAGATCAAGTTAATGCTAATTCTATTTATAATTGGACCATTTGTTGATATAGATTATAGAAAGCAAGATTTATAATTTAATTAAAGTATCAAAATTCAATAATTGTAATTTTTGAAAATTAAAAATGGAATTTGAGGATAATAAGGTGAAACCATGAACAAATGTTAGTGCATCCTTATTACTAGTAAAAGATGAGAATATAAAAGTTTGAAAATAAAAAAAAATAGGTTTTTGAAAACTTAATTTCTAATTTCTAAATATAAGGAAGTGGAGAAATTAACACTGCAATGGATAGACTTATCAGCTTTTAATTTACATCTAAATTTGTTTAGATCAATTTGGAAATTAATAAAATTGTGGATATATTTTGAAACGTAAACGAAACGTCTAGATTTACATTTGTAAATATGTTTAAAATAAAATGTAAATGATAAGGAATTTATTTATTTCCTAAATCCGTAACGTGTGTAATTAATATTATTTATCTTTTGGGACCACTTTCGTTTGCACGTTAAAATTCGTGCACACCTATTCTTTTGCGATATATATATATATATAAATAGACGATTATAAACCCTAGCCTCCATCTTCTATCATTTGTCTGTACGTTCTTTTCTTCAACTCCTTCTCTTCCTCAATGGATGCATTCTAGATCCAATTTCAATTTCAAATCAAAGCTAAAATTTCAACCACCTCAGAAAATTTACGGAAAAATATATGTTGGAGTTCTCAAAATACGTAATCTACTGGTGGTGTTCGTTTTCCGTTTTGGTTCATCATCTGTTCTGTAAAAATCAAAGAATTAGAGGCCGTTCATCGTTGCTGCGACAAAATTCGTCAGATCGAAAATTGCTTTCTGGGTATTGTAGAGAGGACGGAGGAGAGCGCATCCATGTGGTTCATCTCGTGAATCGACGGTTTGATCGTTGTGAAATTTCGAATTAGGGCTTTATTAGAGGTGGCGACGCATGGCATTTAGGGCGACCGATGGAGAAGGCACGGCCACTGGGAGGTGCGCCATGGCGAGGGCGAGGCGATGGGCTTGGTCGGGGGTCCTCTAGTGACCGGTGGCGCGAGTATGGAGCGGTCAAAGTCCATGGTCAACGCGTGAATTGGGTTCGAACTTGCTGGAGCATGCACGTTTCGTGCTGGAGCATGCGCATTTCATGTTGGGAAGAGCATTGACGATGACGTGGCAAGTTAATTTTGTTTATCGTGTTTTTGAATTTAATTTTGTTTCAATTCGTTCAAATATGAATAACTTCCTCATACGAACTCCGTTTCAGGCGAAATTTCTTTTGTTAGGATCGTAATTAAATTCCAGACGCGTTGACGCTGGTTTGGACAGATTTGGAGACCGTCGAAATTTTGGGTTTAAATCGAATTTAAATTCGATTTAAATTCAAAAGGTGAGTGTTTTAACCCACTCACAACTTCTAAAATTTCTTATGTTTGTTAATTCGACTTTAGATATGGGTAGAAATTTATTTATGACTGTTTGGCATGTTTTATTCACTATTTCTGTTTAAACGCATTTATTTAATATAACTGTAAATTTATTTATTTATTGCATATAAATTTGACAGTTAGAATTTATTTATTGCATATTAACTGCCAGGCATAGTTATGTTAAATTTTTATTTCATATTAACTGCCAGTTAAATTTACGGTTATTTTTACATATAAACTGCCAATTAACAGTTATTTAATTTATTTTGAGTATAAACTGATAATTGATACCATTATTTATCACCTGTTATGTATTGACGATTGTTTGAAATTGGATGATGACTGTGACAAATGGATGTATGATTTGATGGATGAATGGATGATTAATTTTATTAATTGCAAGTTGTTGTGCATTTCATTCATTCGGGATTGCGGTTTGAAATGATATATAACCGCATTTTTTCATTTTAAATTGCGGATTGAAATGATAAACATCCGTATCACTTGACCATAGGATAGAAAATTTTATACAGGCACCGCGGTAAATATATAAAAAAAATTTGAAATGTTTTTCTATGGTTTTTGCAAAGCTATATATATATGGTTTATGGGTTTTTGATTTGGTTATTAATAAAGGTTTTTTTTATAGTAATTTCCGGTTTTAAGCTTTGTATAAATTGTTTTGAAGTATAAAATAAAGTTTGATTTTTAAGATCAAATACGATTAAGCATTTATTTAAAATTTAAGTTCTGGAGTTTTATTGACTTAAATGAGAATAAGGTCGGAAGATGAATATTGAGTAAAATTTGGAATTAAATAAAAAGGTTATTAATTTTTAAAGGGTATGATTTTTATAACTTGATTTTTGTGTAGAGTGATTTAAATGAATATATCAAGTTTAATAAATTGAAAGATTATCCAGTTATGTGAAGTTAAAGGTTTTCTTAAATTATATTGAGTTCATTAAGCAAACATTTCAAGTCTAAATAAGAAGTAATTGAATTTGATACATATGGATTTGTCAAATGAGTTTTTTTTTTTTGAAATGGTGAAATATTTAAAGCCTTGAAACATAAGAATTGAAATGGTATTTGGAAGTGTAAATCGATATTTGAAATTGATTTGTGAAATTTAAAGAAGCTATTTTGTTTTATAAAATTAGTTTAATATTTAACCATTTAAGAGATGGAAATTTGTTTCAAAGCTATGTTTTTCAAGGTAGTATAATTTGGAAATATTATGTTCAAGAGTTTGATTTCTAAATATTTTACTTTGGAAACCCTATGATTTTGGAAGGAATATATACTGGAAAAAAAATGATATCGTATTAATTCGGTTTTTAAAAGGAAATGATATCATATTTATATGGTTTTGAAATGGATATTTTATTCTGGTTTTAAAGTATAATTATTTTAAATGACCGCGGTGTTATAATAACGATTGGTTGGCAAAGAGACCGGGATCGGATATGGACATACTCTCTGTCGATACCGAAAACCACTTTGACTAACTGTGTACGCGGTGGAAATTCCAGAATGAAGTAGGTTGGTGGCGGCGTTTCCTTTAAAGGTAAATACGAGGACCCAACTCCCGTGAGTTGGCATAAGGTGGCTAAAACAGGAGCGATCGACGGGTTAATGAGGTAGCACCTCTGATCGGACACTTTCCTTCGATACTATACTCAGACTTTGGATTTTCGTTGGCAACCTTCACTTTTGATTTCTTTGATGTGGGGAGTTTGTCCGAGGTGGGCGGCAGCTGCGCGCTGCGCGTTTCCATCGGCCCGGAAGCGTAATTGGTGTATCTACCCTGGCATTGCCTAGTTGTGTCGTGTCACCTACCTTAGCGCGCCTCATACGATTTTGGTTTTGTACCATACCTATGGAGTGCCCTCTGACGACGCCCAGTACGGGGGAGATTACGGTACTTTATAGACTATGAGAATATATAACTGTGTTAAGGTGGAAAATGTAAAGCCTTAACGCTATTTAAAAGTAAGTTTATTTTACAAATAGACACTATTATAATAGCGCAATATACTACATAGTAAATAGTTTAACGGATCCTTAGGAGGTGTAAATCCCGAGCATCTCTTGAGTTACTGCACTCATATTTATTTCTGTTAATTTAACTCACATAAGATCTTTTAGTTCTGACTCGAGTGTTTTGTCTTTTCAATTCACTCGGGTCAGTCCGAGCGTTTCAGGATTTGAAGTTTAGCTCCGGAGGACGAAGTCGAAGATTTGTAGTATTACTATTATTATTTATCTAGTGCACTACACACTGTTCCGCTGCATTGTTATTGGAATGTGTAACTCTGATATGTATTATATAAATGTTTGTAAACAGTTTTATAAACTGTATATTTTATTATTATATTTTATCCTTCCGCTGTGAGATTCTATTTTTTTATTTCTTCTCTGTTTTTTTATTTACCCTACAACAATCCGCCCTTCCGTATGGTTTGAATCGGCATGTGTGTCGATTTGAAGCGTGCGAAAAGGCGGGACGTTACATACACTTTTCATCTTAGAGGCTTTCGAAATAAATGCGTGGATGAGGAGAAATTGAGGGATGAATGTCGAGCGACTACGGCCATTGAAAATGTTTGAAGCGGCGGTCGTAACAATTGCTAGGGTTTCACAAAAAACGTGAATATATAAATGTTGATAAATATTATTTTAATATTAAAACCATTTAAAGCAACTTTTTCTAACGATCTCCAAATCACACGTGCCGCCTGGCGTTCCTAAGGTTTTACCCACATTCCGAACACAATGGAACATGTTTTGGAGGCTAATTCGATCATATGCGCGAGTTACGGAAATAACCGATCAATTTTAAATTAAATCGATTAAAGTATTTTCTATGCGTTTTAAGCTGCCGGGGTTAAATGACAACTCCGATTGCTACGAAAATTAAAACCCGATAATAACTAACTATTACGAATCCAATGGAACTGGTTTCGTCGAATTCTGAGACTGTGCCCCGAAAGGCTATTTTAACTCGTTTATTAAATCGAGCGATTTTCACAATCGTCGAAATCATCTAAAATTTCACTTTTAAAATTTTGTTAACTTAATTATGATTCATATAGAATTTATAATCACATTAGAAATCATTCTAATTCGTTTTAAATCAAAATTTGAATATTTGCATTATTATATTATTAAATTCCATTATTAAATTAATATAAAATCCCAAATTTAATCTATTGACTTTTAATTCCATCCAATGGTCCAATATTAAAATTCAAATCCAGTTAGACTTAAAATAAATTTTAGAATCTAATTTTATATCTATTTACACTCAGAATTGCCAATTATTCCAATTCTAATATTAAATTATCATTATTCAAATTTCAATTAAATTCCCGTATTTGAAATTTAACTAATTCTATTAACTTAACCAAAATCTTTTTTATTTCAAAATCAAATTATAATCTATATTCGACATTTAAAATGAATTAAATGTTCAAATCTAGCGACCCAAAATTCTGGGTCGTTACAGTTATTCAAATAACTATACTCTATCTAATATTAGAAATTAGTTTGGGTTTAAGTTTTACATGAGAAATTAGTATAAAATTTCATAACTAATATTTTAAACAAAGTGTTTAAAGTAGTTTTTATTTTAAGTATTTCCAAGTATATATTTTTGGATAAGTGATTTAAATTATTTTAAAAACCTAAAGTATTTGGACTTGGCAAATTTTCAGTGGAAATAAGCAATATTTGAAAACTTATTCAGCCAGAGAAAAGTAGTTTGAAAATTGTTTTCAAAGAGTTGAAGTGTGGAAATATATCTTACAAAGATATTTATAAATAAATAAATAATTTCGGGAGAATTATTTAAATCTGATGGTTGTTTATGGATGTTATTTGATAATTAAATAACCGACTATCAATATTGGCCTTTAAGACGGCATATGAATTTCGATGAGACCAGAGGTCAGATTCCAAATGGTTATCCGAAAAACACATCGAATCTTAAAGGTGGATATTTTGTTTAAAAGATCAAAATGGAAATTTGTTGTTGACTTAATTTAGATCTAAATATATCCACTTTTTTTTTAAATAAGCGTTTATTATTCGAATAATCCGGGGGAGGACATTAAGTCATAAAACCCATTCTAAATAATGATACGACGAAATGGGATAGCTTTTGAAGACGGTGTTGAAGACCAGGTATTTTCGAAAATGAAAGGATTACCGATTAGTTATCTCTCACCGAGTTGCTCCAGTATAGAGATTACCCGATGTGATGGGGTGTCCGGACGTGATTAGGGAAAATCCAGATTTGCAAGGACTCTTTCATTAATTTGACGAAGTGCCTTTGGTTCCATTCAGACCCAGAATGGACTTGTATGGATGTATGTCTGATGTTACACTTTGAGATATAAAGCTGGTTTCTATCAAATACATTTCTATTTGGTGGCGGAGAATTTATTCTCTTAGCTTAACACCCTTCTCTGAGACGTATGAGCTCAAAGGTTATGTAGTTGATGGTTACTAGTGATATACTCCCAATTTGGTAATGTGGCATGTTAAGTGATGATCATTGGTTGATCGAAGCATGGCTTTTGTGTAAGCATAGCTTTGTAGGACGAGACTTCATCGAGCTCACACCTCGGAAATCAAAACAGGAAAGGATGCAGCAAGGTTATGGGGGTCGCGCCCCTTAGGGTATGTGCATTTCCTTCTGGATAAAAAGTGGTATTTTGGTATGGAGCCCAGATATTTAAATTTTATGGATAAAAAAAGTGGTATTCTGGTATGAAGCCCAGATATTTACTTATGTGGTTGTTGGAATTGAGGCGCCTCGATAAAGGTCAGTTACAACAGGGGGATGGCATACTTGTGACAGTTAGTTACCTAGTTCCAGAGGTAACCCGGCCTTGTGTTGGCAGAGATCCGGTTAGGTTTCGGGGCATCCCTCCTGAGGCATACCTTTCGGATAAAGGGTGTTCCTTAGCCTAGACCATTTGTTGGAAATCCAAACAATCTATACGAGCCCTTTAGGGTTTTAGTTGTAGAACCTGCCATCTAACATGGTAGCTATAGTAGGTATACTATAATGGTACGTATGCTGGATAAGATTAATATTATGCCTTCGAAATGTTTTTCCACATTATGCACTAATAATAATATCCAAAGAAATTTTGCGTATCAAGCATGTTTGACTACTATAAAGAGAAACCTTCCCCATGTAAACGATTGCATTGAGTGTGTGTCGGGAGACCTTGTGATAATTTAATTTCCCAAAAGCATGAACAGATTTCTTTTTGTACAAATAACTATTTTTAGATCTCACATCAGTCTCATGACTGACTCGTTGTTTATTATTCCCTTTTCTAAACTCTGGGTGCCCCTAATTTTCCACACGGGCAGCCTAGAGTCAGGCTATCAGTAGGATCTGGAGCTAAGTTAGGAAAGTATGATGTGGAGATCAGGAGACAAGCTGGATGGCGAGACGTATCACACGTATATGATTTTATTTTTTTCCGCCGCTATGTTGTATTCCGTTGTTGTATTGTATATGACTCTGATGATGTAATGTATAAACAGATATAGTTCTTTTGTTTAAAGATTAGTCATTTACTATTATACATTGTTCCGCTGCGAATGTGAGATTCTAATATTGTTCCTATTTCTTCTTCTACCTTCTTCTTCTTTAACCCTAACGATTTGGTTTTTCGGGATTCGATTGTTCGGCATTTGATACAGTAGACGTATTGAAGTCGATTTTCGAGTGTCGAAAAATCGAGTCGTTACGTAATCATTATCTTTAAAACATCCTTTTAAAGATTATATAACTTTTCAAAAGTATAGTTAAATGGGTTGAAAACAATTGTTGCTTAAACATCATTATTGTAGACTCAATATCACTTTTGTACTTGTCATTAACTTTGAAACACATTCATTTAAAGATCTGAGTACATCTTCACTTTTTAAACAAGATGATATACCTTTTTAATTATTTTTACACAACCACTCATTATAACATAAGTGTTATAATCCCAAAAACCTCTTTAAATCACTTTTAATATGGTTTAAAACACTTACTCAAAATATTACTTCGAATTTCTATTTTATAATTTATTTAAAAATCATAAAACAGTTTTATAATTTAAAACCCTTACTTAAACTAGTCATAAATGATTATAAAATCTTATTCAAACTTCCTTTCAAATTACTGTAATATCATTTACGAACTACATTAAAGTTTTAAGAAAAATATCTAAAGTATCCAACCATTTTATACTTTATTAAAACAAAATTTTCAAAATGCATGTATAGCGACCTTTTCGCTATACAAACTTATGCAACATTTTTCCATAATTCCTATAAATTTCGAAACCAATTCCTTTAGGTCAAATACACCCGTACAAGTGTAAAGAATAGCCAAATTAATATTTCACAATAAATTCATGTTTGAACAAATTTAACGTATGTTAAACACATGAGATTTCAAAGTGTGGTTATAGCGATAATTTCGCTTCAACCATTTAGGCACAATTTCCAACATTATCAAACAACAATATTATCAACCATGTAACTAAATCTAGGTCAGGATACATGTTATTTAAGGATTAAAAGAAATATTACATTAGATATAATGTTGTCGCTTGCTTTTCAAAGTAAGGAGGGGTCCAAAAATAATAACTTGCATTGTTATTAATTTTAATTAATATTTTTCATAACAAACATTATATCACAATAATATACAATTAAAATGGTGAGTAAACTCGTCTAAGCCTAAACCATTCCAAGACATAGAAAATCCCACTACAAGGGCAATGGTAAAGACGACGTCTCAATAAGACCTCGTATGCATAGAGTTATCAATTTTATGAGATTTTATTTAAAAAAATTAATTAATTGTAACGACCCGTAATTTCGGTACTTCGAAAATGAGAGATTTCTTTCATTTTAAATTTAAAAGGAATTCAAAACTTAAATAAATAAGTTATATATAATATATAATAATAGAAATATTATTTATTCCTATAGTTAATAATTTAAAAAGTATAAAAATTGGATTTTAGAACAAATCAGCAAAAGTGAAGTTTTGTTAAAAATAAATAAAGGCTAAAATAAATAGGTTTAAATATTTATTTGATAAGTTAAATATTATTTAAAACATATAGTAAAGATAATAAAAGTATATCAATATATTTAAAAATATGTTAATAATCGTTTTACAAAAATAATCAAATTTTGTCGCACTTTATCAGTTTTACATACACTGTAAAAATAGAGATTTTGATATTATTTAAATATGATTTTTAAGAATGAATAAACGTGTTTTAATTTATTTAAAGATGTAAAAAGTTCATTTTAAAGTTCGGTTTACTTTAATATATATCTTAACAAAAAGGTCAAATTTTGACTGTAAAATTTGTCGACAAAAACACCGTTTTCAACCAAAACAAGTTGTCGATACATTATTGCAACTTGAATAGTATCATGTAAAGATATTACAAAAGTTATAAACATCTCTCTTATATTAATAAAAGATTAATTAAGCAAAAGGATTAATTAATTAAAGTAAAACATAAAATGACAAAAGGAGTTTACTTTTACAAAATCTGACCAAATCTCTTTATTTAAATATCATTTTTTACTATAAACATCATCATTACACTTTACATCTTTTCTCATTAATGCTTAAGTCTTATCACTTATGGAAATGGAGCAAAAGGATAGTTATTTAATTTTAAAAGTAAGAAAAAGAGGCAAATTCATTTCAGAATTACATAAATCAAATCCTAACATCATTTCACATTTAATACCATCTCCTCTTCATTAAGCAAAGTTCAAATCAAGGTTAAAAAAGGTAAACTAAAAGTCAAAAAGTAGGGACGGCTATTGTATTCATTTGCCATCCAAAGCTTAAGTATAAATAAGCACCCATACCTTCCACCTTTTTACAAAATAATTTTCTACTTTCTTCCTTTAGCTCTTCTTCTCCATCTTCTTCCACTTCCATATCCATGGAATCCAACCTCTCTTCCTATAACGACCTGTAAAATTTAATGGTTTTATTTACGTAATTAACTGAAAATTTTGTGAAATTTAAATGGTTGAATTTGGAAATAATAATTAAATATTTGGATTATGTCTGCTTAAACATAGTAAATGGTAAATTCCCATTTGATAATAGGAAGTTTATTTTCTTGTGTAATTTTATTTTAATTCAAATCAGTTAATATTTGATGATAATAAAATACTTTCCAAACTTGAATATTTTTATATATTAAATTTGCAAATCATCTTCTGAGTGAGGCATCATATTTCATTTTCCCAAATTTCGAATGATATTGCTCCATTTATCTTATTTTCTGCAAATTAACAGCATTTCTTGTACCGAATATCGATTTTTGATCAGTTGATCATACCGTCGATATCTGTATACCGTTTTGATCGTCTCGTTATGTGTATCTCTAAGGTATATTGATTTTTATATTTTGAGGTCCGCGACGCAACGGAAGCGGTAAAACGGTTCGTTGTAACGGTACCGTAAATTGTGACTTTACTCCTTCCTTTGGTTTCAAAATTTAAACGTGTTGTACGAACAAAATTAATTGCTTTAGATCTTTCAGCTGAATTGTTCCTCACGACCGTTGCCATTCAATTATCTTTTATATATCTTGGTCCGTTGATTTTGCTGGCTCTTCATTTCATACTCTTCCGTTCTTTTTGTATACATGCGTTACAATGTATATATTATATAAACTGTTCACATCATCTTGTCCTATACTTCTTCTTATCCCAACAAAAAAATAATAAGACAACGTATGTTCATCTTCCCACCAGAATTCACAGCCTCACCTCGTCGAACCGTTCCTCCCCATCGCCTGTCCCGACCCATCTCCACCTTACTTCGCCGAGCACTCACCCAAAGCGCCGCTCACCGGCCACCATTCCTCTCCCCCTTGCAAACCTTGGTCGAAGCTGCCTTATCAACACCCGTAGCCTCGAGCTAAACTCCAGCAATAGCCTATGCTCCGCCTTCACCGACCAAACCTGCCTCCGCCACCACCTGAATGAGCAAACTACAGCCGAGAAACCCCTCCTCCTCCTTATCCACCAAAGCAGCACAACACCTCAACCTTCCCTCCTCCATTCGGCTACCCTTTCTTCCTCTGTTACATTTTTATAGGTGAGTTTAGATATTAATATATATATATATATATATTAGCATATATAATGTTTATAAAGTTATAGTTCCAGCCACATGTTTATAGAAATGTATCCATTTTATACGTATGCATGAAGGCTTAGTAACGTATACTTGTTTGTTGAGTTTTAACATATATATATATATATATATATATATATATTAGTTTATTATGTACATAAACTGATATGCGTAATTTATAGTTTATATATGTGGGTTAGGTTTAAAAGTATAAAGTTTATACAATTGCATATAAAGGTTTCAAGCAATATTATACTTAGTCTATATATACAAAGGTATATGTTACTGTAGGTTTCATGCGTATAAGCGTTATATATATATATATATATATATATATATATATATTATAAAGAAGTTGTATATATAAGTGTATTTCAAAATTTGTTTACAGGATGTATGTTATTTCCAAGGGTGAATATATATATATATATATAGGTTTATGATAACATTGGTTTTAAATTGTATGTGTATATACATTCTTATGTTGTCAGTCTATACAAGTTGTTAGTTATATAAGTTATACAATATGACAGTTTTTGAAGATATAGCATACCAGCTTTGTACAAGTGGTTGTTTATATAGAGTATAAGTTGTATATGGTTTTATAACTTCTGATTTTGTGGATATATATATATATATATATATATATATATATATATAAATGATTTATGTGTTAGTTTACATATATATTTGATTTGCAGTATAGATTCTGACAATACTAAATTTTTTCATATCTTTGATTAAAAGTCTGATCTATATCTATATATATAATTGCCTACAAATGGAATTTTTGTAGAAGTGTTCTCATATCTATATATATTTGTTTTGATATAAATGTTATATCTTGCCCAAGTTCTGTTTTATAGTGTATATATATATTAGTTTTAAGATTTGTTTGTTATATAATAATATGTTAAGCTGTATATATATTACAATATTTATTATATATAGTGTAGGTTTATATGGATACATAGTTTAAGTGTTATATTATACATTTAAAATAAGTTTACAGTTATATCCAGATTATGTCTGTGGTGTACTTTGGTTTCTTTGTTGTTTTAAAGCACTTGTATATATATATTTCTATAATGATTTCCATAATCGTTTTGGTTTATGTTTAAGTTCTCATATATATAATTGACTTGAATTATATATACATATAGTTAGTGAAGTATACTGGCGTTGACTTTTACGATATTCATACATATACATAGATTTTAATTTTTTTGGTACGTTTTTTAAATTTTGCCATTGATTTTATGATAAATATGAACCTTAAGGTAACTATACTAGTTTATATAAGTTAAAAATATTGATTTTATAACGATAATAATAATAACATTATATGTTTTTCCATTTTCACCAACTGATTTGATTTGTCCGATCGATTCCTGTTATCAGATCTGTTCGTCGAATTCGTGCCAATCTTGCCTTGTTTTGAGATTTCGTGCTTGGATTTCGTAACTCAACTTCATTGTCTATCTCTCTAACCTCGGAAGGTGAGCAATCACTTACGATTAACCTTCTTATATTTATTAAATTTGATTCCAATTGAAACGACAATTGAAATATGCTGCTGTTAGTTATTTACATCGCTATATATATATGATATTATGTGTATCTTTTCACCTGCGACATCTGACATCATTATCTGTTATTTACATTGATGATATATGACTGTTATATTATTATCATATCTGTTATCACTCTGCAAGTTCCCTGTTGGTATAGAATTCCCTATGGGTTGAAATGATACATACCCGAACAATCCATAGAATAGGGGAAAATCGTTATGGGTTGAAATGATAAACCCATACGATTTTCATTAAATTGAATTTGGGATTGTCAGTTGAAATGATATATATATATATACACATATATATATATTTATTTATTTATTTAAACCACGGATTGAAATGATAAATATCCGTATCACTTGACAATAGGATAGAAAATTATATACAGACACTGAAACGACCCGCCTTTCTCTCCACAGAAAGACGCATCATTTTTAAGAAACAAAGGGATAGAAAAGAGAAAAGACAGAGATGAAAGAAGAAACAACATCAGAATCTAAACAACGGAACGAACAAATTATATTAATCACATAATATATTACATAGTATCATATACATCAGAGTTACACAGCTTATACAACACATACTAGACAGTTATAAACACCTGTCTAGTTATACATCTCAATATACAATACAGACAAACGACTCAGAGAACACACAGCAGAATACTATATATCTATACGCTGAAGCCTCCTACTCCATTGTTCCTCCAGAATTCGTCAAACCTAACCTGAATCCCTTGGCTACTCGTAAAAATTTGAGTACTCAAGAGTTAAAGAAAAACAAAATAAACTCTGGGTCAGACATGGGTCTGGTGTGAGTAAACGGTTAAAATTGCTTAACTTTAAAAACCTTTGAAAGAAAAGGTATCACGTAAGACTTCCCACACATAAACATGGGTAAGTTTTTACCTTACGCTAACCAAAACATTTGATAGGAAATCCAGTGATATTATAATAGGGTCTAGGGTTTTCAAATAAATATGAAATAGCCGAAATTGTTACATTTATTAAATTCCAGCTACTAGCCACAAAAAGTGGGTAATACAATCAAATCCGAGGGTGCTTATTGGAGTTTGGATTCCATACAATGGCAGGGCTACTGGGGTACCGCCCGTCACAGTACGGGGCCTAGATCAGTGTACCGAGGATTACTCCCAATCCCCTGCAATACAAAGCCAGAACCATTCCTTACTGATGTAACAACCCTGTATTTTGTAATTATTTTATTGTATATTTTAATTATTTTTAATGTAAGATTTTGATTTAAAAACTTATTTTACTTATTTGAAATGATTAAATTTATTATTTAAATATAATCTTGATTTTTATATGAGTTATAATTCCAAACTTGTGTAAGTTGAATATTTGCCTGAAATGCTGATTTTGGTCAAAATAGTCAAACTGTGACTTTTAACATAAAATTTTAAAAGTTTAAAAATTTAATTTTTTTTTCTTTTAATATGAAAGTACATAAAATTCTAAGAACATCACTTTTCGTTTCGTTGAATTTGGATGTAAATTGTGAAAGTTATACCCTTTACAATATTGTGCGTATATAGGGTTATTTAACAATGACTATTTTAAATTATATAAATTACTTCTTCTTTGTTATATTTTATTTTAATATGTGATAATATGTTATACTATGTATATTTTAACTTTTAAGCATTTTTAAAATGATAATATAATTTTTCTAAAGTTCATTTGAATTTAATTCTAATTTTAAAAGCCTAGTCTACAATTTTAAGCCATTTTCTTAATTTAATTATATATAATTAAAATTTATTTATTTATTTTATGCACTCACTTTTATTTTCTATGTTTTACTTTATTTTATTCATTTTACATGTATTTAAATTAAAGTAAATTTTTCCAAAGTGTATTGAAGTTATTTCTAATTCTTAAGTCAAGTTTTCACTTTCTGTGCTATTTTTCCTATTTTAATCATATCTAATTAATATTTAATTATTAATATTTTGTTTATCTGTTATATTTTCGAATTCTAACTGAAATTTATAAGTGTTTTCAGTTATTTAAGATGTATATGAATATATATATATATAGGAAGTTTAAAAGGTTTGAAAGCAAAGAAACGTAAAACCGTTTTATCGTTTCTTCTCCCGTTTCTTTTCCAATTAATAGATTTAATTTCCTTTGACCGTCCTTTCTTTTTTGTAGCCGTGCATTTCTTACCTCATTTTCACGTGAAAACATTCCTCTCCACTTCATTTTTCACGGCTAGAAAGGTTTGGTAGTGGCTCCTCTTTTCCTCTTCTTTTTGCTCTTCTTTTTCCATTGTTTTCTTATATTTTGCCTTGTTTTCTCATGTGTATTGCTTGGCCTCTCCTCCATAGCCACGGCCACCACCTCCTACGCCTCTTCCCTTCCATCATCACCAGCTACCCCTTTGGTCTTGACCAAGGCCGAGCCCACCATGGTGCCAAAACTCCAAAAAATGCAACAATGCCCTAGAACAATGCTAGTTTGACCACCTTTGCCTCATCTCCTTCAACGACCACCTTAACCACCACCATAGCCACCTCCAACACCTCTGACCTGACCTCCACCCTCTTCCACATCACCCAACACCCTCTGGAAATCAGACCATGAACAAGCCGTGCCCATCCATTGAAGCTAGCACCACAAAACTTCCACAAAACTCCTTAAAACATTGCCTAGACCACACATATCATCACCTACCCTCCATATCTTGCTTTGGCCACCCCTTAGCCACCACCACCAGCCACTCCATCATCTTTGGTCACCACTCCAGCTACTGTCCAGACCTGTACAAGCATGGCCAAGCCACCACATGCCCATGGCCGATCCAAGAATGTCACAAAAACTCAACTTATTTAACATTGACCCTATATATGCTTTATGTTGCACCACTACACCTTCATCTCCACTTGTTGCCTTGCCTATATGATGTTAAACCTGACCTATATGATGTCATAACTGAGCCAAAGCATCATCATAGCCAAGCGTAAGTGTCCCTTAGGCCAAGCATTTGAATGGTTAAAGCAAGGTCAAGTAATCTATTCCTTTGTTGCTTCGTATTTTCATTGTTTCAACATTGTTTTGCGTTGAATATTTATGTGTGTATTGTCTTGTTTTGGTTATTGTTTACAAGACAAATATCAAGGCTCTCTATTCATTCAAATCAAAAGTCATGCTATATCATGCTTGTCGTGCTTTTGGAATCGCACTTGTGTTTGTTGTTTTGGTCTTCAACTTGAAAAAGTGAGTCTTTCTCACTCTGACATTTATACTTATGAAAAGTGAATTGATGACAAGTGTTTAGTAATAAAAAATGTTTATGCAAGTTAATGATGATCATATGATATGCTATGCCATGTTATTACCATATTATTACCATGTTAAAACTGTTAATTTTCACCTGACATCTGATATATGACTGTATATTGTGATATTGACATTGTTTATATTATTTCTGCATATGATCACACTGCAAGTTCCCTGTTAGAAAAAAAAATGTTATGGGCTGAAATGATAGGCCTGAATGGTTTTAAATTTTTCATTTTGACTTGGGATTGTGGGTTTGAAATGATAAAACCCGGATTTTCCTTGTAAATTATGGGTTGAAATGATATATTACCCATATCACTTTACCTAGCGTAGAAAATTATATACAGGCCCGTAGTTAAAATATGTTTTTCTAAAATTTTAAATAGTTTAGAAATTTAATTATTATAATATTTTGATTTTAAATTTAATAAAAAAAAGGGATTTTTGTAAATTATTATTGATTTTCTGAATAATTGTAAGTGAAATGAATTAATGAAAAAGTTAGAAATTTTGAACGTAAGTTATTTTGGAAATTTTGATTTAATTATATTTGGAAATTTAAGTGAATATGAAATTATGATAAATTTATGATAATTTGAATTTAAATAAATTTAAAGTGATTTTTATATCATATTAATGATTTTAATAAAGTTGAAATGTGAAATGAATGAATATTGTAAGTTGAAATTTTGAAATATAACTAAAACTGGAAATTTATGAAATTGACGTAAAAGTGAACTTTTAGTTAAGTAAATAAAAATAAAACAAAGTTATATTTGAGAATTTGAACTTAAGTGTTAAGTTGAAATTTAATGTAATGGATTTTAAAAATTCAACATTGCATTTTAATAAGTGAATTATTATTAAATCTTGATTTTTGAATGGAAATTTAACTTTATAAAATCATGAACTTGAGGAAAATTAAATGATTTTATAAATGTGAAAATGTATGATTTTATAAGTTAAAAATGTTTTTAATAAAAATATTATTGGTTGAGAAATTTTATTGAATATTTGAAGTTAATTGAATGTATTTTTGAAATGCTATTAATTACAATGTAAATGATATTACAGCATTTGTAAACGCTGTAGTTGATGATAATGAACTAAAAAGCTAAATTGAATTAAAAGCTATTATAGCAATCTTTGTAAGTGCTATAATTTTTGAATTTAACTAAGTTATTCGAAATTTAAGTAAACCTAGTATAACATTTTAAAATGCTGTCTTTTGTTAAATTGAACTGTTTTGAATGTAACTTTCCGTATAAGTATTCTAAATAATGCGAAAAGTGAATTTTCACGGTTTTGATAAACTTAAGTGAATAAATAAACTTTGAAAGTTGAAATTTTTGGAAATTTAATTATTAAACATAATAACTTCATTGAAATGATAAAAAAAGAATTTTTGGAATATAAACTGTTTTGAAATATGAATTGAAATGGTATTTTAGATTGAATAAAATGAATAATGATTTGAAATGAATGAAGTTTGAAAAGATACGATATTTTGATATATTAAAATGATTTGAAATGAAGTTTTGAAAGGATATGATATTTTGATATATTAAAATGATTTGAAACGAAGTTTTGAAAGATATGATATTTTTGATATTAAATGATTTGAAAAACGGAGTTTGAAAGATATGATATTTTTGATATTAACATGATTTAAAAAGAAGTTCTGAAAGATATGATATTTTGGAACTGAAAGGTAGTGTTGAAAGGGTATGAAAATTTAATATATTGAAATGGTTAGAAATGACTTGATATTTATTTTGATAAATATTTGAATTGAAAGATATTTTACGATGATATATTGAAATGGTTTTGGAAATGATTTAATCTTTATTTTGATAAAGATTTGGATTGAAAAGGATATTTAATTTTGAAGTATAAAATATTTTTAAAGTTATAACTACGGGTTATAATAACGATGGGTTGTTAAAGAGACCGGGATCGGATATTGTCTTATAGCCGGCCAATACCGAAAACCACTTTAACAACCGTGTACGCGGTGGAGATTCCAGAATGAAGTAGGATGGTGGCGACGTTCTCGAGGTATATATTACGTGGACCCAACTCCCGTGAGTTGGCATATATGACTAAAACAGGAGCTATACCGGGCTACACAGAGGGTCACACCCTTTCATCGAGCATGCTCCATCGGAAACTATTCTATTACTGTTGTGATTCGATTCGGTGGCGCCACTTTGATTCGGGGGTATTGTTCGAGGTGGGCGGAAGCTGCTGGCTTGCCGTCACCACCGGTCCGGGAGTGCAAACGGTGTATCCACCCTAGCATTTCCTTGCGTGCCGTGTCATATCCTTATATCGAGCCCACTACGATTTTGGTTTTAAAGATCCGACCGCGTTAAGGTTCACCATCCCCTTAACGCTATTTCTATATGATTATACTTTACTGATTAGACACTACCGTATATAGCGTATATTACTACATAGTAAATAGTGTTACGGATCTTTAGAGGATGGGCGGTCCCAAGCATCCTTTAAGTTACTGATGCATTTTGTTACTGTTCACTTGATTTGATTTGCAGTTTATAAGTATTTATGTCCTGACTCAAGGGTTTTGTATTTTGCTTTACGCTCGGGTCAGATTGATTGAGTTAGCATTCAAGATTCACCTTCAGCATTGGAGCTTTCCTTGAAGATCCAGCCATCTATTTTGTTTCAGTATCCAGTGGTTCAGTGATGTATATGATTTGTACCTGATGTATCCTGTTACTCTTCTGTTGTATCTTATTTAACTCTGATGTATCTTATATTTTATATAGTAGCTTCATGAACTACTATCTCCTCTTTTACTTCCGCTACATTATCATTACTCTGTGTCTGTGATCTGTGATTTTATTTACTGTATATTCTGAGATTTGCCAAATTTTTATTTACAACGCGGTATTTTGAGCAATTCAATTTCGGCATGAGTGTCTACCCATACACTTATAATGGATGCGAATGGTTGAAAATATCTGGTCGTTACAGTTGGTATCAGAGCTTTGGTAGCTCTAGGCAAAACTCAGCATATGGAGTGAATGTATTTACAGAATCACTTTCATTCGAGTTTGAATCTCTCCTTTTTGACTCGATTCCTTTGAATTTTGGAACATTCCCTACGGTTCCAAAATCCATTCATATCCCTCACTATTCATCTTCTTTTGACTCTGGAGCATCCCATAACTCCGCTTCGAATGATCTTTCTAGTGAGTCGGCGGTCACGCCAATTTCAAATTTAATAAAAAAAAAGGGGAAAACTCCTTTACAATCAGCATCGATTCACCCGAGATTCTTATCTATCCTTGGTTTAGATGCTAATATCTTTTGTTATTTCAAACTCTAACTCTTGAGATCGAATGTAGATTTACCCTAGAAAAATCAACATCGATCTTATTCTTTAAGTCACGGTTGACCCGGTTAAGGTTGGCCGCGATTTATATAAGCTTATCCATCTTCCTATTCTGTTATTTAATCATGTCATCCTTGTTTCCAACTTATTTTTAAATCATAATCTCCTTTGATTTGTGTTAATCAAAAATTTGAATCTCTATCCTTCTTTGAAAATCTATTCATGTATAGTGTATTTGTAAACTAGTATTTAAAATTAAAATGTTTTATATATTGTGTTGTTTGATTTGTTGATGTTGAGTTGGGTTTCTGATTGATACGTCTGATCAGCGCTATCGATAAGATTTCCAAAACACTTTGACAGAACAAACGGACATAATATATTTTTTTTAAAAAAATTTGGTTAATGAAATAAATTTTGATATATAAGCAAATTTATGGAACTTAATGAAATGATTTAAATTGATAATTTGAAATGATAATACTTGATTTATCATTTATTGTTCTACAAATAGATTTATAAATATTTATTTATAAATTTATTTGGGAACTGAAATGAATTTAAAACAAGAATTTGAGGATTTAAATTCCGATTATTTCGAACTTTGGTTTAAAGTTTTAAAGGGTTATATTATTTAAAGTATTTTGAATAGAATTTGTTTTCAATGAATTTTAAAAGGTTTAAAATTTGTGCTCTTCTCTTTGTCGCTGGAAAATAACTTCGGTGATGATCGCGACATCATCGACGTTCATTTTCGAGTTTCGAAGTTAAGAGACTGTTCTGTAGTCTTGCTAAAGCTTTGTTTTGGGGAATTTAATTTGGTTTGAATTTTCTGAAATATGACTTGATTTATAATATATATGTATATATATAGATATATGATTGAAATTTGATTTGACATATTATGTATATATTATTACTTATCTCTAAATGGTTTGAATGTAATCGAAAATTTAATTCTTAAATTTTAGCTTGAAGAATAATTTCAATTGTAAAAAGAAAATCAAAAATTTGGATAAATGATTCAAACTTGAGATAATTGAATTGGAAAGTTTTATTTGTATAATACAATTGCATTCCAATATAACTTACCTTAATTTCAAAAGTTAAAAATGTAATTGGATAATATACGATATAAAAAGATTTTATAAATAAAATTTGAGTGGTTATAATAAATGTTATACACTTAAATTTTAATTATAAAATGATTAACAGAGGTAAATATAATAAAGGGTAATTGAATGACTTACAATAAAACGATGTTAAAAGAACTAAGAATAAAAGAAAGTAGTTATAAAAAAAAGAGTAAATATATTTAACATGTGTGATAAATATATTGAGAGGAATAAATTTAATTTTTATTAGGAATAAAGAAGAATAAAATTTATTAAAGACATTGTGAGTGTAATAAATGATTATTTTTCTAACCCATGGTTTTAAAAAAAATTGTTAATTTAAGATGATTGGATAATAAGATAATGAAATTTGAGATAGTTAAGATTTATGTAACTTGTGTAAAAGTTTATTTTCTATTTAAGCTGAAATCTCCATTGTGACGCCCCACCTCTATACCCACACTAGCCAAGAACATTACGGTGAATGCTGTCAACTAGCACGGAGAATAAGGCTGTTGAGGAGCGACCATCCGTGTAATTGCTTTGTGCGAGCATCGATATGTCAGATAGTATAGCATGCAATTCTTTTCAAGTGGAAATCCGACATGCCGACATAAACTCAAAGCTACTACACAGTGGCTATAATATCTTCGGAAACAAATATAGAAGTAAACATAACATAAATCAGTCACATACAATTCATATCACAAAGGCGGAAATAGATATGAATATAACACATGAAAGTGTTCATCAGAGTAGTGGTCTAAAAAGATCCACAATATCACAAAAGAATAGTTACATGAACTACACAAAAGAATAAGTATACATTATGGAGTCTGTATCTCAAATGTATACAACAAAAACTACTAATCTAAGTAGTAAGCAAAAGGTCAGAGTAATGGATTCCCAGAGAGAAGTCAAGTCGAAGCACCTGCAACATCTCGGTCTGACCCGAGTATTATTTATAAGAAAATAATAAACGGATCAGTCTAACTATAAATATCAGATAACATGATATAGAATAGGAGATATGACTAAACACATAATAATCACAATGCCAAGCTGTGATATATATAAGTAATTGAAAATCTCACAAGAGATTAATCAATATCACGATAATCTACTCAAGATAAAAAGGAATGTCATACTCCTAATTTCATTCACCAAGCCACAATAAATGACATATAAGATATGGCATAGACGTATAATATCCATAATGGCATACTACTATAAGTATGCAAATGATAATCAACAAACGATTAATCAATATCAAAGAATCTTCTCAAAGATCCAAAAAGGGTATCATACCCATAACTTGTATTCACAACAAGTTAATGACACACGAATTCACCTATGCACAAGAATTGATAAATCATATCAATAGAAATCACAAAGTTGGTGAAACATAAATTCCAGAAATCAACACAAGAAATCCAGTCAATGACACACGAATTCACCTATGCACAAGAATTGATAAATCATATCAATAGAAATCACGAAGTTGGTGAAACATAAATTCCAGAAATCAACACAAGAAATCCAGTCAATGACACACGAATTCACCTACGCACAAGAATTGATAAATCATATCAATGGAAATCACAAAAATAGGTGAAGAAGAAAATTCCAGAATTCGACACACGAAATCCAGAAATCACACGAAATAAGGGGGGAGGCCTATCACATGAATAGGAGCATGAAAACTCACCAACAGCTGTAACACATGAACGAGAAGCTATCTCATGGTAGCTAGCCATTAATTTGACACACGAATGGTCCGAAGACCTGACACACGAATGGTCCGAAGACCGTGGGTTGCTACCCCACCCAAATTGAGTCGAAACTCCACAAAACGGGGTTTAGTCTCCCTTACAGACAAAGAGACATCGCACATTGCTAGTCTAAATCACAAAAATGATCGTCATGATCATCGAGAAGTGTCGATTACAGTAAGCTAGTAAATATATGAGCTTAGCATCATGTCCCATAACCACTAGCTTAACTTAAATATTTACGAACAAATTGTAGATCTCCACTAGAAAATTGTCACAAGAGTTTCAATCGAACAAGTCCAAGAATTAACCAACAAAGTGAACGCAAGCGTTTCATACCACTTATTTTACTAAGTCGTTTAATTAGATTTCTCATACGAGTGAGGTAAAGTTTTGTATATACTAATAGATTGGAAAACGGTTTTATAAACAAATTTGGTATTAAAATAGTATTGAAATCGTTTGAGGAAAGAGTTTTGATATTTACTACTAGTATAGAAAACCTTTATATTTTTAAAGTGACAAAACACAAAGAAGATTGTAGAAACAATCAATCACTAAAATTCACATACGAAGATGTGAATTAAAATCCAACGAAACCGATAAAGAATCCATCAAAATGGATACTCAAGAAAATCCCTAAAAAGGAGTCATCAAAGTCATAATAATTGATAACAATAAATAGGAAACAACACGAATCGATTTAAGTTGAAAATTTAAGCAACAAGGCAAAGCAGGCAAAAATCATCAGGTCGGTCGGCCGGACTCCCTGAGTTGGTCGACCGAACCTAAAACAGAAAGTGCTTATGCACTTGGAAGCAGGTCGGTCGACTGGACCAGAGGGGTCGGTCGGCCGAACCAGAAACAAAAGTGCAACTGCACATTTGGAAGCAGGTCGGTCGACCGAACCAGGGGGGTCGGTCGGCCGGACCTGTTTCCAGCCTCTTCCCTTCTTATTACAAATGAGGTTCAATCTTGACCAAATTGCATTTTCTCGAGCAACGGCGCTAAGAGATTATGCCAATCGACTACCCGGCCCTATATGCTCCTCAATGCATCACCAAAAACATGTTCAAACATCAAAGTTAGGATTTTTAACGAATTGAACTCAAAACACTAAAAATTGGAATATACACCAATTCAATCCAATCCAAAAGCAAATGCACACGAATAAGTGTTAGGAATTCATACCTAACATTCGAAGATAATTCATAGACTTAGATGTGAGATTAAAAATCTCACCTTTTCACAAAATCGAACAAGAAGAAGCTTGAAAGCAAATGGAGAATCAACCTCTCTTCAACACAACCCAATTGAGCTTGAATCTAAGCTCAAAACAAGAACATTCCCGAAATTAGGTTTAGGAATTTCTGAAATTGGTAAGAGAATAAGTTGGAGAAGAAGGAGAGAAGCTTACCAATGGGTTCTTCTTAAGTTTGGAGCTAGGAATTTGATTTGCAAGAGAAACTAGGGTTTTGGAGTTTTAATTTCCAATCTCTCCCACCATTAATGCTAAGAAAACTGAAAAGAGAAAGAAGTGAGGGAGAATGGGGAGAGTGGTTCAGTTTTGGAGTATAAGTTAAAACATAGGGCTGAGCCCAAAACCAAACCCAAAGTGAAAAGTAGCAAAAATCAACTTTCTCCAAACATATCGAAGCTTATACTCAAAAAGGTCGCAAACGGCATTTTAAACTCAATGGGAGTGGTCCCGAGTCCTAATTCGACCGTATGCAAAAAGTAGCTTTTCGGGCTAAAATCCGACTAATGATGAAATATTTAAATAAAATATTTAAATATAAAAATCGATAAATATGCGGGTTGTTACATCCATGCTTTCAAATTCATTTCCTTATTTTGTTTTTCAAACTATCTTTTGGTTGTTCTTATCATCCTTATCTTGCTATAGACTGGTATATGCATCTTTCTATGATCTTTCTGTTTAGAAATCTTTCTATAATCTTTGATAATCTGCACCTTATGAAACTTACCTATAACAACAGTTATCAGGTATAATTTCAATCTCCTTGCCATCTTTTCTTAATCCTATTTCACTCTATCTTTTCTGTGCCCTTCCATACCTCATTCCTTTTCGGGGACGAAAAGTTTTGAGTGGGGGAGAGTGTAACAACCCTGTATTTTGTAATTATTTTATTGTATATTTTAATTATTTTTAATGTAAGATTTTGATTTAAAAACTTATTTTACTTATTTGAAATGATTAAATTTATTATTTAAATATAATCTTGATTTTTATATGAGTTATAATTCCAAACTTGTGTAAGTTGAATATTTGCCTGAAATGCTGATTTTGGTCAAAATAGTCAAACTGTGACTTTTAACTTAAAATTTTAAAAGTTTAAAATTTTAATTTTTTTTCTTTTATTATGAAAGTACATAAAATTCTAAGAACACCACTTTTTGTTTCGTTGAATTTGGATGTAAATTGTGAAAGTTATACCCTTTACAATATTGTGCGTATATAGGGTTATTTAACAATGACTATTTTAAATTGTATAAATTACTTCTTCTTAGTTATATTTTATTTTAATATGTGATAATATGTTATATTATGTATATTTTGACTTTTAAGTATTTTTAAAATGATAATATAATTTTTCTAAAGTTCATTTGAATTTATTTCTAATTTTAAAAGCCTAGTCTACAATTTTAAGCCATTTTCTTAATTTAATTATATATAATTAAAATTTATTTATTTATTTATTTTATGCACTCACTTTTATTTGCTGTGTTTTACTTTATTTTATTCATTTTACATGTATTTAAATTAATGTAAATTTCTTCAAAGTGTATTGAAGTTATTTCTAATTCTTAAGTCAAGTTTTCACTTTCTGTGCTATTTTTCCTATTTTAATTATATCTAATTAATATTTAATTATTAATATTTTGCTTATCTGTTATATTTTCGAATTCTAACTGAAATTTATAAGTGTTTTCAGTTATTTAAGATGTATATGAATATATATATATATATAGGAAGTTTAAAAGGTTTGAAAGCAAAGAAACGTAAAACCGTTTTATCGTTTCTTCTTCCGTTTCTTTTCCAATTAATAGATTTAATTTCCTTTGACCGTCCTTTCTTTTTTGTAGCTGTGCATTTCTTACCTCATTTTCACCTGAAAACATTCCTCTCCACTTCATTTTTCACGGCTAGAAAGGTTGGGTAATGGCTTCTCTTTTCCTCTTCTTTTTGATCTTCTTTTTCCATTGTTTTCTTATATTTTGCCTTGTTTTCTCATGTGTATTGCTTGGCCTCTCCTCCATAGCCACGGCCACCACCTCCTACACCTCTTCCCTTCCATCATCACCAGCCACCCCTCTGGTCTTGACGAAGGCCGAGCCCACCATGGTGCCAAAACTCCAAAAAAATGCAACAATGCCCTTGAACAATGCTAGTTTGACCACCTTTGCCTCATCTCCTTCAACCACCACCTTAACCACCACCATAGCCACCTCCACCACCTCTGACCTGACCTCCACCCTCTGCCACATCACCCAACACCCTCTGGAAATCAGACCATGACCAAGCCGTGCCCATCCATTGAAGCTAGCACCACAAAACTTCCACAAAACTCCTTAAAACATTGCCTATACCACACATATCATCACCTACCCTCCATATCTTGCTTTGGCCACCCCTTAGCCGCCACCACCAGCCACTCCACCATCTTTGGCCACCGCTCCAGCTACTATCCAGACCTGTACAAGCATGGCCAAGCCACCACACGCCCATGGCCGATCCAAGAATGTCACAAAAACTCAACTTATTTAACATTGACCCTATATATGCTTTATGTTGCACCACTACACCTTCATCTCCACTTGTTGCCTTGCCTATATGATGTTAAACCTGACATATATGATGTCATACCTGAGCCAAAGCATCATCATAGACAAGCATAAGTGTCCCTTAGGCCAAGCATTTGAATGGTTAAAGCAAGGTCAAGTAATCTATTCCTTTGTTGCTTCGTATTTTCATTGTTTCAACATTGTTTTACGTCGAATATTTATGTGTGTATTGTCTTGTTTTGGTTATTGTTTACAAGAAAAATATCAAGGCTCTCCATTCATTCAAATCAAAAGTCATGCTATATCGTGCTTGTCGTGCTTTTGGAATCGCACTTGTGTTTGTTGTTTTGGTCTTCAACTTGAAAAAGTGAGTCTTTCTCACTCTGACATTTATACTTATGAAAAGTGAATTGATGACAAGTGTTTAGTAATAAAAAATGTTTATGCAAGTTAATGATGGTCATATGATATGCTATGCCATGTTATTACCATATTATTACCATGTTAAAACTGTTAATTTTCACCTGACATCTGATATATGACTGTATATTGTGATATTGACCTTGTTTATGTTATTTCTGCATATGATCACACTGCAAGTTCCCTGTTAGAAAAAAAATGTTATGGGCTGAAATGATAGGCCTGAATGGTTTTAAATTTTTCATTTTGACTTGGGATTGCGGGTTTGAAATGATAAAACCCGGATTTTCTTTGTAAATTATGGGTTGAAATGATATATTACCCATATCACTTTACCTAGCGTAGAAAATTATATACAGGCCCGTAGTTAAAATATGTTTTTCTAAAATTTTAAATATTTTAGAAATTTAATTATTACAATATTTTGATTTTAAATTTAATGAAAAAAAGGGATTTTTGTAAATTATTATTGATTTTCTGAATAATTGTAAGTGAAATGAATTAATGAAAAAGTTAGAAATTTTGAACGTAAATTATTTTGGAAATTTTGATTTAATTATAATTGGAAATTTAAGTGAATATGAAATTATGATAAATTTATGATAATTTGAATTTAAATAAATTTAAAGTGATTTTTATATCATATTAATGATTTTAATAAAGTTGAAATGTGAAATGAATGAATATTGTAGGTTGAAATTTTGAAATATAACTAAAACTGGAAATTTATGAAATTGACGTAAAAGTGAACTTTTAGTTAAGTAAATAAAAATAAAACAAAGTTATATTTGAGAATTTGAATTTAAGTGTTAAGTTGAAATCTAATGTAATGGATTTTAAAAATTCAACATTGCATTTTAATAAGTGAATTATTATTAAATCTTGATTTTTGAATGGAAATTTAACTTTATAAAATCATGAACTTGAGGAAAATTAAATGATGTTTATAAATGTGAAAATGTATGATTGTATAAGTTAAAAATGTTTTTAATAAAAATATTATTGGTTGAGAAATTTTATTGAATATTTGAAGTTAACTGAATGTATTTTTGAAATGCTATTAATTACAATGTAAATGATATTACAGCATTTGTAAACGCTGTAGTTGATGATAATGAACTAAAAAGCTAAATTGAATTAAAAGCTATTATAGCAATCTTTGTAAGTGCTATAATTTTTGAACTTAACTAAGTTATTCGAAATTTAAGTAAACCTAGCATAACATTTTAAAATGCTGTCTTTTGTTAAATTGAACTGTTTTGAATGTAACTTTCCGTATAAGTATTCTAAATAATGCGAAAAGTGAATTTTCACGGTTTTGATAAACTTAAGTGAATAAATAAACTTTGGAAGTTGAAATTTTTGGAAATTTAATAATTTAATTATTAAACATAATAACTTCATTGAAATGATAAAAAAAGAATTTTAGGAATATAAACTGTTTTGAAATATGAATTGAAATGGTATTTTAGATTGAATAAAATGAATAATGATTTGAAATGAATGAAGTTTGAAAAGATACGATATTTTGATATATTAAAATGATTTGAAATGAAGTTTTGAAAGGATATGATATTTTGATATATTAAAATGATTTGAAACGAAGTTTTGAAAGATATGATATCTTTGATATTAAATGATTTGAAAAACGGAGTTTGAAAGATATGATATTTTTGATATTAACATGATTTAAAAAGAAGTTCTGAAAGATATGATATTTTGGAACTGAAAGGTAGTGTTGAAAGGGTATGAAAATTTAATATATTGAAATGGTTAGAAATGACTTGATATTTATTTTGATAAATATTTGAATTGAAAGATATTTTACGATGATATATTGAAATGGTTTTGGAAATGATTTAATCTTTATTTTGATAAAGATTTGGATTGAAAAGGATATTTAATTTTGAAGTATAAAATATTTTTAAAGTTATAACTACGGGTTATAATAACGATGGGTTGTTAAAGAGACCGGGATCGGATATTGTCTTATAGCCGGCCAATACCGAAAACCACTTTAACAACCGTGTACGCGGTGGAGATTCCAGAATGAAGTAGGATGGTGGCGACGTTCTCGAGGTATATATTACGTGGACCCAACTCCCGTGAGTTGGCATATATGACTAAAACAGGAGCTATACCGGGCTACACAAAGGGTCGCACCCTTTCATCGAGCATGCTCCATCGGAAAATATTCTATTACTGTTGTGATTCGATTCGGTGGCGCCACTTTGATTCGGGGGCATTGTTCGAGGTGGGCGGAAGCTGCTGGCTTGCCATCACCACCGGTCCGGGAGTGCAAACGGTGTATCCACTCTGGCATTTCCTTGCGCGCCGTGTCATATCCTTATATCGAGCCCACTACGATTTTGGTTTTAAAGATCCGACCGCGTTAAGGTTCACCATCCCCTTAACGCTATTTCTATATGATTATACTTTACTGATTAGACACTACCGTATATAGCGTATATTACTACATAGTAAATAGTTTAACGGATCTTTAGAGGATGGGCGGTCCCAAGCAACCTTTAAGTTACTGATGCATTTTGTTACTGTTCACTTGAGTTGATTTACAGTTTATAAGTATTTATGTCCTGACTCAAGGGTTTTGTATTTTGCTTCACGCTCGGGTCAGATTGATTGAGTTAGCATTCAAGATTCACCTTCGGCATTGGAGCTTTCCTTGAAGATGCAGCCATCTATTTTGTTTCAGTATCTAGTGGTTCAGTGATGTATCTGATTTGTACCTGATGTATCCTGTTACTCTTCTGTTGTATCTTATTTAACTCTGATGTATCTTATATTTTATATAGTAGCTTCATGAACTACTATCTCCTCTTTTACTTCCGCTGCATTATCATTACTCTGTGTCTGTGATCTGTGATTTTATTTATTGTATATTCTGAGATTTGCCAAATTTTTATTTACAACGCGGTATTTTAAGCAATTCAATTTCGGCATGAGTGTCTACCCATACACTTATAATGGATGCGAATGGTTGAATATATCTGGTCGTTACAACTGAACAGTTCTGAATAAGATAACCCCGGCGATTGTAGCTATTCAACCGCCCACACAGCCGAATAAAAAGGGACTCTAGATGGGAGTAAATCTCATCCTACTTGGGCATGACCCACTTAGCCTTGCTGCACCTCCCTTGTTTTAGCCATTTCCGGTTGATGAGGCTTGAGGCTACGATTATCTATATAGAACACATCACTTAGAATGCTCATCGTCCACCTGACAATGTTCTGAAAGCATTCAATCCATACAAGTTTGTTCCGGGTTCGAACGAAACCGAAGGCATTATCTCGTTACACTCATTTTGGAATCACCCTCAGAGTTAACGACAATAACCCTTGCACTCTGAATCTTCATCTTCACTTGAGATTCACGACCTATCGTAAATTTGGATCGATGTGGTTTTTGGATATCCAAATCTGGAAACTCGATCCCGGTCTCATCGAAATCCAAAACGTATCTTTTAGGTCCAAGTTGTTTAAAGTTAAACAATTCAATTCTATTATATATATACACACAGATAGATAATTCACAATATCGCAATAGACAATCTACAATATCATCACAACAGATAATTCATATTATTATCATACTTCAACCAAAGCATCTCATATCATATATCACACATATCTCATCAGAGATATCAAACAATCAAGCCATTCAATATCAATCAGCCATCCATAAGCAATGATCTATTAATCATACCATTTATAATCAATTTAAAGTGAATTAAATTAATTACTTCATCTCTAATTAATTTAAATTAAATTAAATTAATTACCTTCATCACAATAAATCTTGCTTACATAATCATTAATTAAACCAATTAATTAATCATCATCTTAATTAATCAACCTTGATTAATTATCCATTAATTACATTAAGTAATTAACCCTTAATTAATTATAAAAATTAATTATCTACAAACCATTAATTAATTAACCTTAATTACTTCATTAATTGTAATTAATTACATTAGTCCTTAATCAATTATAATTAATTAATTACCTTATAATCTCTTATTATTGATTAATTAATCTTAATTAATCAATCCTTAATTATTCTCATTAATTATATTAATTTATATTCCTTAATTAATTACTTCCATTAATCAACTTTAATTATCATAAACAGTAATTACCATCCCGTATTTACTTACCTTAATTAATTTATTTCTTAATTAATTATACCAATCCTTTGACTAATTACTCTAAGTAATTAATATTTAATTACTTCTTCCAAGTAATTACCCTTTAATTATTTCCCATTAATTTATTCCCTTTAATTAATTACATCCAGTAATTATACATTAATTACTTACCCTAAGTAATTACACTTATCTATCTCATTAAGTAATTATACTTCATCAATCACCAAATGATTATCTTATATTAATTAACCCATTTGATTAACCCAAATTAATCACACTTATTTAATTAATTACAGTTGGGTAATTCATCCCTTAATTATCCCCTTTAAATAAATTAATTAATAGATTAATTAATTCTTAATTATTAATTAATAAACTTTAATTATAAATTAATAAAACTTAATAACAAATTAATTAATCCTTAATTAATAGTTAATCGGTTCTTAATTACAATTAATCCTAAGTAATAGTTAATTAATCCTTAATTAACTTTAATTATAGATTAATATTTTCTTAATTATTAATTACTAAAGCCTAATTATTAATTAATAAAACTTAATTATAGATTAAATTCTTTTTAATTACAAAGTAATTATTCTCTACTTACTAATTTATCAACTTTAATTACTTAATTAATTAATCTTTAATCATTAATTAATAATCTCTGATGACTAATTAATTATACTTAATTATGAATTAATTAACCTCTAATTAATTATCTTATAACCCTAAATTTTTAATTTAAATAAATTAATTAAATCAATTAATTTCTCTTAATTAATTCCTTAATTAAGAGAAATTAATTGATTAAATTAATTAATTAAACTTAACTTCCCTTAATTAACTTAATTAATTTCAAGATGATAAACTTTAACTATCTTGAGATAAAAAATTATCTTATTAATATCTTAATTTCCATTTAAATCACTTTTAAACCATTTTATCTTAATAATTGATTTTACTTAATTAAATTAAAAATTAATTTTTTAAACAAAATAATCATTTTAACTTGATAAATTAAAGTTATCAAAACTTTAAAATACTTGAACATTTATCAAATTATAGTTTTAAAAGCTAGATTCAAATTTGAATTTAAAACTTGCTTTTACAAATATCCTTTAAAAATTCCATTTCTTAACTTAAATTTAAAATCACTTTAAATTCTCTTAACAAGATTTAAATTTAACAAACTTCAAACTTCTAATAACATGTTAAAGAAAACATTTATATTTAAAAAAATAGAATTCAAAACCAGATTTATTTCAAGGGTTAAAAAAAATTTCTTTATTTAAATTTGAAATTTGTTTATAAAAACGTTTTAGAAAACTTTTGAAAAAAAAATTAAGTCAAACCATTTCAGTTTGAATTCCTAGAACCACTCGAGTTATTCCAAGATCACTTTTTCTTAATTTCAACAGTTAGTTTAATTTATTTTTTAAAACCTGGAATCAAAACTGTTACAGGTTTCTAATCAACAAAGGAACTACTCGAGTTCACACTCGAGACACAAGCTCAAAATCACGAGCTTCTCTTCGAGCCACAACCACACCTAACCACCAAAATTCTACAGACACCAAATCACCCTCGTGCATATGTACCAGCCGGAATCACCTTCCACCTTCGATGAACTCTCCAGCATAACGAACTTCAATGCAGCAACCATCTCCAATCCTCCAAACGCCATCACTAGCCTCAAATCCAAATTGAGCTACCCAGTTAAAACTGGAATCAACAACCATGGCCAACATCCACTTCGAAGTCACATCTCCGATCATCTGGTGACTTGCAACTCTGGCCACTCCATCTCCAAACATCCACAAACCCATTCCCAAAACTTGATGCAACTCGATGCATCAGAGAAGAAGCACTAATCCCCATTTCACAGTTCGACCCAACTAGGTTTACCACTTAGATTACATCATTGCCGACGCCACGGCCATCAAAATCCTTATCTACCATTTTTGCCTAACAACCTGATCACCTAACAAGCTTCAACAGGAACCCCGACCTCTCCACTCACATAGATGATCAGAATTCGACCAAAAACAAGATTCCAGTCAAACCCCAAATACACATTCATCTCATCACTAAAATTTATGATTTTTATTTTAAAAATCCTAACTAGCAGAGAAGATTCAAGATATATACTTGAATCATCGAATTGTTGACATCAAATTTTTGACAATATTCGAGTTTATACTATAAAATACAAATCCTGATTAATACTATTCTTAATTCTTGCCTTTTATATTTCTGCAATTTAAATCTTGTTGTTTTAAAAATTTTTTTTTTAAACATCTCAATGTAAAACTAACCAGAGAAGGAGCTAATTGATTTGAATTAAATTACACCCTGTAATTCAAATAGAGTGAAAACTGACATGCATACATTAACACATACACATATATATGCAGAAATACCACAAACAAGCATCATTCAACTTAGAACTTTCATAAATAACCATTATTTACTTACTTAAACTTTTAATTAAAAAGTTTACTCACCTTTTGAAAAGCAGAATCTTTGGAAGGAATTGAATTGAAACTGAAGCGTTTGAAACAGAAATGCTTGAGCTACAGTTTTTGATTTAAACATTGGAACAACTTTGATGTTTAAGGGTTGTTTCAGGTTGCTGCTTTTTGAAAACTTTGAATGCTGCAGATTTCATGCTTGTTGATTTGAAATTGTTACAGGCTTCAGATTTGAAAAAGAATTATAGGGTTGAGTTTGGTTTGTTTGAAAATGGGTTTACAGGTTTGAGCATTGATTTGAAAAGAATGTTTACAGGCTTTTGTATTTTGGTTTGGAAATGAATTACTGGGCTTTTGGCTTGAGATGGTTGCAGACTTAAAAATGTTTTCATGGTAATTTGATAAATGGTTTAAGGCTGCACTTTGTTTTAGAGGAGATTACAGATTTGCTTTGATTTGTTTCAAAGGAGATGAATTACAGGTTTTAATCTTTGGTTTGAGGAATGAGCTTCAGGTTTGAACTGAGCATTGGTTTCAGATTTGATTTGAGGAAAATTTCAGTTTTGGTCTGGCTTTTGTTTTCTTGGTTTGAATATGCAAAGATAAGAAAAAAAAGAACGAATGAAGAAGGTGGAAGTTTTTATAAATATTAAATTTTGGTTTAATTAAAGTTTAAAGAAAATAAAAAAAAAGTAATGACACCTGTCTCTTACTTAGATTAATATGTTAAGACTTGTTTCTTATATTACTTAGTTTAATTACACTTGTAATAATGTATATTTATATTATTTTTAAATGATTTTTAAAGCTTTTCTTATTAAATTCTTAATAAACAAATACATTTATAAATTTCTAAATGCTTTTTAAATTTTATATAAATACAATCTTTAAAGAAAATAGAATATAAACCAATTATGATTTAAGTAAAAAAAAAATCATATATAATATTTTAAACTCATTTTTAGATGTTAATTTTAAAAAAGCTTTTGTATTTATTCCTACTAAATAAATACTTTTCCAAGTTTCTATAAACAATTTTCTTTTTAAAAAATCATAGAGAACAGTCTTCTTTTTACATAAAAACTTTATCCATATAATTTAAATCCAAACTATATTATTATTTTTATTTTAAGATAAATATACTCCTTTTAAATTTAATTTTCAAATTCAAATTAAAATCCAATTTAAAATCAATTCAAATAAATAAAATATCAATTTTAAACAAACTCATTATTTATAAATAATTTATTCTATTTAAAATCAGTTTAAATACATAGATATATATATATTTCAACATACTTATTAAATTTTTAAATAATAAGTCTATTTATAAAATAACACAAATTAAATAATTATTCTTATTTAAAATCAATCTATAATCATAATTTAAAACATCGCTTTTTTAATTGTTTGGCAACTTATATTTGAAAATAACAATTTTATCAAATTTAAACAATTTAATTAAGAGATTATCACATTTTAAATTCCTTGAAATTCCGGGATATCACATTCCTCCCCTCTTAAAAGAATTTCGTCCTCAAAATTTAAAACAAAGGTAATCCAAAGTTATATTTTATTTCAACCAATTCAAACATACATATCAGCCATACATAACCAATCAAACAATTTCATCCATACAAACAATTCAATCAAACAACTCTAGTTATCTGGTCATAGATCCGGATAAGCTTCCTAAAATTATCTCGAGTTTCTCAGGTACAGACACAGGGACACTCGCTCTACTAAATCCAAACTAGCTATACTACTAAGCTACTGAGCTCCAACTCATCTATATCTATAAACTGCACAAGATATCAGACAACAGACAAGACTGATCAACAGCTAAATCCTTCAGGACTACTGGTTCCAAAACCATTGATGGACCAGACATGTACTCCCTCAGAGACACGTGAAATACCTTGAATCCCAGCCTTTCAAACTGGCAATTCAACTCTTCAGACCAAAGCACTGATCCTTACAAAAACTCAGAAGAATCTAATATACCTCGGAGCTAACCTCATAATCTTATCAAATCTTATTGCTCCCTTCCATCGGAGAAAATCACAACAGAAACAAAGTCTCCAACTTCGGATTCCATATTCCTCCGTCTCTTATCCTCAAAACTCTACTTATAGTCCTGGGCTGTTCACATATCCTTTCCGATCAGCTCAATCTTCGCTGATTCTTCTACAAACAAACTGGATCAAAACAACTCAACAAACTGATCCTCTCAAGATCTACCCAAAACCAAAAACACAAAGTCTACTCCATAATCATCAGAAGATTACAACCTACTTCTCCTATCCGAAAAAGACAGAACAGGGTCACTCGCCAACTTGACTCTGATCCTGAAAAACTCCAATAGAAACTCTCTAATCCAAAACACTGCAACTTCCAGTTGCTTCTACTCTAGAACAGCTGCCACCTTGCTTCCGCTGCACAACTCTGAACTGGAGCAGATGAAAATGTCGTCGATGAACACGAGCACAGACTAAACATCACATTCCAGAAATATGGTTTAACAGAAGTTCAAAGAAATATAGAGCTGCTTCACCAAAACCCCATCCTAGGAGACATCCTTCTACCCAGCTGAATTACCAGTAGCTTCACGAACCAAATCAATACAGAACTCAATCCTCAATGGGGCAAATCTCTAACTTCCCTGAAGATATCCGGAAAATCTTCGATAACTCTATAACTCCTACATCCTCTAGAGATGCCTCAAACCCAAGCAAAAGATTATCTAAGATAATCACCCAAACTATCGCAAGTCACTTTTGCGATCAACCCAACCTAAATTCCAAAGATACTGTTCTCTCTTTACCAATCAGAACAACTTATCCTCGACCAACTAATCCATCGAAGAAACGGTCCTCTCTGTTGCTTCTGAATTCCACCTCTAGGAAAGCTAAGCCAAAAGATTCCTGCTGGAACAAAAATCACTTCCGAGCTACACCGTTGACACAGATGCTAAGACTTCTTATCCAAAGCTCGTGAGAAACTCGGACCTCCAACCAAACACATACATCATGCTGAACTCAGCTACAATACCGAAGCAGACACACTTCCTTAAACTCGCCCCCAAAGAAAACATCTTCAGAGACATCCATAGTCACTGCGTCTCATCACGCAGCTACTATTTCTTGAAGTTGCCAAGACACTATCACTTACTTCTGCCTAACCAACCGATCCAAACTTTCAAAAATCCGCTCACATGAGCGCGATCAAACTTACACTTCAAAGATGGACTCCGAACATTAACAAGTTTCCTTCAGAGATCGATGAAATCCTTACACCAAACTGCAAAGCTTACTCGAGATGGTATTAGGTCTACAATATCGACAGATACACTTCCAACCTCAAACATTCAGACTTCAACTATTGGTAGTCGTGCTACACACCACTAGCCTATCTACCTTTATAACTTATGTTGGAAAACCCGAACAGGTAACCCAATGGATAGGTAGAAATATATATATAGTTATATAGTTATATATAAAAATTACAAGTACGCTCTCTCAAGGAAGACACCACTCCAGAGCCTAGGTATTCACTCAACCTATGCTCTGATACCAAGTGAAACGACCTGCCTTTCTCTCCACAAAAAGACACATCATTTTTAAGAAAGAAAGGGATAGAAAAGAGAAAAGATAGAGAAGAAAGCAGAAACAACATCAAAATCTAAACAGCGGAACAAATAAATTATATTAATCACATAATATATTACATAGTATCATATACATCAGAGTTACACAGCTTATACAACACATACTAGACAGTTATAAACACCTGTCTAGTTATACATCTTAATATATAGTACAGACAAACGACTCAGAGAACACACAGCGGAATACTATATATCTATACGCTGAAGCCTCCTGCTCCATTGTTCCTCCAGAATTCGTCAAACCTAACCTGAATCCCTTGGCTACTCATAAAAATTTGAGTACCCAAGAGTTTACGAAAAAAAGAATAAACTCTGGGTCAGACATGGGTCTGGTGTGAGTAAACGGTTAAAATTGCTTAACTTTAAAAACCTTTGAAAGAAAAGGTATCACGTAAGACTTCCCACACATAAACATTGGTAAGTTTTTACCTTACACTAACCAAACAATTTGATAGGAAATCCAGTGATATTATAATAGGGTCTAGGGTTTTCAAATAAATATGAAATAGACGAAATTTTTACATTTATTAAATTCCAGCTACTAGCCACAAAAGTGGGTAATACAATCAAATCCGAGGGCGCTTATTCGAGTTTGGATTCCATACAATGGCAGGGCTACTAGGGTACCGCCTGTCACAGCATGGGGCCTAGATCATTGTACCGAGGATTACTCCCAATCCCCTGCAACACAAAGCCGGAACCATTCCTTACTTAACAGTTTCAAATAAGATAACCCCGGCGGTTGTAGTTATTTAACCGCCCACACAGCCGAATAAAAAGGGACTCTAGACTGGGGCAAATCTCATCCTACTTGGGCATGACCCACTTAGCCTTGCTGCACCTCCCCTTTTTTAGCCATTCCCAATTGATGAGGCTTGAGGCTACGATTACCTTTATAGAACACATCACTTAGAATGCTCATCGTCCAGCTGACGATGTTCTGAAAGCATTCAATCCATACAAGCTCGTTCCGGGTTCGAACGAAACCGAAGGCATTATCTCGTTACACTCATTTTGGAATCATCCTACGAGTTAACGACAATAACCCTTGCACTCTGAATCTTCATCTTCACTTGAGATTCACGACCTATCGTAAATTTGGATCTATGTGGTTTTCGGATATCCAAATCTGGAAACCCGATCCCGGTCTCATCGAAATCAAAAACGTATCTTTTAGGTCCAAGTTGTTTAAAGTTAAACAATTCAATTCTATTATCTATATACACACAGATAGATAATTCACAATATCACAATAGACAGTATACATTATCATCACAACAGATAATTCATATTATCATCATACTTCAACCAAAGCATCTCATATCATATATCACACATATCTCATCAGATATATCAAACAATCAAGCCATTCAATATCAATCGGCCATCCATAAGCAATGATCTATTAATCACACCATTTATAATTAATTTAAAATGAATTAAATTAATTACTTCGTCTCTAATTAATTTAAATTAAATTAAATTAATTACCTTCATCACAATAAATCTTGCTTACATAATCATTAATTAAACCAATTAATTAATTATCCCTTAATTACATTAAGTAATTAACCCTTAATTAATTATACAAATTAATTATCTACAAACCATTAAGTAATTAACCTTAATTACTTCATTAACTGTAATTAATTACATTAATCCTTAATTAATTATAATTAATTAATTACCCTATAATCACTTATTATTGATTAATTAATATTAATTAATCAATCCTTAATTATTCTCATTAATTATATTAATTTATTTTCCTTAATTAATTACTTCCATTAATCAACTTTAATTAATCATAAAAAGTAATTATCATCCCGTAATTACTTACCTTAATTAATTAATTTCTTAATTAATTATACCAATCCATTGATTAATTACTCTAAGTAATTAATCTTTAATTACTTCTTCCAAGTAATTACCCATTAATTATTTCCCATTAATTTATTCCCTTTAATTAATTACATCCAGTAATTATACATTAATTACTTACCCTAAGTAATTACACTTATCTATCTCATTAAGTAATTATACTTAATCAATCACCAAATGATTATCTTATATTAATCAACCCATTTGATTAACCCAAATTAATCACACTTATTTGATTAATTACAATTGGGTAATTCATCCCTTAATTATCCCTTTAAATAAATTAATTAGTAGATTAATTTATTCTTAATTATTAATTAATAAACTTTAATTATAAATTAATAAAACTTAATAACAAATTAATTAATACTTAATTAACAGTTAATCGATTCTTAATTTCAATTAATTAATCCTAAATAATAGTTAATTAATCCTTAATTAGCTTTAATTATAGATTAATATTTTCTTAATTATTAATTAATAAAGCCTAATTATAATTAATAAAACTTAATTACAAATTAAATTCTTTTTAATTACAAAGTAATTAATCTCTAATTACTAATTAATTAACTTTTATTACTTAATTAATTAATCTTTAATCATTAATTAATAATCTCTGATGACTAATTAATTATACTTAATTATAAATTAATTAACCTTTAATTAGTTATCTTATAACCCTAAATTATAAATTTAAATTAATTAATTAAGTCAATTAATTTCTCTTAATTAATTCCTTAATTAATTCTTAATCATTATTAATTAATTAAACTTAACTTCCCTTAATTAACTTAATTAATTTCAAGATGATAAACTTTAACTATCTTGAGATAAAACATTATCTTATTAACATCTTAATTTCCATTTAAATCACTTTTAAACCATTTTATCTTAATAATTGATTTTACTTAATTAAATTAAAAATTAAGTTTTTCAACAAAACAATCATTTTAACTTGATAAATTAAAGTTACCAAAACTTTAAAATACTTGAACATTTATCAAATAACAGTTTTAAAAGCTAGATTCAAATTTGAATTTAAAACTTGCTTTTACAAATATCCTTTAAAAATTCTATTTCTTAACTTAAATTTAAAATCACTTTAAATTCTCTTAACAAGATTTAAATTTAACAAACTTCAAACTTCTAATAACATGTTAAAGAAAACATTTATATTTAAAAAAAATAGAATTCAAAACCAGATTTATTTCAAGGGTTAAAAAAAACTTTCTTTATTTAAATTTGTTTATAAAAACTTTGGAAAATTTCTTTAAGTCAAACCATTTCAGTTTGAATTCCGAGAACCACTCGAGTCATTCCTGTGACGACCCGAAAATCTGTATCCTTTGAATCGACAATAATCCACACATGTCCGACCCAAATAGCAAAGACTGACGGAAAGTCGAGAGAAAGAAAAGAAGAGAGAAGAAGAGAAGAGAAGAAGGCGAGAAGATAGAACCAAACAGAACAATACAGAATCTCACATCGCAGCGCAAAATATATAATATCATATCAATGATCTTTACAAAACAGAAAATGTATATATATGCATACATAAATCAGAGTTCAACAATCAATCAGATTTATCATCTTGAATAGTTATAATAACCTATCCTCTCAATTGCCGATAATATAAAACAACTAAGCAACAATGCAGCGGATAATCAAGCAAATACGGATGTACGAAAATGAAGATCCCCAGCTCTCCTGCTGAAGCTCCAATAGCATCAAAGCATAACCTGTAGATATACTCGGTCTGACACGAGCATTGAAAGGGAAGAACGTCCGGATCAGTCTGGTAAACCAGCGTGAGAAACACACTCAACTGAATTTATTAAATTACCAAACTTTTCCTTTATCAAAACAAAAGTATCTCGTAAGACAAGTCCACACATAAACACGGATATGTTTTTACCTTACGATAACTAAAACATTTCATATCAAATGTCATGTTATATTATAGTAGTGTCTAGTATACAAATAACATTTAAAATAGCCAAAATTGTCACTATTATTAAATTCCATCATATTAGGCTCTACAAATAAATTGGCAGAAACGTAGTGGAGTTTTGATTTCCATACAAATGACCAGGTGAAGGGACTACCTTCCGGCAGTACATCTCTAGAAGAATGTACCTAGAAACCATCACAAAGTTTCTCTACCAACACAAGACCGACCCACCTCTATAACTAGATGGTACTGAATATGCCATCCTCCGGTCGTTACCGACCTTTACCGAGGGCCCTCATAGCATACAAACCACAATAATCAGATACATTACGTCATAGCGCGTAAAGATATATCTAGAAGAGGATGATCATATCCTAATTGGGAATGACCCACTTAGCCTTGCCGCATCTAACCCTATTTTGGTCATTTCCGGTTGATGAGGCCTGATGAGGTAACGATTACCTTTCACAATCACATATCACATCACTTAGAATGCTACATGGCCATTTCCGTTGACTACTAATTGCCTTCCACAAAAATATAACCCTTAAGCTCGTATGTCTCAAGGAGGGTGTTAAGCTAAGAGAAGTTGCCTTCTCCGCCACCATTGATGTACGTTTGTAAAAACCAATGTGCGTACTCTATAGAAATGCAATGTCAGACAAACATCCATACAAGTTGTCCAGAAATAGGACAAACTGAAGGTACTTTCCTACCACATCCTGTCGGGAAATCCCTAGGATTAGTAGTGAATAGTCCTCGCATTGGATATTTCATAATGAAGAGACCACTGCTACTGGATGTATATTGGGATTTTAACCCCAAACGATCAACAAGCAATCCCCCACTATGAAACTCCGTAAATCAATATCATCAAAAGCAACCTACACAATCGTCGCATATACGTTGGTCCGAAGTGGATTTCGGATAAACCGATCCCGGTCACTTCGCACCAACAACGCAAAAGCGTTTCTCAACCTCACACAGCAACTAAATCTCATACACTTATCACATTTCCAACTTTCAACTTGCTATCCTTCGGGCCAAGAAGGAAGCTCGATAGATTGGAGTAATACTCCTTACTATATGAATCAACATTCTCAACACAAATGATAATCAAGCATACACAGAAGGCTACGTACTAAGTATACGACTAAATAGCTCCTACATCAAGTCGAGGAACTAAAATTTTTGGGCAATTTGATAGTCGGTTATTTAACTATCAAAGCAAACAAACAAATATTCAGCACTACAACAATCACTAGGCCCTTTTAATAAATCTTCCATAAATTAAATAACTTGCCAAATATTCACTTCAATTTATCTTTTAAAAATATATATTCTAAAACCATTTCAATCATTGGAAAACATTTCCAAATACTTATTTAATAATAAGTAATTCACAAATCAATTTATTTTCAACGCTTAGAAAATATTCATATACTTAAAACACGATTGAGTATACATTTTATTCTTTAAGGAAAACATTCTCTTTAAACACATTTATTGGGTCAAAACAAATGTTGCGTAAAACATCGTTACGACAACCCAAAATCACTAGTATAGGGATTCAAAAATTAGATAGATATATAAATCCCAATACTATACGAAAACATATCCTTTCGAAAATCATTTACTATAACAATAGTGTTATAGTCCATCATTTCCTTACTTCTCGAAAACGTCTATTTCAACAATGAATGTCGAAATCTATGTATTCGATATTTAATACATTTAAAACTACTTTAAACCATTTAACTCCATTTAAATATCACTTCCCAAAACATTTATTTGATATATTATTCACTATCCAAAATCGTGAATATAATTCGTTTACCAAATTAAAGCTTCTACACATTTAATTCAGAATTATCCACTGTCCAAAATCGTGGATATAAATCTCTAACCAAATTCAACACTTCTACATATTTAATTAAAGGATTATCCACTGTTCAAAATCGTGGATATATCTCCTTTAATAGTTTCTATACTTACTTATCAAATTTATTTGATTTCGGATTTATAAAACAATGTTTATAAATTCCATTTTCATTTTATAATAACTACTATATATAAAATCCCTTTATTAACCAATTCCATTTATAACTTAATTTTATACCCAAAAACCCAAATTATAAGTTAATTACTTATAATTCATTTATTTACAAAAATCATCCTTTTTATAACATTATCAATTATAAATCTGTAAATCTTATTTACTTATAAAACCCATTTATAACATCATTTTAACAATTATAAAAACTCCTTTATAATTCAATTATTCTGATTTATAAAAATTCAATTTTATAAATCTTCTTTATAAACCATTTATATTAGCCAAAAATCTCAATTTAAACCATTTCACAAAATAATCAACTACTTATTTCAAAAATCACATTTTGGTTATATTTCACAAAAATCGTAATTTTTATAACAATAAAAATTATAGCATTTATTTATTCAAAATAAATCAATTCTTAACGATTCGAAAATTCAATAAAACATTTATTTTCAAAATAACTTTTAAAATTCTTTTAAATTCAAAATCGTTACTTTAACATTTTTAAAATTCTAAAATAGGCCCAATGCTGTAGTAGCACTAAATACATCAATCACGGCATCCAAAACATCATATATCATATGATGACAGAATATATCACAATATCTGTAAAGAAATCAATACTGTTGAGGAATCCAGTTGGATCCCTCCAACCTGTCACCTGCAGCAAATATACATATTAGAATATGTGTACAATGTCCGCTTCAAGGCAGACGCGCGTACAAAGGGTCATCCGCTCATACATAGGAACGTATAGGGTCTCATCTGCTCCAATAGGCAGGTATATATATCATATATCATCCAAACAATCATCAATCATCATATAATAAATTTTTTCTCATTTATATAAAAATATCAGTGAGTTAGAAAGAGTGAGTTGTACTCATATTGCTTGCAGTCGCAGTTTTAGTGTTTTATTTCGAATAAAATTAAACGAGCGTTTAATTTCACCCAAAATTCACACTAGCCCCAATCAACTCCAATCCAGCTCCATCGCGTAGTATTCGTGAATACGAACCCAACGCAATTCATTTCGTCGAAAACGGACCTCGTATCAGAAAGTTAGCGTTTCAAACTTTAAACGAATTTATATAAATCAATTTACAATTTCTATTTTATATTTTTAACCTTGTTTATTTTCTAGACGTTCGATTTCAAGTCAAGCAATCCTGGCTGCAATTGTTTCCTTCTTCCCCACGTTCCCATTCACGATCGAACAAAACCCATGACCGTCGCTACAAACCCTAACTCCTGCGACCACTACGATGCATCTGAAGACGATCGAAGACCTCCATTTGAACGTTCATCATCACCGTATGGATTTATAGCTCTCATCGAGCTCTAGAAGTTTGTAGTTGAAGACTTTCGCTAAGTGTTTATAGATTTGAAGAGATTAAGAGGGGAAGAAGGCGAAATTCTGGCCATTAATATCAAAGTGGCGGCTGGGCCTAATTTATTAGGGTTTGATGCAAATGGTGAAAAGTTATGGCCTTTTATAGAAAATATTCGTGCACTATTCATCCGATTTTTTTCCGACCTCCAAACAAAGCGTGCCGCTTGGCGTTTATAATGTTTGCCCCTATTCCGAACACAATGGAATATATATCGAAAGCCAATTCGATCATATTTAGAAGATAGGTTTTCAAATCGACCATTTTAAATTTAAAATTCACTTAAACAGATTTTTACGCGTTTTAGCTTGCCCCGGACAAACCGTAAACCCGATTGACACGAAATTTGAAACCTTACAATAATTTAACATTACGGATCCAATGAAACTGATATTGTCGAAACCCGAGACTGTTTGAAAAATGGCTATTTTTACACGTGAATTAAATATTAAAATTTTCAATTTCTGTAATTTAACTTTTAATTCGATTTTAAAAGTTCTCTAACATCATTCTAATTCCAACATGATTTAATTTAACTTTATGAAACATTTTTATTCATTTTAAATGCAAATTCTAATTATTTCTGCAATTACAAATATTCAATTAACAATTTAATTATCCAATTAAATCCAGATATTCGAAATATTATTTATTTAGCTTATAAAATTTACTTGTGCATATTTAAAATCAATTAAATATACGAATTTCAAATGACTGAAATTCTGGGTCGTTACATTTTCCCCTACTTAAAAGATTTTCGTTTCCGAAATTACTAAGTAAGAAAAAGCTACAAAATCCATTAACTTTTCAAAACAAACCGTTCAAACTTCTTACAAAAACTTCTAAGTTTCAAATCCATACTTAGTTATCTTTTCAAAACCAACTACTATCGTTTAACTTTTAACTCAAAAATCAAACTTTTAGTTTCACAAATTTTTTCAATTTTTCCAAAAAAATTCTAACGCCTTAAATTTTCAAAAAAAAAATGCCAGCGTCTCCTTTGAGTGGTTCGATCCGAAAAAAAATAACAACATATATATCACAAATATATATCTCATCATCAAGGATGAGGCATCCCGAAGGGAAAAAAATGTAAAAGTACGATATGTAATCCGAGATATGTACCTTATATATTATTACCGAGCATATACGGCTAATATAGTGCAAAAGCGAGCTCCAAATGCGAAGCAAGCACCATCCGCACCTATTAAACACTCAACAACAATGAGAAACATGTATATATGAAAGTAATATCAATATACAACATATACCACTACCACAACTATATATGCCAATATAGAAAATGCAATCACCACAACAAATCCAACCATCAACCAACTATCATCCAACTAACATCCATAACCAATCTATATACATTCATTTTCATTAATATTCAATGAAATGGTTTTCAATTTAAATCACATTTGATTCATTAACATTGGATTTTACTAACATTCATTTATTCATATTCAATTAGTTTACATTCACTAATTCATATTCCAATTTGTTCGCTTCCAAATCAAATCAAATAAAATTCAGTTCTATTTACTTCCACTTCCAATTTGAATTTCAGTTATCTTAGCTTTCAATTTTATTGATTCAATTTCATATGAATTTTCTATAAAATCAATTATCAACCATCTAACAACCAATGCATAACCAACATAACCAAATTAATTAAATTTGCTTCGCTTACCTTCAACTTGGTTTAGCATTCAATTGACTTTCATTCAATTATTCAATTTACAATTTCGTTATCTTTTTAATGAATTAACACTTACATCCCTTACCATATCAATTCATTTACATTAGATTTATTAACATTCAATTCATTCGTTATTTCAATTGCAAATTCATTCTTACAACTAAAGTTGAATTTTTATATATAAATCAAGTCCATATTCTTTACTTTACTTTATTAATTCACATTATTAATTTACTTTGATACCAAAATCAATTTCATTCAAAATTACTTAAGCTATATTTCATTTTATAAACATCACTTGGTTTCACTTAACTTAAATTTCAACTTATAAATCTAAGTCAAATTTCAATTCTAAAGTCAATTTTATATAACTTAAGTCAATTACATATCACCATTCAAATTCAGATTTTTGTTTTACTTAACAAAATTGTTTAACCACTTTAACAATTGGTTTTACTTATCTTATCTCATTTTATAAGTTATACAACTTATTTATTCATAATTCCGTGAAAATCTACCTAAGTTCACTTCCGTTCACTAAACTCATTTTTTTATAATTTCAAATCATGATTATATGATTACTTTACACTAAGGTTCAACTTCCATTTCAATAATTTATCTAATCCAATTCTAATTATTTAACCTTCCTTTAGTTAAATTTCAAATCATATAATTCACTTACTAACTCAAATTTCTTTCAACTTTACTAAAGTAAATTCTTACTTCATATTATAATTCTAAAAGTCGTTTCACTTATTTTTATCAATTCCAACTTGGATTTTTAAATTCAAATTTGTTTATCAAAATAAAACTTCAATTTCAATTTACTATTGGTAGCAAATCCATCACATAGAAACTCGAAAATGATACTGATGATGCTGCAGTCATCACCCTTATTATTTTCCAGCAATAGTAGTGAATTTAGTGCTTTCTATTCTTTTTAAATTTATTTTTTATATAATTTCACTATTTACTTTACTTACATAAGATTCATTCCAAATTTATTCATCTTATCTAGATTTATAATATTATAACATCTTTAACTTTGAAAAATAACTTTCAAATTTAACGGGATCCAAATCTCACAAATAATTAGTCTAAATCCATTTTTTATTTATAACTCACTTTTATAAATATATTCATATGGTTTCACTTCTTATATATAAGATTATTTCACAATTGTATATCATATTAATTATAATTCCATACTTTATAATTCATTTGCTTATATAATTTATTCTCTTACAATTGTTGTTTCTATTTAGATTATTCAAACAACTTTTATTTAACTTATATATTTTTTCATTTTCAAACAACAAAACAATCAACTTATATACACTTTAATAATTCTGAAAAATTATTCCCTTTATATATAAAATATAATCGAGATAAAATTATTTCATTTACCCAATTTAAAATAATACTATGTCGACTTGCCTCGTTTAAGCGTTGGAAATCCCTATCGATAATATGGCGTTCCACATACCGACCAGAATTCATAAACGGCTCAACGGATAAGTAAACACAATATAAAACATTTTATATTCACTAACAAATACGCGCTCATGTATAATACACTCAAACTCAATCTAGGGTTCTACTGTCCCTATCTATACTGAGTACACATCAAAGCTTAGGAATATACGAAATCTAAGCTCTGATACCAAATGTAATGATCTAGGCTTTTCAACCATCGACAACGGCCACATTCCGTCGTAGCTTACACTGGTACCTCACGCTTTGCTTTTACGACCAGCCTCTCGACTGAAACCAACCCTTCGATACTCGATCTCAGGGACATGTAGGAGTAAGAGTCATCCGTTCGCTACCTAACAAGAAGCGAGAACCCCCTATCATGTACGAACCTCACTAAACAAAGCAGATAATCAAGCAAATACGGATGTACGAAAATGAAGATCTCCAGCTCTCCTGCTGAAGCTCCAATAGCACCAAAGCATAACCTGTAGATATACTCGGTCTGACCCAAGCATTGAAAGGGAAGAACGCCCGGATCAGTCTGGTAAACCAGTGTGAGAAAGACACTCAACTGAATTTATTAAATTACCAAACTTTTCCTTTATCAAAACAAAAGTATCTCGTAAGACAAGTCTACACATAAACACGGATATGTTTTTACCTTACGATAACTAAAACATTTCATATCAAATGTCATGTTATATTATAGTAGTGTCTAGTATACAAATAATATTTAAAATAGCCGAAATTGTTATCATTATTAAATTCCAGCATACTAGGCTCTACAAATAAATTGGCAGGAACGTAGTGGAGTTTGGATTTCCATACAAATGACCAGGTGAACGGACTACCTTCCGGCAGTACATTTCTAGAAGAATGTATCGAGAAACCATCACAAAGTCTCTACCAACACAAGACCGGCCCACCTCTATAACTAGATGGTACCGAATATGTCATCCTCCGGTCGTTACCGACCTTTACCGAGGGCCCTCATAGCATACAAACCACAACAATCAGATACACGACGTCATAGCGTGTAAAGATATATCTAGAAGAGGATGATCATATCCTAATTGGGAACGACCCACTTAGCCTTGCCGCATCTAACCCTGTTTTGGTCATTTTCGGTTGATGAGGCTTGATGAGGTAACGATTACGTTTCACAATCACATATCACATCACTTAGAATTCCACACGGCCATTTCCGTTGACTACTAATTGTCTTCCATAAAAATACAACCCTTAAGCTCGTATTTCTCAAGGAGGGTGTTAAGCTAAGGGAAGTTGCCTTCTCCGCCACCACTGATGTAAGTTTGTAAAAACCAATGTGCGTAATCTATAGAAATACAATGTTAGACAAACATCCATACAAGTTTTCCAGGAACAGGACAAACCGAAGGTACTTTCCTACCACATCCTGTCGGGAAATCACTAGGATTAGTAGAGAATAGTCATCGCACTGGATATTTCATAATGAAGAGACCACTGCTACTGGATGTATATTGGGATTTTAACCCCAAAAGATCAACAAGTAGTCCTCCACTATGAAATTCGTAAATCAATATCATCACAAGCAACCTGCACAATCGTCGCATATACATTGGTCCGAAGTGGTTTTCGGATATACCGATCCCGGTCTCTTTGCACCAAAAACGCAAAAGCATTTCTCAACCTCACACAGCAACTAAGTCTCATGGACTTATCATGTCTACAACTTTCAACTTGCTATCCTTCGGGCCAAGAAGGAAGCTCGATAGATTGGAGTAATACTCCTTACTATACGAATCAACATCCTCAACACAAATGATAACCAAGCCTACACAGAAGGCTACGTACTAAGTGTACGACTAAATAGTTCCCACATCAAGTCGAGGAACAAATTTTTTTGGGTAATTTGATAGTCGGTTATTTAACTATCAAAGCAAATAAACAAATATTTAGCACCATAACAATCACTAGGCCCTTATAATAAATCTTCCATAAATTAAATAACTTGCCAAATATTCACTTCAATTTATATGTTAAAAAGAAATATTCTCAAAACCATTTCAATCAATGGAAAACATTTCCAAATACTTATCTAATAATAAGTAATTCACAAATCAATTTATTTTCAACGCTTAGAAAATATTCATATACTTAAAACACGATTGAGTATATATTTTATTCCTTAAGGAAAACATTCTCTTTAAACACATTTATTGGGTCAAAACGAATGTTGCGTAAAACATCGTTACGACAACCCAAAATCACTAGTATAGGGATTCGAAAATTAGATAGATATATAAATCCCAATACTATACAAAAACATTTCCTTTCGAAAATCATTTACTATAACAATAGTGTTTTAGTCCATCATTTCCTTACTTCTCAAAAACGTCTATTTCAACAATGAATGTTGAAATCTATGTATTCGATATATAATACATTTAAAACTACTTTAAACCATTTAACTCCATTTAAATATCACTTCCCAAAACATTTATTTGATATATTATTCACTGTCCAAAATCGTGAATATAATTCGTTTACCAAATTAAAGCTTCTACACATTTAATTCAGAATTATCCACTGTCCAAAATCGTGGATATAAATCTCTAACCAAATCAACACTTCTACATATTTAATTAAAGGATTATCCACTATCCAAAATTGTGGATATATCTCCTTTAATAATTTCCACACTTACTTTTCAAATTTGTTTGATTTCGAATTTATAAAACAAAGTTTATAAATTCCATTTTCATTTTATAATAACTACTATATATAAAATCCCTTTATTAACCAATTCCGTTTATAACTTAATTTTATACCCAAAAACCAAATTATAAGTTAATTACTTATAATTCATTTATTTACAAATATCATTCTTTTTATAACATTATCAATTATAAATCTGTAAATCTTATTTACTTATAAAACCCATTTATAACATCATTTTAACAATTATAAAAACTCCTTTATAATTCAATTATTCTGATTTATAAAAATTCAATTTTATAAATCTTCTTTATAAACCATTTATATTAGCCAAAAATCCCAATTTAAACCATTTCACAAAATAATCAACTACTTATTTCAAAAATCACATTTCGGTTATATTTCACAAAAATCATAATTTTTATAATAATAAAAATTATAACATTTATTTATTCAAAATAAATCAATTCTTAACGATTCAAAAATTCAATAAAACATTTATTTTCAAAATCACTTTTAAAATTCTTTTAAATTCAAAATCGTTACTTTAACATTTTTAAAATTCCAAAATAGGCCCAATGCTGCAACAGCACTAAATACATCAATCACGGCATCCAAAACATCATATATCATATGATAACAGAATATATCACAATATCTGTAAATAAATCAATACTATTGAGGAATCCAGTTGGATCCCTCCAACATGTCACCTACAGCAAATATACATATTAGAATATGTGTACAATGTCCGCTTCAAGGAAGACGCGCGTACAAAGGGTCATCCGCTCATACACGGGAACGTATAGGGTCTCATCTGCTCCAATAGGCAGGTATATATCCAAATACCAATCAATATATCATATATCATCCAAACAATCATCAATCATCATATAATAAATTATTTCTCACTTATATAAAAATATCAGTGAGTCAGAAAGAGCGAGTTGTACTCACATTGCTTGTAGTCACAGTTTCAGTGTTTTATTCCGAATAAAATTAAACGAGCGTTTAATTTCACCCAGAATTCACACTAGCTCCAATCAACTCCAATCCAGCTCCATCGCGTAGTATTCGCGAATACGAACCCAACGCAATTCGTTTCGTCGAAAACGGACAGCGTATCAAAAAGTTATAGCGTTTTAAACTTTAAACGAATTTATACAAATCAATTTACAATTTCTATTTTATATTTTTAACCTTGCTTATTTTCTAGCCGTTCGATTTCAAGTCAAGCAATCCAGGCCGCAATTGTTTCCTTCTTCCCCATGTTCCCATTCACGATCGAACAAAACCTATGACCGTCGCTATAAACCCTAACTCCCGCGACCACTACGATGCATCTGAAGACGATCGAAGACCCCCATTTGAACAGCCATCACGAGTGCCACCATCGGCTCAAATAGCTTGAAGCTCGTCTGCACTATTTGCTTGAAAAACGTGCGCAAATGTTGCCTCTTCAATCCAAGATCCCCATCACATCGTTGCTCGGAAGTTCATCATCACCGTATAGATTTATAGCTCTCAACGAGCTCTAGAAGTTTGTAGTTAAAGACTTTCGCTAATTGTTTATAGATTTGAAGAGATTGATAGGGGAAGAAGGCAAAATTTTGGCCATTAACATCAAAGTGGCGGCTAGACCTAATTTATTAGGGTTTGATGCAAACGGTGAAAAGTTATGGCCTTTTATAGAAAATATTCGTGCACTATTCATCCGATTTTTTTCCGAACTCCAAATGAAGTGTGCCGCCTGGCATTTATAATGTTTTACCCCTATTCCAAAAACAATGGAATATATATCGGAAGCCAATTCGATCATATTTGGAAGATAGGTTTTCAAATCGACTAATTTAAATTTAAAATTCACTTAAACAGATTTCTACGCGTTTTAGCTTGCCCCGGACGAAGCGTAAACCCGATTGACACGAAATTTGAAACCTTACAATAATTTAACATTACGGATCCAATAAAACTTGTTTCGTCGAAATCCGAGACTGTTTGAAAAATAGCTATTTTTATACGTCAATTAAATATTAAAATTTTCAATTTCTGTAATTTAACTTTTAATTCGATTTTAAAAGTTCTCTAACATCATTCTAATTCCAACATGACTTAATTTAACTTTATAAAACATTTTTATTCATTTTAAATGCAAATTCTAATTATTTCTGCAATTCCAAATATTCAATTAACAATTTAATTATCTAATTAAATCCAGATATTCGAAATATTATTTATTCAGCTTATAAAATTTACTTGTGCATATTTAAAATCAACTAAATATATGAATTTCAAATGACTGAAATTCTGGGTCCTTACAATTCCAAGATCACTTTTTCTTAATTTCAACAATTAGTTTAATTTTTTTTTTAAACCTGAAATCAAAACTGTTACAGGTTTCTAATCAACAAAGGAACTACTCGTGTTCGCACTCGAGACACAAGCTCAAAATCACGAGCTTCTCTTCGAGCCACAACCAAACCCAACCAAAATTCTACAGACACCAAATCATCCTCGTGCATATGCACCAGCACCGGAATCACCTTCCACCTCCGATGAACTCTCCCGCATAACGAACTTCAATGCAGCAACCATCTCCAAACACCATCACCAGCCTCAAATCCAAATTGAGCTACCCAGTCAAAACTGGAATCAACAACCATGGCCAACATCCACTTTAAAGTCACATCTCCGATCATTTGGTGACTTGCAACTCTGGCCACTTCATCTCCAAACATCCACGAACCCATTCCCAAAACTTGATGCAACTCGATGCATCAGAGAAGAAGCACTAATCCCCATTTCATAGTTTGACCCAACTAGGTTTACCACTTAGATTACATCATTTTCGACGCCACGGCCATCAGAATCCTTATCTACCATTTTTGCCTGACAACCTGATCACCTAACAAGCTTCAACAGGAACCCCGACCTCTCCAGTCACATAGATCATCAGAATTCGACCAAAAAGAAGATTCCAGTCAACCCCTAAATACACATTCATCTCATCACTAAAATTTATGATTTTTTTTAAAAAAAATACTAACTAGCAGAGAAGTGTAACAACCGTAATTCCTTACCCCTTTGAACTAACAAAATTCCACCACAGTTCAGTTCAAAGTGGCACAAATGTACGAGTCTTCGGGTAAAAGAAGAAGGAGGTAGAAGAAGAAGAACAAAAACAACATCAGAATCTCACATCGCAGCGGAATAAAATATAATATATAGAATACAGTTTTAAATACAAGAATCTGTATTGTATACATATATATACATACCATCATCAGAGTACATCAATCAGTCATACAGAGACAACTACTATATGATCATACACAGCGGAAATAATAGACAAATACGGAAATACGCTCTGTCACCAGCTCGTCTCCTGAGCTCCAGCAATATAACCTGAACCTGTTTAACTCGGTCTGACCCGAGCATCATATAATACAACACCCGAGTCAGTCTGGAAAACCAACGTGAGAAAATCACACTCAATTGGATTATTAAAGTTTCAAAAATCCTTTGAAAACAAAAGCGTCTCGTAAGACCACGCCACAAATAAACATGTCGGGTTTATACCTTACGATAGCTAAAACAATTTTTTATTAAAGTTCTCTGATATTATTATAGTGTCTATAGAAAGTAAAATAGAATCTAGCTGAAATGCTTGCATCTCACGTTTCAGCAATGGTTGGGCACAATCAAAACCGTATAGGCGCTTATGGGAGATTGGATTCTATACAATGGCAGGGCTACTGGGGTACCGCCCGTCACAGTACCTGGTCTAGATCAGAGTACCGAAGAGCCACCCTAACTCCCCTGCAACACAAGACCGGAACCATTCCTTACTGAATATTCCCAAGCAAGATCACCCCGTGGTTGGCGCGACCAACCACCCACTAAGCCGAAATAAAGGGACATCTAGACAGAGGAAACCTCACTCTCCAGTGGGGGCTACCCACGAAGTCTTGCTGCACCTCCCCTGTTTTAGCCATTCCCGATTGATGAGGCTTGAGGCTAAGCGTTACCTTTCAAGAACGAGTCCCACTTAGAATGCTCATCGTCCTCCTGACAATGTTCTGAAAGCATTCAATCCATACAAGTTGCCCTGGGTCTGGACAAAGCGAATCACCGTCTTCATCTCTTCACGGTCTTCATTCGTTATCGTTCAAACCGGATCGAAGTGGTTTTCGGATAATTAAATCCGATCCCGGACTCTTCGAAACGATCAGCGCATTGTCCAATATTTATAGTCGGTTATTTAACTATCAATTAATCATTCACAAGCAACCATCAAATAATTTCCACAAATTATTTATCTCAAAAATCATTCAGATATTATTTCCATTCAACCCATTTGAAACAAATTTTCAAGGTCTTTTTATCTCCATGAAATCGTTTAACTGATTTCTTAAACTCACTTACATTTTGATTTACCCTTTTGAAAATATTCCTATTTTCTCATTTCTTTCTCAAAAATTCAATTTACACTTCCCTTATAATTTCTCAAACTTACTTTCTCCACTTAATAAGATTTCTCCTAAATCTTATCCCATTTAAATTAACTTGCTTACCATCACAAGAGGGTTTTAATTGGATTTTAAAAACATTTTGAAAACATATAGATTCATAAAATAAGTAAAATTTATATCGAGTTATTTATAAGTTTCAAAGTTGGTTTTAGAAAAATTAGAGTTTATTATAAATAATAGCTAAGCCTTCAAAAATAACTAATTTGAAATATTTATATTCAGAAATGATTTATAAACCTATATAGTATAGTAATTTAAAAATATTCCTTTTAAAATAACTTTATAATTTTAGGAAATCCAATATCCATCTATAAATGCCACTTGTCCAAATTCACACTTCTTACTTTCGGAAATATTCTACTATTTCCGTTTCAAACCAATTTATAACTCAATATAAGTTCTCTTTGACTTATCTCTTCCATATTTACCGGTTTCTTTCCTTTCCATTTATAAACCTCGTTTATAATTCTATAACTTCCCTGAGTTATCCTTTTATTTATAAAAACAATTTTATTTAAAATCTCACCTTTAAATTTATTCTTCAATAAGATTCATATTGTTTCTTAATAAAAATTTCTTTTTATTCCTTAATAAATTTTCTTTTCATTTCCTTAATATAACTTCATTTTACTTCAATTCCATTTATCGATCCACAATATTCCTTCGAGTTGTCAATATATAAGTTAACCTTAACTCTAACCAATTAAAATATAAATAACTATTATCTTTTCTTAAATTTTCAAGTATAAATAAATCCAAACTTTTTAATTAAATATTTCTCTTTAAGTTCCATTTTACTTCCTCTAATTAAATTAATTTATAGCATTTTATCCACATTTTAACTTCCAGTGTAATTTAACAGTTAATAATTCAAGTCATATATAAATCCATATCAATCCATCCAACCTGTCATATACCAACATATGTATAATCAATAAATAATTTGAGGAATCCTATTGGATCCCTCCAACCTGTTTCCCTGCATCCACAGATGTTAGCACAATATAAAATATCAATTCCACTTCAAAGTGGAATATTGCAGTATAAGGGCATAATATTCTAACATCCGCTATTACATGGCGTTTAGGGCATATTTAATTACTCACTAATTCAACCATCATTCAAGCAATTCCACAAATAAATTTAAATTCAACAATTTAAATTTTAAATTTAACTGAGTGAGATTAACTCACTTCTTTCCCTTTCTATTTTGCCAATCCAATCAAAATTTGACTTGTCCTCATAATTCTTTTGACCTTGTATAACAATTATATGATTTTATTAATATTCGAACAAATCGAATAATTATTACCGTTTAAATAAATTTATTCTTAACTCAATAATTTAATTTTAACTGGTGGTGAAATTTTAAACAAATAAGTTAAATTTTAAACTTATTCTCCTTTAAAAATATTTTGGTAATTTAAACAATTTACTCACTAAATCCACTATTTAAAATAATATTTAAAACATGTAGATTTATTTTATCCTTGAAACAACATACATATATACTTATGTTTATTTTAAAAACCTAATCTTAATATTATTATTATTATTATTATTATTATTCCAAAGTCCTATATAAAATTTCTGTTTTACTGGTTTTAAAATTCCAATTAGTGTATAGACTTTTCAGCATCCTAAAATCCTTACATTTCAAACCTGTCTATATATAAATTCTTCAACATTTAAATTTCCAATTTTCAAAACCTTATCTATTTTCTGTTTTACTTTTATACATTTAAATTAAATTTTAAAAAAATCAAAAACAGATACCTCACAGTCTCGCGAACTCAGGCCCGCGACCACCCCACGCGACCACCATCTCCTCGCGAGCAAGCCTACCACTAATTCCAGTTGCAGTTCCCTTTCCTCGCAAGCCTCCTGCTTCTCCTCACGACGCACGCGTGCCAACATACGCCATCGCGAATACGCTTGGCCGCGACCTAACCTCCCCCTCGAGCTTGCGAAACCCTCACGCCACCTATCTTTAATCGCGAACGCGAGCTACTGCCGCCGACACCTCCTCAATTGAGCTGCCGTATCCTCGCGCGCGCAGCCTCCACTCGCGACGACGCTCCAGATCGCGTCGCGCCCCTCTATTCTCTTTTTTTTTCCTCTGCGAATTTTGATTTTGAAAGAAGAAGCTCGATTTCATTTTAACAATAAGGTTTGCATACTTCAGAAGGCAAAGGGGACAAGATCTATATCTAGGGTAGCTTATTTTCAGAGGAGGTCGGCTGATGGAAAAAGAATTGACAGCTGAAAAGATGTAGGATATTTAAATTGAAAACGATTAATTATTGTCTAGACGTTCCTATCTCGTACGCTCACACGAAGACCCCGAAATTTACGAAAATTGAAATCCGGCAATAATTCAATATTATGGATCCAACGGAATTGGTTTCGTCGAAATCCGAGACTGTGCCTCGGAAGGCTATTTTTAAACGTCAATTTAAACAATGTAAATTTAAAATTGAACAATCGACAGTTAAATTCAATTTTAACCCATCTATTATTCTCAGTATTATTAATATAAATTTTATAAGCCGTTAAAATATTTCCAACAAGCTTACAATTCCAGATTTAAATAATTTACCCAATTGTCCAATACTATTTAATTTATTCAATTAATTGTTATATTTAAATTCTGAGTTCTTTTTATTAAATCAAACCAACTTTTCATATTGAAAACAAATCATATTTCAAATTAATTATTTAAATTCATTTTAAATATCATAAATTAACTGTTGAAAAAGCCGGGTCGTTACATTCCTTCCCCCTTAAAAGAATTTCGTCCCCGAAATTACTAACACATAAGAATGTCCTAACCCGCTAACTTATTAAAAGTTACTTAGTTAAACTTACTATTCATCTTCATATCCCTTTTCCCAAACAATATCACTTACTTATCAACTCAAATTTTAAACCGAATTTAGAATTATCAAAAAAATTTCAAAATTTTTCTAACTCTCTAAATTTTCGAAAAATTTCGCCAGCGTCTCCTTTGCGCGGCTAGCTCGGGTACAACTACAAAATAGCTCTACGACCCCCAAATCTCAAAAAGAAAACAAAAGGCCAAGTGGCTATATCCAAAAACCCAATCAAATTTCATACAGAAATTTAAATACATACCTTTTAAGTTGGGCAATTAAATTTTCATCTTCTGAAATCAAAAATCCCAATTCATCCATTGCTTTTATACACCTGTATATCCCTTAGCAATAATATCCAATTACAACATTCAAAAACATATATTGGCTTCTTACAAAATTTCAATATTCATTATTTATAAGCCCGTACGATGTACATATACCATTCGTACGCAATATCAAATTCGATCACTTGCTCGATCACACAATTTCACTTCCGAACTAGTATTGTCCACCCGACTTCCTAGTGCGGACTCAGATCTGGTATCTTGATCAGAAACCGTCATTTTCCTTGCATAGTCATAACTATGATAGAGAATTTACAGAATCAATCAAAATTCCATATCCAAGGTTCGCTGTCGAAAATCGTGTGAAAAATCCTAACTCGAATCGATTAAATTATCTCGAAATTCTGTGATCGAATCTGGATCAAATAACTATGCGAATAAAATAATATACGTACATCCTACGTATTTGCCCCAATTGATTATCAACTATATCAATTTCCTTTTTATTCTTATTTATTTAGATTGTTATTCACTTATTCACAATTTTCCCGTTTTACAACTATCAGTTTTTAATCTCTTTTATATTCCAATTCCAAATAAATTCAATTTGCTTAAATTTGCAAATTTATTTCAAACCTCGATACTTTTTTTTGAAAAAGATCATATGTTTTATTGATAATGAGTAAAAAACATTACAAAACTCAATTTACACAAAGGCCACCCAACATATATACTGATTACAGCCAAAAAATATGTATACCAATGCCCTAAACACACTACGAAAACCTAGCAACTTTGTCTATTCATGGCGGCTCATTCTCTCTTCCAGGCAAGTCTTCTTCTCTTCCAACATTAGTGATAAAACTTTCAGTGCATTTGGACAATCTAGATCTCTCAGCTTCAATTTCTTCTCTATCAATCATGTATCTCGAGGATGATGCTATGTTTCGGAATTTAGGGTTCTAGGTCAAGGTATTGTCTACTCTCAGAGGTATAATTTCCCATCTTTCAATGATATCCTTATGATTGTTCATATTCTGACTGAAAAACTTGGATCTGTTAATGATGAGGTCACGAACATTGGATTTGATGGTATTGCAAACCGTTATTTTGTCTATCTTTTCATTATTAAAAATGATAGAATTCCTGCTTTTCCAAATAAACCAGATAGATGAGCTAAGCGCGGCTATTATGATGTCCTTTTTAATATTGTTGGCTGCAAACTTCTGCCTTATGTATGCAATGGCGTTTGTAAGAGAAGTATATGTGTTTCTTTGAATTATAGGATCACCCATCATTATTCTGATCCAATACCACACATGCTTAGAAAAGGAACATTTGAAAAATAAATGATTGCAGGTTTCTACTTCTTTTTTGCACAAGACACAAACATCATCTTCAGTCACTCCTTGCCTTCTTAATTTGTCTTTTGTAGGAAGAAAATTAAAAGTGGCTCTGTATAAGCATACATTCATTTTTGGGAGTGATATGTTATTCCATATAATTTTGTAGTCATTGATTTCCTGTAGCTTGATTCTAAAATCATTCCATACATTATGAAAGGTGAATAGGCCATTTTTGCTGCTTTTACAAAACCAATAGTCTGATGTTTTATCATGATGAATGGGTACTTGCTTTATTTCCTCTCTTATATTGCCAAGATAAGAGATATTTTCAGGCCTCCAAAAATTTCCAGATATAATTTGCTCTACCTTTTGTTTGTGACCTCTTGAGTATGATAAAGTTTCATGCCCCAGCTTTTCCAATAAAGTAGAGCCATTAATCCATGGTGTAAACCACAAGCTAGTATATTTACCATCTACTATTCTTCTATCAATTAGTTTTTGTGCATCTTTTCTATGGTATAGCATTTTTTTCCAAGTGCATGAGTGATTGTTATTAAAATTAGATTCCCACAAAGTCTCATTATTAGCATATTTCACATTCAGCCACTTAGCACTATATGTTGAATTGGTGAGAGTCTCCCAAATTCTTTTGATGCAGAAAGTAATATTTATGTATGATAGTTTTTTCAAACCCATTCCACCTTCAGATTTAACACTTGTAACTGTTTCCCATGGAACACTGCTCTTCTTACCCTTCAAGATGATTTTTTTGCATAGTTGATTGATTTTTTGAATAGTTAGACTAGGGAGCATAAAACACTGCATCCAAAAACTGACCATAGGATATACTACAGCCTTAATCAATTCTATTCTTCCTGGAACTGTGAGAAATTTACACTCCCAACCTTGCATCTTTTTTAACACTTTGTCAATCAGTTGTTTACAATTTGAGTGTTTGATATATGTCACAGATAGGGGTAACCCAAGATATCTAACTGGTAATTCTCCTTCTTGAATTTCCAGAATGTTAAGCATTTGATCCTTGTTATTGCAAAACTTATTGAAAAATACTTGAGTCTTGAGATTGTTCATTTCCAGTCCAGTGACTTTCTGTAGATTCTTAAAACAATTCTTAACAGCTTTAGCTCCAATTGTAGTTGCATTGATGAATATTAATAGATCATCGGCATAAATTAGATGAGTTTTGTTAGAATTATTTTTGATAACTGATTCCACTTTACCTTTAGTAGCTTTAACCTCCATCAACAAAGTGAAATATTCCATGCATAGAGTAAAGAGATAAGGGGAAAGGGGATCTCCTTGCCTTAAACCATTGTTGCCTTTAAAGTATCCCTTATGATATCCTTCAATAGAAAGTGAAAAGCTAGGAGAACTTATCATTTCTTGAATAATTTTTACCCATTTGTCTGGAAAATCCATGCTTCTCATCATGTGAAGAATAAGTTGTCTGTTTACAGAATCATATGCCTTTTTAAGGTCCACCTTTATGCACATTTTGTTACTCCCATGCTTGTTAAAATTTCTGATGTGTTCATGTGCAATTATTATCCCATCTTTAATCTGCTTGTTTGGTAAGTAGGCTGTTTGATTGTCAGAAATCAATTCTCCAAGCACAAACTTCATTCTGTCATATAATAATTTAGATAGAATTTTGTATAGCATGGAACAACATGCGATGGGTCTGAAATCTGTAATAGATTCAGGGGTTTTTACCTTAGGGATTAAGGAGATAATGGTGTGATTAATTTCTCTTACTATTCTTCCATTGTCAAAGGAAGACTGCATAGCTTTCAAAAGAGGTTCCTTTAATTCAATCCAGTGTCTTTTATAGAATTTGGCATTAAATCCATCATAGCCTGGAGCAGTATCATTATGCACACTGAAAATAGCTTTTTTCAATTCTTTCTCATCAAATGCAGCATTAAGATATATTTTTCCCCAATCATTTAATTTTCTTTTTGGAATAATATTAGGAAATTGATTCAGCATGTAGCCTCTATTGTATATGTTTGAGAAATAATTGGCAGCCTCTTCCTCTATCTCCTTTTGTGATTTGAAAACTTCTCCATTTCCTTTTACAATATTGTGGCAGCTATTAGCAAAACTCCTGTTAGTTTGTTTTGCATAGAAAAATTTAGAACAACTATCATCCCACTTGATCCATTGACATTTTGATTTTTGTTTGTTATCAATAGCTAACAACTCCGTACTCTTAGCCAGGCTCACTTGTGCATCATGCAACTTTTGTGCATTTAAGTAGTTATGATCTGATTCTAATATCTGTAGAGCAATATTGACTTCTTGCTTGCATTTTGAGACTTGTGACCGTAAATCATTCTTACCACTGCACCACTTCTTAATTTCCTTTTTAATGTTTTTCTGCATATGAATAAGGTTAAATAATTGATTTCCTTCAGGGAAAACAAAATACTTTTCAACTGCTTCTTTGTACCCCTCACACATAACCCAGTGATTCATGAATTTAAATGGTTTAGTACCTTCATATGTTTGGATGCAATTAAAGTGAAACATAATAGGTACATGGTCACTTGTTGATAGATCTAAATATTTTGCATGAGATTTTTTAAACATGTTCATCCATTCAACATTGCAAAAAAGTCTATCTATCTTTGTAGCAATATTCTTGTTAGGCCCTGATCTCCATGAAAAATTAACCCCTGAAATGCTAATCTTTTTAACCCTTGTAGAGTTAACAAAATTGTTGAGCTCCTGAATGTTTCTGATTGTTAAACTATTTCCACCTAATTTCTCCTTCAAACATCTGACACAGTTAAAATCTCCTATGATGCACCATGGAGTAATAAAAGTGTTGGCCTCTTTTACCAGCTGTTTCCATAAACTTTTCCTTTCAGATTCAAGGTTTAGTGCATAAATGACAGAAACAATGCATTGGGCCCCTGCATTATTATTTAACATACAAGTAATATGTTGTTTGCTCATAGAAATTACATAACTGCTCCAAATGTCTGAGTTGATCATAATAAGAATTCTGCACTTGTGATGATACTCAATGTTATTTATGCATGTCCATTTTCTTCCCCAAGATTCTATATATAACTGGAGTTTATTGCTTCTCAATTTATTTTCAACTAAGCAGAAAATAGAAGGTTTTTGTGAAAACACAATATTTTTTACCTCCAAAACATGCGCTGCCTTATTAAGACCCCACACATTCCAACACAAGATAGACATTATTTGGATGACTTAGCTTGACTCCTGGTCCTTATAGTGGGAGTCACACTTTCATGGATCATTTTGCTCCTTTTCTTTTCTTGAATATTATTACTTTTCATATCTGCAATTGCTTTTACAAATTCAGGGTTGATAGATGTGAGGTTTTTAGGCATATTGTTGGATGGATTATCAATTGAAGGGTATATGGGTTCGATACATGATTGAGCTAGAGAAGATTCATACACATTTGAGTCTTTCATGTCTTTTTGCACCTGAAAAGAATTAAGCACTTCAGTTGTTAGTTCAGGAATTTGAGAATTTAAATTATTTACAACAGGTGTACTATGATTTAATAACTCCCTGCTATAATTTTTCTCCGATGATGATAAAGTGACTGAGACTTCTGTCGATGACGTCATTGCGTTTGGGTCCAGAGTGATAGTGCTCATAGGAGGGCCTATGTGAGACATATCAGAAAATTGAGTAGAGGATCTCTTTGCAATTGTACCAGCCCTGCTGGTTTGTGGAACTTTCACCAGCAGATGGCGAAGCTGCAATTGCAATTGCAGGCACCTTAAAAGACTTCTGAACAGTCTCATCATTCACAGCATTCATATCTGATGGAGAAATATCAATGCCCTTATTTGAATTATTTGACTTTTGTTTCCTGTGATCTCTCTCAGTTATTGTATGATCTTGAACATTTGTCTCATCAATTGTAATAACATCTACATTGTTATACACTACTCCTTCTGAATTGATATAGAGAGTCTGCAGAGTTGTGTAATCCTCTGAAATAACGCCCATACTATTAGTCTCATTATTGTTAGATGATTTTGGTATCCACTGTTATGTAAATGATATAGGACACTCTCTATCCACATGACCAAAACATATGCAGTTCTGACAAACTGGAGGTATGAACTCATACTCGACATTTTGCATGACAAATCCCCTCCAGGCAGTTTAATTTGCACTTCACTTTCAAATTTAAATGACGCGTCCACCTCAATAAGCATTCTAGCAAAGGCTATTCTGCTTCTATTTTTAGTATGTTCATCCATTGCAATAGGTCTTCCAATAGTGCTGGCGATTTTACACAATGAAATGTGGTTCCAATATGCAAAATTGAGATTGGGAAATCTGACCCAAATAGGAATGGATAATAAAAGGTCTTTCTCATATTTGATGTTAGTGCTCCACTTCTTCATAATGATAAGCTTACCATCCATCGACCATGGTCCTCCTTCTAGTATTTTATTGCAATCTTCTTCTAATTCAAATTGAACTAAATAGAAACCATTGTTTCTAGCAAAAACTTCAAATTTACCTTTTGGGAGCCACATTCTCTTAATATATGCTTTAAAAACCATATAATACGGTCTTTTCCCCACCAGATAGATCAGAATAGAATTCGACCACATTTTCTCTGCAGTTACCAGCTCCTCCTCTCCAATTATTGCAGTTTTTCTGTTATTAACAATTGTTGGATCAAAGAATTGCAAGGTTTCATTTTGTTTCTTTTCTTTAACCAAATCACACCAACTTTTAGGTGAAGCCTTTAAATTAACAGCAAACACACCCGAATTGTTGAATCTATTCTTTTTGATAAGAGAATCATGTGATTCAGTATTAGCAGGCCCAGATCCTGCCGACTTATGTCTAGCATTAGAGTTAGCAATCACAATCGAATTAGGTCCAACAGGGGCCCTGGCCTTCATGCGAGAAAAATTCGACTTATCCACTTTAACAGATGCGCCTGAAACTACCATCTTCTTCCTCCGATCTATCACTTTAATCCAACCATCGTCCTCTGCTTCCTCCCCTCCGAGGTCTGAATTTTGAGCACCAGATGATGATGCCGTTAAAAAAGATGTCGCCATTTTGATATAATATATATATTTTTATATAATATTTAAATATAAACCTCGATACTTTTATTCTCACCCTTTTATCCAAATTTCATTTTCAATTTTACTTGAGTTTAATTCACCTTCCAATTCAAAACACTGAGTTCAATTTATCTTATTTCAAATGATATTCAATTAATCATTCCTTAAATTAATTTCACTTACTAATTTGTTTTTATATCTCAAATAAAAGTTTGTTTGCAAACTTTTTCTATCTTTAATTTCTTTGAACAATATCTTCCGTTCATCTTACTTTACATATACAATTTAAATTAGATTTCAACATTCAGTTATAATCCTATTTGCTTAACAAATTTAAACCATTTGTCGTTAGTGAAAATTTTCATAAGATTCAATAAAAATTCTAACTCCCAAAATTTTTGAAAATTTTTGGCAGAGTCTCCTTTGTACGAAAGAGCTTTTTCAATTTGACAAAAGAGATATATATATATACATCGACCCACACGGTCGGAAAAACCAAAAACAGTTCATATTTCCTATTTTGTATTGCGTAGGCGTACCTTATTTAGCGTTTTAAGCAAGCGGGTTATTTTATTTTAGCATTTACGTGCCCAAAATCCCGCTATACAGTCTTCCGGTACCTGTACTTACTCAATTTACACATATAAGTGACATATTTATGAAATTGATAACATTTCATTCATTTAAGCAACTATAACACATCAATAACATATGGAATGCATTCAATACAACTTATATAAGCAAGTTACAGGGATTTCAATCTAATTCAATTGGCTTCTAAACCAATTCATATACCATTTGCATTCAACTTTAACAACTCATATACTTATCTCCAATTCATTTTCATGTCCAAACAAACCCATTTGCAATTTAATTGATTTCAAAATCAATTTCTGCTACTTCTATCAATTCAAATCCATAATCTATAAACAATTGATAAGGTTCCAATTGAATCCAATTGCTTTTACTCCAATTTATATCATCCAATCCGATTCGAAATGATTTCTAATATCATTCTTTTTATATTGAATTCATATTTAATTCAATCTATTTTATATTCATGGCAATTGATGAAAAACAAGTTTATTTACTCCTATCATCCCATAGAACTTTATTTAATCTTGTTTACAACAACAATTATTTCCATGCAAATTCGACAATATCCATTCAAACAACAGTTTCTTTAGTTTTATAACTATTTTAAAATTGATTCCCACTCAATTTATATTTAAATCCATTCCAATTTCTTTAAAATCCATATATTTGCGTTTACTTAATTTTTTTACATTGAGTTTTATTCAAACCCATTTTATAAAGCTTGACAACTTCCATGCCTATGATTAATAACCATTTCCCAAATTTATACAAGTCAAGCTTCATTCAAATTTTTATACTTAAGTCAATTCACTTTAACTCATTTAAATTTCATTACTTAAGTTCATTTCCTTTGCCCATAAATTCTTTTTCAATTTAATTTGATTCTATTTAAATCAAATCTCTTTCATTTATCACTTAGCTCAAATAATTTATTTGTTCAATCCTTTTAAAAATTTCAATTCTCATGTTTGATTCATTCTCGAACATATTTAATTAATTTCAAGACCATCTCCACTTTATTTATACTCATTTGGATTTTATTTGCACTTCAGACATTTTATTTTAATCCAATTCCATTTTATTTGTTAACCAATCCAAGTTGAATTTTATTTATTGATAACTCAAGTTCTCTTCCTAACATTCACTTTAATTCACAATCCAATTTTATTAATTCTCAATTCAACTTCTATTTGGCCAATTAAAATTTTATTTACATATACAATTTACTTATTTGTTTCAGATTAGTTTATTTCCATTTTCAATTCAATATTTGATTTTATCACAAAAATCATTTCATTATATTCCTTGAGTTCCAAACAATTCTATTTTGGATTATTTATTTCACTTTTAAATTTTATAAGCCGCATACACATTTATTTTCCACGCTTCTATCCATATACACTCACGTTCATTTTCACATATTAACTCAAATTTCAACTTAGTTCAAATACAACTGAATTTTTATCTTCAGTTTATTTCAACCTACTTCTATTTACATAGCTTAAATGAATTTCAATCTATTTTAATTTCTATCACTCTTCCCAACCCAATTCATTCACATTCTAAAATTTTATTTACTTCACCAATTCATTTATATTTATTTATTTTTACTTTATTTTTATTTTCCTCATTTCAATCACATACAAAATTTGCTATTTTATTTCTTCTATCAAAATTAAATTTCAAAATTTTGAATCTTAATCCAAGTTAAATTTTCATTTTTAACTTCTCACTTTTGATTTTAATTCCAAAATTCAAATCTAATGATTGCCTTGGTTATATAAATTATTTCAGGTTTGAAAATCTCATTTGGCTTAAATATTAGCATCCAAACATCCAAGTTATAATAATAATTCAGAAAATATTCTTTTTATATAAAAATATATTTTGGATGAAATTATTTCATTCATCCCCTTTTAAAATCAATGTTGTGTCGAATTGCTTTATTCAAGTGTTTAGAAACCCCTTCGGTACAGTTGTGCAGACTGCACTGACGAAGGTTCATATACCACTCAATAAATCAATCAACACAATATAAAACCATTTTATATTCACTAACAAATACACACTCATATCTATAAATACGCTCAAACTCATTCTAGAGTACTACTGACTCTATCCCTAATGAGTAATCCCCACCAGAGCCAAGGTTCTCACTTAACCTTTCAGCTCTGATACCAAGTGTAACAACCCGTAATTCCGTACACCTTTGAACTAACAAAATTCCACCACAGTTCAGTTCAAAGTGGCACAAATGTACGAGTCTTGGGTAAAAGAAGAAGGAGGTAGAAGAAGAAGAACAAAAACAACATCAGAATCTCACATCGCAGCGGAATAAAATATAATATATAGAATACAGTTTTAAATACAAGAAATCTATACTGTATACATATATATACATACCATCATCAGAGTACATCAATCAGTCATACAAAGACAACTACTATATGATCATACACAGCGGAAATAATAGACAAATACGGAAATACGCTCTGTCACCAGCTCGTCTCCTGAGCTCCAGCAATATAACCTGGACCTGTTTAACTCGGTCTGACCCAAGCATCATATAAAACAACACCCGAGTCAGTCTGAAAAACCAGCGTGAGAAAATCACACTCAATTGGATTATTAAAGTTTCAAAAATCCTTTGAAAACAAAAGCATCTCGTAAGACCACGCCACAAATAAACATGTCGGGTTTTTACCTTACGATAGCTAAAACAATTTTTTATTAAAGTTCTCTGATATTATTATAGTGTCTATAGAAAGTAAAATAGAATCTAGCTGAAATGCTTGCATCTCACGTTTCAGCAATAGTTGGGCACAATCAAAACCGTACAGGCGCTTATTGGAGATTGGATTCCATACAATGGCAGGGCTACTGGGGTACCGCCCGTCACAGTACCTGGTCAAGATCAGAGTACCGAGGAGCCACCCTAACTCCCCTGCAACACAAGACCGGAACCATTCCTTACTGAACAATCTCAAGAAAGATCACCCCGTGGTTGGCGCGACCAACCACCCACTAAGCCGAAATAAAGGGACATCTAGACAGGGGAAACCTCACTCTCCAGTGGGGGCTACTCACGAAGTCTTGCTGCACCTCCCCTGTTTTAGCCATTCCCGGTTGATGAGGCTTGAGGCTAAGCGTTACTTTTCAAGAACGAGTCCCACTTAGAATGCTCATCGTCCTCCTGACGACTTCTGAAAGCATTCAATCCATACAAGTTTCCCAGGGTCTGGACAAACCGAATCACTGTCTTCAGCTCTTCACGGTCTTCATTCGTTATCGTTCAAACTGGATCGAAGTGGTTTTCGGATAATTAAATATGATCCCGGACTCTTCGAAACGATCAGCGCATTGTCCAATATTGATAGTCGGTTATTTAACTATCAATTAATAATTCACAAGCAACCATCAAATAATTTCCACAAATTATTTATCTCAAAAATCATTCAGATATTATTTCCATTCAACCCATTTGAAACAAATTTTCAAGGTCTTTTTATCTCCATGAAATTGTTTAACTGATTTCTTAAACTCACTTACATTTTGATTTACCCTTTTGAAAGTATTCCTATTTTCTCATTTCTTTCTCAAAAATTCAATTTACACTTCCCTTATAATTTCTCAAACTTACTTTCTCCACTTAATAAGATTTCTCCTAAATCTTATCCCATTTAAATTAACTTGCTTACCATCACAAGAGGGTTTTAATTGGATTTTAAAAACATTTTGAAAACATATAGATTCATAAAATAAGTAAAATTACATCGAGTTATTTATAAGTTTCAAAGTTGGTTTTAGAAAAATTAGAGTTTATTATAAATAATAGCTAAGCCTTCAAAAATAACTAATTCAAAATATTTATATTCAGAAATGATTTATAAACCTATATAGTATAGTAATTTAAAAATATTCCTTTTAAAATAACTTTATAATTTTAGGAAATCCAATATCCATCTATAAATGCCACTTGTCCAAATTCACACTTCTTACTTTCGGAAATATTCTACTATTTCCGTTTCAAACCAATTTATAACTCAATATAAGTTCTCTTTGACTTATCTCTTCCATATTTACCGGTTTCTTTCCTTTCCATTTATAAACCTCGTTTATAATTCTATAACTTCCCTGAGTTGTCCTTTTATTTATAAAAGCAATTTTATTTAAAATCTCACCTTTAAATTTATTCTTCAATAAGATTCATATTGTTTCTTAATAAAAATTTCTTTTTATTCCTTAATAAATTTTCTTTTCATTTCCTTAATATAACTTCATTTTACTTCAATTCCATTTATCGATCCACAATATTCCTTCGAGTTGTCAATATATAAGTTAACCTTTACTCTAAACAATTAAAATATAAATAACTATTATCTTTTCTTAAATTTTCAAGTATAAATAAATCCACACTTTTTAATTAAATATTTCTCTTTAAGTTCCATTTAACTTCCTCTAATTAAATTAATTTATAGCATTTTATCCACATTTTAACTTCCTATGTAATTTAACATTTAATAATTCAATTCATATATAAATCCATATCAATCCATCCAACCTGTCATATACCAACATATGTATAATCAATAAATAATTTGAGGAATCCTGTTGGATCCCTCCAACCTGTTTCCCTGCATCCACAGATGTTAGCACAATATAAAATATCAGTTCCACTTAGAAGTGGAATATTGCAGTATATGGGCATAATATTCCAACATCCGCTATTACACGGCGTATAGGGCCTATTTAATTACTCACTAATTCAACCATCATTCAAGCAATTCCACAAATAAATTTAAATTCAACAATTTAAATTTTAAATTTAACTGAGTGAGATTAACTCACCTCTTTCCCTTTCTATTTTGCCAATCCAATCCAAACTTGACTTGTCCTCATAATTCTTTTGACCTTGTACAACAATTATATGATTTTATTAATATTCGAACAAATCGAATAATTATTACCGTTTAAATAAATTTATTCTTAACTCAATAATTTAATTTTAACTGGTGGTGAAATTTTAAACAAATAAATTAAATTTTAAACTTATTCTCCTTTAAAAATCTTTTGGTAATTTAAACAATTTAATCACTAAATCCACTATTTAAAATAATATTTAAAACATGTAGATTTATTTTATCCTTGAAACAACATACATATATACTTATATTTATTATAAAAACCTAATCTTATTATTATTATTATTATTATTATTATTATTATTATTATTATTCCAAAGTCCTATATAAAATTTCTGTTTTACTGGTTTTAAAATTCCAATTTGTGTATAGACTTTTCAGCATCCTAAAATCCTTACATTTCAAACCTGTCTATATATAAATTCTTCAACATTTAAATTTCCAATTTTCAAAACCTTATCTATTTTCTGTTTTACTGTTTATACATTTAAATTAAATTTAAAAAAAATCAAAAACAGATACCTCACAGTCTCGCGAACTCAGGCCCGCGACCACCCCACGCGACCACCATCTCCTCGCGAGCAAGCCTACCACTAATTCCAGTTGCAGTTCCCTTTCCTCGCAAGCCTCCTTCTTCTCCTCACGACGCAAGCGTGCCAACATACGCCATCGCGAATACCCTTGGCCGCGACCTAACCTCCCCCTCGAGCTTGCGAAACCCTCACGCCACCTTTCTTTAATCACGAACGCGAGCTACTGCCGCCGACAACTCCTCAATTGAGCTACCGTATCCTCGCGTGCGCAGCCTCCACTCGCGACGACGCTCCAGATCGCGTCGCGCCCCTCTATTCTCTCTTTTTTTTTCCTCTGTGAATTTTGATTTTGAAAGAAGAAGCTCGATTTCATTTTAACAATAAGGTTTGCATACTTCAGAAGGCAAAGGGGACAAGATCTATATCTAGGGTAGCTTATTTTCAGAGGAGGTCGGCTGATGGAAAAAGAATTGACAGCTGAAAAGATGTAGGATATTTAAATTGAAAACGATTAATTATTGTCTAGACGTTCCTACCTCGTACGCTCACACGAAGACCCCGAAATTTACGAAAATTGAAATCCGGCAATAATTCAATATTATGGATCCAACGGAATTGGTTTCGTCGAAATCCGAGACTGTGCCTCGGAAGGCTATTTTTAAATGTCAATTTAAACAATGTAAATTTAAAATTGAACAATCGGCCGTTAAATTCAATTTTAATCCATCTATTATTCTCAGTATTATTAATATAAATTTTATAAGCTGTTAAAATAATTCCAACAAGCTTACAATTCCAGATTTAAATAATTTACCCAATTGTCAATTACTATTTAATTTATTCAATTAATTGTTATATTTAAATTCTGAGTTCTTTTTATTTAATCAAACCAACTTTTCACATTGAAAACAAATTATATTTCAAATTAATTATTTAAATTCATTTTAAATATCACAAATTAACTGTTGAAAAAGCCGGGTCGTTACAAGAAGACTCAAGATATATACTTGAATCATCTAATTGTTGACATCAAATTTTTGACAATATCTGAGTTTATACTGTAAAATACAAATCCTGATTAATACTATTCTTAATTCTTGCTTTTTATATTTCTGCAATTTAAATCTTGTTGTTTTAAATAAATTTTGTTTAAACATCTCAATGTAAAACTAACTAGAGAAGGAGCTAATTGATTTGAATTAAATTACACCCTGTAATTCAAACAGAGTGAAAACTGACATGCACACATTAACACATACACATATATATGCAGAAATACCACAAACAAGCATCATTCAACTTATAATTTTCATAAGCAACCATTGTTTACTAACTTAAACTTTTAATTAAAAAGTTTACTCACCTTTTGAAAAGCAGAATCTTTGGAAGGAATTGAATTGAAACTGAAGCTTTTGAAACAGAAATGCTTGAGCTACAGTTTTTGATTTAAACATTGGAACAACTTTGATGTTTAAGGCTTGTTTGAGGTTGCTGCTTTCTGGAAACTTTGAATGCTGCAGATTTCATGCTTGTTGATTTGAAATTGTTACGGGCTTCAGATTTGAAAAAGAATTATAGGGTTGAGTTTGGTTTGTTTGAAAATGGATTCACAGGTTTGAGCATTGATTTGAAAAGAATGTTTACAGGCTTTTGTATTTTGGTTTGGAAATGAATTACAGGGCTCTTGGCTTGAGATGGTTGTAGACTTAAAAATGTTTTCATGGTAATTTGATAAATGGTTTAAGGCTACACTTTGTTTTAGAGGAGGTTACAGATTTGCTTTGATTTGTTTCAAAGGAGATGAATTACAGGTTTTAATCTTTGGTTTGAGGAATGAACTTCAGGTTTGAACTGAGCATTGGCTTCAGATTTGATTTAAGGAAAATTTTAGATTTGGTCGGGCCATTGTTTTCTTGCTTTGAATATGCAAAGATAAGAAGAAAAAAAGAATGAATGAAGAAGGTGGAAGTTTTTATAAAGATTAAATTTTGGTTTACTTAAAATTTAAAGAAAATAAAAACAAGTAATGACACTTGTCTCTTACTTAGATTAATATGTTAACACTTGTTTCTTATATTACTTAGTTAAATTACACTTGTAATAATGTATATTTATATTATTTTAAATGATTTTTAAAGCTTTTCTTTTTAAATTCTTAATAAACAAATACATTTATAAATTTATAAATGCTTTCTAAATTTTATATAAATACAATCTTTAAAGAAAATAGAATATAAACCAATTATGATTTAAGTAAAAAAAATCATATATAATATTTTAAACACATTTTTAAATGTTAATTTTAAAAAAGCCTTTGTATTTATTCCTATTAAATACTTTTCCAAATTTCTATAATCAAATTTCTTTTTAAAAAATCATAGAGAACAATCTTATTTTTGCATAAAAACTTTATCCATATAATTTAAATCCAAACTATATTATTATTTTTATTTTAAGATATATATACTCCTTTTAAATTCAATTTTTAAATTCAAATTAAAATCCAATTTAAAACCAATTCAAATAAATAAAATATCAATTTTAAACAAACTCATTATTATTTATAAATAATTTATTCTATTTAAAATCAATTTAAATACACAGATATATATATATATATATATATATATATATATATATTTCAACATACTTATTAAATTTTTAAATAATAAGTCTATTTATAAAATAACACAAATTAAATAATTATTCTTATTTAAAATCGATCTATAATCATAATTTAAAACATCACATTTTTAATTGTTTGGCAATTTATATTTGAAAATAACAATTTTATCAAATTTAAACAATTTAATTAAGAGATTATCACATTTTAAATTCCTTGAAATTCCGGGATATCACAGACACCGTTGGTCTATATATAAATATTTTGAAAATGATTTCTATGGTTTTGGAAAGAAATACATGGTTTAATAATTATTGATTTTAAGATATTATATAATGTATATTTATATATATGTTATTTAATAAAGGTTTAAAATTTAAATTTTTTAAATTTATATGTTTGAAAATTTTAAGGTTATAAGTTAGTTTCGAAATTATATTTTAAGATAGATTTAAAATGGTTTTATAAGTTAAGATTGGATTGATAAATTTGAATTTATTTGAAATTGTATTTAATTAAGAATTATATTTAATTAAAATCAATTCGAAACTTATTGAGTTTGAGATTTTTGAAATGATATGATTTTATAACTTGATTTTTATTTAAGGTGATTAAATGAATATTTCAAGTTTAAATAAATTCAAGGAATATTCAGTTATTTGAAATTTGAGGTTTTATTTAAATGATATTGGATTTATTAAGTAAACATTTCGAACTAAATAATAATAATAAAGTTAAATTTTTATATATATGAAATTACCAAATTTAGTTTTGAAAATGTTTGAATATTTAAGCTTCGAAATATATTGAAATTGGAATGGTTTATTTTGTGGTTCAAATCTATATTTGAAATCGATATAATTTGAAATGATTTATTGAGAAACCAAATTGAATTAAAGTTGAAGAATGGAGATTGAATTAAATTGGAATTTTGGAATCCGAGTTGATATGAATCGATTTGTGAAATTTGAGGAAACTATTTTATTATATAAAGTATTTTTAAATTGTATTTTTCTTTATAAGTTATTTTAATATAAAATATTTCAAAAAAATATTTTATTACATATTACTATTAATATCTAAACTATTTAAATGGTGGAAGTTATGATTTCAAAGTTATAGTTTCCAAAGTATTGTGATTTCAAAGTGTTGTGATTTCCAAAGTGTAATAATTTCAAGTGTTTTTGTTTCGAAAGTGTTATAAATTTGAAAGTGATATGATTTTTGGAAATGGATATATTTGAAATGGAAATGATATCATATTGATATGACTTTGAAATGGAAATGATATTTTGGTTTTGAAGTATAACCTATTTTGAAATAACCGCAGTGTTATAATAATGATTGGTTGTTAAAGAGACCGGGATCGGATATTATCATACTCTCTGCCAATGCCGAAAACCACTTTAAAACTGTGTACATGGTGGAGATTCCACAATGAAGTAGGATGGTTTGGTGACGATTCTATATGGTATTTACGTGACCCTGACTCCGGTGAGTCAGCTTGATGCGGCTGAAACAATAGCCATGCCGGGCCAAGTGAGGTCATTCCTCTGATCGGGCACATTCCTTCGATGCCATTCTATTGCTTTTGTGATTGATTGGGTGCACCCTTTGATTTGGGAGTGTGTCGTGAGACGGATGGTAGTAGCTGCTATGCTTTCCATCAGTCCGGATATGCAAATGGTTTATCTACCCTGGTATTGCCTCGAGTGCCTTGTGGCATGCTATCACGCCTACTATGAGTTTGTTTTGTACCGTACCTATGTGATGTCCTCTGGGTAAACCTCCAGTTTACGGAGGAGCGTACGACATTGTATAGACTACAGGAATATACAAAATATGCTAAGGGGATATGGATTACGCCTTAACGCTATTTATTACTTTTATTTACTATAGACATATTATAATAGCGTACATTTTTACATAGTAGATAGTTCCATGGATCCTCAGAGGATGGTTATCCTAAAAATCCTTTGAGTTACTTGTATTTCAATTGATTTTTCACATTAGTTGGATTTATTGATATAAGAATGTAAATTCTGGCTCGAGTGTTTTGTGTTTTGCTTTATGCTCACGTCGGACTGAGTGTCACAACATTTGAGATTCACTTTTGGAGTTGGAGCTTCACTTAGAGATCCATCTATATCTATTCAGCTTTCACCTATCTAATGGTTTTGTTCAGACTTGTCATCTGTTTGTATTCGAGACTGCGTTGTATTTGATATTCTGTTGTATTTTATTTCAAACTCTGTTATTTATATAGTAGCTTCATGAACTACTATTTATCTATGCCGCTTCTTATCGTTATATTACTCTGTGTCTGTGATTCTGTGATTGATTTATTTACTGTATATGCTAAGTTTTTCCAAATATAAATTAACAAACTTATATTTTAAGCAATTCAAGTCTGACATGTATGGATGCGAATGACATGAAATACCGGGTCATTACAGTTGGTACCAGAGCTCTGGATTTTAGCAAAACTTAGCATATATGGTAAATTTAATTTCGAAATCACCTTCGGTCGAACTTGAATCTCTTCCTTTTTAACTCGGTTTCCTTTGACTTTTGGAACGTTCCCCTCAGTTCCAAAAATCCTTTCTTGTCACTCTCTATTCTTGTTTTCTTGATTCTGGAGCATCCCATAGCTTCACTGTATGATTTGTAAAGGGGTGAAACTTCTTTACAACAGGCATTGATTCACTGGAGATTTCTATATCGTCGGTTTAGATGCTGCTATCTTTTGTTATACCCGAATTCTATCTCGGGCGATTGAATGTCGATTTGCCTTAGACTTCTGCACTAATCATATTCTTAAAGTCACGGTTGACCCAGATAAGGTTGCCCGTGATTTATATAAGTCTATCCATCTTCCTATTCTGCTATTTAATCATCTTATCTTCGTTTCAAGCCCATCTTCGAATTAAAATTCTTTTAATTAGGGTCCCCTTGAATTTGGATCTCTATCTTTGTTTTGAAATCCATTCTTGTATTATCAATTGAGGGAGTGTTTTTGTAATTAATATAATTTTTTTTATATATTGTGCTTTTTGAGATGTTAAGTTTGAATTTTGGGTTTCAATCGATTCGTCTAGCTAACGCTATCGACAAGAATTCCAAAACACCTGAACAGAGCAAGCTGACACAATATTGTTTTCGAAATTTGTAAATAAAATAATTTTATATATGGTTATATTTTATAGAAAAGTATAATTTTCTGAAATTGAATAGTTAATTAAATTAGTTGTTAGAAATGTAATACTAGATTATCATTTATCGTTTTATTGAACATTCCTTAAGTTATTAACTCTTGTTGTAAATTATAAGGAAATGAGAATTTTATAATTATAGTTTATAAGTCTGGTTTGTAAATGAATTGAATTTGAATTAAGAATTTGAGAAATAAATTTCCGGATCTTTTCAAATTTCGTTTTCAAAGTTTGGAAAAATATATCATTTGAAAGTATTTTCAAATGCAAATTGGTATTAAAGAATTTTAAATGAAGTAAATCAGTACTCTCCTCTTTTTTCACTAGAAAATAAGTTCAGTGATGATTGCAGCATCATCATCATTCATTTTCAAGTCTTGAAGTGGAGAGGCCTCTAGTAGCTTTGCTACACTTTTGTTTGAAAAAAAATGGATTTGTTTTAATTTTTTGTGTATAATTTAATTTATAAAATATATATGAATATAATTATTTCAAAGTAGTTTGAAGAGAAACCGAAAAATTTGAATCTTAAGTTTTATATTAACAAATGGTTTCATGAAATAAAGTCAAATGTTTGAATAATTGGAATGTCTAAAATGATAAATGAAATTTAACCAACTTGAAATAATGAATTTGAACAAACTTATTTGTATAACACTAAATTACATTCTAATATATATAACTTGCTTAAAATATTCAAAAAAGTTAAAATGTTAGGATATAATAAAGGGTTGTACAAGAAGAAAACTTAAGAAAATTTGTTCAAACAAAAATCTGGCTTAAAATAAATGTTGTAAATAAAAGAAAAATTTGTATATTATTTAATTACACTCGGAACCTTAATATAACCTACCTAGAAAGTTTAAACGTTAGTAGAATGTAACTGGATAATATACACTATGATATAAGTTGTAGGATATCAAAGATGATATTTTGATAAAGGAATTTACTGATAATAAATTGAACAATTAATTGAAAAATAAAAAGAGAATTAATTGGTTGAATAATAAATGGTTGTGATATACACTTAATCTATGTTGAAGAAAAAATATGTTAAGTGAAGTAGATTAAATAAACAAAAGAGAAGACTATTTAAGCAAATAAATATGAACTTAAGAATAGTGAACTTGAATTTTTGTGAACCAACTTAGCTGAAGATAAACGAAAAAAATGAGTGAATTTAAAAATGAATTTTTTTGAAAGAAGTGTTGATAAAATGAAAGAAATAAATTTTAAATTGATTGACTATTTATTAGTTGAATAAAGTGGATTGGACCAAATTATTGAATATAAACTATTTAAATTGAAATCTATATGGTTTTGAATAGTTGAAGTTGATATTGGGGTAGAATTAACTATGATTAATCAAATAGATTTAACAAATGAGTAAAATAAAACAAATTTTGTTATGAAAAGCGTGCAACAAATGTTAATAAATGGGAACCAAATCAATTGAATGAAAACATATGAAAATGAAATCAATCAAATGTGAACACCACAAATTTAACTGATTAAATAAAATGAGTTGGAATCAATTAATTAAATATAAACCAATTTTAAAATAAATGGAGTTGATATGGTTTAAATTAATTGTGTATTGTTGTATTTAATCTATCTTTTCTTGGGTTGTTTCCATTCTCTTACTTCCTTCCTTTTCGAGGACGAAAAGTTTTGAGTAAGGGAGAGTGTAACGACCCATAAAATTTAATGGTTTTATTTATGTAATTAACTGAAAATTTTGTGAAATTTAAATGGTTGAATTTGGAAATAAAAATTTAGTATTTGGATTACATCTGCTTAAACATAGTAAATGGTAAATTTTCATTTGATAATATGGAAGTTTATTTTCTTGTGCAATTTTATTTTAATTCAAATCAATTAATATTTGATGATAATAAAATGTTTTCCAAACTTGAATATTTTTATATAATAAATTTGCAAATCATCTTCTAAGTAAGATGTCATATTTCGTTTTCCCAAATTTCGAACGCTATTGCTCCATTTATCTTATTTTCGACAAATTAGCTGCATTTCTTGTACCGAATATCGATTTTTGATCGGCTGATCATACCACTGATATCTGTATACCGTTTTGATCCTCTCATCGTGCTGATGTCTGTGGTATATTCATTTCTGTATTTTGAGGTCCGGTAAGCAAAGGAAGCGGTAAAACGGTTCGTTGTAACGGTACCGTAAATTGTGAATTTACTCCTTCCTTCGGTTTCAAAATTTAAACTTGTTGTATAAACAAAATTAATTGCTTTAAATCTTTCAGCTGAATTATTGCTCGTGTAAGATTGATTTCACCCTAGAGGGGGTAAATAGGGTGATGCTGTTAATTATAAAAATTATTGCGGAAGCTTATGAAATTATTTTAACACAGATATATCAAAATTATAACAGCACAGATAATCGTAGAATAATAAATGCAGAAATAGAACGACACAGTATTTAATTAGCTTCGGCAAAACCCTGCCTACGTGCTGACCCCAAGGTTTCTACTAGAAATTAAGCAGTCAGACGCTTACACACGTAAACTCGCGACACCCGCTATCGACTAACCTTAACTCTACGCTCAAAACCCTGCCACAACTCAGCCACTGAGTTGCGAATTCTCAAACTACGCCACGTATTTTGTCCCGTAGTCACACGATTAGTAATTACAATGGTTTAAAAGAGAAAATAAAAAATTGAAGCAATAATAAATCAAAGCCCTAATGTAAACTAAAGCCTTATTAATATAACTCGACCCAAAATATTATCACTAAAAAAAATGCAGCCCTGTTTTTGCTTTGTAACAAATGTCAGCATGGTTCCTCTTTTTCTTTGCTCGAAATTAGGGCTTTGAGAGATTAGAAGCCGCCGTCTTTTATTATCTCGATCGAATGATGATTTACATCCCGTAGCTTTGTCGATCGATGCTTTCTTCTCTTTGCGCTCGGTCACGGCTGCTTCCAGTATTGAGTTCGAATCAACGAATCTGGTATGTGAATTGTTACTTTTGCTTTACTGTTTTTGCTTCCTTGAACTCAATGATTTCGTAGCCGATGATGAATGGGTTTATATAGGGTTTGATTCCCTACAATTTCATTCGACTGATTGTTTGCTTGACTTCGTATCGGCCACTTGATTATGTTTTAATGTTGATCATTAATCTGACTTTGTCAATTTCGTATAATTTGATACTTGATTGACACGGTGTTGATTAATTTCTTGGCCACCACGGCTTGTTTGATTTGTTCCTTTGTTCGACACCTTGTTCATCACGGCTTTGACATTTGCTTTGACCAGTTGAATTTTTGACTGTTGTCGTGGTTGACTTCGGCCACTTTGATTCTTCTGTGTGAATTTATGACTTTGCTTTTGGCAGTGTTTATTTCTCGACTCTGGCCATTTGTGTTTATTTCCTCTGGTCATTTGTTCGAACTAGCTGTGTCATATTTAACTTGTACCTGCTGTTGCATGACTTCGGCATTTGACTTGAATTGACTTTGTACATGTGTGTTCAAGCCCCTGTTGTCTGCATTGCTTGATTCGAAGTCTGGTTCATTGTAGTTTGAATTGGGTTGTTGTGCACTGACTTGAGTTCGAGCCTTGTTCATGTCTTCACTGGTCTGATCATGCTACTTGTATGTACATGTCTCTGATCACGTACATGACTTGTGTAAACTGATCTTTGTTGTAGCATTGTGTACATCACTGACTTTTGCTTAACTTGAGTTCGAGTCATTTGTTTTAGCTACCATGTGTATACATACATTTGTGATCATACATAAATATATGTATGTTGTTGCACCATTGTTGTTTCACTTTGCTTCCATTTACTTGGCGCAGTAGTTTGCACTGTGCATTCATGTGCATTTCGGTTTCATGATGTACTCTGGTTAGCATATTTTGCTTGGTTGTCTTGAGCACATTTGTATATATGTTCATTGTGTTCTGGTAGCACTCGAGTCTTGCTGCACATATATATGTACATTGTGTATATACATATTCACTTGGTTGTCACAGCTCTGACTTTTGATTCTTCGATCACTTTCCTTGATTCTCTGCATATTGAAATCTTCTTGCTTCACTTTGGTATTTGCAGTTTCACTTCATGTATTTTGATATTGCATATGAGCTTGTGCATGCTTGTGACGAGTTTGTTGAAACCACAGTGGCATTTGCATATGTATTCATCCTTTATAGTTGTTTTTGCCACTACCTGTTTCAGTTTGTATATGGTTTTGTACATTTGGAATTTGGTCGACGTTTGTTTTAGTTGTCTTGACAATTTTCATGAACTTGCACCTGTTTTGAATCCAGCTTGGAGCTCGGGTTTGACCTTGTGCTGATATCGTGACATTATTTTTATTGCACTTGAGTTGAACCCAGCGTTTTGGATTTGACCTGTGCTCACTTGTCCCTGTAGATTTATCAAGTGTATATATCTGTGTGCACGGCCTTGTAGCATGTACAGTGACACACTGTGCATGTCACAAGCTGTTCGTGTATGATGAATTCAAATTTAAATGATGACGAACAACCCAAATAACTGAGGCAAATAAAATTTCCAATGATCATATTTAATTTTATACTGCAAAAATATTTTATTTTCAATTTTACTGCGTCAATATTTATTTTTGCAGATTGCTCAGATACTGGATTCACATTGGAATGTAGTTGAAGATAAATACGAGTGCGAGTGAATGAGTGATATGTAGTGAGGTCAAATGTGAATTGTGATGTAATCAAAATTGTACTGTAATTGAAATTGTGTGTATAAATATATATATATATATATATATATATATAGTGAGAGCTTGAAATTTGTACTATTCAAAAATTGTAATAAATATTTGTTTGAATAAAATATCCGTTTGAATTCAAATTCTGTGTTATTTATTTTATTCATCAAATATTTATTTAATCTAATAAAATAGTATATTAACAAATACATTTAAATGAATATATATGTTTATTATCATCAAACAAAAATCATATATTCGCGTATTCAACAATCTCCTCCTTTTGATGATAACAAACATATATTTAAGATTTTGAATTTGTTAAATGTATTTGATCATTCAATTTGCTCCCCCTATTTGAATGCTCACTCTCTACACAAAGCTCCCCCTTCATATATGCATACAATTAAAAATATGCAAATGAGCCTAGATGCAAATAGAAAATATTTGACCTTTATTTGTCAAAATCTTAACTTTTCTCTCCCCCTTTTGTTATCTGCAAAAGAGTAATAGTGATAGAAAAATAGAGATAAAGTGATAGATATTAATACAACATTAAAAATCAATCGAATATAAATATTAAATTTCAATAAAAAATCAGACAAAAATCATAAATACCCTATTAGGCGCATATTCCACTTTTAGAATGATGGGAATGATGTCATCATACAAAACCATACAGTTTTGTCTATTTGTGGTATATTTATATCAGGATTTTGAATAGCTACCAACCATGCATAACCGTTAGGACTTTTAAACGAGATTAATAGTATTCCAATTTTATTTTTTTTAAAATGAATTCAAGTATCTTCTAACCACGCATAACTGTGAGGACTTTTAAATGGGATTAGAATCAACTTGTTTATTTTAAAAAATCAATTTTGATATGTGTTCCATACATGCATAACCGTAAGGACTTTTAAATGAGCATGGAAGCACATAACAAATTCCAAGTAATTCACCCATGCATAACCGTGAGGACTTTTAAATGAGAGTGAATACTTTGGATTTTATTTTATTATTATTATTATTATTATTATTATTATTATTTTTATTAAAAATATAAAATGAATAACAAATGATTCCTATTTAAAGTACCACATATCGACAAACTATATTGAATTTTGATGAGTTATGGTTGTTAGAAATATGATAGAAATAGAGATGGTCATGGAATTTTTACCAACAAAAAGTTTTATAACTCTTGTTTAAATTTCTAATTTTTTTACTAATTATACCGTCTCGAGTCATAATATATGATAAATATCAACATTCATCACTTTTTCAATCACTATTTATCCTTTTGATAATTAGTAGGGAGTCAGATTAGTCAATGTTAAAATTGAATTCAAAAATAATTATAAAATCAATTTTTCTAAAAATGACCAATCTGAAAACAAGGTCAAAAATGATTTTCTAGAAGGGGTTTTATGAGAAAAATTTCTGCTATTTGACAATTATTTGAAATGAAAAATATGCAGATATTTTCTTTGAAAAACGATGCAGTTACTAAATGCCTCAAGAAAAATTATGTTCTACTAGTAATTTTTCTATCAACTAGATTACCAGTGTAATGTGCATCTGAATTTCTTTTCACTCAAACTTATTATTAGTTGAATGTTACAGACCAGATCATGAGTTGTGCAACAAAATATCTCAAAGTCATTTTTAATAACTTTTTAAATGAAATTCTCTTGAATTTTAGTTGAAGTCGTGTAAATAATCAAAAAACCATGAATATAGGGTCAGCCGTAAAATAATCAAATGTATTATCATCGAATAAAACACTATTATTAATCCAAAGTAATATATATGAAGCAGTTCAAAGATAGTAGTGATTTTTATAGTGTTCTTGGCATGAAAATATAATTGGCCAACTATTTTGAATAAGTCAGAATCAAAATCATCATTTATTTTATCATCACATTATTGGCTGATTTAATTCATACTATGGTGCAGATTATCACATTTAATATATCGTTCGAAATATACCATTACTTGTTTTACGTTTACGATAATTTTTTGTTGTTGCCCATTGTGATTCTATCACCTTTGTACTAGGCTAAGGAACCTTGCTTTGTCGCCCGTTGTGTTTTTGGAACAGCCAGAATCCAGATAACACTGTTGTTGCTCCTTAGCCTGCCACCACTCCTACATGATAAAAGATTTTTGTGACCTATTTGTTTTTATAGGTCCATGATTGTTAGTGGAAGAATATTTTGAAAAATAATTTTGTGGAGACCTAAAACAATTTATATATGTTCCTTTTGGCACCCAGATTTGTTTAACTTTGAGAGGTTTTATATTTGATCCTTTTGGAACCCAAATTGGTATAGTTTTCACGTGTTTGGGTCTATACCAACAATTATTTTGATTGTGTCCAAATTTTCTACAAATTGTGCATATTTAATTGACTTGATTAATTTTATTTCTAACATTTTCAGATTGATTATATCCAAGTCCTTGTCTAGCTGTATTAACAGTTTGCTTCCCTAATAGCATATTCAATGATTTTTCACTTTTTGAAAATTTATCTAAAGTCGTTGACAATTGTTGGACTTGTGTTTTAAAAGATTCATTTTCGTTTAATAATTGTGTGCACTTTTTAATAGAATTTTCTCTTCTTGTATTTTCACTCTCTTTCAAAATCAGAATTTCATTTTCAAGTGATTTAATATTAATTTCTGATTTTTTAATTTCTTCTTCAAATAATGGACACTTATCACACTTAGAGATCCTACTTTGATAGGTTTTAACTAATTAGTCAAGTTGTTTATTTAAATCTATCAAAGTATCTCTTTGTGATTCAATTTTAGCATATTTCTCCCTAAGTCGTTCAAAACAGCCATTTACTTCGTGGAAATATATAAGTAGTTGTGAGTGAGTGAGTTTTGATACCTCGCTTGGCTTGTCATCGTCGCTATCAGTTATATTACCTCGAAGGCACATATCTGCTTTCTCACACTCGCTGGTAGTACTTTTATTATCTTCATCATTTGTATTCCACGTGGCTGCAAAATTTCTCCTTTTTGATTTCTTTTCAAAGTCGTGTCGGTTTTGAGAACAATTGGGCTTGATGTGTCCGGGTTGGTTGCACTTGTGACAAATGATCTCCCGTTCTTCTGGATTATCTAGTATTTTGTTTATTCTACTTTTCAATTTCTGATTTAGAGCTGGATTTCTATATTTGCGGTTCCATCTTTTGAATTTCTTCATTATTAACGCAAGCTCAGCTGCTCCATCATCATTATCATCATCATCACTTTCAGTTGTTCCTTTGAGAGCTATTGATTTTTTTCGAGTATCTCATCCTTCACGCTCTTCCTTGAATTTCATTTCTAGCTCATAAGTGGTGAGATTTCCGATGAGTTCTTCAACTTTCATTTGTTTTAAATCTTTTGATTCTTGAATGGCAGTCACTTTTGCTTCAAAACTTCGTGGAAGGACTCTGAGGATTTTTCGGACTATCTCCAACTCTGTGTATGATTTTCCGAGAGCTTTTGATTTGTATACGATATTGGAAAGTCGTCAATACATCTCTTTGACATTTTCTTCCTTCGCCATTGTGAAGTTCTTGTATTCGCTGCTTAGCATGGCAAGGCGAGATTCTTTGACTTGCGACGTTCCTTCGTGAGTCACTTCGAGTGTGTGCCATATTTATTGCGCAGTTAGACAATGTGAGACACGATTAAATTCAAATTGATTCAATGAACAGATAATAGAATTCATAGCGTTAGCATTAGCATGTTGTAATTTATTTTCTAGTTTTATCCATTGATCCTTTGGTTTATTTATTTCCTGATTATTTACAATTATAGTTGGTGCTCTATAACCTGTCTCAACAATATTCCAAGCGTCAATGGTTTTCAGAAAAATTTTCAATTTATTTTTCCAGTAGGCGTATTCACCATTGAACATTGGTGGTCTAACTATGGACCGACCCTCCGTAAAAGCATTATTAAAAGAAGCCATTTTAAAAATTCAAATTTTTAAAACAAAAATTGGTTTTTGAAAAAAAATCAAATTTTTTAAAACAAAAGTTGACTTCTATTCCTAGCTCTGATACCACTTGTAGGATCGATTTCACCCTAGAGGTGGGTGAATAGGGTGATGCTATTAACTATAAAAATTATTGCTGAAGCTTATAAAATTATTTTAACACAGATATATCAAAATTACATCATCACAGGTAATCGCAGAATAATAAATGCAGAAGTAGAACGACTTAGAATTTACCCAGCTTCGGAAAAACCTGCCTACGTGCTGCCCCCAAGGTTTCTACTATAAATTAAGCAGTCAGACGCTTACACACGTAAACTCGCGACACCCGCTATCGACTAGTCTTAACTCTACGCTCAAAACCCTGCAACAACTCAGCCACTGAGTTGTGAATTCTCAAACTACGGCACATAGTTTGTCCCCTAGTCACACGACTAGTAATTACAATGGTTTAAAAGAGAAAATACAAAATTGAAGCAATAATAAATCAAAGCCCTAATTTAAACTAAAGCCTTATTAATATAACTCGGCCCAAAATATTATCACTAAAAAATGCGGCCCCGTTATCTCCTTTATCTATTTTGCTCTGTAAAAAATGCCGGCCTGGTTCCTCTTTTTCTTTGCTCGAAATTAGGGATTTGAGAGATTAGAAGCCGCCGTCTTTTATTATCTCGATCGAATGATGATTTACGTCCCTTAGCTTTGTCGATCGATGCTTTCTTCCCTTTGCGCTCGGTCACGGCTGCTTCCAGTATTGAGTTCAAATCAACGAATCTGATATGTGAATTGTTGCTTTTGCTTTACTGTTTTTGCTTCCTTGAACTCAATGATTTCATAGCCGATGATGAATGGGTTTATATAGGGTTTGATTCCCTATAATTTTGTTCAACTGATTGTTTGCTTGACTTCGTCTCGGCCACTTGATTATGTTTTAATGTTGATGATTAATCTGACTTTGTCAATTTCATATAATTTGATACTTGATTGACACGGTGTTGATTACTTTCTTGGCCACCATGGCTTGTTTGATTTGTTCCTTTGTTCGACACCTTGTTCATCACGGGTCTGACATTTGCTTTGACCAGTTGAATTTTTGACTGTTGTCGTTGGTTACTTCGGCCGCTTTGATTCTTCTGTGTGAATTTATGACTTTGCTTTTGGCAGTGTTTATTTCTTGACTCTGGCCATTTTTGTTTACTTCCTATGGTCATTTGTTCGAACTAGCTGTGTCATATTTATCTTGTACATGTCGTTGCATGACTTCGGCATTTGACTTGAATTGACATTGTACATGTGTGTTCAAGCCCCTGTTGTCTGCATTGCTTGATTCGAAGTCTGGTTCATTGTAGTTTGAATTGGGTTGTTGTGCACTGACTTGAGTTCGAGCCTTGTTCATGTCTTCACCGGTCTGATCATGCTACTTATATGTACATGTCTCTGATCACGTACAGGACTTGTGTAAACTGATCTTTGTTGTAGCATTGTGTACATCACTAAATTTTGCTTAACTTGAGTTTGAGTCATTTGTTTCAGCTACCATGTGTATACATACGTTTGTGATCATACATAAGTATATGTATGTTGTTGCACCGTTGTTGTTTCACTTTGTTGCCATTTACTTGGTGCAGTAGTTTTCACCGTGCATTCATGTGCACTTCGGTTTCATGATGTACACTAGTTAGCATATTCTGCTTGGTTTTCTTGAGCACATTTGTATATATGTTCATTGTGTTCTGGTAGCACTCGAGTCTTGCTGCACATATATATGTACACTGTGTATATACATATTCACTTGGTTGTCACAGCTCTGACTTTTGATTCTTCGATCACTTTCTTTGACTCTCTGCATATTGAAGTCTTCTTGCTTCACTTTGGTATTTGCAGTTTCACTTCATGTATTTTGATATTGCATATGAGCTTGTGCATGCTTGTGACGAGTTTGTTGAAACCATGGTGGCATTTGCATATGTATTCATCCTTTATAGTTGTTGTTGCCACTGCCTGTTTCAGTTTGTATATGGTTTTGTACATTTGGATTTTGGTCGACGCTTGTTTTAGTTGTCTTGACCATTTTCATGAACTTGAACCTGTGTTGAATCCAACTTTGAGCTCGGGTTTGACCTTGTGCTGATATTGTGATATTATTTTTATTGCACTTGAGTTGAACCCGGAGTTTTGGGTTTGACCTGTGCTCACTTGTCCCTGTAGATTTATCAAGTGTATATATCGGTGTGCACGGCCTTGTGGCATGTTCAGTGATACACTATGCATGTCACAAGCTGTTCGTGTATGATGAATTCAAATTTAAATGATGGCGAACAACCCAAATAACTGAGGCAAATAAAATTTCCAATAGTCATATTTTATTTTATACTGTAAAAATATTTTATTTTCAATTTTACTGCGTCAATATTTATTTTTACAGATTGCTCAGATGCTGAATTCACATTGGAATGAAGTTGAAGATAAATACGAGTGTGACGACCCGGAATTTTGAGCAATATCAATTTAATAATCTTTGATAATAATTAAATTAATTTGATCATTTTACATTATAAATTGACAAGTTAAAATTCTTTTAAAGGCTGATAATAATAATTTGATAATATCCATTAACAATTTTCCTAACAATATAAAATTGGCAAGTTTAATTCTTTTGAAAACTAATAATATTTTAATTTGGGAATATTTATTTTAGCAATTTAAAATTTGGTATGATTTATTTTTCAAAAGCTAATCAAAATATTTTCCTATTTATAATATTTATATATATTGATATATATTGTAAATAGGAAGTCTTTAAGTAATAAAAGTTATTTATTCAAATTGTAATATATATGAATATATATATATATATATATATATATATATATATATATTGTGGTCTGGATTTGTGTTTCAAAAATTTAGTAATTATCAAAACTAATGATTAAAATTGTTTTCTATTTATAATGTAAATGTGTATATATATTTCTATATATTTTAGAAATAGGAAAAAAATATTGATTTGAATTTAATAAGTGTTTTCAAACTTTAATATATATAATTTGTAATTTGAAATTTTAATTTAACTTAATACTTTTGAAAATGATAGTTGAGATTTAAATTTTAATAACAAAGTTAATTTCTTATTTATATATATATTTTAAGCTTTTGTTTTAAATAAGAATTAAATCTGAAGTTCACTTTCAATTGTTTTCAATATTCTTTCATTTTAATTTTAACATAAGATAAATTGTTTTAAAATTTTTATATAAAGAGTTAAAATAAATTTCTCAAATTTATAAACATATGATATATTGATTTGATCAAAAGCATAAGTTATTTGTTAATAAATGTTCACATGAATTTGCTTTTGAATATTTATTAAAATCTAAAACTTGTTTATTAAAAGATAAGTACACATTTTATAATCATATAAATATTACATTCATAATTTAAATAGATTATTAAAAAGAGAAAATAACACTTGTAAAACATTAATAAAATAATAAAAACACTTGTAAACTTTTTAATTTATGTTAAAGACATGTGTAAGTAATTAGAACAAATAAAGAACAAGTATCAATTCTCTTTACTTAACATAAATAAAAATAAAAATATGATAAAAAGAAGTGTTTTATAGTTCAGCAAAATACTTTCTTCTTTTCAGAAAAATTGAATACAAATCAAAGATTAAGGAAAAAAAAGAAAATCTGTAAAATCTGAAAATAACAAGGAAGAAGAAAACCTGGAAATTTGAAAAACAAGGAATCAAAGATCTGAGAAATAAATCTGAAAACAAGATTTTATTCATCAAGCAATACAGTAATCAATTGCAGGAAGACTTGTTTTCAACATGCAAGGATACATTCAGATTAAAATTCAAGAACATGCAGAAGAAATTTCAAAAAGGCCTGGAAACAATATCAGTTCTATCCTCTGCAATTTTTGGTGAGTAAATGATTTTTTTTTAAAAAAAACAGTTTTAAACTTGGTTTCAACTTGTTCTTATGAATGAATAACATGATGTTATTTGAAATTATTTGAATTATACTGGATGCATGTTTGATTGATGAATTTTGAAATTCCTGTGTTGTTAGAACTTAGGCTCTATGTAAAATAACAGGTCTCAATTTTATAATAAATTCAATAACTAGATTTTGAATTCGAATTGGACTTTGATTTATAAATAGAAGTTGTTTGAAATCAAGTAATCTATCATCTAAAAGTAGTTATAGGATTTTAAAATGAATGATTAGCTCATATTTTTCAAATTACAGTAAAAAAAAATCAAATTTGGGTCAAAATTTATGAATTCAAATTCTAGTTTGGATTTTATAATTGAATTACAATTGGGAAATCATGATTTTTAAGGCATGAATCTTGATTTTTAGAATGGTATTTGGAGTGGAATCTCGGTTTATATGTTTTGGACATTTTGGTCAATTAACGGTGAACGACGGCGAGTTTGACATCGACGTTGAGCATGATGGTCGAGGGAGTGTCGATGATCGTAGGAAAAATGTCCTGGAATTTTATTATTGAATGTGTTGGCCAGAATTATTCGAATTAGGGTTTTTACCGTGAGTTCGTTGACAATGTTCAATTGGGATTCGCGGCGTCGAGAGGCAACCGGAGTTGATCGTGTTTGTGCCATAGATTCTGGAGGTCGTGATGAAGCTACAGTGGAGATGGTGGGTTTTCTCGAGGCTGGGATTGCCGTGGAGGGCCGATATTCTGATGTGGTGGGTTCGAACTGATGGTTTCAGAAAGTCAATTTTTGATTCTTGATAGAAACGTGGTTGCTGAGTTTCGCATAGCTATGTCGTGGTCGTGAATAACTTGTCGAAGTCACGGTGATGGTCGTTGGTTACCGGAGGAGCGGTGCATGATGCACGTGTGCAATGATGTATCAGTGGATTTGGGTTTTGGGAAAGGAAGGTGGAGGCTCGAAGTTTGTTTCGTGTATTCTGATGTTTTTCTCGAAGCAGGTATAAGGTTTGGGGTAACTCGAGGTAGACGCGAGGAATTGTAGTGGATGGCTCGAGTTTTGTTGAGCAGTTTTGTTGTTCAGGTTTTAAAAGTTTAACAGCAATGTTTTTGTAAAGATTTTGAAACAAAATAAATTTGACTTTGTAAATGATTAAAGTTTTAAAACAAAATAAAACAAGTTTTACTTATAAATTAATATGTTTCCAAGTTTTAAACAAGTTCTTATATTTTGAAATATAAAAGTTTTAAAAATAAAATAAATGAATTTTTGAATAAAGTTTGTATTCAATTTTATTTAATAACTTTGGAAAGTTCAAAGATTTAAAAGTTCTTAATTTGAATGTTTAAATTATTTTAATTATAATTGATTTCTAGTATATTTTATTTTAAATAAAGTGTAATGATTAAGAATTTGTTAATCAATTAAAATAAAGATTATATTAAGTAATTTAGAATTTTTATTTAATTAAAGATAAATAATTTTGTGAAAATAATTAAGATAATGATTTTCTTAATTAAGAATCTTTTTAACATAGAAGTTAAGAATCATTTAATTAATTTAAATGATTACGTTAAATAATTAATTAAGTAATTAATTTGTGATTAATTGAAGATAATCACTTTGGAGTTAATTAAGTGTAATTACTTGGTAAAGTAATTAAGTGATTAATTACTGGAAGTAATTAAGTAAAAGATAATTACTTTATGGAAGTAATTAGGAGGAAGTGATTAAGGGTTAATCACTTGTGTTATTAATTAAAGGATTAATTAATATAATTAATTAAAGGTTTAAAATTTAATTGAAGACTATTTAATTAATAAAAGGATTAAGAGAATTTAATAGTGTAATTAATTACTTGTTAAAGTAAATAATTAAGAAAGAAATTTAATTAATGAAAGCAATCATTAATTAATTGAAATAATTAATTAATTATTAATTAAAAATTAAAGGAAAATTAATCTATAAATAAGTTTTAATTACTAAATGTAATAAAAAGTAATTAATCAAATGTTTTTAATTTAAAAGTAATTAATCAAGTATGATTAATTAAAAGTAGTTAATTAAGAGTGTTTAATTATAAGTAATTAATCAAGTGTAATTAATTAAAAAGGGTGATTAATCAGGTGTGATTAATTAAAGGATAATTAAGGAATAATTATCAGAATAATTAATCAAGTGTGATTAATTTAAAGGGTAATTAAGAGATAATTACTTGGTATAATTAAGAAGTAATTAATCAAGACGATTAATTAAATTTGTAATTAAGGAATAATTACATAAAGTAATTAAGTAATAATGTGACGCCCCACCTCTATACCCACGCTAGCCAAGAACATTACTGTGAATGCTGTCGACTAGCACGGAGAATAAGGCTGTTGAGGAGCGACCATCCGTGTAATTTCTTTGCGCGAGCACCGATATGTCAGATAATATAACATGCATTCTATTTCAAGAGGAAATCCGACATACCGACACAAACTCAAAGCTACTACACGGTGGCAATATAAATCCTTCGGAAAACAATTATAGAAATAAACATAACACAAATCAGTCACAAACAATTCATATCACAAAGGCGGAAATAGATATGAATATTACACTAGGAAGTGTACATCAGAGTAGTGGTCCAAAAAGATCCACAATATCTCAAAAGAATAGTTACATGAACTACACAAAAGAATAAGTATACATTATGGAGTCTATATCTCAAATGTATACAACAAAAACTACTAATCTAAGTAGTTAAACAAAAGTCAGAGGAATCAATCCCAAGAGAGAAGTCAAGCAGAAGCACCTGTAACATCTTGGTCTGACCCGAGTATTATTTAATAAGAAAATAATAAACGGATCAGTCTAGCTATAAATATCAGAAGAATTGATATAGAATAGGAGATATGACCTAAGCATATAATAATCACAATGCCAAGCTGTGATAAATAAGTAATTGAAAATCAACAAGAGATTAATCAATATCACAATAATCTACTCAAGATAAAAAGGAATGTCATACTCCTAATTTCATTCACCAAGCCACAATAAATGACATATATCAATGCCCATCGTAAAAGTTGGTGAAACATAAATTCCAGAAATCAACACACGAAATCCAGAAATCACAATAAAAGTATGTGTGAGTGGAATCACACAAGAGGTGTCTAGGCTAACCGAAAAAGTATGTGTGAATGGAATCACACAAATGGTGTCTAGCCTAACCAAACAGCAAAAAGTATGTGTGAATGGAATCACACAAGTGGTGTCTAGGCTAACCGAAAAAGTATGTGTGAATGGAATCACACAAATGGTGTCTAGCCTAACCAAACAGCAAAAAGTATGTGTGAATGGAATCACACAAATGGTGTCTAGGCTAACCGAAAAAGTATGTGTGAATGGAATCACACAAATGGTGTCTAGCCTAACCAAACAGCAAAAAGTATGTGTGAATGGAATCACACAAGTGGTGTCTAGGCTAACCGAAAAAGTATGTGTGAATGGAATCACACAAATGGTGTCTAGCCTAACCAAACAGCAAAAAGTATGTGTGAATGGAATCACACAAGTGGTGTCTAGGCTAACCGAAAAAGTATGTGTGAATGGAATCACACAAATGGTGTCTAGCCTAACCAAACAGCAAAAAGTATGTGTGAATGGAATCACACAAGTGGTGTCTAGGCTAACCGAAAAAGTATGTGTGAGTGGAATCACACAAATGGTGTCTAGCCTAACCAAACAGCAAAAAGTATGTGTGAATGGAATCACACAAGTGGTGTCTAGGCTAACCGAAAAAGTATGTGTGAATGGAATCACACAAATGGTGTCTAGCCTAACCAAACAGCAAAAAGACATCGCACATTGCTAGTCTAAACCATAAAGATGATCGTCATGATCAACGAGAAGTGTCAATTACAATAAGCTAGTAAATATATGAGCTTAGCTTCATGTCCCATAACCACTAGATTAACTTAAATATTTACGAACAAATTGTAGATCTCCACTAGAAAATTGTCACAAGAGATTCAATCGAACAAGTCCAAGAATTAACCGACGAAGTAAACGCTAGCGTTTCATACCACTTGTTTTACTAAGCCGTTTAATTAGATTTCTCATACAAGTGAGGTAAAGGCTTGTATATACTAATAGATTGGAAAACGGTTTAAGAAAACGAGCTTTGTTATTGAAAATAGAGTTGAAATCATTTTGTTGAAAGAGTTTTGATATTTGCTACTAGTATAGAAAACCTTTATATTTTTAAAGTGACAAAGCACAAGGGGGATTGTAGAAACAATCAATCACAAAGATCACATTCGAAGATGTGAATAAAAATCCAACGAAATCGATAAAGGATCCATCGAAGTGGATATATATAAAATTCCCAAAGAAAATAAGTCATCAAAGATGATAATAAATGATGACAATAAATAGGATCATCACGAATCGATTTAAATTGGATATTCAATCCAAAAAGGCAAATTGGACTCAAACAGCAGGTTCAGTCGACTGAACAGAGTTTTCAGTCGACTGACCCTGTGCCTGGAAATTTTCCAGGTTCAGGAAACTTTCTGTTTCCAGTTTCAGTCGACTGTGCAGGGTTTTTCAATCGACTGAATCATGCCTGGAAACTCTCGGGTTTCAGGTTCAGTCGACTGAACAGAGTTTTCAGTCGACTGAATCATGCCTGGGCTGTTTTTCAGCCTATTCAAATGAAGAGCAAATTCTTCCAAAATGCAACCGGACGAACATTGGCTCTAAGGGTTTATGCCAATCGGCAACCCGGCCCTACATGCTCCTCGGTGCATCACCAAAAACATGATCAAACATCCATAAAAGGATTTCACACAAATTTGACTTAAAAACTCAAACAATTTGAATATTCACAAAACCAATCCAAAACAAGAGCAAATGCACATGAAGAAGTGTTAGGAATTCATACCCAACAACCAAAGATAATTATAGTCAAAGATGTGAGATAAAAATCTCACCTTTGAACCCAAATAAATGAAGAGGAAGCTATGAAGCATAGAGGAATCAACCACTCTTCAAGTCCAACTCTAGAAGCTTGAATCTAAGCTAAAATGAAGAACATTTCCTAAGTTAGGTTTAGGAAATTTCTTAAATTCAAAGAGAGAATGAGTTGGAGAAGAAGAAGAGGAAGCTTACCAATGGGTTCTCATGAACTTTGGAGCAAGGAGATGGATTTGCAAAGCAAGCTAGGGCTTAGGAATTTCTATTTCCCATTCTCTTCCTCCATTTTTGCTTGAGCTTGAGTGTTAGGAAAATAGAAGAGAAGTGAATGAAGAGGAGAGTGTTGGAACTGAGTTAAGTGACTAATTGGCTCAGCCCAACCAAAGCCCTAAGCGGGAAAAAGTAGCAAAAATCACTTTCTCCAAACAAATCGAAGCCTATATTCAAAAAGGTCGCAAACGGCGTTTTGAACTCAATGGAGGTGGTCTCGAGTCCGAATTCGGCTGTTTGCAAAAAGTAGCTTTTTGGACCAAAATCCGACGAATGATAAAATATTTAAATATAAAATCGATAAATATGCGGGTTGTTACAGACTCCCCTCCTTAAAGAAATTGCGTCCTCGCAATACTTAAGAAGGAAATAAGAAGTAACAACCATAGAAGCATATCAACACAAAAGAAAATTTGAAATAGGAAGTTCACCATAAAGTGCACGAAAGAGTTAGCAAGAAATCTGGTGAAACTTCAATTTCCACAATATTACCGGGCTCAAGAATGAAAACCGGAATCCCTAGGGCATTTCCGTAGATAAAAGACGTGGGGAACGTCAAGAATAGTAGAAAATTGAGCCGGTGCAACGGCGTAGTACAAAAACGGTACGCCCGAAAAACTAGAAACTCAAACAATTTGGGACATCAGCGTAGTACAAAAAAAATGGTACGCCTAATGAACCAAAGCAAAGACATCGATGTAGTACAAACGGTACATCCGATGAATCAAAAGAAAAGACATCGATGTAGTACAAACGGTACATCCGATGAATCAAAAGAAAAGACATCGATGTAGTACAAACGGTACATCCGATGAATCAAAAGCAAAGACATCGATGTAGTACAAACAGTACATCCGATGAATCAAATAGCGAAGACATCGATGTAGTACAAACGGTACATCCGATGAATCAAACACAATAAAAGAACATCGGACGCAAGTTCATAAAAGAAATGAGATGAAACTCAATAAAACGAAGTACATCAAAATGCCCGATGAACTTGATAAAAAGATAATTTCATTCGGTCATCAACAAAGAAACAACCCCTTGTTGCTTACGACTAAACGCATTGGCAACACGATTTCCCCTTCAGGAATAAAAAGAATATCAAGATCATAGGAAGCTAGGAACTCGAGTCAACAAGCAGTTCCTTAAGAGAACATAAATATTCCAAAGATTTATGATCGAGATAGAGAACAAATTTCTCATCCAAATATGATGATGCCAAAATCCAAAAGCAAAAACATTAGCCGAGAGCACTAGATCATAAGTGGCTATCTAGTCTCGAGAAGCTATAATGATTTAGAAGCACAAGGGATAGCACGTTCTCCTTTGCAAGAGAATGGCATTCCAAACCAATACGACTTGTATCGGTACAAATAGCAAAGTCTTGGTTCCCCTTCAGGAATCACAAGAAAGAATAAGAGTATCGAAAAGAAAGAACTTCTTTTAAATAATTCTCTTCCCCGAAAAGTTAAAACTTTCAAAATTACATTTTTACTTTTATGTAATAATCTTTCTACAAAAATTTAAATTTTTACAAGTCAATATATCGTGTCTGACTGTCTCATCAAAGCGTTTAGGAAATTCCTATCGATAACGTTGATCAAGCGCATCGATCAAAATTCTTAAAGCACTCAACGGGCAATACAATCACAAAATCATATTTTATAGGATAAATAAATCTCTTAAAAAGTTTTAAGAATATTCTTTGTTTGTTTCAAGAACAAAAACCAGTTTTACTTATAAATAAATCTTATGAAAAAGATTTGCAAAATTTTTAATTACTATTTTCATCCAAAATTAATGAATACAAGAATGGAGTCATCGAGATATTCATAGAATATTCGATTTACAAAACGGATGAAACAAGCTGGACAAATTGAATGACATAATAATTCATTCATAGAAATCATAACAAGTGCGGAATGCGATAAGTGAAATGCTAACTTCCGCAACTTGTAGCAAATGAAAACGGTGGTAAAGTCGAACTAAAAAGATCTTAGCACCACACAAAAGATTACTTAGGTGATAATCCTAAGACAAGTCAAATATACCGGAAAATTCTCAAACTATTTAGATGAGAGAAATAACACTTTCCTTATAAGTGGGCTTAAGGAATAAAATGATGCCATCAAGTTGGAATCAAAATCATAAAGGAAAAATAGGAATCTGCTTAACAGATTGAAAACGTCGAAGATGAATAGTCCACTTGAAAAATAGGATATGGACTTCACAATGATTAAGCCAATCCTTACAGAAAGGTCAATTCCGAAGCCAAAGCAAAAATATCGGCTCGGAAAGAAAAGTCACATAAAACAATCTCGACATCTAAACAAAAGCAAATTGAGTGTTGCGGATCTACCATCCGGATTCACAATCCTCAAAGAAGTCATCAAGCCCAAAAATGTTTAAAAAGAAAGAATCAACAAGTTCTTCTTGATATAAAATAGTGAGATGGAAACTATATCAAAAAGAACATGAACAAGATAATCACAAAGCAAATGTCATCAAGGATTAAATGTAAAATACCTTGACCAAGAGAAGAGTTGCTAGGGGCTTGCACAATATTTAGCTTTCTCATGTCCTTATTCAAAAGTTTGGGACATGCAGATAAAAGATGACCCGGTTTCTTGCAATAGCGACAAGAATGGGGTTTTGGACACATATTCGCATAGTGTTCCTTAGAATTACAATTGTAGCATCCTCCACGATAAGGGATTGGAGTCTCTGCTACAAAAGTAGTTTGCTTCACTCTCTTATTGGGATTAAGGCTCTTGAACTTAATATGCCTCTTCTTGGAAGTCCCAATATCACAAACACTTCCTTTACCAACCTCTCCATGAAGAAGAGTAACATCCACAAGCTGATTGAAAGAAACTTCAAGTTTCAAAGGTAGAACCATTTCGGGGTTCTTACTCAAAGCATAGATAAACTCTTGATTCTTTACAAGATCCAAAAGTTGTTGAGAAGACATAAATACTCCATCCTGGGTAGTAGCACTAGATTGACCGGCGCTGGGACGGCCTGGTCTAACCATTTCTCTTCTTTAAGAAAGAAAGAAAGAAGAGGAAAAAGTTATTCTCAAAATGAATATCAAGCGATCTTGATAGATAAAACAAGGAATCATAAAGAAAATAGGATGAATCGGTACGAAGACCCGAATAAAATCCTAAAGCACAACTCCTAAGAAAGACTTAGGACATGATCCTTGCTAAATTATTCTACATTGTTCCGAAGTTTGGCTCTGATACCAAGCTGTGACGCCCCACCTCTATACCCATGCTAGCCAAGAACATTACTGTGAATGCTGTCGACTAGCATGGAGAATAAGGCTGTTGAGGAGCGACCATCCGTGTAATTTCTTTGCGCGAGCACCGATATGTCAGATAATATAACATCCATTCTATTTCAAGAGGAAATTCGACATACCGACACAAACTCAAAGCTACTACACGGTGGCAATATAAATCCTTCGGAAAACAATTATAGAAATAAACATAACACAAATCAGTCACAAACAATTCATATCACAAAGGCGGAAATAGATATGAATATTACACTAGGAAGTGTACATCAGAGTAGTGGTCCAAAAAGATCCACAATATCTCAAAAGAATAGTTACATGAACTACACAAAAGAATAAGTATACATTATGGAGTCTATATCTCAAATGTATAGAACAAAAACTACTAATCTAAGTAGTTAAACAAAAGTCAGAGGAATCAATCCCAAGAGAGAAGTCAAGCAGAAGCACCTGTAACATCTTGGTCTGACCCGAGTATTATTTAATAAGAAAATAATAAACGGATTAGTCTAGCTATAAATATCAGAAGAATTGATATAGAATAGGAGATATGACCTAAGCATATAATAATCACAATGCCAAGCTGTGATAAATAAGTAATTGAAAATCAACAAGAGATTAATCAATATCACAATAATCTACTCAAGATAAAAAGGAATGTCATACTCCTAATTTCATTCACCAAGCCACAATAAATGACATATATCAATGCCCATCGTAAAAGTTGGTGAAACATAAATTCCAGAAATCAACACACGAAATCCAGAAATCACAATAAAAGTATGTGTGAGTGGAATCACACAAGAGGTGTCTAGGCTAACCGAAAAAGTATGTGTGAATGGAATCACACAAATGGTGTCTAGCCTAACCAAACAGCAAAAAGTATGTGTGAATGGAATCACACAAGTGGTGTCTAGGCTAACCGAAAAAGTATGTGTGAATGGAATCACACAAATGGTGTCTAGCCTAACCAAACAGCAAAAAGTATGTGTGAATGGAATCACACAAATGGTGTCTAGGCTAACCGAAAAAGTATGTGTGAATGGAATCACACAAATGGTGTCTAGCCTAACCAAACAGCAAAAAGTATGTGTGAATGGAATCACACAAGTGGTGTCTAGGCTAACCGAAAAAGTATGTGTGAATGGAATCACACAAATGGTGTCTAGCCTAACCAAACAGCAAAAAGTATGTGTGAATGGAATCACACAAGTGGTGTCTAGGCTAACCGAAAAAGTATGTGTGAATGGAATCACACAAATGGTGTCTAGCCTAACCAAACAGCAAAAAGTATGTGTGAATGGAATCACACAAGTGGTGTCTAGGCTAACCGAAAAAGTATGTGTGAGTGGAATCACACAAATGGTGTCTAGCCTAACCAAACAGCAAAAAGTATGTGTGAATGGAATCACACAAGTGGTGTCTAGGCTAACCGAAAAAGTATGTGTGAATGGAATCACACAAATGGTGTCTAGCCTAACCAAACAGCAAAAAGACATCGCACATTGCTAGTCTAAACCATAAAGATGATCGTCATGATCAACGAGAAGTGTCAATTACAATAAGCTAGTAAATATATGAGCTTATCTTCATGTCCCATAACCACTAGCTTAACTTAAATATTTACGAACAAATTGTAGATCTCCACTAGAAAATTGTCACAAGAGATTCAATCGAACAAGTCCAAGAATTAACCGACGAAGTAAACGCAAGCGTTTCATACCACTTGTTTTACTAAGCCGTTTAATTAGATTTCTCATACGAGTGAGGTAAAGGCTTGTATATACTAATAGATTGGAAAACGGTTTAAGAAAACGAGCTTTGTTATTGAAAATAGAGTTGAAATCATTTTGTTGAAAGAGTTTTGATATTTACTACTAGTATAGAAAACCTTTATATTTTTAAAGTGACAAAGCACAAGGGGGATTGTAGAAACAATCAATCACAAAGATCACATTCGAAGATGTGAATAAAAATCCAACGAAATCGATAAAGGATCCATCGAAGTGGATATATATAAAATTCCCAAAGAAAATAAGTCATCAAAGATGATAATAAATGATGACAATAAATAGGATCATCACGAATCGATTTAAATTGGATATTCAATCCAAAAAGGCAAATTGGACTCAAACAGCAGGTTCAGTCGACTGAACAGAGTTTTCAGTCGACTGACCCTGTGCCTGGAAATTTTCCAGGTTCAGGAAACTTTCTGTTTCCAGTTTCAGTCGACTGTGCAGGGTTTTTCAGTCGACTGAATCATGCCTGGAAACTCTCGGGTTTCAGGTTCAGTCGACTGAACAGAGTTTTCAGTCGACTGAATCATGCCTGGGCTATTTTTCAGCCTATTCAAATGAAGAGCAAATTCTTCCAAAATGCAACCGGACGAACATTGGCTCTAAGGGTTTATGCCAATCGGCAACCCGGCCCTACATGCTCCTCGGTGCATCACCAAAAACATGATCAAACATCCATAAAAGGATTTCACACAAATTTGACTTAAAAACTCAAACAATTTGAATATTCACAAAACCAATCCAAAACAAGAGCAAATGCACATGAAGAAGTGTTAGGAATTCATACCCAACAACCAAAGATAATTATAGTCATAGATGTGAGATAAAAATCTCACCTTTGAACCCAAACAAATGAAGAGGAAGCTATGAAGCAAAGAGGAATCAACCACTCTTCAAGTCCAACTCTAGAAGCTTGAATCTAAGCTAAAATGAAGAACATTTCCTAAGTTAGGTTTAGGAAATTTCTGAAATTCAAAGAGAGAATGAGTTGGAGAAGAAGAAGAGGAAGCTTACCAATGGGTTCTCATGAACTTTGGAGCAAGGAGATGGATTTGCAAAGCAAGCTAGGGCTTAGGAATTTCTATTTCCCATTCTCTTCCTCCATTTTTGCTTGAGCTTGAGTGTTAGGAAAATAGAAGAGAAGTGAATGAAGAGGAGAGTGTTGGAACTGAGTTAAGTGACTAATTGGCTCAGCCCAACCAAAGCCCTAAGCGGGAAAAAGTAGCAAAAATCACTTTCTCCAAACATATCGAAGCTTATACTCAAAAAGGTCGCAAACGGCGTTTTGAACTCAATGGAGGTGGTCTCGAGTCCGAATTCGGCTGTTTGCAAAAAGTAGCTTTTCGGACCAAAATCCGACGAATGATAAAATATTTAAATATAAAATCGATAAATATGCGGGTTGTTACAAATAATTAATCAAGGAAGATTAATTGAAATGGACAATTAAGTGATGTTTAGTTAATTAATTTGTAACTAATTAATGAATAAGTAAGTTGGATTAATGATAATCCAAGTGATTAAGTAAGGAATTAATTTAATTAAGGATCAATTAAATTAATTAAGTTGGATCAAACCTTGTTTATGGATGATTAATGATTGGATGATAAATATCATTGGATGAGATAATGATATTGGATGATATTGAATGTCATTGATTGATATGTAATGATATGGATGTGATATATATGAGATGTGATATATATGCTGCTTTGTGATATGTGTGGATGAATTTGATAATAGTGAATTATCTATCTGTGTGTTATGAATCATCCATTTATGTTAAGTGATATTCTGAATATCTACTGTTTAAACCCTTAAGTACAACTTGGACATTAAAATGGCGTTTTGGATTCGGTGAGACCGGGATCGGATTTTATATCCAAAAACCACATCGATCCAAATTAAACGTTAGGTCATGAATCCAAGTGGAGTACAAGTGAAAACTCGAGGTGTAAGAACTATTCGTCCTCTGGGGGTGTTTCCGTGATGAGTTTGACGGAAATAGTACTTACAAGTTCGAAATGGTGATTCAGAGTGCAAGGGTTATGGTCGTTGACTCTGAGGGTGATTCCAAAATGAGTGCAACGAGATAGTGCCTTCGGTTCCGTTCGAACCCGGAACAGACTTGTATGGATTGAATGCTTTCAGAACATCATCAGGTGGACGATGAGCATTCTAAGATAGATATGTCCTATAAAGGTAATCGCAGCCTCAAGCCTCATCAACCGGGAATGGCTAAAACAGGGGAGGTGCAGCAAGGTTAAGTGGGTCATGCCCAAGTAGGACGAGATTCATCCCTGTCTAGATGACCATTTTTATTTCGGCTGTGTGGGCGGTTGGATCTGCAGCCAACTGCCGGGTAGCCTTGTTCGGGACTGTTCAGTAAGGAATGGTCCCGGCCTTGTGTTGCAGGGGAGTTAGGGTGGCTCCTCGGTATAGTGATCTTGGCCACGTACTGTGACGGATGGTACCCCAGTAGCCCTGCCATTGATGGAAACACATTCTTCCTACGAGACCCTATGGTTTTGTTTGTATTTCCCACTTTTGTGGCTAGTCGATGGAATTTAATAATGTAACAATTTCGGCTATTTTTTATTTACTTGAAAACCATAAACACTATTATAATATCACTGGATTTCCTATCAAATGTTTTGGTTAGCGTAAGGTAAAAACTTTTCCATGTTTATGTGTGGGAAGTCTTACGTGATACCTTTCTTTTCAAAGGATTTTCTAAAGATAAGCAATCTTAAACCGTTTACTCACACCAGACCCCTGTCTGACCCGAGTGTTTATTTTCTATTTTATTAAACTCTTGGGTACTCATATTATGTATGAGTAGTCAAGCGATTTAGGTATCCTTGACGAATTCTGGAGGAGCTTTGGAGCAGGAGGCTTCGGCGTATAGATATATAGATAGAGTTTCCGCTGTGTGTTATTCTGTATAGTTGTTCTTGTATTGTACATTGGACATAAATGTAATAACTGTCTAAATTGAGATGTAAAGTTGTGTACTTTGATGTATATGATACTAAATATATGATATATATTATATTTCATTCGTTCCGCTGTGAGATTCTGATGTGTTGTTGTTCTTTCTTCTCTTTCTTTTCTTCTTCTATCCCTTTCTTTCTTAAATAGTGATGCGTCTTTCTGGTGATAGAAAGTCGGGTCGCTTCAACGAGTGTGAGTGAATGAGTGATATGTAGTGAGGTCAAATGTGAATTGTGATGTAATCAAAATTGTACTGTAACTGAAATTGTGTGTGTATATATAGTGAGAGCTTGAAATTTGTACTATTCAAAAATTGTAATAAATATTTGTTTGAATAAAATATCCATTTGAATTCAAATTCTGTGTTATTTATTTTATTCATCAAATATTTATTTAATCTAATAAAATAATATATTAACAAATACATTTAAATGAATATATATATATATATATATGTGTGTGTTTATTACCAAACAAAAATCATATACTCGCAAGTTTAATGGCTCGTGGCCTTTGCCATTCAATTATCTTTTATATATTTTGGTCCGTTGATTTTGCAGTCTCTTCATTTCATACTCTTCCATTCCTTGTTGTATACATGCGTTACAATGTATATATTATATAAACTGTTCACATCATCTTGTCCTATACTTCTTCGTCTCCTAACAAAAAAAATAAGAAAACACATGTTCATCTTCCCACCAGAATTTACGGCCTCACCTCACCGAACCGTTCCTCCCCGTCACCTGTCCCGACCCATCACCACCTTACTTCGTCGAGCACTCACCCAAAGCGCCGCTCACCAACCACCATTCCTCTCCCCTTTGCAAACCTTGGCCAAAGCTGCCTTATCAACACCCGCAGCCTCGAGCTAAACTCCAGCAACAGCCTGCACTCCGCCTTCACCGACCAAACTTGCCTCCGCCACCTCCTGACCGAGCATACCACAACCGAGAAGCCCCTCCTCCACCTTATCCACTAAAGCAGCGCAACACCTCAACCTTCCCACCTCCATTCGGCTACCCTTTCTTCCTCTATTACATTTTTATAGGTGAGTTTAGATATTATATATATATATATATTAGTATATATAATGTTTATAAAGTTATAGTTCATGCCACTTATTTATAGAAATGTACCCATTTTATATGTATGCATGAAGGCTTGGTAATGTGTACTTGTTTGTTGAGTTTTAACATATATATATATGTGTGTGTGTGTATTAGTTTATTATGTATATGAACTGTTGTGCGTAATTTATAATTTATATATATGGGTTAGTTTTAAAAGTATAAAGTTTATACAGTTGCATATAAAGGTTTCAAGCAATATTATACTTAATCTATATGTATAAAGGTATATGTTACTGTAGGTTGCATGTGAATAAGTGTTATTTATATATATTATTATAAAGAAGTTGTATATATAAGAGTATTTTAAAATTTGTTTATAGGATGTATGTTATTTCCAAGGGTGAATATATGTGTATAGGTTTTTTAAATTGTATGTGTATATACATTCGTATGTTGTCAGTCTATACAAGCTGTTAGTTATATAAGTTATACAATATGACAGTTTTTGAAGATATAGCATTCCAGCTTTGTACAAGTGGTTGTTTATATAGAATATAAGTTATATATGGTTTTATAACTTTTTATTTTCTGGATATGTATGTATGTATGTATGTATGTATGTATGTATGTATGTATGTATGTATGTATGTATGTATGTATGTATGTATGTATAAATGATTTATGTGTTAGTTTACATATATGTTTGATTTGCAGTATAGGTTCTGACAACAGTATATTTTGTTTTTCATATCTTTGATTAAAAGTATGATCTATATCTATATATATATACTTGATTATAAATGGAATTTGTGTACAAGTGTTCTCAGATCATATATATTTGTTTTGATATAACAGTTATATCTAGCCTGAATTCTATTTTATAGTATGTGTGTGTGTGTGTATTAGTTTTAAGATTTGTTTGTTATATAATAATATGTTAAGCTGTATATATATATATATAATAGTATTTATTATATATAGTGTAGGTTTATATACATTAGTATATATAGATACATAGTTTAATTTTTATATTATACATTTAAAATAAGTTCACAATTATATCCAGATTAAATCTGTGGTGTACTTGGCTTCTTTGTTGTTTTAAAGCACTTGTATATATATTTCTGTAATGATTTTTATAACCCGTTTCGGTTTATGTATAAGTTCTCATATATATAATTGACTTGATTTATATATATATATATATATATATAGTTAATAAAGTATGTTGGCATTGACTTTTACGATATTCATGCATATACATAGATTTTAATTTTTTTATGTACATGTTTTAAAATTTGTCATTGGTTTTATAATAAATACGAACCTTAAGGTGTACTATATTATTTTATATAAGTTAAAAATATTCATTTTATAATGATAATAAGAATAATATATGTTTTTCCATTTTCACTAACTTATTTGATTTGTCCCATTGATTCCTGTTATCAAATCTATTCGTCGAATTCGTGCCAATCTTGCCTTGTTTTGATATTTCATGCTTGGATTTCGTAACTCAACTTCATTGGCTATCTCTCTAACCTCGAAAGGTGAGCAATCACTCACGGTTAACCTTCTTCTATTTATTAAATTTGATTTCAATTTAAACGACAATTGAAATATGCTGCTGTTAGTTATTTACATTGTTATATATATGATATTATTTGTATCTATTCACCTACGACATCTAACACCATTATCTGTTATCTATATTGATGATATATGCATGTTATATTATTATCATATCTGTTATCACTCTACAAGTTCCCCGTTAGATAGAATTCCCCATGGGTTGAAATGATACATACCCGAACGATCTGTAGAATAGGGGAAAATCGTTATGGGTTAAAATGATAAACCCAAGTGATTTTCATTGAATTGAATTTGGGGTTGCGGGTTGAAATGATATGTACCCGTGTGTGTGTGTGTGTTTAAACTACGGATTGAAATGATAAATATCCGTACCACTTGACAATAGGATATAAAATTATATGTAGACACCATTAGTCTATATATAAATATTTTGAAAATGATTTCTATGTTGTTGGAAAGAAATATATGGTTTACTAAATATTGATTTTAAGATACTATATATATATATATTATTTAATAAAGGTTTAAAATTTATATTTTTTAAATTTATATGTTTGAAAATTTTAAGATTGTAAGTTAGTTTTGAAATTATATTTTAAGATAGATTTAAAATGATTTTATAAGTTAAGATTGGATTGATAAATTTGAATTTAATTGAAATTGTATTTAATTAAGAATTATATTTAATTAAAATCAATTTGAAACTTATTGAACTTGAAAATTTTGAAAAGATATGATTTTATAACTTGATTTTTTTTAAGGTGATTAAATGAATATTTCAAATTTAAATAAATTGAAGGAATATTCAGTTATTTGAAATTTGAGGTTTTATTTAAATGACATTGGATTTATTAAGTAAACATTTAAAACTAAATAATAATAAACTTAAATTTTGATATATATGAAATTACCAAATTTAGTTTTGAAAATGTTTGAATATTAAAGCTTTGAAATATATTGAAATGGTTTATTTTGTGGTTCAAATCTGTATTTGAAATCGATATAATTCGAAATGATTTATTGAGAAACTGAATTAAATTGAATTTGAAGAATTGAGATTGAATTAAATTGAATCCGAGTTGATTTGAATCGATTTGAGAAATTTGAGAAACTATTTTATTATATATAGTATTTTTAAATTATATTTTTCTTTATAAATTATTTTAATATAAACTGTTTTATTATATATTATTATTAATATCTAAACTATTTAAATGGTGGAAGTTATGGTTTCAAAGTTATGGTTTCCAAAGTATTATGATTTCAAAGTGTTATGATTTGCAAAGTGTTATAATTTCAAGTGTTTTTGTTTCGAAAGTGTTATAACTTTGAAAGTGATGTGATTTTTGGAAATGGATATATTTGAAATGGAAATGATATCGTATTGACATGACTTTAAAATGGAAATGATATTTTCGTTTTGAAGTATTACCTATTTTGAAATAACCGTGGTGTTATAATAACGATTGATTGTTAAAGAGACCGGGATAGGATATTGTCATACTCTCTGCCAATACCGAAAACCACTTTAACAACTGTGTACGTGGTGGAGATTCCAGAATGAAGTAGGATGGTTTGGTGACGATTCTATATGGTATTTACGTGACCCTGACTCCCATGAGTCGGCTTGAAGCAGCTAAATTAGGAGCCACGCCGGGCCAAGTGAGGTCATTCCTCCAATCAGGCACATTCCTTCGATGTCATTCTATTGCTTTTATGATTGATTGGGTGCACCATTTGATGTGGGAGTGTGTCATGAGGTGGGCGGTAGTAGCTACTATGCGTTACCACCCGTCTGGATAGCAAATGGTATATCTACCCTGGCATTGCCTCGAGTGCCTTGTCGCATGCCCTATTGCGCCCTCTACGAGTTTGTTTTATACCGTACCTATGCGATGTCTTATGGGTAAACATCCATTTTACGGAGGAGCGTATGGCATTGTATAGACTACAGGAATATACAAAATGTGTTAAGGGGGATATGGGTAACGCCTTAGCGCTATTTTAACACTTTTACTTTACTCTAGACATATTACAATAGCAGATATTACTACATAGTAGATAGTTCCGTGGATCCTTAGAGGATGGTTCCCAAAAATCCTTTGAGTTACTTGTATTTCAGTTGATATTTCACTTGAGTTGGATTTATTGATATAAGAATGTTAATCCTGACTCGAGTGTTTTGTGTTTTGCTTTACGCATGTGTCAGACTGAGTGTCACAGCATTTGAGACTCACCTTTGGAGTTGGAGCTTCACTTGGAGATCCATCTATGTCCATTCAGCTTTCAGCTATCCATTGGTTTTTTCAGACCTGTCATCTGCTTGTATTCGAGACTGCATTGTATTTGATATTCTGCTGTATTCTATTTCAATCTCTGTTATTTATATAGTAGCTTCATGAAATACTATTTATCTATTCCGCTGCTTATTGTTAAATTACTCTGTGTTTGTGATTCTGTTATTGATTTATTTACTGTATATGCTGAGTTTTACCGAATATAAATTAACAATCTAATATTTTGAGCAATTCAATTCCGACATGTATGGATGCGAATGGCATGAAATGTCGGGTCATTACATTTCCACTTTCATAACTTCATCCATTTCCTTCCACTCCCTCAACCAAGCACCACTACACCATCACCATCCCTCAACCCCTTGTCAAACACCCTACCTACCTCCTAAAACCCACGGCTAAGCTCCACCCACCACCTATTGCCAAGGCCGAGCCCTCCAAACCACTTACCCACCTCAAAACATGTGCACACCCCACCTACCCGCCTACCCAAAACCACACACACCCCATAGCCTAGGCCGTACACTCCAAACCCCTTATTAAGCCCATGGCTACATATAAAAAAACAAAAGAAGAAAAACAGAGAGAGGAAAACGATAGCGGTTTAAAAGGAAAATAAATTAAGGCGAGAATTCAAGACGTTCGGAAAAAATGCATTAGTTCGAGAAGCACATGCTTTGTAGCGATCCTGACTCGACCTTCGGAAATCGGCACCGAATATGTCACCTATATTCAAATGCCGCAGATCCAAACATCGAACCTGGTGCGCCGGAGCTTATAACACCATTAAGTAAACAACACGGCGGAAAAAAAAAATGAATATCAATATACAATATCTGATACAACATCCTGATACAATAGATGATACAATAGATATCGATATACATCAGAGATATGATACAATAAAATAGCAGCGGAAAGAAAATAAATAACCCTAGCAGCGGAACAAATAACTCAAGATAGTCTTCAAGGAAGAACTTCAAAACTGCAACTCCATCTCCAAGAACAAATCCAGAAAATAGCTCGAACTCCCAATAACGATGCACCAAGCTAAGCAAGGTCAGTCATGTACAAAGACTGAACTGACTCCAGATAATCCACTTAACCTAACTATCTGAAAAACCCAACTCTATACTGCTCGTGTGGAAAATAGTGAGCACCCAGAGTTTAGGAAAGGAACAATAAACTCTGGATCAGTCATGGGACTGGTGTGAGTAACAAAAACAGTTTATCTTTTAAATAAAACAAGAAGAGAATTTTAAAGTAAATTCGCAATGCTTTTAGAAAATGAAACTACCATAAGACCTCCCGCCACACACACAATGCAAACGCAGACTAGGAGGAGACTTTCTTATGATAGTCAAACATGCTTACTACGCAAAATCATTTGATTTTTTTATTATTATTAGTGCATAGTGTAGAAAACATTTCGAAAGTAGAATATAAATCTTAGCCAGCATAGGTACCATTATATTATGCCCGCTACAGCTACCTCCTGAGGAGGCAGGTTATATAATTGCAATCGTAAAAGGCTCGTATTGTTTCTTTGGATTTTCAAACAAATGGGCAGGCTAAGGAACTTCCTACTGCCACATGGGATCGCCTCTGGTGGGACGTCCCGAGAACTTAACCGGATCTCTGCCAACACAAGGCCGGGTTACCTCTGTAACTAGGTAACTACTACTCGAGCATGCCACTCCCCGGTCCTTTGGGACCTTTATCCGAGGTACTTCTAAGAAACAACCACACAGTAAATGAGATTGGAGCAACCACATAGGTTAAATATCAGGGCTCCATACCTAATATCACCCTTTACCAGAAGGGAATGACACACCCTAAAGGGCGCGACCCTCATAACCTTGCCGCATCTTTCCTGTTTCGACCATTTCCGGGGTGTGAGGTCCTGATGCAGTCTCGTCCACAAAGCTACGCTTTATACAAAAGCCATGCTCTGATCACAAATGATCAACAAATGATCATCAACACACAGCAGCACTCAGCATGCCACACTACCAAATTGGGAGTATATCGCCGACAACCTTCAACTACATAACCTCTGAGCTCGTACGTCTCAGAGAAGGGTGTTAAGCTAAAAGAATAAATTCTCCGCCACCAACAGAAATGTATTTGAAATAAATATGCTTTATATCTCAAAGCGTAGTGTCAGACATACAACCATACAAGTCTGTTCCGGGTTTGAACAGAACCGAAGGCACTTCCGAAGAAGCCCTTGCAATCCGGGTATTCACAATCCTGATCGAACTTCCATCACTTAGGGAATCTCTATACCGTAGCTACTCGGTGCAGAGACAATCGATAGGTCATCCTATCGTTCTCGCAAATACCCGGTCTTCACCACCGGTCTTCAAATGCTATCCATAACGTCGAATCACATATTCGGAATGGGTTATATGACACAAAGGTCCTCTCCTGGCTAAACCGAATAGTGAGCGCAACATTTAAAACATATGGATATGGAATTTCAATTAAGTCACAACTTAATAATTTCAAACTTTCTTTCAAATGGTTTAAACCAAATACCATTTCAAATCTTTTAAACAAAAAGATTTATTTCACTAAGTTCACCCAGCTTCACAAAAATCATTTACGGATTTCAAAACAATTCCCATTTTAATTGGATTAACTCGTTAAATCTTTAAATTAAAGATTTAACTTATAGCTTTCAAACTATTTCCATAACTTGGAAAATCATTTTCATTTTTAACTTGAAATCCCTTTTAACACAATTTTGAAGTTCACTTCTTATATGAAAGCTTTTATTATTTGAAAATGAATAGTTTCCATGTCAGAAAGATCCAATTATATTTACACGAGTTAAAGCCTTTGAATTTAAATTCAAATTTCCAAATCAATACTTTAAAATAGTTTAACCCATATAAACTCATTTATAAGTTGAATACCCTTTTTAAACGCTAGTTTCCAAATCATAGAATTCAATTTCAAATATTGAATTCGAATCAAAATATTTAAATTCCAAAATTCAATCAAGTTATTCAAAATAAATTTCATCTTTGAAATTCCATTTCAAAAGCTTTTCGCTTTAATCCCAATCTATTTCCAAAAAATTTGAATTTAAATATTCAACTTTGAAAAATCATTTCAAAAATCTGTGATTTAATCGATTTCCTCATGAATCCATATTTGTGTGTGTATAAGTGTGGTCCAAGGGTTTAACACACAATAGTGCAACATCATTCAATCATCACAGATCAAACACAAAACTATAATGATAAGCGATATCAACTATAACGCTTATCGTCCATTCACAGATTCATAGATAATATACAAATGTATCACAAATAAATGAATAAATCATACACGGCACAAATCATGGAATAAAATATCACGGATCAGACAGGACAATCAATTCAAGGTATCTCATACCATACAATCATTCTTAAGTAAGGTCAAGTATTCAAGTCAAGTATTCAATAAACATTTAAAAGCAGGATTAATTAATTGTTTAACCCTAAGTAATTCAATTTATTTCCACTCAAATTTATTTACTTATGAATCTATTATCCAATTATGATTTATTAATTCTAAATCGTTTGATATAAACTAATTTATCAAACACTTTAACTAAATTAAAAGATTCTTAATTAATCACATTAATTAAATTAACCTTAAGTTAATTACATAATCATTTAACCTTAATTTAATTTCATTAAACAATTATCTTTAAGTAATTTAGTACTTTTATAAATAAATCAACTTTTAATTACATTAAATGTAATTATATCTTAATCACTTGATTAATGAACTTTAATCATTATTTTTAGAAATTGACTAACCATTAATAATCCATTAGTTAATCCTAATTATTTAATTAATTAGTTTTTAATTGCAACTTAATTGGTTCTTAATAATTAATAAATTTCTAATCATAAATTATCCATTTTCATTTCAATTTGAAATTCCTTTAACACAACTTGGAAGTTCTATGATTCTTAATTACACATTAACCATCTCTTAATTAATTAACTCAAACCTTAATTTATAAATTTAAACTTCTAATTACTAATTTAATTAATACCAACCTTAATTATCCATTTTAATTATCTTAATACTTAATTAACACTCACAAATATGTTTGAAACATTTATTTTAAATTTACTTTTTTGAAATTTCATTTTAAATTTCCAGGTTTCAAAATGAAATTTCAATTGATCTTTAAATCAATTTTAAACCTAACTTTTAAAACCTTCAAGTTACAAGTTAAAGTAATACTTTTGTTATGAAAGAAATTTAAAAGAATTAAAGTCAAATTCTCTTTAAGTTCATATATTAAACATACCTTTACATTTAAACTTATTTTAAATGTTTTCCTTTGAAAACAAAAATTGTTTAAATAACTTAAAACTTTTACCATTTTAAAACTTGGTTTTATTTGTTAACCATTTTGCTTCTTTTTAAACAAATTATTTAAAATACTTTAACCTTGATTTGCTTTGCTAAAAAAAACTGTTACAAGTTCTTTTAAAAAAAAAATTTGATTTTTTTCTCCATGTTTTTTTTATAAAACTGAGCATGTTTTGTTTTCATAAAATCTTGAACCCAGGCTCCAAATACTCACCCGAGCTAACTCCCACCTTTCCCCGAGTTCCTCGCAAATCCCTCACAACTTCGAGATCGACACGCTTCAAACTCGAGTTCGTACCGAGTTCCTGCTTCTTCTCCAAAACACCTACCAAAGGACAATTAAACAACCCCAAACGTGCACGTGCACTACTGCTCCAGCCGCCTCCGATCAACGCTACTAGCCTCCCCAAGTCGACGACCATCTCACCCAATGCCCCGACCACCCAAAACATCGATAACTCCTCGAAAATCAAAATCGCGTACTCAAGTCCAAACCTGGAACACGAAAGCAATACCATCTCGAAACCTGGCAACAACTCCACCCCGCCGCTCCGACCACCTGAAGTCACGCGACTTCGACCACGAATTCAACACACACCCCACTATCACCTCCCAATAGTTCGTGCAGCTCGATGCACTGAGGAGAACGAGACGATCAAAACTCGAACCTATGTTAAAACTAGGTTTACAGAACAAATCGAACAACCACCCTCACCACAGCGATGTTCCACCACCTCCACCATTTTTCCTGTAGTCACTGACCACTCCACCATCACCACGAAGAAACTCGGCCTCTCCAGTTACGAAGATCATCAGAGATTACCCAATTTCCCATTTTTGTTCAACCCAAAACGGCACGCTCATTTCTGAACTAAAAATTATAATTTTAGTTTTAAAAATCATGGTTTTGCATAAAGTTTCAACTTACATTCCTGGATTCATGGATAAAGAAACTTGTATTTTTGACAAATTTGAGGTTTTCTCAGTTCCTTTAGTTTCCAGAGCAATATACAAATGGTTTTAACTTAAATAAATTTTTAAATCTTAGTTCATGATCAAACAAACATCTTTTGTTTATATTATATGTTCTAACAGTGAGTAGATAAAGAGATAGAGATTTTTTTTTGTAAATCTGGGTTTTGAAATAAAATAAGAACAGAGGCAATTCAACAATTACAGGCATACATACATTTATACATCAACATATATGCACAGGAGATTTCAACAACATACTTTTCAGATAAACACTTGCAACCATCTCGGATGTTTAAGTAAAAAAAAAAGTTACTCACAGTGTTTTCCAGGAGAAGAAAACAGAGCTTGAATTTCTTTCTACTTGCTGAACCCATTTCTTTGATTCTCTGGCTTTGATTTGATTTATGTTGTTGTTTAAGTTAAAAAAATTTTGTGTTAAGTTTAAGATGATATTACTTCAGTTTTATCAACTTGAAGAAATGAACTGAAAGGAGGAGATTGACATGTGAAAATGAAATATACAGGGTATGTTATTTTTATTTGTACTGGGTATATAATTTTGTTTAGTACAAGTTGATATGGTTTGTGTACAAGTTGATCAGAGATTTTATTTATTTTTCTTGTGGCTGATGGATGTTTGCATGGTGGCTGCATTTATTAGCTTTGTACAAACTCATATATTGTTTTTTTCATTTTGTTTGTACAAATATGAGATATTTTCTTTGGCTTCCTTTGCAAGCTTCATTTACATGCATATTCATTTGTTTACATACCTATATTTATTTTTGTTTACTTGTGTACATATATTCCTTCTTTCCTTTTTCTTTGTCTTTTGTTTGTATGTATTTAGTGTCTTTTTATTGAAGTGATGCTGCATTTATTATGTTTGACTTCTTTTATTTGTTTATGCCTAGATATGTACTATTGTTTTCTATATGTTTGAATACTTGATCATATTTGCCCATCTAAATTTGTTTGTATGCAAATGTATTTGCCATGTCTTGTGGCTTCATAGATATGTTTACTTGTTGTTATTATTTTCATTTATTTGTATAGCTTAACAATACCTAGTTTATGTTTTACACAGCAACATATCAGAATGTACTTTTGTTTCTTGCTTTGCATACTTAATTTTATATTTCCAGTTTTCCCTCTCTTTAGTCATATTACTTTGTTTTGTTTATTTATATTTCTAATTTGTTTGTTCGCACTTTATCATTGACAAAGCTTCTTTGTGGTGGCTAAGATGAAAACATTTAATGTTGATGTACTTTGTGTCTACACACTCAACTTATTATCTTTGTACATGAATATACATATATTTTTATAATTCGTCATTTATATATTCTTATTTCTATTCTAAATTAAATGTTTATTTTTTTAATTTTTCAAAGCAAAATTTCCTTTACATTATTTATAGATCCCAATTCAAATTTAATTCAAATATATTTCTCATATTAAACTTGAAAATTTAAAAAACTTCATAATTTTTAATCAAAAATTAATTTAATTATCAATTTAAAATATAGTCTAAATCCGAGATCGTTACAGACTTCCCTCCTTAAAAAGAATTTCGTCCTCGAAATTTGCAAGCATGAAAACAACAAAGATAGATACATCAAGATAAAAAACAATTTTCCAGATCAAACTGGATATCTATTCTGCATTTGGCTTATCAAATTAGAATATCGACAATATGAGAACAAACTCATACAATACTACACAGGATACTCGGGTCATTAAATTTACGAAATAAGCAAAGCACTGGTTAGTTCGAAGGGATAACTAACCATTCGTAAAATATATCGAGACCCAAACAATAGATAAAAAAAAATTATTTTCCATGACTTCCAAATACTAGATATGGATTCCAAACTCAAGTCGGAATACTCAAAATATATAACAATTTGTCCCTCTTCGGACTTCGATCAACCCGAGAAATATAATAGTATTTCAAATTTGGTTTTTAAACGAAATCGTTTTATTGATATAATTCAAATTATCCTTAATATTCTATCAATCAAGTTAACTCAATTTAAATTTTCAAATTTATTTAAAATTTTCAATTCCAAATTTCACATTCGTATTCATTAAAGTTTAAATCAAAAACTTATAAGAAACCGATGAAATACGAGGTAAAAATTTCCTACAACGATACGTTGAGCATCACCGTACCGAGACTTCTTTCTGGAGCTATCATGAAGAAGTCAAAAGAATTGAAATCGAATCAAAGGAGATTGATAGAGAAAGATTGTTTCCACTATTGCAGTGTATTGACCGTTTATAGTGGTACTCCCCTGTCCCCTATCTCGTTCTCTTCTTGCACTCATACTCACTATTAGTGGATAGTAAGAGAATTTACTGAGGCATTCAAACGGATATCTTAGGGATTTACTCATTCTAGGGTTTACTTCACCCTATCTCTAATGAGCTACTTAACGTGTTATACTCCTGAGATAAAGTTTAACCTTAGCTCTGATACCAAGTGTAGCGATTCTGACTCTACCTTCAGAAATCGGCACCGAATATGTCACCTATATTCAAATGCCGCAGATCCAAACGTCGAACCTGGTGCGCCGGAGCTTATAACACCATTAAGTAAACAACACAGCGGAAAAAAAATAATGAATATCAATATACAACATCTGATACAACATCCTGATACAACAGATGATCCAATAGATATCGATATACATCAGAGATATGATACAATAAAATAGCAGCGGAAAGAAAATAAATAACCCTAGCAGCGGAACAAATAACTTAAGATAGTCTTCAAGGAAGAACTTCAAAACTGCAACTCCATCTCCAAGAACAAATCCAGAAAATAGCTCGAACTCCCAATAACGATGCACCAAGCTAAGCAAGGTCAGTCATGTCCAAAGACTGAACTGACTCCAGATAATCCACTGAACCTAACTATCTGAAAAACCCAACTCTATACTGCTCGTGTGGAAAATAGTGAGCACCCAGAGTTTAGGAAAGGAACAATAAACTCCAGATCAGTCATGGGACTGGTGTGAGTAACAAAAACAGTTTATCTTTTAAATAAAACCAGAAGAGAATTTTAAAGTAAATTCGCAATGCTTTTAGAAAATGAAACTACCATAAGATCTCCCGCCACACACACAATGCAAATGCAGACTTGGAGGAGATTTCTTCTTATGATAGTCGAACATGCTTACTACGCAAAATCATTTGATTTTTTTATTATTATTAGTGCATAGTGTAGAAAACATTTCGAAAGTAGAATATAAATCTTAGCCAGCATAGGTACCATTATATTATGCCCGCTATAGCTACCTCCTGAGGAGGTAGGTTATACAATTGCAATCGTAAAAGGCTCGTATTGTTTCTTTGGATTTTCCAACAAATGGTCAGGCAAAGGAACTTCCTACTGCCACATGGGATCGCCTCTGGTGGGACGTCTCGAGAACCTAACCGGATCTCTGCCAACACAAGGCCGGGTTACCTCTGTAACTAGGTAACTACTACTCGAGCATGCCACTCCCCGGTCCTTTGGGACCTTTATCCGAGGTACCTCTAAGCAACAACCACACAGTAAATGAGATTGGAGCAACCACATAGGTTAAATATCAGGGCTCCATACCTAATATCACCCTTTACCAGAAGGGAATGACACACACTAAAGGGCGCGACCCTCATAACCTTGCCGCATCTTTCCTGTTTCGACCATTTCCGGGGTGTGAGGTCCTGATGCAGTCTCGTCCACAAAGCTACGCTTTATACAAAAGCCATGCTCTGATCACAAATGATCAACAAATGATCATCAACACACAGCGGCACTCAGCATGCCACACTGCCAAATTGGGAGTATATCGCCAACAACCTTCAACTACATAACCTCTGAGCTCGTACGTCTCAGAGAAGGGTGTTAAGCTAAAAGAATAAATTCTCCGCCACCAACAGAAATGTATTTGAAATAAATATGCTTTATATCTCAAAGTGTAGTGTCAGACATACAACCATACAAGTCTGTTCCGGGTTTGAAAAGAACCGAAGGCACTTTCGAAGAAGCCCTTGCAATCCGGGTATTCACAATCCTGATCGGACTTCCCATCACTTAGGGAATCTCTATACCGTAGCTACTCGGTGCAAAGACAATCGATAGGTCATCCTATCGTTCTCGCAAATACCCGGTCTTCACCACCGGTCTTCAAATGCTATCCATAACGTCGAATCACATATTCGGAATGGGTTATATGACACAAAGGTACTCTCCCGGCTAAACCGAATAGTGAGCGCAACATTTAAAACATATGGATATGGAATTTCAATTAAGTCACAACTTAATAATTTCAAACTTTCTTTCAAATGGTTTAAACCAAATACCATTTCAAATCTTTTAAACAAAAAGATTTATTTCACTAAGTTCACCCAGCTTCACAAAAATCATTTACGGATTTCAAAACAATTCCCATTTTAATTGGATTAACTCGTTAAATCATTAAATTAAAGATTTAACTTATAGCTTTCAAACTATTTCCATAACTTGGAAAATCATTATCATTTTTAACTTGAAATTCCTTTTAACACAATTTTGAAGTTCACTTCTTATATGAAAGCTTTTATTATTTGAAAACGAATAGTTTCCACGTCAGAAAGATCTAATTATATTTACACGAGTTAAAGCCTTTGAATTTAAATTCAAATTTCCAAATCAATACTTTAAAATAGTTTAACCCATATAAACTCATTTATAAGTTGAATACCCTTTTTAAACGCTAGTTTCCAAATCATAGAATTCAATTTCAAATATTGAATTCGAATCAAAATATTTAAATTCCAAAATTCAATCAAGTTATTCAAAATAAATTTCATCTTTGAAATTCCATTTCAAAAGATTTTCGCTTTAAACCCAATCTATTTCCAAAACATTTGAATTTAAATATTCAACTTTGAAAAATCATTTCAAAAATCTATGATTTAATCGATTTCCTCTTGAATCCACATTTGTGTGTGTATAAGTGTGGTCCAAGGGTTTAACACACAATAGTGCAACATCATTCAATCATCACAGATCAAACACAAAACTATAATTGATAAGCGATATCAACTATAACGCTTATCGTCCATTCACAGATTCATAGATAATATACAAATGTATCACAAATAAATGAATAAATCATACACGACACAAATCACAGAATAAAATATCATAGATCAGACAGGACAATCAATTCAAGGTATCTCATATCATACAATCATTCATAAGTAAGGTCAAGTATTCAATAAACATTTAAAAGCAGGATTAATTAATTGTTTAACCCTAAGTAATTCAATTTATTTCCACTCAAATTTATATACTTATGAATCTATTATCCAATTCTGATTTATTAATTCTAAATCATTTGATATAAACTAATTTATCAAACACTTTAAATAAATTAAATGATTCTCAATTAATCACATTAATTAAATTAACCTTAAGTTAATTACATAATCATTTAACCTTAATTTAATTTCATTAAACAATTATCTTTAAGTAATTTAGTACTTTTATAAATAAATCAACTTTTAATTACATTAAATGTAATTATATCTTAATCACTTGATTAATGAACTTTAATCATTATTTTTAGAAATTGACTAACCATTAATAATCCATTAGTTAATCCTAATTATTTAATTAATTAGGTGTTAATTGCAACTTAATTGGTTCTTAATAATTAATAAATTTCTAATCATAAATTATCCATTTTCATTTCAATTTGAAATTCCTTTAACACAACTTGGAAGTTCTATGATTCTTAATTACACATTAACCATCTCTTAATTAATTAACTCAAACCTTAATTTATAAATTTAAACTTCTAATTACTAATTTAATTAATACCAACCTTAATTATCCATTTTAATTATCTTAATACTTAATTAAAACTCAAAAATATGTTTGAAACATTTATTTTAAATTTACTTTTTTGAAATTTCATTTTAAATTTCCAGGTTTCAAAATGAAATTTCAATTGATCTTTAAATCAATTTTAAACCTAACTTTTAAAACCTTCAAGTTATAAGTTAAAGTAATACTTTTGTTATGAAAGAAATTTAAAGGAATTAAAGTCAAATTCTCTTTAAGTTCATATATTAAACATACCTTTACATTTAAACTTATTTTAAATGTTTTCCTTTGAAAACAAAAATTGTTTAAATAACTTAAAACTTTTACCATTTTAAAACTTGGTTTTATTTGTTAACCATTTTGCTTCTTTTTAAACAAATTATTTAAAATACTTTAACCTTGATTTGCTTTGCTAGAAAAAAAACTGTTACAAGTTCTTTTAAAAACAAATATTTGATTTTTTTTCCACGTTTTTTTTATAAAACTGAGCATGTTTTGTTTTCATAAAATCTTGAACCCAGCCTCGAAATACTCACCCGAGCTAACTCCCACCTTTCCCCGAGTTCCTCGCAAATCCCTCACAACTTCGAGGTCGACACGCTTCAAACTCGAGTTCGTACCGAGTTCCTGCTTCTTCCCCAAAACACCTACCAAAGGACAATTAAACAACCCCAAACGTGCAAGTGCACTACTGCTCCAGCCGCCTCCGATCGACGTTGCTAGCCTCACCAAGTCGACGACCATCTCACCCAATGCCCCGACCACCCAAAACATCGATAACTCCTCAAAAATAAAAATCGCGTACTCAAGCCCAAACCTGGAACACGAAAGCAATACCATCTCGAAACCTGGCAACAACTCCACCCCGCCGCTCCGACCACCTAAAGTCACGCGACTTCAACCACGACTTCAACACACCCTACTATCACCTCCCAATAGTTCGTGCAGCTCGATGCACTGAGGAGAACGAGACGATCAAAACTCGAACCTATGTTAAAACTAGGTTTACAGAACAAATCGAACAACCACCCTCACCACAGCGATGTTCCACCACCTCCACCATTTATCCTGTAGTCACTGACCACTCCACCATCACCACGAAGAAACTCGGCCTCTCCAGTTACGAAGATCATCAGAGATTACCCAATTTCCCATTTTTGTTCAACCCAAAACGGCACACTCATTTCTGAACTAAAAATTATAATTTTAGTTTTAAAAATCATGGTTTTGCATAAAGTTTCAACTTACATTCCTGGATTCGTGGATAAAGAAACTTGTATTTTTGAAAAATTTGAGGTTTGCTCAGTTCCTTTAGTTTCCAGAGCAATATACAAATGGTTTTAACTTAAATAAATTTTTAAATCTTAGTTCATGATCAAACAAACATCTTTTGTTTATATTCTATGTTCTAACAGTGAGTAGATAAAGAGATAGAGATTTTTTTTGTAAATCTGGGTTTTGAAAAAAAATAAGAACAGAGGCAATTCAACAATTACAGGCATACATACATTTATACATCAACATATATGCACAGGAGATTTCAACAATATACTTTTCAGATAAACACTTGCAACCATCTCGGATGTTTAAGTAAAAAAAAAGTTACTCACAGTGTTTTCCAGGAGAAGAAAACAGAGCTTGAATTTCTTTCTGCTTGCTGAACCCATTTCTTTGATTCTCTGGCTTTGATTTGATTTATGTTGTTGTTTAAGTTAAAAAAAATTTGTGTTAAGTTTAAGATGATATTACTTCAGTTTTATCAACTTGAAGAAATGAACTGAAAGGAGGAGATTGACATGTGAAAATGAAATATACAGGGTATGTTATTTTTATTTGTACTGGGTATATAATTTTGTTTAGTACAAGTTGATATGGTTTGTGTACAAGTTGATCAGAGATTTTATTTATTTTTCTTGTGGCTGATGGATGTTTGCATGGTGGCTGCATTTATTAGCTTTGTACAAACTCATATATTGTTTTTTTCATTTTGTTTGTACAAATATGAGATATTTTCTTTGGCTTCCTTTGCAAGCTTCATTTACATGCATATTCATTTGTTTACATACCTATATTTATTTTTGTTTACTTGTGTACATATATTCCTTCTTTCCTTTTGCTTTGTCTTTTGTTTGTATGTATTTAGTGTCTTTTTATTGAAGTGATGCTGCATTTATTATGTTTGACTTCTTTTATTTGTTTATGCCTAGATATGTACTATTGTTTTCTATATGTTTGAATACTTGATCATATTTGCCCATCTAAATTTGTTTGTATGCAAATGTATTTTCCATGTCTTGTGGCTTCATAGATATGTTTACTTGTTGTTATTATTTTCATTTATTTGTTTAGCTTAACAATACCTAGTTTATGTTTTACACAGCAACATATCAGAATGTACTTTTGTTTCTTGCTTTGCATACTTAATTTTATGTTTCCAGTTTTCCCTCTCTTTAGTCATATTACTTTGTTTTGTTTATTTATATTTTTAATTTGTTTGTTCGCACTTTATCATTGACAAAGCTTCTTTGTGGTGGCTAAGATGAAAACATTTAATGTTGATGTACTTTGTGTCTACACACTCAACTTATTATCTTTGTACATGAATATACATATATTTTTATAATTCGTCATTTATATATTCTTATTTCTATTTCTAAATTAAATGTTTATTTTTTTAATTTTTCAAAGCAAAATTTCCTTTACATTATTTATAGATCCCAATTCAAATTTAATTCAAATATATTTCTCATATTAAACTTGAAAAATTTAAACAACTTCATAATTTTTAATCAAAAATTAATTTATTTATCAATTTAAAATATAGTCTAAATCCGAGATCGTTACATGCTTACAAAAAGATTGACGGCGTGGATATAAAGGTGAGAAATCCTCATCGCTTTTGAAATTATATTTTGGTTATGTTAAAACAATCGCATTTATATCCTTATGACATATGAATGTTTATACCAACTTGATTGTTAATATATGAATGATGGTTTGGTTAGATAATTGAATTGTGATAATATATACTGTTATGGTATTAATAGTTAATGTTGGATTTGAAATCATATGTTATATGATTGGTTGAATGGATGTTAGGTTTGTGATAAATATGGATATTAGTTATGTTCATTTTTGATTTAGTGATCCCTTTGTTAATAAGACCATATTTAAGTGATATGAGATATTTTGGAAAAATAAGTCTCTTTTCATTTAGAAGTAACACTAAAGTAATAATAAAAGAGAATTTGAAATTTAAAGTGAAACGGGATTAAAAAGGATAGTTAAATTGAAATTGAATTTGAGATGAATAGTGAAATTGAAATTGAAATCGATTTTGAAAATTAAAAGTGAAATTAAGTTTGAATTTGAGTTTAAATTGAAATTAGATTTGAAACCTAAGTTTTAATTGAGCTTTATTTGAAGTTAGAATTGAAATTGAATTAAAATTGAATTGAAAGTGGAATTTACAATTTAATATCAAAATAATAGGAATAAAATAATATTACAATATGATAATAGTGAAAATTCATTTTAAAAGCATTTAAAGGTGAAAATATTGATATAAAATGATTTGTGATGATTTTATAAGAGATAAAATCCAATTTGAATAGATTATTTCAAATATTGAAAAATAAGTTAAAACTAGGTGCGTCGCGCAGCGGTAATTCGCGATTTCGCGCTGGAAAGTTCAAATGAATGTGTAGAGTGAAATATAGCTCGCAATTCTTCAAGACAAAAAAATTCTGGACTAGTATATCTATATCTTCTAAACAAAGAAAGAAAATCAAAGTTTCTTTGAATAGATTTGAATTAAGTCCAAATCAGTTTTCTAGAAAAATCGCGCTAGTGCAGTTAAGTGATCATAACAGTAAATCTGTTTGTGTGACGACTCGCAAATCCGTACCCTTTGAATCGACAATAATCCACACATGTACGACCCAAAAAGCAAAAACTGACGGAAAGTCAAGAGAAAGAAAAGAAGAGAGAAGAAGAGAAGAGAGAAAGAGAGAAGATAGAACCAAACAGAACAATACAGAATCTCTCGTCGCAGCGGAAAATATATAATATCATATCAATGATCTTTATAAAACAGAAACTGTATATATACACATTAATCAGAGTTCAATAATCAATCAATAGTTATCAGCTTGGACAGTTATAGTAACTTGTCCTTACAAAAGCCGATAATAAACAACAACTAACAAAGCACAGTGGATAATCAATAATCAAAACAGATACGCATATACGAAATGAAGATCTCCAGCTCTCCTGCTGAAGCTCCAAAGGCATCAAATCTAGACCTGTAAATTTACTCGGTCTGACCCGAGCATTGAATGGGAAGAATGCCCGGATCAGTCTGGTAAACCAGCGTAAGAAACACACTCAACTGAATTTATTAAATTACCAAACTTTTCCTTAGTTTTCAAAACAAAAGTATCTCGTAAGACAAGTCCACACATAAACACGGACATGTTTTTACCTTACGATAACTAAAACATATCATATCAAATCCCATGTTATATTATAGTAGTGTCTACTATATACTAATAATACTAATCATAGCCAGAATTGTTACATTGATTAAATTCCAGCATATAGCCCAATTGGGCAATACAATCAAAATGGCAAACACGTAGTGGAGTTTGGATTTCCATACAAATGACTAGGTGAATGGACTACCTACAGGCAGTACATCTCTAGAAAATGTACCGAGGACCATCACTAAGGATCCTCTACCAACACAAGACCGGCCGACCTCTATAACTAGATGGTATCGAATATATCATCCTCCGATCGTTACCGACCTTTACCGAGGGCCCTCATAGCATACAAACCACAATAATCAGACACACGACGTCATAGCGTGTAAAGATATATCTAGAAGAGGATGATCATATCCTAATGGGAACGACCCGCTTAGCCCTGCTGCATCTAACCCTGTTTTGGTCATTTCCGGTTGATGAGGCTAGAGGTAACGATTACCTTTCACAAAGCACAATCACATCACTTAGAATACCACACGGCCATTTCCATTGACTACTAATTGTCTTTCACAAAAATACAACCCTTAAGCTCATATGTCTCAAGGAGGGTGTTAAGCTAAGAGAAGTTGCCTACTCCGCCGCCACTGATGTACGTTTGTAAAAACCAATGTACATAATCTATAGAAATGCAATGCCAGACAAACATCCATACAAGTTGTCCAGGAACAGGACAAACCGTAGGTACTTTTCTACCACATCCTATTGGGAAATCCCTAAGATTAGTAGCGAATAGTCCTTGCATTGGATATTTCATAATGAAGAGACCACTGCTACTGGATGTATATTGGGATTTTAACCCCAAACGATCAACAAGCAGTCCCCCACTATGAAACTCCGAAATATCAATATCATCACAAGCAACCTGCGCAATCGTCGCATATACGTTGGTCCGAAGTGGTTTTCGGATAAACCGATCCCAGTCTCTTCGCACCAACAACGCAAAAGCGTTTCTCAACCTCACACAGCAACTAAGTCTCATAGACTTATCACGTTTCCAACTTTCAACTTGCTATCCTTCGAGCTAAGAAGGAAGCTCGATAGATTGGAGTAATACTCCGCACTATACGAATCAACATCCTCAACACAAATGATAATCAAGCTTACACAGAAGGCTACGTACTAAGTGTACGACTAAATAGTTCCCACATCAAGTCGAGGAACTAAAATTATGGCCAAGTCTAATAGTGGGTTATTTAACTATCAAAGTAAACAAACAAATATTCAGCACTATAACAATCACTAGGCCCTTTTAATTAATCTTTTATTAATTAAATTGCTTGCCAAATATTCACTTCAAATTATCTTTAAAAAGATATATTCTCAAAACATTTCACTTCATATTGGAAAACATTTCCGTATACTTATTTAATGATAAGTAATTCATGAATCGATTTATTTTCAACACGTAGAAAATATTACATATACTTAAATCACGATTAAGTATACACTTTATTCTTTAAGGAAAACATTCTCTTTAAACACATTTATTTGGGTCAAAAAAAATGTTGTGTAAAACATCGTTACGACAACCCAAAATCAATAGTATAGGGATTCGAAAATAAGATAGATATATAAATCCCAATAATATACAAAATATTTCCTTTCGGAAATCATCTACTATAACAATAGTGTTATAGTACATCATTTCCTTATACTTTTCGAAAACATCTATTTCAACAATGGATGTTGAAATCTTGGTTTCGATCCTTAACACATTTTAAAACATCTTTAAACCGTTTTTAAATCCATTTAAAATATCACTTCCAAAACATTTATTTAATTCAAAAGGTTATTCACTTGAAAAGCATATCATTTTATTCAATATATAATTCACTGTCCAAAATCGTGAATATACTTCTCTTATCCAAATTCAACACTTCTACATATTTAATTAAAGGATTATCCACTGTCCAAAATCGTGAATATATCTCCTTTAATAAGCATTTACCTATCAAATTCAATTGATTTCGAATTTATAAAACAATGTTTATAAACTCCATTTATATTTCATAAAAACTTCAAGTTATAAAATCTTTTTATTTACCAATTCCATTTATAACTCCAAAAATCCAATTTCCAATTATTTACACAATTTCAAATATTAAATTAACAATTTAATCATCCAATTAAATCTAGATGTTCGAAATATAAGTTATTCGACATATAAAATTTACTTGTGCATATTTAAATATCGAATTTCAAATGACGGAAATTCTGGTTCGTTACATTCTCCCCTACTTAAAAGAATTTCGTTCTCGAAATTACCTAGTAAGAAAAAAATCACAAAATCAATTAACTTTTCAAAACAATTCGTTCAAACTAGATTTACCAACATCATTTAAACATTTTAACTTTTCTCAAAATCATTTAGTTAAACTTCCTACATAAACATTAATAAGTATTCAAATCATACAAAGTTCTCTTAAAACCAACCAATATCATTTAACTTTCAACTTAAAATCAAAATTTAGTTTTCACAAGTTTTCCCAAAAAATTTCTAACGCCTTAGATTTTCAAAAAAATTCGCCATAGTCTCCTTTGCGCGGTTCGATCCGAAAAAATAACAATATATATATATATATATATATATATATATATATATATATATATATCACAAATATGCATCTCATCATAAAGGATGAGGCATCCCGAAGGGAAAAAAGTGTAAAAGTACGATATGTAATCCGAGATATGTACCATATATATTATTAGCGAGCATATATGGCTAATATAGCGTGAAAGCGAGCTCCAAAAAGCGATGCAAGCGCCATCCGCACCTACTATACACTCAAAAACAAATGAGAACATGTATATATGAAAGTAATATCAATATACAACATATACCAACAATTATATATGCCAATATAGCAAATGCCATCAATAAACAACAAATCCAACCATCAACCAACTATCATCCAAATAACATCCATAGCCAAATCAATATAGATTCACTTCTCGTTAATATTCATTGAATTGATTTTCAATTTAAGTCACATTTGATTCATTAACATTGGATTTTACTAACATTCATTCATTCATATTCAATTAGTTTACATTCACTAATTCATATTCAAATTTGTTCACTTCCAATTCAAATCAATTATTTACCTTTCAATTTTATTAATTCAATTCCATGTGAATTTCTATAAAATCAACTAACAACCATCTAATTAACCAATGTATAACCAACATCACCAAATTTACTTAATTTACTTTACTTCGACACATTCAATTTCGTTCCACGCTTTTAACTTCAAAATGGTTTAACATTCAATTGACTTTCCTTCAATTATTCAATCCACAACTTCTTAACTTAAGTTTTATTCAATTCTATCTTATAACTTTTTTTGTACTTAAGTCAAATTCATATCACTATTCAAATTCAAATTTTGTTTTACTTAACAAAATAGTTTAACCATTTTAACTATTAGTTTTACTTACCTTTTCACATTTTATAAGTTATACAACTTATTCATTCATAATTAAGCGAACATCTATCTAAGTTCACTTCCGTTCACTAAACTCATTCTTTATAATTTCAAATCCAATTCACTTTATTAAATTTCCTTTAGTTAAATTTAAAATCATATATTTATTATGCTAACTCAAATTTATTTTAACTTTACTAAAGTAAAATCTTTATTATTTCATATTATAAGTCCAAAACTCATTTCACTTATATTTATCAATTTCAACTAGGATTTTAAATCAAATTTGTTTATTACAACAAAACTTCAATTTCAATTTACTATTGGTAGCAAATCCATCACACAGAAACTCGAAAATGATACTGATAATGCTGCAGTCATCACCATTATTATTTCCCAGCAACAGTAGTGAATTCAGTGCTTTTTATTCTTTTATATTTACAAATCACATTTATAAATCTTTTACTTATATAATTTCACTATTTCACTTTAATTATATAAGATTCATTCCAACTTCTTTTATCTTATTAGATTTATAATAATATAATATCCTTAACTTTTGAAAAAAAACTTTCAAAATCAACGGGATTCAAATTTCACCAATTCTTAGTTTAATCCATTTTTATTTATAACTCATATTTATAAATATACTCATATAGTTTCACTTCTTATATATAAGATTATTTCACAATTGTAAATCATATTAATTATAATTCAATACTTATAATTCATTTGCTTATACAATTTATTCTTTTACAATTGTTGTTTTTATTTAGATTATTCAAACATCTTTATTAACTTATATATATTTACATTTTCAAGCAACCAAACAATCAATTTATATACACTTTAATAATTTTGAAAAATTATTCCCTTTATATATAAAATATAATCGAGGTAAAATTATTTCATTTACCAAATTTAAAATAATACTATGTCGACTTGCCTCGTTTAAGTGTTCGGAAATCCCTATCGATAATATGGCGTCCCACATACCGGCCAGAATTCACAAACAGCTCAACGGATAAGTAAACACAATATAAAACATTTTTTATATTCACTAACAAATACGCACTCATATATATAATACACTCAACTCAATCTAGGGTGCTACTGTCCCTATCTATACTGAGTACACATCAAAGCCTAGTAATATACAAAATCTAAGCTTTGATACCACGTGTGACGACCCACAAATCCGTACCCTTTGAATCGACAATAATCCACACATGAACGACCCAAAAAGCACAAACTAATGGAAAGTCAATAGAAAGAAAAGAAGAGAGAAGAAGAGAAGAGAAGAAAGAGAGAAGATAGAACCAAACAGAACAATACAGAATCTCACAACGCAGCGGAAAATATATAATATCATATCAATGATCTTTATAAAACAAAAAATGTATATATATACACATCAATCAGAGTTCAATAATCAATCAATAGTTATCAGCTTGGACAGTTATAGTAACCTGTCCTTACAAAAGCCAATAATAAACAACAACTAACAAAGCACAGTGGATAATCAATAATCAAAACAGATACGCGTATACGAAATGAAGATCAGCAGCTCTCCTGCTGAAGCTCCAAAGGCATCAAATCTAGACCTGTAAATATACTCGGTCTGACCCGAGCATTGAAACGGAAGAACGCCCGGATCATCTGGTAAACCAGCGTGAGAAACGCACTCAACCGAATTTATTAAATTACCAAACTTTTCCTTAGTTTTCAAAACAAAAGTATCTCGTAAGACAAGTCCACACATAAATATGGACATGTTTTTACCTTACGATAAATAAAACATATCATATCAAATCTCATGTTATATTATGTAGTGTCTACTGTATACAAATAATACTAATCATAGCCGAAATTGTTACATTGATTAAATTTCAGCATATAGCCCAATTGGGTAATACAATCAAAATGGAAAACACGTAGTGGAGTTTGGATTTCCATACAAATGACCAGGTGAAGGGACTACCTTCCAGCGGTACATCTCTAGAAAAATGTACCGAGGACCATCACGAAGGATCCTCTACTAACATAAGACCGGCCCACCTCTATAACTAGATGGTACAGAATATATCATCCTTTGGTCGTTACCAACCTTTACCGAGGGCCCTCATAGCATACAAACCACAATAATCAGGTACACGACGTCATAGTGTGTAAAGATATATCTAGAAGAGGATGATCATATCCTAATGGGAATGACCAACTTAGCCCTACTGCATCTAACCCTGTTTTGGTCATTTTCGGTTGATGAGGCTAGAGGTAACGGTTACCTTTCACAAAGCACAATCACATCACTTAGAATGCTACACGGCCATTTCCGTTGACCACTAATTGCCTTCCACAAAAATACAACCCTTAAGCTCATACGTCACAAGGAGGGTGTTAAGCTAAGAGAAGTTGCCTTCTCCGCCACCACTGATGTACGTTTGTAAAAACCAATGTACGTAATTTATAGAAATGCAATGTCAGACAAACATACATATAAGTTGTCCAGGAACAGGACAAACCGAAGGTACTTTCCTACCACATCCTGTCGGAAAATCCCTAGGATTAGTAGTGAATAGTCCTTGCATTGGATATTTCATAATGAAGAGACCACTGCTACCGGATGTATATTAGGATTTTAACCCCAAACGATCAACAAGCAGTCCCCCACTATGAAACTCCTAAATATCAATATCATCACAAGCAACCTGCACAATCGTCGCATATACGTTGGTCCGAAGTGGTTTTCGGATAAACCGATCCCAGTCTCTTCGCACCAACAATGCAAAAGCGTTTCTCAACCTCACACAACAATTAAGTCTCATAAACTTATCACGTTTCCAACTTTCAACTAGCTATCCTTCGAGCCAAGAAGGAAGCCCGATAGATTGGAGTAATACTCCGCACTATACGAATCAACATCCTCAACACAAATGATAATCAAGCCTACACAGAAGGCTACATACTAAGTGTACGACTAAATAGTTCCCACATCAAGTCGAGCAACTAAAATTTTCACCAAGTCTGATAGTCGGTTATTTAACTATCAAAGAAAACAAAAAAATATTCAGCACTATAACAATCACTAGGCCCTTTTAATTAATCTTTTATTAGTTAAATTGCTTGCCAAATATTCACTTCAAATTATCTTTAAAAAGATATATTCTCAAAACATTTCACTTCATATTGGAAAACATTTTTGTATACTTATTTAATAATAAGTAATTCACAAATCTATTTATTTTCAACACTTAGAAAATATTACATATACTTAAATCACGATTAAGTATACACTTTATTCTTTAAGGAAAACATTCTCTTTAAACACATTTATTTGGGTCAAAACAAATGTTGCGTAAAACATCGTTACGACAACCCACAATCAATAGTATAGGGATTCGAAAATAAGATAGATATATAAATCCCAATAATATACAAAATATTTCCTTTCAGAAATCATCTACTATAACAACAGTGTTGTAGTCCATCATTTCCTTATACTTTTCGAAAACGTCTATTTCAACAATGAATGTTGAAATCTATGGTTTCGTTCTTTAACACATTTTAAAACATGTTTAAACCGTTTTTAAATCCATTTAAAATATGACTTCCAAAACATTTATTTAATTCAAAAGGTTATTCACTTGCAAAGCATATCATTTTATTCAATATATAATTCACTGTCCAAAATCGTGAATATACTTCTCTTATCCAAATTCAACACTTCTACATATTTAATTAAAGGATTATCCACTATCCAAAATCGTGAATATATCTCCTTTAATAAGCTTTCATATTTACTTATCAAATTCAATTGATTTTGAATTTATAAAACAATGTTTATAAACTCCATTTATATTTTTTAAAAACTTCAAGTTATAAATTCTTTTTATTTACCAATTCCATTTATAACTCCAAAAATCCAATTTCCAATTATTTACACAATTTCAAATATTAAATTAACAATTTAATCATCCAATTAAATCTAGATATTCGAAATATAAGTTATTCGACTTACAAAATTTACTTGTGCATATTTAAAATTAATTAAATATCGAATTTCAAATGACAAAAATTCTGGGTCGTTATCGTTTGAATGAACATTTTTAATTATGAAAAAATATGGAATAAATCTATTTAAATAGTTTAAAAGAGATTTGGATTGGAAAATATGAATTTTCAAATATTAAAAAGTTGCTTAAAATAAACAAGCTTATATAGCACTTTCCGTTGCACTTTTATGCTGCGAATTCCATAACTTTTTGAATGTGAGTTTAAACGTAACAATTTTTCCTGGAATCAATTATGAATGTTTTTAAAAGGAAAATTATGCATTTGAAAGATAATTTGAAATCTTTATAATCAATTCCAAAACATAGTTGATAACTGAGTATGCGAAAACGACTAGTACATTTGTCCTGCTTGTGAGATCTGGGAAGATAAAACAAGGTGTTTAACAAAGATTAGGGATGGAGCAAACAATGCCCTGAAATTACCTGGTCTATGTTTTCTTTTCTTAGGTGAGGGGTGAAACAGATTGAAAGGAAAGGCCGGATGCTCTAAGATAAAAAGATTATATTAAGTTTTCCAAAATAAAAGAAGATTGGTATTTTCCAAAATTTAAGCAATCTCCAAAATGAATGATTTCTATGGTCCTATTTACTCAAAAATGTTTGCTCAAATTGATTTAGGGTTTATCGTAAATGATGTCTTAAATAACATTGTTTTTGACCCACCTAAAAGTTAAGGAATTTGGATCGAGAGTTAAGTAAGGAAATTTGAAATATTATCCAAAGCAAAAGAATAAATTACTTGGAATTATTCTAAGTCAAAAGGAAGAGATTTCGAAATCATCCGAAAAGAATTTAAGTGAAAATAGACTTAATAAATCCTATATACTCATATTCACTTTTTATAGATAATTGGATTTCGAAGGAACCGGGGTTGGATTTGGGTGATTCCTATTCGGAAACCACTTCGAACCAATGTATACGTTCAAATGTGAAGACATGTTGAAGATGATAATTATTGAAGGCCATGGATCTTCATAGCGTGAGGACTTCTTATTGACTCGCTTTGGGTAGGCCTCATTATAGAGTTATATATAGAAGTGGTCTCCTTATTGTGGAGATTTTTTGGATTATGAGGACTACTCGCTACTCGTAGTAGTAGGAAAGTGCCTTCGGTTTGTCTTGTTCCTGGACAACTTGTACGGACATTTGTCTGACATTGCATTTCTAAAGATTACGTACATTGTTTTTTACAAACGTACATCAGTGGTGGTGGAGAAGGAAACTTCTCTTAGCTTAACACCCTCCTTGAGACGTACGAGCGCAAGGGTCGTATTTTTGTGGAAGGCAATTAGTAGTCAACGAAAATGGTAATGTGGCATTCAGAGATGAGATATGTGCTATGTGAAAAGGTAAACGTTGCCTTAAGCCTCATCAAACCGAAAATGACCGAAACAGGATTAGATGCGGCAAGGCTAAGTAGGTCATTCTCAAGTAGGGTATGATCATCCCATTCTAGATATATTTCTTCCTTCTATGACGTTCAGGATGTAGATTAATGTGATGTATGGAAACGAGTGCTCGGTTATAGGTCGATAAAGACCGGGGGATGACATATTCAGTGCTATTTAGTTATAGAGGTAGGTCGGTCTTGTATTGGTAGAGGAGCTTTGTGATGATTCCTCGGGACATCCATCTAGAGGTGTACACTTTCGAAAGGTAGATCCTTCACTTGGTCATTTGTATGGAAATCCATTCTCCAATAAGAACCTATGATTTTGTTTGTAGAGCCTAGTATGTTGGAATTTCATAATGGTAACAATTTCGGCTAAGATTAATAAGTTTATTTGCAAATGTTTTCAAAGAATTTCATTAGTAATAATATCAAATGTTTTGATATAAAAGTGCATTAGTTATCATAAGGTAAAAATCCGTTCGTGTTTATGTGTGGGCGCGATCTTATGAGATAATCTTTCTTTTCAAAAGGATTTTATTCAAAGGCTGATATATGACATTGTCATTTATTATTGAGTTTTTCTCACGTTGGTTTATCATGTCTGGTCCGGGTATTTTCAATATTCGAGTAAGATTCGAGCAGTTTCAGGTGTAGTCGAAGACGGTTGGAGTTTCCAGAGGAGAGCTAGAGATATTCATCTACGTATAGACATTATCCGCTATGCTTAGTTTGATTTAGTTTGATGTTTGTCAGCAAATTGTAAGGATAAATGTTTATAACTATGTAAGCTGAATTTAGGTTAGACTCTGATATATGTATTTTAGAAGTTTTCCACTGCAAAGATATTTGTCCAATAATATATGTTATTCCATTCATATGAGATTCTGTTCTGTATATTTTTCTTTATTATCCTTGATCATCCACAATTCTGTACAATTAGGGTCTGACATGTGTGGTTTATTGTCGGCACAAAAGCTACCAAATTGCGGGTCATCGCATTAATTAACCTAATTAATTAAATCATTACCCTAATCACCCTTCCCCCTTTTCCCCAAGTCAACTTTTTACTTCTGTGAGCGCATGCATACAACCCAACCCCCAAACTTGCATACACACACTGACATGGAGCTCCACTCCACAAAATCAATCGCCAATGCCATCAATGATCTTCTCTTCGCCCGAGCTTCACGACACACCCAACAATCCTATGCTCAATTGCCTTTTATTGCGTTCGACCTGTAGCCTTGATGTCCTCGACCATAGCGTAGCATACCACCAAGGGCAACTACCACGCCCCGACCAATGTCAAACAACTTCTCTCGCCGCCACCAGCTCAATGGCAACTTTACTAATTGTCCCACGTCTCCTTCTAAACACGCACCATATCTAAACACGTCCATGAGCTCTCCTTCACACGGCAATCCCTTCCCTATGGCCTATTGTTTGCACAAAAAATGGGCAAACACCTCCAAGTCGTATGAATTAGTTGGTTTTACGTTGTTTCTAGTGATTTGGGTGATTTACGCAAATATATAAAAAGCAGGGGTTAAACTATAAAAGACACACAGATTTATAGTGGTTCGGTCAGAACGTGCCTACGTCCACTTTATATGTTATTCTCCTTTTCTATTCAGATTACAAGTACAAAGCTTTGATTACAAGTAACTGAAAGTTGTTTGAAAGTTCTATCCGTGCTTGAGCTCTCAAACTTGTCTGCCATTGTTGTACCCCTGCCCCTCTATTTATAGAGTGAGGCTGGGGGCAGGGGTCTTGGATATATATAGCTGCTGACGGGCCTGGGCTGTTGCAATATGACCCAGCAAAGTTGGTCTGGAATGCCTTGGTCCGGTAGTATTGTGGTCCGGTAGAGCTTGGTTTGGTGGTGAATGGATGGGGCTTGGTCCGGCCATGCTTTGGTCCGGTAGTCGATGGAGGTTGTTTGGCTCGGTGGTGGTTGGTCTGGCTAGGACTTGGAGACGAGCTGGTCCGGTAGTAGCAGGGAAGTGGATTTGGACCGGTGGAGGTTGGTCCGGTGGTAGGAGCGTGATTTGGAGTTTGGACCGGCAGTAGGTTGGTTCGGTCATGGGACCGGATCGGTGTTGGATGGAGAGGCTTTGGACCGGTGACGGTGGGTTTTGAACCGGTGATGAGGTGGTCGGTTCTGTAGTGCGTAGGAATGGGGTTGGTTCGGTGATGGGTGGCTTGGCAGGGATATCCTTACTCTGGTTCGGTGAAGGCACGCCCAACACCTATCTCCACTTTAATCACCATTAAACCTAAACCCTAGCTCGGCCAATAAAAGTCGAGCATCACCAATAGTCGTCGCACCCAACTTCGCAGAAACCGATGAAGCCCTTTGCTCACACGATCCCAATGGATCCAAGATCGGCTTCATTCATTTCTTATTTCTCTCAAACAATTGAAAGAATGGGAGAAAGAGTGGCGGTATGTTTTATAAAGTGAAGAAAGAAAAAAAGAGGAAAATAATGAAAGGGTTAGGTCCAGGAGGTATTTATAGTAAACAAAATTATTATATTTAATTCTCTTAAGATAATTTTCGAACGTTCAGAGCTCGCATGATCACATAAGATGGTCGATCGCTTCGAAAATCATCGGCACACAACAGCTTAATGTTTCGGTTCCAGTGACAATAATTTCGTCAAAATTCGAGACAATGCCCCAAGATGATAATTTCACATGTTAATTAAAAAGTTATTATTAAAACAAGTTTAATCACTTTAATCAAATAATAATTTTTTTACCATTATCATTTATTATTAAAAAAGAGTTTAAATAGGCTTATTAAATAAATTTTATTACCTTAAGTCCAACATTTATATATCGGATTAATTCCAATATTTAAATATAAAGCATTCAAAATTCTAGGTTGTTACATGGGCCGAGTGCTAGCTGATCTAGGTCTCGACTGGGCCTTGCTGTGTTGGCTGGCTTAATTATACTTATAGGAAATTTGGGTAACAAGTTGTATTGCATTTTTAGTTTTGTACGTTGAGGATTTGCTATTGATGGTTACAAAATACCAATGTTATAATTTGTGAAAGCTTGTTGTCCAATATTTTTTTGATGAAATTTTAGGAAAGGCATTCTTTATACAAGATATAAAGTTCTACAGAGCTAGAATAGAAGGTTATTGGGATTGTCCAAATCAGTGTACATACATACCATACTAAGAAGATTTAGTATGAAAAATTCCTAAGCGCAATGTTTAAGTGCGACATGAAATTGTTCATTATAAGAGAGTCCCCTATCTACGCATAAGGAGAGAAAGCCTATGAATAGGATTCCTTTTGTATTAAAATTAGGATGCACCATCTACATTATGCTATGTATTGGGCCAGATGTCGCTTTTGTATTATGTGTATGTTGGCATCAGTAATGGTCACCAACACCCGTTGTATGGAAGCATCAATATCCAATCGCAGATCATAGATAGCATCTAATGTAGAGAATATAATATGAAGAACAAACAAACTAAAAATGGAAGCAAGTAAAAAGAGAAGATTTGTAGTGGGTAGGCTAACTTCGGCCTATCTCCACTCTAGAATAATCTATTTTATTATATTGTAGTTTACTTAAAGTTACAATCCGAAATCCAAGACTAAAATTGGCAGAGTGTAGCCTAGGTTGAAGATAGAGAGAAGTAGAAAGAAGATCAAGAAGGTTCATTTTCTAATGCTATGCTTGTTGTATTTATAAGGGAAGACATGCACGGATCGAGCTGAACTTTCAGTAGAAGAACCTCCAAGCCATAACGAGGTCACACAATAATTTTCATGCCTATTCGGGCCCAGAATAGGGATTGGCCCTGATCCCTATTTTGGTATCCAAATGGGGTACTATCCTTTTGGGGATTCCCCATGGTGTTAGCTAATTACCCTCCAAATTTTGTGCCATGTAGATTACGCTTTGTGAGATATCACATTTTTCGTGAAGTAGTGTTGCATGTATTCTGATCTCAACCGATCCCTTTAGAGGGATAGGGACCGATCCCTCCAAATTATCCCATTTGATGTGATATCCCTATACGGTGTACCACATGTTGTAGTAAACTAGTTCTCTAAATTTCATGCCAATTGGATGTATAGATGTTGAGATATTGACCGATCATTGATGTAAATCCAACTAAACCAATCCTGAATAGGATAGGGGTAGATCCCTAGATAGGGATAGAGGTCGATCCCTCCAAACTCTTCCAATGATATGTGATCCCTAGGGGAGCTTCTCCTTATTGTATTATGCTTAGCCTTCAAGTTTCATGCCAATTGGATTAGCAAAACTTGAGTTATTGATCAATCTTTGCTTCAATATGAGTTATCCTCTATTTTTAGTCGATCCTTATTGAGGGAAGAAGGTCGATCCCTCTTGCCTCATCCTTTTAAGGTGCGACCCCTAGGGTAGGCTCCTTAAGGTCCCTACATCTTACTCACAAAATTTCATATGTATTGGACTTATGGATTTTGAGATATTGATTGTTTTCCATTGAGTTGAATTTGTTTGGCTGAAATATGTCGATCCCTTCTGTATAATACCTTTTATATGAACCCTTTTATGTTGATGGCTTTCTTAGGTGAAGTAATTTGCTCATAACTCGAGCATACAAGCTCCAAATGAATTAAAATTTGAAATGTAGCCTCATAGGGCCTTCCTTGTCACTTTTTACCAGTTTCACCCAGTTTGGAACAAAAGTTGAGGATATGTACCGACCCCCTAGGGGAAGGGACATACAGCAATCCCCTACTTGGGGGTGGTACTAATCCATACTTAGAATATTCTGGAGAGTCTATATCTTGGTCATGGTTGATTGTCACTTCATACCATTACTTGCATTCGATTTCTAGACCTCACAATCATCACTCTAGGCCACTGGCTTTGATAATCATGAAGTCTATTAGGTTAAATCTGCTTGTATACTGCCTTGGAAAAAGTTGAATTGACAATGTAGTTAGCCAATATCAATCAAATCACAGTGAAAATCAATGGATAACAGTTAAGATCTTCCTAAAGTATTTGAGAAATGCTAAGGATTTGTTTCAAATATATAAAAATATCAAACTCTTTATAAAGGGATACTAAGACTCGAGTTTTCGAAGTGATGTCGATGATAGAAAATCAATTTAGGTTTCATATTTTCCCTCAATGGAGGATTGTTAGTCCGAAAAGTTTCAAACAAGAGGTTGTGGCTAATTTAACCATGGTGGATGAGTACATCATTTTAAATGATGGTGACAAAGATGCAATGTGGTGGCGTAAAGAGCTAGGTGTGATCCTAAGCATTAAAGGTTCGATGTTATGCGACTGTAAAGATTTCTAAGGAGGAGCTCATAGGAAGTAAAGGCACATCCTCTGTAAGTTCCACATGATAAGATAGTTTATCAGTGACGGGTGGATATTAATCGAGAGACAAGGGATTATGTACTTATGATTGTCAGGAATAATCACAGAATGACTCAACATGAATATTACATAGGTTGGTACGGCTAAGTCATTAGAAGATACCATGTAACGACATGTAGTAGTCTCTAAACTTGAGAGTACTTTGATCTTAATTACTTGATTGTACTTTAACTATGGTCGATCATATGACATCAAAATCATTGTTGAGAATATGTTAAACTACTTAAGGTGAAATATTACATAAGAGAGGATTCGTCTTCTTCATTATAGAAGGTTAGCATCATTGTAAATAGTAGTCAACTTAAAGTAGAAATCAACCCAAGGACTTCGAACTTTAAAGTGGTTTATGCAATTAAGTATGGATATTGTTGGAGTTTTTGACCATTGACCAAACTGTATAGATCTTAGTGATATAGTAATGATTAAAAAAACTGCATAAAATATTATTACAAAGATGCAGCTTAATAAAGATGCGAAAATGGATTTCGTCTAAATGATCTATAAGCAAATGAACTCGTGCTCGATACTGAACTTTAGCAAAGTTTTATAGGCTTTAGTATTTAAATTGTTTAAATATTACAAAGATTGAGTTTATACCAAGAAGTCAACACAAATGTTAGTTAATTTCCAAGACCAGCTAATTTAAACTAATTTATAAATGTTATAAATCAACAATAAAATTATTACAAAAGATATATAATATTTTATGCAATTTAATTATTTATACGAGGCCATAAATCAATTAAAATTATATATAATTGTTCTATAATATTTTAATTAATATATAAGCTTAATTAATCAATTTATGCTTGGTACATTAATTAAGCCTAATATCATGGATGTCCATGATAGAGGCATATAATGGAGAAAAAGGGAGTTTTTTTTACAAAGCTTCTTGCTCTAGATTAGATCATGATTTAAAAAAAATGAAAATGTTGAGATATAATATTAATTTATGGCTATAAATTATCCTATCTTCTCTCATTTAAAGCATACAAGAGAATACAAACCCAGCCACCATTAAAATTAGGTGAACTAATGTATTGCATAACGAGATCAAGGAGAATGAATGGCAATTCAAACAGGAATAACTAGCAACCAACATGTTGACAACTAATAGATTTAAGGTACATATTTCTTTAAACAATACATTGTAACGACCCCAAATTTTCGACCTAAAAAATTTGACATTAATACGTTCACTGTAGAAATGCCGAGCAATCGAACGTCGGAAATTTTTGATTGTTCGGGTAAAGAAGAAAAGAGGTAGAAGAAGAAACAGAAAACAAAATACAGAATCTCACATTCGCAGCGGATTAAAATATAATATCACATAATAGCATTTATACAAAGGAAAACTATATTTGTCAATTTATATACAATACATCAGAGTACAACCATGCACACATAAACTAGACAGTTATAGTTAACTTGTCCCAGAAAACAACTCCAATATATAGCAGAATATACTCCATATGTTCCTGCCATCCAGCTCGCCACCTGAGCTCTAGAGCGTCCTAACATGAAAATCTGATATACTCGGTCTGACCTGAGCATTACAAATAATAACACCCGGGCCAGGCTGGAACTAGCATGAGTAAACTCAAATAATTCGAAATACTAAGCTATATAACTTATATGAATACCAGGGTAACTCGTACTTTTCTATGAGTTGTTAACTTGTTATGGTCAATCACTTATCACAAAACAATATCTAAGAACTGTTACTTCGTGTAAAAGGCCATGTTACTTAAGTTATTCAATTCCAGCCTATTTGGTTCTAAAATCAAATCTATAAAAAAATTATTGTAGATTACTAATCGAAGTGGTTTCGGGTATTTGCTGATACCCGATCTCGGTCTCTTCAAATCCAATGTCATCTCTAATTCAAGTTGTTTAAGTGAATACAATTTAATTATAAATACAGGATGTCACGTTTACATAGCAATTCATTATCGATAGATAACCCACAATATCACAGTTCAACCCAATATATCATATCACAGTACATTACAAGTTATCAGACTAGATATTAATCCAATCATTCAATACAATTCAATCATCCATAAGCAAGATCAATTTATCACCATTTCTAATTAATTTAACTTAAACCAAATAAATTAATCTCTTATGATCCTACTTAATTAACATTAATTAATTACAAACATTTGTAATTATTTTAATTAACTAATGACATTAATTAATCATCCTTAATTATCCATCTTAAGTAATTATCCTCAATTACTTACATTAATTAATTATTCCTTAATTAACCATATAAATTAATTAACCTTTAATTAATTATATTAATTAATTAACCCTTAGTCATAAATTAATTAACCTTTTATTAATTAAGTAACCTTTAAATAATAATTAATTAATGTTTAAATAAATTAATTATCCTTTGATAGTTAAATAATTAACCTTAAATTACATTAACAAAATAACACTTTAATTACTTACATTAAGTAATTATCCTTTAATCACTTGATTAATTTAAAATAATTAATTTTAAAACCGTTGAGAAAACCAAAATTTAAATAAAAACAATTTCTACTTAAAAGAATTGGTTTAAGAAAATCGTTCAAATTTGATTTCTTTAACTTTTAAAAACTTGTTTTATACTATACACTAACCCGAGTCTACTCGAGTCCACACCCGAGCCAAATGCTAGATTTTCCGAGCTAATACCCGTGACACTTGCGAACCCACCTTCCTTCGAGACAAACACATGCAAACTTCGAGCTCGACCCGAGCATCTACTTTCTTCCCCGAACACCCAAAAACACCAGATACAAGTGATACTTCGTGCACGTGCACAGAATGCTCGACCATCTCCGATCGACTACGCTGCCATCTACAAGTCATCTATGATCTACTCGATTAGCCCGAGTACCCAGATCGGTCAATTCGTCTGAAAATCAAAATCGAGCACTCGATCAAATTGGAACCCAAAAACCCGATCAGCCAAAAAATCCTCACGCTGACGATCCCAACCATCTGAGACCACGCCATCACGATAAGAGCTGCATCATTCATCTACGTTTCTAATCCTCTTGGTCTGGTCGCCTCCGATTCAGCCTCAACGACGAAATCACCCCAAGAACCACCTCGACCAAAACTCGGCATAAAACCCTAAATCAACGTCAACTATCCACCTCGATGATCTGAAATTCCTGTGATCATTTTTCCCATGATCCCTATTCTTCTAGCTACCACCAGACTCAAGCTCGATGAACATCACCTCGCCGTTCGCCGAAATTTGATGCAAAACCAAAAACTGATCATCTCAAGATATCTCGACATATACAAACTTAAAAATCATGAAACCATTTTCTAAAATCATTATTTTCTAATACAAACTCGATTATGAAATCCAAACACAAATTTATGGTCAATGAATTTTGACTTATATTTGATTTCTACTGTAATTTATCATTTTTGAAATAGTTACTTAATATAAATTCCTGAAACCATTTTTACAATTGATGTTATAGACTTACAATCAAATTTCATTTAGAGATCAAAGCCTAAAAAGAATTAGAGGAAGAGTTTTTGGATTTTGAATATATTTTGAAACCTGTAATCAATAGCAGAGGCATATTTTCCTGTTCCTAGACATGCACACTCAATTTTTTTGCACATTTATATACATACAAGCATAATATATATTAATACAAACATTTTCCACAACTAAACTTCAAGTATTAATCACATGCATCAGGTTATTAAAACAAATTAAGGGTTTCAAAAGAAATAGTTTACTCATCTGTTTTTATATGAACAGAGGATGATTTTTTTGAAACTGGAAGTTGTATTTGAACTTTGAAAACTGGAAAATTGTTTTGCTCTCGAATCCTTGCAATTGGAAACTAATTTTGATCTTAAACTTTGCTTTGATGTTTGATCTTGAAAACTTTATGTTGAGTTTGAATTTTTGCTGAGATGATCTGACTGAGAATTATGAAAGATTGTTGTTTTGATTTTCATTTCAGGTTTTAAGTTTCTTTAGTTTGCTAAGCTTTTGATTTGAATAAAAGAAAATGATAATGGAGGGGAAGTAGTGATATATATATATATATAAATTTTTTTTTATTTTAATTATTATTTAAAAATAAGAGAAACTAATGACACTTGTTTATTATGCCTGTTATTATCCTTACAAATGTTAAATTGATGATAAAATTAACTTACACTTGTAAATATGCATGTCTTTATGTCATTTATATATTTTAATATTAATTTTATATTATATTTATCATTTAGTTTTGTATTTATATATATATATATATATATACATATATATTATACTTAGTTTTATGTGTTTTTATCTTAATATATATATTTACAAACCATATTTACATCATGTATAAATTTTAAAGAAGTATTTAAACCTTTTATTAAATCTTTTTCAATTAAAGCTATTATATCCTTAAATAAATAAATATTTATCCATAGAGTTTTTAAATCCAATTTATTTTAAGATATTTATTTTTGAATTTCAAATCCAAATTCCATTTACAATCTACTTATATATATACACATAAACAAATACACATTTTATTTGTTTTTGAAAAGATATATTTTGCCAATTTAAATAATTATATCAGAAGATTATCAAATTAATATTTATATCCAGATATTATTAATTATCAGAATTTTGTTGGTTCAACTTATACATCGGTATTTTCAATAGTAAAAATATGTTAATTATCAATTATCAGATGCACAAAAATTCGGGTTATCACATATATACAATTACATATATATTCATATTATGTTTTTATTTTTAGCCTAAAAAATAATTTTCAAAATTAAATTAGTAGTGTATGCATATATAGGAAATAATAACACTAATACATACATACACACACATATTATATTGTTTTCGATGTTTCAACAATCAATGTGAATTTAAATAAAATCAATTTATATTTACTATTATTAAAAAGAAATAGGATATACTCGTTGTAAATATTTAATTCAAGTAGATTATTCACTGCAAATTAAAATGGGCATGCAATACTCACTTAGACTTAGTTTAAGTTTTGAATTTAAGTGATGAATGATTTAAATAAATACATGGACAGATAAATTTTAGTGATAAGTGATTTAAATAACCATTATTGAGAAAAATGTATATGCTAATTAAAGTGAATATTGTTTGCATCATGATTGGATAATAAATATTACTGTTATTGTTCTTATGGTTTTGATGATTTTTACCTTTTTAAAAAAGGATTGCTATTTGTTTCATAATATGTTTAAATATTGTTGCTTTTGATAACGCTCAAAGGTAATGCTAGAGTCTGGATCGTAGGGTTGGATTGAATGGCTCTTTACATGGGCGTCGATTATAGATGAGAAATGTTATGATTTATTATAATTTGTTTTGATGAGCGTTCACCTTATGAGGATATTTATTTAAACTAGATTTGGTGAAACCATATTTTGAAATCTAGTTTTGATGACATTATCGAATATTTTGGAAATGGTTTCAGTAAATGAAAAGTAGATATTCTAAACAAATATTAGGGAAATTCTATTTTTGCATAATTTTTTGGAAAGGTATTTTGGGATAAATCAGATTTGCAAATTGATTTGAGAAACATATTGCAACCATTAGTTTCATACAAACTGAGAAATATGTGATAAATTATTTGTATATAGAGCTAGTATTTTGACATCGTTTGTAAAGTAGACCTCTGGTATATGATTTCTAAATATCTGTGTTTTGCTTACATAAACTAATTTTATAGAAGAGGTATTGAAATCTATTTTGAAGTAATTTTGTGGAAATGATTTGATAGAAAAGGAATTTGGAAATATATTTCAAATAGTTTCTACGTGTAGATCTTATCGAAAATTATTTACAGGTGTTGACTATAGTAATAAATTTGTGTTTATAACTAATAGAGTTATTTAAACCCGTCACACTCATTATATTATTATTTAAGTTCGATTACACTCATAGGTAGATTTGTAGCCTGATTAGGGTTTGTTGTTTGTTTAACAACCTTGGGTTAGACCGAGGTTTTTCTATAAGTTTGATATGACTATACGTATTGTAACATCTTGATATTTTCAACCATTCGCATCCACATATGTCAGAATTAAATTGCTCAAAATATCAGATTGTTAATTTATATTTGGTAAAACTCAACATATACAGTAAATAAATAAATCACAGAATCACAGACATAGAGTAATGTAACAATAAGCAGCGGAAACAAATGAATAGTAGTTCATGAAGCTACTAATATATAACAGAGTTAAAACAAGATACAACAAAAGTCTTGAATACATAAAAGTCTCGATACAATAGTCAAGTAACAAAATCCGAATATATCACTGGAGTCAACTGAATAATTGAAAATTGAATAGATGTAAATGGATCTTCAAGCGAAGCTCCAACTTCAAAGGTGAGTCTCAAATGCTATGACACTCAGTCTGACCCATGCATAAAGCAAAACACAAAATAATCGAGTTAGGATTAACATTCTTATATCAATAAATCCAACTCAAGTGAAATATCAACTGAAATGCAAGTAACTCAAAGGATGTTTGGGATAACCATCCTCTAAAGATCTGTGGAACTATCTACTATGTAGTACAATATGCTATTATAATATGTCTATAGTAAAGAAAATTATGAAAATAACGTCAAGGCGTTACCCGTATCCCCCTTAACACATTTTATAATGCAATAGTCTATACAGTATCGTAATACCTCCTTAAACTGGAAACTACCAGAGGGCACTCCATAGGTATGATACAGAAAAAACTCGTAGTGGTATCGATATGGTAGGTGACATGGCATAACTAGGCAATGCCCGGGTAGATATACCAATTACACTTCTGGGCTGTTGGTAACGCAAAGCCGCATCAATCGCCCAACTCGATCCACAGTCCCAAAAATCCGAGGGTGCACCCAACCAATCCCAAAGTAATAGAATGGTATCGAAGGAGTGTGTCCGATAGAAGGAGCTACCTCACTTGGCCCGTCAATTGCTCCTGTTTTAACCACTTTAAGCTAACTCATGGGAGTCAGGTCCACGTATATACCTCATAGAGAATCGTTTCCAACCAACCTACTTCATTCTAGAAAACCCACCATGTGCACAATTATTAAAGTGGTTTTCGGTATTGGCAGAGAGTATGACAATAACCGATCCTGATCTCCTTAACAACCAAACGTTGTTATAACACCACAGTCATTTTATTTCAAATAGTTTATATTTCAAAACCAAAATATCATATCCATACAAAACCATTTAAAATTCGAGATCATTACTCATTTTAAAATAATATCCTTTTCCAAAATCATAACACTTTCCAAAATTATAACTCTTTCAAAACTATAACACTTTCAAAATCATAACGTGGAAATGATAACACTTTGAAATCATAATACATTGAAATCATAACACATTCCTCTTAAACAGTTTAGATACTAATAATAGTATATATAAAATAAAATAGTTTATAAAATAAAATAGTTTATGTGTTAAAATAATTTGTGTATAAAATAGTTTTAAATTATAGTTTATATTAAAATAATTAGTATATTAAAATAGTTTTATATTAAAAATAGTTTTTATTAAAATAATTATATATTAAAAATAGTTTATATTAAAATAGTATATATATTAAAATAATTTACAAAGTAAAACATTTATATATATTAAAATACTCAATGTAATAAAATAGTTTCCTCAGAGTTCACAAATCGATTCAAAACAACTTGAATTCAAAAAATTTAATTTAATTCAGTCCTAATTCGCAAATTTCAATTTAATTCAACATCTCAATAATCATAAATTTATATCGATTTCAAATATAAACTTGAACTACAAATCAAACCATTTCATCTTCAATAGGTTTCAAAGCTAAAATATTCAAACCTTTACGATAATTCAATTTTGATAAATTTATTTATACTTCAAATTCAACTCTACCGTCATTTAATATTGAAATATTCACTTAATCAATCTACTATCATTTGAATAAAACCTTTAATTGAATTTTAAATAAATTAAATATTCCCTCTAATTTATTTAAACTTGAAATATTTATTTAATCACTTTAGATCAAAAGTCAAGTTGTAAAATCATACCTTTAAAATCTCAAATTGAATAAGTTTCAAATCGATTTAATTAAATATAATTCTTAAACAAATAAAATTTCAAATCAATTTCTATTTATCATTCCAACCCTTAATTTGTTAAAATTATACGAAATTCTACTTTCAAAATATAATTTTACATAAATACTTAAAACCAAATTATAAACTAAACTAAACTTTATTAAATTAAAGCTTATTTTTAAATCTATTTTAAATTAAAATTAATTTGGACTTATTTTAAAATAGTAAAATTATAAGTAAATTCTTAAAATTTATAATTTTAAAGCTAATTTATAATTTTAAAATTTTCAAACATAAAATTTTAAAATAAAAAATTTAAACATATGTAAAATAACATTTATATGTCATATTTTAAATTCAATATTTATATAAAACTATATACATTTCTTTTTAAACCTTGGAAATCATTTCAAAATATATATATATGGACCAACGGTGCCTGTATATAATTTTCTATCTCGTGGTCAAGTGATACGGATATTTATCATTTCAATCAGCAATTTAAATATGTACGGCTATATATCTTTTCAACCCGCAATCTCAAATTCAATGTCAATGAAAATCGTTTGGGTTTATCTTTTCAACCCATAACGATTTTCTCCTTTTCTACAAGATCGTTCGGGTATGTATCATTTCAACCCATAGGGAGTTCTAAACTAACAGGGAACTTGCAGAGTGAGAATAAATATAACATATCAATAATAGGCATATATCATCGGTGATAAATAAAATATAAATAACAAGATATGGTGTCATATCTCACAGGTGAACAGATCCAAATAATGTTAAATCATATATAGCAATTAAATAAATAACAGTTAAATCTAGCAGTATATTTCAATTGTCGTTGCAAGTGAAATCAAATTTAATAAATATAAGAATGTTAATCGTGAGTGAATGCTCATCTTTCGAGGCTAGAGATGAACGAGAATGAGACGAGTCACGAATCCAAGCACAAATTCCAAAGCAAAGCAAGATTGGCATGAATTTGACGAACAAAGCTGATAATAAGGAATTGATAAAATAATTCAAATTAGTTTTTGATATAATTTGAAAATATATACATTATTATCAAACACATATACATATGATTTAGATAGATCAACTTATATAGCAAAATATATTTCCATAAACATATATATTTATAAAAACAGCCACTATGTAATATAATTTAGAAAATATACATGCAAAGACATACTTATATATGAAAATAAAATGTAAGTACAAAGAAAAATATGCAGCCAGGTAAACAGCCAGATCATATATATATAACTTATATAAATTTGTATAAAAAAAATCAAATAGATTATATAAACATATATACTCTGCTCAGATATATAACTATCATACATAAACTAACATATTTGTAATACCTATAAAACAATAGTTTTAAAACAAAAAAAGCATCCATATCTACATAAATATATTGCCAGGTTACAACATATAAAATCCTATATTAATGTCTTACTTTACATATAACAATAGAAGCAATAGGCAAAACTTATAATCTAATATATATAATTATACTTTTAGACATAGAATATATATATATATATATATATATATATATATATAACTTTCACAAATATCAAGAAATCAAAACATATATATATATATAAGTGCCTTTTCTATGAACTCTTTTGTATACTATATACTATGAACATATATATGCCTTTGCAGAATTTTATATAAGATCAACTGTCCCACATATAATAGGCATACCATTATACTATACAATTATATAAAGACATATATATAAGCAATAAGTTATATATACTCATACTAACACAATATAATATATAAAATACATATTATATATATACATATATATATATATATATCAGTTTACAATAGGTAAATTTCAAAATGTGAATAAACTGTTCTATATATACATAATAACCCTACATATAATGTGACGCCCCACCTCTATACCCACCCTAGCCAAGGACACTACGGTGTAATGTCGTCGACTAGCGTAGAGAATAAGGCTGTTGAGGAGCGACCATCCATGTAATTTCTTTGTGCGAGCACCGATATGTCAGATAGTACAACATGCATCTAGTTTCAGGAGGAAATCCGACATACTGATACAAACTCAAAGCTACTACATAGTGGCTACATATATTCTTCGGAAACAAATATAGAAATAAACATAACATAAATCAGTCACAGACATCCATATCACAAAGGTGGAAATAGATATGAATATATAACACATGAAAGTGTACATCAGAGTAGTGGTCAAACAAGATCCACAATATCGCAAAAGAATAGCTACAATTGCTAGACAAAAGAATATGGATACAACATTGAGTCCATATCTCAAATGTATACAACAAAAACTACTAATCTAAGTAGTTAGCCCAAAAGTCAGGGTGATAATCCCAGATGTGAAGTCAAGCAGAAGCACCTGTAACATCTCAGTCTGACCCGAGTATTATTTAATAAGAAAATAATAAATGGATCAGTCTAACTATAAATATCAGATAAAATCATATAGAATAAGAGATATGACATAAATATATGATAACCATAAAGCCATACTGTGATAAGTATGTAATTGAAAATCAACAAGAGATTAATCAATATCACAAGAATCTTCTCAAAGATCAAAAAGAAATGTCATACTCTATATTTTTATTCACAAAAAGTTAATGACACACAAATTCAACAATGCACAAATATTGATAAAACATATCAATGTAAATCACGAAAATTGGTGAAACACAAATTCTAGAAATCATCAATGGAAATCCAGAAATCACAAAAAAAGGGGAGGCCTATCACAAAACGGGAGCATGAAAACTCACCAACACGTGTATCACAAAATGGAACGCTATTCCTTGGTTGCTAACCATTAATTTTGAGCCGAAGATCCACAAAACGGCCCGAAGACCATGGGTCGCTACCCCACCAAATTGAGCCAAAGCTCCACAGAAACGGGGTTTAGTCTCCCTCGTAGACAAAGAGACATCGCACATTTGCTAGTGTAAATCATAAAAATGATCATCAACGATCATCAAGAAGTGTCAATTACAGTAAGCTAGTAAATATATAAGCTTAGCTTCATGTCCCGTAACCACTAGCTTAACTTAAATATTTACGAACAAATTGTAGATCTCCACTCGAAAATTGTCACAAGAGATTCAATCGAACAAGTCCAACAATTAACCGGCGAAGTAAATGCAAGCGTTTCATACCATTTGTTTTGCTAAGCCATTTAATTAGATTTCTCGTACGAGTGAGATAAAGTGACAAATCACAAAAATGATTGTAGAAACAATAAATCACAAAAAAAATCACATTCGAAGATGTGAATAAAAATCCAAAGAAATCAAATTCCCAATCCACCAAAGTGGAAATACCCTTGCGACTTAACAGCCACGACTTACGACTTAACATAAGTCAACACAAGAAATCAGCGGCTCAACGCATGCGACTCCACGACGTACGACCTAAGAGTTCAGCGATTTAAAAATAGCATGCGGCCTAACAGAGCAACACAACATGGCGCGAACTAAAGAGCTAACGGCATAACAGGCCGAGCGACCTATGGTAGTGGAACGACCTAAGTATGGCGCGACCAAACATGGCGCGACTTAAGGAGGTCGGCGACCTAAGGAGGGTTGCGACCTAAGTCATGGAACGGCCTAACACAAGGCGAGCGACTTGATGGGTTGTGACCTAACTGCATGCCGACTTAACAAGCCGAGCGACCTAAGGATTTGGGGCATAAGGATGCAAGCAACCTAAGATGGGATGACCTAGGTGGTGCGAGTTATAACAGGTGCGACCTAGCACGGCGCGACCTAGCATGGCGCGACCAAATCAATGCCGAGCGACTTAAGGACGGTGCGACCTATATGTACGCGCGACTTAATGGGCCGAGCGACCTAACACGAAATGACCTAAGGGGTAGATGAAGAGTAGGCCGAGCGACCCAGCAACTTACAAGCCGAGCGACCTAACGACCGAAGGATTAATCAAGGCCGTGCGACCCAAGGGGGTTGCGACCTAACGACCTAAGGCGAATGAGAAGGTCGAGCGACCTAAGTGGTCAAAGGGGTGCGACCTAAGAGATACGGCATATGGCCGAGCGACCTAACGACCTAATGAATACAAGGTCGAGCAACGACCTAGCACGGCGCGACCTATAGGGGAGAGACCTATTGTGCAGGCCGACCTAACTGCATGCCGAGAATGATTCTTGTGCAGGCCGAGCGACCTAAGGGTTTGAAGTGCAAAAACTCTCTCAATTTGCAACCGATCGAGCACGAACGCTACGGGATTTCGCCTATCGGCTTCCCGGTCGTAATGGCTCCTCGATGCATCACCAAAAACGTGTTCAAACATCAAAGATTGGATTTTTAAAGATTTGAACCCAAAACACTAAAAATTGGGATTTTCACCAATTCAATCCAAACCAAAAGCAAATGCACATGAATAAGTGTTAGGAATTCATACCTAACAATCAAAGATAGTTATAGAAAAAGATGTGAGATAAAAATCTCACCTTTACACAAGATCAATGAAGAAGAAGCTTGAAAGCAAAGGAAGAATCAATAGCTTCTCTTGGAATTTGGAGTTGGATGTTGGATTTGCAAATGAACTTGAGCTTGGAGTTTTAATTTCCCATTCCTTCCTCCATTTTTTATGAAGCTTTAGTGTTAGGAAATGAAAGTGAAATTATGACGAGAAGGGGGTTGAGCTAGAGTTAATAGTTTAGGCTAATGGGCTAAACTAAACCCAAAGCCCAAAGTGAAAAAGTGGAAAAATTCCCTTAACTCCAAACATAGCAAAGTTTATGCTCAAAAAGATCGTAAATGGTGTTTTGGACCCAATGGAAGTGGTTCCGAGTCCTAATTTGACTGTATACAAAAAGTAACTTTTCGGACTAAAATCCGACTAACGATAAAATAATAAAATAAAATATTTAAATATTCAATCGTAAAATATGCGGGTTGTTACATATAACCATACTATAAATTCTTTAAACTAGATCGAAAAATATATAAGTATACATATATGAAAATAAAACTAAATATATATACGAACTAGTGTATTACATAAGCTTTTATATATAAAGATCAGACATGTATTCTCAGCGATATATATATATATATAAATTATACGATAAACACAAAACCTTATATACATTATATAAAGAAGCGAAGGAGGTTTGGCAATGGAGCATGTGGCTTCGGCTGAGGAGGGCGGTCAGATCTCGGTGCCAAGGTGTCATGGTTGGAGGAGCGGGTGGAGCTGTGTCAGGGCTTGGTGATGGCGGATCTAGGAAGGAGGAGGTCTGGACGTGCTAAAATGTGGGCAAGCTATGGATGGAGAAAAATGGAAGATGGGTGGTTGATGTTCAGCTATGCTAGAGATAGTGGTTCGATTGCCAAGTTGAGGGGATGTGGCCATACATAAGAAGCTCAGACAATGATGATGATGGAGAGAAGATGTAGCTGCACAATGGCGATGCGGAATGGTCGTAGAGGAACGATGATGGGTGTGTCAGATGGAAAACTAGCTCAGAGAGGAGGTTGCTTCGGTTTCAAGGCAATATGGAGGAGACAAAAAAAATATATTGGTTTACTCTATTTTATATTTAATTTTTTGAAACAAAGCACACAAACAAACAGATAGAAGGAAGGGAAATAGGTTCACAAACCAGCATATAATCAATACCAGGGGAATAACAAAAGTCAAGTACTAGATTTATGAAATTATTAAAAAGACAAATGGCTATTGGTATAACGATGAATTTTAATGATTACAGGAAGCCAAAACAAAAAAAATTGAGTACCGATACAGTCATTCATTCATGGATTTCGCACCGTACCGGACACCAAAATACACAAATGAATACACTACAGTAATCGGCATGACGAGACGACCAAAATGGTACACAAATATCAGTGATATGGTCATTCTATCAAAAGTCGATATTTGGTACCAAAATGCTGCTAAAACACCGAAAATAAGATAAATGGAGCAATAGCAGTCCAAATTTGACGAAACGAAATACGACGTCACACTCTGAAGATGATTTACAAAATTATTTTATAAAAATATTCAGTCTTGAGAAATATTTTATTATCATCAAATATTAACTGATTTAAATTTAAATAAAATTACATATGAAAATAAACTTTCACATTATTTGATGAAAGTTTACCATTTGCTATGTTTATAAAAATGCAATCCAAATATCAAATTGTCATTTCAAAATTAAATTATATAAAATTTCACAAAAATTCAGTTAATTACATTATTCGAAATTACTAAAATCTATGAGTCGTTACACATATTTTGTAGGCTACGATATAGAGTTGGAGCCGATGACGATAGCGAGTGATTACTTTGTTCATAATTGTATTAAGAGTTAATTGTATTGATTGATGTGATGTATTCATATGATGATGTATTAAATTTTGGATATGATATAAAAGTTGTCATTTTTTCACTCTAATTCTATTAATTGGGAAATTTTTTATCTATGCACCTAATACTGTATTAGTAAAGTATATAACTCAGGTACATTGTCTTTCATCGAGATCAGATACATATTATTTCAGATGTATTCAATTATTGAAGCATATCAGTATTGACCCAACATAGTGTATATGAGAGATCGCTCCTTCCATGCCCATTGATCTGGGTTATCGGACTGTAAACTCACTTTGATATTTTGATCACTGGAGCCGGGGCATTATATATATCTGTGTGTGCGTGTGTGTGTGTGTTCATTTAAAGTCTAAGATAATAATATTTAAAAAATAATTCTTTTTGAAATACATAATTCTTTTCTATTTTCACTGAGATAAAAAAAAAATTAGTTGTATTGATGGTCGAAAATAACTTATATACATGCATGCATATAAACAGACACACACATGGATATGTATATAGGAAATTCTATTTGTCCACCAAATATAACCACAAAATGGAACATGAAAGATCCTAACCATTAGATTCCCCTTTGATTTTCACCCTCCATGTAAGGAAAAATGATCCAATGGTTTATACATGTGTCAATTTTGTGTTTAACTTTGTGTCCCAACAGTCGCTTCCTATATATGTATGTTTGTATATGTAACTCCCCGCAATTTCAATGACTTGATATTTAAATGATTATTTTAAATATTTAATCGTTAATTTATGGAAAACCATAACACTCTATTTTTTAAAGAGATGACTCGGGACACCCGCTTTTGAGACCACAATTCCCTTACGGAAAAAATGAGTGTAAACTTGGCTAAGTTTAAAGTTGGAATGTTTTTGGAGTAAATAGTGATTTCTTTAGAAAGAAATGAATTTGAGCTAAGGCCGATTAACTTTCCTGTAAGTTAGCAAATCTCTTCAATACTTTCATGTCATTCTCATTTCCCGTTACCTTTTCTCCTTCTCTCCTAATCATTCTCTAATTATTCGTTAATCGCCTAAGCCTTAAATCGTTAATCAAAGCTTAAATAAAATGACAAATATTAAAATAAAATCACCTAATATCTCTCTACTCATTCCTTGTATAAACCATCTAGGAATTATCACAAAATGTAGTTTGGAGTTAAATCTTGTGATGAACCGTGTTTTTCGACCCTCGAAAATCGTACACTAATACACCTTGGTATTCACGTGCCGTAAATCCATGTACCACAAGATCCGATTGTATAGGAAAGAAATAATAAAAATGAAGAGAAAAGAAGAAGAAGAAGAAGAGAGATAGAAATTAAAAAAACACAGAATCTCATAATCACAGCAGAACAACATATTATATAATATCAATGTACTTTACAAAAGAGGAACAGTAATATAATGTACATACATCCATCAGAGTACAACAATCAAATCACAATCATTAGCCTGGACAGTTATAATAACCGGTCCTTACGAATGCTAATAATTTAAAACAACAATCCAGCGAAAAATTAACATATACATGAATACGACCTGAAGACCTCTAGCTCGTTTGCTAAAGCCCCAAAACATTCAAATCTAAATCTATAAATATGTTTAGTCTGACCCAAACATTGAAAGGGAAGAACGCCGGGATCAGTTTGGTAAACCACCATGAGAAAACACATCTTAATTTTATTTTAAAGTTATCAAAAAATTTCTTTGCCAAAACAAAAGTATCTTGTAAAACCACGTTGCATATAAACACGGACGTGTTTTTACCTTACGATAACCAAAACTTTTCATATCAAATCATCTGATATTATATTATTGACTAGTATACAAATAATATTTAATCGTAGCTGAAACTGTTACCATTATTAAATTTCAGAATATATTAGGTTCTATAAACCAAATGACAGGCACGCAATGGAGAATGTATTCCATACAAATGACAAGATAAGGGACTACCTTTCGACAGTACACCTCTAGAAAAATGTACCTGGGGTCCAGAAACTAAACGCCTAAACCAACATAGAACTGGCCTACCCCTTCGTTGGATAGTATCGAATATGACATCACCCCGGTCGTTCCCAACCTATCCGTGGACACAGCATACGCAACATACTCGACATATAGAGGGTAATCTAGAAAGGTGATGACCATATCCTCATGGCAGAGACCCACATAGCCCTACAGCTTCTACAATGCTTTTGTCATTTTCGACTGATGAGGCGCGAGGTAACGATTACCTTTCACATAGCACACTCCACTTTGAATGCTAGTTTTCCATTCCCATAATCACACAACTGATTTCTACAAACATATAACTCTTGAGCTCATATATCTCAGGAAAGGGTGTTCAGCTAAGTAAAATTGCCTTCTCCGCCACTAAATAGATGATATGTTCATAGAGATCAATCAATGTAATTAGAAATGCAACATCAGACATTCGTCCATACAAGTTGTCTAGGAACATGACAAAGCGAAGGCACTCTCCTACCACATCCTGCTGGGAATTACCACTAGGATTAGTAGCAAGAAGTCTTTGCATATCGTACTACTTCCACCATACATAAAATATTGATCACGGGTCTAATGGCAAGTAGCCTTGCATCATGAAGATCTCCCTCTTCAAAATCATCATCATAAACCTGCACTTTCCGACGCATACATTGGTCCGAAGTGGTTCTCGAATAAATCTGGCCCCGGTCTCTCCGGACCAACAACGATAAATAGGCCCTTAACCTCAAATGGAAACCAAGTCTCATAGACTTATAACGTTTTCAACTCTCAATTTGCTATCCTTCGACTAAGAAGGAAGCCCAGAAGATTGGAGTACCATAGGCACTCCACACTACTCGAATCAACATTCTTAATCTAAATGATAATCAAGCCTACTCAGTTGGCTTTGTGCAAAGTGCACGACTACTCAGTTCCTACATCAAGTCAAGTAACCAAAAATGGCCAAATTTGGCAGTCGGTTATTTAACTATCAAACCAACAAATAATATCTGGCACATAAGCAGTCACTGGGCCCATTTAATTAATCTTTTATTAATTAAATCAATTTCCAAATATTTACTTCGAATTATGTTTAAAAGATATATCATCAAAACCATTTCAATCCTTTGATATTGGAAAACATTTCCATATACTTATATCAACAATATAAATATATTTAATAATACTATCATTTTGTAGACACGCCAAATAGATTTGTATAACCGTACAACTTCCGAGTTCATACGCCTTAGAACGGGTGTTAAGTATAAGAACAATGCTCTTATACCACCAAGCTTTCGGTATGATCATTAGAACCAATTCATGTATTTCACAATGGAAGATCAAAACATCATTTTAATGGGCCAAAACAAATGTTGCGTAAAACATCATTATGAAAACCTGAAACACTAGTATAGGATTCAATTAATTTTATATATATATATATATATATATATATATATATATATATTCTGTATACTATATAAACATTTCCTTTCGGAGATCATTTACCATAATAACAGTGTTATAGTCCATGCCTTCCTTACTTCCCCGAAAACGTCTATTACAACAATAAATGTTGAAATATATGTTTTCGATACTTATCGCATTTTAAATCATTTTTCAAAACTATTTAAACTCCATTTGAAATTATTTCTTTCAAAACATTACTTTAAAAAGATAAATTATTTTTTAAATCCATTAACTTCGTCGACAAACATTACTTTCAAAACTTTCCATTAAAAGATTATTCAACTCTTTAAAAACTTGAATGTATTTCCTTTATATAAAAATCCATATTTAAATCTCAACATAAATCACTTCCATATTTATAGAACTACGTTTATAAGTCTCGTTTCTATTTGATAAAACTTTTATTTCATAGAATCTCTTTATTTGTAAATTTATATTTATAAATCATTCTTTTATAAAAACTCATTTTACTATCAAAATCCACTTATAAATCCATTTCTTTATAAATATGATTTTTTTATAAAATTCATTTATAAATTCATTTCTTTATAATCAAATTAATTATAAAATCAATTTATAAATCCATTTCTTAATAAATCTAATTTATTTATAAAAAATCCATTTATAAATCCCTTTACCAAATACTTTTCAAATCCATTTACAAAATATTTATAAATTTCGATTATAAATCCATTTCTTTATTTATAAAATATCACTTTTACAAATCCTTACATGAACTATTCAAAAATCTCTACTTAAAAATATTTCACGAAACCATACTTTTTTTAGCAAAGCTAACGGGGTTTTATGGACCCATTCTAGTTTATTGCAATGAACAATAAAGAGAAAATGCTTCGTAACATGCTACAAAGCACTGAAAGGAGGAAAAGAGAGAAAACAAAGGAAGAAAATACGCAACAACAAGGAATACAAAAGAAATTATTCCCATGCTTTTATAACATCAAAAATCGTACTTTTAATTTTTTAAAAACAAATTCATTCCTTTTAATAATCTAAAAATTATTAAAACATATATACTTTCAAAATCGCTTTGGAAATCATTTCAATGCAAAATCACTATTTTATAATATTTCAAAATAAAAATATAGCCCAGTGTTACTATAACACTAAATAAGCAAAAATAGTCCACGTCATCAAATATGGCATCCAATACATCATATATCAAAATATATGAAAAGTAAAACCAATAGCGTTAGGAATCCCATTAGATCCCTCTAACTTGTCCCCCGCATCACATACAATATACAATCAAATAATATAAATCAATCGCTTCGGGGTGGGATTGTATACAAAAGTCATCCACTCATACAGGGGAATATAATAGGGTCTCTTATCCACTACAATAGAAGGGAATATGTCCAAATCAACAAATAAATACAGTAAATCATACAAACAAGAAATAAACAACATAAATAAAATTATCCACACTTATATAAAAATATAAGTGGGCTAGAAAGGTGAGTTGAATTGCACCTGAATGCACCTGAATGCGGAATGCACCTGAATGCGGCGCCCTAGCCACCATTATGGTGTGATGATCGTCGATCAAAGTGTAGGGATGAACTCGAGAAATCAAGATCTCCAACTTTCATGTTGAACGTTTGGGCTAATTTTGCTTCGATTACGTCGAGAAATGTGGCCATTGGATTTGATTTAATAGCGGGTGTGCTTTAGGGTTAGGGTTTCTCAACAAATAGGGGTGCATGCTCCTATTTATAGGCAATTATAAAACACTATTCACACTTTAAAATTTTGAATTCCAAACGAAGCATGTCGTGTTTTATATGTTATAGCACTTTTACGAATGCAACAGAATATATATCGGAAGCCAATGCCATCATATATAGAGGTTAACTTTTCAAAATAAAATTATTTTAATTTAAATTTCTTAAATTAATTCCTACGCATTTTGAACTCGCAGGCCAAACAAAACGTCCAATTGCCATGAAATTCGAAGGCATACAATAATACACTATTTCGAATCCAATAAAACTAGTTTCATCGAAATCCGAGACAGTGCCCCAGAAGGCTATTTTTACACGTTAATTAAAACGAGTAATTTCCAATAATTCCAATTTAAAAGTTTACTATCATCCTTCTTACTCAAACAAAATTTAAATCAACTTTTGAAGTCTATTTCATTCACATTGAATTCAGGATTCAATTTATTTAAACAATTCCATATATTAAGTTAAATAATTTCATTAACAAATAAATTACTATATTTGAATTATAAGTTATTTAACTTATAAAATTAACATTTAATATTAAAAACGGTTAAATATTCCAAATTCAAATGAATGATATTTTGAGTCGTTACATTCTCCCCTTTAAAAAACATTTTGTCCCCAAATTTACTAAGGTAAGGAAAATGCCCCAAATCCCATTTACTTTTCAAAAACAATTAGCTAAAATGGATTATAAAGTTTCTAAGTCTTTAAGATCAATTCATAGTTACTAGTTAATACCATTCCAAGTTAAAAACAAAAATAAAAAATTTAGTTATCAAAACTTATTCCAAAATTTCTCAAAAAAATTTAACGCGTAAAATTTACATAAAATTTTGCTAGCGTCTCTTTTGCATTGTTTGATCGGAAAATTTTACTATATATATATATATATATATATATATAATCACAAATATACATCTCATCTTCGAGGATGAGGCATCTCATAGAGAAAAAAGGTATAAAAGTACTATACCTGTACCTTTTATTATATTAGCAAGCATTTACAAGTAATAAAATGTGAAAGCGAGCTCCAAATGCGAAGCATACGTCATCCGCACCTACTAGTCACTCAACAACTAATGAAAACAAGTATAGGAAAAGTAATATCAATATATAACATAGAATAACTACATGTAAATACAGTAAAGTAACAAGAGAAGCCGTCAAACAATTTAACATTCATCCAATTAATTCACAACCATATCAATTTGCATTTTCAATGTCAATTTAAATTTATTAAAGCCCATGCGATGTACATATATCATCTATACGCCAAACCATACCTGATGCTCGCTTGATTATACAATTTCACTTCCAAACTAGTATCGTTCACACGACCACTCTAGTGCAGGCTCAGATCCGGTTCCATGATTAGAAATCGTCATTCTACTTGTATAGCCATATACTGTAATAGAGAATATCAGAATCAATCAAAAATCCATATCTAGTGTACGCTGTCAAGAATCGAGTGAAAAATCCAAACTTGGATTGGTGTAAATCACCTCAAAATCATATATTCGAATCTGGATCAAACAGTTATGCGACTAAATAATATACGTACAACTTACGTATTTATTTCAATTGGTTTCTTATTATATCCCATTCTCCTTTATTTACATTCATTACATTATTCACATTCATTCATTACTTTCATTTTCATATTTATTTTCATTTATATTCATTTTATTTTTGAAAACATTTCACTCCATACTAAATTCATTTATGAATCATTTTATAAAAACTTTACTTAAGTTTATAAACAATTTCTTTAATATTAATATCATTTATAAACCATTTCATAAAACCATTACTAAAGTTTATTATAAATATTTTATGCAACCATTAATGTTTATTTTCATTTTACAACTTAAGTTGAATTTCATTTTATAACTCAAGTTCGTATCTATTAAAAAATTATTTCATTAGTTCATTTCATTAATTCATTGCAAATCAAATTCAATTTCATTTAACTTTTCTTAAGTCATATTCCAATTCAAAATTCATTTTATTTAACTTAACTTAAGTTAAATTTTATTTCATAATTCAATTTCGAATTTACAACTTGCTAATTCTCAAAATTTATAAGTTATAAAACTTATTTTCTTATGTTTTCAGCAAAACATTAAGATAATAACTTTAAGAATTTAAACACACAGTTTTTTTATTACTTTCAAATAATTTTGAAACTATATATGTACATAATTTCTTTTTATGTTAAATAATACTTTTGAATTTTAAAATCAGAATTAGTTTTACTAAAACAAAACTCCAATGATAGAAACTCATCACTTAGAAACTCATCACTTTTTAAAACCATTTCTTAATTGTTTATCTTTGTTTACATTATAATAATAATAACTTTTATTAGAACACAAACAATAAATGATAATAATCAAATAGTATCATTCATTAACAATCAAACAAACCATATAGAATTATAATAATTTCTAAAAAATTTATTCATTATATCGAAAATATAATCAAGGTAAAATTATTTCATTTACCAATTTCAAAAAAATACCATGTTGGTTTGCCTTGTTCAAGCGTTAAGAAACCCCTATCGATAACTTGACATCGCACATACCGACGAGAATTCATAAGCCACTCGATAGATAAATTAACCCAATATAAAATATTTTTATAATCACTAACAAATACATGCTCATATATATACACATAAACTCATTCTAGGATGCTATTGACCCTATCTATAATGAGTACCTAACTAAAGCCTAGGTGTTCGCACAATCCTAAGCTTTGATACCATGTGTGATAAACCTGGTTTTTTGACCCTCGAAAACGACACTAATACATCCTTGGTATTCACATGCAGCAAATCTATGTGCCAGAAACCCAATTGTTATGGAAATGAAAGAAGAAAGAAGAAGAGAAAAGAAGAATAAAAAAGAAAAAAACTAAAAAAACACAGAATCTTACAATCATAGTGGAACAATATATAATATAATATTAATTAACTTTTACAAAAGAGAAACTGTAATATAATTTACATTCATCCATCGGATTAGAACATTCAAATCACAATCATCAGCCTGGACAGTTATAGTAACCTGCCCTTACAAATGCTGATAATTTAAAACAACAAAGCAGCGAAAAATAAACATATATATGAATACGGCCTGAAGACCTCCAGCACATTTGCTGAACCTCCAAAGCATCCAAATCTAAATATGTAAATATGCTTGGTCTGACTCGAGCATTGAAAGGGAAGAATGCCCGAATAGTTTGGTAAATCAGCATTAAAAAACACATCTCAAATTTATTTTAAAGTTATCCAAACCCTTCTTTATCAAAAAAAGTATCTCATAAGACCACGCCGCGCATAAACATGGATGGGATTTTAACTTACAATAACCAAAACATTTCATATCAAATCATCTGATATTATACTCGTGTCTAGTATACAAATAATATTGAATCATAGCCGAAATTGCTACCATTATTAAATTCTAGAATATGTTAGGTTCTACAAACAAAATGGCAGGCACATATTGGAGAATGGATTCTATACAAATGACAAGGTAAGGGATTACCTTCCGATAATACACCTCTAGAAAAATGTACCTAGGATGCCTAAACCAACACACTACCCCTTCGTTGGATAGTACCAAATATGACATCACCCCGGTCGCTTCCAACCTATCTGTGGCCACAACATATACAACATACTCTACATATGGAGGGTAATCTCGAAAGGTGATGACTATATCCTCATGGGAGTAACCCACATTGCCCTGCTGCTTTTACCTTATTTCTGTCATTTCCAGGTGATGAGGCTTGAGGTAACAATTACCTTTCACATAGCACATTCCATTTTAAATGCCATATTGCCATCACACAAATCACAAACTAATTTTTACAAACGTATAACTCCTAAGCTCGTACATCTCAAGAAAGGATTAAGCTAGGAGAAGTTTCCTTCGCCATCACCAAATAGATGATACATTTATAGAGATCAATCAATGTAATTAGAAATGCAACGTCAGACATTCGTCTATTCAAGTCCAGGAACAGGACAAACCGATGGCACTCTCCTACCACATCCTGTCAGGAATTACCCCTAGGAATAGTAGCGAGAACTCCTTGCATACCGTAGATTTTCATGAGGAAGCACTACTGCCACCATATATATAATATGCATCGCGGGTCTAGTGGCAAGTAGCCCTGCATTATGAAGATCTCTGTCTTCAAAATCATAACCTGCACTTTCGAACGCATATATTAATCCAAAGTGATTTTGGGATAAATATGACCCCGGTCTCTCTGGACCAACAACAATAAAGAGGCCTTTAATCTCATATGAAACCAAGTCTCGTAAACTTATCACGTTTCCAACTCTTAACTAGCTATCCTTCGGCTAAGAAGGAAGCCTAGTAGATTGGTGTCCTACAGACACTCCACACTACTCGAATAAACATTCTTAATACAAATGATAATCAAGCCTACTCAATCGGCTTCGTACTAAGTGCATGAATAATCAGTTCCAACATCAAGTCAAGGAACCAAAAATGGCCAAATTTGATAGTTGGTTATTTAACTATCAAAGCAACAAACAATATCTAGAACATAAGCAGTCACTAGGCCCATTTAATTAATCTTGTATTAATTAAATCAATTTCAAAATATTTACTTCGAATTATCTTTAAAATATATATCCTCAAAACCATTTCAGTCCTTTGATATTGGAAAACATTTCCATATACTTATAACGTTTAATAACGCTACCATTTTGAAGACATGCCAAATAGATTTCTATAACCATACAACTTTGAGTTCATATGCCTCAGAAAGGGTGTTATGTATAAGAAGTAATGCTCTTATACCACCAAACCTTTAGTACGATCATAAGAACCAATTCGTGTATTTCACAATGAAAGGTCAAAGCGTCATTTTATTGGATCAAAACAAATGTTGCATTAAACATCGTTACGAAAACCTAAAAAACTATTATAGGGATTCAATTAATTAATTAATTAATTAATTAATTAATTATATATCTCCCGTATATACTATGTAAAACACTTCCTTTCGAAGTTCATTTACCATAACAATAGTGCTATAGTCCATGCCTTCCTTACTTCTCCGAAAATGTCTATTACAATAATAAATGTTGAAATCTATGTTTTCGATACTTATCACATTTTAAATCATTTTTCAATACCATTCAAACTCCATTTGAAATTATTACTTTCAGAATATTACTTTAAGAAGATAAATTACTTTTCAAAGCCATTAACTTCATAGAAAACAATACTTTCAAAAATTTCCTTTAAAAGATTATATATCTCTTAAAAACCCGAATGTATTTCCTTTATATAAAAGTTCATATTCAAATCTCAACATAAATCATTTCCATATTTATAAAACAATGTTTATAAATATCCTTTCTATTTTATAAAAATTCTATTTCATAAAATCTCTTTATTTATTAAATTCTATTTATAAATCATTCTTTTATAAAATCTCATTTTATTATCAAAATCCACTTATAAATCTAATTCACTTATAAATCTAATTATAAATCTATTTCTTTATAAATCTAATTTATTTATAAATTCATTTGTAAATTTATTTCTTTATAAATCTAGTTTATTTATTAAATCCATTTATAAGTCCATTTACCAGATACTTTTCAAATTTGTTTACAAAATATTTATAAATTCTGATTATAAATCCACTTCTTTATTTATAAAATATCCCTTTTATAAATCCTTTATATAAACTATCTAAAAATCTCTATTTAAAAATATTACACGAAACCATACTTTTATAACACCAAAAACCGTAACTTTTTATTTGTTTAAAAACAAACTCATTCCTTTTAATAATTCAAAAATTATTAAAATATTTATACCTTCAAAATCGCTTTGAAAATCATTTCAATTCAAAATCACTATTTTATAGTAATTCAAATTACTAAAAATATTATCCAGTGCTACTATAGCACTAAATAAGCAAAAGCAATTTATGTCGTCAAATATGGCATTCAACACATCATATATCAAAATATATTAAAAGTAAAATCAATAGCATGATCAATCCTGTTAGATCCCTCCAACCTATCCCCTTCATCACATAGAGTATACAATGAAATAATATAAATCAACCGCTTCGAGAGAGGATCGTATACAATTTGTCATCCGCTCATAAACGGGAACGTAATATGGCCTCATCCGCTCCAATAGGCGAGAATTAATCCAAACCAACTGATAAATATAGTAAATCATTTAAACAAGCAATAAACTGCATAAATAAAATTATACACACTTATATAAAAATATAAGTGGGTCGTAGAGGTGAGTTTACTCACAAAAATTCCAGAAATCGCCCAAGCGCTTTGGTTTGAATTAAAATTGAACGGTCGTTCTATTTTAACCAAAAATTCCTACTATCTCTGAATCCATCCAATCCAAATCCATAGCATAGCATTCGTTGATACGATCGCAATGCAACTCGTCGTGCTCAAAACCGACCTCGCATAAACAAGTTATGAATTAACGAACGTTTGAATACTTAATTTAAAATTTTAAAAAAAAATTTAACCTTTCCCTCTTCTTCCTCTCGTTCACGTTCATTTCCAACAGAGCTTTTTTTTTATTTCATCAATCGATCGCGACTCACCCCTCGCCGCCTACGCCTGTCCACTTACCACCACCACTACCTCACCATGTGCGCGCATGTACAAAACCCAAAAAACAAGCACGATTACACCTGAACACGGTGCCCTAGCCACCACGGTGGTGTCCCAATCGTTGATAAAGGGTATGGATGAACTCATGGAGCCGAGCTCTCTAACTTTCATGTTGAACATTTCGGTTTTGCTTCGATTGCATCGGCAAACATGAGCCATTGGATTTGGTTTAATGGCGGCTGAGCTTTAGGATTAGGGTTTCTCAACAAATGGGGGTGCATGCTCCTATTTATAGGCAATTATAAAACACTATTCACTTTAAAATTTTGAATTCCAAACGAAGCCTATCGCTTGGCGTTTTATATGTTATACACCTATTTCGAACGCAATGGAATATATATATCGGAGCCAATACCTCACGTACATAAGTTAACTTTTTGAAATCAAATTATATCAATTTAAATTCCTTAAATTAATTCTAATGCATTTCGAACTCGCATAACCAAATGTCTGATTGCCATGAAATTCGAAGGCATATAATAATACACTATTACGGATCCAATGAAACTGGTTTCGTCAAAATCCGAGACAGTGACCCAGAAGGTTATTTTTCACGTTAATTAAAACAAGTAATTTCCTAAATTAGTTTAATCACTTTTAATTCCAATTTAAAAGTTTACTATCCTCCTTCTTATTCAAATAGAATTTAAATGAACTTCTGAAATCGTTTTCATTCACATTAAATTCAAGTTTTAATTTATTTAAAAAATTACATATATTAAATTAAACAATTTCATTATCAAATAAATCACTATATTTAAAATATAAGTTATTTAACTTATAAAATTAACATTTCAATATTTAAAATCAATTAAATATTCTAAATTCAAATGAATAAAATTCTGGGTCATTACAAATCTTAACTTTAAAAAGAGCTTGAGATTGAATTTTAGCGATTAAAGCTTGATTTGATGAAGAAAAATATGAGTGGGATGATTCTTCTAACTTATTCACATGTTATACTCTATATATTTGTTTAGTAAAGATTATGAAGTTATGTAAAGTGATTTGGTGAATCTTAGGAGGTGATTCGGGCTTAAGTTTATACCTTAAATGTGTTTATCATCTTTTTATTTATTAGAAACCTTTAAGACCATTTAATGAAAAATTGGTGAACTTTGGGCTTGGTCTTGGATTAATTAAGGGATTGTGAATGATTGTTTGTACATAATCATGTGTTATAGATATAATTCTGTAATTATAAACTTATATTGAAATTATATGACCGTTTTGTGAAAGGATGTTAATTAACTTGTTTAGGAGCTTTACTAATTATTAAAATGATTAGAGGCCTAATGAAGATTAATTAGTAATTATAATATTATTTAAGTAAAGAAATAATTTTATAAGTGCGTGATATATTTTATAAAATAGAATGAGATTTATAAATTAGTATAAAAGAATTATTTTATAAAATGGTTATAAGGTTTTATAAAATAATTACAAGATGAATATTTGATTTTAATGAAGAAGTTAAGTATAATAAAGGCTTAAAATGTTTTATAAGCTAGTTTCATATTTTATAAAATAATGGAATGATTTTATTAAATAGAAGAAGGTTATAAAATAGTAGAGAGTGATATTGGACTTTTATCGAAAAAGTTTAGTAAATAAAAGTAAGATTTGATTAAGTAATAATTGAATCATCTATTTAAATATACATGTATGTATATGTATATGGGTTGCCTTGCTAAAATATGTGTATGGGTAACTATATGTATATGTGTATTTGAAGATATATAATAATCAAAAAAATTTCATATTATAATTAAAATTGTTGTGTATTGTGACGCCCCACCTCTATACCCACGCTAGCCAAGAACACTACGGTGTAGTGCTGTCAACTAGCACGGAGAATAAGGCTGTTGAGGAGCGACCATCCATGTAATTGCTTATCACATGGTGGCTATAAATAATCTTCGGAAACAAACATAGAAATAAGCATAACACAAATCAGTCACAGACATCCATATCACAAAGGCGGAAGAAGATATGAATATATAACTAACACATGAAAGTGTATATCAGAGTAGTGGTCAAAAAGATCCACAATAATACAAAAGAATAGCAACACGTGCTATACAAAAGAATACAACTATGAGTCTATATCTCAAGTGTATACAACAAAAACTGCTAATCTAAATAGTTAGCCAAAAGTCAGAGTAGCAAATCCCGGGAAGAAGTCAAGCAGAAGCACCTGTAACATCTTGGCCTGACCCGAGTATTATTTAAGAAAATAATAAACGGATCAGTCTAGCTATAAATATCAGATGACATGATATAAAATAAAAGATATGGCATAAACATAAAATATCCATACTGACATACTACTATAAGTATGCAAATGATGATCAACAGAAATCAATCAATAAGAGATAAATCAATATCACAAGAATCTTCTCAAAGATCCAAAGAGGGCATCATACCCTAAACTTGTACTCATAACAAGTCAATGACATAAATTCCAGAAATTAACACAAGAAATCCAGAAATCACAGAAAAAGGGAAAGAGGCCTATCACATGACGGTCCGAAGACCATGGGGAGCTACCCCATATGTGTGAGTCGAAATCACAAAGATTGAGGTCTAGACTAACCAAGAAGGCAAAAAGGTATGTGTGAGTGGAATCACACAAGTGGTGTCTAGTCTAACCTCGCAAACAAAAAGATATGTGTGAGTGGAATCACACAAGTGGTGTCTAGACTAACCAAGCAACCAAAAAGGTATGTGTGAGTGGAATCACACAAGTGGTGTCTAGTCTAACCAAGCAAACAAGAGACATCGCACAATTGCTAGTCTAAATCATAAGAATGATCGTCATGATCAACGAGAAGTGTCAATTACACTAATCTAGTAAATATAAAAGTTTAGCTTCATGTCCCATAACCACTTTCTTAACTTAAATATTTACGAACAAACTGTAAATCTTCACTAGAAAATTGTCACAAGAGGTTCAATCGAACAAGTCCAAGAATTAACCGATGAAGCAAACGCAAGCGTTTCATACCACTTGTTTTACTAAGCTGTTTAATTAGATTTCTCATCCGAGTGAGGTAAAGATTTGTATATACTAGTAGATTGGAAAACGGGTTAAGAAAAGAGCTTTGGTATTGATAATAGAGTTAAAATTGTTTTGATGAAAGAGTTTTGATATTTACTACTAGTATTGAAACCTTTATTTTATTAAAGTGACAAATCACAAAAACTTCACGTTCAAAGACGTGAATGAAATCCAAGGAAATCAGCTCAAATGCACCTTTCATCTAAGGTCCCCTACGGAGGGGGGGTCCGGGGGGTGGCAACCCCCTAAGGTGGGGGTGCGGTTGGGGGCACAATCCTTAACGACCTAAGGGGGATAGGGTTGAGCGACCTAATGGTTGCGACCTAGGGGTCTAAGGAGTCAAGCGACCTAACTGGAGCAACCCTGTGGTCATGCGACCTAACTAAAATGGCCAAGCGACCTAACGAGGTTAGCGTGCGACCTAGGAGGACGTGACCTAATGGTTATGCGACCTAGTGGGATGAGCGACTTAAGCGAGCGACCTAGTAATTTGGGGCCGAACGACCTAATGATCCCGCGACCTAACAAGTCTCACACGCGAGCGACCTAAGAGTTTATCACGCAAGCGACCTAAGGGTTTTAACACGCGAGCGACTTAAAGGTTGAACGACCCAATGGTCCAGCGACCTAGGGGAAAACGACTTAGCTCTGAGGCACACGAGCTATCCTATAGCGACTTAAGGAATGGAGGCCGAGTTTCACGTTGGACGACCTAAGGAATGAAGGCCGAGCGATCTACGACCTAAGCTCGATAACGAGCTAACGACCTAGTGGCTTGGGGGAAACCGAGCGACCTAACGCTGCAGAGGGGGGTTTAAGGCCAGAAACGACCTAAGTGTTAGCGACCTAACGACCTATAGGCCAAACGACCTACGACCTAAAGCCAAACGACCTACGACCTAAAGCCCAACGACCTAATTCCGAGATGACAATACGTGCAGTGCGACCTAGCGCGTTAACAGTCGAGCGACTTAAGAGTTAGCTCGCGAGCGACTTAAGAGTTAGCTCGCGAGCGACCTAACTCCGAACTCACGAAAATGGCCAGAACGACCTAAATGCAGAAAATTCACAAAAACGCTAAAAATTGGAGTTTTTCGCCAATCCAATCCAAACCAAATGCAAATGTGCATGCAAAAGTGATAGGGAATCATTCCCAACAGTCCAATATAGTTATAGACTAGATTTGTGAGATAAAAATCTCACCTTTGCACCAAATTTATGAAGAAAAGCTTGAAAGCAATGGAGAAGTAATCACAAGCTTGAATCCAATATCTTCTTCTTGAATTTGGAATTGAATGTTGGATTTGCAAGAGAATTCGAGCTTGGAATATTAATTTCCCCTTCCACTCACCAATTATTGCTAAAGCTTGGTTGTTAGGAAATTTATGAAGAGTGAGGAAAAGGAGAGAAGTGGGTTTGAGTTATAATGGCTAATCTAACCCAAAGTCCAAAGCAGGAAAAGTAAGTGAAATTCCACTGACTCCAAACCTATCAATGTTTGTACTTAAAAAAATGTAAACGGCATTTCGAACTCAATGGAAGTGGTCTCGAGTCCTAATTTGACCATTTGCAAAAAGTAGCTTTTCAGACCAATATCCGATTAACGACAAAATATTTAAATAAAATATTTAAATATAAAATCGATAAATATGCGGGTTGTTACATGTATGTTTATATGTATAAATATATGTATGTAATTGTATGAATAAGTCCATATATTGATGTATATAAGTGCATTGCGAGCATCTCACGTAGCCATAGAAACTATCATGAGAGCTAAGTTGTGTGGGGGTATACCGGGTAGAGTGATCAGTCCAATGAAGTAGGAAACATTATTTGTGCAGTGCAGTGTGCTTGTGTACACAAGTGTGAATATGCAAAAATGAGTGTATTGGCATTTGTGGGCATCACATTAGGCAAGATGGTCGATTGAGTACGTTTTGGCATAACTAGAGGGAGCAGTGACACTAGAGTCGCTTATTGAACTCTATGCATGAAAAAAGTGGATTTCATGTCGGACTACTTTCAAAATATCAACAATAAATTCGGAGGAGGTCGGACATGGTGAAGGCGGGCTTGAGAAGAAAGGCGGCTCATCGAGTGAAGCAAAGGAGGAAATGACACATGATACGGCGGACAATAGGGCTCGATGGCTTGCTACCCAGTTTTTACTGCTTGGGAGCAGTCCCCATCAATCCACCAGTAGAGACCTGTCCCGGGCGATAAAGCTTGGGCAGGGAGTGTTTTTCAGGGGATTTCTCACTCGGTTTAGACGTGGTTCGACATGACACTTTGGCATGACCTCATGGAAGCTTGGGCTACTCAAAAAAGTGGAATGTAAGGTGAAGCTCAGATTTCGAATGCAAATATAAGAGGTGCGTAAGTGGTTGATAACGATCACTAAGGGATTCAGGTAAGCAGTCAAGGAAGCGATCGAGGTGAGGAATACAAGACATGGCTAATCCTACGCAGGAACAGTAGGAGATAGAGATCGCAAACAAGGGCCAATCGGGTATGAGATCGAGATGGTGATCAGTTTCATAGTCACATGCGGTGAGCGTATACGATTGGCAGAGGTACATAAAGGCAAGGAGTAGGTACCAGACTTAGGCAAATGTGCGAGCACGTGACGGCAGCTATCAGTAAGAGATCAAGCAAACGTGGAGGCAAACGGTTAGCATAGATTCCATGGTTCAAAGCATTGTTGTTCTTAAGTGATCCATTAGGGTCAAAGCAAGTACACGTCAAGGGGATCATGGAGTAGGCGAATAGACAGTTCCAGTGTTATGCATCCTTTTAGACATTGTTATATGGTTCCGCACCAAGCATCGGAAGGGTCCGAAGCACCACTTAAGGGTACGTGTACCCAGTAGTAGTAGAGTAGATATAGATGTTAGGGAGCAATGCAGAGGTAGGAGTTCATTGTTTCTAAGAGAGCGGTATAGGTTTGTATGGGGCCATCTGTGTAGATAAGAGGTCATATGAGGACATCCTGTTTCGTTTGCACTCTTAATGTAAATAATGTATATATAAATATAAGATCACATAAGGTGTAGTTGCTCGATTTATATTTCATTCATTATGAGACGATAGTAGGTATTTTTTTTTAGCACATCATTATGTTGTGATTGTGCTAAAATAGTTGACTAACATTATTATTGTGTGTAGCATGATAGTCTCATATTATGACACTTTTATTACCCTTACACTTGTATATTTGACACTTTCATCATAGTACATTATTACGTGACAGTCGTATTATATTAGTTGAACTGACTCTTTAATTATAGGAGAAAAGCAAGTTATGTTTTTGTAACGACCCTTAATTTTCGATAATTAAAAGTAGTTAATTAATAAAGTTTTGTGATTCAATGTTAGAAGAAATAAAATTTGGGGTTTAATAACAAGAATATAGCTAGACTAAAATGTACTAGTATTATTTTAAGGTAATTGATAACGGCTTTAAAGGAAATTTCACTTAATTGAAATGATTAAAAAGTTATAATTGGTTTAGATTTTAGATAAACTCTAATGATGTGTGTATTAATTGATAAATTGGATAAAAGGTGTAATTGATAATTTAAATATGTATAAATTAATGAAATAGTATGTAATTGATTACAATTGATAAAAGTAGTGTTGTGGTAGTAGTTATGGCATTTTGTGTAGATGGTAAACTTACAAATGTTATTAAATTAAGAAAAGGTAAAGATTGTCGTTTGTTACCAATTTATTTAATCTGTTGAATTAAATTTGAAATCAATTGCAAATTAAATGTAATTAAATATCACGTTAATATGAGTTATGAAGATAACTGCAAATTATGAATGCAATAAAATGTATATAAATGTTAATTATATTCACAAGGCAATAATTGGTTTAATAAAAAGAGCGAAACAAAGATAAATTAATTTATTGAGATTTTAAATTATAATAAAATTGACAAAAATTCAATGTAATTGAAATATTGCAACTAATATGGTAAAAGATGATAATTATAGAATATTAGTGTAATAATATATAAATAAATGTTAACTATGTCTATAGAGTAATGATTAATTGAATTAAATGGTTGAATCAAATTAAATCAATTTATTAGAATTAAATTTTAACTAATTGTTACAGTTGAAATGGATCACTGTAATTAGTGTAATATTTAACACTGTATTGATATGTAAACTTGTTTTAAACTATTTGTAAATGGTCAAGTAATCAAAATTGATGAAATTTGTTAGTTATCAAATTTGAAATAAAAAAGTGATTTAATTAATTTAATATTAATTTGTTTAATTAATGTGAAAATAGCCATTTCGGCCACTATCTCGGATTTCGACGAAACCAGTTTCATCAGATCCGTAATGGTGAATTATTGTAAGACTTCAAGTTTCATAGCGATAGTACTTGTCGTTCGACCATACGACTCGAAACGCCTAGAAATCAATTTAATTGAAATCAATTTGAAATAAGCTGATTTTTAAGCCAACTTCTTCATATGATGAAATCAGGAATTGAAACCTGTTCCATTGAGTTTAAAAATATTGAAAACATCTATTTTGATATATGGAATGACCCACTTTCATTTCAGAAGCGAAACGGGCTTTTGGGTCACTATTTGTCGTTCGTACCAATCCGATATGCATTTATATTTCTTATCGGGTTGTGTTGATATAAATAGATCGAACATGCGAACGAAAGGTCGACATCGCAGTTCTTGAGTGGTAATCTTTTATTTTATTTTATTTAAATTTCAGTTCAAACCTTCTAATCGACATATCTTTTCCATACGAGCTCGGATTCACGCGCGGTTTTCTCCGCTGGGATCGTATCGAAATTCCGGACTTTAAGATGCTAGTTTGGATGAACTCTGAGACTGTTCAAATTTAAGGCTTATTTTGGATTTTAAATCAATTTTAAATCAAAGGTGAGTGTTTTAACCAACTCACAACCACTAAACTATGTTAGTTAAATTAAATTTATGATTCGATTAGAAATTGATTGATCGATGTTTGATTTGGTTAAATTGTCATTCTAGTTAAATTTGACTTTTATTGCATTTAATCATCGTTTAATTCAATATTGAATTTAACTTTCAACCTAATACGTGTTAATAAAATTCAGTTATCTATTGATGTTTATTGGTTGATTTGGATGATGATTATGATGAATGTTTAATTATTGATACTGGATGACTAGATGTTGTATTTTTACATTGTTATAACACTGCAAGTTCCCTATGGGTTGAAATGATACATACTCGAACGATCTATAGATAAGGGAAAATCATTATGGGTTGAAATGATGGAATCGAGCGATTTTATGAATTTTTATTTGATTCGGGATTGCGGTTTGAAATGACATATAACCATAAAATTTTAAATTGCGGACTGAAATGATAAATATCCGTATCACTTGACCATAGGGTAGAAAATTATATACGGACACCGGATTTTTCAAATTAAATGGTTAAAATTCTTTAAATTTTGAATTCATTTAACTGGCATTTTGAAATAGGAATTGATTTATATAAACTGAATTATTTTCGATAATCCCTGAAATTGGAATTTGATTTAATGAATTATTCAAAGGATTTAAATGGAATTTCAAAGTCGAAGTGTTAAATATAAATGAATTAATCGGAATTGAGTTAATGAAATGTGTGGACATAACTTTGAAATCCATTTCAAACTAATTTAAAATATTTTAACTAATTTAAACTATTTTAATCAATTTAGAACTATTTTAATCTATTATAACCTATTTAATCCAATTTAATCTATTTTACTTATTTTAAACCAATAAAATTTATATTAATCTATTTTAAATCTATTTAATACAAGTCAAATCTATTTAATCTATTTTAAATTTATTTAATCTATTTTAAATTCTTTTAATCTATTTTAAATCTATTTAATATAAGTTAAATCTATTTAATCTATTTTACGTTTATTTAATCTATTAAAATCTAATTAATATAATGTATGTCTATTTAATTTATCATAATCATTTTAAATAAAATTAAATAAAATTTAAATCTATTTAAACTATTTCTACTACTTAAACTATTTTAATCTATTTCAAACTATTTCTAAAATTATTGAAAAACTATATATGACTATCTAAACTATTTTCTAAAATTTCAGATTATGTGAAGTTGAAGTATTTATATTTAAATCTTTGATGATGATACACCCTAAGTCGGAATTGAAATTGATACCTTTTTATGAAATGACATAATTGAGTAAATATGATAATTTTGGAATGAGGATTTAATTAACCTATCTTATCGATAAATTCAAATTGAATATGATATTTTGATATCAGTTATGAAAACACTTTTGAGAAGTAAAAGAACTAACTGGTGTGAAATAAGCGGTTGGTTGTTAAAGAGACCGGGATCAGAGTTGTCATACTCTCTGCCAACACCGAAAACCACTTTAACAACTGTGTACGTGGTGGAGATTCCAGAAATGAAGTAGGATGGTTTGGCGAACGATTCTGTATAAGGTATTTACATGACCCTGACTCCCGTGGGTTAGCTTAGATCTGACTAAAACAGGAGCTATACCGGGCCAAGTAAGGTCATTCCTCCTATCGGGCACATTTCTTCGATATTATATTTTGACTTTGTGATTGATTTGGTGGCCAGCCCGCAATTTGATTATGAGAGTGTGTCCGAGGTGGGCGGTAGTAGTTGTTATGCGTTACCACCAGTCGGAGAGTGCAATTGGTATATTTACCCTGGCATTGCCTAGAGTGTCGTGTTCACATGCCCTATCGCGCCTTGGTTTGTACCATACCTATGGAGTACCCTCTGGTAGCCCTCTAGTTTACGGAGGAATTACGGTACTGTATAGACTATGGGAATATATAAAAATGTGTTAAGGGGGATATGGGTAATGCCTTAACGCTATTCTAATAATTTATTTTACTATAGACACTATTATAATACTTATTGCACTACATAGTAGATAGTTTAATGGATCCTTAAGAGATGGTAATCCCGAACATCTCTTAAGTTGTTATTCTCACGTCGACACTAGATAGGAGATGTCAAAACCCGTAAATGTCTCCGACGCCGTTACACTCTTATTTATTTACTGTTGATTTAGCTTACATAAGATCTTTTAGTTCTGATTCGAGTGTTTTTTTCTTTTCAATTCGCTCAGATCAATCTGAGCTTTTCAGTTTACCGAAGACTACTTTCTAGAGGATGGAGACGAAGATTTTGTACTATTTTCTTTTATTATATTTGTTCCATTTAATCATGTTGTTCTGCTGCATTTATTTATTTATCCTTGTTGTATGTAACTTTGATCTGTATTATTAATGTATAATCAAGTGTATTTGTAGAACAGCTTCATGAGCTGTTATTTGATTATCATATTTTATCATTCCGCTGCGAGATTCTGTATTCGTTTTATCTCTTTCCCTTCTTTTTTTTCTTATTTACCCCATAACAATCTGCCCCTTTGAATGGTTTGAGTCTGACATGTGTAGTTTATCATCGATTTAAACCGTCCAAAAAAGCAGGTCGTTACAGTTGAAATTCTTGATTTCTGAGATGAATTTACTGTACTTCTCTATTGATAGTTTGGATTATCTCTAAGCCACGTTTATAAAGAGGGTTGGTTATGGTTTAGTTGTTTCCGGAGTATATAGTTTAATATATAGTATTTTAGATAGTTTCACTCGCAACAGGCTTTAAGTCTGATCAACATTTTGACTTTGTCAATTTATGTCATAACAACTCTCGGGTTCTCAATTGAGTAGTTTAGGAGTCGGTGCTTTTGGGGATATGCTATCATAGTGCACGACCAGAGCATTTTGGAGGCGTGGCAATGATATTTTTACTATGCCACAAAGTGAATCAGATAACAATGATCACATAGCATATGGTAAATTTTTGTTATCCCACTTTTTCACACAACATATGGAAAAATCATTTGTTGTATGGCACAACAGCGATCAGACAACCTTCGTTTTCAAACAATATTTATCTGTTGTTTGATTAAAGTTATCAAAAAAATTAGTTTTGCCTCTATATCTATATTTGGTTTCCCTCTTGTAATTATTTTTCCTCTCCTCTTATAATTATTTTCCCTCTTATAATTCATTTCTCTCTCAACCCGACACTCTCATTCTCTAAACATAATATCGCGGAACCCAATCTCAAAACCTAATCTCAAAACTAGGTTTTTGTTTATGAAATTATGACGAGAAATCTAGTGATTCTTGGTTGTTAATGGTTGTTTCTACCTTTGTTCGAAGCAGCCGATTTACTTGGATTTTCATTCAATTGCTTGGATTAGCTTTTGGTTGGATTTGTTTTTGGTTGTTTCCACATCAGGTACATTGATGTCGATTTGGTATGTTTAATAGTTTTGTCGTTTTTCAGTTTATGCTCGAATTCGACTTGATTTTTTCCGCCAATGATGATATGAGTATATATGGGAATCAATTTCCTATATTTTTGAATATATACTTTGATTTGAATTACCAGTTTGTGTGCTTTCTAGATTTTTTTTATCTCTGTTAAACTGCTGATTTTAATTCTGACTTCATCTTTGAAATGATTTGTGTGCTTCTTGGAGTTTTTTCTTTGTTTGTTTATATTATCTCTATTGGTTTGTATATACATAAGTTTTTATCTTTGTTGGCATGTATCTCTTTTGAACTTCTAGTTTGAATTTTTTGATGGATGATGATTGTTATCTCTGTTGTACGCTCGGCCATGGATTTTTTAAAAGTATTTGCTCGCTGGTTTGTATCTCTGTTGAATTGGCCGCATGACTTATTAGTGTGCTTCCTGGAGTTTGAAGTGGCCACTGTGCACATGTATACATGTATATACATATATGTATATACGTATGTTAGTCTGCTTGTCTAGGTGTGACTTTTCTGGTCTATGTGCTTGTTTTTGTTGAACTGTGTGCCTTATCTATTGTGATGCTCCATTGCCGTTGTATCCTAGTTGAGTTGATGATCATTTTGTTGTGATGCATGATTTTTGTTACTATTGTGTGCATCATTGAGTTCCCTTTCTGCCATTATGTACAGGTAATATATATATATGTGTGTGTGTGTGTGTGTGTGTTAAGTGTGCTTGTACAACCTTATGCTGGCCTGTTGCATTAGTGCTTGTTGTTTTTTTGAAGATGGTGAAGTGGAATGATGCTTGAAAACAAAGTCATTACTTGCATTTGTTTCTGTTTTGCTGGTTTAAGTATCTATGGGCTTAAGTACATTTGCCTTGAATTTGCACTTTTATGGTTTGTTGTATGTTTGTGCACTCACTTTAACCTGTGTACTTCTGATATTCTGCCTCGTATGTGTAATGACCCGTAGATTTTAATAGTTTTAAATAGTTTTATTTAACGTAATTAATTGAAACTTTTGAGAAATTTTATATAATAATATTTTGAAATAAAAATTTAATATTTGGATTACGTCCAATTAAACATAGCAGATTTTAAATTTTCAATTTATTTTATCAAAGTTTATTCCATTGTGAAATTCTATTTAATTCAAGCTAGCTAATAAATTGCTTTAATAAATATTGCAGAATCAATTTTTTTAATAAATATTGCAGAATCAATGCACAGATGTTATCAATTTCATTTTATGGTGGTACGTTCCTTTACGTTTCCTACCGGTTAAATTATAAATAATTTGCTTCGATGGGTCAGCTAAATCAAAGCAACGTGACCGTTGCTATTTATTTCTTTTATTAATTGCTACAATTATTTTCACCAAATCAAGGATTGACCGTTACTTTGGACTCTGCATTCAAAAAGAAACGTATAATATAATAAGTACTTCATATTTATTTTCAATACGTTTCACAAAATTTACTCTGTCCGTTCTTTTCTATTAAATATATACTTGCAGCTGTTATCAATCCATCGTTTCAATTTATTATATGGTCCGTTACTCTGCCTTTTCAAATTTGAACGTGCAGCTGGTGGCATTAAAAAGTTGCTTTAATTATCCACTTTATTATCGTGACCATCTCACTACTCTAAATTTATTCCTGTATGTTTTATCTTCGCTTAAATTTCTCTGTCCATTCCTTTTTCCATTTTAGTATCCTTGCCTTTCCATACTCACGTGCTTTCCAATCAAGCAATAAATTGTTTAAATATCCACCTTATCAACTTGACCGTTGTTATTGCATCACACCAGTATATAATTCAAATCTATCATTATTCTACCGTTTCTTCTTTAATAAATTATATGTAACAGTATATCATAAATGGACAGCTCATTCTCCACCCATTCATTTCTCCTATTCAATTAATAATGGAATATAAAGTTATATATTTGGTATACAATTCAAACAACTGTTACCATTCATACCTCCTAAATTCTAGCGATTGACCCCTCTATTTCCATGGTTCCAATTTTAGTTGCTGGATTACTCATTCCTACCGTTCAACTATATTAAATATTTATAACGTGTAGTCTCTGAGCCTATTTAGCTTCATTTTTTCTTCCTCTCTGTTGCTTCGTGAAAAAAAAGATTTTTTCCATTACAATGCTAAAACACATATGATGGAAAAATGAAAAAGGACCAGTTCTCCTTCCTATAGCTTCGTCAAGCCTCCGCCACCACAGCTCGAACTACCTGTCAAGAGCCACAACCCACTCCATGCCTCCTCCCCTCGTCATCCATATTTTGATAAACCGTATGTGTATCATATTGCAATATATGTTTCGTTTTTAAATGTTTACATATAGCATGAATATGTACTAGTACTATATATAGTCTATTTTGTTTAATGGATATGTTATACAAGTTGTGTTTTCTTTTGTCTAATGGATTTCGAAACTTATAATAAATATTATTGCATTAGTTGTTGTTTTCAACTTCCTGCAACACTTTGTTTTTTTATTATAAATTTTAGCTTGCTGCAATTCTCTTTTCATCTATATTATTGTATTCTATTATCTAATATATACATTTTATCTAGTTATATATATTATACTATAAGGTGTATATATATAAGTTTTCATAACCCTTTATCATATGTAGCTATGTATATAAGATTGGACCTGTTATATATGAAAGCATTGGTTATAGCAATTAAAAATATGCAAAGGAATTTATGGTGATATTTACTTATGAATAGAACAAGATACGTACCACCATCTGTATCTTCGTCTCTCTCCCCATGTTTTTTTTTATTATTATATATATACATACATATATATATATATATATATTCTTTCTTTCTTTTTTCTCTTTTCACTCCTTTCATTTTATAGCTTTTAAATAAATTGACAAACGCTTTGGAGGTATTTAAACGCAGTACACGACAAATTTAATAAGCAGTGGTGTTTTACGTCATTTATAGCCAAAAAAATTGATAAGTTCATACATTTCTAAACTGAAAATAATAAATATATGATGCGATGGAATTTGAATTTTCATACGTCATGCCATGAGCTGATCTTAAATTTAAAAGAGGTATGATATATCAATCGCTTACAAATAAGACAAAGATAACGTCCTAAATTAACTTTTAGCAAATTGAATGTTACTGTCGTTATTAAGAAACCAACGTATTGTGTCATTTGATTATTTGGGTACTAATAATACGTTACTTTATTCATTCCATCAATTCATTTCACATCACGTTATTTTAAATAAATTGCTACTCTTCTACTGAAATTTATCCAAAAATTTAATAAAAATGATCCGACGGTGTATTAGCCTTCAGGACTAATTCCTGAATTCCAAACGTTGGATCCACTTTGCGTTCTGTTTTTTTCTTCTCTTTTTCCATAAAACATATATAAAGTATAAAGTTTATATTTGTTTTCTGATGTTAGTTGAAATGTAAATATTGATTTTTAAATAGTATATCTATATATAAGCTACTTTTGTTGTTCGTATATAAATGGTATTGTATGTGCATTTTTATGAAATAGCGCCCAATGTATATTATTTTATAAAAGAATTCATTTGTTATGTCAACTAAATATATGTTACATTTGGTTTATATAAATATATTATAACTGATGTTGACTTCTTTCATTATACTCTTTCTTACAGCTAAAATATGTCAGTATTGTAACCTAGCACATGATTTATATTAGTCTGTTTATATAAGTATTTGTTTCAAATTTCATATTGTATATATGCTTGATTCTAATTTATGCGTTTTAAAAATATAAAAAAACAATGATCTTGGAAAATATAAATACATATATATTTAATTTAATTTAGTATGTGTTGAATTTAGAATATGACTTTATATATATAGTTATATATAGTTATATATATATGAGTCCACTCATACCATTGTCTTCGCCGATCCCGTTCTGACTTGTTCCATCAATTCTTGTTATCAGCTTTGATCGTTGAATTCGTGCCGATTTTGCTTTGCTTCGATTCATAATTCAAATTTCAGTGTCTGTAGCAGTATGCATATCCGTGTCATCTTCTGTATTCTCTAGGCTCGAGAGGTGAGTAATCACTCACGATTAACATTTTTTTATTCATTAAATTTGATTTCAATTGAAACGACAATTGAAATATGCTGCTGTAGTGATTTAAATTTGTTATATATGCTATTATCTGTAACTGTTCACCTACGGGATATGACACCATATCCTGTTGTTTATATTATATTGTTATTGATGATATATGCCTGTTATTTTATTGTATTTTCTGTTATCACTCTGCAAGTTCCCTGTAGTTTACAAATCACTATGGGTTGAAATGATACATACCCGAACAGACTTTAGAATAGGAGAAAATCGTTATGGGTTGAAATGATAAACCCAAGCAATTTTCATTTAATTGAAATTTGGGATTACGGGTTGAAATGATATCCACCCGTATATATTTAGTATACGGATTGAAATGATAAATATCCGTAGCACTTGACTATATGATAGGAAATATATACAGACACCGTTGGTCCATATAAACATTTTGAAAATAATTTCTATAATTTTGGAAAGAAATATATGGTTTAATAAATTTGATTCTTAAGATATTATATAAATGAAAATTGTATATATAGATTTAGTAGTAATATTTGATTTAAATTAGATTGATTTAATATATATAATATGGTTAAGTATTTATGTAAATCTATATTTCAAATAGATTCTCTTGTAATAAATTGAATAATTAAGATTGGGGGATAAATTTGGGTTTATAAAAATGGTATTTAAATAAGGATTTATTTAATTAAATCGATTTGAAATTTTTGAATGGGAAATTTAAAGGGTATGATTTTATAACTGGATTTTTGATTTAAGTGATTTAATTAATATTTCACGTTTAAATAAATTAAAGAAAATATTGAGTAAAATGTAATTTAAGGTTACTTAAATGATATTGAATCTAATAAGGGAGTATTTCAAGACTAAATAATAATGAGGTTAAATCGAGATCTATATGAAACTGTTATATAGAACATTTAAATATTAAAGCCTTGAACTATATTGGAATTAAATGGTTTATGTTGAGATTCGGATCTGCATTTGAAATCAACATAGTTGAATTTGTTATTTAGCACTAAATTGAATTAAAATGAAAATTTAGATTGAACTAAATTTGAATTTATTATTTAGAAAACTAAATTGAATGAAAATTTAGTTGAAACGTTGAATACTCAAAGTTTTGAAATATATGGAAGTATAAAGAGGTATTTGTGATTATAAACCCGAATTTGAGATCGATAAATTTTAAGTGGTTATTCTAGAAATTGAGTTGAATATAAATTGATAAATTGAGATTGAATTTAATTTGAATGGGAAGGTCGGGTTGATGTTGGAACGATTTGTTAAGTTGAGGAAATTGAAAATACTTTACTGTATAAATTATTTAATATATATAAATACTATTTTGGGAAATATAGAGATATTTGAAGTGAAAATGAGATTTGGTTTTGAAGTATAAATTGAGCTGAAATGACCATGGTGTTATAGTGTATATTTCTACCTTGTAGAAAGTTCCATGGACCCTTAGAGGATGGTTATCCCAAACATCCTTTAAGTTATTTGTATTTCAGTTGATATTTCACTTGAGTTGGATTTATTGATATAAGAATGTTAATCCTGACTCGAGTGTTTTGTGTTTTGCTTTACGCTCGGGTCAGACTGAGTGATACAACATTTGAGACTCACCATTGGAGTTCGGAGCTTCATTTATAAATCCAACTATCGATTCAGATTCCAGCCTTTCCAGTTGATTGGTTCAGAGAAGTCATCTGTTGCTTCGGAGACTTCAATGCATTTGAACTATTCGGTTGTATTTTTCTAACTCTGATGTATATAGTAGCTTCATGAACTACTATTCTTTATCTATTCTGCTACACTATATTACTCTGTGATCTGTGATTGATTTATTTACTATATATTTTAAGTTTTGCCAAATTTTAGTTAACAATTAGGTATTTTGAATTATTCAAGTCGGATATGTATGGTTTTATTGTCGATTTGAATGGTCTAAAATAACGGGTCGTTACAGTTGGTATCAGAGCTTTGGCTCTAGGCAAAACTTAGCATATATAGTAAATTTATTTATAGAATCACTTTCGCTCGAGTTGAATCTCTTCCTCTTGACTCGATTTCCTTTGAATTTTGGAATGTCCCTCGTTTCCGAAATTCATTCTGTCTCTCCCTATTTATATTCGTTTGATTCCGGAGTATCCCATAACTCCACTAAATGATTTGTAAAGGGAGTGAAAACTCCTTTTCAATTGGCATTAACTCACCGAAAATTTCTGTATCCTCGGTTTACGATGCTGCTATATCTTGTCATGCCGAATTCTATATCTCTGGCGATCGAATGTCGAATTGCCTCAGAATTCTACACCGATCTAATTTTGGAATCACGGTTGACCGATAAAGGTCGCCCGCGATTTATAGAAGTATATCCATCTTCTATTTTGTAATTTAATTATCTCATCTTCGATCGAGTCTATCTTCGAATTAGGATTATATTGATTGGAGTTCCTCTAAATTAAATCGCTGTCTTTGTTTTGAAATCCATTCTCGAATCATCCTTTGAAAATCGGGTTTTGTTTGTATTTTTGAAATTGTTTATACCGAAATTTTATTTTGATAACTATGATTTTTTATATATATAAAAGTGAAATGTTTTCGATAAGGATTATATACCTATATATATAAAGCAAATAAGAAATGTTATTATATATATAAAAGTTTTGAAAGGATTTGAAATTTTGAAAATTTATAGAAATAGATTTATATAAAAATGATTTATAACTGTAAAGTTAAATTTGAAATTCGAGAATTGAATTCCGGTATTTTGAAACTGGTTTTGAGATTTTGGAAAATATATAAAAATAATACGATTTAAAAGTATTTTTCGAATAAGAAATGTTTCAAATGAGTTCAAATGAATTCCAATAATTTTGAAGAAATTTAAAAGAAGTTTTCACGAAAATAGAAGTCCAGAACTCACTTATGTCACTGGAAAATAATTCGGTGATGAGTGCACGCATCATCGACATTGATTTTCGAGTTTCAGAGTAGGGGAGAGGCCTCTTTAATAGCTTCGCTATGCGAGTGATTTTGTAAAACCGTTTTGATTTCAAATTCCAAAGTATAATTTGATATTTTCGAAAGATAAATGTATATATTTGAAACAATTTAAAATGAGACCGGTGTTCAGTCCTCGAGTTTCGGATTTAATAATTGATTTATTGATTTATTGTTGATTTTCCGCTCTTGAATTGAAATTTTGATTTCCCTGACTATTTTGAATGTTCGAACACTTCCAAATCGAGATTAAATTTTCAAAGCTAAGAAATTTCGAAGAGTATAAAATGTTTGATAAAGAATATAAATTTAGTTTTGAAATGTTTTGAAAAAAAATAGTTGAATAATGGTTTTCAGAAAGGTAAATTGGATATTTCACATAGAAATAGATAGTTTAAAAGTTTAAAAAAATAATGGGATAATTTTCTGAACCTATTATTTTGGGAACTTTGAAATTTAGATATTTAATTTGGAAGAAAATTTGGTGAAATCATATATGATTTTGAAACTGAATTGATATTGAAATGATTTGAAATTTGAGAACCTTATATTATTAAGCACTTGATTTGGGAGTGGTCGAACTTATATAAAATGGATTGTATAAGTATGAAGTTGATTTGAAATCTATTGATTTGAAAGGTACTCAATTTGGAAAGAGATTTTATATAATCGAAGTCTATATAAGTATGATTTGATCTACTATTGATTTTGGAAAGTATTCGATTTGGGAAAATGGAATCCTATATATATGGACTTTATATAAGTACGATATTTGAAAGTGATTTGAAAAGGTACTATATGATATATATTTTCGAAGTAAATATATGGAAAGTGCCTTCTGCTTGATATCCGCTTTGTGGCCACATCGTGGATTCATTCTATCGATATTATTCTCTCTGATTTTTGGTTTTCCGGATGTAATACTCGAGTGTTCCCACCGTGGCGTAACCCATGGTTTTTTTTCTCTCGCGACTGCATAGCGCAACTGCCTGGCTGAGTCTGGCCTAGGGGTACGGATTGTTTCCTGGAGGATCCAGGCGTAACCATTGTGTATCCTGCAATCTGTGTAGGTCGCGAATAGTAGCGAAACTGCCTGGCTGAGATAGCCTAGGGGTACGGATTGTTTCCAGGGGGGCCCAGGCGTAACCATTGTGTATCATGCACTCTACTAGTCATCATGGCGTAACTCGCAGGGCTGAGAAAGCTTACGGATACGGATTGTTTCCTGGGGAATCCAGGCGTAACCATTGTGTATCTGCGAACCATGGTCGGACAAAGGTTTTGGTTTGGTTGTTTTGTTTGGATTGTACTTTGCATATCTGTTTTAAAGGTTTTTCAAGTATTTTCACTGGGTGTTGAAACAAGTCTACTAAGTACTTGAAGAATTCTAGCTTTGCGTCTGATCAACGCATGGCCAGAGTCTGCAAGAACGAGGATAAACTTGTTGAAACATCGAGTTATAAAAGTATTTTCGAAAGGAAAATTTATTTCGATATAATAGTATTTTATTATAAAAGTATTATTATAAAGGTATTTATTATAAAAGTATTTTTCCCAACAAAGAAATTTTGAATTAATATTTGAAATTTAAATTCTTATGGTTCTAGATTAATTATTCGTGCCCGATACTATTCCTTGCATCTACCTTATCTGCTCAGTTTAATTATTCACCTTGATTCTGTTTTCCAAATCTACCTTCCTTCCTTGTTGGATATATCCTTTAAAAATATTGTTTAATTATATACTACATGGTTTAATAGAAATTTTAGTGTTATAAATATTTTAGAAGTTATTTATCTAAAATAAAACATATTTTAAAAAAAAATGATTTGAGATCTAATAATAATATTTGGAAGGCATCTTGAAACAAAATCAAAATTAATGAATTTTGAATTTAATATTTCAATAGCTTCTTTGTAAATATAAGTAATAATGTAAATAATTGTTTTCAAAGGAGTTTGAAAAGTATTAAAGTATTAAAGAAAATTAAATTTCAAATGAAGTTATCAAATAAATATTTCAAATAAAATTTATATAGTTTTAAATTAATTGTTTATCTTGTCTTTCAATCTATTTTATTTCTGGTTGTTCTGTTCTCCTACCTCCTACCTTTTCGGAGACGAAAAGTTTTGAGTGGGGGAGAGTGTAACGACCCGTAGATTTTAATAGTTTTAAATAGTTTTATTTAACGTAATTAATTGAAACTTTTTAGAAATTTTATATAATAATATTTTGAAATAAAAATTTAATATTTGGATTACGTCCAATTAAACATAGCAGATTTTAAATTTTCAATTTATTTTATCAAAGTTTATTCCATTGTGAAATTCTATTTAATTCAAGCTAGCTAATAAATTGCTTTAATAAATATTGCAGAATCAATTTCTTTAATAAATATTGCAGAATCAATGCACAGATGTTATCAATTTCATTTTATGGTGGTACGTTCCTTTACGTTTCCTACTGGTTAAATTATAAATAATTTTCTTTGATGGGTCAGCTAAATCAAAGCAACGTGACCGTTGCTATTTATTTCTTTTATTAATTGCTACAATTATTTTCACCAAATCAAGGGTTGACCGTTACTTGGCTTTCAAATTTTGGACTCTGCATTCAAAAAGAAACGTATAATATAATAAGTTCTTCATATTTATTTTCAGTACGTTTCACAAAATTTTCTCTGCCCATTCTTTTCTATTAAATATATACTTGCAGCTGTTATCAATCCATCGTTTCAATTTATTATATGGTCCATTACTCTGCCTTTTCAAATTTGAACGTGCAGCTGGTGGCATTAAAAAGTTGCTTTAATTATCCACCGAATTATCGTGACCATCCCACTACTCTATATTTATTCCTGTACGTTTTATCTTCGCTTAAATTTCTCTGTCCATTCCTTTTTCCATTTTAGTATCCTTGCCTTTCCATACTCACGTGCTTTCCAATCAAGCAATAAATTGTTTAAATATCCACCTTATCAACTTGACCGTTGTTATTGCATCACACCAGTATATAATTCAAATCTATCATTATTCTATCGTTTCTTCTTTAATAAATTGTATGTAACAGTATATCATAAATGGACAGCTCATTCTCCACCCATTCATTTCTCCTATTCAATTAATAATGGAATATAAAGTTATATATTTGGTACACGACTCAAACAACCGTTATCATTCATACCTCCTAAATTCTAGCGACTGACCCCTCTATTTCCATGGTTCCAATTTTAGTTGTTGGATGACTCATTCCTACCGTTCAACTATATAAATATTTATAACGTGTAGTCTCTGAGCCTATTTAGCTTCATTTTTTCTTCCTCTCTGTTGCTTCTTGAAAAAAAAAGATTTTTCCCATTACAATGCTAAAACACATATGATGGAAAAATGAAAAAGGACCAGTTCTCCTTCCTATAGCTTCGTCAAGCCTCCGCCATCACAGCTCGAACTACCTGTCAAGAGCCACAACCCTCTCCATGCCTCCTCCCCTCGTCATCCATATTTTTATAAACGGTATGCGTATCATATTGCAATATATTTTTCGTTTTTAAATGTTTACATATAACATGAATATGTACTAGTACTATATATAGTCTATTTTGTTTAATGGATGTGTTATACAAGCTGTGTTTTCTTTGGTCTAATGGATTTCGAAACTTATAATAAATATTATTGCATTAGTTGTTGTTTTCAACTTCCTGCAACACTTTGTTTTTTTATTATAAATTTTAGCTTGCTGCAATTCTCTTTTCATCTATATTATTGTATTCTATTATCTAATATATACATTTTATCTAGTTATATATATTATACTATAAGGTGTATATATATATATAAGTTTTCATAACCCTTTATAATATGTAGCTATGTATATAAGATTGGACCTGTTATATATGAAAGCATTGGTTATAACAATTAAAAATATGCAAAGGAATTTATGGTGATATTTACTTATGAATAGAACAAGATACGTACCACCATCTTTATCTTCGTCTCTCTCCCCATGTTTTAATATTATTATTATTATTATTATTATATATATATATATATATATATATATTCTTTCTTTCTTTTTTCTCTTTTCACTCCTTTCATTTTATAGCTTTTAAATAAATTGACAAACGCTTTGGAAGTAGTTAAACGCAGTACACGACAAATTTAATAAGCAGTGGTGTTTTAGGTCATTTATAGCAAAAAAAAATTGATAAGTTCATACATTTCTAAACTGAAAATAATAAATATATGATGCGATGGAATTTGAATTTTCATATGCCGTGCCATGAGCTGATCTTAAATTTAAAAGAGGTATGATATATCAATCGCTTACAAATAAGACGAAGATAACGTCCTAAATTAACTTTTAGCAAATTGAACGTTACTGTCGTTATTAAGAAACCAACGTATTTTGTCATTTGATTATTTGGGTACTAATAATACGTTACTTTATTCATTCCATCAATTCATTTCACGCCACGTTATTTTAAATAAATTGCTACTCTTCTACTGAAATTTATCCAAAAATTTAATAAAAATGATCCGACGATGTATTAGCCTTCAGGACTAATCCCTGAATTCCAAACGTTGGATCCACTTTGCGTTCTGTTTTTTTTTCTCTTTTTCCATAAAACATATATAAAGTATAAAGTTTATATTTGTTTTCTGATGTTAGTTGAAATGTAAATATTGATTTTTAAATAGTATATCTATATATATAAGCTACTTTTGTTGTTCGTATATAAATGGTATTGTATGTGCATTTTTATGAAATAGCGCCCAATGTATATTATTTTATAAATGAATTCATTTGTTATGTCAACTAAATATATGTTACATTTGGTTTTTATAAATATATTATAACTGATGTTGACTTCTTTCATTATACTCTTTCTTACAGCTAAAATATGTTAGTATTGTAACCTAGCACATGATTTATATTAGTCTGTTTATATAAGTATTTATTTCAAATTTCATATTGTATATATGCTTGATTCTAATTTATGTGTTTTAAATATAAAAAAACAATGATTTTGGAAAATATAAATACATATATATTTAATTTAATTTAATATGTGTTGAATTTAGAATATGACTTTATATATATAGTTATATATAGTTATTTATATATGAGTCCACTCATACCATTGTCTTCATCGATCCCATTCTGACTTATTCCATCAATTCTTGTTATCAGCTTTGATCGTTGAATTCGTGTCGATTTTTCTTTGCTTCGATTCATAATTCAAATTTCAGTGTCTGTAGCAGTATGCATATCCGTGTCATCTTCTGTATTCTCTAGGCTCGAGAGGTGATTAATCACTCACGATTAACATTTTTTTTATTCATTAAATTTGATTTCAATTGAAACGAAAATTATAGTATGCTGCTGTAGTCATTTAAATTTGTTATATATGCTATTATCTGTAACTGTTCACCTACGGGGTATGACACCATATCCTGTTGTTTATATTATATTGTTATTGATGATATATGCCTGTTATTTTATTGTATTTTCTGTTATCACTCTGCAAGTTCCCTGTAGTTTAGAAATCACTATGGGTTGAAATGATACATACCCGAACAGACTTTAGAATAGGAGAAAATCGTTATTGGTTGAAATGATAAACCAAGCAATTTTCATTTAATTGAAATTTGGGATTACGGGTTGAAATGATATCCACCCGTATATATTTAGTATACGGATTGAAATGATAAATATCCGTAGCACTTGGCTATATGATAGGAAATATATACACACACCGTTGGTCCATATAAATATTTTGAAAATAATTTCTATAATTTTGGAAAGAAATATATGGTTTAATAAATTTGATTCTTAAGATATTATATAAATGAAAATTGTATATATAGATTTAGTAGTAATATTTGATTTAAATTAGATTGATTTAATACATATAATATGGTTAAATATTTATGTAAATCTATATTTCAAATAGATTCTCTTGTAATAAATTGAATAATTAAGATTGGGAGATAAATTTGGGTTTATAAAAATGGTATTTAAATAAGGATTTATTTAATTAAATTGATTTGAAATTTTTGAATGGGAAATTTAAAGGGTATGATTTTATAACTGGATTTTTGATTTAAGTGATTTAATGAATATTTCATGTTTAAATAAGTTAAAGAAAATATTGAGTAAAATGTAATTTAAGGTTACTTAAATGATATTGAATCTAATAAGGGAGTATTTCAAAACTAAATAATAATGAGGTTAAATCGAGATCTATATGGAACTGTTATATAGAACATTTAAATATTAAAGCCTTGAACTATATTGGAATTTAAATGGTTTATGTTGAGATTCGGATCTGTATTTGAAATCAACATAGTTGAATTTGTTATTTAGCAACTAAATTGAATTAAAATGAAAATTTAGGTTGAACTAAATTTGAATTTATTATTTAGAAAACTAAATTGAATGAAAATTTAGATGAAACGTTGAATACTTAAAGTTTTGAAATATATGGAAATATAAAGGGGTATTTGTGATTATAAATCCGAATTTGAGATCGATAAAATTTAAGTGGTTATTTTAGAAATTGAGTTGAATTTAAATTGATAAATTGAGATTGAATTTAATTTGAATGGGAAGGTCGGGTTGATGTTGGAACGATTTGTTAAGTTGAGGAAATTGAAAATACTTTACTGTATAAATTATTTGATATATATAAATACTATTTTGGGAAATATAGAGATATTTGAAGTGAAAATAAGATTTGGTTTTGAAGTATAAATTAAGCTGAAATGACCACGGTGTTATAGTGTATATTTCTACCTTGTAGAAAGTTCCATGGACCCTTAGAGGATGGTTATCCCAAACATCCTTTAAGTTATTTGTATTTCAGTTGATATTTCACTTGAGTTGGATTTATTGATATAAGAATGTTAATTCTGACTCGAGTGTTTTGTGTTTTGCTTTACGCTCGGGTTAGACTGAGTGATACAGCATTTGAGACTCACCTTTGGAGTTCGGAGCTTATTTGGAAATCCAACTATCGATTCAGATTCCAGTCTTTCCAGTTGATTGGTTCAGAGAAGTCATCTGTTGCATTGGAGACTTCACTGCATTTGAACTATTCGGTTGTATTTTTCTAACTCTGATGTATATAGTAGCTTCATGAACTACTATTCTTTATCTATTCCGCTGCATTATATTACTCTGTGATCTGTGATTGATTTATTTACTGTATATTTTAAGCTTTGCCAAATTTTATTAACAATTCGGTATATTGAATTATTCAAGTCGGATATGTATGGTTTTATTGTCGATTTGAATGGTCCAAAATAGCGGGTCGTTACAGTATGCACTGTCCTCATCTGTGTGCACTTGTCTACTTGCTTTTCTGAATCATACCACTATATTCACTTTAATCATGTATTGTCTTTATGTATGTGACTCTGGTTGCTTGTATCCTTATGTATTTCTTGTTTAGACCAAAGTGTTGCACTTGAAATGATTTCTTCACTGATTTATTTATGATCTGTCTTGTGCCTTGAGTCTAGACTTGTATGAATGTTCCTAGTCTTGACATGCAGTTTGTTGTTTGCATCTGAAACATATATGCATGCCTTGAATTGATACTTGGTGTATCACATATTGGATTTGGACTGATTGTTTATATTTGTAAAGCTTGGCAATGTGTATTTGCTGAATTTGCATTCCTGTTCGGGTTGCACTTAAGTTGAGTCCAAAACATGGCTTCACCTATGTAGACTACATGATACACTTGAGTTGAGCCTGAGATTGCTTGGGCTTGACCTCATGCACACTTGCACTGCATTGAGCCTTCGGGCTTGGCCTTTGCATTTGTCCTTGAAATTTATTGACACAAGTGCGTTTTGTGTATACGGACTTGTGGCATGTATAATGATACATTGTACATGTCATACGTTGTGTTCGTGCACTTTGATTCCTCTTTTAAAGTATGAAAATAATAACCCAAATAACTGAGGCAACATCATATTAAATCACATTCTTATTTTTGCAAATACCATTTTTTTGATTTTTTTTCTTTTTACTATGTTGTTGTTTATTTGACAGACAAGGCAGAAGACTGGAGCAGAAGCAAGAAGATATCAAATTTGAGTGTGTGAGTGAAAGTAAAAAAAAAAGTGTTGTATATGAGAGTGTGAAAATAATGTTATGTATAAAAGTGTGAAATATAGTGGAAGCTCAATGTGTAATATTTGAAATGAAATGAAATAAAACATTTGTTTGAATAAAGTATGAAATTATGAATAAAATACTTAATACCATCAAACAAAAATCATAAACCATTATACTCTACAATATTAGTCAATATTTATATATTGTCTAATAGGTAATTCAGAGAATGATATTATTACATCCGAGAACACATGACTTTTTTTTGTTGTGTTAGTGAATATTAGACGACGGATATCTGTGGTTTGATATGCAATGATATGGCATCAATTTTAAGGACAGATAGATATGCTTCCATACAATAGAGGATATCTGTCGTCAGATGCGTTTTTTGGCATGATGTTTGGATATTTATACTTGATGTTTTAGTCGTGCATGACATGCCTGTTAATATATATATATATGAGACTTATTGTATCTGATATTACCCAGAACTTTGTATTGTTGGGAGTTGTTATATTTTGACTTTCTGTATTGATACTTACTTATCAGTTGCTTCCACTAGTGTAGTCTCTTATACATGTTGTTTATCCTGGTCTGTTCATGTATATTCAGTATGTTATATGCTATCATTTCATTATGAGATCTTATCGATGTCTTGGTATGGTTTTTTTTTTGGATTTTACGCTGACATTTGTTATTTGTAGCATCCGAAAGTCAAACGTTGTTATGAGAAGCTGATTTTTAAGTATTACGAAGGACAGGTTGTTATGGTGTATGTACATGTGTGTATGTGTGTGTATGTGTGTACATGCGCACTGTTATTTAAATATATATATATATATATATATATATATATATATATATATATATATATATTAATTTTAATGTATTTCAATTTTAGTTTAATATAGTTTATTTAATAGGAACTCGCATTCTCATTATGAACATCATAAATGTTATAAACTAAATTAGGACATTAATATGAATATCAATGTATAATATATGTATATAATAATTATGATTTATAGTTAAGAGAGGCAACAATATCAACACTATTTCCTAAATAGTTTCAACAATATCAACAATATCAAGAATATAGGCATGTCTCTCTGTGTGTGTGTGTGTGTGTATGATGTAGTCATCCATAGTATTAACTTCCAGTGAAAAAATACGGTAATGTTAATGGTATCCATAATATCATAAACACATGAATACGAAATAAAAATCAACACAGGTTAAAAAACAACTTTTTTGAATACATTTCAAATCAGTATTTCATATTCAGATTCATAATCCTAGAACAATTCCCAGGTTTTGGTCAAATATAATTATTATAATTTATGCCAAAAGCGACATATGAAGGTTCCCCTTGGATGATCAAAGTACTAAATAGAATATCAGTCTTAAATACATTACAGTGGAAATAAAACTAATTACTCATGTATAGCTAACATTGCCTCCTGCATGTCTATAAAAGCTTATTCCTCCAACCTACTAAACCTGAAAAACCTTAACTCTCAATCTACTAAAATTAAATTTTGAGCACTCGAAAGTAAAAGGGGAAAACATAAACTTCGAGTCAAACATAAAGCCTGGTGTGAATAATACTATTACATCTTGGTTTACTGATATTAATTGAGACCATACCGCTTAGCAGAACAGGTTTACCCCCACTAATATCCCCTTTTAAAACATGTCTTTTGCAAATCAGAATCCTGCAATCAAACTGATTAAAGCAATAATAGAAATATCATATAATGCATACAAATCAGGCAATCAATCAATGGACGATCTATCCGAATAATGTAGTTTTGTTTGGCTAACTACTAACCATTAGCAAACTTGTGGCTACCAGACAAAATAAATAATCGAACTTCTGTTAGATACACTTTTGGACGGTCAATCCTTAACTTACTTCTCACATGGTCAACTGATCCTAATGGTTTTGCGGCTCACCAATAACCTATCCTTCTCTATATATTCCTTTCTGTGTGTAACATCATTTTAGTCTTACCTGTGACAAATCACTACGCACTCGAATTTTGGACTTATATTAGCTAGAGGCTATTAACTAAAGTATAGGGTACGACCCTATACCAGTCTCATCTGGTATTCTAATATTTGAGTCATTTACTTAGGGTTAACTACCCCATAAAAAATTTCTTGAAAACATTTCTTTCAAATTGATTTAACCCTTTAAATCATACTTAAACAAGGAAAATATAGTTTTTGCTTTACTCAAATATCTTTGCCATGATATATGCTTTACACAGAACAATGTTGATGAAACCCTAAAGCAATAGGGTCACTTATCCCTTTAAAACAAGTTAAAGCCCTTCTTTAACTTAGAAAACATTAGGTTTTAAATACAAGATATCACCTTCGAAACCCTTATTTAAAAACTTTAAATAGTCTCTTTTGAATACATTGAAAGTACCCCTTTCAAACTAGGTTAACTACCTTAACTTGAACACTAGGCCGAAAGGCCAAAACATACCTTTCAAAATCATATCCCTTCGAAAGCTTTATAAAACCTTAGGCAGCCTCTTTTCAAAACACTTTAAATTTGCCTTTCAAAAGCATTGGAAACCTTCCATTTAAAGACTCAAATAAATCTTTTGAAAACATTGGGGTACCTCACCTTCAAAACCTATATTATATACCTTACGAAAGTATTAAAATTTCTTACTTAAAACAAAACTTTCGAAAGTATTGGGTTCAGGTAAAAGCTCATGGAACATAGCTTCAAAACCATTTAAAACCATTCCTTTTGAAACTTTTGGGTTTAACTTTTAATATAAACAAAGGGTCTTAAATGAATTGGGGTGAAAGCAACTCTTTCAAAAGCATTATTCCTAAGTAAAAGAAAGTGGATGGTTTCGAAACTAACCCTTTAGAAAGCATGGAGAAGTGGATTCAAAGTTTAAAGGAAAAAGTACCCTTTCGAAAGCATTAGTTCAAAAGGTTAAATGCGATTGTGGGTTTCTTGACCCCTTCGATGGCTTGTTTCAAAAACAAAAGGTGGCAACCCATTCGAAAGCCCTTTCTTTAAATAAACAAAAGCAAGTTGGTTTAGTCGAAAGCTCCAACCCCTTCGAAAGCCTTATTTATAACCAAAATAGTTCCAAGTTTAAAAGAGCTACTTCTACCCCTTTGAATGCACGTTCCACGTGTATTGGTTTCGACTTGGTAGGAGGCGGATGTATGGGGTCGAAATGTAGCTGTTATAAGTGACGAAGTAATAAACCTTTACAAAACTGATTTTTAGCTTTTTAAAGTAATATCTTTCCAACTAAAGTTCCTTATTTGTCAACATATAATTGGTTGCCAATTCTTTCACAAAATCTTTTACTAAAACTGTTGTCGAATTTAGTAATTAATAGTTTAAAACATTTAACAAAATGCCCCCATTCTTCTTTTACAAACATATAAAACATTTAAGTCACATACCTTAAATAATTTTATATCTTTAATTAAAAACTTAGGAAAATTCTCATGCTCACTTTTAATATGTTTTCTAACATATTTAAATTTCTGATCCAAAGCTAACATATAATAGCCAAAAATAATTTAAACTCAATTTAACCATTTTTTTAACTAGAAAATTCATAATAAATCCACAACAACTTAGAAAATTATAGAACTTGAAACCCATCTCTAAAATAATGTTTTTGACCTTATATCAAGAACGCAAGCCACTTGGACTCAAATCAAATCTTATCATAAAATCTATATGAAACAACATAAATCATCAACAGGTATATATAACCATTAAAACAATCAAAACATGGTATTTTTCTTACAAAATAAATTCGGATCTCACCTAGAAACTGAAAGCCATAGAAATGAGATGTAATCTATTATTCATCTTAGCGTGTTGTAAAGGAGGTTGAGATTATCCCTTTAATTGATTTGATTAAGCTTCCTCCTTGAATTCTTGCTTATCTACTTTTAGATTACTTCTAACGGTGGCCGGCCAAGCTCTAGATTTAGTTTTCTTTATGAATGTTGTAAATGAATTTGGAATAAGGGTTTAGGGTATAAGAATATAACCTATTTCTATTTTTCCCTTGTCTTATTACCTTTACTTCATTTTAAATTTCCATTTGTTCGTTCATTACTTAAGGCACGACTACCTTATAATTATGCAAATCTCAATCTCTTAACCATTTATATTATTTCTGTCACGACCCGACTTTCTACTCCCAGAAAATCGCATCATGAATTAAGAAAGAAAGGGATAGAAGTAGAAATGAAAGAAGAGAAAGAAGAAACAACACTAGAATCTCAACAGCGGATTGAATAAATTATATTAATAACATAAGTATTTACATAATATACAATACCAATCAGAGATACACAACATACACATCACATATACTAGACAGTTATAAACACATGTCTAGTATTTACAACTCAATACAATCACAACATAGAGATAACACAGCGGAACTATATCTAACGCGGAAGCCTCCTTCTCCATTGCTCCTCCATTATTCGTCAAAGCTAACCTGAATCCTAACCTGAATTCCCTTAGCTACTCGTACAAATTTGAGTACCCAAGAGTTTATGAAAAACAAAATAAACTCCGGGTCAGACATGGGTCTGGTGTGAGTAACAGGTTAAGGTTGCTTAACTTTTAAAAACCTTTGAAAAGAAAAGGTATCACGTAAGACATCCCACACATAAACATGGAAAAGTTTTTATCTTACGCTAACCAAAACATTTGATAGGAAATCTGATGATATTATAATAGTGTCTAGGGTTTTCAAGTAAATAAGAAATAGCCGAAATTGTTACATTTATTAAATTCCAGCTACATAGGTATACAAACAAAACCGTTGGCACTTATTGGATTTTGGATTCCATACAATGGCAGGGCTACTGGGGTACCGCCCGTCACAGTACGTGGCCTAGATCACCGTACCGAGGAGCCACCCTAACTCCCCTGCAACACAAGACCGGAACCAATCCTTACTGAACAGTCCCGAACAAGACAACCCTGGCAGTTGTTGCAATCAACTGCCCCACACAGCCGAATATAAAGGGACTTCTAGACAGGGGTAAATCTTGCTCTCCAGTGGGAGCTACCCACGAAGCCTTGCTGCACCTCCCCTGTTTTAGCCATTCCCGGTTGATGAGGCTTGAGGTTACGATTACCTTTATAGGATATAACACTTAGAATGCTCATCGTCTACCTGACGATGTTCTGAAAGCATTCAATCCATACAAGTTCGTTTCGGGTTCGAACGAAACCGAAGGCATTATCTCGTTGCACTCATTATTGGAATCACCCTCAGAGTCAACGACGACAACCCTTGCACTCTAAACCACCATCTCGAATCTATAAGCACTATTCCGTCAACTCATTACGGAATCACCCACAGAGTTATACTGACGTATAGCCCTTACACCTCGAGTCTTCACAAAGCTCCATTTTGATTCACGACCTAACGTTATTTGGAATCGATGTGGTTTTCGGATATCCAAATATGGAAACCCGATCCCGGTCTCATCGAAATCCAAAACGTGTCTTTTAGGGCCAAGTTGTTTTAAAGTTTAAAACAATTCAATTCAATTCAATATTATCTATACACACACAGATAGATAATTCTCAACATCATAATAGATAATCAGTATTATCATCACATCAGATAATCTATATTATCAACTCAAACAGATAAATCATATTATCAACTCAATGTAAGCATAACATCCAAATCACACTACAACATTTATCTCATAAATGAGATCTTAATCATTCAGGGTAATAAATATCAATCATCATTCATAAGCAAAAACTAATCAATCCAATCTATAATTAATTTAAAATGAATTAAATTAATTACTTCTTCCTTAAATTAATTTAAAATAAATTAATTTCTCATCCGTATAAATCTTGCTTACATATCAGTTAATTATAAATCAATTAATTAATTACTCTTAACAAGTTACCCTAATTAATCATCTTGATTAACCATCCTTTAATTACATTCAAGTAATTAACCTCTAATTAATTTTACAAATTAATTAATCCAAACTAATCCCTGTAATTAACCTGTAATTACTTCATCAATTAATTAATCATAATTAATTACATTAATCCTTAATTAATTACATTAATTAATTCCTTCATTGATTAATTGTTCTTATTAGTCAATCCTTAATTATATCATTAATTATATAAATTAATGATTTCAAATTATTTTATTTAATTCCATTAAATTAATTATCAAGTATCTCCATTGGTTAATCATACTTGCTTAATCACATTAAGTAATTAACTTAAATTAATTACTTCTCTTAACCATTCTCAAATAACTTAATTATCAAAATCTAAATTAATTACACTAAGTAATTAATTATTAATTACTTACTTAAGTAATTATACAACATATAAATTACATATTAATTACACAAGTAATTAATTCCCAAAACTCCTTCAATTAAATTACATCTAGTAATTTATTTTCTTAATTACTTCACAAAGTAATTTTCCATTTGTAATTACTTCTCAAATCAAACCAATGATTAATTTAAATTATTTAAACTTAATTAATTAACTTAATTAATCAAAATAACTCAATTAATTACAATTAGTAATTAATTTCCTTAATTACTTTCACTAAGTAATTCTCTTAAACAATTCAAAGGATTACCTTAAATTGATTAATCCAATTAATTATTTAAAATTAATTACGTTAATTAATTATAAAATAATATTAAGTTAATGACCTTCATTAACCAATAACCAAATCTTTAATTACTTTTCCAAAGTAATTACTGAATTAATTAATATTAATTCTTAATTTATTTATAAAAAACTCATTAATTAATTCCTAATTATTAAATAAATCAAGTGAAAATTTAAAACTTAAACAATTATTAATTTCTTGATTAATGATTCAATTCATTAATTAAACTAAATTAATCAAAAATAAAATTAATTTCTAAATCATACTTTAATCAAATATAATTAACTTACTTAAATCTTTTAATTAATTAAATAAATCCTTAATTATTTATTTAATTAATCTAAATTATAAATTGATTAAATTAATTAATTAAAATCTTAATTACCTTGATTAATTAATAAATCATTAAGTTCAAACAACTTAATGATAATCATTAATTCCATTAATGATTTAATTATCATTATCAAAGAAATTTAAAAACAACTTGCTTTTAAATTTTCCTAAATTCCATTTTAAATTAAAATTTAAAATGAAATCAAACTTAACAAGATTTAAATATTTAAAATCTCTTTAGTTCTCATTTTGAGAATCATTTACCTCTTAAAGCAAATTTTAGAAAAATCATTTAACTTTAGCTTATATTCAATTATATTTAAAATATCTTAAATATTTCAAATGACATTTAAACATTTAAACTCAAATATTATTTACCTTACAACCAAAATTCAAATTCATGCTTCAAGTTTAAATTCAAAGATTAAAATTTAAAATTCTGTTTTAAATCTTTATTTCAGATTTTATAAAATACTCACACTAAATACATCATTTGAATTTTTCAACCTATTTCTTTTTGAAACTTTCAGATTCAAATTTGAATCCAGGATTCTAAATTCAGATTTAACATAGAATTTAAAACTTGTTTTAAAAACTTACTTTCAGATTTAAAATCACTCAATGTCAAAACTGTGCAGGTTTCAGATTTATTAAATACTTAATTTGTTACTGCAAATTTTATTCAAATATCTGGAATTCAAACCTATTTGAATTCAAAGTTTAATCCTACTTAAAGTTTGAATTTAAACTTGCCTTACTATTTTTAAAATTTAGTTTTAAAAAAAATCAAAAACCTGAAAACTGTTTCAGGCTACAGAGAACTCTCTGCAACTACAACTATCCGAGACAAAAACCAGTCTACTTCGAGTCACCCCTACTCCTACTTCGGGGAAAATTTGAAATTACCCGAGCACATCTCTTCACTGCATCACAGAAACTAAACTCATTCCTATGGTCACTGTGCACATGCACATAATCATGGACAACTTTCCGATCATCAGTGATGATCACCTCATCCATCATCCACCCTTAAACCAACATGATCACCTAAACATCAGTGATCTTCTCTTTCACAAAATTCAACAGAGCAGCCCTCTTACTTTAAAAACCTGAAACACACTTCACCCCAAACTTCTCAAACCTGTCAACAATGATTTCACCCTCCTCCGGCCATCGATGCAGTTGAAACTCCAGCCACTACTTTGTCAGGAACCCATCTACATTTTTCCCAAACAGTTCCACTCTCGGTCAACCAAAGTGAGAGGATGGTTCAAATTTGAAAACGACCTAGATCTAGGGTTACAGAACCCAAAACCCGTAACACAGCTAATCCCAAACATTATTCACTAATTGATAAATTTACTGAAAATTTTAAACTCTTAACATCAGACAAAAGAAATTTCAATCTTCCAAAATCCCAAAATTAACAGCATTGCCCAAACTTAACCTTTCAATTTATATATCCAGTTTACAATACTAGATTAGAAGCTTAACAGTGGGTGTTCTTTCCCATTTTAAAAAAATTGTTTTTGCTGTATTAATGTTTGCAGAGGCAAACAGACTCAATTACCAATTTTATACAGGGTTCCTTGTTGAATAACAATCTTGCTTGATAATTCAAGTTCTTATCAATACAAGATCAATTAAATAAGGAATTTACATTTCATTCAGGACCTAGAAGCATCACAGAGTAAGATTTATATAAACACAACACATATTCAGTAACAATTATTTCAAACTTCACCTGTGTATTCATGTATATCAATTTATTTCAGAAACAATAACAAGCAACCAGATTTTATTAAAGAAGTTTAGAAGTTACTCACTTAGATTTAAAGAACAGAGCACCCAGATTTTTAAGCTTTGAACCCAGGTTGAAAGAAGATGCTTGCATTTGAATTGACTGACCAAACCCATATGCATGCAGGCCATTTTAAGAATTTGCTCAGGTTTGCAGAGGTGTAAATGCAGACTTCATTTGATTTTACAGAAATTTCCAGAGATGAAAAATGCAGGTATTTGAAGGATTACAGACTTGAGATTGCAGAATTTTCCAGAGTTGCAAGTGCAGGTTTTTATTTGAGAAGATTGATCTTATTTTTGAATGAGGAGTTTCAGATGTTAGAATTTCTTTTGAAATGAATTTGCAAATATGTTTTAGAGGGGTTTCAGATTTTTTTTGAATGAAGTGTTTTCTTGATTCAATTAGCATTAAATTTTAAGAAGAGAATGAAGTGAAAATGAAAAATGTTTTTAAAAGAACTGAAATAAAATTTTAATAAAGAAAAGATAAAAATACAATGACACTTGTCATAAGAGCTACTAACTTATTAACACATGTATTTGATTTGTCTAAGACTTAACACTTGTCTTGTTTAATTAAGTCATATATTTAAATGTTTATATAGGTTTTTCTTTAGTTTATTTTATGTATGAATGAATATGTATGATTTTCTTATTTAAAAGTAAATGTAAATAAAACAATTTATAAATTAAAACTTACAAAAATATTTTAAAGAACCAATTAAATAAAATTCCAAATCAAATTAATTCTATTTATTCAATTTAAAAATGAAGACTCTAATTCCTTATCTTAATCCTTCTTTATATTTAAGAAAAATAGAATATTTATTAATAGGGTTTCAAATATCAATTTACAATTTTATATGATTTATAAAGAAAATATAAATCACTTTTATATTTAAATGAATTTAAATCATATGCTACCTTATATAAAATATACTCAAATCATATTTATCAAATAATATTTAATAAGAAATAAACTTAACTTTTATTTAAATTTAAAAATTAAACCAAGACAAATTTTAAACAATAAAACATTTATTATAAATATTATCAAACCATAAAGTTATTAATTTAAATAGATTTTTAAAAGCCAAATATTAATTTAAAACATAATTTACTAATTACTCAATATTTTATTAGAATTTAAAAACAAACTTCATTTACTTATTTTCATGTAAGTTAAATTCCAAACAAAGTTAAACTATAATATATATACAAATATATACACATTATAATTTACAACATTTATTTTAGCTTCTAAATGACAAATCACAAATTAAATATTTATTTAAATCTGATTATCAAACCAAAACATATTTTATCAATCAATATTGTCAATATCAATTTAATTTTATATCAAGATTATTAAATTGATATTGTCTAAAATTCTAGGATATCACATTCCTTCCCCTTTAAAAGAATTTCGTCCCCGAAATTTAAAACAAAGGTAATTTAATAACCTATTTTAGATTTTAAATTTTAAAACCAAGCATATATTAAACATATGCTAACATCCATAGTAATCAATTTATCTAATCAAACAAAATTAACTATCCAGTCAAAATTCTGGATAGAGTTTCCTCGAGTTTCCCTCGGTAAACATCGGAATACTCGCTCTATAAAACCCAAACAATCAATACTACTAAGCTACAGAACTCCTACTCATTTATATCTATAACTGAACAAGACATCAGACTATAGATAAGTCTGACTCAACAACCAACATCTCCCAGAACAGCTGATTCCAAAACCAGAAATAGATATACACGTACTCCCTTAGAGATACGTGAAACTCATCAAATTTCAGTTGTCCAAACTGGCAATTCAATCCAGATAATCAAACACTTATCCAAAACAAAATATAGAAGAAATCCAAAACATCTCGGAGCTAGCTTACCCAACCTTACCAAAATTTATAGCTCCTAAAACTGAGAACTTATCCAAAATCAGATCTTCGACTGCTCTTCACTTACCTGATCAGCTCAACCCTTGCTGATGTCACAAGAAACAAACTAGACCAAACCCAATCCACCAGAATGATCCTCCACGATCAATCAAGGTCAAGAACAACTCTACTCACAACCATCAGAAGAAAACAACTTCTCCTATCCGGAAAAGAAAATCAGATTCACTCCCAAACTGCTTCCGCTGCACGACTCTGATCTGGAGCAGAAAAGAATGTTGATGAAGGACACAAGCACAACTGGACAGCATAACCAAGAAGATCTCAGATAACCAAGAGAAAACTTAGAATTTCCTCAAATCCTGAGTTGCTTCAACAAACTCCATCCCAAGAAACCAACCTTCAACTAGTAGAACCACCGGTACCACTGAATCTCTAGATGAAGACAAACACTGACTTCTCTGAAAATATTCAGAAAAATCTCCAACATTCCCAAGAGAATACTCAATCATCGCAAGTCACTTTTGCGATCAATCCAAACTCAAATCCAAAGAAAACTGTTCTCTCTAAACCAAATAGAATAGCTTATGCCGGTCTTACCAACCCATCGAAGAAATGGATTCACTCAGCTGCTTCTGAACTCCATCTCCAGAAAACTTGCTAAGCCAGACAACTCTGCTAACACCCAGAACACTCCGAGCGGTATTGCTGACACTAATGCCAAAGAATTCCCAATCCAAAGTTCTTCAAGAAACTCGGACTTCAAACCAAACAGAAACATCCGGCTGAACTCAGCCACAACACCGAAGCAGACTCACTTCCTTAAACTTGGTCCAAAGAAATCATCTTCGAAAACATCCATAGTCACTGCATCTCATCACGCAGCTACTACTCCTTGAGATATCAAGATATCATCACTCGCTTCTGCTCAGCCAACAAATCCAAACTCTACTCATCCAACTTCAAAAATGAATCTCCGAACCTTAACAGGTTACCTTCAGAGATCAATGAAATCCTTACACCACTTCAAAACTCACTCGAGACGATATTAGGTCTACAGTCTCGACAGATACACTTCCAACCAATCATTCAAACTCCAACCAATGGCAGTCGTGATATACACACCACTACCCCAATCTACCTTTATAACTTATATTGGAAAACCTGAACAGGTAACCCAATAGATAGGTAGAAATAAATATATAAATATATATATAATAAAAATTACAAATACGCTCTCTCAAGATAGACACCACTCCAAAGCCTAGGTATTCACTCAACCTAACGCTCTAATACCAACTGTCACGACCCGACTTTCTACTCCTAGAAAATCGCATCATGAATTAAGAAAGAAAGGGATAAAAGAAGAAATGAAAGAAGAGAAAGAAGAAACAACACTAGAATCTCAAAAGCGGATCGAATAAATTATATTAATAACATAAGTATTTACATAATATACAATACCAATCAGAGATACACAACATACACATCACATATACTAGACAGTTATAAACACCTGTCTAGTATTTACAACTCAATACAATCACAACACAGAGATAACACAGCGGAACTATATCTAACGCGGAAGCCTCCTTCTCCATTGCTCCTCCATTATTCGTCAAAGCTAACCTGAATCCTAACCTGAATTCCCTTGGCTACTCGTACAAATTTGAGTACCCAAGAGTTTATGAAAAACAAAATAAACTCCGGGTCAAACATGGGTCTAGTGTGAGTAACAGGTTAAGGTTGCTTAACTTTTAAAAACCTTTGAAAAGAAAAGGTATCACGTAAGACATCCCACACATAAACATGGAAAAGTTTTTACCTTACGCTAACCAAAACATTTGATAGGAAATCTGATGATATTATAATAGTGTCTAGGGTTTTCAAGTAAATAAGAAATAGCCGAAATTGTTACATTTATTAAATTCCAGCTACATAGGTATACAAACAAAACCGTTGGCACTTATTGGATTTTGGATTCCATACAATGGCAGGGCTACTGGGGTACCGCCCGTCACAGTACGTAGCCTAGATCACCGTACCGAGGAACCATCCTAACTTCCCTGCAACACAAGACCGGAACCAATCCTTACTGAACAGTCCCGAACAAGACAACCCTGGCAGTTGTTGCAATCAACTGTCCCACACAGCCAAATATAAAGGGACTTCTAGACAGGGGTAAATCTTGCTCTCCAGTGGGAGCTACCCACGAAGCCTTGCTGCACCTCCCCTGTTTTAGCCATTCCCGGTTGATGAGGCTTGAGGTTACGATTACCTTTATAGGATATAACACTTAGAATGCTCATCGTCTACCTGACGATGTTCTGAAAGCATTCAATCCATACAAGTTCGTTCCGGGTTCGAACGAAACCGAAGGCATTATCTCGTTGCACTCATTATTGGAATCACCCTCAGAGTCAACGACGACAACCCTTGCACTCTAAACCACCATCTCGAATCTATAAGCACTATTCCGTCAACTCATTACGGAATCACCCACAGAGTTATACTGACGTATAGCCCTTACACCTCGAGTCTTCACAAAGCTCCATTTTGATTCACGACCTAACGTTATTTGGAATCGATGTGGTTTTCAGATATCCAAATATGGAAACCCGATCCCGGTCTCATCGAAATCCAAAACGTGTCTTTTAGGGCCAAGTTGTTTTAAAGTTTAAAACAATTCAATTCAATTCAATATTATCTATACACACACAGATAGATAATTCTCAACATCATAATAGATAATCAGTATTATCATCACATCAGATAATCTATATTATCAACTCAAACAGATAAATCATATTATCAACTCAATGTAAGCATAACATCCAAATCACACTACAACATTTATCTCATAAATGAGATCTTAATCATTCAGGGTAATAAATATCAATCATCATTCATAAGCAAAAACTAATCAATCCAATCTATAATTAATTTAAAATGAATTAAATTAATTACTTCTTCCTTAAATTAATTTAAAATAAATTAATTTCTCATCCATATAAATCTTGCTTACATATCAGTTTATTATAAATCAATTAATTAATTACTCTTAACAAGTTACCCTAATTAATCATCTTGATTAACCATCCTTTAATTACATTCAAGTAATTAACCTCTAATTAATTTTACAAATTAATTAATCCAAACTAATCCCTGTAATTAACCTGTAATTACTTCATCAATTAATTAATCATAATTAATTACATTAATCCTTAATTAATTACACTAAATAATTCCTTCATTGATTAATTGTTCTTATTAGTCAATCCTTAATTATATCATTAATTATATAAATTAATGATTTCAAATTATTTTATTTAATTCCATTAAATTAATTATCAATTATCTCCATTGGTTAATCATACTTGCTTAATCACATTAAGTAATTAACTTAAATTAATTACTTCTCTTAACCATTCTCAAATAACTTAATTATCAAAATCTAAATTAATTACTTACTTAAGTAATTATACAACATATAAATTACATATTAATTACACAAGTAATTAATTCCCAAAACTCCTTCAATTAAATTACATCTAGTAATTTATTTTCTTAATTACTTCACAAAGTAATTTTCCATTTGTAATTACTTCTCAAATCAAATCAATGATTAATTTAAATTAATTAAACTTAATTAATTAACTTAATTAATCAAAATAACTCAATTAATTACAATTAGTAATTAATTTCCTTAATTACTTTCACTATGTAATTCTCTTAAACAATTCAAAGGATTATCTTAAATTAATTAATCCAATTAATTATTTAAAATTAATTACATTAATTAATTATAAAATAATATTAAGTTAATGACCTTCATTAACCAAGAACCAAATCTTTAATTACTTTTCCAAAGTAATTACTGAATTAATTAATATTAATTCTTAATTTATTTATAAAAAACTCATTAATTAATTCCTAATTATTAAATTAATCAAGTGAAAATTTAAAACTTAAACAATTATTAATTTCTTGATTAATGATTCCATTCATTAATTAAATTAAATTAATCAAAAATAAAATTAATTTCTAAATCATACTTTAATCAAATTTAATTAACTTACTTAAATCTTTTAATTAATTAAATAAATCCTTAATTATTTATTTAATTAATCTAAATTATAAATTGATTAAATTAATTAATTAAAATCTTAATTACCTTGATTAATTAATAAATCATTAAGTTCAAACAACTTAATGATAATCATTAATTCCATTAATGATTTAATTATCATTATCAAAGAAATTTAAAAACAACTTGCTTTTAAATTTTCCTAAATTACATTTTAAATTAAAATTTAAAATGAAATCAAACTTAACAAGATTTAAATATTTAAAATCTCTTTAGTTCTCATTTTAAGAATCATTTACCTCTTAAAGCAAATTTTAGAAAAATCATTTAACTTTAGCTTATATTCAATTATATTTAAAATATCTTAAATATTTCAAATGACATTTAAACATTTAAACTCAAATCTTATTTACCTTACAACCAAAATTCAAATTCATGCTTCAAGTTTAAATTCAAAGATTAAAATTTAAAATTCTGTTTTAAATCTTCATTTCAGATTTTATAAAATACTCAAACAAAATACATTATTTGAATTTTTCAACCTATTTCTTTTTGAAACTTTCAGATTCAAATTTGAATCCAGGATTCTAAATTCAGATTTAACATAGAATTTAAAACTTGTTTTAAAAACTTACTTTCAGATTTAAAATCACTCAATGTCAAAACTGTGCAGGTTTCAGATTTATTGAATACTTTATTTGTTACTGCAAATTTTATTCAAATATCTGGAATTCAAACCTATTTGAATTCAAAGTTTAATCCTACTTAAAGTTTGAATTTAAACTTGCCTTACTATTTTTAAAATTTAGTTTTAAAAAAAGCAAAAACCTGAAAACTGTTTCAAGCTACAGAGAACTCTCTGCAACTACAACTACCCGAGACAAAAACCAGTCTACTTCGAGTCACCCCTACTCCTACTTCGGGAAAAATTTGAAATTACCCGAGCACATCTCTTCACTGCATCACAGAAACTAAACTCATTCCTATGGTCACTGTGCACATGCACATAATCATGGACAACTTTCCGATCATCAGTGATGATCACCTCATCCATCATCCACCCTTAAACCAACATGATCACCTAAACATCAGTGATCTTCTCTTTCACAAAATTCAACAGAGCAGCCCTCTTACTTTAAAAACCTGAAACACACTTCACCCCAAACTTCTCAAACCTGTCAACAATGATTTCACCCTCCTCTGGCCATCGATGCAGTTGAAACTCCAGCCACTACTTTGTCAGGAACCCATCTACATTTTTCCCAAACAGTTCCACTCTCGGTCAACCAGAGTGGGAGGATGGTTCAAATTTGAAAACGACCAAGATCTAGGGTTACAGAACCCAAAACCCTTAACACAGCTAATCCCAAACATTATTCACTAATTTGATAATTTTCCTGAAATTTATAAACTCTTAACATCAGACAAAAGAAATTTCAATCTTCCAAAATCCCAAAATTAACAGCATTGCCCAAACTTAACCTTTCAATTTATATATCCAGTTTACAATACTAGATTAGAAGTTAACAGTGGGTGTTCTTTCCCATTTTAAAAAAATTGTTTTTGTTGTATTACTGTTTGCAGAGGCAAACAGACTCAATTACCAATTTTATACAGGGTTCCTTGTTGAATAACAATCTTGCTTGATAATTCAAGTTCTTATCAATACAAGATCAAGTAAATAAGGAATTTACATTTCATTCAGGACCTAGGAGCATCACAGAGTAAGATTTATATAAACACAACACATATTTAGTAACAATTATTTCAAACTTCACCTGTGTATTCATGTATATCAATTTATTTCAGAAACAATAACAAGCAACCAGATTTTATTAAAGAAGTTTAGAAGTTACTCACTTAGATTTAAAGAACAGAGCACCCAGATTTTTAAGCTTTGAACCCAGGTTGAAAGAAGATGCTTGCATTTGAATTGACTGACCAAACCCATATGCATGCAGGCCATTTTAAGAATTTGCTCAGGTTTGCAGAGGTGTAAATGCAGACTTCATTTGATTTTACAGAAATTTCCAGAGATGAAAAATGCAGGTATTTGAAGGATTACAGACTTGAGATTGCAGAATTTTCCAGAGTTGCAAGTGCAGGTTTTTATTTGAGAAGATTGATCTTATTTTTGAATGAGGAGTTTCAGATGTTAGAATTTCTTTTGAAATGAATTTGCAAATATGTTTTAGAGGGGTTTCAGATTTTTTTTGAATGAAGTGTTTTCTTGATTCAATTAGCATTAAATTTTAAGAAGAGAATGAAGTGAAAAATGAAAAATGTTTTTAAAAGAACTGAAATAAAATTTTAATAAAGAAAAGATAAAAATACAATGACACTTGTCATAAGAGCTACTAACTTATTAACACATGTATTTGATTTGTCTAAGACTTAACACTTGTCTTGTTTAATTAAGTTATATATTTAAATGTTTATATAGGTTTTTCTTTAGTTTATTTTATGTATGAATGAATATGTATGATTTTCTTATTTAAAAGTAAATGTAAATAAAACAATTTATAAATTAAAACATACACAAATATTTTAAAGAACCAATTAAATAAAATTCCAAATCAAATTAATTCTATTTATTCAATTTAAAAATGAAGACTCTAATTCCTTATCTTAATCCTTCTTTATATTTAAGAAAAATAGAATATTTATTAATAGGGTTTCAAATATCAATTTACAATTTTATATGATTTATAAAGAAATTATAAATCACTTTTATATTTAAATGAATTTAAATCATATGCTACCTTATATAAAATATACTCAAATCATATTTATCAAATAATATTTAATAAGAAATAAACTTAACTTTTATTTAAATTTAAAAATTAAACCAAGACAAATTTTAAACAATAAAACATTTATTATAAATATTATCAAACCATAAAGTTATTAATTTAAATAGATTTTTAAAAGCCAAATATTAATTTAAAACATAATTTACTAATTACTCAATATTTTATTAGAATTTAAAAACAAACTTCATTTACTTATTTTCATGTAAGTTAAATTCCAAACAAAGTTAACCTATAATATATATACAAATATATACACATTATAATTTACAACATTTATTTTAGCTTCTAAAAGACAAATCACAAATTAAATATTTATTTAAATCTGATTATCAAACCAAAACATATTTTATCAATCAATATTGTCAATATCAATTTAATTTTATATCAAGATTATTAAATTGATATTGTCTAAAATTCCGGGATATCACAATTTCGTTTAATTTATCTAATTAAATGTCCTAAATAATGTTAGTCAAAATTAGGGTCGTTACAGACTCCTTTCCTTTAAGAATGTCGTCATCAAAATTACGATAAGGTACTCATAACAATCAATCATAAAGGTAAAACATATCATGAAATAAGTTATAATAAGTGAATCTAACACTGCTCCCAGTTTCCCATGTACAGTCTCTCTCGTCGCCACTCCACTAGACTTTGACTAATTTGACTGTCTTGTTACTTAGTCTCTTCTCATCCCTAGCGACTATACGAACTGGTTTTCAAACTATAGTCAAATTTGGTTCCAGTACTAAGTCATCTAACACAATTGGTGCTATAGTAGTCTCTGGATCTCGTATGCATTTCCTTAGATGAGAAATATGAAAAACATTGTGGACTTCTGCTAAAATACTTGGTAACTCCACTCTATATTCAAGTTTTCCAACCCTTTCTATAATAGGAAATGGTCCAAAAAAATTGTTGCCAATTTTCCTGATTTTCCAAATCGAATTACACCTTTCATCAATGATACCTTGACAAATAAATGATCCCGAATTGAGAACTCTAATTCTTTTCGTCTTTTATCAGCATAGCTCTTCCGCCTAGACCGAGCTTCCTTCATTCTGGCTCAAATGAGCTCAATCTTTTCTGTAGCATCTATAACCAAATCTAAACCAAGAACTAACATATCCCCGGTCTCTAACATATAAATAAAAGATTTGCATGGCTTCCTATACAAAGCTTCAAACGGTGCCATATCTTTACTAGCCTAATAACTGTTGTTATACGAAAACTCGACTAAGTGTGGATGGTCTTCCAATGATCCCCAAAATCTAGTACACAGGCTCTAAACAAATCCTCTAGGACTTTGTTAACTCTTTTCGCATACCCATCTGTCTATGGATGGTAAGTGGTACTCATCTTGAGCTTAGTACCTAAAGTCTCCTATAAACTCTTCCAGAACTCGCAAGTGAATGAGGAATCCCTATCACTTACTATACTACTAGAAATTCCATGAAGTCTAACTATATTCTTCATAAACAACTTAGCTAAAATAGGTGTCGTCCTGGTTGACTTAACTGAAATGAAATGGGCACTCTTGGTTAATCTATCCACTACAACCCATATGCTTTCATTTCCTCTATTTGACATTGGCAGCCCGTCTATAAAATCCATTAAGATAGAATCTCATTTCCAAACTGGAACTTCTAAAGGCTGAAGTAACCCACTTGGTTTCTGATGCTCGGCTTTTACATATTGACAATTCAAACACTGCTTTACCTATAAGCCTACATCCCTCTTCATGCCTTCCTAGAAGAAACTTCTTTTCATATCCTGATACATCTTAGTTCCTCTCGGATGAATGGTGAACTTTGAATGATAGCATTCTCCAAGAAATTCCTTCCTAATGTTTCCTACATTCGGAACACAAAGTCTTCCTTTCTTCCTTAACCATCCATTCTGGTCAAGACTGAAATCTTTTAAGTTATCGCTCTCCATTGCATCCCTTAACTTTTTGATCGGTTCAACTAATAATGGATCTTCCCCTTTCTTAGAAGCAGTCCTTTCGATCATCACTGATCGAACTTCTAAACACGACAACATAGGAGTTTCATTACTGGATCTAGCTTCAGATCCCTGTTATATTTTGCATGTAATCAATGGTCCAATCTTTTCCACTTAGCTATCATTACTTATACTGCAGTTTGATGTTTCCTGCTAAGTGCATCTACAACCTTATTGCCTTTCCCTAGTGTGTACTCAATACTAAAGTCATAAGCAACTAAAACTCTTACCACCTTTGTTGCCTCATATTCAACTCCTTCTAAGAGAATAAATATCTTGATGACTTACGATCCGTGTACAACTCAAATCTTTCTCCTAAAAGGTAATGTCTCCACACCTTCAATGCGAAAATAATTACAGTTAATTCCAAGTCATGAGTTGGATATCTAACCTTATGGGGTCTGAGATGTCGAGAAGCATAGGCAATCACTTTACCTTTTTGCATTAACACAGCTCCAAATCCTATTCCACATGCATCTGTATATATACTACTAAATCCTGATTCCCTTCTGAAAAAACTAACACAGGTGCATTTGTTAATAAGTGTATCAGCTTCTGAAATGCTTCCTCACACTTATCAGTCCAAACAAACTTCACATCTTTCCGATTTAGCTTAGTCATTGGTGTCTCTATCCGTGAAAAATCCTTGATGAACCTCTAATGGTAACCAACTAATCCATGAAAACTCTTATGTCGGTCACTATCTGGGGTCTCTTCCAACTATTCACTGCCTCGATCTTAGCTTGATCTACAGACAATCCTTTTTCTAAGACTACATGACCAAGGAACTTCACTTCCTTCTTTCAGAAATGGCACTTTGAAAATTTCGCTTTTAGTTGATATTGCCTCAACGTCTCGCACCACTCTCAGATGAACTTCATGCTCTATTTCATCATTAGAGCATACCAAAATTCCATCTATGAAAACCTATACGAACCTATCCAAGTACTCTAGGAAAACTCGATTGATCAAATCTACAAAGAATGTCGGTGCATTAGTTAGTCCAAACGACATTACTAACCATTTGCACAATCCATATCTGGTTCTAAACATAGTCAAAGTATACTATCCTCAGCCACTCTATGCTAATGGAATCCTATTTCCAAATCCAACTGGAAAAATACATTGGCCCCACTCAACTGATCAAACAAATCCTCAATTCTAGGTAACGGATATCGATTCTTTATCGTCTTCTCATTCAACTTACGATAATTGATACATAACCTCAACGATCAATCCGGTTTCTTTGCAAACACTATGGCTGCTCCCCAAGGTAAACTGCTTGGTCTGATAAAGTTATTATTTTCCAAATCCACCAACTGCACCTTTAGCTAACTCATCTCGGTAGGTGTCAATCTGCTTGGCGGTCTACTCACCAATTTTGCTCGTGGTACTAAATCTATCCAAAATTCAATAGCTCGTTTCGACGGTAGTCCTACTACAGGCTCAAAGACATATGTGAATTCTCTAACGACAAAAACTCGATTTAACTCGCCTTCTGCCTCACCCAGCAAAGCATCATCCTTAAAACTAGGGTTTTCTATGGAGTATGTTATCTGATCACTACAATCAGGGTGTCTAAGTGATATTTTCCTATCATGCAAAAATATCCTAGCATTGTATTTACTTAACCAATCTATACCCATAATAATTCCGAACCCTATGAAATCAAACGCATGCAATCTACAAGCAAATACATGACCTAACAATTTAAGCTCTAGGTGGTCACATCTCATCCAAAGAGTCGCATAACCTCCTATCGGATTCGCAATCCTAAAGAAAGTAACTAAGTATGAGGGTTTTAGGTTAAGCTATCTACCAAACAATGAGACATGAAAGAATGCGATGCACCAGTTTCAAATAGAACTCTAAATGATACCCCATGAATCAAAATCATACCTCCCAACATAGCTTTTCCATTTCCCTCTGCTGTTGGTCTCAAGTTAGTTGGCTCCAATGCAAACACTTTCCCTTTCCCATCCTTGGCTGGATCCTTGCACTGGTTCTTATAATGTCTAATCTAACCGCAGTTGAAACTTCTCGCTCCTTTCTTGTTTGTAAATTTCTCACCTTTGCCTGTCCGGCATTTATGAGCACAGTGTCCTTCTTATCACACTTATAGTAGATAATTTTTGCCTTTCCCTTTTGGCAGCTCCACTCTTCTGAGCTCCCTTCTTATGGAAAAACTTCATCTTTTGGTTCTGCCCTCCTTGAGCTCTCCCTGCCTTGTTACCCTCAAGAAAAGCAAGCATTTCTTCCTGCCTCAAAGCCATCTCAACAACTACATCGCACGGATCTCTAATATGTGACAATGCGACCTTAGCAAGCTCAGGCTTTAACCTATGGATAAACTTCTCATTCCTTTTGATAACAGTTTCAACCGCAGTGTATCTATATCTCGATAGCTCGTCAAATCTGGTTGCATACTCCAGCACGGTCATATCTCCCTGCTCTAACTCAACAAATTTCCTAAGTAGATTTGACTTCGTAATCTCCAACGTAAACCTCTCCACAAACCTTCTCCTGAACGCAGCCCAAGTCATACTCTTCTCATTGACTCTGACCGCAACAATGTTCCACTAGTACAGTGCTGCTCCATGTAATTTCCTAGAAGCAAGCCTCCATTTATGCTCATCATTGAGCCTCAAATCAGCAAAAATCCTCTCGTAATGAAGTAACCAATTCTCCACTTCAATTGCATCTCCAATCCCGATAAACAAGTTTCCTCCCATTTTGGCAATATCTCTACTCAACACGGCATAATTATTGACCAATGGAGCTCCTTGATTTCCTCCTTCAGCATTTCCTCCAACTAAGCCTGCAGCAACTCCAAACTGCACCAGATTAACAAAGAACTGGTACATATCTCCTATATCAACTTACGGTGTTCCGACACCCACATTAGCAGCTTGTTCCTGACCTGGATTCCTCCTAGTGTTTGATATGGCATTTCTATTAGTTGTGGTGCTTCCCCCACCAATGTTAACTCTTTCACTTTTAGCATCCATATATTACGTCCGTAAATCTACATTCAAATTTTTGTAAGATATAGAAGAATAACCTAAGAAAGGTGGAGAATAAAAATAGAGCATATAACTATATATATCAAATACTAGTATGTTACTATAGCGTTATCCCATGCCCCCACTAATTTCTTAGGATTATGTTTTCAAAATCATTTTAAGTTTTCAAATTTCTTTTAAATTTTTCATAAACCTATGCACTGATACTAAGTTGAAACATCCCCTATCTTGAGGCCCGAAGCTAAGCGCTACAGATGATGTAGTCATCCATAGTATTAACTTTCAGTAACAGAATACGGTAATGTTAATGGTATGCATAATATCAGAAGAACATGAATATGAAATAAAAATCAACACAGATTCAAAAACAATTTTTTAGATTATATTTCAAATCAATATTTCATATTCAGATACATAATCCCAAAACGATTCCTAGGCTTTGATCAAATATAATTATTACAATTTATGCCAAGAGCAACATATAAAGATGCCCCCTTCGATGATCAGAGTACTATATATATATATATATATATATATATATATATATATATATATATATATATATCAATCTTAAATACATTACAGCGGAAATAAAACTAATTACTCCTCTATAGCTAACATTACCTCCTACACGTCTTCGAAAGCTTATTCTCCCACCTACTAAACCTGAAAAACCTTAATTCTTAATCTACTCAAATTAAATTTTGAGCACCGAAGAGTTTAAGGAGAAAACATAAATTTCGAGTCAGACATAAAGCCTGGTGTGAATAATACTATTACATCTCGGTTTACTGATAAGTGAGACCACGCCGCTTAGCGGAACGGTTTCCCTCGCTATTATCCCCTTTTAAAACATATCTTTTGTAAACCAAAATCGTGCAATCAAACTGATTAAAACAATAATAGCAATATTATATACGCACACAAATTTGGTAATCAATCAACAGACTATTTGTCCGAACAATGTAGTTTTGTTTAGCTAACTACTAACCGTTGGTTGACTCGGGCCAGCCAGACAAAATAGATAATCTAACTTCTGTTAGAGACACTTCTAGATGGTCTGTCCTTGACTTACTTCTCCCAGTATCAACTGATCCTAATGGTTTTGCGGGCTCACCAATAATGGGTTTTTATTTATATATTCCTTTCTGTGTGTAACATCATTTTAGTTTTACCTATGACAAAGCCATACACACTTGAATTTTGGACTTATATTAGCTAGGGGCTATTAGCTAAAGTATAGGGCACGACCCTATACCAATCTCATCTGGTATTCTAAATCTGAGTCATTTACTTAGGGTTAACTACCCCATCAAATTTTCCTTGAAAACATTTCTTTCAAATTTATTTAACCCTTTAAATCATAAAACAAGGAAAATATTTTTTTCTTTACTCAAATATCTTTGTCATGATAAATGCTTTACACAAAACAATGTTGATGAAAACCTAAATCAATTGGGTTATCTATCCCTTTAAAACAAGTTAAATCCCTTCTTTGACTTAGAAACAATAGGTTTTGAATCCAAGATATCACCTTCGAAACCCTTGTTTAAAAACTTTAAACAATCTCTTTCAAATCCATTGAAAATATCCCTTTCAAAATTAGTTAACTACTTTACCTTTAACACCAGGCCGAAAGGCCAGAACATACCTTTCGAAATTATTAAATGTATCCCTTTCATCCTTTGAAAGCTTTATAAAACCTTAGACATCCTCTTTTCATAACACTTTAATCTTTCCTTTCGAAAGCATTGGAAACCTTCCGTTTAAAGACTCAAATAAACCTTTCGAAAAAATTAGGGTACCTCCCCTTCAAAACCTACCTTATATACCTTTCGAAAGTATTAAAATTTCTTACTTATAGGTTCAAGTAAAAGCTTGTGGAACATAGCTTCAAAACCATTTAAAACCATTCCTTTTGAAATCTTTTGGGTTTAACTTTTAATATAAACAAAGAATCTTAAAAGAACCGGGGAGAAAAAAAATCTTTTGAATGCATTATTCTTAAGTAAAAGAAAATGGATGGTTTCGAAACCAACCTATTCAAAAGCATGGAGAAGCGGCTTAAAAATTTAAAGACAAAAATATCCTTTTGAAAGCATTGGTTCTAAAGGTTAAATGGGGCAGCAGGGGTCTCGACCCCTTCAATAGCTTTTTTTAAAAACAAAAGGCGGCAACCCATTCGAAAGCCCTTTCTTTATATAAACAGAAGCAAGTTGGTTAAGTCGAAAGCTCCAACCCCTTCGAAAGCCTTATTTATAACCAAATAGTTCCAAGTTTAAATAAGTTACTTCTACCCCTTTGAAAGCACGTTCCGACTCTATACCTTCCACCTTTCTCCAATCCACTACATACCAAGGCATTGATACCATGTGTATTGGTTTCGACTTGGTAGGAGGCGGATGTATGGCGTCGAAAGGTAGATGTTATAAGTGGCGAAGCAGTAAACCTTTACAAAACTGATTTTTAACCTTTTAAAGTAATATCTTTCCAACTAACATGCCTTATTTGTCAACATATGATCGGTTGCCAATTCTTTTACAAAATCTTTTCTAAAAGTGCGATCGAATTCAGTAATTAAAAATTTAAAACATTTAACAAATTTCCTTTTCTCCTTTTATAAACAGATAAAACATTTAAGTCCCCATACCTTAAATAATTTTATGTCTTTAATAAAATACTTAGGAAAATTCTCCAAATATTCCCATAAATCACTTTTAATATGCTTTCTACCATATTTAACTTTCTGTTCTGACCCAAAGTTAACATATAATAGCCAAAAATAATTTAAATCCAATTTAACCATTTTCTTTAGTAGAAAATTCGTAATAAATCCACGACAACTTTGAAAATTATGAAACTTGAAACCTATCTCTAAAATAATGTTTCTGGCCTTATGTCAAAAAAGTAAGTTGTTTGGATGTCATTTGATAAGTTTTTCAAATCAAATCTTATCACAAAATCTATATGAAACAACATAAATCATCAACAAGCATATATAATCATTTAAACAATCAAAACATGGCACTTTTCTTGCAAAATAAACATTGATCTCACCTAGAAACCGAAAGCCATAAAAATGAGATGTAATCTATTATTCACCTTAGCTTGTTGTTAAGGAGCATGAGATTTTCCCCTGAATTGATTTGATTAAGCTTCCTTCTTGAATTCTTTCTTATCTTCCTTTAGATTACTTCTAATAGTGGCCGGCCAAGCTCTAGGTTTAGTTTTGTTTGTGAATGTAGTAAATGAAATTGGAATAAGGGTTTAGGGTATAAGAATATAACCATTCCTATTTTTCCCTTCTCTCATTACCTTTACTTCATTTTAAATTTTCATTTGTTCATTCATTACTTAATACATGGCTACATTATAATTATACAAATCTCAATTCCTTAACCATTTACATTATTTCATTTAATTTATCTAATTAAATGTTCTAAATAATGTTAGTCAAAATTAAGATCGTTACAATATGTGTATTGAAATTTCAAAATTAAATTAAAATAACAACGCTAATATTCACTAAATATGATTGGTTTAAATGAGTTAATGTAAACACAAGATAAGATCTAATGGAAATTCAATAAAAGGATTTTTAATCAAAATTCTCCCTTTCCCCGCCTGCAATGCACGTGATCCAACGGTTATTGTAAAGTGTTTTAACATAAGTTATTAGAAGGTCTTACCATACTGATATCTAAGAGCATGTTCTCTTGTTTTGTAATCAACCTAATGTCATTCCTTTTCTAATTTTTGCTTATCCTTCTTTATATATATATACATATATATATGACATAATGTTTTTCAAAAGATTATCGGGAAAACGAGCATTGAACTAGTTGCAAACGGATTCCCAAAAGCAACCATTTTTTATCTCTCTTGCACTCCAGCCAACATACAACAAGCTCTTTGTTTGTTTCACTTTAGGCTTGTAGTTTTCGAGGACCAAAGCGTTGTTGTTGATCCCCCACACTGTTTGCACTTCTCACTTCGAAGATTATTATCTCATGCGTTGTCATTAATAGTCTCCAAAATAATTATTTATTCAACTAAGTCCCATCATAGAAATTAAATTGACTATTCAAATTTCTGTTAGAATTGGAGATTAGAATTGAAGATCTGGTTGTAGTTACCTTAAGAGAAACCCTGATAAGTTTAAGACCGATATTGTGGATTATGATTTAACTATTGATTAAATGGTGAATCATAGTTGTGCCTGTTGACTAAAACTAACGAAGAAAAAAACTTGAGATTGTTATTGTTAACGTCATTAAAAATTACATTTGTCCACTAATAAAAGAAAGTGTTAGCAAGAAATCTTGCCAACATCCCCAATGCTTAATATTAGATCATTTTATATGGGCTCAGTCATATGGTTGAGGTAAATCATGTCATTGAGAGCATATCTTTCGAATTGAATGATTAAGCCAATAGGATCTGAAGTGATAGGTTTGATTTTCGATTAGGATGATCTAATAAAAAGAGAGACAAATTGCCAAATCTTTCGACATTATCGAAAGAATAAAAAAATCCTTCCTGACTTTACTGGCTTAGATAGTATGATGGGAGAATGACTAACCCATTAATCGTATCGAAGAGTTAAGGTTCTGCTCTAACCTTTTGACTTAGTTGAGATAACAATAGGTTACCAAACCTTTCAACCTTGTCGAAAATTTACGAGGTCAATAAAAGGTTATCAAATCTTTCAGCATCGTCGAAAGGTTTATAAAACCATTCCAACCTTTCATCTGGATTTTCGTAATAGTAATTGCCTCTCGAAGCTAATCACATTCATATATCTATCGACTTTATCATTTTATCAAGTCTCATATTCCTTGAAGGTTGAAAGTAATCTTTCATCAGTATTTTTTATCTCCTTTTTTATCACGCCGAAAGGTTGTATTTAAAACCTTTCTACCTTATCCGAAAGCGACGTTTACTAATTTCTACATTTCTTTATTACTTTCAACCTTTCGGATCGATAATCCTTTCATGGAATTCCTTCAAAAGGATTACTGATGCCATAAAGAGTTGATACGATATGTCACAGAACCGTATCAAGGATTTGACATTGTATATCACAATTTGTATTTCCCCTTGTGTAGCTGAAATCATAAAATTAAGGAAATAAAACTCATGAAAATACCCCATGATGGCTCTATGGCATATACTCGGAATAAATAAAGAAGGTAAAAAATAAATCATATGTGATCAGCCGTTGATGTTGAATTAATGCCTAATCATGATCATTCCCAAATTCAAAGTTGACCACAAGCCATCATGCTCTTTATATTTCATAATGAAGATTGATCCAACGTTTAAGAGGCAAATCCCCAATTTAATTTCTAAATTAGGGTTACAAACGTAGTTAGCAGGAGAAAAAGTTGTAGAATGAGAGCAAAGTGAGAAAATCCGATCTCCTCAGTTGGACCCCTTAGATATTATTTATAGATGCAGACGGCGCTCCTTACGACTTCATGGTATCAACTGGGTCGGGAGGTCTCTCTTTTATATGTCGCCTTAAACCCTTTGTCTTAACCGAATGGTTTCTTTTTTATCTGCTATTATGAACCTTCCGCCTTTGTCGGAAGGTTTGTTATTTTTTTGCCTCCACGACCCTTCCACTTTTATTGAAGGTTTTTCTTCTTTATTCTACTATGAACCTTTCGACCTTGTCCGAAGGTTTCTCTTCTCGAATAATGTCGAAAGGTTGTCTTTCGTTCTATTGACTTGTGAGTGCAACATTCTCCATAAACTTTCGACACTGTCGAAAGGTATTATATATATGTTTTAACTGGTTCGAAAGACTTGTTATGCTTTCGATAAGGTCATTATAGAGTTACCTACCCTTGCTTTGACTTCTCCACCTCCTTTAGAAGGTAAGAAATCTTTGAATGCTGAGAGATGAAACCTTTCGACTTCTTCGAAAGGTCTGGGGCTGCTATACACTATTGACCGCATCTCATCGACTCCTTCGAAAGGTCTGATCTGAATTTCTATACTTTAGTCTTTGCTTTATGATGATGGTTGTGGGACTATCCTTCTATCCTAACTGGAAGGTGCTTGGAGGTTTTGTATCAAGCTGCTTCGTTGCGCCTTTGTAATTCTTTCTTTCATGCTTACGGAAGGTTTGCTTTAAGGTTGTTATGCGCTTCTCTTTACTAGCATTGAAAGATCCTTTTGACTCCATCGAAAATGACTTTATTTGTTGCTCTTTATTCATGTGGAAGCTTTCTGGAAGGACTTCTTTATCTTTATTCATATTTAATGGTTAACATTTACCCCCTATATAAAGAAGGCTTTTGTTCTTTAGGACAAAAATTCAAGGATTGCCAAAATGTCCCTGTATTCCGACAATATATCTAATAATGTTCACATGGTTAGTTTATACTACACATACCTTTTCAGTTTGGTCGACTTTAAACTCTGATTTTATTCTAGCATAAGATTCATTCAGAACATGTAATGATCATAAGTATTCGAAGTCGCATATTTGGGTCTTGATGGTTGGGATTTACCAGCTTTTCTTATCAATAAAATGTCAGAAGACCATATATAGACAATTTAGAAGCTCATATCTTGCAAAAACAAAGGACGAAAATACCGCATCAATTAATAATAGGAAGACTAGGATCATTATAATAGAAAGTTAAAGCCCCACATCAATCCAATAATAATGAAAGAGGATTTAAAATACCAATAATGCCATCCATCCTGATATGAAGGTCCAAGAGATTATCTTTGGTTGTAATCGTTAAAGGTTTAGATTACTTGTTTTGTCATTCATAAGAAAAGGTCATAAGACTGTTTCTGGCGATAAGCAGTAGAAAACTAAAAATCCATATTAGATCATAAATAATGGAGGACCAAAAATTCATAGCTGGTAATAAATAATAAGAGGCTAGAATACCCTATTTGGCATTGATAATGGAAGTCCGGAAAACCATTCCCAATAATAAGTAGTAGATGACCAGAGTACCCGTTCCCAGAATTTAATAATAGAAGACCAGAATATCTTTTCCGGCAATAAGTAATAGCAGACCAGAATACCACTTCTGGCAATTAAGTAATAGAAGACCAGAATACCACTTCTGGAAATTAAGTAATAGAAAACCAGAATACCACTTCTGGCAATCAAGTAATAAAAGACCATAATACCAATCTGGCAGATGTTCATGAGAAGAAGTCAGTGAATGCTTTCTGATTCTCTTGTCGACTGCCCCTTCTTTAGGCTTTGATGATATTTTGCATGCTTTTTCTTTCTCTGGCCTGAGTTTTTTTGACTCATTTGTTTTGGCTTATTTCAGGCAAGGACGATTTCATCCAACACTTGTGCTTACTTAAGCAATTTCCATTTTAGAAGGTGCCGATTTCTGGCAGTTGCTCATTTCAGGCAGGGACTTTCTTAGTCTGCCGGATATTTCATCCGAGTTTACGGTGTGCTCGGCTAGCTTATTCTCAAGCAGGGCCCGAGGACTTACCCGACCTCCCTCCAGGAGGCCCCTTAACTTGGCCATAGCATGACATGGCTAAGGGCTTATTTGGTACCTTGGTCAGGCTATACCTTGGTAGGGCCAAGGGATTACCCGTCCTCCCTCTAGGAGGCGCCTCATCCTGGCCATAGCGTGACGCAGATAAGGGCTTATGCTGCTTTAACCTGGCCATTTCTGACTTTGATGCGACTAAAAGCTTATGCCCTCCCTCCAGGAGGTGTCTTGACCTGGCCATCTTGGCGCGACCAAGAGCTTTCTACCATTATTGGATGCCTACCATTTTAGGTAGTCCAAGTTTAAGGAGAATTTTACTTCCGACCATGTAAACTTTTCTTAGTGAATCATAGTAGAGACATTCTTGAAAATGCTTTATTCATCCAGATTCAGAAAATACGGTTTCAAATGTTCTACTTTCCAAGTTCTCAATACTATATTACCATAAAGATGGCATAACTTGTAAGCCCCCGAGGAGAGTTCCTTGAAAATTACTAGTGGGCCCTTCCAATTTGGTCCCAGTGTCCCATTTGATGGATTTCTTGTAATGACAATTACTCTTCTAAGTACCAACTCTCCTTGTCTAAATGACTTCATTTTTACTTTTGAGTTATAATGTTTTGATATTCTCCTTTGGTATTCAACCGTTCTTAAGGCTACTTGATCTCTTAATTCGTGAATCAAGTCAAGCGATTCCTTTTTTTATTCTTGATTTGGGTTAAAGGTGCAGGCAATCCTTCGACGAGAAGGTACCTCAGTTTCTACCGGTGGCATTGCTTTACAACTATATGTTAGTGAATACGGGGTATGACCGGTTGTAGTTCTAGTCGATGTTGTGTAAGCCCACAAAACTAGGGGTAATTCTTCTACCCAATTCCCCTTTGCCTTATTCAGTCTCTTTTTCAGGATCATATTTATCGTCTTGTTGGCAGCCTCAACGGCTTCGTTGTCTTTTGGGTGAGTGACAAAAAAAGATTTTTATGATTCCATTCTTGTTGCAAAATCGTGAAAGTTCTTCACTTTCAAATTGGGTTCCATTGTCGAAGATTATATTATAGGGTATCCCAAACCTTGTGATAACGTTCTTAATGACAAATCTTAACACTTTCCCAGAAGTGATCTTTGGCAGTGGTTTTGCTTCGACCCATTTTGTGAAGTAGTCAATTGCCGTTATAGTATAGTTCGCTCCACCTTTGGAGATTAGAAACAATTCAATTAAATCGATTCCCCAAACATTGAACGGACATGGGCTAGTGATGGTGGTTAGTTGACTTGGAAGAAGACGTGGTATCTTCGAGTAGCGTTGGAATTTTTCATATCTTTCAACATACTCGATTGCTTGGTTGGTTAACTGTGGCCAATAAAATCCTTGAATCATTATCTTTTTGGCCAATTTGATCCCATTGGAGTGATCTCCACAAAGTCCTTTACGGGCTTCCTTTAATATCTTTAATCCGCTCTCGGGTTTTACACATCGCAAATAGGGAAGGGCATATCCTTTCTTGTATAAAACTCCATCCAAAATGGTAAAGCTTTGCGCATGCCTCTTTAGTTTTCGTGCCTCTGTTCTATCTGCTGGTAGTGTCCCATTGAAAATATAACTCATAATCGAGGCCATCCAAGTGTTTTCATCGTTTTCTTCCGTTATTGAGCTGTGGATTCCTCACTTAACTTTTACTAATTCTTTTCCCCTCATTTCTTATGCTATAGCCCATGAACGGGTTAATACTAGCAGCTCATTAGTTTTTCCTTATTTTTTTCCTTACTATTGGGATTTGGCTAAATCCCACAGGCGTAATTCGAGTCTCAGAGGCCCCTCTTGAGCTTGCCAACTTAGCTAATGAGTCTGTCTGGTAATTGTCTCTCATTGGTATTTAGTGTATAGAGAAATCTTCGAAAAGTGTGAGCATTTTTAGTACCTTCTTCACATACTTACTGAGCTTGTGATTTTTGTCTGGTATACTTGCTTGATTTGGTTGACCATTAATTGGGAATCACCGAAGACTTGAATCCTCGGGATTTTGAGTTGTAAAGCAATGGTCAATCCTACGACCATAGATTCATACTCTGCCACGTTGTTAGTTGCCAAAAACCTCAATTTCATAGCATAATGAAGTCTGTGTCCATCAGGGGAAATTATTATGTATCCTGCTCCAACCCCTTGTTCATTTGAGGCACCATCCACAAATAATTGCCACTTGGGTCTTAAGTCTTTTTCCTTTTGGGATTGCTCTGAAACGAATCCCATACATTCATTAATGAAGTCAACCAATGCTTATCCTTTTATAGCCCCTCTGGGTTGATATTCTATATCATATTGACTTAGCTCAATTTCCCACTTTATCAGTCAGCCAGAGGTCTCAGGTTTACTAAAGACCTTTTTTAATGGAAAGTTCGTCAATACCTTCACTGAGTGTGCTTGAAAGTAAGGTCTTCACTTTCAGACTGTGAGAATTAAACAGTATGCTAGTTTCTCAATAACCAGATATCGGATTTCGGCATCCTTCAGCCTTTTTCTTACATAATAAACCGGTAGTTGCAATTCCTCGGTTTTCCTGATCAATATTGAGCTTACCGCATGTTCTGAAATTGCCATATACAAGAATAGATCCTCCTTATCTTCAGGGCTAGATAAGACTAGAGGTTTTTTCAAATGCGATTTCAACTCTTGAAATGCCTTTTTGCAATTCTCATCCCATTCGAAATTTTCCGTCTTCTTTATTACCTCAAAGAATGTGATACACTTGTCGGTGGCCTTTGAAATAAACCTACTTAGCACTTCTACCTTTCCATTCAAACTCATAACATCTTTACTTGTTTTGGGTTCTTCCATATCCCTTATAGCCTTAGTCTATTCCGGACCTGCTTCAATTCCTTGTGCACTGATAATATAGCCTAAGAATTTTCTAGAATGAACTCCAAAGTTTTACTTTTGGGGGTTGAGTTTCATTTGATACTTTCGAAGTACTTTGAACCATGTTATCCAAATCTTCAAGATGATCCTTTTCCTCTTGGGATTGTACCAATATGTCGTCTATGTAAACTTCCATATATTTTTTGATTTGATCTTTGAAAATTCAGTTAACCAATCTTTGGTAAGTTGCTTCGGCATTTTTCAACCCGAATGACATAACTTTGTAATAATATGTTCCTTCATCTGTAACAAAGCCGGTATGCTCCTCCTCAGATTTAAACATAGGGATTTGATTGTATCCGGAGTATGCGTCCATCAAGGAGAGCATATTATGTCCACTAGTTGCATCAACCAATTGGTCTATCCTTGGCAGCGGGTAACATTCCTTTGGGAAAGCTTTGTTTAAGTCCGTGTAATCCACGCTAGTTCGCCAATTCTCATTAGACTTCTTTACCAAAACTGGATTCGCCAACCATTTGGAGTAGAAGACTTCTAGGATAAATCCATTTTGTTGCAATTTCTTAACTTCTTCACATAAGGCGTTAGTCCTAACCTGATCAAATTGCCTCTTCTTTTGCCTGACCGGAGGAATGTTTGGATTGACATTCAAGGCGTGAAGTCGTGATTGCAAGGGCAATTCCAATCATGTCGGAGTGAGTCCAGGAAAACGTATCTTTATTGGTTTTAATAATTCCACCAATTTCGATTTTAAGTGCTCCTCAAGATCTTTCCTTACTCTGACTATTTTGGTAGAAACTGTAGAATTTATTAGAACTTCTTCGGTTTTCTCAACTGGCTTTAACTCTTTCAATCTCTCCTTGGCAATCTAGCTTGGTAATAATTTCGCTTACTTGTATTGAATTGGTGTCCATTCTCTTTCTCTTTCCATAAACTGCAAAACATCTTTTTGCAATGCGCTTGTTGGTTCTATTAGATTTTTTCTTCGCTTCGAATGATGGATGTTGAAACCCATCATCCGAAGGCTGTAATGGAAGAATCAAAGTAAGAAGTAAACTCCCTATTATATTGCTCCAAAGTTGCAAAGTACATTTCCCTTGAGGAAAATTGCTTGCCTCAGATAGTTCCCCAGCCATTCTTAGTAAGGAATTTGAGCATCAGATATTCGGGTGATACAAAAGCATCCACTTCATCTAGTGTTGGATGTCCGAAGAATGCATTATAAAATGATGGCTGGTCTATGATTACAAAAGTTGTTTCAAAAACATGAGAATATGGAGGGAGTTCTAGCTGTGCCAAGAGCTTCACTTGTCCTAATAGAGTTGTTCCTTTGTTTCTGAACCCAAAGATGGGTTCAGGACTAGGCTCAAGTTTGTCTTTAGAGATCCTCATTTGATAGAATGCATGTTGAAAGATCACATTTACAGCGCTTCCAGTGTCGGCCAAGAACTTTTTCACCACAATGGATCCGATCTGAGCCGTGATCATCAATGGGTCTTTGTGGGGGTGATGGATTCCTCTTCTCAACTCTTAGGGATTGATCACCAACATGTGTGTGTTGATATTATACTTTGGGATTTTAAGCCGTGGTTTTTCTTGCACACAAAACACACCCTTTCTAGCTTTGTGAATGTATCTACTCCTAGCATTCTGACTCCTGCAGGGTGTGGTCCACCATATATAACGTCGATTATGTTTTGGGGTAGACCCAGGTTAAATAGATCTTCATCTTCGATCATATTAACAGCGGTACCGATAGGTTTTCTTATCTCAGTATCTGGCAAGGAAGTTTGTTCTGGGCTCTTCACCGACTCCTTTTACTATCCTTATTGAATTAGTTTTTGAATTATCCTTGCCAGAAATTTACACTCATTGGTTATGTGGCCATTTTCCTTATGAGAAGTACAGTAGTTATCTCCTTTCTTTTGCTCTATATAATTTCGAGCTTTGAACGAGGTCGGGAAATTGACCTTGTCTTGAGTCATCGTATAAATGTAGGAGATCGGTGTGTTTAACGCCATCGCATTAGCATTAGTGTCGTCCCATATATACTTTTGAGAAACCCTTTTCGAGTTGAATCTACCACTATCTTTCCTCTTATTAGACTTCTTCTTGGAATAGTACAATTCATCCATCCGAGTAAACTAGTCGGCCTGAAAATGAATGTCTTGCAAGTCTCGGCAACCATGGATGAATAATTCCTTCCAAAAAGGAGAATTATCCATAAGGCCTGAATGAACCGCAATAATCTTATCCCTGTCGTTCATTCCCTTGGCTTTCAAGGCTTCAGCGTTAAACCTCTTCAAGTAATCTCTCAATGACTCACCATGATCATGTGTTATATTGGCGAGTACTATATAATCGATCGATGGGTCTTTGCAAATGCAAAACTGAGTCGAGAACTCATAAGAATATTGCTTCCAAGAATAAATTGTGTTCTCATGGTACTGTCGGTACCACTTAGCAGCTACTCCTTAAAGGGTGATTGGAAAAAGACAGTACCTAACAGCACCAGAAGCTTTGTATGAATCCATTTGACTGTCGATTTCCATCAAATGGTCATCAGGATCAGATGTGTCATGATATTTCATTGTAAGGACCTTTACATGAGAGGGAATAGGTGTTGACATTATCTCATCAATGAAAGGGGCAACCCTCTCATTAGCATTTACTCTCTCGTCTGTTGTTCTCTTACACTTAATATTCAACAAATCCTTCATGGCCTTCTCTGCCACGTCCTTGAGGTAAGCTTTATTACTTAAGTAGTCTTTCTTATTTGGTTTGTAACCAATTGAGGTAGAGCTTGCAGAACAGTCCTTGTCTTCCTCTTGGATCCTTCCTTGATAGTTTGCCTTCATTGGGAGATGATCCTACTTTTTAGACTGAGAAATGTTAGTCTTACTTTTCATGATATTAGTGTTGATTTTCATGTTTCACCTTGGAGAAAAAACTTCCTCTCCTGCTATGGTAGCTTTCATGGATGACTTGTGAGATAGAACTTCATTTAGGAGATTCTTCATTTTTGCCATTTTCTGTTCTAAATGTACAATTTTAGAAAGATGATCCTCTGGCTGAAAACTCTGAGTTAGGTCCAATTGCGGAGACAATTGATCCGGTGTGGAAGAATGCCCTTGTTCCCTGTTTCTAGGATTGAAAGATGGTGAAACATTTCTTCTAGTGAAGTAGCATGTATGGCGCTTACATTTAAGATGGAAAGCCTTTTTAATTTCATTTTCCTACAGCAAACAAGTTTCCACGATTAGTTGTGTTAAGATAACAAGAGCAGAGGTTTAGGCCTCTCCCTCTAGCGCCAAAAATGTTAGCAAGAAACCTTGACAACATCCCCAATGCTTGATATTTGATCATTTTATATGGACTCAATCATGTGGTTGAGGTAAATCATGTCATTGAGAGCATATCTTTCAAATTGAATGATTAAGACAATAGGATATGATGTGATAGCTTTGACTTTCGATTAGGATGATCTAATCAAAAGAGAGATAAATTGCCAAATCTTTCGACATTGTTGAAAGATTGAAAAGATCGTTCCTGGCTTTACTGGCTTAGATATTACGATGGGAGAATGATTAACCCATTAACCGTATCGAAGAGTTAAGGTTTCGCTCCAACCTTTCGACTTGGTGGAGATAGCAATAGGTTACCAAAGCTTTCGATCTTGTCGAATGTTTATGAGGTCAATAAAAGGTAATCAACCCTTTCGACATCTCGAAAGGTTTATGAGGCCATTCCAACCTTTCGTCTAGATTGTCGTAATAATAATTACCTCTCGAAGCTACTCACATTCATATAACTTTCGACTTTATCATTTTATCAAGTCTCCTCTTCCTTGAAGGTTAAAAGTAATCATTCGTCAATATTTTTTTATCTCCTTTTCAATCACATCGAAAGGTTTTATTTAAAACCTATCTACCTTATCGTAAAGGGTTGCTTACACATTTCTACATTTCTTTATTACTTTCAACCTCTTTGATCAATAATCCTTTCATAAAATTCCTTCGAAATGATTACTTATGCCATAAAGAGTTGATACGATATGTCAGAGACCGTATCAAGGATCTGACATTGTATATCACAAGTTGTATTTCCCCTTTTGTAGTTGAAATCATAAAATTAAGGAAATACAACTCACGAAAATATCCCATAATGGCTCTATGGCATATACTCGAAACAAACGAAGAAGGTAAGAAATAAATCATATGTGATCAGGCGTTATTGTTGAATTAACGCCTGATCATGATCATTCTCAAATTCAAATTGATCACAAGCCATAATGCTCTTTATTTTCTCATAATGAAGATTGATACAAAGTTTAAGAGGCAAATCCCGATTTAATTTCTAAATTAGGGTTACAAACGTAGTATGCAGGAGCAAAAGTTGTAGAATGAGAGAAAAGTGTGAAAATCTGATTCCCTCAGCTAGACCCCTTAGGTCTTATTTATAGATGCAGATAATCCTCCTTCCGACTTCATGCTCTCGACAAGGTCGGAAGTTCTCCCTTTTATATGTCACCTTAAACCTTTCGTCTTCACTGCAAGGTTTTCCTTTTTATCTTCTATTATGAACATTCTTCCTTTTTCGGAAGGTTTGCTATTTTTATGCCTCCATGATCCTTTTGCCTTTGTTGAAGTGTTTGTCTTCTTTATTCTGCTATGAACCTTTCAACCTTGCCGTAAGGCTGCTCTTCTCCAATGATGTTGAACGGTTGTCTTTCATTCTCTGTTGACTTGTGAGTACTGCTTTCTTCATAAACCTTTCGACGTTGGCGTAAGGTAGTTTGTATATGTTCTAACCGGTTCGAAAGGCTTGCTATGCTTTCAATAAGGTTACTATACAGTTGCATGCCCTTGCTTTGACTTCTCTACCTCCTTCGGAAGGTAAGAACTCTTTGAATGTTGAGAGATGAAACGTTTTGACTTCTTCAAAACTATACACTGTTGACTCCATCTCTTCGACTCCTTTGAAAGGTCTGATCTAAACTTCTATACTTTAGCATTTGTTTTATGATGATGGTTGCGGGACAATTCTTCTATCCCAGGTGGAAGGTGCTTGGCGGTTCTGTACCTAGCTGCTTCGTTGTGCCTTAGTAATTCTTTCTTTCATGCTTATGGAAGGTTTGCTCCAAGGTTCATATGCGCTTCTCTTCACTAGCATTGAATGATCCTTTCGACTCTGTCGAAAGATGACTTTACTTGTTGCCCTTTATTCATGCAGAAGCTTTCTGGAAGGCCTTCTTTATCTTTATTCATATTTTATGGGTAACAGAAAGAATTATCATTGAGGTCAAAATTAGTTTTTTAATATTAAAAAATTAAATTCATTGGTTTATTTCCCTCTTATTTGACATTACATGATAAATAGGTGCTGATTTTGTAGATTTAAAAGTGAAATGTGAGTGGATTGATTTTGCATTCATAAACAAACTCCAACTGTGTAGTTTTCTATGCAGTCTGTCCCAAACCAGGATAAATGAGAAGGGTTTTGATAGGCTTGGCGAGCTAACACAAAAACCATAGTCTTTTCTTATGGAAATGGAACCTTATTTATTTCGTCGGGCCATAACCCTCTTAGCGACACGCCATATTGGGGCTCGGGTATGGTGATAAGTGAGCAAGGGTCAGATCGCCACTCTTTTAATGGTGTGCCATATCGAGGATGGGTATGGTGATAAATATGCAAGGGCTGGGTCATCACTCCCTTAGTAGCGTGCTACATCGACGTGCCGATATAGCGGTAAATGAGTAAGGGTCTTCGCTCTTTACTCGGTGGGTGCGAGGGGCAAGGAAGCTAATCGATAAAAGTAAGATTCGTTGGGTAGTTGGAATGTAGGATCCTTAATAGGAAAGTTAAGAGAGATAGTTGATATTATGACTAGGAGACGTGTAAATATATTATGCATTCAGGAGATGTGTAAATACCATTTTCTTTAATGACATTCTCGTCTTTCTAGGTCTCGGTTGACCTGGTTAAAGTCGCCGCGATTAATATAATTCTATCCATCTTTCCTCTTTCATCATTTAACTATTTTATCTTCCTTTCGAGCCTATCTTCGTAGTTAGAAATTCTCTTTGATTAGGGTCCCTCTAAATTTGAATATCTTTCTATTCTTGAATCATCATGTGAGGGAGTGTTTGTAATTGATATAAAGATATTTTATATTGTGTTGTTTGAGTTGTTAAGTTGAATTTTGGGTTTCGGTCGATTCGTCTGGCAAACGCTATCGATATGAGTTCCAAAACACTTGAACAAAGCAAACTGAAATGATATTGTTTTTGAAATTAGTAAATGAAATAATTTTACATATGATTTTATTTTATATATAAAAGTATAATTTTATGAAATTAGATAGTTAAATGAATTGGTTGTTAGAAATGATAATACTAGATTATCATTTATCGTTTTGTTAACATTCTTAAACCATTTACTATTGTTGTAAATTATAAGGAGTTGAAATTTTATAAACATGATTTATAAATCTGATTTGCAAATGAAATGAATTTAAATTAAGGATATGAGAATTTAATTTTCAGTGCTCTTTAAATTTGTTTTCAAAGTTTTGAAAAAAATTATATTATTTGAAAGTATTTTCAAGTAGAAATTGTTTCCAAAGAATTTTAAAAGCAGTAACTCAGTACTCTCTTTTGTCACTGGAAAATAATTTCGATGATGACTGCAGCATCATCGACATTCATTTTCGAGTCTCAAACTGGAGAGACCACTTAGTAGCTTTGCAACACTTTTGTTTTGGAAAATGGATTTGATTTGAATTTCTTGAGTATGATTTGATGCATAATATATGTGTGTGTGTGTGTCAAAATTGTTTGAAGAGAAACCAGAAAATTTAACTCTCAAGTTTTAAGTTATTGATTGTTTTCAGTTATTGAAACAAAGCAAAAAATTTAAACAATTGGAGTGTCTAAAATGAGAAATGAAACAGTTGAATTAGGATAAAATTAACTTCTATAATTCTCAATTTCATTCTAAAACATATATAACTTACTTGAAATATTCAAATAGTTATGATGTAATGTGAATATGCAATTGAACTGTAACATTCCTGGATTTTAGCTAAAAATAATTTGATAATTAATTTAACCTTTGGAATTAAACTTTGCAATATTTGGTAATTAATATAAAATTTTGGGAATGAAATATATATTGTATTTGAATTTTCCAAATTAATAAGATGAATGTTTATTTATTTATGTAAATGGATTATAATTTGAATTGATTTTAAATTTAATAGAAATATATTGCAAATAAATTGGATTTATTTTGAAATTAATATAGAAATTAAGTTTCAAAACATTTATTATTTTAAAAAAGAGTTATACAAGTATAAGTAATTGAAAAAAATGTGCATATATATAAGATCAAAACAAGAATTAATAAAAAGTTTTATTTTTTAGAAATAAATAAGAAAACATACATATGTAGAATTGGCTTGTAAATTCATAAATTTAGATTAAGTAAGGTTTAAATTATAAATTATAAATTAAATTGAACAAAGGTTTAAAACATAATATTGCTTATATTAACAAGTGTAAGTAAAGTAATAAGTAGTTTGTACATTTGTAAACATAATAATATAATATAAGCTTATATTAAAAAAAATAAGATAAATGTTTAAATTAGAAAGTAAATAGCATAAAAAATTTATAAACATTTATACATGGAAAAAGCTACAAATGTAAAATAATAATAATAATAATAATAAAGGTTTAAATTAATTTAAGCTTACTTTAGCATGCAAAGGTACAAGTGTTAGTTTAATAAACAAGTAGCAAAAGATAAATTTCTCTTTTACTTTGAAATTAGAAAACATGCATAGAAAATGAAGAAAAAGTAATCAGGCGATTTCCATTCTCAAATCTGAGAAAACCAAAATTCAAATCCATCTTCAATCTAAAATCTGAAACAAAGATCAAAAATAGAACAAAAACAAAACACAGTTCAAAGAAGAAAAAATCTTATAGTCTTCAAATTCCAGTCCTCAAACTTCAAACCTGAGAAATCAGAAAACAAAAGCAATTCATGTAACGACCCGTAAATTTTCAATAATTAAGTTTGGTTATTTTAATTAAAATTGAGTAATTAAATTTAGAAGAAAACAAAAAATTTATAATTTATATTGAAGCAAACGTTAAAAAGGTAATGTAGCTATGGTAAATTAAATAAGACTTTGTGATTTAATAATTGGGAAAATAAATTCGCGTAACTTATTAATGAAATAATAAGTAAATGAAAACGTAACAATGCTAATTATGGTTAATAATTAATAGGATGAATGAAATGACAATAAATAAATTTATTTAAATTTGTAAAGTTATAATGGAATTTATTGTATTTACGTGTGAATGTAAATTTAAAATAGAAACATAGATTTGTTATAATGTATTAATTAATTTAATAGAAAGCATGAGACCAAACAGGTAAATTCATTAAGGATATTAATTGTAATTGGATGTAAGTTAATAAATAAATTAATTCAGCGCAACCCTAATTAATTGAAATAACTGTAAGGTCATAATTTGGTCTATTCAATAAACTTGGAAAATAAATTTCAGTAAATGTAATAAAGTATTGGAATGTATATTGTTTCCATAGGATAATATAAAGAATTGAAAACTTGCGACCTATGTTTGGAATAATGACCAAAATAAGTGAAATAGTGTTAATGTAAGTAAATTGGTAACAAATTGAATGGATTCCCATGATTTATTGGAAAATTTATATGTTACAACTTGGTTATGAATTCAATATAAGGTAAGTGAGTAGAAATATTATAATCTATCTATAAACATAATAATGCAGTGTTAATGGTAATTAATTAGTGCTATGTATGGAATTATAACCTGGGTTGGTAAGTAATAAACTTATAAGTGAAAGAAAAGTAAATAGGTGACCATTTATATATGTTATTTATTCATTTAGTATGTTAAATAAAAATTTGAAAATCAGATTTCAATTAAGGGAAATTAAGTAGTACGTTAATTGAAAATAAATTTTAATAATTATTACATTAATGTAAAATGTAATACAAATGGTTAGGGGTTGTCAAATTGGGTAAACTAAGGTAATTATTAATAAATTTAATGCAAGTCAAATCAATGGAAATAATGCAGATGTATACTTAGTTACAAATTGAATATATGAAAGCAAAATGTAAGCAGTGAATTAAATTAAGGAATTTAAAGTATAATAAATGGTCATTGAATAAAATCAATGTCCGTTAAAGTAATTATACTGTTTATAGTTGATAATAAACTTTACTGTAGTGACTATTAATATAATAACAGAAGTGTGAATTGACCAAAATATAGTAAATGGAGATAAAGTAGTCGATAAATAAAGGATGGAATGGCAGCACTAATGTAATGTATGTAAAACAATTATTATAAGTGAACCATTGATTTAGTCTATTGAATTAAAACGGGTAATCAATTGCAATAAAATTCAAATTGAAGGTTATGGTAATGTAAATTAAATGTTATGCAATTGAGATAAGGAAATTGGAAAAATGTTAATGTATCTGGATATATACCATAATAAATGGCACCTAAGATGATATTATGATAAATAGTGAATTTAAAGAATGAGAATCAGGATTTATTTATTTATTTGAAATTAAAGTTGAATAATTGAGTTTATTGAAATAAGTAGAATTAAACATTAAATTTTTCGTTAATTGAAATGAAGATGGAATAAGAAAATATTAATGCAATAGTTTTGAATCCAATGATAAATCCATCTATTTGACAATAATGAATGGATATAATTTTGATTGATGTAATTAAATGGAATTTTGAAAATTTATCTATAAATTCTGAATTCAATAAATTGAGGTTAATACTGGAATTGATGAATTAATTAACTCTAAATGGACACCTAAATTGTTAAATTAGTATAAAGGACTAAGAAATTTAAAAATGATTTAATTGGTTAATTATAGAATTTAAAATGAAAATTTTATTTAATTAATCAATTATTTATTCATTTAATTAATATAAAAATAGCCATTTTGGCCACTGACTTGGATTTCGACAAAATAAGTTTCATCGGATCCGTAACGGTGAATTATTGTAGGGTTTCAATTTTCGTAGCGATCGGACTTGTCGTTTGATCGTACGGACTCGAAACGCCTTGAAATTTATGAAATTGAAATCAATTTGAAATTTTTTTATTTTAGCATAACTTCTACATACGATAGAATTTGGACGTGAAACTTGTTCCATCGCGTTTAAAATATTTAAAACAAATATTTTGATATATGGGTTGACCCAATTTCGTTCTGGAGTTGAAACGGACTTTCCGGGCCATATATCGTCCAGCGCGTACATCCATTTAATCCGGTCCATTCTTTTTCAACCTCGTTTATAAATACCATGTTATAAACCCTAGCAGCCTCTATTCCTCATTTCTATATGTACAGAAACTTCCATGCTCCTCTTCCTCAATGGCTGCAAACCCTAGATCCAATTGCAAATTCAAAAATCTAATGAAAATTCAAACTCCTCAAAAAAATTCGAGAAAAATATATGTTGAAGCTCTCGATGAGCGCAACCTAAATCTAAAATTCGTTTTTCGTTTTGGTTTGTCATTTGACCGGTAATCGTCGAAGAATCCCTGGTCGTTCATAGGCCACAAATATCGATCCAACGGTAGATCTGCAGCCAATCGACGATCGGCTAGCGCCGTTGCGATGAGGGAGTCGAACTAGTGGTGGATCTAGAGCCGTTCGTGCTATCGATGATCGGGGGTGCCTCAAATCAGTGGAGATAGGTGCGAAATAACGTGCATGCTGGCGAACCAGGGAGGGGCAGAGTGCACCATGGTGATGGCCGGAGGTGCGGCCTGAGGCGAGGGAGCTGGTGGCGTCGCTTGATGGGGGTCTCGAGCTTCATAGCGTCGGCGAAAATTGACTTAGGGTGGCGGCTGAGTTTCATTTCTATGGTTCGAACGTCGTGATGCCTGGAAGCTTTCAAACGAGTTTCGGGTGGGAGGGAGAGCATGTGACGTGCTGTAGAGAGAGGTGACGTATGATTTTAATTTTTTATTTTTCTTTATTTGTTTTAAATTGAAAATCATCTCGTTTAAATCGAATAACTTTTGCATACATGATCCAATTTACGCGCGGTTTGCTCCACTAAGTTCGTATTGGAATTCCGGACATTTTGGCGCTGGTTTGGACGAATTTGGAGACTGTTGAAATTTTGGGTTTAAATTGAATTTAAATTCGATTTAAATTCAAAAGGTGAGTGTTTTAACGCACTCACAACTTCTAAAATTTCTTATGTTTGGTAAATTAAATTTGGATGTGATTAGAAATTTATTTATGACTGTTTGGCATATTTTTAATCATCATCTTATCTAAATTGCATTTATTTAATTAAATTGTCATTTACTTATTCATTGCATATAAACAGCCAGTTAATTTGTTATTTATTTATTATTGCATATAAACTGCCAGTTAAACAGTTATTATTTTATCATTGAATATAAACTGCTAGTTAATTCCTATTGATTATTATCCGTTCTATATTGATGCTATTGTTTGAATTGGATGATGATTGTGATAAATGGTTGATGGTTGATATTGGATGAATGGATGCTGTATTTTATATTGAATAAACTGCAAGTTATCATGCATTTTCATTTCATTCGGGATTGCGGTTTGAAATGATATACAACCGCATTTTATTTTTAAATTGCGGATTGAAATGATAAATATCTGTATCACTTGACCAAAGGATAGAAAATTATATACAGGCATCGTGGTGTGTGTGTATATATATATATAATTATTTTTGAAATGATTTTCTATGGTTTTGGAAAAGAATATACGGTTTAATAAATTTTTGATGTTATACAAATATTATTTTATATATATATATATATATAGTTAAATTCTTGAATTTAAGCTATGTATAAAATTGATTAATAAAACTAAAGTTTGGTTTCTTTTATATAAAATGGTTAAGTATCTATTTAAATTCTATTGTATATAGAGTTTATAATGACTCAAATAAAATTAAGGTTGGAAGATAAATGTGAATTTGATTTGAATTAAAGTATTTAAGAATTATCCTCAAAAATTTGATTTGAAATGTAAATAAATTGAGATTTAAAGGGTATGATTTTATAACTTGATTTTTTGTTTAAAGGATGTAAATGAATATCATATTTATTTAAATGAATATTATCAAGTTAATTTAATTGAAAGAATATCCGGTTATTTGAAGCCTAAAGATTTTACTAAAATAATATTTGATTTATTAAGTAAACATTTCAAACCTAAATAATAGCAATTGAATTTGATATATATGAAATTATCAAAGAATAATTTTGAAATGGTGGAATAATTGAAGCTTTGAAATATATGAAAATTATATTGGTTTATTTGAGGATTTAAATCTATATTTGAAATCGATTTGTGAAGGTGAAGAAGCTATTTTTATTATAAAGTAATTTATATTTAAACCATTTAAATGGTGTGGTTATATTTCAAAGTTATGAAATTCAAAGTTTTATGTTTTGAAAGGCTATTTTTCAAGCGTTTGGTTTAGAAATATTATAACTTTGAAAATTATTATGGTTTTAGAAAAGGATATATTTGAAATGATATTTTATTGATTTGGGTTTTATAAAAATGATATCATATTGATTTGGTTTTTGAAAAGGAAACGATATCGTATTTATATAGTTTTGCAATGGATATTATATTCTGGTTTTGAAAGTATAAACTATTTTGAAACGACCGTGGTGTTATAATAACGTTTGGTTATTGAAGAACCGGGATCGGAAGTTGTCATACTCTCCGCCAACTCCGAAAACCACTTTAACAACTGTGTACGCGGTGGAGATTCCAGAATGAAGTAGGATGGTGGCGACGTTCTATTAAGGTATACACGTGGACCCGACTCCCATGAGTTGGCATAAGGTGGCTAAAACAAGAGCGATTCTCGGGCCAAAGGGGTAGCACCTTTTATCGGACACATCCCTTTGATACTATACTCTGACTTTTGGATTGATTCGGTGGCCACTTTTGATTTTTGATTTGGGGGTGTGGATCGAGGTGGGCGGTAGCTACGGCTATGCGTTACCACCAGCCCGGATGCGTAATTGGTATATCTACCCTGGCATTGCCTAGTTGTGTCGTGTCACCTACCCTAGCGCGCCTTATACGATTTTGTTTTGTACCATACCTATGGAGTGCCCTCTGATGACACCCAGTACGAGGGAGATTACGGTACTGTATAGACTATGGGAATATAAAAGTGTGTTAAGGGCTATATGGGTAACCCCTTAACGCTATTTTCAGTGTATTATACTTTACTTTAGACACTATTATAATAGCGAATGTTACTACATAGTAGATAGTTTAATGGATCCTTAGGAGATGTGAATCCCGTGCAATCTCTTAAGTTACTGCACTCATATTTATTTCTGTTAATTTAACTCACATAAGATATTTTAGTTCTGACTCGAGTGTTTTGTCTTTTCAATTCGCTCGGGTCAGCCTGAGCATTTCAGGATTCGAAGACTTTAGCTCTGGAGGACGAGGACGAAGATTTATATCACTATTATCTACTATATTATTCCACTACACCATTTTATTCCGCTGCATTGTTATTATCCATTGGTATGTGAACTCTGATATTTATTGTATAAAGAAAAAATCAAATGTTTTGTAAAACGGTTTTATGAACTGTATATTGATTATATTTTATTGTTCCGCTGCAAGATTCTGTTTTGTTTTTATTTTTTCCTTCTTTTCTTATTTACCCCATAACAATCCGCCCTTCCGTATGGTTTGAATTGGCACGTGTGTCGATTTAAAGCGTGCAAAAAGGCGGGACGTTACATCTGGTATCTGAGCTTTGGTTTAGCGATAAACCTTAGCTTTGTGGGGTTTGACTCTTTACTAATAGGGTAGTAATACCCTATGCGAGTCGCTGAGTGTATATATATGAGAAAGCGTATTTGTTAGTGTTATAAAAAGGTTTTAATACTGTGTTAATTTGTTCCGTTTTGTATTTATAAATTCTGGTTGGTGCATGGGACGCTATGACATCAATAGGGATTTCTAAACACTTAATGGGACAGACTGACATAATATTTGTTTTTAATATAGGTGAATGAAATAATTTTGCCTATTATATTTTCTATATATATATAAAATAAATTTTTATAAATGATATATATTTGGTTGCAATAGATTGGTTGTTATGTAATAAAATTTATAAATAATATTTGAAATGAGATTGAAAATAAAATAAATGAAGAATTTGGGAATTAAAACTTAAGTTCCAGGGTTTTGAAATTTCTTTTGAACGATTTTGAAATATAATAATAATTTTATTCGAAGTATTTTATGATATAAATATTTCAATATAATTTGAAAGAATTATTTTCAAGAAATTCTGGAAAGAAATAAGTTCTATACTCCCCTCTCTGTCGCTGGAAAATAATTTCGGTGATGAGTGCACGCATCATCGACTTTCATTTTCGAGTTTCGAAGTGGGAAGGCCACTGTAGTAGTTACTGCAGATTTGTTTTGATAAACAAATATAAATTTTAAAATTGTTTTAAATATATCTGGATATATAAACTATAAGTATATACATTTATCTATTATTTTAAAATAATTTGAAATTAAACCCGGTATTTAGTTCTTAAGTTTCCGTTAATTAATAATTTCAATTATTATAGTGAAATTGAATGTAACTAATTTATAATTAGAACCGCTAATTAAAATAAGAAGTTTAATGCTAAGTTATGAATGAAATTAAAAGAAAATTTAAATTTGTAACATATAAAACAAAGGATTATTATTGAACAGTAAATTAGTTAAAAGAATTAAGAAAAACTTGTATAACTTTCAATTACATTCTTAAAGGCATATATATAACTTACCAAATATTAAAAGTTGAAATGTTTAATAAGAAAATGTAATGGGAAATTGTACAAGAAAAATTTATATAATGAAAAGGTTCAATGAATCACCTTAATAAATAAGAATTTGATGTGTAGTGTTATAAACTTAAGTATAATTGAAATGCTACTAGTTTAATAGAAGTGTAAGTATTATGAATAAATGAATGTAATGTAAATAAAAGAAATTTGTAGTATATGGATAAAAGAAAAAGAATTTGTTAGTAGCGGATAGAAATAAATGAATAGTAAGGTAAGCACTAAATTAATAAGTGGAATTGGGAAATGAATAAGTATAATGCAATAAAAAAAACTTACATAACCTGAATGAATGAAAATGAATAATTGCAAGCAATAAATGAAAATTTGCAAGAAGTAAATATAAATTAAAGGAAAGAAAACAATAAATGCTATGAAATTGAAAATTAACTTGATTTATTGTTTGGAAGTGCTATTTGTTTGGTTTATGGTTGTTTGGGCAAGGATACTTTAAGATTGTTGGATGTATGAATAATCTATTTTGTTTCATCTAAGACTGTTGAGTAAAAAGATGCACTTAGTAGTTTATTCTTCATTCTGTACAATTTAAAGTTTTGAACCCGAACAACTACCTGTTTTGTTTGATACGGATGGATAGTTGAATTGTGTTGATTTTGTATGATGGTTATATGCCATTTGTTGCAATTGATTGTTGTTGTATTGATTGTTGTTTGGAGTTGAAACAACCTTAAATATTTCATTTTATATAATTGTTAACCTTTTGGATTATATAAGTGAAATACAGGTTATGGAAGCTGTTTCCCAAGGAATTGGCCAGGCAACCTAGTACACGGCATAGCAAGGACGCTCGGTCAGAGAGGAGCGCTCGGCATCAAGTATCGCTCGGCATCAGAAGAACGTTTGGCATTGGATGCCGTACGGCCAAAGAAGGTCTTCGGCATTGAATGCCGTTCGGCCAAGACTAACGTTCGGCCTCCAAGGTGTACTCGGTGTAAAGTGTGTTCAGCAGTCAAAGGACACTCGGCATCCAGAGCATGTTCGGCCAAAGGAGCGTTCGGCCGAAGTAAACATTCAGCATAAGACCGTTCGACATAAGGATATCGTTCGGCGTCTAGAGGTCGTCTGGCATCGAGAGATAGTTAGGCATTGAATGCCGCTCGGCCAAATAATATCGTTCGGCCACCAAAGTTTGTTCGGCTTTCTACGAACGTTCGGCGTAAGAACGCTCGGCATCCCCGAACGTTCGGCCAGCAAGATGTTTCAGCATCCTCCTCAACACAACTGTTGCTCGGCCTACTCGTTCGGCATGAAGGTTTCTGTTCAGCATTCCATCGTTCGGCCTCCCTGGTCGGCGCGCCGTGCCTACACTCTTTGGACCGAGTTATTCGACTACCAGGCCCACTAGGGAAGTCCAACCCACTGTCATCTATAAATAGGGAGGCAGGGGCACAAAAAACGGGATCAGATTTCAGAGAACACAGGGGAGACTCTGCCTCATCCAAGACTTCTACTTTTATTTCACAATTGTATTCGAATACTTAAAAGCGGATTGTATCTGTAATCAAGTTTAAAGTGAAGAAATAAAGGATAAACTTCAAAGTGGACGTAGGCTACAACGCCGAACCACTATAAATTCTGTGTTTTCGTCTCCCGCATTTTAATCTATATTATCTTCTCTATTTTAATTTATCTTCTTCATTAATCTCTCTACACAAACTCTCTAAGGGTGTTAGTGACCAATTTTGGCGCTAACATTTTGGTGCTTTCACTGAGAACCGAATTCTCAGGTTGTGAGGATCTACTTTGTAGCTACTGGATTACATAAATCCCCCGAAGAAGATCCGTAATTATCCATAAGGCATCTGTTGATTCTACTCAGAGTTACGACCAACGACTCTACCATGGGAAGACCACGAACAAGATCGACCTCCCAAAATGTAGATGCCCGCGAAACCGCTAGTGTTCAACAACTTGGACCTAACGATCAACAAGCAATTCGAGGCACGGGGCCCTCCAACCAAAACCAAGCGGAAGCTGTTTCACGAGAAAAATTGAATGACTTGATAAAAGAGCTTACGGAAAGCAGAAGGCAACTCGCTGAGCAAATGCAAGTTAATGCTGACCTCATGACCCGACTTGCTCAACAGCAGCATCAGAATGTTGGAGGTAGCCCTGTCCCCTACTCTGAAGATGATAGCTCAACTTCAGCTGATGAACCTCCCAAGCGTAGACGCCGCAAGGATGAAGATGACCAAGCAGGTGCCACTGATCGTTTTACTAGAAATCAAGCCCGTGGAGCGGAACCCAACCTTCCTCCTACCATACAAACCCCGGATTTGACAGCTATGGTCAGGCAGTTGATGAGAGAGAATCAAGGTTTGACTAATGAAGATTGGGGAATGTCTAAGAGTCATACTCCCTTCACAGATACCATTCTACAGGCTGAATACCCAAGGAAGTTTAACATGCCCACCATACCCGCCTATGAAGGAAAAACTGACCCTAGACAACATGTAATGAGGTATGGATGGATGATGGATTCAGCAAGGGCCAACGACGCAATTAAGTGCAGGTGCTTTCCAATAACTCTGTCTGAAATTGCCACCATGTAGTTCACTCGACTTCCTCCACGGTCAATCTCAAACTTCGACGAATTAGCAAAGAAATTCATAGAACAATTCAGGATACACGCCACTCGACCCAAGGATGTGATGTCCTTATCAAGCGTGACCCAAGCTCCTGGAGAATCACTGAAAGTATACTTGCAGAGATTTCATGTTGCCGCTACTGAAGTGAGCAATCCAAACGACCATGCGATTTTGATGGCAGTAATGCGTGGAGTGGATCCAGACTCTGAATTTGGGGATTGATTGGCGGGAAAGCCACCAGCTACGTTGGAACGTTTCTATTCGAAAGCCCACCAGTTCATAAGGAGGGAAGAAGCTCGGTGGATAAGGAAAGACAAGGCACCAGGGTCCGTTCAGGAGTCTGTAAAGGCAACATCGCCAACAAAGCAACCGACGATAACCCTAGAAAGACTCAGGCCAGCGTCCAAAATAAGCTCGGGCAGTCTAAGGGAACTGGAAGTGGAAATCCTGGAAAGAAGAAGGAAACGGGGAGATGGAAGTCAAGGATCCCAACCTACAACGAATACACTCCACTGAATGCGTCTCTCGAAAACATCTACTTATCGACCTGCAACACTTTTCAATACAGAAAACCACGCCCTAAGGAATCAACAGAGGAGCAAAAGCGGACTGGAAAGTATTGCTGCTTTCACGAGTCTTATGGGCACAACACAGACGAATGCAGGCATCTCCATGATGCTATTGAGAAATTGATTAGGCAGAAGAAGCTGCAGGAATTCGTCAAAGATACGCCAGAAGGAAGACAAGAGACTTCAGACCCCGGACGTGGCCCAGCTCTACACCAACCAGAGCAACCTACTCGAACTGTGGGAAGATTGATTATTAACACAATTGCTGGTGGACCTCATCCTGCGGATAAAAATTGGCAGGAAATGGAGCGATATGCTAATTCCTTGAGACATACAGAGCATGAGTGCTGTTCAAATGTGGAGGATGGAACTCCCGCAAAGCAGCAGCGCACGATGCACGACGATATTGTATTCAGGAATAGAGACGCAGATAAGGTGGAAGCTCCCACCATCGATCCATTGGTCATATCCGCAACCATCGGACAGGCATTCGTAAGGAGAATCCTAATTGATTGCGGAAGTTCCGTTAACATCATCTTCAATAAAGCGTATGACCAAATGAAGCTGGAGACTAAGGATTTGAAGCCATCCAAAGCCCGAATCCATGGCTTTAACGGCGCAGCCACAGACGCAGTAGGATATGTGGAGTTACCAGTTGAACTGGGACAAGGTGAACGCAGGAGAGTGCGAATCCTACCATTCATAGTGTTGGATGTTGATTCACCATACAACGTGTTTTTGGGACGACCAACCCTCGCAGATTTCAGGGCAGCCTTGGCCCCGTGGTGTCTCACACTGAAATTCCCGACGGACAAAGGAGTTGGCGTAGTGCATGGCGACCAAGCAACCGGACGTGCATGTTACGTGGCTGAGCTGAGAGAGGCCCAGCGCAGAGAAAAGGGGAAGACTGCGGACAGCATCGTTCGCATCCCGAATTCTGATGATTGACAATTAGCGCCCGAGCCCTGGCTCGGGCGACATTCTCGGATCGTTGGAGACATAGATCCGAGAGATGACAAAGGGGAACCCAGGGAACCAGACGCGGCACCGGCCGAACTAACAATTGATATTCCAGTTAGCCACAGCGACCCGACACGAGTTCTTAAAATTGGGTCACAGCTCGATCCCCTAATGGCAGAGAATTTATCTGATTTCCTCCGAGCGAATCTTGATGTCTTCGCCTGGACACACTCTGATATGCGTGGGATTTCCCCTGCAATTGCGAGCCATATGTTGAATATAGACCCGAAACACGTACCTGTGAAGCAAAAAAGGAGAGGTATGGACCCGGAGAGGTCTACAGCTCTCAAAGAGGAGGTGGATAAACTCAAAGCCAATGGGTTTTTCCGCGACGCCCTCTACCCGGAATGGGTGTCCAACCCTGTGTTGGTAAAGAAAGCAAACGAGAAATGGAGAACCTGCGTTGACTATTCTGATTTAAACAAAGCATGCCCGAAGGATAGCTTCCCGCTACCACGAATTGATCAACTGGTTGATTCAACTGCAGGGCATGAGTTATTGTCATTTATGGATGCATACTCTGGATACAACCAAATTCCGATGCACATCCCAGACCAAGAACACACCAGCTTTGTCACAAATGTTGGGTTATACTGCTATGCAGTGATGCCCTTCGGACTGAAGAACGCCGGAGCAACTTACCAGCGTCTGGTAAATCGAATGTTCAAAGATCGGATTGGGAAAACAATGGAAGTCTATGTGGATGACATGCTTGTGAAGTCACGACAGTCAAACGACCACATTTCGAGACTTGGAGGAAATGTTCGAGATACTAAGGCTATTCGAAATGAAAATCAACCCCCTGAAGTGTTCTTTCGGCGTAGCGTCGGGAAAGTTCTTGGGTTTCATTGTGAATGCACGAGGAATTGAAGCTAACCTGGAAAAGATCCAGGCCATCCGAGATATACAGGCACCTAGAACCATAAAACAGGTACAGAGCTTGAACGGAAAAGTAGCTGCGCTCGGTCGATTCATATCCAAAGCCACAGATAAGTGTGTTCCTTTCTTCGATGTCATAAAGAAAGGAAAGAGAAACTTCGAATGGACGACTGACTGCGAGGAAGCATTCCGAGCCCTGGTAAGACACTTGGAAAGTCCTCCAGTGTTGTCAAAACCAGTAGACCACGAGACGTTGTACGTATATTTGGCTGTCTCAACACGCTACCAGTACAGCCCTAGTTCGCGAAGAAGACAAGGTTCAAAGGCCGGTGTACTATGTTAGTAAACGACTGACGGGGGCAGAAAAGAATTATCCAAAGATCGAGAAACTTTCCTATTGCCTGGTGATTGCATCACGCAAGCTTCGTCCCTACTTTCAGGTGCACTCAATCAGTGTTTACACTGACCAACCCTTGCGACAGGTACTCCAACGACCGGAAACTTCCGGTAGGATGCTAAAGTGGAACATCGAGTTAAGCCAGTTTGATATCACCTACCTGCCGCGAAGGACCATCCAAGGGCAAGCAGTAGCTGACTTCGTTGCTGAGTTCACCATCCCGGATGAACCGAGTGAAAATCACAAAGTAATCCTTCCTGTCCGGTGGAAGATGTTCACTGACGGGGCATCTAACGACCGTTGGTCGGGAGCTGGGATAGTTCTGGTAACTCCCAAAAACCGATCGATTTGCTACGCTTTGAAGCTCGAATTTACAGCGACAAATAACGAAGCCGAATACGAAGCACTGATTGCTGGCTTAAGACTTGCCAATGAACTGAGGGTAAAGTCCATCGAAATCTTCTGCGACTCACGACTGGTGGTATATCAGGTACGGGGAGACTACCAAGCGAAAGGACAGAGACTGGCTCCTTACCTTGCTCGGGTCCGGGAGCTACTAGTAAACCTGGAATATTATGATATTTCGCATGTCCCACGCGAACAGAACAGGGAGGCCGACTCGTTGGCTAAATTCGCAAGTACTGGCGATGCACAGCAGATGGGATTGTTCCCTGTCGAGACTCTGCTTGCTCCAAGTATAGACATGATGGAGATAGATCTCGTCTTGGAGACCGAACTCGAAAGGGGATCATGGATGACCCCGATCAAACAATACTTGCTATACGGGGACTTACCTGAGAAAAGAAGCGAAAGACGCCAAGTCCTTCGTAAGGCTTCGCGTTATGTAATGCAAGACGGGATAATGTATCGAAAGGGATTCTCGACCCCCTTACTCCGGTGCGTGGCCCATGACGAGGTAAAACGGGTGTTGGAAGAAGTCCATGAGGGAGAATGTGGTGATCATACCGGAAGGCAAACTTTGGCGAGGAAAATCCTCCGCTATGGATATTATTGGCCGATTGTAAATCGGGATGCTGCAGACTATGCGAGAAGATGCGACAAATGCCAGATATATGCAAAGATTCCGAGAGCTCCGCCAACGGAACTCACACAAATGGTTAGTCCCTGGCCATTTGCAATGTGGGGAATCGACCTAATTGGATCTCTGCCCATAGCCAAAGGAGGCGCGAAATATGCAATAGTGGCAGTCGATTATTTCACCAAGTGGGCGGAAGCAGAGCCAATGGCCACAATCACCACCAAGAAAGTCATTAATTTCGTTGTACGAAATATCATATGTCGTTTTGGCCTCCCACGGACCATCATAATGGACAACGGAACTCAATTTGAAAGCAAGGAATTCAAAGAGTCTGTCGGAGGTATGGCATTGAGAAAAGGTTCGCCGCGGTTGCTCACCCGAAGGCGAATGGGCAGGTAGAAGCCGTCAATAAAATCATCAAGTCCATATTGAAGAAGCGTTTGGAAAAAGCTAGAGGCAAGTGGGTGGATGAACTCCCAACAGCGCTTTGGGCCTATAGAACTACCCACAAGACCGCGACTGGCCACACACCATTCGCACTGGCGTACGGCACGGAAGCCGTCATACCCGTAGAACTTGAAGTTCCGTCACACCGGGTAACCTATTACGATCTTGCGTCAAACCAGGATCTCCTATTGGAATCATTAGACTTCATTGATGAGAAACGCGAAGAAGCTGATTTGAGAGCAGCCTCATACAGACACCGAGTCGCTAAATATTATAATGGAAAAGTCCAGCCAAGAACCTTTAGTGTGGGAGATCTCGTTTTGAAACGAGTCTTTCCAACCCCTTCGCACATGGATCCCGCATGGGAAGGTCCATACGTCATCGAACAGAGGCTTGGAGAAGGAACTTTCAAGCTAACGACCGTCGATGGTGCGACACTCCCTCAAGCATGGAACAGCGAGCATTTGCGGCGTTATTACACTTAGTCTATTTCCTTTATGCGGTAGTTGCATTTATTTCCAGTATGCTTTCTTCTTGGCATGTAATAAGACAATCTAGCTTGTTTTCATCAATAAAGGCCTGAAGCCATCTTTTCCATGAATGACCAATGTCTCTTCGTACGATATTCCTATGACGCGCAATTAAAAATTATGATATCCTGGCTAGCGTACGAACGCTTATAATAAATGACAAAAAATCTCCAAGTCCCCAGAGTGTGGACTGGAGCACTCTAAGTCCCCGGTGTGCGGACTCAAGTATAAACGACAAAAAATCTCCAAGTCCCCGGAGTGCGGACCGGAGTACTCTAAGTCCCCGGAGTGCGGACTCGAGTATAAACGATTAAAAATCTCCAAGTCCCCGGAGTGCGGACTGGAGTACTCTAAGTCCCGGAGTGCGGACTCGAGTATAAACGATTCAAAATCTCCAAGTCCCCGGAGTGCGTACTGGAGTACTCTAAGTCCCCGGAGTGTGCACTCGAGTATAAACGATTCTAAATCTCCAAGTCCCCGAAGCGCGGATTGGAGTACTCTAAGTCTCCAGAGTGCAGACTCTAATATAAACGATTCAAAATCTCCAAGTCCTCGGAGCGCGGACTGGAGTACTCTAAGTCCCCAGAGTGCGGACTCGAGTATAAACGATTTGAAATCTCCAAATCCCCAGAGCGTGGACTGGAGTACTCTAAGTCCGCAGAATGCGGACTCGAGTATAAACGATCCGAAATCTCCAAGTCCCCAGAGCGCGGACTCGAATACAAATGACTCGAAATCTCCAAGTCCCCGGAGCACGGACTGGAGTACTCGAAGTCCGGTGTATAGACTTAATTACAAGCAGTTCAGACCTCCGAGTTCCTTGAATAGGAACTACGACGCAAACGAATTGGATATGTCAAGTCCCCAACATACGGGCTATGAAATATCCTAAGTGCTTGAAGCACCAAGTGGAGATTGATCAAATCCAGGGAAGCTCCCAAGCTATGTAAAGACGAACCAATAAGTCTAAGTTACCCATAACAATTCAGATTTCAATCACAACCATAAAAAAAACTGAATAATAAAAGTCTTTTGAGAAGACAAAAGTGAAGATCAAATTTTATTCACAAAAAGCTTCCCGTTACAAAAATGCTCCGAAGTCCGGAGCCAACAGCCTATTTACACAGTCTACAAAAATTAGTACATGACTTAAACTAGTTCTCGTTGAACGGGGACGACGGTCATTTCTTGTGTTTCTTTGACTTCTTCCCGGATGGTTCCTTCCCAGAGCGCTTACTCTTGGAATCCTTCCCTGACGGAGGGGTGACGACCGAAGACGTAGGGGGAACATCCATGGGCTGGGACTTGCCAGGAAGAATGATCTTCAATGGTTTGTTCAGAGGATCGTCCAGGTCCACTTCACGCGGCTCGACCTTGACTGAGGTCGTATCTCTTTTCTCTTTCTCGAGCCGTTCCTTCATGCTCAAGTCGGATGTGTGCTCAGAGGCGCCTGTGATTTCAACTTCGAAATTTTCCGAGGAAGAGTCAGATTTGCCTTCATCCAGCGCCCCGATTACTTGAGCATATGGACCAGGATCTCCGCCGACTTGAGTAGCCTCACTCGCCTTTATCTCCACCTCCTTGGCGGCATCGCTCCTCGGAGTGGGCTCGGGGTCAGAACAGCCTGCACAGAAGACACGAAAATAAACAAGTGTTAGAACACAACAAATTCTGAGGGAACGAGAAAGATCTTTGTGAAGCCCAGAGGTTACTCACCAGATGCCGGTGGGTTCTCAGTTGCCAGGGGTGTCCCGCCCTCCGGGATGGGAGATAAAACATGAACGCCAAGCCCAGGGGCTTCCGGGTCAAAACCAACGTACTGCTCGAAGGGGTCAAGTGTTGACCGACTGGCCGATTGGGTAGGCACGTGAACTGGGGGCACAACGCCGGAAGGGTCCGTAGCCACCTCTTTCCCTTTCCTGGAGGGAGAACCTTTGCTGTAGAGGGCTTTAGCCGCCGATAAATCTGGAGGCTCCTTCCCCCTCAGGAATTCTTTTATCAATGCTTCTTCGTCGACCTCATCGGCGCCGCTCTCAACCTTCCTGATCTGAATCAGGGTCTCCCATGTCTCGGCCAATGAATCAAGGTAGCCGTCGCCCAGAAAAGTTAGATCTCGATGCATGAGAACTCGGGCATTGAACTCAGCGATGAGCGGGTCGAATTCGGTCTTTATCTCCTCCCTGCCTTCTTCCCTGGCCGCCTCGAGGCGAGAGTCGATGTCGACAGTTGCTGCCCTTTTACCTTCCTCACGGGCCTCATTCCTCAGTGCCTCGACTTTGGAGAGATCGTCTTCAAGTTTCCCCTTTAGGAGTCGAGTGGCGACAATCTCGTCACAATAATGTTGTGCCTTAACCTGGGCAGCCACTTTCTCTTTCCTCTCCTCGAAAAGTTACTCTTCGAGTTCCTTAACCCGATAACTAAGTGTGTCCCGCTCCTTCTGAATGGAGTCTTTCTCCAGAGCTAATGCCCCCACACCGTTGAACCGCTTCATCGTGCTCTTTCTTATGAGTCAATTCAAGACGGGAAACAGCCTCGGCGGTGTCCTTAGCGCTCTGACGAGTAGCTTCAAGCTCGGACTTATAGGCGGCAATTTCTTCAGCCTGGGCCTTAATGATATCCCTGTCATGGATAGCTTCAAGCTTTAGGCGGTCAATTTCGTGCTGGCGCTCCATAGAGACTTCAGAAAGTTTCTCAGCCAGATGGATGAACGCGTCATGTTGCACGTAGACGTCATTGGTACAGGCGATAGCATTTTGTTTGACATCTCCGGGAATAGGATGAATCGCCGGGAGGAACTTTAACCCATCAAAACAAATCTTCGGAAACTTAGCCTTAAGTTCGTTCAATCTCTCCGACACTGTCGGGTCTGTTACGGGAGCGGGAGGAGACGGCTTTGAAAGTTCGCCCTTCCTATGAGAATCTCGGGAGTGTCAGGTAGAAGAAGAGTCAGAGTGTTGGTCCCGGGGAGCATCAGAATGCGACCTCTTATGGCCACGTTTGTCTTTGCTTCGCTCCTGATAAGAAGAGGTCTCCTGGCGGTGTTCGGGCTGATAATAAGTTTTCTTCTGGGATGACGAGTCCCGGGCATGATAATCTCGGTCGCTGTCACTATCTCTGTCTCGGCGCTTCCCGAGGCCCGAGTCCCGACCAGACTGGCGTAAAGTCGACGAACCGCGAAGGCGGTCATATCCGTGAGAGCGCCCCATGTCACCTACAATCAAACAATAGCGAATTAGCGAGAGAGAAGAATGGTGAAAGAAAAGTAGGTGCAAAGTGAAATGCATGTGTCTGTGTGTGTCCTAGTGCTACCCCCCGACGGACCAGTGGCTTTGCTAACGGGAGTTTTTTCCCCTTGGATCGGGGCCGGGACGCCCGCATCACCCCTGACGGGTGAGCGAAACTTAAAAAGCTCCGGGTCATCGAAATCATAGTCGAGCAAGTCGTCGGGAATGGAGAGGTTCGATAAGCCTTTCAGAGAACATCCAACGCGCTGTGAAGAAGCCTCTTTCTCTGGCTAAACAGGCGTAGCTTTGGAAGTCCCACCAACCTCCTCTTTCCTCAACTTGCGCGCCAGCTCTTTTCTCCCCTTCGAAAGGGAAGATGACGTTTCGATATCATGAACTTCAGCTGCAGGACCTAAATCCTCACCTCGCTTTTTAGGTGGCTCGCCTAGAATTTCCCCTTCTTCCGGTGCTTCAAGAGAAGGGCGAACGGATGATTCAGGCAATTTTTCCCCTCTGACGGGCACGGACTTGGGAAGCGATACGCCCTCTGGAAGGCTAACCCGGCGGCCAGGGGCTAGCAAGCCGAACTTTGATAGTGACTCGTTGGAAATGAGGGCTCGGATATCTCGCTCTTTAGCAAGAAGAGCTCTAATGGCGTCAACAGCATCGGAGTACCCCCGGCCCTCGGGACGGGGGACGAGATCTGAAAAAATAGAACAATGAGTTAGGAGAAGTTCAACCTCAATCGGGAACGGACATCAACTCAAATAAAGGACTTACTTCCTTCAACCCACCGCCTCGCAAAGCCTTGGGGGCAGCGCACGTAAAACCACTCCTGTTTGTACAGGGCGAACTTGCTACTCCACGCGCTAGTGAAAAGTTGGCACTTCCGATGTGGCTCAAGAAACATGTAAGAGGGGCTTTCTCCCCATTTCTTGGTCATATAGATGTACCTTATATCGCCGGGAGTTGGAGGCCTGGAGAAAACGGCCATGAAAAGCATGTACGTGCCATAAATGAAAGCGTGACCGTTTGGATGAAGCTGAGACGGGGCGACATCTAGGTACTGCAGCACGTCACGGAGGAATAGGTTGAACGGTGGCACGCTACCAACCCAGCACATGAATTTGCTACGCACCGTATATCCCACTGGGGGCAGATGTGGGCGGTCATGCCCCGATGGAACGAGCACATCAGCAAACGGGATGCCATGAATAGAACATGTCCGCTTAAGAGCGGCTTCAGTGACTCTCGAAGCCTGCGAGTCAGCTAGGTCATCCAGTAAAATCGACGATTCCAAAGTATCAGGAGCCCAGTCATGAGCGGGAGAAACTGACGGGTCAGATGTGTTGGGGGCCGTTCGCTTAGAAAACGGCCCAGGTTTGTCGGAAAGTGTAGCAGAACTGGATCTTTTGGACATCTTGAATAAATAGCAGACCCAACCAAGCACATGTGTGAACTATACTCGAAAAATGATCGACGTTAGAATTAACAACGCAGATAACCCCCCCCCCCCCCCCCCCCCCCCCGTGTGGTGTGTGAACTAGTGCAATCAATCGTGCATAAGCATTTAATATAACGTCAAGCCTGAAAACATCGCTTCCGAAAACCGTCATCGCTGACCGTCTCCGAAAGCCTTCTGAATAATGACTGCAGTAAGACACTAAAGGTAATTATCTAATTATGCCAAGTAAAGACCAGTTATGAAATTGGGCAAGGTGAGTATGTTCGGCATTTGTATATGTCCGGCATTTATGTGTGCTCGGCACTTAATTATGCTCGGCATGCTAACTATGTTCGACATGAAGATAGGTCCGGTATTTATGTATGTTCGGCATGTTAAGTATATTCGGCATTTACTTGGGTTCGGCATTAAGGTCTGCTTGGCGCTTAGTTTGTTTGGCAGGATAGTTTGTTCGGCACTCAAGTACGTTCGGTATGTTGGTTTGCTCGGCATGGAGGTAGGCTCGGCATTTATGTACGCTCGGCATAACAGTTTGTTCGGCTAAAGTAGTGGCTCGGCAAAACTACTATTCGGCCTACAACCATCGTTCGGCTCAACCTCAGTTCGTACTGAGTTAGTGTTGTTCGGCCAAAACATGATTCGGCCGAAACAACGCCCGGCCTACCTACTGGCTCACACTTCCTCCCTAACCTTCTGACCCATCGTTCGGCCGACAATATGCCATGCCGAACCAAAGTTGAATCGTGTCCTAACACTCAACACGGCCTCCATACTTTCCACTCTTCCACCCAACTCTTTCCCGCGGCCTCATCTAATACATAGGGGCCGTGCCGAACCACGGCATCCCTTTCAAACAACGGAACGAACCCTATGAGGTGATCAACCCTCACCACACCTCCCTGCCTTAAGTCGCTCGGCCATGGGGACGTCCAAATCAGGGTTTGGATCATCCACCCGCATAGCTCGTTCAGCCACCGTTTTAACCTATCCCAACCGATCGAAACTTATCAAGGAAAGGAATCAGATGAAGGGATTTTACCTAGTTCGTGGATCGAGTGTTAGGAAGGGTTGAGAAGTCTGAAAAGTCTGATGGCTGGGGTAGATCGAGAGTGCAGAAGTGAAAGTAGAGAAAAAGGGGGAGGAAGAAGAAGTTGGGTTTTATAAGGGAGAAGAGGAAGTCGAAGGGGTTCTGACCGGCTCTACCGGTCAAAACGGTCATGTTCGGACACCTCGGTCCGTCCAGCTTGGGCCCACTTGGATCTACCGGCACTTGTATTGTTCGGCCCGAATACTCGGCATACAAACTCACTCGGGGTAACATATGTCGTTCGGCTTTCCCTTCTAACGTCCGGCCTTCCCTACTGCGTTCGGCCAAGAGAGCCTTAAGACAAAGGTGATGACCAAGGATCAAAGCGCATCACGTTCGGCCACGTAATGCACTTTGGGGGGCAAGTGTTTCCCAATAAATTGGCCCGGCAACCTAGTACTCGGCATAGCAAGGACGCTCGGTCAGAGAGGAGCGCTCGGCATCAAGTATCGCTCGGCATCAGAAGAACGTTTGGCATTGGATGCCGTACGGCCAAAGAAGATCGTTCGGCATTGAATGCCGTTCGGCCAAGACTAACGTTCGGCCTCCAAGGTGTACTCGGTGTAAAGTGTGTTCAGCAGTCAAAGGACACTCGGCATCCAGAGCATGTTCGGCCAAAGGAGCATTCAGCCGAAGTAAACATTCAGCATAAGACCGTTCGGCATAAGGATATCGTTCGGCATCTAGAGGTCGTCTGGCATCGAGAGATGGTTAGGCATTGAATGCCGCTTGGCCAAATAATATCGTTCGGCCACCAAAGTTTGTTCGGCTTTCTACGAACGTTCGGCGTAAGAACGCTCGGCCAGCAAGATGTTTCAGCATCCTCCTCAACACAACTGTTGCTCGGCCTACTCGTTCGGCACGAAGGTTTCTGTTCGGCATTCCATCGTTCGGCCTCCCTGGTCGGCGCGCCGTGCCTACACTCTTTGGACCGAGTTATTCGACTACCAGGCCCACTAGGGAAGTCCAACCCACTGTCATCTATAAATAGGGAGGCAGGGGCACAGAAAACGGGATCAGATTTCAGAGAACACAGGGGAGACTCTGCCTTATCCAAACCTCATCCAAGACTTCTACTTTTATTTCACAATTGTATTCGAATACTTAAAAGCGGATTGTATATGTAATCAAGTTTAAAGTGAAGAAATAAAGGATCAACTTCAAAGTGGACGTAGGCTACAACGCCGAACCACTATAAATTCTGTGTTTTCGTCTCCCGCGTTTTAATCTATATTATCTTCTCTATTTTAATTTATCTTCTTCATTAATCTCTCTACACAAACTCTCTAAGGGTGTTAGTGACCAATTTTGGCGCTAACAGAAGCAATTGCTACTTCTTTTGATTTCATAGTTAAGCGTAAATTGTCCGACAAATACGTACGTTTTCGGATTACGGTTTATAGCGTTATTATATTTTTCCCATGTTGGGATTTATATTATTTTGGAAAATATATGTTGTATATTATTATAATTGATATTATATTTTCTCCCGAGCCTCCCCGTATAAAGGAGACTCTGCCGAATTTTTCCGTAAATTTCGGACTTAGAAAATATTTTGAAATTGTCTTCCAAACCTTATTAATTTGAATATATAAAGATTTAATTGTTTATAAATCCATATACTTTATCTAAATTATCCTATTCTATAAACTTATTGTTATGAATATAATGTTTTGAATAATTTATATTAATTTATAAGTTCTTCTTTCCCCTTCTTTTTCCTTTTCGGGGACAAAAAGTTTTGAGTGGGGGAGAGTGTAACGACCCGTAAATTTTCAATAATTAAGTTTGGTTATTTTAATTAAAATTGAGTAATTAAATTTAGAAGAAAACAAAAAATTTATAATTTATATTGAAGCAAACGTTAAAAAGGTAATGTAGCTATGGTAAATTAAATAAGACTTTGTGATTTAATAATTGGAAAAATAAATTCGCGTAACTTATTAATGAAATAATAAGTAAATTAAAACGTAACAATGCTAATTATGGTTAATAATTAATAGGATGAATGAAATGACAATTAATGAATTTATTTAAATTTGTAAAGTTATAATGGAATTATTGTATTTATGTGTGAATGTAAATTTAAAATAGAAACGTAGATTTATTATAAGGTATTAGTTGATGTAATAGAAAGCATGAGACCAAATAGGTAAATTCGTTAAGGATATTAATTGTAATTGGATGTAAGTTAATAAATAAATTAATTGAGCGCAACCCTAATTAATTGAAATAACTATAAGGTCATAATTTGGTGTATTCAGTAAATTTGGAAAATAAATTTCAGTAAATGTAATAAAGTATTGGAATGTATATTGTTTCCATAGGATAATATAAAGAATTGAAAACTTGCGACCTATGTTTGGAATAATGACCAAAATAAGTGAAATAGTGTTAATGTAAGTAAATTGGTAACATATTGAATGGATTCCCACGATTTATTGGAAAATTTATATGTTACAACTTGGTTATGAATTCAATATAAGGTAAGTGAGTAGAAATATTAATCTATCTATAAACGTAATAATGTAGTGTTAATGGTAATTAATTAGTGCTATGTATGGAATTATAACCTGGGTTGGTAAGTAATAAACTTATAAGTGAAAGAAAAGTAAATAGGTGACCATTTATATATGTTATTTATTCATTTAGTATGTCAAATAAAAATTTGGAAATCAGATTTCAATTAAGGGAAATTAAGTAGTACGTTAATTGGAAATAAATTTTAATAATTATTACATTAATGTGAAATGTAATACAAATGGTTACGGGTTGTCAAATTGGGTAAACTAAGGTAATTATTAATAAATTGAATGCAAGTCAAATCAATGGAAATAATGCAGATGTATACTTAGTTACAAATTGAATATATGAAAGCAAAATGTAAGCAGTGAATTAAATTAAGGAATTTAAAGTATAATAAATGGTCAATGAATAAAATCAATGTCCGTTAAAGTAATTATTATGTTTATGGTTGATAATAAACTTTACTTTAGTGATTATTAATATAATAACAGAAGTGTGAATTGACCAAAATATAGTAAATGGAGATATAATAGTCGATAAATAAAGGATGGAATGGAAGCACTAATGTAATGTATGTAAAACAATTATTATAAGTGAACCATTGATTTAGTCTATTGAACTAAAACGGGTAATCAATTGCAATAAAATTCAAATTGAAGGTTACGGTAATGTAAATTAAATGTTATGCAATTGAGATAAAGAAATTGGAAAAATGCTAATGTATCTGGATATATACCAAAATAAATTGTACCTAAGATGATAATATGATAAATAGTGAATTTAAAGAATTAGAATCAGGATTTATTTATTTATTTGAAATTAAAGTTAAATAATTGAGTTTATTTAAATAAGTAGAATTAAACATTAAATTTTTCATTAATTAAAATGAAATGGAATAAGAAAATATTAATGCAATAGTTTTGAATCCAATGATAAATCCATCTATTTGACAATAACGAATGGATATAATTTTGATTGATGTAATTAAATGGAATTTTGAAAATTTATCTATAAATTCTGAATTCAATAAATTGATGTTAATACTGGAATTGATGAATTAATTAACTCTAAATGGATACCTAAATTGTTAAATTAGTATAAAGGACTAAGAAATTTCAAAATGATTTAATTGGTCAATTATAGAATTTAAAATGAAAAATTGATTTATTTAATCAATTATTTATTTATTTAATTAATATAAAAAAGGCTATTTTGGCCACTGACTTGGATTTCGACGAAACAAGTTTCATCGGATCCGTAACAGTGAAGTATTGTAGGGTTTCAAGTTTCGTAGCGATCGGACTTGTCGTTTGATCGTACGGACTCGAAACGCCTTGAAATTTATGAAATTGAAATCAATTGAAATCAATTTGAAATTTTTTGATTTTAGCATAACTTCTTCATACGATGGAATTTGGACGTGAAACTTGTTCCATTGCGTTTAAAATATTTAAAAACACCTATTTTGATATATGGGTTGACCTAATTTCGTTCCGGAGTCGAAACGGGCTTTTCGGACCATATATCGTCCAGCGCGTACATCCATTTGATCCGGTCCATTCTTTTTCAACCTCGTTTATAAATACCATGTTATAAATCCTAGCAGCCTCTATTCCTCATTTTTATACATACAGAATCTTTTGTGCTCCTCTTCCTCAATGGATGCAAACCCTAAATCCAATTGCAAATTTAAAAATCTAATGAAAATTCAAACTCCTCGGAAAAATTCGAAAAAAATATATATTGAAGCTCTCGATGAGCGCAACCTAAATCTAAAATTCGTTTTTCGTTTTGGATTTTCGTTTGACTGGTAATCGTCGAAGAATCCCCGACCGTTCATAGGCCATAAATATCGATCCAACGGTTGATCTGCAGCCAATCGACGATCGGCTAGCGCAGTTGCGATGAGGGAGTCGAACTAGTTGTAGATCTGGAGCCGTTCGTGCTATCGATGATCGGGGGCTCCTCAAATCAGTGGAGATAGGTGCGAAACAACGTGTGTGCTGGCGAACCAGGGAGGGGCCGAGTGCACCATGAAGATGGCCGGAGGTGCGGCCTGAGGCGAGGGAGCTGGTGGCGTCGCTTGATGGGGGTCTCGAGCTTCATAGCGTCGGCGAAAATTGAATTTAGGGTGGCGGCTGAGTTTCATTTCTAGGGTTTGAACATCGTGATTCCTGGAAGCTTTCAAACGCGTTTCAGGTGGGAGGGAGAGCACGTGATGTGTTGTAGAGAGAGGTGACGTATGGTTTTAATTTATTATTTTTCTTTATTTGTTCTAAATTGAAAATCATCTTGTTTAAATTGAATAACTTTTGCATACATGATCCAATTTACGCGTGGTTTGCTCCGCTAGGTTCGTTTTCGAATTCCAGACATTTTGGCCCGGTTTGGACGCATTTGGAGACTGTTGAAATTTTGGGTTTTGAATTCAAAAGGTGAGTGTTTTAACACACTCACAACTTCTAAAATTTCTTATGTTTGGTAAATTAAATTTGGATGTGATTAGAAATTTATTTATAACTATTTGGCATATTTTTAATCATCATCTCAGCTAAATTGCATTTATTTAATTAAATTGTCATTTACTTATTCATTGCATATAAACTGCCAGTTAAATTGTTATTTATTTATTATTGCATATAAACTGGCAGTTAAACAGTTATTAATTTATCATTGAATATAAACTGCTAGTTAATTCCTGTTGATTATTATACGTTCTATATTGATGCTATTGTTTGAATTGGATGATGATTGTGATAAATGGCTGATGGTTGATATTGGATGAATGGATGTTGTACTTTATATTGAATAAACTGCAAGTTATCATGCATTTTCATTTCATTCGGGATTGCGGTTTGAAATGATATACAACCGCATTTTATTTTTAAATTGCGGATTGAAATGATAAATATCTGTGTCACTTGACCATAGGATAGAAAATTATATACAGGCACCGTGGTATATATATAAAATTATATTTGAAATGATTTTCTATGGTTTTGGAAAAGAATATACGGTTTAATAAATATTAATTTTTGATGTTATATAAATATTATTATATACATATATATATATAGTTAAATTCTTGAATTTAAGCTATGTATAAAATTTATTAATAAAATTAAAGTTTGGTTTCTTTTATATAAAGTGGTTAAGTATCTATTTAAATTCTATTGTATATAGAGTTTATAATAACTCAAATAAAATTAAGGTTGGAAGATAAATGTGAATTTGATTTGAATTGAAGTATTTAAGAATTATCCTCGAAAATTTGATTTGAAATGTAAATAAATTGAGATTTAAAGGGCATGATTTTATAACTTGACTTTTTGTTTAGAGGATGTAAATGAATATCAAATTTATTTAAATGAATATTATCAAGTTAATTTAATTGAAAGAATATTCAGTTATTTGAAGCCTAAAGATTTTACTAAAATAATATTTGATTTATTAAATAAACATTTCAAACCTAAATAATAGCAATTGAATTTGATATATATGAAATTATCAAAGAATAAATTTTGAAATGGTGGAATAATTGAAGCTTTGAAATATATGAAAATTATATTGGTTTATTTGGGGATTTAAATCTATATTTGAAATCAATTTGTGAAGGTGAAGAAGCTATTTTTATTATAAAGTAATTTATATTTAAACCATTTAAGTGGTGTGGTTATATTTCAAAGTTATGAAATTCAAAGTTTTATGTTTTGAAAGACTATTTTTCAAGCGTTTGGTTTAGAAATATTATAACTTTGAAAATTGTTATGGTTTTAGAAAAGGATATATTTGAAATTATATTTTATTTATTTGGGTTTTATAAAAATGATATCATATTGATTTGGTTTTTAAAAAGGAAACAATATCGTATTTATATAGTTTTAAAATGGATATTATATTCTGGTTTTGAAAGTATAAACTATTTTGAAACGACCGCGGTGTTATAATAACGTTTGGTTGTTGAAGAGACTGGGATCGGAAGTTGTCATACTCCCTGCCAACTCCGAAAACCACTTTAACAACCGTGTATGCGGTGGATATTTCAGAATGAAGTAGGATAGTGGCGACTTTCTATTAAGGTGTGCATGTGGACCCGACTTCCGTGAGTTGGCATAAGGTGGCTAAAACAGGAGCGATTCTCGAGCCAAGGGTGTAGCACCCTTTATCGGACACATCCCTTCGATACTATACTCTGACTTTTGAATTGATTCGGTGGCCACTTTTGACTTTTGATTTGGGGGTGTGGCTCGAGGTGGGCGGTAGTTGCGGCTATTAGTTACCACCAGCCCGGATGCGTAATAGGTATATCTATCCTGGCATTGCCAAGTTGTGTCGTGTCACCTAACCTAGCGCGCCTTATACGATTTTGTTTTGTACCATACCTATGGAGTGCCCTATGACGACGCCCAGTACGGGGGAGATTACGGTACTGTATAAACTATGCGAATATAAAAGTATGTTAAGGGTTATATGGGTAACACCTTAACGCTATTTTCAGTATATTATACTTTACTTTAGACACTATTATAATAGCGTATATTAGTACATAGTAGATAGTTTAATGGATCCTTAGGAGATGTAAATCCCGTGCAATCTCTTAAGTTACTGCAGTCATATTTATTTCTGTTAATTTAACTCACGTAAGATATTTTAGTTCTGACTCGAGTGTTTTGTCTTTTCAATTCGCTCGGGTCAGCCTGAGCATTTCACGATTCGAAGACTTTAGCTCTGGAGGACGAGGACGAAGATTTATATCACTATTATCTACTATATTATTCCACTACACCATTTTATTCCGCTGCATTGTTATTATCCTTTGGTATGTGAACTCTGATATTTATTATATAAGAAAAATCAAATGTTTTGTAAAATAGTTTTATGAACTGTATATTGATTATATTTTATCATTCCACTACAAGATTCTGTTTTGTTTTTATTTCTTCCTTCTTTTCTTGTTTACCCCATAATAATCTGTCCTTCCGTATGGTTTGAATTGGCACATGTGTCGATTTAAAGCGTGCAAAAAGGCGGGACGTTACAATTCATGAATCAAGTTCAACTTGAGGCATTTAAACTTGAGCAACATCAGTTTCAACTTAATATATAAGCAACTCAATCAAATATCAAGCAAGATTCTGGCTTCAGATAAAAAAACATTTCAAAAGTCTGAAACAATACTTCAACCTGTTTGCAAGTGCAATCTGGAAGCAAAGCCTGAGATTCAACTTAAACATATGGAGAGCAAATCCACTTTCAAGTTAAAGCAGATTCAGATAAAAAACAAATACCAACATTCGAATTCAAAATTGCATTTCCAGCTCTCTGCCTTTCTCTATTCTTTCCAAATCTCATGTAAGCAAACTATATTTTAAAGTTTTGAATCTGGCTTGAATTTTAATCTGCATGTGATTGTTTTGGAAGTATGGAAGTAAATATGTCTGGATGTATGTATTTGTATATCTGTGAATGGGGTCATGCCTGTATATGTTTATATGTGGCTCTGTAGAGTATAACAGACCTACAAATTCGAGGAAAATTCATATCTTCTTATTTAAACCGATTAGAGTCATGATTTCTAAAAGAAAATTGTTTGTAACAATGTAAAGAAACTTTTAAAAATAATTTCAGGTAAAATAAATAAGTGGATATGGTGAAAATATTTATTTATAGTTAAATTAAAATGAATCAGAAAATTCGAGTGTTTAAATTTTATAACCTGACAACATAATCATGTTCGTATTTCAAATTAATGATTTTTGGTGGAGATTTTATGATTTTTAAACAAGTGATGGCCGTAAATTTTTAAGTTGATCAGAATTGGTATTATTGGCAATTTCCGTCGATCGGCGAAGCTATACTCTTCGAAATTTGGGCTAGAGGTAGCGTGAGGTCTATGGATCATTAGAAAAATAGTGAATGGTTTTTTAGTTCATGGGTGAAGTCAGCCGATGTGGATTTAGGGTTTAACAGCCCAGATTTGCCGATGAAGTAAATGGAGGTGATTAGTTGTGGTCGGGGCGATTCAGGTCATCGGACCTGGGAGAATGGAAAGAGGAAATTGTGGTGGTGGTTCAGACAAAATCACGCAATCTCTGGAAGTCGGTGGCGAAGGCTAGAGGTGGTTTTCTGATCGAAGTTTGGGTTTCCAGGTTGAGCTCGATAGCTCACTTTGATTTTTTGGTGAATTCGTTGATACTGGGTGATGGATTAGATTGAGGAGGTCAACGACGACTTGATGATAGCATCGGCAATGGTCGAAAGTGGTCGGAGCATCGGTGCATGCGCACTCGTAAGTGGGTGTAGCTGTGTTATTTTGTGATGATGGGGAAGACGAAGTTGTCTCGAAGTCGTGATAGTGAAATCGTGATGTTGGCTCGAAGGATACATCGGGTTGCTTTTGTTTATAAACCAGGCTTTAAAATTTAAAATAAAAAACAAGTTTAAAAATACGGAAGGAGAAACTCGGGTATAAGCTCGGGGATGAAGTGTTTTGGCTCGAGTTCTTCCTCGGGTACTTGTTTACGAGTTTGGGAAATACAAATAAAGTTTTCTTTAAGTTTTAAATTATTTTCTCTATATATATAATGTTGTTTTACTTTAATTAATCAAGTTAATTTTTACGTTTAACTAAGTAATTTAAAGATAATGGTTTTTAATTAACTTAAGTATTTTAAGTTAACCCATATATTAATGATAAATTATTTTAAGGGTTTATTTAAAAATTTGAATAACAATTAAGGAATTAATTAGGACAAGGGGTTTATCTTAATTTTATTAATATTTTAATTAATAGCTGCCGTGGTGCCGATTTTCGAAGGTCAAGTCAGGGTCGTCACATGAATAATATAAAATATAAATGTAAGCAATAAGATGTCCAAAAATGAAATTTTAAGGGAATTTGTAAATAAAATTAAGTGGTTATAATAAATATTTATACACTTAATCTATATTCCAAGATATGTTAAGTGAAAATAAATTGAATAATAATAAAAAGATAATACTATTTAAGTAAATAAATGATAATCAATTTAGAAGAAAATAAGCAAATGTAAATAAATTGGATATGAATGTAAATTAATTGAAAATAAGTTAATTAGAATAATAATAATAATAAATGGATATTAAATAAGTAATGAGATGTATAATAATAGCTCTTGAAAATGGAAATTTATACGGTTTGAATTAACAGTTTTGAATTGAATAAAATAAATGGAAATTAATTGTTGTATCTGGTACTGTGTGATTCGAATCTATCTTTCCTTTTTGTTGTTTCTATTCTCTTACCTCGTTCCTTTTTGGGGACGAAAAGTTTTGAGTGGGGGAGAGTGTAAAGACCAGTAAATTATAACGATGTTTATAACGTAATCAACTAAAAAAATCATGAAAATTTAACAATATTATTTTGCAATGAAAATTTGATATTTGGAATACGTCTATTTAAACGTAGCAAGTGTTAGATTTTCATCAAAAAATATGAAAGTTAGTTTTGTTGTGTAATTTTTAATTTCAATTTAAAACTTGTAATTTGATGAAAATAAAATATTTTCGAAATCTGAATATTTTTTATATAATAAAAATGTAGACCATTTTTTGGGTGAGATGTCATATTCCGTTTCGCCAAATTTGAACCTCTTTAGCCCCGTTTATCTTATTTTCGGCGTTTTAGCAGCCGTTTTGGCAGCGAATATCGAGTTTTGATAGGATGGTCATATCTCTAATATTTATGCACCATTATGTTCGTCTTATCATGCCGATCTCCTTAGTGTAGTTATTTGTAAATTTCGACGTCCGGCACACGGCAAAATTTGCAAAGCGGTTAGCCGTATCGATGCCCTTTTTTAGTCTTTTGGTGTTCTTTGTCCTTTCATTGGTCCAGCCGTGAGATAATGAATGGTCATTAGCCTTCATTATCTCCTTGAATTCAATATGCAGGCCTTTCCATTCCCATGCTTTCAATATTTATTTTGGTTCGTTCAATTCCTCGGTCTCTTCCCATTTTTGTTTCTATTCTCTACAACTTAAAAATATATATAAAGCATTCATATATTTTTTCTTCTTTCCTGAAGCCTGTTGGTCTCTCCATGATTGCATCCCTCTTTGATTCGAAAAAACTTGCTATTTTTTTTTGGCAAAATATAATTAGTTTGCAAATCTTCAACCTGCTCGTGACTTGTCATTTTCATTAACCTGCTATTTTTGCTATGTAGTGTTCTAAGGCAAACCTTCGATCTCGCCTTCGCCCGCCGTCCAACCAAATCTCCCCAATGTCGGCCGCTCCAGCCCTTAGCTTTCCAACCTAAGATCTACGCATCCTTCAAGCTTCTGTGAGAAGCCACCATATTCCCATCCACTTTTCAACGCCTAACAGCCACCTCCACCTTCCTATTGCCGCTCCAATAGCCTTCTCATCACAGCTACCCGCAAGTTGCGTCACCCCGTCAACGAACACCAACCTCCTCGCGCCCGACTGCAGCCTCCTCTGAGCGTAGACCAAACTCCACAGCCCCGTGCCGCCACATTCACCCGACTTTGCTCCACCAAACGCCGAGTTCACCCACCACCTGCATTCATCAGCCCATCTCCGCTAGAGCCCGCTCCATCTCCACTTCACCGCTTCCACAACAGAGAGCACCCTTTAGAGAACATTCTGAACTGCCACACAAACCCATGCCATCAACCAAGCCTCGTCATCTCACCCTCTCCGACCAACCTCTGACTTACTCTACAGCCTGCATCTCATCCACCACATGCAACTCCTTGTAGCCGACCACCTTCCACCCCGTACTCCCGCTTCATCAAACTAGCAACCGACCTGACAGTGCCACATCTCCACCATCGCTGCACGCATGCTTGCTTCATGCAAACGTTCACCTTTCTAGCGACCTCCCTTTGGCATCCTCTACTCCTCACTTGTTTTGCAAAATAAAACATAAATATAGTAAGTATATATAAATATAAGCTTTTGGTAAGTTGCATGTTATTATTTTGACTGCTCATTTTCTTTCATCCCGTACTTGCTTTTGGAAAATATATATTATATATAATTTAAGTTTTCATATCGAAGAATAAAATATAAACTTTATACGTATATTTATTTTTAAATTTTAATATATAGATATTTATTTTAATATGTGTTTTAATAAATGTTGATTTTTATAAATAAAATATGAAGATTTTTTATTTTTAAATATGTACTTTAAATTGAATATTGATTTTAGGAATATATATACACTATTTTCATCGATCTCTTGTCCACGTTGCTTTGTTTATTTTCATTGCTGTCCGGAGATTATTTCCGCAACTCTAACTTGTCCGTGCATATCCGGGTCTGTGCTTCTCATTCTCGTTGTTTTTCTCTAGCCTCAAAAGATGAATGATCACTCACAATTAACATTCTTATATTTAGTAAATTAAATTCACATGAAATGAAAATTGAAATATGTTGTAAGATTTGAATTGTTACTTATTTAATTGCTGAATATGATATGTTATCCTATGTAAATTGACATATGACACCATAACCTGTTAGTATATATATTGAATTTTAATTGTTAATGATTATATGTGCTTGTCATCGATATGTATGTTATTTATATTCCATTGTTCTCACAATGCAAGTTCCCTGTTAGTTTAGAAAACTCCTATGGGTTGAAATGATACATACCCAAAAGATACTTTAGATTAGAGAAAATCGTTATGGGTTGAAATGATAAACCCAAGCGATTTTTATTGAATTTGAATTTTGGGATTACGGGTTGAAATGATATATACCCGTGAATATTAAATTATTGCAGATTGAAATGATAAATATCTGTATCACTTGACCATAGGATAGAAAATATATACGGATACCGTTGGTCTAGTTTAAATTATTCCCAAATTTTAAAGAATGAAAAATACAAGTGTTTTGGTTTTAAAATATAATATAAAGATTTTATTTTAATTTTAATATGTATAAAAATTTATATTTTTAAATTATATGTTTGGAAATTTTAAATTGTAAGCAAAATTTTAAAAAATGTAAATTTAAGATTTTACTTATAATTTTATTATTTTTAAATATATAAAATAAGACTTAATTTAATAAAAGTTTAGTATAATTTAATATAATAAAATTTAATTTAATTAGTATATATATATATAATATGTTTAATATTTATTTAAAATTTATATTAATATTTGTAAATAGATTTTGTAATAACCTTTAATGAATAGAGGTTGGAAAGATAAATGAAAGTTGACTTGAAATTTAAATTGGTTAATAATTGAATTTAAATAAAACTGATTTGAAACTTATTGATTTGAGATTTTAAAGATATGATTCTTATAAAGTAATAACTTGATAGAAGGTGATTAAACGAATATTTTCAAGCTTAAATAAAATTGAAATTGAATATATAATTTTGATTTAAATTTGAATTTGAGATTTTATTTAAATGTTTATAAAAGGTGATTAAGTGAATATTTTAGAATTAAATAAAATGGAGTAAGATATCTAATATTTTTATTTTTATTTAAATTTGTAATTTGGGATTCAATTTAAATGATTATTAAAGATGATTTAGTGGATATTTCAAATTCAAATAAAATATAAGTTGAATTTTATAATATATATGAAATTTATCAAATTGAGTTATAGTAAATTATTTGAATATTTAAACTTTGAAATCTATTCAATTGGAAGTGGTTTAAATTTGAAATCAATATCAATGTAAATGGTTTTATTGAGAATTTGAATTGTAATTGTTGAACTGAGATTGATTTAAATTGAATTTTAGGAACTAAAGTTGATTTGAATTGATTTTTGAAATGTGAGGAAACAATTCTAATTTGAGACTATTTTCGATATAAACTCTTTTAATATATAAACTCTTTTAATATATAAACTATTTCCCATATACAAACTATTTTAATCTATAACCTATTTTTAAATATAAACTATTTTTAACCTATAACTATTTCAATATATATGTAAACTATTTAAACTGTTTAAATTAGAACTGTTATGATCTAGATTTAATGGATTTAAATGTGAATATTTTGATATGATGGTTTAAACTATTTTGTGGTTATGAATTTGGAAGTGAATATTGATTCGAAAGTGATATGATTTCGAAAGTGAATATGATTTCGAAAGTGTTTCCTGGAGATTTGACCGGGCAACTAAGTACTCGGCATTAGCATACTGTTTGGAAATTTACATACCGTTCGGCATTTACATACCGTTCGACATTCTGAATGCTCGGCGCAAATGGTTCGTCTGGCATTCACGTTCGAATAGCATTCATGAGTACTCGGCATTGGGAAGTGTTCGGCAGTCAGGGTCGCTCGGCATTTGGGAGCGCTCGGCATCCAGGCTCGGCATCGAGAAGCGCTCGGCATCCAGGAGCGTTCGACATCTATAGAACGTTCGACATGCAAGAGCATTCGGCGTTGAGAGACGTTCGGTATTGTATATCGTTCGGCATATATGAATGTTCGGCATGGCAGAATCGTTCGGCATCCTATATTGCTCAGCATCCATACCTTGTTCGGCACATCACTCTGTTCAGCTCAAATCTCGTTTGGTAATCGCCTACCGTTCGTCATCCAGCGTCGTTTGGCACAAATAGGTGTTTGGCATTCAGAGTGTCCGGCCTCACTTCGTCCAGCATAAAGATGGAGGTTAGGCATTTGGTCGTTCGGCGTATTCGGTTCGGCACACGGGGCTTATTCCATTAGGGACAAGGTATTCAGCTACCAGGCCCACCAGGGAAGTCCAACCCATCTTCGTCTATAAATAGAGGGGCAGGGGCACAGTGAAAGGGATTGGTTTTTTCGAGAAAACTGGGGAAACTCTGCCGCATTCAACACTCACTCAAGACATAATCTTTTACTTTGCAATTGTATTCAAATAATTGGAAACGGATTGAATCTGTAATCAGTTATCAAGTAAAGGAATAAAGATTGACTTCAAAGTGGACGTAGGCGGTTACGCTGAACCACTATAAATTTGGTGTTCTTGTTCTTTGCATTTAAGTTTGCATACTGTCTTCAGTTTTTAATTTACTATCATCATTAATCTCTCTACACAATCTCTCTTAAGGGTGTTAGAGGCCAATTTTGGTGCTAACATTTTGATGCTTTCACTGAGAATCGAATTCTCATGCTTTTAGGATCTGCTTTGTAGCTACTAGATTGCATAAATCCCCAAAGGAGATCTAAGATCATTCACAAGGCAACTGTTGATTCTATTCAGAGTTACAACCAACAACGCTACCATGGGGAGACCACGAACTAGATCGGCCTCTCACAATGCAGATGTCCACGAGACTGCTAGCGTGCAACAAGTTGGACCTAGAAATCAGCAAGCAACTCAAGGTGCAGGGCCCTCCATCCAAAACCAAGCGGAAGTTGTTTCCCGAATAGATTTCAACGACTTGATAAGAGAACTCAAGGAAAGTAGAAGGCAACTTGCTGAGCAGACACAAGCCAACACTAACCTCATGACTCAGCTCACTCAGCAGCAGCGTTGGAATGCTGGAGGTAACCCTGCCCCTTATTCTGAATCTGATAGTTCAACCTCAGCTGATGAACCTCCTAGGCATAGGCGCCCTAAGGATGAAGGTGCACAGGCAGGTGTCACAGATCGATCGACTAGGGATGAAGCCCCTGAGGAGACCGGACGCCCGAATCTCCAAGACCCAAATCAGGTGGGACATCAACCCACACGGTGCCGTGGAACGGAACCCAACCTTTCATCCTCCATACAAACTCCGGACTTAACAGCTATGGTCAAGCAGTTGATGAGAGAGAACCAAGGCTTGACCAATGAATATTGGGGAGTGTCTAGAAGTCATACTCCCTTCACATATGATATCCTACAGGCTGAGTATCCCAAGGAGTTCAATATGTCGACTATCCCAGCCTACGAAGGGAAGACTGATCCCAGGCAACATGTGATGAGGTATGGATGGATGATGGATTCCGCAAGAGCCAATGATGCGACCAAGTGTAGGTGCTTCCCAATCACTCTGTCCGGAATTTCCACCATGTTGTTTACTCGACTTCCCCACGATCTATATCCAGCTTTGACGAATTGGCAATGAAATTCATAGAACAATTCAGGATACACACCACTCGCCCAAAGGATGTGATGTCCTTATCGAGCATAATCCAAGCTCCAAGAGAGTCATTGAAAGCATACTTGCAGAGATTTCATGTTGTTGCAATTGAAGTGAGCAATCCTAACGACCACGCAATTTTGATGGTGGTAATGCATGGAGTGGTTCCAGATTCTGAATTTGATGATTGGTTGGCGGGAAAGCCCCCAGCCATGCTGGAGCATTTTTATTCAAAAGCTCATCAGTTCATAAGAAGGGAAGAAGCTCGATGGACAAGACGAGACAAGGCACCAGGGCCTGCTCAGGAGATTGCGAAAAGTAACATCGCCATGAAGCAAGCCGGCGCTAATTCGGGAAAATCTCAAGTCAACGTCCAAAACAAGCCTGGGCAGTCTAAAGGATCCGAAGGTGGAAATTCCGGAAAGAAAAGAGAGACGGGGAAATGGAAGTCAAGGATCCCGACCTACAATGAATACACCCCGCTGAACGCATCTCTTGAGAACATCTATTTGTCAACTTGCAACACTTTTCAATATAGAAAACCACGCCCAAAGGAATCAACAGAGGAACAGAAGCGGACTGGGAAGTATTGCCGCTTTCACGAGTCTTATGGGCACAACACAGAGGAGTGTAGACACCTCCATGACGCCATTGAAAAGTTAATTAGATAGAAGAAGCTGTAGGAGTTTATCAAAGACCCACAAGACGAAAGGCAAGAGACATTGGACCTCGGACGCGGGCCAGCTCCACACCAACCAGAACAGCCTGCTCGAACTGTGGGTAGATTGGTTATTAACACGATTGTTGGCGGACCTCCCCCTACGAATAAGAATTGGAACGAGATGGAGTGATATGCTTACTCTTTAAGACATGCGGAGTACGAATGTTGTTCGAATGTGGAGGATGGGACCCCTGCAAAGCAGCAGCGCACGATGAATGATGATATTATATTCAGAAGTAGAGATGCGGATAAGGTGGAGGCTCCTACCATCGACCCGATGGTCATATTTGCGACAATCAGGCCGACGTTCATGAAGAGAATTCTAATTGATTGCGGAAGTTCCGTTAACATCATCTTCAAGAAAGCATATGACTAAATGAAGCTGGAGACCAAGGATTTGAAACCGTCTAAAGCCAGAATCCATGGCTTTAATGGCGCAGCAACGGATGCAGTGGGATATGTGGAGTTACTAGTTGAACTGGGGCAAGGCGAGCGTAGGAGGGTGCGAATCCTACCGTTCATAGTGTTGGATGTTGACTCTCCATATAACATATTTCTAGGACATCCAGCCCTGGCAGAATTTAGGGCAGCGTTGGCCCCTTGGTGTCTGACGGTAAAATTTCCAACGGACAGAGGTGTTGGAGTGGTACACGGCGATCAGGCGACCGGTCGTGCATGCTATGTGGCTGAGCTGAGAGAGGCTCGGTGTAGAGAGAAAGGAAAGGTTGCGGACAGCTCCGTACGCATCCAAGATTCTGATGATTGATAAGTAGCGCCCGAGCCCTGGCTCGGGCAACATTCTCGGATCTATAGAGACATAGATCCGAGAGATGATGATGGGGGGACCCAGGAAAACAAATGCAGCACCGGCTGAACTAACAATTGACATCCCAGTCAGCCGGGATGACCCATCACGAATTCTTAAAATTGGATCACAACTCGACCCCGTGGTGGCCGTGAACCTCACTGACTTCCTCCAAGCGAATCTTGATGTTTTCGCTTGGACACACTCTGATATGTGCGGGATTTCTCCAACAATTGCGAGTCATATGTTGAACATAGACCCAAAGTTCATTCCCGTAAAACAAAAAAGGAGAGGTATGGACCCGGAGAGGTCTGCGGCTCTCAAAGAGGAGGTGGACAATCTCAAAGCCAATGGATTCGTCGGCGACGCCCTCTATCCTGAATGGGTGTCTAACCCAGTGCTAGTGAAGAAAGCAAATGGAAAGTGGAGAACTTGTGTTGATTACTCCGATCTGAATAAAGCATGCCCAAAGGATAGTTTCCCTTTACCTAGAATCGACCAGCTCGTCGACTCTACCGTCGGACACGAATTATTGTCATTTATGGATGCGTATTCAGGATATAATCAGATCCCGATGCATATTCCAGACCAAGAGAACACCAGTTTTGTCACAAATATGGGGCTATATTGCTATGTAGTAATGCCCTTTGGATTGGAAAACGCGGGAGCCACTTATCAACGTCGGGTGAATCGAATGTTTAAAGACTAGATCGGTAAGACGATGGAAGTCTATGTGGATGATATGCTCGTGAAGTCACGGCAGTCAAATGACCACATTCGAGACTTAGCAGAAATGTTTGATATACTCAAAAATTATGGTATGAAGATCAACCCCTTGAAGTGCTCTTTTGATGTGGCGTCGGGAAAGTTCTTGGGTTTTATTATAAATGCACGTGGAATTAAAGCTAACCCAGAAAAGATTCAAGCTATTCGAGACATACAAGTGCCCAGAACTATAAAGCAAGTACAAAGCTTGAACGGAAAGGTAGCAGCGTCGAGCCGATTCATATCCAGAGCCATGGATAAATGCATTCCCTTCTTTGACGTGATTAAGAAGGGGAAAAGGAATTTTGAGTGGAAATCCGACTGTGAAGAAGCATTTCGAGCTCTGGTAAAGCATTTGGAGAGCCCCCCAGTGCTATCGAAACCAATCGACCATGAAATGTTGTATGTTTACTTGGCAGTATCCCAGCACGCTATCAGTACTGCTCTGGTTCGCGAGGATGACCGAGTTCAAAAGCCAGTATATTATATCAGTAAACGCTTGACGGGGGCAGAAAGAAATTATCCAAAGATTGAAAAACTAGATTATTGTTTGGTGATTGCATCACGCAAGCTTTGTCCGTATTTCCAGGCACACTCAATCAGTGTTTATACTGATCAACCTTTGCGGCAGATACTCCAACGACCGAAAACTCCCGGAAGGATGTTAAAATGGAATATTGAGTTAAGTCAGTTCGATATTACCTACCTGCCGCGAAGGGCCATACAAGGACAAGCACTAGCTGACTTCATTGCCGAATTTACAATGTCATACGAATCAAACGACCACAATGTCATACCTCCCGTTCGATGGAAGATGTACACCGATGGGGCATCTAACGACCGTTGTTCGAGGGTTGGCATAGTTCTTGTAACTCTTGAGAACCGATCAGTTTGCTATGCTTTGAAGCTCAAATTCACAGCAACGAATAACGAAGCCGAATATGAAGCGTTGATTGCCGGCTTAAGACTTATCAAAGAACTAGGAGTAAAATCGGTTGAAATCTTTAGCGACTCGCAGCTGGTGGTGTACCAAGTGCGGGGAGACTACCAAACAAGGGGGCAGAGACTTGCCCTATATTTTGTCCGAGTTCAGGAGCTGCTAGAGAATCTCGAGTATTATGATATTTCGCATGTCCCACATGAGCAAAACAGAGCAGCCGATTCATTGGCAAAATTCTCAAGCACTGGCGATGCACAGCAAATGGGATTATTTCCTGTTGAGACCCTCCATGCTCTGAGTATAGATATGATGGAGATAGATTTCGCGTTCGAAACCGTAATCGAGAAGGAATCGTGGATGACCCCTATCAGGCAGTACTTGCTATTCAAGATCTTACATGGAAAAAGGAGCGAAAGACGACAAGTCCTTCGTAAGGCTTCACGATATATAATGCAAGATAGGGTAATGTATCGGAGGGGATTCTCGACCCCCTTACTCCGGTGCGTGGCCCACGATGAGATAAAACGGTTATTAAAGGAAGTCCATGAGGGAGAGTGCGGTGACCATACTGGGGGGCAGACATTAGCAAAGAAAGTCCTCCGTTATGGATACTACTGGCCAACTGTGAATCGGGATGCTGCAGACTATGTGAGAAGATGTGACAAATGCCAGATATACGTAAAAATCCCGAGAGCCCCACCGACGGAACTCACGCAAATGATTAGTCCCTCGCCATTTGCAATGTGGGGGATTGACCTAGTTGGTTCTTTACCCATAGCCAAAGGTGGAGCAAAATATGCAATAGTTGCAGTCGACTACTTTACCAAATGGGCAGAAGCAGAGCCTCTGGCCACAATAACCACCAAGAAGGTTATTAATTTCGTCGTACGAAATATCATATGCCGTTTTGGCCTTCCACGGACCATCATTACAGAAAATGAGACTCAATTCGAAAGCAAGGAGTTCAAAGAATTTTGTCAAAAATATGGCATTAAGAAGAAGTTTGCAGCGGTTGCTCATCCAAAAGCCAACGGACAGGTGGAAGCTGTAAACAAGATAATCAAGTCCATATTGAAAAAGCGTCTAGAAAAGGCTAGAGGCAAGTGGGTGGATGAACTTCCAACGGCGCTTTGGGCCTATAGGACCACCCACAAGACCGCGACTGGCCACACTCCATTCGCATTGGCATATGGCACGGAAGCTGTCATACCCATGGAACTTGAAGTTCCATCACATCGGGTAACTTATTATGACCCCACGTCGAACCAGAATCTTTTATTGGAATCGTTGGACTTCATTGACGAAAAACGCGAAGAAGCCAATTTGAGAGCGGCTGCATGAAGACATAGAGTCGCTAAATATTATAACGAAAAGGTCCGACCGAGAATTTTTGATGTGGGAGACCTCGTTTTGAAACGAGTTTTTCCGGTCCCGTCTCATATGAATCCCGCATGGGAAGGTCCATACGTCATCGAACGGAAGCTTTGAGAAGGAACTTTCAAGTTAGCGACCGTCGATGGTGCGACACTCCCCCGAGCATGGAACAGCGAGCACTTGCGGCATTATTATACTTAGTCTATTTCTTTCATGTATTAGTTACATTTATTTCCAGTTCGCTTTTATTTCTAGTTCTTGGCATGTAATAGGACAATTTAGCTTGCTTTCATTAATAAAGGCTTGAAGCCATCCTCTCCATGAATTACTAATGTTTCTGCATATGATGATCCTGTAACAGGCAAGTAAAATTATATTATTCTGGCTGACATATGAACACGTGCAGACATTCAAAACCTCAATTCCCCAGAGTGCGGACTGGAGTACTCTAAGCTCCCGGAGTGCGGACTCGAGTATGAACGATTCAAACCTCCAAGTCCCCAGAGTGCGGACTGGAGTACTCTAAGTCCCCGGAGTGCGGACTCGAGTATAAACGATTTAAAACTCCAAGTCCCCAGAGTGCGGACTGGAGTACTCTAAGTCCCCGTAGTGCGGACTCGAGTATAAACGGTTCAAACCTCCAAGTCCCCAGAGTGCGGACTGGAGTACTCTAAGTCCCCGGAGTGCGGATTCGAGTATAAACGATTCAAACCTCCAAGTCCCTAGAGTGCGGACTGGAGTACTCTAAGTCCCCGGAGTGCAGACTCGAGTATAAACGATTTAAAACTCCAAGTCCCCAGAGTGCGAACTGGAGTACTCTAAGTCCCCGGCGTGCGGACTCAGTATAAACAATTCAAACCTCCAAGTCCCCAGAGTGCGGACTGGAGTACTCTAAGTACCCAAAGTGCGGACTCGAGTATAAACGATTCAAACCTCCAAGTCCCCAGAGTGTGGATTGGAGTACTCTAAGTCCTCGGAGTGCGGACTCGAGTGTAAACGATTTAAAACTCCAAGTCCCCAGAGTGCAGACTGGAGTACTCTAAGCCCCGGAGTGCGGACTCGAGTATAAACGATTCAAACCTCCAAGTCCGCAGAGTGCGGATTGGAATACTCTGAGTCCCCGGAGTGCGGACTCGAGTATAAACGATTCAAATCTCCAAGTCCTCAGAGTGCTGACTGGAGTAATCTAAGTTCCCGGAGTGCGGACTCGAGTATAAACGACTCAAATCTCCAAGTCCCCAGAGTGCGGACTGGAGTACTCTAAGTCCCGGAGCGCGGACTTGAGTATGAACGAATCAAATCTCCAAGTCCCCAGAGCGCGGACTGGAGTACTCTAAGTCCCCGATGTGAGGATTAAAAAATATTCTAAGTGCTTGAAGCACGGAAAGAAAAATAAACAACTTTCAAAGAATCTCCGAGCTATATGAAGGTGAACCGAGAAATCCATGTTATTCGACACAGCTTGGATTTAAATCACAATCACACAAAAATTGAATGATAAGACCCTTTTGAAAGACAGAAAAACTGAGTTTTATTCACCAAGAATAAGTTTCTACTACAACTCCTCCGAAGCTCGAAGTCAAAAGTTTATTTACATAAACTACGAAAACAAAAATAATTGTATAATCCAAACTAGCTCTTGTTGAACGAGACCGAAAACTACTTCTTTGACTTTTTGCCCGATGACTCCTCCCCGGTACGTTAACCCTTGATAGCTTTCTTTGACAGGGGAGTGACAGCCGATGAAGTATGAGTAACATCCATGGGTTTGGACCTGCCAGGTAGGATGGCCTTCATCGGCTTGTGCAAAGGATCGTCTGGGTCCACGGCTTGAGGTTCGACCTTGATCGTCTCCTCCTTCTCTTTCTCAAGCTTCTCCTTCATACTCAGCTCGGATATGTGCTCGGAGACGCATGTAATTTCAACTTCATAACTCCCGTCAGTGGGAGAGGAAGTCTTAGATTTATCTTCATCAAGTGCTCCGATCACTCGGGCATCTGGACCGGGAGCCTCTCCTGCGTGAGTGGTTTCACTCGTTTTTTCCCTCACCTACTTGGCAACATCGCTCCTCGGAGTAGGCTCAAGATCAGAACGGCCTGCACAAAATCACGAAAAGCAAGTATTAGAATATGATAGCTTATGGTGGAAAGCGAAAGCTCTTAGAATGTTAAAGGAAAAGAGCTGCCTACCAGGTTTCGGCTGGCTCTCAGCCGTCAAGGGGGTCCCACCCTCCTAGTAGGGGACAAAACATGAACACCAAGGTCGGGGTCCTCCGGCTCATAGCCAATGTGGTGTTCAAAAGGATCAAGTATCGGCCGACTGGTCGGTTGGGAAGGCACACGAGCTGGAGACTTAATCTCGGATGGACCGGCGATAACTTCTTTTCCTTTTGTGGAAGGGGAGCATTTGCAATAAATATCTTTAGCCGATGACAGGTGCGGAGGCTCATTTCCCTTGAGGAATTCTTTTATCAAGGCCCTCTCGTCAACCTCCTCAATACCATGTTCGGCCTTTTTGATCTCAATTAAAGTCTTCCATGCCTCGGCCAAAGATTTGAGATAGCCCTCGCCCAGAAATGTCAAGTCTCGATGCATGAGAACACGGGCATTGAATTCAGCGATTAGCGGGTCAAACATGCTTTTGACCTCCTCCCTACCTTCTTCTCTAGCCGCCTCAAGACGGGAGTCGATATCCATGGACGCTATCTTCTTGCCCTCTTCACAGGCTTCGCTCTTTGACGTATCGACTTTGGAAAGCTCGTCCTCAAGTTTCTCCTTTAAGAGTAGAGTAGCGACGATCTCATCACAGTATCGTTGTGACTCTTCTTGAGCAGGCATTTTCTCATCTTTCTCTTTACGAAGCTGCTCCTCAAGTTCTTTAAACCAGAGACAGAATGCATCCCTCTCTTTTTGTACCGAATCTTTTTCCAAAGCCAAAGCCCCACAGCATTGTACCGCCTCGTCAAGTTCTTTTTTGTGAGTCAATTCCAGACGAGTTACGGCTTCGGCGGTGCCCTTGGCGCTCTGCTGGGCGGCCTCAAGTTCAGAGTTGTAAGTCGCAATCTCTTCGTCCTGAGCTTTAATGATATCTTTGTCGTGGATAGCCTCAAGCTTCAGGCGATCGATCTCATGTTGGCGCTCCATGGAGACTTTAGAAAGTTTTTCAGCCTAAGGAACAAACGTGTCATGTTGAACATAGACGTCGTTGGTACAGGCGATGGCGCTCTACTTGACATATCCGGGAATAGGATGAATCGTCGGGAGGAATTTTAGGCCATCAAAGCAGATTTTTGGAAATTTATCTTTAAGCTCGGCCAGCCTCTCCGATACTGTTGGATCTGTTGTAGGAGCAAGAGGAGACGGATTTGAAAGTTCAGCTCTCCTGTGAGGATCTCGGGACTGTCGTGTGGAAGAGGAGTCGGAGTGTTGATCCCGAGGGACATCGGATTGCGACCCCTTGTGGACGTGCTTATCTTTGCTTTGCTCCAGGTGGGAAGAGGTATTTTGGCTGGTAGTAAGTTCTCTTCCGAGATGACGAGTCCCGGGAATGGTAATCTCTATCGCCATCACCATCTCTATCCCGACGTCTTCCGGAACCCAAGACCCGTCCAAGTTGATAAAAGATAGACGAACCGTGAAGGCGATCGAATCCGTGTGAGCTCCCCATGTCACCTACATAGAATTTAAATAACAACGAATTAGCAAAAAGTAGCGTGACGACGAAAATTTAAGTGCGAGGCAAAGTGCATGTGTTTGTGTGTGTGTCCTAGTGTTTTTCCCCCCGACGGACTAGTTGCTTTACTAATGAGAGTTTTTTCTCCCTAGTTTTGGGCAAGAGCGCCTGCATCGCCTCTGATAGGCGAGTGAAGTTTGAACGCTTCCAGGTCGTCAAAGTCGTAATTGAGCAGATCATCGGGTATGGAAAGATTCGATAGGCCCTTTAAAGAACTTTCCAAATGCTATGAAGAAGCCTCTTTCTCCGTCGGAATGAGAGTGGCTTTAGAGGTTGCACCAACTTTTTCCCCCCATATCTTCTACGTTAGTCTCTTTTTAATCTTCGAAGGGGAAGATGATGTTTCGATGTCGTGCACTTCGACTATCGGATCTTGAGTGGGACCCACGTTCTCATCCTGTGCTTCGGTGTTTCATTCCCTTTAATATCCACCTCCTCTGGTGCGTCAGGAGTGCGACGTGCTGATGACTCGGCTAATTTTTTCCCTTTTTCAGAGGTGGGCTTGGGAACGGTGGCGCCTTGAGGCAGGCTAATCCGACGGCCTTCGGCCAACAGCCCAAACCTTGTGAGTGACTCATTCGAAATGGGAGTTCGAATGTCCCGTTCTTTGGCAGGAAGAGCTCTAATAGCTTCAACGGCTTAAGAATATTCGCGGCCGTCGGGACGTGGATTGATACCTGAATTTTTTTTAAAGAGAGTTAGAAAAGGCATGGCTTCGATCAAGCATGAACATCGATCCAGAAAAGAGACTTACTTCCTTCCACCCATCTCCTCGTGAAACCAGGAGGGCAACGCACGTAAAATCATTCCTGCTTGTACAGGGCGAACTTGCTGCAGGCCCCAGTTAGGATTTGGCATTTGTGATGTGGCTCGATAAACATGTAAGAGGGGCTATCTCTCCGCTTCTTGATCATATATATACCTGATATCGCCGGGGTTGGGGGCTGGGAGAGGACATTCATTAAGAGGATATAGGTACCATAGATGAAGGCGTGACCGTTTGGGTGCAGTTGCAACGGGGCAATGCCGATGTATTGCAACACATCCCGAAGAAATAAATTGAACGGTGGCACGCTACCAACCCAGCACATAAATTTATTGCACGCCGTGTATCCAACTGGGGGCAAGTGTGGACGATCGTGCCCCGATGGAACCAGCACGTCGTCGAAAGGGATTTCATGGATAGAGCATATTCGCCGAAGCGCAACTTCATTGACCTTTGAAGCCTGTGAATCAACAGGGTTATCCAAGAGAATTCTGCCTCTAGAGCGTTGGGAGCCAAGTTATGGACAGGGGAGGTTGACGGATTTGAAATATCTGCGACTTCTTGTTTTGAAGACGGCCTAGGTCTATCTGAGATCGTGGCGGAGCTAGACTTCTTAGACATCTCCGATAAATATTGAGTTTGGCAGATCACATGTTTGAACTATACTCGAAAAATAATCGGCGTTAGACCTAACAATATAAACCCCCCCCCCCCCCCACCCCCCCCCCCCCCCCCGTGCGGTGTGCGATCTGGTGCAATCATTCAAATATAAACGCTGAGAAATTATAGGTCACATAGTTGATGGTATAAAGTTGAACTTTGAATTGTCATTCTCAAAGACCGTCATCGCTAACCGTCTCCGAAAGCCAGCCTGGCAATGTTTTCAATTTTGGACTCGGACATTGACATTGTATGACAAAAGGTTTTATCTGTTTTTATCGACTTCAGTTCAGGCTTATGATAATTGGAAGCAGGAAGTTATCAGTTCAGAATAGTTTGATACGCCATTTTGCTTAAGTCAATGTCTTTGTTCTTGTCTTATGATTAGGCAAGGTGAGAATGTTGGTCGGCCTAGGTATCGTTCGGTCAAAAAATTGTTCGGCCTAGGTATCGTTCGGCCAGAAATTTTTTTGGCCTAGGTATCGTTCGGCGAAAGCATTGGTCGGCCTAAGTGTCCTTCAGACAAAGTATCGTCCGGCCTAAGTTCTGTTCGGCCGAAATAACGTTCGGCATCCTACCTAACTCATACTTCCTTCCTATCCTCCCATTCCACTACTCGGCATGTGGCGAATCCTGTCGAACCCAAGTTACGCCGAGCCCCAACACTCGGCACTCCGTCCCTAACAATGGCTTCATTTTTCTTTCCTTCCTCCATCCATACCGAACAATGAGGCCGAATCGTTCGACGAGTCACGCCGAACCATACTGTTCGACATTCTAGCCAATTCCTGCTCCCCCACTATTTTTTCCCAATCTCGTTCGGCATGAGAGAACCATGTCGAACCACAGTACATCTCCCAACAACTCCCTCGTGTGCTCATCTATGGCCACTTCTCCTTTCCTCCACATTGTTTAGCCCTAAAAATATCCTAATCGAAGTTGGATTCTCTCATCCACACAACCCCTATCGGCTACTGATCTAATTTACGAACTTAAGATTCTTATTGGAACTTTTTGGTCAGGGAAAGATTTAGATAAAGGAATCGATACCTAGTTAGTAGATCGAGACTTGGGAAGGATCGTCAAGTCTTTAGAGTCTGTTAATAGGCGTGGTTCGCGAGTAAAAAGTAGCTGAGGTGGAAGTGAAAAAGAGAAGAAGATGGAGAAGTCCAGCCTTTATAGGGAAGAAGAGGAAGTCGAAGAGGCGATGACCGTTAGAACCGGTCAAAAACGAAGTCGTTCGGCACACATGGAGCGTTCGGCTTCAGCTATTCTGTTCGGCATTCGCATTACGTTCGGCACACACCACCTTACCTGGTGTTCACAAGAAAACTCCTCCGAAGAAAGTAAAACAGGGCTCAAAGCGGAGCATAGAGGACACGTAATTCAAAGCGCATCACGTTCGGTCACGCGATACACTTTGGGGGGCAAGTGTTTCCTGAAGATTTGACCAGGCAACTAAGTACTCGGCATTAGCGCACTGTTCAGCAATTTATGGATCGTTCGGCATTTACATACCATTTTGCATTCTGAACGCTCGGCGCAAATGGTTCGTCTGGCATTCACGTTCGAATAGCATTCGTGAGTACTCGGCATTGGGAAGTGTTCGGCAGTCAGGGTCGTTCGGCATTTGGGAGTGCTCGGCATCCAGGAACGCTCGACATCGAGAAGCGCTCGGCGTCCAGGAGCGCTCGGCGTCCAGGAGCGCTCGGCGTCCAGGAGCGCTCGGCGTCCAGGAGCGCTCGGCATCTATAGGACGTTCGGCATGCAAGAGCATTCGGCGTTGAGAGACGTTCAGTATTGTATATCGTTCGGCATATATGAACGTTCGGCATGGCAGAATCGTCCGGCATCCCATATTGCTCGGCATCCATACCTTGTTCGGCACATCACTCCGTTCAGCTCAAATCTCGTTCGGTAATCGCCTACCGTTCGTCATCCAGCGTCGTTCGGCACAAATGGGTGTTCGGCATTCAGAGTGTCCAGCCTCACTTCGTCCGGCATAAAGATGGAGGTTCGGCATTTGGTCGTTCGGCGTATTCGGTTCGGCACACAGGGCTTATTCCATTAGGACCGAGGTATTCAGCTATCAGGCCTACCAGGGAAGTCCAACCCATCTTCGTCTATAAATAGAGGGGCAGGGGCACAGTGAAAGGGATCGGTTTTTTCGAGAAAACTGAGGAAACTCTGCCGCATTCAACACTCACTCAAGACATAATCTTTTACTTTGCAATTGTATTCAAATAATTGGAAACAGATTGAATATGTAATCAGTTATCAAGTAAAGGAATAAAGATTGACTTCAAAGTGGACGTAGGCGGTTACGCCGAACCACTATAAATTTGGTATTCTTGTTCTTTGCATTTAAGTTTGCATACTGTCTTCAATTTTTAATTTACTATCTTCATTAATCTCTCTACAAAATCTCTCTTAAGGGTGTTAGAGGCCAATTTTGGTGCTAACAGAAAGTGATTTGAATTTGAAAATGAATATGATATTTCGATATGAAACATGAACTATTTGAAATGATTACAAAAGTGATTTTATAAAATGACCACGGTGTGAAATAAGCGTTTGGTTGTTAAAGAGATCGGGATCCAATATTGTCATACTCTCTACCAATACCAAAAACCACTTTAACAACTATGTACGTGGTGAAGATTTCAGAACGAAGTAGGATTTTGGTGAACGATTCTATATGAGGTATTAATGCAGCCCCGACTCCTGCGAGTCAGCTTGATGTGGCTAAAACAAGAGCTATACCCGGCCATATGAGGCCGCGCCTCCTATCGAGCATGCTTCTTCGATACCATTCTATTACTTTGTGATTTGATTGGGTACACATTTGATTGGGTGCACATTTGATTTGGGAGTGTGTCTCGACATGGACGGTAGTAGCTGTTATGCGTTACCTTCAGTCTGAGAGTGCAAACGGTAGAATTCTACCTTGGCATTACCTCGCATGCCTTGCCACATGCCTTATTGCGCCTTCTACGAGTTTGGTTTGTACCGTACCTATAGAGTGCGCTCTGATAGCCCTCAGTTTATAGAGGAATTACTGTACTATATAGACTACGGGAATATATAAAAATGTATTAAGGGGGATACGGGTATTGTCTTAACACTGTTTTAATATTTTACTTTACTGTAGACATTATTTATGTAGCATATTGTACTATGTACGTAGACCGTTTAACTGATCCTTAGAGGATGGAAATCTCAAACATCCTTTAAGTTATTTGCATTTCATTTGGACATTTCACTTGAGTTGATTTACTAGCATACGAATGTTAATCCTGACTCGTGTGTTTTGCTTTATGCTCGGATCAGACTGAGTATCACGGCATTTGAGAGACACGTTTGAAGCTTGGAGCTTTTTTTGAAGATCCGTCTTATATCTATTCAGCTTTTAGTTATTTCAGTGTTTCCAGTTGTTATTATATTTATTCAGCTTTCAGTTATTTTAGTGTTTCCAGTTGTTTATATTCAGACTTGTCATTTGCTTTGTATTCAGACTTCTATGTATTAGATTTATATTGTATTTTTGTTTAAGATTGTCGTTTTATAGTAGCTTCATGAACTACTATTTATCTATTCTGCGGCTTATTGTTGTATTACTCTGTGTCTTCGATTCTGTGATTGATTTGTTTACTGTATATGTTAAGTTTGCCAAATATAAAATTAAAATATGTTGTTTTGAGCGATTCACGTCTGACATGTGTGGATGATTGTCGATTTGAATGGTTTGAAATAGCAGATCGTTACAGGGTTAAGCATTTTAATTGACAAGAACCTTAAAAACGGAGTGGTCGACGTTAGGAGACAAGGGGATAGGATCATCCTAGTCAAGATGGTAGTTGGTGATATGGTTCTGAACGGCATTGGTGCCTATGCCCCACAAGTAGGCATAAGTGAATCTGTCAAGAGGAATTTCTAGAAAGAGTTAGATGTCATGGTAAGAGATATGCCTAGTAGCGAGAAACTTTCCATAGGAGGAGATTTCAACGACCATGTTGGTACAACTAATGGGGGATTTGAGAGAGTGCGTGGTGGTTTTGGATATGACGATAGAAACCAAGAAGGAGAAAAAATATTGAATTTCGTTATTACTTATAATCTCATGATAGCTAATACATTCTTTAGAAAGAGACAATCACACTTAGTTACTTTCAATAGTGGCCAACACTCTAGCCAGATACTAGAAGAGATGACAAACGAGCTTGTGTAAATTGCAAAGTCATACTTGGAGAATGTGTCGTCCCACAACATCAGCTTTTGATATCTGAGTTTCGCCTTCGAATACATGTTCAGGATAAAGAAGACAAGATTAGTTAGACGAAATGGTGGAAGCTCAAATGATACGCCTCATGGATGTTTAAGGATAGAGTAATGTGAGAAGGGACATGGAATATGGAAGGAGAAGCAAGGAAAATGGCTACTGAGGTGTTTGATAACGAAAGAAAATAAATGCAAACCTTAAAAATTCATGGTGGTTGAACAGTGATGTGCAGAATGCTATCAAAGAGAAAAAGGAATGCTATAAGTGCTTACACCATCACAGGAACGAGGACAACATGCAAAAGTACAAAGTGACAAAGAAGAACGCAAAGAGAGCGGTGAGTGAAGTAAAGGGTCGGGCGTATGAAGATCTATATCAAAAGCTAGGTACGAATGAAGGTGAAAAAAGTCTATAGGATAGCTAAGCTCCGCGATAGGAAGATGAAAGACTTCAACCAAGTTAAATGCATTAAGGATGACAATAATAGACTTTTGCTAAAGGACGATGTGATAAAAAAATAGATGGAGAGATTACTTCAACAAGATATTCAATGAAGAAGGTGATGACATTACGATCGAGTTGGGCGATTCTTTTGATGACACCAATAGACATTTTGTTCGGAGAATTCAAGAGCCCGAGGTAACGAAAGCGGGCAAGGCATTGGGGCCCGATGATATCCTCATTGAGGTGTGAAGATGCCTTGGAGATGTAGGGATAACCTGACTAACTAAGTTGTTCAATAATATTTTCAAACCAAATAAGATGCCAGAGGGGTGGAGGAGAAGCATGTCAGTTTCAATTTTTAAGAATAAAGGAGATAATCAAAATTGCATAAACTACAGAGGAATTAAGCTTATGAGCCATACAATATAGCTTTGGGAGAAAGTCATTGAACATCGATTAAGAAGGATGACAAACGTTTCAAAAAACCAATTTGGTTTCATGTCTGAGAGGTCAACCACAGAGGCGATTTTCTTGATAAAGAATTTATAGAGGTTTATGGAGAAAAAGAAGGATCTACACATGATATTCATCGATTTGGAGAAAAGCTTATGACAAAGTACCGAGAAATGTTATGTGCTGGGATCTGGAAAAGAAAAGAGTCCCAACAAAGTACATTATCCTTACCAAGGATATGTACGATGATCTTATAATTAGTGGCAGAGCATGCGACAGTGAAAGCAGTGAATTTCTCGTTAACATAGAATTACATCAAGGGTCAGCTTTGAGCACCTATATTTTGCCCTAGTAATGGATGAGGTTATAAGGGTAAACAAAGTGAGATTTTTTGGTGTATGCTCTTTGCTAAAGATGTTATGCTGATTGACGGAAGTAGGATTGAGGTTGATAGACAATTGAAGCCGTGGCGACAAACTTTAGAATCAAGAGGTTTTAGGCTTAACGGAACTAAAACAGAGTATATGAAGTGCGAGTTCAGCGGTGTTAGGTTAGAGGATGGAGATGCCACTCTGGCCAGACAAATAATGCAGAATAAGGAATCCTTTCGATATTTATGATCAATATTGCAGTATGATGGTGAGATGATGATGTTAGCTTTAGGATTCGAGCAAGATGAATGAAATTGCGACAAACGTCTGACATTATTTGTGATAGGAAAGTCCAACAGAAGTTTAAAGAAAAATTTTACATAACGACAATCAGAGCTGCGATGTTGTATGGTGCAGAATGTTGGCCTACTAAAAACCAACACATTCAGAAAATAAAATGCAGCAGAGATGTGTGTGCTGCAATGGAGCTGTGGTCATACAAGAAGAGACCGATTAGAAATAATGATATACGTAATAAATTTGAAGTAGCACCAACTTACGAGAAGCTAGCCCAACACCGCTTAAGATGGTTTGAAAAACTTTAACATTGGCCTCCCGAGGCATCTGTACGCGTTGGAATTATGGGCCGCGTTGAATGTTCAAAGAGAGGTAAAGATCGACCAATTGACATGGAAGGAAGTAGTAAAAAGGACTTGAATGATTGAAATATATTCGAAGAGTTAGTGTCAAACATGAACGTGTGGAAGTTGGCGATCCACGTAACAAAACCACGATATAGGAGTTTTTTCTGCTTAGGATTAGTTTAGAAGTAGTGTTATAAGTTTTAGATTATAAGATTAGCGAATAAAAGCCTAAAACGTAGTGTTTGATTTTCGATCAATATTACTATTACTATCATCATGATTCATACATACATACATACATGTATGTGTATTAGTTATTATTATTTGTATACTTATACTCATTTGATTTTATTATTACTGCTGTTATTTGTATACTTAATACTCATTTGATTTTATTATTACTGCTGTTATTATGACTTTAAATTGTCTTTTATCATTTAGTTTTAAGTTATCCTACCCCAACTTATTTAACTTATTTGAGAATAATAGATTTGTAGCTGTCGAAAACACATGACACAAAGAATATCACATAGAAACCGTTGGCAATAACCCAAAATGATGATTTTGCTCTCGGGATAAATATGACAACATTGTTATCGTTATAGAGTTAAAAACCAATGATTGATCAAATCCCCGATGGAGGGGGGAATGACGTACGTACATCTCTTTACCTACTAATCATTATTAATCATGGTCGCCTCTACTAAAACATCTTTAATAAAATAAAAAACATCTTTAATAAAATAAAAAACAACGTACCATCAATTGTCAACTGTGCCGTCGAATGTAAGAACAACAAAAAGAATAACTTGGTTTTCTCACTTATACCAAACAAATGGCACATACTAAATCACAAACCAGTTTTATCACCGATAAAAATAACCAAGCTCAAGATGAACATGTCCAAATTCAAAATAAAAACATAAAAAGCAAGAAACAATGCATTAGACTAACCAAAACGTCTTCTCTGCATAAACATAAGCAGCATAAAAGTAAACTAATATTGATCTAATAACCACCCTTGAGATCATTAACAACATCATAAGGAATGGGAGTGACAGTTTCAAGGGTAGCTCCTTCAACCATGAAACCGGGCTTAGGACCAGCAGGCTGCCTCTTTGTGCTGATAACCTCGCCACGGGCCTTTGCTTCTGCCTTCAATTTGTCATTCTTAATCTTCCTCAACCTGAAATCCTCGGAGCACCTTGATGGTTGCACATGCTCTATTCGCACATGGATCCTCTTCTTTATAATTCTGTTGCCAACCTGATTTATAAAATAACCAATGCTTAGCTTCCTAAATATCACTCTAATTGATTTGGCATAACCTAAATATTTGTTTCTCAAATACATGTGTCTTGTCCATTTTTATTTGGATGAAACCTAATAATAAAAAGGATAAATCAAACGGGTCCTAAGAATATTTGTCAACGTGTTTCAGATTAATTGAGATTAGTTTTGAATTTGATGGGTCTTATTTTATTTTCTAATCTATTATTTCATATTTCAAAACCATGTTCCCAATACAAATTTTTTCCTAGAAAAAGAAATCAATCATTTATAGCAAAATAAGACGTGTAAATGTTTTTACCTTTAGTTTGTATTAGTTGTAAAAAATAAATTATCTGAAATTACCCTTGATATGGAAAAAACAAAAAAGAATATTAACGTAAAAATAATCACTTGACGAAGAATTATAAGTTATATGGATCATATTACAATATAATCAAATTTTATTGTAAGTAGGCAAGGTTGGAGGTGACCGAAACACCGAGAATCCGTTCCGCTCGTCGATTTCAATAGGGATCGAAACTCTGATTCAATAGAACGAACTATTGAAGTTCAAATCTTATTGAAATAAAAAAAGAACTAACTTGAGTTTTAAATATATAAATATTCAAAATCTGAAATTTTAAGTTTGAAAACATGCAAAAAAAACACAAAATGTTGGATTATGTTACTAAAAAGGCTGAATACAAAATAATAAGTAAATATTTGTTAGTGTTATAAATATTTATAATTAATCAATATTGTTTATTTATATCTTAATTTTCAATTAAAGATAAATTACACATTTTGTTTCAACTGATTAAGCAAATTATGTGTAACTATATGGAAAATAAATAATGAAATCCGAAACCGAAACTTGAATATAAATTCTCAAAGTTTACGAATTGGATCAAAATTTCTAAAATTATAAAAGATCAAAAGTGTGATAGAAATTTTCAAAGTACACGAATTGGATCGAAATTTCTAAAATTATAAAAGACCAAAAGTGTGATCTTGAACCTTCGAAGTAAACAAAGAAAAATTTCCTACTTTACAATTATTTAATAAATAGATAAATTTGTTATTTTAATAAAATATATTTTTTTTTATCGAAAAAACTACATAGACACGAACGTAAAACCATGGAAGGGTGCCAAGGGAACATTTTGAATTTCTAAAATTAAAAAACGAGTACATAATTCTTCTACTTTAATAGATTGATCAAATTAAATTGGATAATTATGAACAAACTCATTAGTTAATCTTATTTTGAAACATGGAAAAAGAATTGGCTTATACAGAACCGGAAAGGCATTAACCTACAAAACAGGAAAGGCATTAGTTAATCGTATTTCGAAACATGGAAAAGGAATTGGCTTATACAGAATCGGAAAGGCATTAGCCTACAAAACCGGAAAGGCATTAGCCTATACAGAACAAGAAAGTTCGGGTTCGCATCTCAGTCTCTATGTTCATACAATATGTATGGATGTATTTGAATTCAATTTTTATGAACTAATTAATTCATAATTATAAAATCTAATTAAATTAGTAGTTTAGCAACCGACTTTTGAGAATGATCAGGGGAAAAAAATTGCACCTTTTTCCTTTCGATTTTTTTACATGGAAAATCTCTGAGATTGGTACACATTAATGCATCTAAAAATATTTATAATGAAATGCATATGCAAATAAAGAAATGAGAAAATTTTAAAACATTCCTCTAAAACTAGTAAATCAAGATAAGGGCAAAGGTCTTTCGCAATATCATTTGGAGGTTGGCGATGTTCTTTTCATTCTTAGCATTATACCATCAATTTTATAAACATCTTTTCTGCCATATGATTGTTATCTCTATTTAATTTAAAACTCATGACAGGAGTATCCTTAGTTAATTCAAAGATCAAAACAACCTTGAATTGGGTTGCACACACATTTGAATCCACAAATTACAGTAATTTGTGGACCTTCGCTTTTATCATTCTCAATTATAGATAGATGAAACCGCTTCATTGGGCATCTTATTGCACTGTATAGTGCCATAAACTTATGCTGTTAGGGGGAGCAACACTGAGATTTGTAAAAGTCGAAGACACCATAAACAAGAGTATGAAAGACGAGGCAAAATGCACATGATTAAAAGATTGGGTTCTAAAGCCCAGCATAAAAGATCAGACAGAACTTTTGACAGCAGGGCACAAAAATCAACCTAATGAAACTACTGCAACAATAGCCATATAAGGTACTATATACCACAACCATCTTCTTAGATAATATAATTGGACTGCATACTCATTGATCAAATGTGAATTGATCCTCCAGTAAAAGGCATTTAAGCTACCAAAGTCTACAAATTGCATTTAACACAAACTACAATTTTTATAGTGTCAGGGAAGAACCAACAATGAAGCTAAATTTATACATAGTATGTATTCCCTCATTCATGCGTTCTTTAATAGTGTCTGCAACAGAATGCGGTGATAAGTAGACACAGCTTGTTGGACTTTAAAGTATGATAATATTATAACAAGTTAAATGTCAAATATATACAGATATAGTTGTTCAGTCACTTTTACTTGGACAGAACCATCGTGTTGTTGAAAGCAGAAGTTATTAAATACGAAAAATAGTTTGCATCAAATGATATACAATACAACTACAAGAACACACAAGAATTATGCAATTGTAGGTCAATAAGAGGCAAATTATAGACCATCGCTACCAATAGTAAACAATATACATTTAATAAAACATGAGCCTAAACCAGAATAATCATTTACATTTATAGTAATCATTTAGACGCTAAACACAAATGTATTGACAAAAGATCCAACTCATATATAAGATTTCATACAGAAACGATGATAAGGTTGTAGCTTAAGTCCAAATTCTCCTCTATATAACAAATTATGCTAACACATTTCGGCCCTATAATGATGTTAGTTAAATATTTCATTTCTAAAATTTTAGCTACCCGTAAACTGATTCTGGCATTAAATTCGTTGTACATAAGCAGTGCCTCCAATCAACTAACATACACTAACTATCATGAACAAAAATGAACACTTAATATTAGCTCAAAGATTGTAAAGGAAGAAAAGATAAAAATAACCTGCTTGTTGATCTCCACGCCAATAGCACGCTTGGTGACATTCCAAACTTTTCCGGTGCGACCATGGTAGAATTTGTGAGGCATACCTTTGTGGACGGCGCCATTAACCTTGACGTCGACGTAATCACCGATTCTATAGGTCCTCAGGTAAGTCGTCAAATTAATATAACCCTTCTTCCTGAACGGGCGAGCGAATAAGTCACGTGTTCGTGACCGTAGTCCATGGCCGGCCGGCATATTTTCTTTTTATGAGCTTTGAGGAAATTGATTAGGGTCGGCTAGGGCTTGTTGTTTCGAGATGCTTATATACATAAGGGATTGGCTGGATTGACGGAACTACCCCTGGACATGGGAAGGGTTTTAACGCAACTGTTTGCTAGGAGTTGATTATCCAGCGGTAAACGCAAAGCACGCATTGTTTTTCCGCTGCATGGGACATCCACTTTCTATTTTCAACCGGTTGCTATAGCGACTCTCTTATTTGTTTGGTCCAATAATTCAAATGATTGTATATGTATTAACTCGCTTGCAAAATGCTTTTAATAGTCAATTTTATACGTGGATAACGGTCACTTACGTGGAGTAGGATGTCTCTCTCTCAGCTCAATCTGACTCTCGTCTGCATTTTGAAATTCTTCATTTTACATTCTTTAAAATTTGTAAAATATAACCCCTTTTCAGCATAATTCGATTCATTTTTCCTTGATTTTCTCAATTTTCATTGCTTTAAGTTGTTAAATTCAACTGTTTATTGTCTTGTGTTACCAATTCGATCTTGTGACATTTTATTTTGTTGTATCATCCTCACCAACATCTACATCTATGATTTCTCGTCTACTACGAGGTTAGAATTTAGCTTTGGATCTCAATATAACTTTTGTCCATGCTTTCTTTTTCGTTTACTAGTATGCGACTGTCCTTAATATAATTTTTACGTGTCATCGTTGAAACTTTTTTTCTCAAATCAAAGTAGATGAAATTGATAAACTCAAAGAATGTTATTGTCAACTGAGTTTTTAACCAAGCAAGAATCCAAATGAGTTAGAATATTCAGACTAAGGCAAAATGACTTGAAACTTGATAGGAACAATCAAGAAAACTAGTCAATGGACCTCAAGAAAAATAAGTCAAGAATACACTAAGTAGATGGATCACTAGCGATCCATCACCTATAGATCACTAGCGATCCATAAGGATGCATTGCGAGTCATCCTAACCTCTTGCATCATGATTCAGCGTAGTTTAAGAAGTAAAGACTCATCTGATTCAAGCTGTTATTCATCCGTTTTTGACCAAAGCATCTAGCTTAAACTAGACCTGGAGAACTCTACAGAATAGGATGGACTTGAAATTTGAAGAGAACACTTAAAAGATATAAAAGAAGGCTCATAGAAAAAATGAGCATGATTGGAGATGGTATGATGGATCGTTGGCGATCCATCTTAATGGATCGCTAGCGACCCATGTAGGTTGGTCCCCACCACCTAAAATTCATAGCGTAGGTCTCACACACCCTCTAAAGTATACCTGCATAGTTTCATCTGATTTCGTTAAATTTTGAGTGAGTTATGGGTGATTCTTCTAGACCATATGACCCACGAAGACGGATGATCAAACAAACTCCAAACGATTTGATATTTGGACAAGGAACTCAAATAGAAGATAGAAAGACAACCAAATGGAGATCACTCAAAAATAGAATAGGTACATGGATCTCTAGCGATCCATCACCTATGGATCGATGGCGATCCAAGCGATCCATCAGGTTAGCTCGGGTCGCTTTCAAACTTTCTAAGCTCCTTTGTGACGTTGAATACAGGCATCTAGCAAAGCGGATTTGGCCCAAGTGCTCTGCAACTTGTATAAATACAATCATACCTACAACATAAACAAAATCTTATGAACTGGCTATTGGAACTTTGCAAATATTATTCTTCAATCTTATCCTCCCACACAATAGTCATTTAGGGGTTCACTGTGATTCTTCGGTGAACTCTTGTACTTGTGACTTGATCTAACTTAAAAGATTCAATTATACTATAACCTGATTCAAGTTGTAATAGTAGTCCGTTAATAATAAGTTATAAAGTGGACTATTAACAACCGAACCACTATAAAAATCTGCTTGTATTTTTACTAATTCTACTATTTTTACATTTATTTTTATGTTATTGCTCTGTAAGAACATGGCAGGTGCTTTCACATTCAATACAGGGTGTTGATCCGTTTTTTGGGTTAACATTTTGGTCTTTCACTGAGAACTCAACTTAGGCTTAGATCTAGCTATCTACTTTGGATCAGATAGGTTCAGAAGTTAGATCATCAATCTCTGTTTAGAAGATTTACTGTTGAGAACCAATTACACCAAGAAGAAAGAGAACTACCTTCGAAAGATCCATAGGAGATACCATTGCTGGAGAAGAAACAAACCCTTAGCAAATTGAAGTCAACAACCCCAACAACCTGCAACTTGGAGCTAACACTGGAGATCAAGTGTCAGGATCCTCCACTCAGCGTAAAGTTATGACTAAGGGAGAATTGAACTAGATGGTTGATGAAATTAACCAAAAAATGGCAAACAATCAAAAGGCTCTTGTGGAAAAGATAGATGCTCTTGTATCGCTCCAATCACTAACTACTCCCAGAACGGTGCCCGAAACCATGGTTGCTATGGAGCAAGTGCATTCTTTTGTTTCTGGCTTGAATGAAAGAAACATAAGGAAAAGGCAAAAGGAAATAGTAGGCGGAGCTCCAAGAATCATGACAAAAGAAAATGTTAACACTCCACCCACTGTAAAAACACTTGCTACAAATCCAAACTTAACGGGGAGATATAACGACAGCTCTCTCCGGCTCTAAAGATGACAAACAATTTGAGGAAGACAAATTGAATGAAAATGCTAACATGCGAATGACTCCAAGCACCATTCGTCACCAACCCAGCACTTCAAACTATATGACTCCAAGTGAATCATGTGCTGACTCCAAGCAAATGGCAAATTTTCTCATGTCGGACTCCAAGTAAAATACCACCTATCCATTTTCTTTCGCTGTAACTCGAACATGCGAACTCCAAATGCCTTGAAATTTGGAATGCAACCTTATCAGGCCTTCCTTGTCGCCTCAAAATGAACTCACCTAGTTTGAAAAAAAATTAGGATCGTCACTGATCCATGGCCCCATCCTAAGTGATTTCATTCAATTAGCATTTCCAATCATTCAAGCATAGTACAATCATGCATATATCATTCTCAAGCATTATAAACAGCCGTAACTTGAAAATGGACCGGACTGATAACGATTAGAGCATCTTCCCCAATCGAAACTCATTCACTGAAGCCGTTCGGCATGTAGAATTTCCAAAGAAGTTTATCATGCCAACTATACCTTCCTATAACTATACAGCTGATTCGAAATTGCTTTTTTACAGGTATGACTAGTGTATGGACGACGCGAGGGTAATAGTTGTAGTCTACTACAAGGCCTTCAGGAATCATTAAAGAATGAAACAACCTACTACCTTGGAAGAATTCTATAGGAAGGCAAACCAGTTCTAGAGACTAGAGGTAGTGCACTTGGCAGAAGGCAAACCCGGCAATTTTGCAGAGAACATATCAAACGGTGAAGGAGCTATAGGAACTCAAGGACCTTCTGCCCAAGCAAGGCCACTAAGACCTAGTAGAAAAGCGTCTTGGTTAACTAATGAAGTCAGATGAAATAATGATTATCAAATAACACTCTGGCTAGCTAGCTATTAAGGAATGGGGCAGTAACCTAAAGCGATGCCTTCTCATCCATACTTGTCTACTTTTCTTTTCCAAACGAGCCATACTGGGACACTGGGGGCATTGTAAACAGCACAGCGAAAGAAATGCTTCTATGCCCTCGACGAGTCATGTCGACTCCCCTTTTGAGAACCGACATTTCTCTGGTAGTGTTGAGAAGGCTTGTCCAAAGGATTATCGAACAAACGGATCCAAACCCCAGTCTCCAGAAACCGATAAAACTTTGTTCCCACGAGTCGAATCCCAAAAATTCCTCTTGAAGTTGATGAATCATTGCTTTAATACAGTCATGCCATTGAACACACGACCCAAGACTCTTATTGGAGTCGATGAATAATAGCTCTAGAGCCATTTGGTCATCAGACATCCAACCATAAAAACTCCTTCACGAACTAAAGCGTCGTGAAGGTCCTTCACGAACTAAAGCGTCGTGGTAGTCATTTGATCCAAAAATCCTTCATGAACTAAAGTGTCGTGAAGGCCAATGGGAAGATCAACAGTCGGCTCATCCAGAACTGCCCGAAGTCAGTGAAGTCATGCTTTGGGGCCATAAATCGACAATCACATCTATCACTTAGCAAAATTAACATAATCACTTCTAATGACCGATGAGAAAAATAGTGTTGAATTCTAGAGCTTCAAAGTCGCTTAAAGAAACTAAGCCAAAACTGAACCAACCTTGTGATCAACCAGAGGCCAACTCAAACCAAGCCAAGATTCGACATCTGTGAGAACCAAGTATCTCAAATCCCTAATATATAAGTCTCTAAAGATAGAGGTTTTCCCATGTTTTAATCATCTAGAAGACACGGTTGCATCCATAGGACCGCGTGTAACCAAACAGGTTGTGGAGAAACCCCAGATATAGTTTAAGCACGTGAGCAGCTGTAACAAACAAGGATTTTCGTTCTTCGAAAATCCAACATCGACACTCACTTTATCGACTGCCGAGAAATCAAAGGCCGAAAACCGAGATGTTATGGGTTTTAAAAAGAAAAGAAAAAGAAAGAAGAGAGAAGAGATAGGAAATAGAGAGAGAAGAAGATAGAGAATTTTTTGAAAACAGAGAAAGAAAACAGAGAATTTGAAAAATAGAAGATAGAAGAATTTTAAAATAGAAAGAAAAGAGAAGAGAAAATAGAACGGACAGAAAGGAAACAAAAAGAACAACATCAGAATCTCACAATTCGCAGCGGAACAACATATAATAATAAATGAATAATCTTTAAACAAAGAACTATACCAGTTATTACATTACATTTCATTTCATTACATCATATCATCAGAGTATACAACAACATACAACAACAAACAATGCAGCGGAAAAAGAAATACTATATACTAGTAATACGCCATGCTATCCAGCTTGCCTCCAGCAACTCCAGAATATCCAGAATATCCTGATAAACCTAACTCTTAACTGCCCGTGTGGAAATTGGTGGGCACCCAGAGTTTAGGAAGGAAAACAATAAACTCCAAGTCAGTCATGTGACTGGTGTGAGAACTCAAAACAGTTTATTTATCTTAAAAATCAAAATAAAGGAATATTTTTAAGTCAATTCGCAATGCTTTTAAAAATGAGACTACCATAAGGCCTCCCGCACACACACACATGCAAACGCAGAATCGGAGGAGATTTCTCCTTATGATAGTCAAAGATGCTTGATACGCATTTAAAAGAACATTTTATATTATTACTAGTGCATAGTATAGAGAAAAATTCATTTCGAAAGTAGAATATAAATCTTAGCCAACATACGACCATTATCGTATGCCTACTATAGCTACTATCTAAACAGTGGTGACCACCATAAGTGAATAGCAGGTTCTACAACTAATACCGTAAAAGTTTCGTATTGGGAATTGGATTTCCAACAAATGATCAGGCCAAGGAACTTCCCATTGCCACATGAGAATGCCTCTGGATGGACATCCCCGAGAACCAAACCGGATCTCTACCAACACAAGGCCGGGTTACCCCTAACTGGGTAACAACTGACCGAATATGCCATCCCCCGGTCCTTTGGGACCTTTATCAACCGAGCGCTCGTAATCAATTCACACAATCATAAAGTGTTTTCAACATGAGTAAGTATCTGGGCTCCATACCATGATACCACCCTTTTCCAGAAGGAAATGGACACATCCTAAAGGGTGCTACCCCTCATAACCTTGCTGCTTCTTTCCTGTTTTGACCATTCACGGGGTGTGAGGCTCGACGAAGTCACGTCCACAAAAACATACTTTATACAAAAGCCATGCTTTGGGTCAATAAATGATCAACACAATGATCACTAAGATAGACGATCAAATAAATGATCCTATCACAAATAATCAACACAATGATCATTTCAGCATCACTCAGCATGTCACATTACCAAAATGGGATATATTGCTGATAACTTCAACTATATAACCTTTGAGCTCGTACGTCTCAAAGAAGGGTGTTAAGCAAAGAATAAATTCTCCGCCACCAACAGAAATATATTTGAAAGAAATCGGCTTTATATCTCAACTTGTAATGTCAGGCATACAATCCATACAAGTCTGTTCCGGGATCGAACAGAACCGAAGGCACTTACAAAGAAGTCCTTGCAATCCGGATATTCACAATCCTGATCAGATTCACCATCACATATGGAGAACTCAATACCGTAGCTACTCGGTGCAGAGTCAATCGATAGTTCATCCTATCGCTTTCGCAAATACCGGTCTTCAACACCGATCTTCAAATGCAATTCACAACGACGTATCACATATTCGGAGTGGGTTATACGACCCCATGGTCCTTTCCCGGTTAACCCGAATAGTGAGCGCTTATTCAAAAATAAGTGTGCATTCAAATTCAATCATATTCACATCAAATACCCATTCAAAGGGAAATACTGATAGTCGGTTATTGAACTATCACTGGATATGCACACATCACCAGATTCCAAATAATTTTCCAAATTATTTATTTTCCAAAATATCTTTACAAGATATAAAATTCCAACACTTCAAAAATAAATCAATATTTATTTTTAACCAATTTCACTTTTCACATATAAATTCCATAATGAATTTATATTTCAAAATATTCGTGCATAAACGATTTCAATTATTCATTTTCAATTTATCTTCAAAAAGATAAATTCTAAATATTCACTTCACATTGGAAAACATTTCCATACTTATTTATTCATAAGTAATTCACAAATCTCTTTTATTTTCAACACTTAGAAAATATTCAATATACTTAAATCGAATTAAGTATATATTTCATTCTTTAAGGAAATTATTCACTTAAACATATTTACTTGGGCCAAAACGAATGTTGCGTAAAACATCGTTACGACAACCCAAAATCACTAGTATAGGGATTCGAATTTAAAATAGATATATAAATCCCAATACTAATCAAAAACATTTCCTTTCGGAAATCATTTACTATAACAACAGTGTTATAGTCCACCATTTCCTTTCATTCCTCGAAACATCTATTTCAACAATAAATGTTAAAATCTATGGTTTCGAATCTCAACACCTTTTAAAACATCGTTAGATCGTTTTAATTCTATTTAAAACATCACATTCAAAAACATTTTATTTAACGTGTTATTCACTATTCAAAAACGTGAATAAACTTCGTTAACAAATCTCATCCTTTTATTCATTTTTATTTCAAAGGATTATTCACAGTCTAAAACGTGAATATAACTCTATTTCTAAGTTATAACAATTAACTTATCAAAATAAGTCGTTTGCGAATTTATAAAACAACGTTTATAAATTCCATTTCTATTTATTTATAAAAACTTCCTTTTTTATAAATTCTTTTATTAACCTATTCCCGTTTATAACTAAATTATAAACTAAACGTTCACATTATAAGTTAATTACTTATAAAACGATTATTTTACAAAATCGTTCTTTTAAAGACTTTCCAAACCATAAATCTTATAACTTATAAGATTTATTTATTTAACAAAATTTATTCTTCAAATAACTTCACAAATTTATAAATCTTACTATTTATAAATTTCATTTATAACTTCACAGTTTATAATTCTATAAATTTCATTCTATTATGAAATTCATTTTTCACTTCATTCAAACACTTATAAAAACTCGTTTTATAATGTCTATATTTCAATTTATAAATATCCATTTATAAATCTCTTAATATAAATCAGTTTATATTATTATTCTAAAACGTCTTTAAATTCCTTTATAATTTCATCATTTCGATTTATAAAATAATCAAATTTTATAAATCCTATATTTAAACTTTTCATAATAAATTCAAAAATCCCCATTAAAATTATTTTATAAAGTCATTAATTCATAATTCTCAAAAATCAGCTTTTAACAATATTTCACAAAAATCATAATTTTTATAACTTTAAAAATTATAACGTTTATTTACTTAATATGGATCAATTCCAAAAATAAAGTATATTTTCAAAATCACTTTAAAAACATTTTAAAATCCCAAAATCTGGGTCCAATGATGCTACACACCAAATAGTCAAACACGACTAACAACGATATCATATATCAATATGAAAATCCATCAAATATCAAAATATCTGAAATAAAATAAAAATTGTTGAGGAATCCAGTTGGATCCCTCCAACCTGTTTCCTGCATCCAAAAACATTAGCACAATACCAATTTCGCTCCAGTACGAAATTATCGCGGTACATGTTCTTATTAAATATTATCCGCTTAATAACGGCGTAATAGGGTCTCATCCGCTAAACAAAAATGCGGGAAATCAATAACTGCAATATATACATATGCCAATATATATATATTGATATTATATATAATACCAATTTCACTGTTTATGAAATATTCGCGGTATATGTTTATATTAAATAACATCCGCTTACTAACGGCGCATAATGTCTATTTTAACAATCAATAATTTACAGTCATCATTCAAACATGCATTCAAATATTTTAAATTTAACTATTAAAAATAAAATCGAAATCTATTCGATTGAGTGAGAAGTTCTCACCTTGGTTTTAATTTCCGTTTTAGCGATTTATTTCGAATAAAATTAAACGCGCGTTTAATTTTACCCGAAATTCTCACTAACTCCAAAAATTCCCAAACCAGCTCCATCGCGTAGTGCTCGTCCATACGATTCCAACGCAACTGAGTTTGCATTTTTTCGACCTCGTATGAAAAAGTTATGTATTTTCAAAGTTTGTACATGATTTATATACATAATTTACAACATAACTTTAAATTTTAACCCCCACCATTTTACAGCCCTTAGATCCAGATCCAACAGATCTTGGCCGTAGCTTGCTCCTTCCCTCTTCACGTTCCTACACGCACGACCTACAGGCCGCACACCAAAGAAATTGAACCCATTCATGAAATTAGGTTTTAGCTTTGCCACCACCTCGAGCGACTATACTCGATCACGCTACCACCATCACATAGCCCACGACCCCCTCTAGGTTCGGCCTGACCTTTAGCCAACTCGGCCCCCTCCTCCTCTCTGAAACGCGTGCGCAAGTTACAAGTTTCCAGCTCGATTTGCCGCCAATCCGAAGCTCCAAACACGATCATAGCCGTTGATATCGTAGAGCTTGACGTCCTCTTCAATTTGTTAGTTGAAACCTAAGGCTAATTCTTGATGGATTCGGAGAAATCAAGGGGAAGAGGAGAGTGATTTCTGGCCATACACAGGGGGGTGGCGGCTACTAGCTTTAGGGTTAGGGTTTTATCAATTTATGAAAGGTAGGGGCTCTATTTATAAGGAACGAGCGACACTATTCATCCCGGAAATTCCGAACTCCGATTTAGACGCCGTAACCAGCGTACCTAGGGTTTATCCCTCGTTCCGGACACAATGGAACAGGTTTCGGAAGCTAATTCGGAAGTATGTGCGAGTTATGGCTGAAAACGCTCAATTTAAATTAAACCGATTTAAATCGATTTCTAGGCGTTTTAATTTGTACCGGACAAACGGTAAATCCAATTGACTTGAAATTTGAAACCTTACAATAATATCACATTACGGATCCGATGAAACTGGTTTCGTCGAAATCCGAGACTTTTTGAAAAATGGCTATTTTGACTCGCCAAATTTAAATTAAAACGATTCGATGCGTTTTGAGCTGCCACGATCAAACGATAACTCCGATTGACACGAAAATTGAAATCCGGTAATAACTAACTATTACGGATCCAATGAAACTGGTTTCGTTCAATTCTGAGACTGTTCAAAAATTGACTATTTTACAGTCGATTATTAAATATTAAAATATTCAATTTTCACAAATTTACTTTTAATTCGATTTTAAAAGTTCTAAAATATTTCTATAACTCCAGTATGATTAAATAAAATTTTCCAAATTATTTACAATCATTTTTAACTCAATTTTCAATTATTTTCATTATTTAACATATTAAATTATCGATTTAATTATTCAATTAAATCCAATAATTCAAATAAAAATTTATTCGACTTAAAAATTCACTTATAAATATTTAAAATTAATTAAATATTCAAATTTAAATTTATAAAAATTCTGGGTCGTTACAATCTTTCCCCCTTAAAAGAATTTCGTCCTCGAAATTACAAGTAAGAAAGGTTACAAAATCTATTAACTTTTCCAAAATTCATAGTTAAACTTTTTACAATACTTTACTAAGTTTTCAAATCATACTTAGTTATCTTTTCAAAAACAACTACCTATTGTTTAACTTTCAATTCCAAATCAAAGTTAAAATTTTCAAAATTTTCCAAATTTTCTCAAAATTTTTCTAACGCCTTAAATTTCCGGAAAAATTCGCCATGTCTCCTTTGCGCGGCTCGATCCGAAAAAAAAAATGACAGTATATATATCACAAATATACATCTCATCAAGTAATGAGGCATCCCGAAGGGAAAAAAGTGTAAAAGTACGATATTTAATCCGAGATATGTACCTTATACTTTATTAGCAAGCATATACGGCTAATATAGCGCAAAAGCGAGCTCCAAATGCGAAGCAACGCGATCCGCACCTACTCAACACTCAACAAACAACATGAGAACATGCACATATGCAAATAATCTCAATATACAACATATAGCAACATAACAACTACATAATATAGCAAATGCAATATATATTCAACCATCAACCAACTACATTCATAACCAATAATATTCATTTATATTCTCATTAATATTTAATGAATTGGTTTTCACTTTAAATCACATTTGATTTATTTACATTGGATTTTATCAACATTCATTTTCATTCAATTTTAATTAGTTTGCATTCACTAATTAAATCCAATTCACATTCAATTCTATTCAAATCTATTTACTTTCAATTTGAATTCAATTTCATAGCTTTCAATTTCATTAACACTTAATGAATTACATACTATCAATCAACAATCATATACCAACCAATGTATATTAATTACAACCAAATTCCTTTACTTATTCATTCTCATTCAATTTATTCAACTTCCAATAACATTTGATTTCAATGAATTAATACTTTCATTCATTATTCCATATCAACTTTATTTTCATTTAATTGATTAACATTTCAATTCATTCATTCAATTCAATTACTAAGTTGAATTTTATTTCCATAACTCTAGTTCATATTTATAACTTAACCTTAAATTCACTTTCATTTACAACTCATATTCATAAATATATCCATATAGTTTCACTTCTTATATATATAAGTTTATTCACAATTGTAAATCACTTTAATTATAATTCAATTCTTATAATTCATTTGCTTATACAATTATTCTTTTATTTAGATTATTCAAACAACCTAACAATCACTTATATACAATTTAATAATTTTGAAAAATTATTCCTTTACATATTAAAATATAATCAAGGCAAAATTATTGCATTTACCCAATTTAAAAACAATATTGTGTCGAATTGTTCTATTCAAGTGTTTAGAAACCCCTTCGGCTCAGTTTCGAGACTGTGCTGACGAAAGTTCATATGCCACTCAATAAACCAATCATCACAATATAAAACAATTTTTATATTCACTAACAAATACGCTCTCATAGCTATTATTACACTCAAATTCATTCTAGAGTACTACTGACTCTATCTCTAATGAATAATACCCAACAGAATCATGGTTGTCGCTTAACCATAAGCTCTGATACCAAATGTAACAAACAAGGATTTTCGTTCTTCGAAAATCCGACATCGACACTCACTTTATCGACTGCCGAGAAATCAAAGGCCGAAAACCGAGATGTTATGGGTTTTAAAAAGAAAAGAAAAAGAAAGAAGAGAGAAGAGATAGGAAATAGAGAGAGAAGAAGATAGAGAATTTTTTGAAAACAGAGAAAGAAAACAGAGAATTTGAAAAATAGAAGATAGAAGAATTTTAAAATAGAAAGAAAAGAGAAGAGAAAATAGAACGGACAGAAAGGAAACAAAAAGAACAACATCAGAATCTCACAATTCGCAGCGGAACAACATATAATAATAAATGAATAATCTTTAAACAAAGAACTATACCAGTTATTACATTACATTTCATTTCATTACATCATATCATCAGAGTATACAACAACATACAACAACAAACAATGCAGCGGAAAAAGAAATACTATATACTAGTAATACGCCATGCTATCCAGCTTGCCTCCAGCAACTCCAGAATATCCAGAATATCCTGATAAACCTAACTCTTAACTGCCCGTGTGGAAATTGGTGGGCACCCAGAGTTTAGGAAGGAAAACAATAAACTCCAAGTCAGTCATGTGACTGGTGTGAGAACTCAAAACAGTTTATTTATCTTAAAAATCAAAATAAAGGAATATTTTTAAGTCAATTCGCAATGCTTTTAAAAATGAGACTACCATAAGGCCTCCCGCACACACACACATGCAAACGCAGAATCGGAGGAGATTTCTCCTTATGATAGTCAAAGATGCTTGATACGCATTTAAAAGAACATTTTATATTATTACTAGTGCATAGTATAGAGAAAAATTCATTTCGAAAGTAGAATATAAATCTTAGCCAACATACGACCATTATCGTATGCCTACTATAGCTACTATCCAAACAGTGGTGACCACCATAAGTGAATAGCAGGTTCTACAACTAATACCGTAAAAGTTTCGTATTGGGAATTGGATTTCCAACAAATGATCAGGCCAAGGAACTTCCCATTGCCACATGAGAATGCCTCTGGATGGACATCCCCGAGAACCAAACCGGATCTCTACCAACACAAGGCCGGGTTACCCCTAACTGGGTAACAACTGACCGAATATGCCATCCCCCGGTCCTTTGGGACCTTTATCAACCGAGCGCTCGTAATCAATTCACACAATCATAAAGTGTTTTCAACATGAGTAAGTATCTGGGCTCCATACCATGATACCACCCTTTTCCAGAAGGAAATGGACACATCCTAAAGGGTGCTACCCCTCATAACCTTGCTGCTTCTTTCCTGTTTTGACCATTCACGGGGTGTGAGGCTCGACGAAGTCACGTCCACAAAAACATACTTTATACAAAAGCCATGCTTTGGGTCAATAAATGATCAACACAATGATCACTAAGATAGACGATCAAATAAATGATCCTATCACAAATAATCAACACAATGATCATTTCAGCATCACTCAGCATGTCACATTACCAAAATGGGATATATTGCTGATAACTTCAACTATATAACCTTTGAGCTCGTACGTCTCAAAGAAGGGTGTTAAGCAAAGAATAAATTCTCCGCCACCAACAGAAATATATTTGAAAGAAATCGGCTTTATATCTCAACTTGTAATGTCAGGCATACAATCCATACAAGTCTGTTCCGGGATCGAACAGAACCGAAGGCACTTACAAAGAAGTCCTTGCAATCCGGATATTCACAATCCTGATCAGATTCACCATCACATATGGAGAACTCAATACCGTAGCTACTCGGTGCAGAGTCAATCGATAGTTCATCCTATCGCTTTCGCAAATACCGGTCTTCAACACCGATCTTCAAATGCAATTCACAACGACGTATCACATATTCGGAGTGGGTTATACGACCCCATGGTCCTTTCCCGGTTAACCCGAATAGTGAGCGCTTATTCAAAAATAAGTGTGCATTCAAATTCAATCATATTCACATCAAATACCCATTCAAAGGGAAATACTGATAGTCGGTTATTGAACTATCACTGGATATGCACACATCACCAGATTCCAAATAATTTTCCAAATTATTTATTTTCCAAAATATCTTTACAAGATATAAAATTCCAACACTTCAAAAATAAATCAATATTTATTTTTAACCAATTTCACTTTTCACATATAAATTCCATAATGAATTTATATTTCAAAATATTCGTGCATAAACGATTTCAATTATTCATTTTCAATTTATCTTCAAAAAGATAAATTCTAAATATTCACTTCACATTGGAAAACATTTCCATACTTATTTATTCATAAGTAATTCACAAATCTCTTTTATTTTCAACACTTAGAAAATATTCAATATACTTAAATCGAATTAAGTATATATTTCATTCTTTAAGGAAATTATTCACTTAAACATATTTACTTGGGCCAAAACGAATGTTGCGTAAAACATCGTTACGACAACCCAAAATCACTAGTATAGGGATTCGAATTTAAAATAGATATATAAATCCCAATACTAATCAAAAACATTTCCTTTCGGAAATCATTTACTATAACAACAGTGTTATAGTCCACCATTTCCTTTCATTCCTCGAAACATCTATTTCAACAATAAATGTTAAAATCTATGGTTTCGAATCTCAACACCTTTTAAAACATCGTTAGATCGTTTTAATTCTATTTAAAACATCACATTCAAAAACATTTTATTTAACGTGTTATTCACTATTCAAAAACGTGAATAAACTTCGTTAACAAATCTCATCCTTTTATTCATTTTTATTTCAAAGGATTATTCACAGTCTAAAACGTGAATATAACTCTATTTCTAAGTTATAACAATTAACTTATCAAAATAAGTCGTTTGCGAATTTATAAAACAACGTTTATAAATTCCATTTCTATTTATTTATAAAAACTTCCTTTTTTATAAATTCTTTTATTAACCTATTCCCGTTTATAACTAAATTATAAACTAAACGTTCACATTATAAGTTAATTACTTATAAAACGATTATTTTACAAAATCGTTCTTTTAAAGACTTTCCAAACCATAAATCTTATAACTTATAAGATTTATTTATTTAACAAAATTTATTCTTCAAATAACTTCACAAATTTATAAATCTTACTATTTATAAATTTCATTTATAACTTCACAGTTTATAATTCTATAAATTTCATTCTATTATGAAATTCATTTTTCACTTCATTCAAACACTTATAAAAACTCGTTTTATAATGTCTATATTTCAATTTATAAATATCCATTTATAAATCTCTTAATATAAATCAGTTTATATTATTATTCTAAAACGTCTTTAAATTCCTTTATAATTTCATCATTTCGATTTATAAAATAATCAAATTTTATAAATCCTATATTTAAACTTTTCATAATAAATTCAAAAATCCCCATTAAAATTATTTTATAAAGTCATTAATTCATATTTCTCAAAAATCAGCTTTTAACGATATTTCACAAAAATCATAATTTTTATAACTTTAAAAATTATAACGTTTATTTACTTAATATGGATCAATTCCAAAAATAAAGTATATTTTCAAAATCACTTTAAAAACATTTTAAAATCCCAAAATCTGGGTCCAATGATGCTACACACCAAATAGTCAAACACGACTAACAACGATATCATATATCAATATGAAAATCCATCAAATATCAAAATATCTGAAATAAAATAAAAAATTTTGAGGAATCCAGTTGGATCCCTCCAACCTGTTTCCTGCATCCAAAAACATTAGCACAATACCAATTTCGCTCCAGTACGAAATTATCGCGGTACATGTTCTTATTAAATATTATCCGCTTAATAACGGCGTAATAGGGTCTCATCCGCTAAACAAAAATGCGGGAAATCAATAACTGCAATATATACATATGCCAATATATATATATTGATATTATATATAATACCAATTTCACTGTTTATGAAATATTCGCGGTATATGTTTATATTAAATAACATCCGCTTACTAACGGCGCATAATGTCTATTTTAACAATCAATAATTTACAGTCATCATTCAAACATGCATTCAAATATTTTAAATTTAACTATTAAAAATAAAATCGAAATCTATTCGATTGAGTGAGAAGTTCTCACCTTGGTTTTAATTTCCGTTTTAGCGATTTATTTCGAATAAAATTAAACGCGCGTTTAATTTTACCCGAAATTCTCACTAACTCCAAAAATTCCCAAACCAGCTCCATCGCGTAGTGCTCGTCCATACGATTCCAACGCAACTGAGTTTGCATTTTTTCGACCTCGTATGAAAAAGTTATGTATTTTCAAAGTTTGTACATGATTTATATACATAATTTACAACATAATTTTAAATTTTAACCCCCACCATTTTACAGCCCTTAGATCCAGATCCAACAGATCTTGGCCGTAGCTTGCTCCTTCCCTCTTCACGTTCCTACACGCACGACCTACAGGCCGCACACCAAAGAAATTGAACCCATTCATGAAATTAGGTTTTAGCTTTGCCACCACCTCGAGCGACTATACTCGATCACGCTACCACCATCACATAGCCCACGACCCCCTCTAGGTTCGGCCTGACCTTTAGCCAACTCGGCCCCCTCCTCCTCTCTGAAACGCGTGCGCAAGTTACAAGTTTCCAGCTCGATTTGCCGCCAATCCGAAGCTCCAAACACGATCATAGCCGTTGATATCGTAGAGCTTGACGTCCTCTTCAATTTGTTAGTTGAAACCTAAGGCTAATTCTTGATGGATTCGGAGAAATCAAGGGGAAGAGGAGAGTGATTTCTGGCCATACACAGGGGGGTGGCGGCTACTAGCTTTAGGGTTAGGGTTTTATCAATTTATGAAAGGTAGGGGCTCTATTTATAAGGAACGAGCGACACTATTCATCCCGGAAATTCCGAACTCCGATTTAGACGCCGTAACCAGCGTACCTAGGGTTTATCCCTCGTTCCGGACACAATGGAACAGGTTTCGGAAGCTAATTCGGAAGTATGTGCGAGTTATGGCTGAAAACGCTCAATTTAAATTAAACCGATTTAAATCGATTTCTAGGCGTTTTAATTTGTACCGGACAAACGGTAAATCCAATTGACTTGAAATTTGAAACCTTACAATAATATCACATTACGGATTCGATGAAACTGGTTTCGTCGAAATCCGAGACTTTTTGAAAAATGGCTATTTTGACTCGCCAAATTTAAATTAAAACGATTCGATGCGTTTTGAGCTGCCACGATCAAACGATAACTCCGATTGACACGAAAATTGAAATCCGGTAATAACTAACTATTACGGATCCAATGAAACTGGTTTCGTTCAATTCTGAGACTGTTCAAAAATTGACTATTTTACAGTCGATTATTAAATATTAAAATATTCAATTTTCACAAATTTACTTTTAATTCGATTTTAAAAGTTCTAAAATATTTCTATAACTCCAGTATGATTAAATAAAATTTTCCAAATTATTTACAATCATTTTTAACTCAATTTTCAATTATTTTCATTATTTAACATATTAAATTATCGATTTAATTATTCAATTAAATCCAATAATTCAAATAAAAATTTATTCGACTTAAAAATTCACTTATAAATATTTAAAATTAATTAAATATTCAAATTTAAATTTATAAAAATTCTGGGTCGTTACAGCAGCCTTATGGCATGGGAGGCACCATACATACTTGAATAGATACAAGGAAAGACAAGACTAATCATATCATATGCCCGATTGAAAATTCTGACATTCTGACAACTTGGACTTAACAACCAAACTAGCGCAACAAACGAAATTGAAGCATAATACTTGCTTACTTATTCCCAACTCCTCCTTTACCACCCTTGGTGACCAGTTCCTTTTCCTCTTAGACCGTATGCTAGTTGAAGACCAATTCTTCAAAGACAATTTGAACCAAAAATGAGAGTCTTGCCTTGAAATCAAACAAATCTTTCTTAGTAACCATCTCCATGTGGTCGGTTGCAAATCTCTCCACCATGGCAACCTTATCTATTTGGTCGTGCACATCTTCCCGAAATACGAGAGGATCATCCAAGCCATGATTACCCAATCCAAAAGCCACTTATCTCTTAGAATTGGCAAAATTGCATTCCAGCGTTGTCAAATCGCCACATTGATGGGAAAACTCAATCCTTGCCCTCTAACAACTAGTATCGCTCCTCCATCATAGGAAGGCCTAAACCATTGTGTGCATCCCGTAAGCTGTGCTTAGCTTCTTAAACCAATAAAACCATGTTCAAGTAAATAACCTACCGAATAGATAGGGTCAAATCGATTCAAATCGCTGAATCGACGGAGCTCGATCCCCGTCGCCTCCAAAACTGGTGTCGCTCCGACAACATCGAGAAGTTTCAAACCGTTCTGGATTGACGGGACATATCGATCTCAAAAGCCGCGCACTCCTATAAGTTGTGCATCACTTCTTAAGCCGTGGAACCATGCTCTCGAAGTATGAACTCCTCGGTTACTCGAAAACCGGCAATGTCGAGAAGTTCCAAACCGTTTTGGATCGACGGATCGTATCGATCTCATAAGCCACGCACTCCCATAAGCTGTGCATCACTTCTTGAGCCGTGGAACCATGCTCTCAAAGCACGAACTCTTCATGTTACCCGAAGAGTGGCAATGTCGAGAAGTTCTGAACCGTTTTGGATCGACGAGTCATATCGATCCCATAAGCCGCACACTCCTATAGGCCATGCATTACTTCTTGAGCAGTGGAACCACGCATTCGAAGCACGAATTCCTTACGTTACCCGAAGATTGGCAACGTCGAGAAGTTCCAAACTGTTCTGAATGACGGGTGGTATCGATCTCATAAGCCGCGCACTCCTATAAGCCACACATCACTTCTTGAGCCATGGAACCACACTCTCGAAGCACGAACTCCTCATGTTACCCAAAGATTGCCAACGTCGAGAAGTTCCAAACTGTTCTAAATCGACGGGTCGTATCAATCTCATAAGCTGCGCACTCCCATAAGCCACGCATCACTTCTTGAGCCATGAAACCACGCTCTCGAAGCACGAACTCTTCACATTCCCCCAAGATTGGCAATGTCAAGAAGTTCTAAACCATTCCGAATCGATGGGTCATGATCATCTCAAAAGCCGCACATCCGTAAGCCGTGCACTCTCAAAAGCCGCGCATTTCATACGTCGCACGCTCTTAAAAGTTGCGCATTTAGTAAGTCGCGCACTCTTAAAAGCCATGCATTTCATAAGCCACGCACTCTTAAAAGTCGCACATTTCATAAGCCGCACAAGCACTACTTGATGTTGCTCTGGCATCATCAGCAAACCATTAAGATTTTCTAAGTACCGGTATTGTCTTGACAACACTGGAAAACATGTCTCTTACAGGATCAATATGGATCAACTCTCGCTACCCAAAAGAATCGACATTGCTCCAGTAGTGCCGTAAATTTCACAAACCAAGAAGTCGGCAAAGAATTCGGATCTTTGACCAAAGTTAATGTACAAAATGTCTAAATTCAAGACATCCAAGTCACGAGTTTCCAGAGATAAGAGATGTGATGCACCTTTGACTAGGGGCATCTAGGGAGCCGCCCAAAGCATCAAGTCTTACATCAATTGTTCAGAATAATCAACCCTGTGGAATGAAGTTCCACCTACAGTCTTTTTCCTCAATTTGTAAGCCAGTTTCATTTTTCCCTTCGAAAGGGGAGGCATCGCTTCGGTACCGTATGCCTCAACCACCAGTTCTAGAGCAGGACTAACGTTTTCACCCAGTGCTTCTAACACCTCAGTTTCTCTAATCTCGCCTTCCTTGGGTGTGTCGGGAGCACCACGTGTTGAAGGCCCAACTTGCCTTTTGCCTTTGTCCAAGGAAGACCCAGTTGTAGTGACACCGTAAGGAAGACTTATTCGACGACCTTCCACCAACAGCCCAAATTTGGAGAGCGATTCATTGATAATGATGGATTTGATATCCCGGTCTTCCGCGAGAACAGTTCGAATAGCTTCAATGGCCTCAGAGTACCCGAAGCCTTCAAGACGTGGGTTGATACCTGTAAAAGTAGAGAAAGGGTTTAGAAAGGACGCACTTTTCGTCGAATATAAGTATTGATCCAGAAAAGAAACTTACTCCCTTCCAGCCATCTCCTTGCAAAGCCAAGGGGACAGCGCACGTAAAACCATTCCTGCTTATACTGGGCGAATTTGCTCCATGCTCCCGTCAGGATTTGGCACTTGTTATGCGACTCAAGGACGACGAAAGATGGGCTGTCGGACATCCTCTTGAAACGATAAATATAATGGATGCCACCGGGAGTAGGGAGCCTGAATAGAATGCTTACGAAGAGAATGCACGTGCCATATATAAACGCGTGACTGTTGGGATGTAACTGTGATGGGGCGATCTCAATATATTGCAACACATCGCAGAGGAAGGAGTTGAATGGTGGCACACTACCAACCCAGCACATGAATTTGTTGCAGGCGGTATATCCAGCTGGAGGAAAGTGAGGACGATCTTGTCCCGATGGGACCAATACATCGTCAAATGGAATCTTGTGAATTGAGCATAGTCGACGAAGAGTTTTTTCATTGATTCTTGAATCTTGAGAATCAACCGGATTGTCTAGGATGATAGCAGCGTCTAGGGCGCCAAGAGCCAAGTCAACAGATGCAATCGTTGGACTCGGGATATTCTATACAAGAATTGTCGATGGATTTGAAGTTCCCACTACTTCTTGTTGAAAACTTGACTCGGGTTTATTTGAGACTGTAGCAGAACTCGACTTTCGAGACATCTTCAATCAGCGTCGTATTTGGATAAACACCTATTTGAGCTATACTTGGAAGACAATCAATATTAGACATAACGACAAGAGTGCTCCACCCTGTGTGGTGTGTGAACTAGTGAAATCATTCAAATATAAATGTAAAAGAATTAAAAGTCGTGAAGCTGATGAAGTAAAGTTAAGCTTTGAACTGTCATCTTCGAAGACCGTCATCGCTGACCATCTCCAAGAGCCTATCCTGTGATGGTTTTAGCTTTGAATTCGGACATGGGTGCTATATGTTGAAGGCTATTATTTGTTTTCATCAAGTTGGATTCCGGTTTATAGTTAATGGAATTGAGGAGTTATCCGTCAAAATTAGTTTAATATGCTTAAATTACTGTCATTGTTCGTTGTTCTGTGATAAGGCATGAGAGCATGAAGTTTGGGTATGCGCTGTGCTTAAATGGAGGCAGTCATGAAAATCAATGCCGCCCCCCAAGGCCTGGAGCCAAACGGCGTACTTGACCAACATTGTTGAATCACTCACTCTTCTCTCCGACACTCTCTCTTCACCGTTCGGCATGTGAGGGTCATACCGAGCCGCACTTGCTCGGTACACCGAACCTACTCACGGTCCTAACCGGGCCATAGCACTACACTCAGGTGATTAAACCATACTCTCTCCTTCATACTGGACAATATCGAGCCATTGTCCCTGGGTCCATAAATCGCCCATACCAACCGAACCAAACGTTCTCCTCTAACTCACTTCTTCGAGTAGTCTAAACACCCTACTAGTTGCTCACCGAATGCCACTCTCATTCGAACACCATGCCCAACCTACCAACTAGTAGACTCCCGCACAACCTAGTAGTTCAACGTTAACGCTCAACCAAAACTTCCTAATCTCGCTAACTCCTACCGAGCCAACAACACTTCCTCTCCCCTCATTCTACAACCCAACGGAAACCTAAGTACTGGATGCCACCGGTATCCTCTTCCTTCCTCCTCTCCATTTAATCCATAGGCATGTTTAAAGCTCAGATTTACCTTCCTTATCTAGACAACTTCTACCATCCGTGGTTTGAAAGAAAGTCGTGTATTCAAGTCTTGTACAAAACCCCTAATTAGGAGAGTCGATCAAGTGAAAAGTTCGTACCTAAGAGAATGGGTCGAAGCTTAAGGAAATGCTTGATTTGGATTTGAATCCGTTCAGGCTCGTAATTGGGAGAGGTTGTGAGGCAAACGTACTGGACTCAGGAAGAAAGAGGAAGATTGAGGTGTTAGCAGGAGTTTGGGGGAAGGTAAGTTAGAAAGTCTTATAGAGTGGAAGTTGAAGTAAAGAGAAGAAAAGGAGAAGTATTGGCTTTTATATATGAAGATGGGGAGGTAAACAGGCATAAACCCATGGCCTGGTCAAGATATCTCAATGGTTCGGTAAGCAGTTATGCCGAGCGGCACAAGACTTGCCAAACAAGTGGTTCGACACATTCAACTTCTAGTAGCAGGAATTGGATATTGGCTCAAAGCGTGTCGTGTTGCGTCACACGACACACTTTGGGAGGGGCAAGTGTTACCCTGTTGTTTGACCTGGTAACGAGAGGTTCATCAAGCAAGCACACCTTAGGGCAAAATATCGCTTGGCATACAAGTGTCGCTCGGCCGAAATGCCTCGCTCGGCATACGAGTGCCACTCGGCATAAATACCTCGCTCGGCATAAATACCTGCCAATAAAAGGAGGAACTTACCGTCGTCCAGAGATAGATGATGATGGAAGGCATTTCTAGAATCTAATCATCAATGCGCCAGTTTCTAAAGACATAAGCAGGTGCTCGACTGAGGTCTCAAACCCCAACTTATAGAAAACCAGTTGTTATTCGAAGATAAGCGATGGCGAGGAGAGAACGCACGAAATTGAGCAGCTAAACCATTGATCCTTGAAGATTGGAATCGAATAAGGTTGATATCTGCAACAATGCTATCAGCCCAGCATAACGTATATAGCATGAAACAAGCAAGATTAAGTGTCACAGATTCAAGACAAACACTACCAAACTATACCGGTCCGTGATCAGGATAGGAATAAGTGCGGCCGTACCGAGGGCAATGTGATGACTCGCTCCACAATTTCTAATTTTCTATAAGAACCTGGAATTTGACGCCTAGAAATGAAGGGTTCCACAGAAAGAAGTCAGATCATTACAAAAACCGGTTGGAGGAAATCCGATTTTTCGTAAACAAGAATAACCATGGAATTGGTTAAGCAATAACCCTATATTTTCAAGGGTAAAACTTGACGGTGATAAACAAGGCTAGACCACAAAAACGCCTAGGACACCCATCCTTCCAAAACATGGCGTATCCTGGAGTTAAGAAACGTTGAGAAAAACAGCCACATTGGGTTAAAAAGGATCTACTCAACTATACATGATTGGATGAATGATTTAATCCTAACCAACATGACTTCAACATTGTCTGAAGTCAAGCAACACTAAGAAAAGACTTATACAATCCAATCATCGAAGTGCAAGTTTTCAAAGATCAAAACTAGTGCCTATCTGGATTAAAAGTAGTGCTGGATCAACAGGGAAAATCGATCCTAACCTCCTAAGTGTCGATGTTGCCCCGGGAACACTATAACCTTTTCTCATTTCCTAAGTATCGATGTTGCCCCGGCAATGTCGAGTAACTTTCTATTTTTATAAGTATCGGTGTTCCCCCGGCAATGTCAAGAAGTCCTCTATTTCCTAAGTACCGACATTTCCCGGCAATGCTGTGAAATCTGCTATTCATTATGAACCGGTGTTGCCTCGGCAACGTCAGGAAAACTTTAATCTACAGGTTCGATGAGAAACACTCATCATAGTAAAACATCAACGCACTAGATTTCGGAGATAGAAGTTGGTCCTTAACTTATATTCTACCCTTGTCTTAAGAAAACTATCGTTGCTCGAAAATGGGCAACAACAGGAAGACATGAACTTTCATAGGTCAGTCGGATGGTTCAACCTTTCATCACCAGAATTAGCCACTGCATAGGAATAAAGCAGCACCGAAGGGAAATCCCAGGATTGAATTGCTCATGTGCTAATTTCTAGGGATGAAAGCTGGTGCACAACCCAATTTCCTAAATTCATCTTAGAAAGAATTTATGTACAGCCAAAAGATATGCATCCTCGAGGAAATGTTGTTGGGAACCAAGCAGCTAGGTTATCAATTCTTGAAGATAGGAATTGGCGTATGAACAGAACTTTCGCGACAACAACAATCAATTAAAGCATGCACAACTAATGACATGTAGGGACAATCATGGAAGGTCGGACTAAAGCCATCGGATTTCCTCAATCCTAGAATAGGATTGAGAGCCAGACAACGGCGATTGAATCATTTGTCCCAAACCTCTCCATCTCTCACAATTGCCAAACACAGGCGTTCAAAATAGCTAGTCCCTCAAGCAGGGATAGACACATAGATACTTAATCGAAAGAAATATTGCAAAGTCCAAACATGAATAACCGTGAGGTTGGTTAGATAACAGTTCTATATCGCAAAATAGAGCATTCCGGCAATAAAATTGCCAATAAAGGAAATGAAGGACTTAACGTTCAGAAATCAACCATCGCTCGTAGTCTGGCAATGACAAGAAGGATTGATAACCTACTTATGGTCTAACAAGATCACTTGGCTCTAGTTTGTAGGAATATGCCATTACCCAAAGGTGATGCTAAGAAGAAACTCCTAAAATGAAACTATCGATACATCGGCTTTCGGAAACAGAAGTAGAGTTTGATTGAATCTTCAGCCCTACCTTCTGGCATCTCTTGCTATTTGAAGATTCACAACATCAAGGAAAAATCCATAGAGTTGAATCATCCGCTAGTAGTTTCTGGAGATAGAAATTGATACATGATTAGGGTCTCAACACTGGAATTGGAAGAATTCCCTCTAGCAAAAGATGACTGCGATGCATCTTTCCAGCACATGTACCAAAAATGACATTGGATGACGACGTCAACTTAGAGGAATTTAATTATAGTCAAGAAATAGACATCATTGAAAAAATTAGAACTTGGAATCAACTAGTAAAGTCCCTAATTCGTGGAAATAGGAGTTGTTGTGTCAATCAAACTGGGTAATCGAACATATTGCCCAGGAGACCTAATCTCCCGAAAACATATAGACTTAGTATTCAAAGAAATCAACCCTATTGACTAGGGCAGATACACTTACACTTTGTTGAAACGAACTCAATTGAGCATAAGATAGGATTAGCTACAGAACTAGCTAGACCAAGCTACATAATAGTTCTGAACAAAGCTATGAAATAGAATATGCCGAAATGACCATCGAAGTATTACTTACATGTATAGAATTACAGTAACTGAGTATGCTGCACATGAATAAAAGAGGTGCAACGACGAGAAAAAGCAATGCTCGGAATCGAGCATATAAACCAAGTCCCTGAAGACAGAGGCTGATGTGCAGGTTGAATTCCAAAAATTGCAATGGAAGGATAATCGCAATCGAACAAGTCATGCGCTAGTTTCCGAAGACTGAGGCTGTGCCTGATCGAACTTCAGCTATAACTCTATAAGAGCAGCCATGCCTTGTAATTTAACTATAATCAATCATCCCAATATGGTAGGAATAATAACCGAAGCCTAAGTTGTGAAGGACTCAGCTTCTGGAGAAGTGGAAGTCCCTCTGCCAATCTAAAAATTGGATGACCGGAAAGTCATTTTCAACAATAAAACTTGGCATTCAACCCTATCGGGTATGTTTTACTTTAAATAATATCCTCATATAAACAATGCCAAAATCCAAAGGAAGTGGGCATATGTTGACCAATCGGGTTTTGAGTGCTGACCGGGCTAAATGTAGCGTGTTATCTATATGAGAAGAGTCTAGTTTCCGAATACTGAAAACAAAAAATATATTGCAGATAGCTTGCTTACATTTGAAAAACAATCCATATCATCTTTTGAAATTATCTTTTCACACTTGCCCATTATCGATCAACAATCGATAACAGAGCCGCTGTCCGAAGCAATGCATAAAGCTTTTCTTTTTAGGATCACTGAAGTACAGAAATGGAAAGAGCGATATGATTGAACCATCCACTATATCTGATTTTGGAATAAATCACCATATTAGAATTCAAAATGGCGACTGGAACTTAACCAAGTCCTCGAAAAGAAATAGTTAAAGACAGAGAGCAAGATTTCACTCCAAAATGGCATACAGTTGTTTGATATAAACTTAGCTACATCGCCGGTCGAATTAAAACTATATAGGTTGACTTTAAACCTACATCGTGCACCCACTTACTAACCTAAACCCTTGTGCAAACTACGGAGCAAAGATTGCACCGTCAATACTAGGAATTGAAATTTAGATCGAAATAAAAAACGAACAGCTATCAGAAGTTAGTCAATTGAAAACAACATCTTGAGATGGACTCCGACGATTCGTTGAAATTCATAGAATAGTAATCTGAAACGTGTCTTGTTCTAGAGCACACTTTGTTTTCAACGAAAGCATACTCTCGGGGGCAAATGTTAACTGAGTTCATAACCAAACAATAATCCAAAGGAATTCGAACATGCAGTCTAAGCCAGAATGACCTGAAACTTGACCGGAGCAATCTTGAAAACAAGTCAATGGAGCTTAAGGAAAATAAGTCAAGAATACACTAAGTTGATGGATCGCTTGTGATCCATCACTTATGGATCGTTGGCGATCCGTAAGGATGCATTGCGAATCATCCTAACCTCATGCCTCATGATATACTATCTCCTTTTAGGATAGTTGCCAAGTTTCATAGCATTCCAAGCAGCGTAGTTTAAGAAGTAAAGAATCATCTGATTCAAGCTATTGTTTACCCGCTTTTAAACGAAAGCAGCCAGCTTAAACCAGACCTAGAGAACTCATATGGAATCAAATTAACTTAAAATTTGGAGAGAATACTTAGAGGACATAAAAGAAGGCTTGTATAAAAAACGAGCATGGTTGGAGAAGATGTGATGGATCATTGGTTATCCATCTTAATGAATCTCTAGCGACCATGTAGGTTGGTCCCTACCACCTAAAATTTATAGTGTAGGTCCCATACACTCTCTAGAGTGTACTTGTAAAGTTTTATCTGATTTCGTTAAGTTTTGAGTGAGTTATGGGTGATTCTTCCAAACTAGATGACTCATGAAGACGGATGATCGAACAAACTCCAAACGACTTGATATTTGGACAAGGCACTCAAATAGAAAACAGGAAGACAACCAAATGGAGATCACTTAAAAATAGACTAAGTGCATGGATCTCTTTCGATCCATCACCTATAGATCGCTAGTGATCCATCAGGTTAGCTTGGGTCGCCTTCAATCTTTCTGAGATCCTTTAAGAAGTTGAGTACAGGCTTCTAACAAAGCGGCTTTGGTCCAAGTGCTCTACAACCACTATGAATAAAATCCTACCTGTAGCATAAACATGATCTTCTTGACTAGTTGGTGGAACTCTGTAGCAATTATTCTTCACTCTTCTCCTCCCACACAATAGTCATCTAACTGTGATTCTCCAGTAAACTCTTGTATTATGACTTGATCTAACTTAGAAGATTCAATCATGCCGTAATCTGATTCAACTTGTAACAGCAGTCAGTTAACAGAAAGTTATAAAGCGGACGTTGGCTTCATTAACAGCTAGACCACTATAAAAATCTTCTTATTTTTTAGTATTTCTGCTCTTTTTACATTTATTTTCTATATTATTGCTCTGTAAGAATAGGGCTAGTGCTTTCACACTCAATACAGGGTGTTGATCCATTTTTTGGGTTAGCAGTTATTTACAAAAAACACAATCAAATGGTGATAAAAATTTTAGATTCCAACGATGCTTTGAATAGTGGCAAGTTAGAGTGTGATGATGAAATTATGTAGGTGTGTTATTTATTAGGAAGAACATTGGATCCTTGATTTGAAAATATTAATGCTTAGAACGATATAAGTGTTTAGGTTGTTAAAAAAATTATTGCAAGAGACTTCCTAATTTATTATTCACCACTTGTATTTGTATTTTCCTTAGTTATAATATGTTCCTATTATATAATTATTATTACTTAGGCTTTACATAATCAAAATATAAATTTGAGCCACGTATTATTGAATTATCAATCATTTCATTAATAAAGATGAAGCCATTTTTGTTATTTGTTTCTTCTTCTTTTCTTCCCTTATTCTTCTTTAAATTATGTTTTATTTTATTCCAATAATTACAACATGGAATCATAGTGTGTTTCAATTCTCATAAATAATTTTTTGATTTCAATTTGGAACAACAATTCAATTCATCAACCGCAATCAGAATTCATCACTCGTTCAGATATTGCATCCTAATGTCATCCTGATTTGAAGCTTGAAGCTTTGGAACATGTCAGATGTATTACTCAAATCATGCTTTCATTACTAGCGAAACAATCTAAGGTTGTTGTATCAGTTTTCATATTTTGGATTCCTTTTCCGATTGGTGTCAATCTTCTAGCAATGAATATAATGAGTCTCGATTGGAATTCCACTTTTAATCTCATAGGATTCTCCTTATTCATATTTTCTCTTTTTTGGGATCGGACTTTTGGATTTTTGATTGGAATTATTTTTCCAATCCCGATTGGAATTCCACTTCCATTCCCGTAGGAATTTCCTTGTTTCCGTTTTCTCTTCCTGAATTTTAAATTTGCATTTTTGATTCACTGTCATCGTTTTTTGGGATAGTTTTCTATAATAAAGTGTAAGTTGGTATTTGAAGATAGTCTCTATAGCAGCACTTGAAACCATTATTTCGTAGCATTGGATGGTTTTGGTGATAATGCTGATATTAGATTCCATTTTTTGATCTATTTATCTTAACAAACTTCAGTTGCTATGCATCTTGAGTTTGAGAGAGGATGTTAAAGATGTTAAAGAATATTGCATGATATTTCATAATTTATTACTTACTTATTATATTTTGTAACTTTCCCTAGTTATAATATTTCTAGTTATATAATAACTTGGGTTCCAAGCAATCAAGATATAAATATGAGTTATGTATTATTGAATTATCAATCAAGTCATTAATAAAGATGTAGCCTTTATTATTATTTCTTTCTTCTTCTTTTCTTCCTGCAACAACCCAGAATTTCATCGTTTGATTTTGAATATTTAATCAATTTTAAATATTGGACTAATTGGTTTTTAAAGTTTAAAAACTTGAATTCAAATATAGGGGTTATTTAAATATTTGAATTGTGAATTTAATATTTGAATAATGATTTAAATATCTAGATTTTGAATTGAATATTAATTAAATGGATTTAATGGCCTTATTTAACTCCTTATAATTAATAAATAATAATGGTGAATCATTTTGTAAATTTATTTGCAATAATAAATAAGAAAATCAATTGTTAATATAATGACTTGATTTTTAATGATGTATTTTTATTTCTATTTATTTGATTTTTCCATAATTTTTAATTTGAAAATTATTTAAATTATCGTTTGATGATTTTTGGACAAACGACGGTATTTTTGTGATTTTGCAGAATAGGATAATCAATACATACTATTATTGTTTTTGGATTCATGTCATTTTTTCATGCACTATCATATGTTTGCTTTGTTATTCGCGGCCCGTACGCGAACGAAATTATGTGCGGTGACTTACTAGAATTTCTGTTTTAAATTAAACTAGAGACTTAGCTTATGAACACGGTTGCTTTCTTTTCCTATTACACTGTTCCATTCATCATTCCTGTAAACTTCAAAATCAAAAATAAAGAGAAAAAGCAAACTTTAAAAATCAAGATCTCACTAAATACTCTATCAAAAATTCCAAAGCAAGTTTCTTTCATCTCGTTAAGCCTAGATCTTCGATTGGTAAGCAACATAATAGGTTTGGTGGTGATTAAGGGGAAGTAGCAGTGAAGATGTGAGCACACAAAACTAGGGTTTGAGCTTTTCCTGATTTAGGCGATGCAAAGAAAAATGGAGTTTTGATTTGGATTTGTGGGAGATGGAACGCCAACGACCAGAAAATGGTGGAATGCGGCCTTTGGGTGGTGGCTGTGACATGTTCTACTGCCATGAGAGATTGGCAAGTCCTAATTTTATAAGGTGAATCGGGCTTCGATTCGTGGTGATGGATGTGTTGAGCTCGGTGGAGAGAAGACTGTCGGTAGCGACGGAAGTTGATTTTGTCGAGTGATGATGAGGGTCGAGGATGGAAGTGCACAGTAATGGTAGTTATTGCTCTAGGTTTAGGCTGGAAGATGGTTTGGGGGAGAGAGGATTAGAGTTAGTAATTAAGTTTTAAATATATAATTAGTGAGTTGATTAATTTATATTAAATTCAATAACTTATAAAATGTATAACTCTTTCATACGAGGGCCAATCAAGACGAGACTTTTTGGGTTGTGCTCGTAATGGTGTTAGCTGTGCGATAAAGCTTGTTCCCTTGAATTTGGAGTAAGTGAAATTTTAAGCTAAAATCGGATGTCGTTCGATTTTAGTTCAAAACTAGAACACCTAAGCATCCACTGGAATCTCGATGAGTTTAACTCACCTTTTTTGATAATTAATATGACATATAGTAGATAAAATTTACTTTCTGTGTTTAAATTAATTATTGATTAGTTTGGATAAATATTCTCTTTTGAAAAGCAAATGATATTTAAAATGAAATACATGGAAATTTATAGAGAAATCCGGAGTTCTCGATAATGTGATTTTTAATTTTCTGTTATATATTTATTGACTTTATTTTAGTTATATACTTGTTATATAGAATGTTAAATGTCAAAAGTTTGATAGCTTGGCCATATTGGATGTGATATGGACAGATGTTAAAAGTTAAACCTTATAGAGAAAAATTAGAAATAACATCGGTTAAGTGCTATAGTAACTATTGAGCCTCAGTATACTATTTTGAAAAATACTATTAATTATTGTTTGATTTAGAAATGGTTTCCAATTTGGAAAAATGATTTTAATCTGACCTTTTCGGTTTTCTATAATATTTTATTCAAATTTGGTTTTCATACTTCTCCATTTAACTTTAATGTCACTTATTTTTCTTTTCTAATATATGTATATTTGTAAATGTTTTAAGATTTGGAAATTATTTATTTTCATAAAAAAGTTATTTTAATAATGACTGTTTATTTTAAAGGAAATAAAAGGAGTTATCTTTTATTTTAAAGAGATTTTGTGTTTAAAAGAAGATATATATATATATATATTTTGGAATAAATTTTGTTCAACGTTTTGTTTAAATGTTGTAATAAAAAAGAAGTTTTATAAATGCTATTCTATAAGTTAAAGAGAGACTTATAAGCAGTGTTTTACAAACAAAGAATATGGTATTTTATAAAAGGAGAATATTATCATTTGATAAATTGGAGGAGTAAATCACAGTTGCGAATTTATTATAATATATGGGTTGATCAAAAGTATATGAGATTTATAATTATATTTGGAGGTTTGGCTTATATCTAGAGTTTTTATATGTGAATTTGGAGTTTTTATAAAAAGAGTCGCAAATAAATTTGGGAAACTATAAATAAAGTTTTTATAAAAAGAGTTTTATAAATGACTATTTTATTTAAAGGCATTTTATAAAGAATTTTATAAAAGTAAGGAATGTTTGTAAAGGAGTTTATTAAATAAATTCTAAGATTTATAAAAGGAGGTTATAATTATGTTTAGATATTGATAAAAGAATTTTATAAATAATATTTTATGAAAGAAATTGTAAATATAAGGAGTTTTATAAAGGAATTCTGTAAACGGGATTTATAAACAATATTTTATAAAAGGGGTTTTAAAAGGGATAAAAATTTAATTTTCTAAAATGGCGACCTATTTTCAAAAATGGCACCACTGTCCAAAATATGAAAATTTTCTTTCCTTGTTTCTCCACATTTGAGACTAACAGATCTTTCTCTCGCGTGTCTTCAAGGCCCTTTGTTTGCTTCTAGGTCCCATCTCGATCTGCACTGCCTCTTTCCCTCTATTCGATCTGTTCGCTTCCTGGCCCGAGGCCTTCAGATTTCGATGTTTGGAGGCCGCCTAGGTTGGACAGGCTGTTTGACTTTCTACATTTGCCTCCACCGAAGTTCATGAGGGCTATTGTGGTCTCTGTTGGTGCCTCGTTGGATTCTAGGCCTCACATCCCTCCAAAAGCCTATTATGGAGCTCTAGAGTCTAACCCTTGGTCTATTGTGCTTCATGCTGTTGATGCCACTGGTTTGGGTGTTATTTTAGTAGGAGGCCAACTACCGTTTTGGGTTGTAGCCTCAATCCTTCGATCCTCTAGGTGAGGTAATCTTTGAACTTGCTTTGAATCTTATTGACAGTAATTCTTGCTCTGAAAGTGTAGTAGAGTTGCCTAAGTCTATTAATGGTTGGTCATCATTGTTTAAGTTGCCTATAAATGTTAGTTGTTTTATCCCTAAACAATATGTCATTGATTATTCGAACAAGCCTATCCTGCCCCTTAAAGAAATTATTGATGGCGGTATTGCATTCTGTAAAGACTACTTAGTCGGTTTCATTTTAGATGTGGTTCCTCATTATTCTATTGTGTAAAATCATGTTCTCGGGTTATGGCGTTTACGTAGTTCGGTTAATGTGCGGTTTGATAATTCGATGTATTTTTTCAAATTTTCTAACCCAATGGAAAGATCTCTTGTTTTGGAAATGGACCTTATCATTATTGAAGATAAAGTGTTTATCATTACCCAATGAAGCCCCTATGTAGACCTTGCCCATCAGCAAGTTTTATCTATTTCGTCTAGGTTCATATCACTAATATTCTCTCGGTTTTCCAATCGCTTGAGGGGGTTAACTGGGTTGGCAATCATATAGGTCAGTTAATTTTTTTTGACATCTCAACTAAGGGTTGAAAATGCCTCGTTTTTGCCAAGGCCCTTATTGAAATTACCCCGTCTAGGCAGTTTCCAACCTGATTTCCCTTGCTATTGATAAGATTTCCTTTTTGACATTTCATACTAGTGGAAACCCCCTATTTGTGATCACTGTCTTTCATTTGGCTATACTATTGCCTCCTGTCCCCATTTGGAGGATGCTTCAGATAATCTTCCTGCTAAGATTCCCTTGCCTAAGTCCCCGGCTAAACGTTGGTGGATCAAGCCTGTAAATCCTAGTTCCCCTTCCCTGTCTGGTCCTTTCCATCCTTCTCCTCCCCTTGACCCACTACCCTCTGCCAATCCTACTAGTCCTCATGCCCATTTGTCTCCGTTAACTATGCCCGTGGCCTCCCTTATTTAGTCGTGTCTGTAACGGCCCACCATTTTGGACGGTTCAAATTGACAATAAACCACACATGTCAAACTCAAACTATTCAAAAGGGAGGATTGTTAATGGGGTAAATAAGAAAAAAAAGAAAACAAAACACAGAATCTCGCAGCGGAACGACAAAATGTAATAATCAAGTAAACAGTTCATGTAGTTGGTTTACAAATAACATTTTATTACACTTTTACAATTCAAATATGAGTTATACATACATCAAAAATAAACAAATAGTGCAGCGGAACACAGAATGCAGTGGAATAATAAATAGCAATAATATACTGAATCTTCATCTTCATCCTCCAAAAAATAGTCTTCAATACACTGAAAAGCTCAGACCGACCCACGTAATGAAAAGACAAAACATTTGAGTTAGAACTAAAAGATCTTATGTAAATCAAAACATAACATGTAAAATAGAAACATTAATGCAATGGTTTCAGTAAAATAGAAACAAGTAAAATAGAAATCAACCAATAACAACCAATAATTTACTGGTTTTCATTAATACGTATTTAACTGGCAATTTAAATTTCAATATTAAATTAAATGGCAATTAAATTCAATAAAAGTCAGATTTAACTTGAATGACAATTTTAAATATACTAAACAGCAACTAATAAATTTCTAATGACATCATAAATTTAATTTAACCGACATAAGAAAATCTAGTAGTTGTGAGTGTTTGCTCACCTTTCATGGCTACGAAGGTGACGATAAAAATGGAGTAATATGGAGATTCCTAGCAAAGTCAAAATGCAAAGTAAATCCAACAAAGCTTAGACACGAACACGAATCAATAAACAGTTTCAACTAATTCCAAACAACCCAAGATCTAAACTATGAGCAAGCCTGAAACTTGGGCATTTTAAAAAAAAATATTCGGACCAGAATATTACTGAATCTATAAAATCTAACTATAAAGTTGTTGAAAATTCTTTTCTCTCCACTTTTAAAAAAAGAATCACTTAAAAAGCTTCGTTCTTGAGGACGTTACGGTCAAAACACATAGAGGTGTTTTCTGAGTTGAAAATCTAAATTCAAAAATACTTCGAAAATATTTGAATTTTTGGCATAGCAAATTAAGGAATTTAAAGAACCAATCTAAAAGAAAGTTGAAGCTACTAGAAAAATAAATGATTTGAAAAAATAAATCACATAATCTGATTCATTCCTAAAGGAGATATGATTAATACAATATGGGGTATTTTCCGCCAAAACCGGACCCGAGAAAGGACTTGAAAAATAGAGTTTTTGATATAGAAATATTCGAAATGGGAAGAAGGGTTCAACAACAAAGTTGTTCCCATTGAAATTATACATGGTTTCGTAAAAAATATATTTTATTTGGAGTAGTCAGTGGAATATTGAAGCCATGGAAATAAGGGGAAGAAAGAGGGAAAAAGGGAAGGAAAAAAGAAGGGAAATATGAGAAAGAAGAGGAGAGGGAAGGTGGGGCTTTGTCCATGGGTTACTACCGTAGGTTGTGGGTGGTGATGGAGGTGGGTGGCGGCAAGAGGAGAGAGGTAGGCTAGGGCTTTGAAGGAGGTAGGATGTAATTTGATTTAAAGATTTAGGAGTTTTAAGGTTTGGAGTTTTCTATACGTTTGAGCCAGAAGAAGAAGAGTACGTAGAAAGTTTCTCAAATGAGGAATTTTTGTACGTATTTGATTTTAGTCAGATAAGAAATAGAAGGTTAATGAGTGGAAAAAGAAAGGGTCCAAAGTCTCTTAGGGTTTCTAGGGTCTCTTGGTTTACTAAGGAGCCTATTAGTCTAAAACAAACCCAATAAAACTTAGCCAAAAAAAGAACACAAACATACACTACAAATGAAAGAAATAAGCCTCAGTCTATTTAAAAAATTAGAAAATGAAGGTGGAGAGACAAAAATAAAAGTCACATTTTATTTTTAAAGCTTTACGTACTAATGATGCATAAAGAAATGTACGTAGTAATGGAAAAGTTTGCAAACCAAGGGAAAGTGAAATTTTGTATATGCGACAATGAGGTGGAAAGAATTAAATACAACCTAAAAGTCTAGGCTCAGTTATTAAACAGAAGGATAAATGAACGGACCAAGTATTAATAATGAGATAACTATTTTAGAGCGTACATGCAACCATTAATAACAAAAGAAATTATGGGATCACGTATATTGCACAACCTTTTTGACATTCAATTTGTGAAACGTAACCAAATTAACCTCATTAGCTCAAATAATATTCAAATTTGTACGCATTTAGTTTTTTATCTATGCATAATACATAAAATTACTTACCTTAAAAATGAAAACGTTCAATTTAGTTTACCCTAAATTATCTTTTATTTCCATTAAAATGTCCTTTCTGTTTAACACAAAAGGTGCATTTCTTTTATTTAATCTTTTAATTGCAATCAATATTTTCTTCCCTTCTAATTGAAATATTTCAATAATATTGATTGTAATTACTTACAATGTTAAATATCAAAATAGATAACTAAAATGGATGAAAATTATAGTAATTGTTTCCTTTAGTCATTTAAACACTTTTATAAAATTGTTGTTATACAGTAGAGTAATAAATAACTTACTTAAATAAATTATTTTCCTACTCTTGTAATCCATCTATATGCTAAAACACAGTTCAAATACACATATATTTCTTCCTTTAAATCAATCATTCTATTCTTTATTTTAATGAAATAAAACCTACGTTCACAAATGAAATATTCATTTTGTTTGATATAAATGTTCTTTTCATTAAATCAACTTTCCTTATATTTTCACAAAACATAAGCTACGTTTAGTTACACCTATTAATTTACAATTTGGTATCCTCTCTACCATTAATTGAAATTATTCAATTGCATTAATTTCAATTATTTACAAAGGTGAATTTCAAAATGGACAAAATAAATATAATGAGAAATAGAACAATTATTTCCTATCCAATAGTAATTTAAACATATTTATACACTATTGGATACAAACGGAAATTATACATTTCTTACCAAATAATAGTTTCTCGACTCTTCAATCAATCTTTCAGCTACCAAACATTTCAAATAAATAAACATATGATTTCTTCTTTAATAAAGAAACATTTATTATTCTTTATTAACATTTATTATTCCAATCAATTGGAAATTTACATTAAGACAATTGTTAATTTCACTCAAACCAATGTTATTAAAATACACACTAGCATTTGTTATCATCCTTACATTATTGCAAACATGTTTCATTAATAGAAATTTTACTTATGCTCATAACTTGTATAATAATTTAATTTGTGTCAGTAAAATCTTTTTTTTGATTCCTAACAATTTTATTCAAAAATCTTATTTAATTTAATATTTTTAAATGTTTAAAAATATGGGTCGTTGTAGCGTCCTTCCTCTTTAGCTCCAACCTCTCCCATCCATATTCCCCAACCTTGATCCTTATATGTCTCCTGATACAGGCATATAGCTCAATCTTATCGAAGCCCTTAAATCGGACCCTACTGGTGCCGAGCTCATTGATCAAGAGTTCGTTGGCAGGCGTGCCATGGGATCGCTACTGGTATGCTGTGTTAAAATAGGAATTTGGTCTCACACGCAGAGTGGGTTATTTATGTTACCATACGATATGGAATGTTTTCTCAAAATGGGTCTCTGATGATGATTTGGATGAGCAAGAACTTTTCTACTAGCTTCTAGATGGGGAGCTAGTCCTCTGCAATGATGGGAATATGGTGCAAATAACGAGGCAATTCTTACGGCTTCGGATTGGTATTGAATTTTTTTTTTGCTACCATGCACTTTAGGTTATTTACCTGATATTATTAGCTAGCTCTGTAGGTGTTCTCATATTTAGTTGAGCTCTCTATTTTGGTTATTTTGCGTTTTCTTAATGCTGCTTTATCGATACATGTCTTTGTTACTGTTATATGGTCCAATCGGTTCACTTTTTATACTTCGATTTATATTTTGCTATTGGCTAGGCATGTTGGTAGCTTTGTTTTGTTGTTTTTATAGCTGTGATCTATAGCTGCTGAAGCACTCTGCCTTACACCTATTTCGTTCTTGTGTGTTGTGGTCGATCTACCTTAAAAACAAGGCTACCGACCAAGTATTGTTGGCCACTATATATATCATATGTATATCTTGTATGACCATATGATCTTTGCATCTTATAACCTATTATTCAAAAAATAAGAACGAGGCATGATTTCTATAAACGATCATTTCAACTTACGATGGTATGGAAAATGTTCTTTTCATACTTAACATCAAATTCTGAGGTATGGAAACTCGTCTCTATCTTGAGAACAAAGAATGTATATTGGGGCAAGTATAGTTTTCTAACTTGTCCGATTTCATTGTTAATCAAGTGATATTACTGTTTGAAGTCGGAAAATGGTGGTAAATATCCATGGTTTAATTCCATATTACTCATTTAATTTGCACCAAAAGGAAAGTGTTTTAGTGTTTAGTGTTATTAATGTTAAAACGACATTAATTTTAACTCAAATAAGCATGGTTTGTAAATGAAATCTTTCTTAAGGTTTGTGAATATAGTTATACCATTGAAATAAGTATATGAGTATATTTTCTAAGTTTGAAGATGTAGCACTCTATGAATATATTCATACTGTTAATATTAGTATATGGGAAAGTTCCCCTAGGTTTGAAAAGTGAAATGTTTTATGAGTATACCTATATAGTTGATATAAGTATATCAATATTTCTTAAGCATTAAAAGAGTAGAGAAGGGTATTGTGAATATATTTTTGTATAAGTATTTTAATCCAAGAATTTACAAAATAATTTTAATTAACAAGATGATTAATTAAAGAGGCTTAGTGGTTTCTTTATGCTTAGCTGTGCTTGGACAAAATTTCTAGTTGAATTGTTGTCATTTGAAATTTCAATAATTGACTATCAAGTCTTGGCTAGTATTTAAAACTATCATTGCCAGTTCAGAGAGACTAGGATCAGATATATTATCCAAAAACCACTTCCAACTGATATAAGCATTCAAATTGAAGACATCATGGAGACGATCGAAGATGGAGCTTTTTGAAGTGTAAGGGCTACTTTCTACTAATTTTGAGGGTGATTCTAAAATTGATGTAGTGGAAGTAGTGCCTTCGGCTTGTTCATATCTTGAACAACTTCTATAGATGAATGTTGGCATTGCATTATTGCCAGAAGGGCAGTGTTAGCATTCCAAGTTGAATTGCTATATAAAAAGTTAAAACGTAGCCTCTAGCCTCAACGACCGAGAATGACTAAAACATGGGATACGCTTTAGGGCTATGTGGGTTGCACCCATTAGGGTATTGTCATTAGCCTTTTAGATATATACATTTATGGATTTCGTTGTGCATAAGAGCTCTTGGGAAAAGGTTGCAAAGCAACCGGGGTGATGAAATATTCGGTGTTATCTACTAAAGGGTAGGCCGGTCCTGATTTGCAAGGGGTCGATGTGAGGCCCTCGGTACATTTCCTATAGGTGTACCGTTATAGAGGTACCCCGATGCCTTGTCATTATATAGAATATATTCTCCAATAAGCGCCTTTCGGACTTACATGTATACCTATTATGCTAAAATTTAATTAATGTTCAATTTTGACTATGATTTCATATTTATTTTAAACCCTAGATAGTATTGTAATATTAGAAGATTTCCTATGAAATGGTATATCATAAGGTAAAAACCCGCTCGTGTTTATCTGCAGCGTGGTCTTAAGAGATACCTTTATTTTGAAAGGTTTTATAACATTAAAATCTGTTTGAGGTGTGTTTCTCACGCTGGTTTACCAGATTGATCCGGTTGTTATTCTCTTATAATGCTCGGGTCAACCGAGCATATTTTTAGATCTAGTTATGGATGCTTTGGAGCTTCAGGACACGAGTAGGATGTCACCCATACATATTCACATATATTTTATTTCTGCTGCATTTGTTGTTTTATATTTATCAGCAACCATAAGGATAGGTTGTTGTAACTATTCGGGCTGATGATGGATTAATGTACTCTGATTAATGTATGTATATTACAGTTTTTCTCTATAAAGATCTATTGAATATTATATATTATTCATCATGATATGAGATTCTATTCTGTCTTTTCTTTCTTTCCCAACAATCCATTTTTTTAAAATCGGATGCTTGGCATGTGAATACCGTAGATGTATTAGTATTGACTTTTTGAGGGTTGAAAAGGCATGTCGTTGCATATGGTATCAGAGTTTAGGTTGAGTGAATATCTAGGCTTTAGTGGGGTAGACTCATCAGAGATAGGGAAAGTGACACCCTAAAATGAGTCAAGTTTGTGTATATATAAGAGTGTGTATTTGTCAGTGTTATATAAATATTTTATATTGTGTTGATTTATTGGTTGAGTAGTTTATAAATTCTGGTCGATACAGAGGAAACAACTATATCGATACGGGTTTCTAAACACTCGAACATGGCAATTCGACATAGTATTGTTTTGAAATTTGGAAAATAAAATAATTTTACCTAATATTTTACATATAAATAAATAATTTTTAGAAGTTCATATAGAAATCTATGATGTGTTTATTTATTAAGGAATGATAATATTCAATTATTACCATTTATTGTTTGACTCGTTGTGCTCAACTAGTTTGTGAACATTTATTGTTGGATTAAATTGAAACGAACACCTTATGAGTCTAGTTTCACAATTTGACTATGGGGCATTTAGTGATAATGTGAGTTAAAATCTAATTTTAATCAAAGTTTTTTATTATAATCTAAACAACGAGATACATTAGTGAAATAATTGTGTAAAAGAAAGTGAATTAGATAAGTATAACTTATAAATATGCCTTATAAATAAAAAGGATTTAAACCAAGAATTTGAGAGTTTAAATCCCGATGTCTTTAGAAATTGTTCTTCAAAGTATTGAGAAAATAATAATAGTATTATTGGAAAGGTATATATGGATAGAAATATTTTAAAAGGAATTTTAAAAGAGATAAGAAAGCACTGAACTCGCTTCTATTGCTAGAAAATAATTCTGGTGATGATTGCAGTATCATCGACATTCATTTTCGAGTTTTTAAGTAAGAGATTGCTACCATAGTAATTGGTTATCGAGTTGTTTTGGTGAAACAATTTTATTTTGAATTCCAAAAAGTATGATTTAATACAGAAAGGAAATATGTACATTTATATCGTTATTTCAAATAGATTGGAAATAAAACCCAGGTGTTTAATTCTGAAGTTTTCTTTAAAAAATTGGGCTCGTATATCCTACGCATTAGGAAAGTTTGGTTTGTGCATCTCATTATGGATTGTTGTTTGGTAATATTTATTTATTGAAATGAAATGAAATTTTCGACGATTTTGGACGGGCGAAAACTTTTGAGTTAATTAAGAAATTAAAGCCAAATGTCTTGTGAAAACATAAGAAAATGAGTTTTTATAACTTATAAATTTGAGAAATTAGCGATTTAAACAAGTTTTAAATTTATGAACATTCTGGTTAAGAAAAACAAAATCAGAATTTATATATATGCTCTTAGGATGTAGAAGTGTTAAACAAATACAAACTTAAGTTTTAAAGGGATAATAAACATAAGCTGGGTTTATAGGATGTTTATAAACTTAAATGATGGTTTGGTGGAATTTAGAAAACCAAAGGGAATAAGTATATAAGTTATACGTAGGTCATTTTATTTGCAAAATGTCTGATATAGATTCGAGTACACGATTTTAAGGTGATTTACACCGATTCGAATAAGGATTTTTTACTTGATTCTTGATAGCGAGCACTTGATATGAAATTTTGATTTGATTCTGAAGTTTTAATCATAGTATATGGCCATGTAAGGAGAACAAAGGTTTCTAATCAAGGAATATGATTGGAGTCTCACTGGAGAAGTCGAGTGAGCGATATTAGTTTGAAAGTGAAATTCATGTGATCGAGCTAGTCATTGGATTTGATATTGCATATGGATAATTACGGGTTTTAAAATAGTTACAGGCTTTTTTCATTTTAAATGTAAGTTATTTGGTTGGATATCATTTGTAAGTGAGATGCAGGTTCATGGAAGCAAAGACTTGCTTGTTGCTTTTGGTTCATGATTAGAGTTGATTGCTAGACTAATAGGTACACATTTATTTTGTTGTTGATCGTTTTATTCCCCATCTATGGAAGACCACTTTTAGATTTTTGTTTTCTTTTGTTTGTTTGGGCTTGTTGTGGAAAGTTGTAGTTTTTTCGGATCGAGTCGTGCAAAGAAGGTGCTGTCGAAATTTTCTGTACCATATTGGATTCTAAAAGTTTAATAACTTGTCTTGAGAATAAGAGTTTTATAAGATTAAGAGTTCGAAGATATTTTCAACCTTCGGCAATTTCTGGGATGGAATTATTTTAGGGGGGAAAGAATGTAACAAACTGGAATTTTTCCATTTGATTTGGAATGTTTAATTAATTTTAAATATTGAAATAATTGGTTTTAAAGTTTAAAAAATTAAATTCCCAGGATTATTTAAATAATTAAATTAATTTAATATTTGAACAGTGATTTAAACAACTGGATTTTAAATTGATTATTAATTTAATGGATTTAATGATCTAACTTAACTCCTTTCTATTAATAAATAATAATGGTGAGTTCATTTTATAAATTTATTTCCAATAATAAATAATAAGAAAATCAACTGTTAATATAACGACTCGATTTTTAAGATATATTTTTATTTATTTGATTTTTCCATAATTTTTAGTTTTAAAATTATTTAAATTATCGTTTGATGATTTTTCAACAAACGATGGCATTTTTTTGATTTTACAGAATATGATAACCAGTCCATATTATTATTGATTTGGATTCATGCTGGTTTTCGTGTACGATCGTATTTTTGTTTTGTCATACGTAGCCCGTATGCGATCGAAATTCTATGCGACGACTTACCATAAATTTTATTTTAATTTAAACTACGACTTAGCTATTGAACACACTTGGTTTCTTTTCCTCTTACACTATTCCGTTCATCATTCATGTAAATTTGAAAAAAAAGAGAAAAATCAAACTTTAAAAATCAAGATCCCATTAAATACTACACTAAAAATTCCTTCTTTGATCTCGTTGAGCCTAGACCTTCGATTTGGTATGCGATCTAACGGGTTCGGTGGTGAATAAGGGGGAGCGACATTGAAGACGTGAGCATACAAAACTAGGCTTTGGGTTTTTCCAAGATTTAGGCGACGTGAGGCAAAATGGAGTTTTGATTTGGGTTTGTGGGGAGATGGAGCTCCGGCGGCCAGACAATGGTAGAGCGTGACCTTGGGGTGGTGGTTGTGACATGTTGTATGGCTAGGGGAGATTAGTAGGTTGTGATTTTATAGAGTGAGCCGGGCTTCGATTTGTGGTGATGGATGTGTAGAGCTTGGGGAAAGAAGACCATCAGTGGCGATAGAAGTTGATTTCATTGAGTGGTGATGTAGGAATCAACGACGGAAGTTGTAACATCCCGCCTTTTCGCACACTTTAAAACGACACACATGTCGATTCAAAGCATACGCAAGGGCGGATTGTTATGGGTAAATAAGAATAATAGAGAAGAAATAAAACAAAATAGAATCTCACAGCGGAAGGATAAAATATAATAATAAATATACAGTTCAAAACAGTTTACAAAATAGTTATTTCACTTATAAAATGAACATCAGAGTCACACATACCAATACAACAATGCAGCGGAATATAAAGAGTGTGTGGTGCAATACTATATATAAATGATGCTGAATCTTCGTCTTCGTCCTCCAAGCTAAATCTGCTATCCTGAAACGCTCGTACTGACCCGAGCGAATTTGAAAAGATAAAAACACTCGAGTCAGAGTAGAATATCTTATGTGAGTTAAATAAACAGAAATAAATATGAGTGCAGTAACTCAAGAGATGTTCGGGATTTACATCTCCTAAGGATCCGTTAAACTATTTACTATGTAGTATATTGCGCTATTATAATAGTGTCTATTTATAAAATAAACTTACTTTTTAATAGCGTTAAGGGGTTACCCATATAGCCCTTAACACGTAATAGTCCCAGTAGTCCATCCAATATCATAGTCCCTCCTGATCGGGAAGCCACTAGAGGATACCACACGGGCTACGGGAGAAAACCAAACTCGTACAAGGCGCGATAGGGTAGGTGACACGGCACAACTAGGCAATGCCAGGGTAGATATACCAATTGCTATCCAGGCTGATGGTAACGCGCAGCGCGCAGCTGCCGCCCACCTCGAACTAACTCCCCAAAATCAAAATATAGAAGTGGCCACTGAATCAATCCAAGTCAAAGTATAATATCGAAGAGGAGCGTCCGATCAGAGGAATGACCTCATTGGCCTGAGAATCGCTCCTGTTTTAGCCACCTTATGCCAACTCACGGGAGTTGGGTCCACGTATTTACCTTACAGGAAACGTCGCCACCACCTACTTCATTCTGGAACTCCACCGCGTACACGGTTAGTCAAAGTGGTTTTCGGTATCGACAGAGAGTATGTCCATATCCGATCCCGGTCTCTTTGCCAACCCATCGTTATTATAACACCGCGGTTATTTAAAACAGTTTATACTTTTAAAACCAGAATATAATCCATTTCAAAACCATAATATTACGATATCATTCCAAAACCCAAAACCATATTTTTACCACTTATCCCAAATATAATTCCTTTCCAATAATAAAAAGGCTTTAACTTCATAATATCTGAAAATCGAATATTTTCAAAGCTTAATATTTTTGGAAATCCATAATTTCAAACCATAACCTTTAAACTCAAATGGTTTGGATATTCAACGGTATGCGAATTAAAAAAGGTTTAACTTTACTGTGGCTTTATAAAGAAATAAATTACACGGCTTTCCAAATATTTCTTCTTTTAAAGTTAAACCAAAATCCAAAATATTACCTCAAGTCCCAAAACCATTTCAATTTTATATATATTTATATCCATTTTTGAGCATTAATGTTTCAACTAAAGTTGGATTTTTATCCTTTCAAAATCAATATTCTATTAATTAATCTTGACCATTCACATAAAATCCATAATTAATAAAACTTCAATTTCTAGTAAAATATATATATAAATTTTCCAATTCAAATTTTTACTAGAATATCCATTTCTATTTATTTTGGGAAAATCCAATTTCAAATATCATATCTTAAAATTTCCAACTTTACATTTAAACATAGGATATAAATTTACCAACTCCATTTTCTAAATTTCTTCCATTTCAATAAAGAAATTTATCCACCTTTTAAATTCCCAAAATTTAACTTCATAGGTATATAAATATGGAATAAAATATTTATACAATATAAAATTTAAGATTTATAAACCGTATTCAATCCAAACCATAGAAATCACATTAAAATAGTTATATATAGACCGCGGTGCCTGTATATAATTTTCTATCCTATGGTCAAGTGATACGGATATTTATCATTTCAATCCGCAATTTAAAAATAAAACTTTGCGGTTTTATCATTTCAAACCACAATCCCGAAAATGAAAAATGCATGCTAACTGGCAGTTAATGATATCCACATAAATCATCCATTCAACAACACATCCATCACCCAATTTCAACCATCAATCAATATTAATCACTATCAACCCATATCAAACAATAACAATATTAGTTCGATAATATGCAACGGGTAATAACTGTCAGTTTATTCAAATTAAATTTCAACTATTAATCTAACCATTTATATTTAGAGATAATTTATATAACTGTTAACTAGCATTTCATATGCAAACAAAATTCCTAACAGCAAATTAATACGCAATTAATCAATTTAATTAACAGCTAAATTCAATAAATGCAATTCAACAGATATGGATGAAATAACATGCCAAAAGCTCATAAATAAATTTCTATTCATTTCTAAAATTTATTTAACAAACATAAAAGCTTCTAGTAATTGTGAGTGGGTTAAAACACTCACCTTTGGGATTTAAATCGAATTTAAATTCGAATTAAACCCAAAAATTCGCCCGTCTCAGAATTCGTCCAAACCAGCGTCATCGGGTCCGGAATTAAATTATGATCCTAACAAAAAAAGTTTCGTGTGAATCCGACTTCGTATGAGAAAGTTATGGCGAAAAATGATAGTTGAATTCAAATTTAAAACTAACCAAAATGACACACAATAAATACCAAAATGAGCCACGTGACAAAACACACGTCTTCCTTGCGCAATGCTACAGAACGCGCCCAGCTCCTCTTCACGCGCGCATAGGAACAGAAACGAACCCAAAAAAAAAACGCCTTTGACCGCCTTTGACCAACTACCACCATCACCAGAGACCGCCTTAGACCATGCCGCTACCACCATCTCGAAGCCACCGCCGAGCCGCACCCAACCCACCAGGCGCGGACGCCCCAAACAACAGCCGCCGCCGCCTTTAAACCCTAATCGAATTAAAACTCCCAATCTGACCGTTGAATTTCCAAACAAATTACATAGATGTGCTCCCCATCGTCCATACTACAATACCCAGAAACAGAATTCCGATTAGACGAAGTTTTGTGCGACGATGATGAACGGTTTTGGGGCTGTTTGAATTTATTCTGGATGAACGACAGCTCCAATTGACAAACGAATTTCACCATGAGATTACGCGTATCGAATACTTCAACATATATTTTTTCTGGAATTTTCTGAAATTTTTTGAGTTTTGACTTTTGATTTTGAACTGTGGATAGATCTGGAATTGGATCTGAGATGTATGCATTTGGGGAAGAGAAAAGAGTGAAGAAATGAACGTACAGCAAATGAAAAAGAAAGGAGCTAGGGTTTATAGATGTATATTTATAGATAGGCTAGAGGTAGGGTAGTTAGACTGGATACGCGAACGTGCGTGACAAACCATGGTCCAAAAAGCCCGCTATGCCTCCGGAGTCGGATTTGTTAAAACTATATATCCAAATAGGTGTTTTAAAATATTCTGAACGCAATGGAAAAAGTTTCGTGACCAAATTCGATCGTATGAAGAAGTTATGCTAAAAAAACAAAATTTCAAATTGATTTCAAAATGCGTAAATTTCAAGGCGTTTCGAGTCCGTACGATCAAACGACAAGTCCGATCGCAACGAAACTTGAAACATTATTATAATTCACCGTTACGGATCCGATGAAACTGTTTTCGTCGAAATCCGAGTCCGTGACAAAAATGGCTATTTTTAATATTTATTAAATAAATTAAAATTAATCATAAAATCCAAATTTTCTTTCAACTTTAAATATTGGCCAAATTTCATTACTTATATAATCCAATCAATTCCAAATAATTTAGCAAGCTTGGATGTGAATTAAAATTTATAAGTATATAAATTTCGCAGTGTTAACCTCTGCGTTTTCTTATTATTCGGGAATTATAAATTTATTCTCACAAATTACCTAATCTTATACTTATACACTCTCATCTTAAACCAAATTAAATAAATAACTTGATTTCCATCTCAACTTACTTTTAATTGCAGTTAACCCTTTTCACCGTAATTAAAATTCCAAATTATAAATAAATTTTTATTCCCATTCCCTTAATTTTCTTAACTATTTATTTATTCAAATTTTCAATATTCAACATAAATAGTTTGGTTAAGTTCATTTATTTACCTTCTTCCTATGATTCACAGTTATGGATGTCAATATGATGAAGTTTACATTAGTTAAGATTTCACTCAATTGTTCTCTAAGTCAAATGTTTACAGCTTTCATTTAACTTTAATAACGTACTAATTTACGTTAAATTCCATTTTTAAATGAAGTAATTACCATTCGTTGAATCAAATACTCAATTCATAAATAAAGTCTTGTTTTCAAAAAGTTATATCACAAATGGTCAACTAAAATTTGAATAAGCTTTACTAAATTCTATGGTATTAAATGTTGCAATAAATCCAAATTGCCATGTCTTAAATCCAAATTACTAATTAAGTCTTGATTCCTTTATTATTCCTTTGGTTTTCAAATAAGTTTTTATGATGAATGTGAATTCAAATGAACAATGGAAACCCATTCCCATTTGATTTCACTATTCCATTAAATATCTTCATATTCCAGCTAAATCAACTAACGTATGAATTAGCTATTTCAATCTTCATTAAATTGCGGTTTTTATACAATAGAAATTAAATCCCATTAACATATAAATAAAGGTTGATATCCATCTATTTACATTATATCACACTTGTGCTTCTATTTAGCTTTGTATAAATGTATGAATGCGGAGTCTTGCCTATTAACGTATTAAATAAGCCTTAAAATCAATTAATGCCCCTCCTTAGTTTAACCTCTTTTTATCCGTATTTATTTTTAGAGTAACCCTTGGATTAAATTCCCAAATCACCAATTCAATTAATTATACCTTTCAATCCAAATGTAAATCTTCCACCTTTGAATTCTTATATTAAATGAATTTTATTCTAGGCAATAATTTTTACAAATGTTTACTGATTCCACATTTATAGGTTTCTTAAATTTTACTCCATCTAAATGTGACACATTTTTATTTCATTTCAAACCAATATATATATTCATTCCTATTCAATATATATATTCATTCCTATTCCTTTCATTTGGTTACTGCATTGAAATCTATTTATTAGCTAATACTACGTTACTATCATTAATTAAATTTTGGATTATATTCCAATTCCTATAACTAGGCCTTAAGTCACCATTTTACATAGTTTTAATTTAGCGTTTATTTAAATCTTCGTTTATCGTTTAGAATTTCTACTAAATTGAAATGCACAACTTATGAACTTTAACCAATTTAGTCCACCTAATAAATTTTTCAAATGTTTGTGTGTATGTAATCCAATTCAGTTATTGTTACATTAATACCATTAAACCAACAAATTAAGACTTATAACTACAACACAACTTTCAGTTATTTTCAAATCTATGTCATATAACCTTTTAAATCTCTACCTGTAATTACAGTTACTATCTAACTCCTACATTCATCCTTTTAAAATCCTAAGACTTTAATTTTATACTGGATTAAATTAGCAAACATATAAATTAAATTTATAAAAATATCATAAATTTATCAGGTCGTTACAATCTCCCCCACTCAAAACTTTTCGTCCCCGAAAAGGAAAAAAGAAGGGAGAAGGAAGAATAAACAGTACTTTTTATTTCAATTTTTAATTTATAAACAATATTTTCCTGGATTAATCCTCCTAAATGAAATATTCCTGTTTTATAATCATTATATCCTTTAATACTTGAGTTATTAAAGTTGGAAAAATATTTTAACAAAATTCTAAGTCCAAAATTTTCGAAATTTTTTGGCAGAGTCTCCTTTGTACGGAGGGACTCTGGAGAAAATATAATATCCAAATATACAAGTATATTACATATATAATCAAGATATTATATCCCAACACGGGAAAAATATATAAAATAGCGCTTTAAACGTAATCCGAAAACGTACCTATTTGTCGGGCAATATACGCTTATTATTTTGGAACCAAAAGCAGTAGCAGTTGCTTCCAACACCTGTATTCACTTATAAAATCTAAAAGGTTAAATATTTATTTTACAGTGAATGTTTAGGTGGATTCAATCATTCATATCCAATCAAATGCAACAACCATAGATTTTAGCAAACAGCACACACCACAACAAACAATCATTAAATCAAACAAATAATTAGTTGTTCGGCTCAAATTCTGAAGTTGTACGAATGAAGAATAACTATCAAGTGCATCCGTTGCTCAACAGCCTTAGATGGAACAAAGATAGATTATTTGTTCATCCAACAACTCCACCATTCCTTACCCAACAATCATACATCAAACAATTCAAACCAACACCAAAATAGCTGATTATACATTCATTTCATAATTCAGTGTTTTGATTTTCTTCCCTTTATTTATGGAGGGATTTCTTTATTTCTTACAAGTTTTATTTCCCAATTATCACCAAATTCATTATATTTGTATTTCCTTTTTATTACTTAAGTTTCCTTTTATTACTTAAGTCTATAAAATGAATTCTCATTAATAACAACAAATATTTTGAATATCTTCTCTTGTAAGGTTTCCCTTAAATTCTTAATCTGCTAACATTCATTCTTATAAGTGGAAGTTTTTTTATTTATCCATTAACTATTAATTGTAGACATTTCAATTTTTCCTACTTTCCATTATATTGGAATAGGGGAGATTAAAACATACTTAAGTGACTAATCATATAATAAATTCTTATTTTGAATTTCATGTTATATACTCAGGTTCATATCATCTATTAATAATTCTCAACTTTATTTTCCATAAAATTTCAATTATAACCTAAGTTTATACCATTAAATTCTTATTATAACAGTAGTTTATTGAATACTTCATTTTTCCTAAATTCCTACTTGTAAAACATTCAATTCTAGTTTCTGATTTAACATTTCAACTTTTATATTTGGGTAAGTTATTTATGTTAAAGAAATGCAATTGAACTTATACAAGTTAAATCTCCATTCTTTAATTAAATTTAATGTTTATCCATATTACTCTTTTATCTCATATGTTAAAAATTTCAAATTTCTCTTTATAATATTGCATTAATTCTCTTACTTAAATTAGAGGTTTCAACTTATTAATTACTTATCTTTTTATTCAACTAAAATAATTTAAACAATTAATTAATGGAAATTTAAGAATTAAATACCGGGTTAAATTTCAAATATTTCAAAATAATAGATAAATAAGTTCTTACAACTCAATATCTCTAATTATATTTAGAACAATAAAAGAAAAATTTTAGAAAATTTCAAAATAAATCTGCAGTAGAATTTACTACAGTGGCCTTTCCCCTTTTGAAACTCGAAAATGAAAGTCGATGATGCGGCCGTCATCACCGAATTTATTTTCCAGCGACGGAGAGAAAAGTACAGAATTTATTTCTCCAAAATCTTCTTTTAAAACAATTTTCCCGAATTTAAAATGGAATATTCATATCGGAAAATATATATATGACAATATTATCATACTTCCAAATTATACTTTTTATATAAGAAATTCCTTATAAACCAAATCATTACTTTTCATAAATTCTTTGAAAGCACATTTCAAAAATCCCGGACTTAAGTTCTAAAATCTCCAATTTGGTTTATTATAATTTCACTTAGCTTCAATTATTATAAATATGTTTATTGCCTAACATCCAATCTATAGCAACCAAATATATATATATATATCTTTATAAAATATTTTTATATATAGAAAATATAATAGGCAAAATTATTTCATTCACCTATATTAAAACAAATATTATGTCGGTCTGTCCTATTAAGTGTTTAGAAATCCCTATTAATGACATAGCGTCCCATGCATCAACCAGAATTTATAAATACAAAGCGGAACAGATTAACACAATATTAAAACCCTTTTATTAATACTAACAAGTACGCTCTCTCATATATGTACACTCAGTGACTCCCATAGGATATTTCTACCCTATTAACAAAGAGTCAAACCCTACAAAGCCAAGGTTTATCGCTAAACCAAAGCTCTGATACCAAATGTAACATCCCGCCTTTTCGCACACTTTAAAACGACACACATGTCGATTCAAAGCATACGCAAGGGCGGATTGTTATGGGTAAATAAGAATAATAGAGAAGAAATAAAACAAAATAGAATCTCACAGCGGAAGGATAAAATATAATAATAAATATACAGTTCAAAACAGTTTACAAAATAGTTATTTCACTTATAAAATGAACATCAGAGTCACACATACCAATACAACAATGCAGCGGAATATAAAGAGTGTGTGGTGCAATACTATATATAAATGATGCTGAATCTTCGTCTTCGTCCTCCAAGCTAAATCTGCTATCCTGAAACGCTCGTACTGACCCGAGCGAATTTGAAAAGATAAAAACACTCGAGTCAGACTAGAATATCTTATGTGAGTTAAATAAACAGAAATAAATATGAGTGCAGTAACTCAAGAGATGTTCGGGATTTACATCTCCTAAGGATCCGTTAAACTATTTACTATGTAGTATATTGCGCTATTATAATAGTGTCTATTTATAAAATAAACTTACTTTTTAATAGCGTTAAGGGGTTACCCATATAGCCCTTAACACGTAATAGTCCCAGTAGTCCATCCAATATCATAGTCCCTCCTGATCGGGAAGCCACTAGAGGATACCACACGGGCTACGGGAGAAAACCAAACTCGTACAAGGCGCGATAGGGTAGGTGACACGGCACAACTAGGCAATGCCAGGGTAGATATACCAATTGCTATCCAGGCTGATGGTAACGCGCAGCGCGCAGCTGCCGCCCACCTCGAACTAACTCCCCAAAATCAAAATATAGAAGTGGCCACTGAATCAATCCAAGTCAAAGTATAATATCGAAGAGGAGCGTCCGATCAGAGGAATGACCTCATTGGCCTGAGAATCGCTCCTGTTTTAGCCACCTTATGCCAACTCACGGGAGTTGGGTCCACGTATTTACCTTACAGGAAACGTCGCCACCACCTACTTCATTCTGGAACTCCACCGCGTACACGGTTAGTCAAAGTGGTTTTCGGTATCGACAGAGAGTATGTCCATATCCGATCCCGGTCTCTTTGCCAACCCATCGTTATTATAACACCGCGGTTATTTAAAACAGTTTATACTTTTAAAACCAGAATATAATCCATTTCAAAACCATAATATTACGATATCATTCCAAAACCCAAAACCATATTTTTACCACTTATCCCAAATATAATTCCTTTCCAATAATAAAAAGGCTTTAACTTCATAATATCTGAAAATCGAATATTTTCAAAGCTTAATATTTTTGGAAATCCATAATTTCAAACCATAACCTTTAAACTCAAATGGTTTGGATATTCAACGGTATGCGAATTAAAAAAGGTTTAACTTTACTGTGGCTTTATAAAGAAATAAATTACACGGCTTTCCAAATATTTCTTCTTTTAAAGTTAAACCAAAATCCAAAATATTACCTCAAGTCCCAAAACCATTTCAATTTTATATATATTTATATCCATTTTTGAGCATTAATGTTTCAACTAAAGTTGGATTTTTATCCTTTCAAAATCAATATTCTATTAATTAATCTTGACCATTCACATAAAATCCATAATTAATAAAACTTCAATTTCTAGTAAAATATATATATAAATTTTCCAATTCAAATTTTTACTAGAATATCCATTTCTATTTATTTTGGGAAAATCCAATTTCAAATATCATATCTTAAAATTTCCAACTTTACATTTAAACATAGGATATAAATTTACCAACTCCATTTTCTAAATTTCTTCCATTTCAATAAAGAAATTTATCCACCTTTTAAATTCCCAAAATTTAACTTCATAGGTATATAAATATGGAATAAAATATTTATACAATATAAAATTTAAGATTTATAAACCGTATTCAATCCAAACCATAGAAATCACATTAAAATAGTTATATATAGACCGCGGTGCCTGTATATAATTTTCTATCCTATGGTCAAGTGATACGGATATTTATCATTTCAATCCGCAATTTAAAAATAAAACTTTGCGGTTTTATCATTTCAAACCACAATCCCGAAAATGAAAAATGCATGCTAACTGGCAGTTAATGATATCCACATAAATCATCCATTCAACAACACATCCATCACCCAATTTCAACCATCAATCAATATCAATCACTATCAACCCATATCAAACAATAACAATATTAGTTCGATAATATGCAACGGGTAATAACTGTCAGTTTATTCAAATTAAATTTCAACTATTAATCTAACCATTTATATTTAGAGATAATTTATATAACTGTTAACTAGCATTTCATATGCAAACAAAATTCCTAACAGCAAATTAATACGCAATTAATCAATTTAATTAACAGCTAAATTCAATAAATGCAATTCAACAGATATGGATGAAATAACATGCCAAAAGCTCATAAATAAATTTCTATTCATTTCTAAAATTTATTTAACAAACATAAAAGCTTCTAGTAATTGTGAGTGGGTTAAAACACTCACCTTTGGGATTTAAATCGAATTTAAATTCGAATTAAACCCAAAAATTCGCCCGTCTCAGAATTCGTCCAAACCAGCGTCATCGGGTCCGGAATTAAATTATGATCCTAACAAAAAAAGTTTCGTGTGAATCCGACTTCGTATGAGAAAGTTATGGCGAAAAATGATAGTTGAATTCAAATTTAAAACTAACCAAAATGACACACAATAAATACCAAAATGAGCCACGTGACAAAACACACGTCTTCCTTGCGCAATGCTACAGAACGCGCCCAGCTCCTCTTCACGCGCGCATAGGAACAGAAACGAACCCAAAAAAAAAACGCCTTTGACCGCCTTTGACCAACTACCACCATCACCAGAGACCGCCTTAGACCATGCCGCTACCACCATCTCGAAGCCACCGCCGAGCCGCACCCAACCCACCAGGCGCGGACGCCCCAAACAACAGCCGCCGCCGCCTTTAAACCCTAATCGAATTAAAACTCCCAATCTGACCGTTGAATTTCCAAACAAATTACATAGATGTGCTCCCCATCGTCCATACTACAATACCCAGAAACAGAATTCCGATTAGACGAAGTTTTGTGCGACGATGATGAACGGTTTTGGGGCTGTTTGAATTTATTCTGGATGAACGACAGCTCCAATTGACAAACGAATTTCACCATGAGATTACGCGTATCGAATACTTCAACATATATTTTTTCTGGAATTTTCTGAAATTTTTTGAGTTTTGACTTTTGATTTTGAACTGTGGATAGATCTGGAATTGGATCTGAGATGTATGCATTTGGGGAAGAGAAAAGAGTGAAGAAATGAACGTACAGCAAATGAAAAAGAAAGGAGCTAGGGTTTATAGATGTATATTTATAGATAGGCTAGAGGTAGGGTAGTTAGACTGGATACGCGAACGTGCGTGACAAACCATGGTCCAAAAAGCCCGCTATGCCTCCGGAGTCGGATTTGTTAAAACTATATATCCAAATAGGTGTTTTAAAATATTCTGAACGCAATGGAAAAAGTTTCGTGACCAAATTCGATCGTATGAAGAAGTTATGCTAAAAAAACAAAATTTCAAATTGATTTCAAAATGCGTAAATTTCAAGGCGTTTCGAGTCCGTACGATCAAACGACAAGTCCGATCGCAACGAAACTTGAAACATTATTATAATTCACCGTTACGGATCCGATGAAACTGTTTTCGTCGAAATCCGAGTCCGTGACAAAAATGGCTATTTTTAATATTTATTAAATAAATTAAAATTAATCATAAAATCCAAATTTTCTTTCAACTTTAAATATTGGCCAAATTTCATTACTTATATAATCCAATCAATTCCAAATAATTTAGCAAGCTTGGATGTGAATTAAAATTTATAAGTATATAAATTTCGCAGTGTTAACCTCTGCGTTTTCTTATTATTCGGGAATTATAAATTTATTCTCACAAATTACCTAATCTTATACTTATACACTCTCATCTTAAACCAAATTAAATAAATAACTTGATTTCCATCTCAACTTACTTTTAATTGCAGTTAACCCTTTTCACCGTAATTAAAATTCCAAATTATAAATAAATTTTTATTCCCATTCCCTTAATTTTCTTAACTATTTATTTATTCAAATTTTCAATATTCAACATAAATAGTTTGGTTAAGTTCATTTATTTACCTTCTTCCTATGATTCACAGTTATGGATGTCAATATGATGAAGTTTACATTAGTTAAGATTTCACTCAATTGTTCTCTAAGTCAAATGTTTACAGCTTTCATTTAACTTTAATAACGTACTAATTTACGTTAAATTCCATTTTTAAATGAAGTAATTACCATTCGTTGAATCAAATACTCAATTCATAAATAAAGTCTTGTTTTCAAAAAGTTATATCACAAATGGTCAACTAAAATTTGAATAAGCTTTACTAAATTCTATGGTATTAAATGTTGCAATAAATCCAAATTGCCATGTCTTAAATCCAAATTACTAATTAAGTCTTGATTCCTTTATTATTCCTTTGGTTTTCAAATAAGTTTTTATGATGAATGTGAATTCAAATGAACAATGGAAACCCATTCCCATTTGATTTCACTATTCCATTAAATATCTTCATATTCCAGCTAAATCAACTAACGTATGAATTAGCTATTTCAATCTTCATTAAATTGCGGTTTTTATACAATAGAAATTAAATCCCATTAACATATAAATAAAGGTTGATATCCATCTATTTACATTATATCACACTTGTGCTTCTATTTAGCTTTGTATAAATGTATGAATGCGGAGTCTTGCCTATTAACGTATTAAATAAGCCTTAAAATCAATTAATGCCCCTCCTTAGTTTAACCTCTTTTTATCCGTATTTATTTTTAGAGTAACCCTTGGATTAAATTCCCAAATCACCAATTCAATTAATTATACCTTTCAATCCAAATGTAAATCTTCCACCTTTGAATTCTTATATTAAATGAATTTTATTCTAGGCAATAATTTTTACAAATGTTTACTGATTCCACATTTATAGGTTTCTTAAATTTTACTCCATCTAAATGTGACACATTTTTATTTCATTTCAAACCAATATATATATTCATTCCTATTCAATATATATATTCATTCCTATTCCTTTCATTTGGTTACTGCATTGAAATCTATTTATTAGCTAATACTACGTTACTATCATTAATTAAATTTTGGATTATATTCCAATTCCTATAACTAGGCCTTAAGTCACCATTTTACATAGTTTTAATTTAGCGTTTATTTAAATCTTCGTTTATCGTTTAGAATTTCTACTAAATTGAAATGCACAACTTATGAACTTTAACCAATTTAGTCCACCTAATAAATTTTTCAAATGTTTGTGTGTATGTAATCCAATTCAGTTATTGTTACATTAATACCATTAAACCAACAAATTAAGACTTATAACTACAACACAACTTTCAGTTATTTTCAAATCTATGTCATATAACCTTTTAAATCTCTACCTGTAATTACAGTTACTATCTAACTCCTACATTCATCCTTTTAAAATCCTAAGACTTTAATTTTATACTGGATTAAATTAGCAAACATATAAATTAAATTTATAAAAATATCATAAATTTATCAGGTCGTTACAATCTCCCCCACTCAAAACTTTTCGTCCCCGAAAAGGAAAAAAGAAGGGAGAAGGAAGAATAAACAGTACTTTTTATTTCAATTTTTAATTTATAAACAATATTTTCCTGGATTAATCCTCCTAAATGAAATATTCCTGTTTTATAATCATTATATCCTTTAATACTTGAGTTATTAAAGTTGGAAAAATATTTTAACAAAATTCTAAGTCCAAAATTTTCGAAATTTTTTGGCAGAGTCTCCTTTGTACGGAGGGACTCTGGAGAAAATATAATATCCAAATATACAAGTATATTACATATATAATCAAGATATTATATCCCAACACGGGAAAAATATATAAAATAGCGCTTTAAACGTAATCCGAAAACGTACCTATTTGTCGGGCAATATACGCTTATTATTTTGGAACCAAAAGCAGTAGCAGTTGCTTCCAACACCTGTATTCACTTATAAAATCTAAAAGGTTAAATATTTATTTTACAGTGAATGTTTAGGTGGATTCAATCATTCATATCCAATCAAATGCAACAACCATAGATTTTAGCAAACAGCACACACCACAACAAACAATCATTAAATCAAACAAATAATTAGTTGTTCGGCTCAAATTCTGAAGTTGTACGAATGAAGAATAACTATCAAGTGCATCCGTTGCTCAACAGCCTTAGATGGAACAAAGATAGATTATTTGTTCATCCAACAACTCCACCATTCCTTACCCAACAATCATACATCAAACAATTCAAACCAACACCAAAATAGCTGATTATACATTCATTTCATAATTCAGTGTTTTGATTTTCTTCCCTTTATTTATGGAGGGATTTCTTTATTTCTTACAAGTTTTATTTCCCAATTATCACCAAATTCATTATATTTGTATTTCCTTTTTATTACTTAAGTTTCCTTTTATTACTTAAGTCTATAAAATGAATTCTCATTAATAACAACAAATATTTTGAATATCTTCTCTTGTAAGGTTTCCCTTAAATTCTTAATCTGCTAACATTCATTCTTATAAGTGGAAGTTTTTTTATTTATCCATTAACTATTAATTGTAGACATTTCAATTTTTCCTACTTTCCATTATATTGGAATAGGGGAGATTAAAACATACTTAAGTGACTAATCATATAATAAATTCTTATTTTGAATTTCATGTTATATACTCAGGTTCATATCATCTATTAATAATTCTCAACTTTATTTTCCATAAAATTTCAATTATAACCTAAGTTTATACCATTAAATTCTTATTATAACAGTAGTTTATTGAATACTTCATTTTTCCTAAATTCCTACTTGTAAAACATTCAATTCTAGTTTCTGATTTAACATTTCAACTTTTATATTTGGGTAAGTTATTTATGTTAAAGAAATGCAATTGAACTTATACAAGTTAAATCTCCATTCTTTAATTAAATTTAATGTTTATCCATATTACTCTTTTATCTCATATGTTAAAAATTTCAAATTTCTCTTTATAATATTGCATTAATTCTCTTACTTAAATTAGAGGTTTCAACTTATTAATTACTTATCTTTTTATTCAACTAAAATAATTTAAACAATTAATTAATGGAAATTTAAGAATTAAATACCGGGTTAAATTTCAAATATTTCAAAATAATAGATAAATAAGTTCTTACAACTCAATATCTCTAATTATATTTAGAACAATAAAAGAAAAATTTTAGAAAATTTCAAAATAAATCTGCAGTAGAATTTACTACAGTGGCCTTTCCCCTTTTGAAACTCGAAAATGAAAGTCGATGATGCGGCCGTCATCACCGAATTTATTTTCCAGCGACGGAGAGAAAAGTACAGAATTTATTTCTCCAAAATCTTCTTTTAAAACAATTTTCCCGAATTTAAAATGGAATATTCATATCGGAAAATATATATATGACAATATTATCATACTTCCAAATTATACTTTTTATATAAGAAATTCCTTATAAACCAAATCATTACTTTTCATAAATTCTTTGAAAGCACATTTCAAAAATCCCGGACTTAAGTTCTAAAATCTCCAATTTGGTTTATTATAATTTCACTTAGCTTCAATTATTATAAATATGTTTATTGCCTAACATCCAATCTATAGCAACCAAATATATATATATATATCTTTATAAAATATTTTTATATATAGAAAATATAATAGGCAAAATTATTTCATTCACCTATATTAAAACAAATATTATGTCGGTCTGTCCTATTAAGTGTTTAGAAATCCCTATTAATGACATAGCGTCCCATGCATCAACCAGAATTTATAAATACAAAGCGGAACAGATTAACACAATATTAAAACCCTTTTATTAATACTAACAAGTACGCTCTCTCATATATGTACACTCAGTGACTCCCATAGGATATTTCTACCCTATTAACAAAGAGTCAAACCCTACAAAGCCAAGGTTTATCGCTAAACCAAAGCTCTGATACCAAATGTAACATCCCGCCTTTTCGCACACTTTAAAACGACACACATGTCGATTCAAAGCATACGCAAGGGCGGATTGTTATGGGTAAATAAGAATAATAGAGAAGAAATAAAACAAAATAGAATCTCACAGCGGAAGGATAAAATATAATAATAAATATACAGTTCAAAACAGTTTACAAAATAGTTATTTCACTTATAAAATGAACATCAGAGTCACACATACCAATACAACAATGCAGCGGAATATAAAGAGTGTGTGGTGCAATACTATATATAAATGATGCTGAATCTTCGTCTTCGTCCTCCAAGCTAAATCTGCTATCCTGAAACGCTCGTACTGACCCGAGCGAATTTGAAAAGATAAAAACACTCGAGTCAGACTAGAATATCTTATGTGAGTTAAATAAACAGAAATAAATATGAGTGCAGTAACTCAAGAGATGTTCGGGATTTACATCTCCTAAGGATCCGTTAAACTATTTACTATGTAGTATATTGCGCTATTATAATAGTGTCTATTTATAAAATAAACTTACTTTTTAATAGCGTTAAGGGGTTACCCATATAGCCCTTAACACGTAATAGTCCCAGTAGTCCATCCAATATCATAGTCCCTCCTGATCGGGAAGCCACTAGAGGATACCACACGGGCTACGGGAGAAAACCAAACTCGTACAAGGCGCGATAGGGTAGGTGACACGGCACAACTAGGCAATGCCAGGGTAGATATACCAATTGCTATCCAGGCTGATGGTAACGCGCAGCGCGCAGCTGCCGCCCACCTCGAACTAACTCCCCAAAATCAAAATATAGAAGTGGCCACTGAATCAATCCAAGTCAAAGTATAATATCGAAGAGGAGCGTCCGATCAGAGGAATGACCTCATTGGCCTGAGAATCGCTCCTGTTTTAGCCACCTTATGCCAACTCACGGGAGTTGGGTCCACGTATTTACCTTACAGGAAACGTCGCCACCACCTACTTCATTCTGGAACTCCACCGCGTACACGGTTAGTCAAAGTGGTTTTCGGTATCGACAGAGAGTATGTCCATATCCGATCCCGGTCTCTTTGCCAACCCATCGTTATTATAACACCGCGGTTATTTAAAACAGTTTATACTTTTAAAACCAGAATATAATCCATTTCAAAACCATAATATTACGATATCATTCCAAAACCCAAAACCATATTTTTACCACTTATCCCAAATATAATTCCTTTCCAATAATAAAAAGGCTTTAACTTCATAATATCTGAAAATCGAATATTTTCAAAGCTTAATATTTTTGGAAATCCATAATTTCAAACCATAACCTTTAAACTCAAATGGTTTGGATATTCAACGGTATGCGAATTAAAAAAGGTTTAACTTTACTGTGGCTTTATAAAGAAATAAATTACACGGCTTTCCAAATATTTCTTCTTTTAAAGTTAAACCAAAATCCAAAATATTACCTCAAGTCCCAAAACCATTTCAATTTTATATATATTTATATCCATTTTTGAGCATTAATGTTTCAACTAAAGTTGGATTTTTATCCTTTCAAAATCAATATTCTATTAATTAATCTTGACCATTCACATAAAATCCATAATTAATAAAACTTCAATTTCTAGTAAAATATATATATAAATTTTCCAATTCAAATTTTTACTAGAATATCCATTTCTATTTATTTTGGGAAAATCCAATTTCAAATATCATATCTTAAAATTTCCAACTTTACATTTAAACATAGGATATAAATTTACCAACTCCATTTTCTAAATTTCTTCCATTTCAATAAAGAAATTTATCCACCTTTTAAATTCCCAAAATTTAACTTCATAGGTATATAAATATGGAATAAAATATTTATACAATATAAAATTTAAGATTTATAAACCGTATTCAATCCAAACCATAGAAATCACATTAAAATAGTTATATATAGACCGCGGTGCCTGTATATAATTTTCTATCCTATGGTCAAGTGATACGGATATTTATCATTTCAATCCGCAATTTAAAAATAAAACTTTGCGGTTTTATCATTTCAAACCACAATCCCGAAAATGAAAAATGCATGCTAACTGGCAGTTAATGATATCCACATAAATCATCCATTCAACAACACATCCATCACCCAATTTCAACCATCAATCAATATCAATCACTATCAACCCATATCAAACAATAACAATATTAGTTCGATAATATGCAACGGGTAATAACTGTCAGTTTATTCAAATTAAATTTCAACTATTAATCTAACCATTTATATTTAGAGATAATTTATATAACTGTTAACTAGCATTTCATATGCAAACAAAATTCCTAACAGCAAATTAATACGCAATTAATCAATTTAATTAACAGCTAAATTCAATAAATGCAATTCAACAGATATGGATGAAATAACATGCCAAAAGCTCATAAATAAATTTCTATTCATTTCTAAAATTTATTTAACAAACATAAAAGCTTCTAGTAATTGTGAGTGGGTTAAAACACTCACCTTTGGGATTTAAATCGAATTTAAATTCGAATTAAACCCAAAAATTCGCCCGTCTCAGAATTCGTCCAAACCAGCGTCATCGGGTCCGGAATTAAATTATGATCCTAACAAAAAAAGTTTCGTGTGAATCCGACTTCGTATGAGAAAGTTATGGAGAAAAATGATAGTTGAATTCAAATTTAAAACTAACCAAAATGACACACAATAAATACCAAAATGAGCCACGTGACAAAACACACGTCTTCCTTGCGCAATGCTACAGAACGCGCCCAGCTCCTCTTCACGCGCGCATAGGAACAGAAACGAACCCAAAAAAAAAACGCCTTTGACCGCCTTTGACCAACTACCACCATCACCAGAGACCGCCTTAGACCATGCCGCTACCACCATCTCGAAGCCACCGCCGAGCCGCACCCAACCCACCAGGCGCGGACGCCCCAAACAACAGCCGCCGCCGCCTTTAAACCCTAATCGAATTAAAACTCCCAATCTGACCGTTGAATTTCCAAACAAATTACATAGATGTGCTCCCCATCGTCCATACTACAATACCCAGAAACAGAATTCCGATTAGACGAAGTTTTGTGCGACGATGATGAACGGTTTTGGGGCTGTTTGAATTTATTCTGGATGAACGACAGCTCCAATTGACAAACGAATTTCACCATGAGATTACGCGTATCGAATACTTCAACATATATTTTTTCTGGAATTTTCTGAAATTTTTTGAGTTTTGACTTTTGATTTTGAACTGTGGATAGATCTGGAATTGGATCTGAGATGTATGCATTTGGGGAAGAGAAAAGAGTGAAGAAATGAACGTACAGCAAATGAAAAAGAAAGGAGCTAGGGTTTATAGATGTATATTTATAGATAGGCTAGAGGTAGGGTAGCTAGACTGGATACGCGAACGTGCGTGACAAACCATGGTCCAAAAAGCCCGCTATGCCTCCGGAGTCGGATTTGTTAAAACTATATATCCAAATAGGTGTTTTAAAATATTCTGAACGCAATGGAAAAAGTTTCGTGACCAAATTCGATCGTATGAAGAAGTTATGCTAAAAAAACAAAATTTCAAATTGATTTCAAAATGCGTAAATTTCAAGGCGTTTCGAGTCCGTACGATCAAACGACAAGTCCGATCGCAACGAAACTTGAAACATTATTATAATTCACCGTTACGGATCCGATGAAACTGTTTTCGTCGAAATCTGAGTCCGTGACAAAAATGGCTATTTTTAATATTTATTAAATAAATTAAAATTAATCATAAAATCCAAATTTTCTTTCAACTTTAAATATTGGCCAAATTTCATTACTTATATAATCCAATCAATTCCAAATAATTTAGCAAGCTTGGATGTGAATTAAAATTTATAAGTATATAAATTTCGCAGTGTTAACCTCTGCGTTTTCTTATTATTCGGGAATTATAAATTTATTCTCACAAATTACCTAATCTTATACTTATACACTCTCATCTTAAACCAAATTAAATAAATAACTTGATTTCCATCTCAACTTACTTTTAATTGCAGTTAACCCTTTTCACCGTAATTAAAATTCCAAATTATAAATAAATTTTTATTCCCATTCCCTTAATTTTCTTAACTATTTATTTATTCAAATTTTCAATATTCAACATAAATAGTTTGGTTAAGTTCATTTATTTACCTTCTTCCTATGATTCACAGTTATGGATGTCAATATGATGAAGTTTACATTAGTTAAGATTTCACTCAATTGTTCTCTAAGTCAAATGTTTACAGCTTTCATTTAACTTTAATAACGTACTAATTTACGTTAAATTCCATTTTTAAATGAAGTAATTACCATTCGTTGAATCAAATACTCAATTCATAAATAAAGTCTTGTTTTCAAAAAGTTATATCACAAATGGTCAACTAAAATTTGAATAAGCTTTACTAAATTCTATGGTATTAAATGTTGCAATAAATCCAAATTGCCATGTCTTAAATCCAAATTACTAATTAAATCTTGATTCCTTTATTATTCCTTTGGTTTTCAAATAAGTTTTTATGATGAATGTGAATTCAAATGAACAATGGAAACCCATTCCCATTTGATTTCACTATTCCATTAAATATCTTCATATTCCAGCTAAATCAACTAACGTATGAATTAGCTATTTCAATCTTCATTAAATTGCGGTTTTTATACAATAGAAATTAAATCCCATTAACATATAAATAAAGGTTGATATCCATCTATTTACATTATATCACACTTGTGCTTCTATTTAGCTTTGTATAAATGTATGAATGCGGAGTCTTGCCTATTAACGTATTAAATAAGCCTTAAAATCAATTAATGCCCCTCCTTAGTTTAACCTCTTTTTATCCGTATTTATTTTTAGAGTAACCCTTGGATTAAATTCCCAAATCACCAATTCAATTAATTATACCTTTCAATCCAAATGTAAATCTTCCACCTTTGAATTCTTATATTAAATGAATTTTATTCTAGGCAATAATTTTTACAAATGTTTACTGATTCCACATTTATAGGTTTCTTAAATTTTACTCCATCTAAATGTGACACATTTTTATTTCATTTCAAACCAATATATATATTCATTCCTATTCAATATATATATTCATTCCTATTCCTTTCATTTGGTTACTGCATTGAAATCTATTTATTAGCTAATACTACGTTACTATCATTAATTAAATTTTGGATTATATTCCAATTCCTATAACTAGGCCTTAAGTCACCATTTTACATAGTTTTAATTTAGCGTTTATTTAAATCTTCGTTTATCGTCTAGAATTTCTACTAAATTGAAATGCACAACTTATGAACTTTAACCAATTTAGTCCACCTAATAAATTTTTCAAATGTTTGTGTGTATGTAATCCAATTCAGTTATTGTTACATTAATACCATTAAACCAACAAATTAAGACTTATAACTACAACACAACTTTCAGTTATTTTCAAATCTATGTCATATAACCTTTTAAATCTCTACCTGTAATTACAGTTACTATCTAACTCCTACATTCATCCTTTTAAAATCCTAAGACTTTAATTTTATACTGGATTAAATTAGCAAACATATAAATTAAATTTATAAAAATATCATAAATTTATCAGGTCGTTACAGAAGTGCACGACAAGGTGGGTATTGCTTCAGGTTGACATGGGAAGATGGTTTGGGGGAGAGAGGATTAAAGTTAATAATTAAGGTTTAAATATGTAATTAGTGAGTTAATTAATTTATATTAAATTCAATAACTTATAAAATGTAGAACTCTCTCATACGAGGTCCAATCGAGATAAGACCTTTTGCATTGAACTTGCAATGGTGTTAGCTACGCAGTAGAGTTGATTTTGTTGAATTTGGAGCAAGTGAAATTTTGAGCTAAAATCGGGCGTCGTTCGATTTTAGTTCAAAATTGGAATGCCTAAGCGTCTGTTGGAATCTCGATGAGTTACTTACCTTTTTGGATAATCAATATGCTATATAGTAGATAAAATTTACTGTTTATGTTTGGATGAATTATTAGTTGGTTTGGATAAATATCTGCTTTTGAAAGCGAATGATATTTAAAATGAAATACAGGGAAATTTATAGCGAAATCAAGATTTCTCAACATTGGGATTATTAATTTCCTGTTATATACCTATTGACTTTATTTTAGATATATACCTATTATATAGATTGTTAAATGTCAAAAATTTGATAGTTTGACCATATTGGATGTGATACTAGCATATGTTAAAAGTTGAACCTATTTAGAGGAAATGTAGAAATAACATCGGTTAAGTGCTATAGTAACTACTGGCCTCGATAAAATATTTTGAAAAATATTATTAATTGCTTTCGATTTGGAAATGGTTTTTGGAAAAATGATTTTTAATCCGACCTTTTTGATTTTTATAATATTTTATTCAAATTTAATTTTCATACTTCCCCATTTTACTTTAATTCTTTTACTTTTTTCTAATGTATGTATATTTTTAATGTTATAAGATTATTTTGGAAAGTATTTATTTCATAGAAAAGTTATTTTAATAATAACTGTTTATTTTAAAGGAAATAAAAGGGGTTATCTTTTACTTTAAAGAAATTTTGTGTTTGAAAGAAGACTGAAATATTTTGGAATAAATATTTGTTTAACATTTTATACAAAAATGTTGTGACAAAAGAGCAGATTTACAAATGATATTTTATAAATTAAGGAGAGATTTGTAAGCAGTTTTTATAAATATTAAACAGGTTTATAAATGGTATTTTATAAAAAGAGAATATCATCATTTGATAGAATGGAGGAATAAATCACAGTTGTGAATTTATTGTAATACATGAAATGATCTTGTTTTGGGAAGTATATGAGACGTATAATTATATTCGGAGGTTTGGTTTATATATGGAGTTTTTATGAGTGAAAATTTGGAGTTTTTATAAAAAGTGTTGCAAATAAAATTTGGGAAATTATAAAATGAGTTTTATAAATGACTATATTTAAAGAAGTTTTATAAAGGATTTTATAAAAGCAAGGGATGTTTATAAAGGAGTTTATTAAATAAATTTGGAGATTTATAAAAGGAGGTTATACTTAGGTTTAGATATTGATGAACTAATTTTATAAACAATATTTTACGAAAGAAATTGTAAATATAAGGAGTTTTATATAGCAATTTTATAAAAGGGATTTATAAGAAGAATGAGACCCGATTTACATAATGATCATATTTAGTTACGGTGGTATGGAAAATTTTATTTTCATACTTAACACCAAATTCCATGGCATGGAAAATCCTTTTTATCTTGAGAACTAAGAATGTATTCGAGGCAAGGATAGTTTTCCAACTTGTCCGATTTCGTTGTAATTGAGGGATGGTACTGTTTGAAATCGAGAAGTGGTCATTAGTACCTTAGGTTTTGTTTTTGATGATAACAACTATAGGAAATTACATAAAATATAGATACTAATGTTTTATCAAGATATACAGTATACAGTGCAGGATATTAGATAGGTGTTATTAAGAAGACTGTACAATATTAAGAGAAGATTCAAGATGATGAAATCAAGAGTAGATTTAAGCTGATGATAATTGAAGACTCATAAGTATTGAAAATTTCTAAATATTCTAGATAAGGTATAGAGTCATATAATTTTTGTTAAAACGTTGACAGAACTTTCTTGATCTCTCACGCGTTCTCTAATTTTGTTTAAATTGTATTTTAGATATCCTAGTTTTTAAAATAATCTTTTCAAAAGATTTCATAAAATGATTTTCAATTTCTTATAATTATAAAGATATTATTTTAGTGTTTTTTTAGTTTATATATGTACTGAATTTTTTTTATACTATAATAAGTCATAATTATATTGATTTTTATATACATTATTGAATACTCTTATTAAATCTTTCAAAATTATTTTATAAAGTTTTATTGAGTTATATTTTGATTAAAACATGTATAAACTATATTTAATTAATTCTACAACGTATCAAATTATTTTACAAAGCAACAGTTTTTCAAATAATATTTTTAAAGTGTTTTTAATTTTGTGAAGAGTATATCAACATACTCTATAGGCATATGTCGACATAGTGGCCGTAATTTCCAAAATTCAAATTTGAATGGAAGTGCCTTTTCATCGTATCTCTTTGCGAATGGATATGACCGTTATTTCTTTAGATATACCAGACTTTCAAATGAATTTTTAATATCTACTTTTGTATTCTTCTCTCTTCTTTTCACTCTCTTGATTTTTAAAGCATTATCTACACAAACTCTATCGAAATTCAACCAGAATCAAATTCAATCATCACTAGTTTGATTCTCCTTGATCTACTCTCTGATTTCTCTCTTCTCTCTCACTCAGACGAAGATTAAAGTGCTATTCAAGAGTTATAGGATCAATTGTAATCAAGATCTAAGATCTGAGTCCGTAAAACTTTATCAAATCATACTGCTATACTTATGGGTGTGAACTTTCCTGTAAAATCAATTAGGTGTGCTTAGTATCCCGTAATTCTAGTGGGTGTGCTTGTAGCCCGAAAATCAAGTAACTCTACCTAGAGGTCGGAATTCTAGAGGGTGTGTTTTGTAGCCTTAAAATCGAGATTGTATTTGTATTTACTAATTTAAAATAAATTCGTATAAGGAATTATGCGGGACTAGATATAGGTTAGCTTCGAACTAGTATAAAATCATGGTGTGTTCTTCCCTTTTTACTTTTACTACATTTACTTTTATCCGCATTTTGATTCTTTGATTGATTATGTGATTGTTAATTACATCATTCCAAGTGGAATCTTAAAGAAATTTGACAAATATTCATATAATCAATTAACACTAGTCACCCCCCTCTAGCGTTAATCTAGCCTTAAGATCCATATTTCCCGACTCAAATTTGCTATCAGAGCATAGATTTTCAAAGTATCATCATATGTTTTTTGAAAATTTTTAAATGGCTATCTACACTGTTAATAGTAATATTAGTAACATTGGTAATAGTACTATTAGTAACACTGTTAGTACACTTGTTAGTAACTCATTTGTTGAACGACAATCTACTGCTAGACCTCTACTTTTTAATGGAAGTAATTACACATATTGGCCATGCAGAATGAAAATTTATTTACAGTTAATTGGTTTAGCCACTTGGAATATCACACAAACTAAGCACACTGAACCCGAGAATAATTTTACATAGTGGACTGCTGACCAAAACGCAGTTGCACAAAGTAACTCTAAGGCTACGAATATATTATGGTGTTCACTAGATAGAAATGAATTTAATAGAGTATCTATATGTAGTCTGCAATTGGAATTTGGAGAACTTTGCAAGATACACATGAAGGCATAAATAAGGTTAAATAGACCAAAATTTCCACGTTAACCAACCAGTTTCAATTATTCAAAATGAGTCCATATTTGATATGTATAGTAGATTCCAAGATATTGTATACTCACTTATTTCACCTGGTAAACATTTTTCTAAGGAGGATCAAGTTGGAAAAAATCCTCAATTCACTTACTCCTGAATGGGATCAAAAGATTCTTGCAATCAAAGAGGCTAATGACAATAGCACTCTAAAAATTAAAGAGTTAATTGGAAATTTAATGTCTTTTGAAGCACAAATGCAAGGCAGGAGAGAAAGCAAAGTAATGGAGAAGAAATCTACTGATTTTAATGCAATAAGAGATAATGTGGATTTAGATAGTGATGATGATGAAAAAAATTACTTTCATGACATAGAATTTCAGAAAATTTCTAAGACATAGGAAGATGAACGATATCAAAAGAAATGACAGAAAAATCAAGGAAGCGGAAGTGGAAGAGGAAATGGCATTAGATGTTATAACCGCAATAAACCTAGCCATTTAAAATGAGACTATCCACATCCCGATAAACTGAAAACTACACCAAACACTGATTCACTTAGAAAACAAAGTATCGCCTATACTGCAACATTAGACGATTCAAACACATCCGGAAGTGATAATGAATCAGATACAGAAATTGCTAACTTGTGCTTCACAGCAATACATAATTCAAAACAAAAAGGTGAAATGGATTGAAAAAAGATATGCATTTGATATATCAAAAGCTTTAATTTCTTGAATGAATTCTTTTTTGATTGCTCTATTGGTCGTTAGGAATATCCTATAGATTAATAATAATATTAGTTGACTGTTGTGTGATTAAATTTTAAATTTAAATCTTTTCTATATTTTAATAATATAATAATAATATAAATACATTTAAAATTATTTTTCTATAAATAGAATAACTATAAATATATATATATATATATAATAAAATAGGATATAGTTAAACAAAAATCATTTTTGAAAAATTTTGGCCCATATGTCGACATATGTAGATAGATTTTGAATTTCAAATTCAAATTCAAAATTTGAATTTCTTTCCACCTTTTCACCAACTCCTATGTTCTGTAACGATGTATCTTGACCAAAGAATATATCCTTTGGTTCCCTATTTATTTACTCTATATCCATCCAATCATTTTTTACTTTTATTTCAAATTCAAAAATCATAAACTCTCTTATCTCTTCAAACCAATCTTCAATGACATCCTTAAGCAATACTAAGGCAACCATGAGGCTTTCTGAGAAAATAAAAGAATATCTTTTAACGATCAAGAAGCCATGCAAGCCTATATTGATTATATATCTTTTGGAAAAGTCTTTCCGGGAAGATCTACTGCTTTTGAAGATTTTCCTACTTATGAACTTTATAATCTTTGTTTGCAAAACGAAACTAGTGGTTTAATAGATGCTTCTTAAAATAATTTCGTTTGTTACCCAAAATTGGTGAAGATGTTTTATGTAAATTTAAAAGGAAAGTTTTATGATGGAAGAGAAGGGAAAGTTTGGAGTAGTGCCGATGGGACACAAATTGTGAACTTTTAGGTCACATTCTTGGATGCAAATTTAGTAGAATGGACCTTTCAAATTTTCAAATTGATTTTCAAAATTATGGAGTAATTCATGAAATTTTCGAAAGAGATTATGATTTTGAATTTAAAAAATAAAACTTGCATCCAAAAGCAAGAATTTTAAGCCTTCTTTTGCAACAATGTATCACTACTAGAATGGTTAATTATAATAACCCGATACAATAAGTTTTCAAAACCCTTTTCGCCATTTATGGTCAATAAGACATAAATTGGTCTCAAGTCATTTTGGACAAACTTTTTCTTAAAAATCTTTTTAAACATGAAAACACACCATTTCACAGTGTGAATCTTACTCGTGTTTTCTATTATATTGGTTTTGATCTTAAAGGAGAGGAAACAATTCCTCGAAAAATATTTGATAAGGCCAACATTTTACTTATGCATATTTCACCCTTTTTTGAGCCGTATGAAACACTTGCAGAAAAGGAACAAAGGTTGGGTTGGGACGAGAAGCAAGAAATAAGAGAAGAGGAGGAAGAGGAAGAGGAAGAGGAAGGAGAGGAAATGGAAGTTGACAAGGTAGAATAAGAAGAGGAGGAGGATACTTCTTTGGAAAGTATGAATATACCACCTAATCCATCCAACAAAGATCTTCTCAAAAATCAAGAGAAGATCATCCACAACCAAAAAAGCTTAAGAAATCATTCTCAAAGAAATTTTAGCTCAATTTTTAACAAAATGGATAAATTTTTTTGGCAAGATCGTCCGCAAGCTTGGTGGTTCTTCTTTATCTTCATCCACATCTTTCTAGTTGTTTATCTAGGCTATCTTTGTATTTGGAGTTTCTATTTTTAAATTTATGTTGAATCTCATGTGTCTTTCCTTTATTCCTTGTACTTATCCTTATTATCAATAAACATTCTATTTCTTGCTGTTATGTATTGTCAATTATCTCTGGAAAGTCATACAAATATAATAATACATGCCAAATACAATAGAAAAGTAAAATAATGGTTTTGAAAATTATGGTGCATATATTGACATACGCCAAGCATATATGTTGACATATAATGACTAGGTTTCAAAATAATCTGAAAATTTTAAAAATAATAACTACCACACACCAATTCACTTCAGACAACTTCTTACCCCTATATATATATGTATGTATTCACTTGAAAATCATTATTTTCGGTCTCTATCTTCACTCATTTTCATTCCACAACTCAAATAAAAATTAATGGCATTTCCTATCCTAAAACTAACCAAAAACCTTGAGCAAACTCTTGAATCATTCAAGAACATTCTTTCTTTCATCCTAAGAAACCAAAGTCACTTAGAATTGAGTCAAATGCAGATGATTAAGGAGCAAGAAGGCATTTCGATGTGATTCAGTAGATGATTTCTGCCTTGAACAAAGAAGAACCAACCACTAATTTAGAGTGTACCATCAACAACGATGATGAAGATTGAGATGCTATCAAAGCGGATCCAATTTTTGGCGCTGATGGACGAGTTGAAGTTCCTCAAAATGTCTTGTTTAAATAGGTTGATTATATATAAATAATAATACTAGATTTGATTTGGATTTGATTGGTTTGATTTATGTGGATTTATTTGAATGGTGTGTGACATTAAATTTGTTGGATTGGACGAACATTTATATTGATGATGATATTTCATGTATTTAATTTTACATATCACTTATTGTTTTTATATAATCTTTCTCATCATCATTATGTATAATCCTTATATATATCAGTTAGTATTTTACTTAGGGGGAGCTAGAGTTAGAATCAGAGTAAGAGTTAGTATTAAAGTTATAGTTTTAGTTGGTAATTTTTGTTGATGACAAAGGGGGAGAAATATATAAAATCTGGGCATAAATTAAGGCGGAGTTTTGTAACCTAAGGGGAGTTACATTATATTTTATATACAGAGTTGTCATCATTAAAAAGTGGGAGATTATTAGTATCTTAGGTCTTGGTTTTGAAGATAACAACTATAGGAAATTATATAAAATATAGATACTAATGTTTTATCAAGATATATATAGTATATAGTGCATGAAATTAGAAATGTGTTAATTAAGAAGATTATATAATATCAAGAGTAGATTCAAGATGATGATAATTGAAGACTCATGAGTATTGAATAGTTCACAATTTCAAGATATTCCAGATAATTTATAGAGTCATAAAATTTAATTAAAACCTTGATAACACTTTCCTTAAATATATATATTTAAATTATACTTATATTGATTTATAAATATATATATTTAAATTTTTTTGTTGGATACTCTCATTAAATCTTTCAAAATTATTTTATAGAGTTTCGTTAAGTTATATTTTCATTAAACTATGTATAAACTATATTTAAATAATTCAATAAAGTATCAAATTATTTTACAAAACAATGGATTTTCAAAATAATATTTTTAAAGTGTTTTTCAATTTTGTGAAGAGTATGTCGACATACTCTACAGGCATATGTCGACATAGTGGCCGTAATTTTCAAAATTCAAATTTAAATGGAAGTGTCTTTTTGTTGTATCTCTTTGCAAATGGACATGGTCGTTGTTTCTCTATATATATAGGCTTATAAATGAATTTTCAATATTCACTTTCTTATTCGTCTCTCCTCTTTTCACTCTCTTGATTTCTAAATCTGTTTCTACCAAACTCTACTGAAATTCAAACAAAATCAAATTCAATCATCACTAATTTGATTCTCCTTCATCTACTCTTTGATTTCTCTCATCTCTCTCACTCAAACCAAGATCAAAGTGCTAGTTAAGAGTTATAAGATCAATTGTAATCAAGATTGAAGATCTTAGTCTGTAATATTTTATCAAATCATACAGCTATACTCATAGGTGTGGCTGTAGCCCATAAAATCAATTTTGTATGCTTAGTAGCTCGTAAATCTAGTAGGTGTGCTTGTCGCCCGGAAATCGAGTAACTCTACCCAGAGGTTAGAACTCTAGAGGGTGTGTTTTGTATCCTTAAAAAGACTGTATTTGCATTTGCTAGTTGAAAAGAAATTCGTATAAGGAATAGTGCAGGACTGGATGTAGGGTAACTCCGAACCAGTATAAAATCCTATTGTGTTCTTTTCTTTTTACTTATTGCATTTACTTTTATCTGCATTTTGATTCTATGATTGTTAATTACATCATTCCAAGTGGAATCTTAAAGAATTTTGAAAAATATTCATATGATCGATTAAACACTATTCACCCTCCCTCTAATGTTAATTTAGTCTTTAGATCCCTATTTCACCAACTCACAATGGTGGTGGGTATATATTATTTGATTTCCATATGACCTGTTTAGTCTACACCAAAAGGAAAGTGTTTTGGAGTTTAGTGTTACCAATGTTAAAACGACGTTAGTTTTTACCCAAATAAGCATGGTTTGTAAATGGAATCTTTCTTAAGATTTGTGAATATACTTATACAGTTGAAATAATTATATGAGTACATTTTCTAAGTATTGAAAATGTAGTGATTTGTGAATATATTTATTCTATTAATATAAGCATATGGGAAAGTTTCCCAAAGTTTGCAAAGTGAAATATTTTATGAGTATACCTATATAGTTCATATAAGTATGTCAATATTTCCTAAGTGTTAAAAGAGTAGAGATGGGTTTTGTGAATATATTTTTGTAAAAGTAATTTAATACAAAATTTACAAAATGATTTTTAATTAACGAGTTGATTAAATAAAGAGGCTTAGTGGTTGCTTTGTGTTTAACTATGCTTGGCCAAAATTTCTAGTTGAATTGTTGTTATTTGATAGTTAAATAACCGACCATCTAATCTTAGCCAGTTTTTAATACTATCGTTGCCAGTTCGGATAGACTGGGATAAGATATATTATCCGAAAACCACTTGAAACTGATATAGGCATTCAAATTGGTGATATCTTGGAGATGATCAAAGATGAAGTTATTTGAAGTGCAATGGCTACTTGCTACTAATCCTGAGGGTGATTCCATAATGGATATAATATAAGTAGTGCCTTCGGTTTGTTCATGTCTTGAACAACTCGTATAAATGAATGTCGGCATTGCATTGTTTCCTAGAGGACAGTGTTAGAATTCTAAGTGGGATTGATATATAAAAAGGTAAAACGTAGCCTTTAGCCTCAACAACAGGGAATTACTAAAACATGGGATGTGCTTCAGGGCTATGCGGGTCGCACCCATTACGGAATTTTCATCACCCATCTAGATATATACATTTATGGATTTGGTTATGCATGAGAGCTCTCAAGAAAAGGTTGCAAAGCAACCAGGTGATGAAATTTTGCTACTATCCGGGGTAGCACGATCCTGATTTGTAGGGGGTCCATGTGAGGCTCTCGATTCATTAGAGGCATACTGTGGCAGGCAGTACCCTAGTGTCATGTCCTTGTATGTAATCCATTCTCCAATAAATGCCTTTATGGACTTAATTGTACACCTATTATGCTGAAATTTAATCAATGTAATGATTTCGGCTATGATTCCATATTTATTTTAAATCCTAAACATTATTATAATACCAAAATATACCATTATTTTAAAAGGTTTTATAACATTAAAATCTGTATGAAGTGTGTTTCTCTTACTGGTTTTACCAGGCTGACTCAGGTGTTATTCTATTATAATGCTCAGGTCAGACCGAGCATATTTTCAGATCTAGTTATGGATGTTTTGAAGCTTCTAGAGATGAGTAAGATGTCACCAAGGTGTATTCACGTATATTTTATTTTCGCTGCATTGGTTATTTTATATTTATCAGCAATTGTGAGGACATATTATAATTATCCAGGCTGATGAAGGATTAGTGTATTCTTATTGATGTATGTATATTATAGTTTTCTTTATGAAGAATTGTTGAAAATTGTATATTACTCGTCACGATGCGATGTTCTATTCTGTCTTTTCTTTCTTTCCCCAACAATCCGTCTTTTCGGCACTTGGATGCTCAATATATGAATACCGTGGATATATTAGTGTCGAGTTTTGAGGATCGAAAAGGTAGGTCGTTACACTTCCCCTATTCTATATTTCTAAATTTTATTTTATTTTATTTTATTTCAATAATTTCAACAGTAAGAATGAACTGCTAATGTTTGGGTCTTATAGTTTTTATAATGTGTTCCATGGTCAATTCTATTTTCGTCATAAGATTCTCCTTCCAAGTTCCACTTTTTTATAAAAAAATAAATCACATTTTTATACTAATTTTGTCCATTTAGGATCATGGTCAATTTAACAAAAAGCGGGTTTCAAAAATAAATAAAAAATACTTCAGTTACCCTCATCCACGGTGAGCGTGAGTGATAACAAATCATCTGTAGCGAACGTAGGTGCTAACAACACCCCCACCATAGCGCGGGTGAGTGACAACAACTCACTCGCTTATCGTGGGAAATGGTGTTTTCTTTCAAAAATGAATTAAGCCCAAGCAACGATACTAGTTAAACCCACGTTCATGGTCGACGTAGTGTGCTAACACCCACGCCCGTAGTGGGCATGGTATTCTTTAATACCCATGTCTGGTTCAGACCTGGTTACTGTTATGGCCCAAGAACCAGTCTAGCTTGGTGGAAAACAAATAAAATAAAAAATAGTAGAAAAATGGTAAAATGGTAGGGTGTGAAAGGAGAAACAAGGGATATTGGAATTTTGATGTTTTTTGGGGTACAAAAAGTAAATCTTAGGGTGCAATATGTTCCATTCCTACTAAACGTGCAACAAAGAATAATTGGTATTAGAAATTGATGAATGGGATTGTGGCTGCCCATTCTTTTAAGATATTGTTGCTTACATTTAAATTTGATTTAGCAGTTTTCTTGTGGTTTATATACACCTAACTTTCCTTTAGTACTATCAATGTATGTTTCATATGGAACAAAAACCAAGCACTTATTCATACGATGGTTGTACTTTGCTTCATTTTGCAATGTTTATTAGGCATTATTCAAATGGAATAACCGAGCTAGTTTAGATGTTTCATATTATGTTGGAACATATAATTAACCCATTAAGTAATTAAACTATCAAGTATATTAGTAGAAATTGCTTTATATCACAAAGGAAAATGAAATATGTGAATATATCTAAAGCATTTAAGGTTGTTTCTCATGCACTAAGTACTTGCAGCCAATATTAAAAAGAGATATCACTGTTATAGCAAAATTCACTGAGAACATTGAAATTGATATTTTGATTCAACCTCTGATATTAGTTATTACAATAAGAAATGAGAAATGAGTTGTATTTAGTACTTCTCTCATTGGCCTTAAACAACATATAATTTATTCTTATAATGAAGTAGATGTCTATGAAATGTTATTTTTGTTTCATTATTTACCGGTCTATATTAATTTAGCTAACTATTAGTAATTTTGATATCATGGATAAGAACAAAGTATCGACAAGAACATTACTTCTCAAAAAGATGCATGTTTACTATTATAGAGAAGAATAACATAGTTTACGAACTAGAAGAAACTCCTTAAGATATTTCTGCAAAGTGATAACATACTGTTAGACCTACATCAACATACTCCTTTGTCCTTTATTATATCATTTGCTTTTAAACCTCATTCTCCTTTGTCCTCTTTTCGATCTTAATTAGTAATAACATTGATTAGTCAACTATTTTTCATATATATGTTAAGCAGCCAATGTTTACACTTATGGGTAAGGGGTAGCCAACGTGTTTGTAGGGAAATAGGAGGCTATTATATAGTGGATAAAGACATAATTTTAGAGAAGATAATTTTGAAATTTGCTTAAACCAGATTCGTTGGAGTTAAACCTAAAAGTTATTTGAACTGAGTTGTTTGTTTCCATAAACTCTCGGGTACTCATTTGATTTGAGTAGTCCGAGAGTAGCAGGTCTTAGTTGGGCTCTTTTGAAGACGGCGTCCAAGCAGTTGGCTTTTATCTTCTTATTTATCTATTTCGATGTACTATTTAGTTGGTGTAAGTGTATTTTGTTTCAGCATTTATAAAGGCAGGATGTTATAATTGCCTAAGCTGATTTTGTAGTACCTTTGTGTAACTCTGATAACTCCCAGTTAAGGAGTAACCTAATGTACTATTTACCTTTATATTATATTTAATAGTTTCGTTGTAAGGTTTTCTATTCTGTTCTTTATTTCACCCTACGATGATTCATCTTTCCGATGCTTGGGCAAAGACACATGAACATCGAGGATGTGTTAAGTGTCATTCCTAGGGGTCAGAAAGGTAGGTTGTTAAAAAATAAAATAGAAAAGAAATATCAAATGAGCATAATAGTAAAGAGATAATTTTTTTTTATAGTGGTTTGGCTGTTAATGAAGCCTACATCCACTTTATAACTTTTCTTGTTAACCGACTTCTGTTACAAGTTGAATCAATTTACAATATAATAGAATATCCTAAGTTAGATCAAGTCATAAGTACTTAAAGACAACTAGAGGATCATAGTCGCTCCTTGATGACTATTGTGTGGGAGAAGAAGAGTGAAGAATAACAGCGAAGAACAATCTTTGTGGAGTTCCAACAGCCAGTCCCTTAGGATCCTCTTTATATTTTAGACAGGATTGTATTTATAGGCACAAAAGAGCAATCGGGCTAGGTCGCTTTGCCAGAAGCCTACACTCAATGATACAAAGGTGCTCTGAAAATAACATAACGATCCAACATAATCCTATGGATCGTGCGATCCATATGGCATGGATCGCTAGCGATCCATGTACTTTGGGTATTTTTGAACTTCTTCTTTTAGGTTGCACTCCTTGTCTTATATAGGCGCTCTCCATTTGATTTTGTAGCTAGTTGCCTTGTTTTGACGACGATTCATACACAAGTTAGATTGATCTATGACTAGAATCAGACGGGTCTTCGTTTCACGAACTAGGTTGCTTGGAAGGCTATGAAACTTGAAAAACATATTTAGAAGAGACAATGAATCAAGATGCAAAAGGACACGATGACTCATGAAGCGTCCCCATGGATCGCTAGCGATCCTTACGTGACGGATCGCTAGAGATCCATCTTCTTAGCTTAATTTTGGCTGATTTTCCTTGAGTGATATTTGCTTGTCCTTTTGGATGCCTTGTTCAAGTTTCAAGTCATTCTAGCATAGCTGGATGTCCTAACTCCTACTGAATTCTATTGGGTTGAAAACCCGAATAACATTTTCTCCTTAGAGTATGCCTATGCTGAAAGCAAGGCGTGCTCTAGAACTGGTCGATTTTGAATTCCTATTCCGTGAAATCCAGTCGATTGTGTTAGGCTTATCGTGAAGTTTTGTTTTTGACTTTCCAATTTTTTGTCGGTGTTTGGGATGTGAATCATCATTATTCATCAAAACATATCAATTTTGACTTTGTAAATTCCAAAGTGTTTACGAATGGCAAGGGGGTTGAGTTTGAAAAGTTTGAGTGAAAATTAACTTGAAATGATGGATCGTTAGCGATCCATAGGTGATGTGTGATGGCCCACTTTTCTATACCCTTTGAGTCACACTAAACCACACATATCCAACCCAAATTGAATGGAAAGGCAGATCATTAGGGGAAAAAAGAAGATAGAAGAGAAGAAAACGAGAAAGAAAAGACTAAAACAATACAGAATCTCACATCGCAGCGGAACAACATATAACAAAATATCAATAATCTTTACAAAAGAGAAACTGTAATATACATCCATCAATATCAGAGTATACAAACACTAATTATCAGCCTGGACATTTATAACAACCTATCCTCATAATTGCTGATAATTTTATATAAACAATGCAGCGGAAATAAACGAATATGGGAATACATCTTTGGCTTCCAGCTCGTCTCCTAAGCTCCAATGCATTCAAAGAAATCTGTAAAAATACTTGGTCTGACCTGAGCATTGAAAGGGACGAATGCCCGAATTAGTCTGGTAAACCAGCATGAGAAAACAAATCTCTACTGAAATTTTTTTAAAGTTATCAAAAACATTCTTTTCAAAGCTATAGGTATCTTGTGAGACCACACTGCACATAAACATGGATGGGTTTTTAGCTTACGATAACCAAACCATTTTTATCAACTCATTTGATATTATAACAGTGTCTAAGGGTTCAAAGTAAAATATGAATATAGCTGAAATGATTGCATCTCACATTTTAGCATATTTGGGCACAATCAAAACCATACGGCGCTTATTGGAGAATGGATTCCATCAATGATTGGGCTACTAGATACCGCCCATCACAGTACACGTCTAGAAAAAAGTTTCGAGGTCGAACCTATCGACCCCTGCCAACATAGGACCGACCTACCTCTTATTGGATAGTACTGAATATGATCACTGCTCGATTAGGATTAGCAACCGTACCGAAACATACATGAGTATATAATAGGGACTCTAGATAGGGATGATAATACCCTAATTAGAAGCGATCCACTTAGCCCTGTGGCATCTTCCATGTTTTAGTCATTCTCGGTTGATGAGGCTTAAGGCTATGTTTTTACCTTTTTATATATAACAAACCAGCTTGGAATGCTAACACCGCCCTCCAGGCATAAATGCAATACTAGCTTTCATCCAAGTACATTCATTCTGGAACTGAACAAAAATGAAGGCACTACTTCTACTACATTCATTATGAGGAATCCCTCCCAAGGAAAATAGAAAATAGCCCTTGCACTTCAAAATCCATCTTCGATTTCTTCAAGATATTCCAACTCAAAATGCTTATGCCAGTTTAGGTTTTCGGATAACATATCCGATCCCGGTCTCTCCGAACCAACAATGATAGCTTTAAAAATGGCTAACTTTTGATAGTCAGTTATTTAACTATCAAATAAACAACAATTCAAACAGAGATTTAATTTCCAAAAGGAAATAACAGTGGTTAAGCACCAAGCAACCCCGAGCCTCTTTAATTAATCTTTTATTAATTAAATCACTTTCCAAATATTTATCTCAAAATATCTTACGAAGATATATTCTACAAAATCACTTTTAATCTTTCGATATTCAAAAACATTTCCATATACTTATCTCAACAGTATAAATATATTCACAAAGCATTTCATTTCAACATTTACAATATGCCTCTATATACTTAAATCTGTGATAAATATATTTACAACTTTAAGGAAAACTTCTTATTTTCCCAAACACACTTTATTAGGTCAAAATGAATGTTATGTAAAACATTGTTATGAAAACTCAAAACTCTAGTATAAGGATCCTATTAGTTATATTGAATATTAATTTTCGGAGTCGAACTTAAGGTATTTATTAGTTAACAATGAAGCCAATCATGTATGGGATATCATTACCTCTCAGACCTTGAATGAACGACATTTTTAACTTCAAAATAAATGTAAGTTACCCACATTGAGACTTAACATCAAATATAGAATATATAAAAATCCCGTATATTATATATATTATCCCCTTTCGGAATTCATATACTATAACAACAATGTTACAGTCTACGTCTTCCTCACTTTCTCGAAAAGATTTATTACAAAAAAAATGTTGAAATCTATGTTTTCGATACTTAACATATTTTATAAAACTTATAAAACCATTTAATTCCATTTGAAAACATCATTTCAAAAACGTTCAATTTAAAGGATTTTTCACTTCAAAACATGAATATACTTCCTTTATAAAATCCTTATTTAACTTATCGAAATAACCGATTTCATATTTTAAAACAACGCACATAAATATCATTTCTATTTTATAAAACTTCTTTTATAAAATATCTTATTATAAAATTCCATTTATTACTCTATTTGTTTATAAATCTCATTACTTCACCTATCTTGTTTATAAATCCATTCACAAATTATCAATTGTAAATCCATTTTAATGCTTATAAAACATCGTTCATAATTCTGTTACTTTTATCTATAAAATATCAGTTTTATAGAACATTTATAATACGTTCAAAAATCTCTATTTAAATTATTTTACAATATAGTTAAATCTGTGCTTAAAAAAAATCATGTTTTGATTTCCAATTCGATAACTTCTTATTTTTAATAATTTATAAACAATTATTAAAACCTATATAACTTTAAAAATCGCTTTGAAATTATTTCACTTTAAAATCTTCATTTTATAATATTTTAAAATACTAAAGTTGTGATGTCTCGGAATTTTGGGCAATATTTATTTAATAATATATATTAATAAGTATTCAAATTGGTTTAATAATCTTCTTTTATAAATATTTAATTGGTAAATTTTACCTTTTAAAAACTAATAAAATTTGTTTTCTATTTGTAATGTATATATATTGGTATATATTTTAAATAGGAAGTCTTTAGTTTTAATTTAATAAAATATCTGTTTTCAAATAGTAATATATATGTATGTATATATCGTGATTTGAAGTTATGTTTTAAAATTCAATATAATAATTTTCAAAGCTAATATTAAAACGTTTTCTATTTATAACGTAAAAATATATATGTATATATTGTAAATAGAAAAGCTTCAGTTTGAAATTAACAAATAAAATTGAATTAATTAAATAATCTCCTTTATTAATTATTTAAAAATTAGCAAAATTTTTATTTTCAAAGAATTATAATAAATGTGTTGTTTTTAAATATAGATAAATAAAGTTTAAATAGAATTATTATTTTCAAATTGAATTTGTGTTTGTTTAAATGTATATATTTATTTGAGTTGATTTTAAACTGGATTTTAAATTGAATTTGAATTTAAATTTGAATTTGGATTTGAATTTGAAATTTAAAAGATAATTATCTTAAAACGTTTTGGATTTAAAAATATATGTATTAGATTTTTAGTAATATATATCTTGTGTCCTTTTTATTTATATAAATTAAGAAAGCATTATTAATTAGTAAAATAAATACAAAAGCTTTATATTAACATTTAAAAATTAATTAAAAATGCATAATGACAAGTGTTAATAAATTAGATCATGTTAGTAACATATGTAATGTGATTAAATTATGTAAGTGACAAATGGTAAGTAATTTAACAAGTGTCATTTTTTTATTTTATTTTCTTTAATTTTTAATAAATCACAATTTAATATATATATATATATATATATATATATATATCTTTGCTCTTCCCTTTCTTTTCTTATCTTCATTCAAACATAAGCCTGTTAACATTTCAAAACAAAGAAAACAACCCAGTAACACAAATATACAAAACTGAAAACCCAATTTCAAAAGAAAAATCAATACAACATCAGCTTTCAAATTCAACAAGGTTTCAAACCCGAGTTCAGAAGTAGATCAACTCAACATTCAGATGATTCAAGTGTCAGTTCTTAAACAATCAAACTCAAAGTTTCAGTTTCTTCATCAAAGAATTCAAATCAAATGCAAGGTTCCAAAATCAAATACACAACTGCTCTCTGTTTTATAATCTGGTGAGTAAACCTTAATTTTAAAAATAGTTTAAAAATCTATGATCATAACTAGATGCTTATGATGGATTGTGTAGGAATATGGTTGCTTATATTTATGAGTATGAATGCATGTATATATATGATGTGCCTGTGTATATATCTGGATGCATGCCTGTAAAATGAAGTTCATCACTCTGTTTATGTAACAGGTTAGGAAATAAGTTCAAATATAAATTCCATTCTTCCCAATCTTTATCTAGCTATGATCATAAAACAGAAAATGATCATAACAAAGTTAATTTTAAAAAAATAGTTTTAGGTGAAATTATTTAGTAAATAGTTCGAAAATATGATTTTTACAATGGAAATCAATTTAACCAGAAAAATCAAACATCTTAATTTTGGATTTTATTATAGGACCAGATTAGCATTAGAAAATAATGAATTTTAATATTGAAATCAGGATTTTTAAGTAAGGGGTGGTTGTGAATTTATGAGTTGATCTGAAATTGGGTTTTCATCATTTTTTGACGAACGACGAGGTTACAACAGTCCCGATCGAGGAAGGAGATAGCATGATGGCTGATGTTCGTGGGAAAAATAGGTGGAGGATTTTATGATAGTCTTGGTGGCAGTTCGACGTTGATTTAGGGTTTAGGATACGGCTATGGTCGTCGACATTTCCAAAGTTCGAATGGCATCGATGTTGCATTGGGCTCGATCGTGAGATGGGGTTCGCGGCGTGGTGACGTGGTGTTGCTCTGGAATAAGTGTCGTGGGTTCCAGTTGACTTGATCATCGTCGACGAGAGGATTGAACGTCTGTGTTTATTTCTAATTTTGGGTGGGTTGCTCGTTTCCGATAGGGTGTCGTTTTTGCCGATCTGGGTGAACATGAGGGTCGGCGTAGATGTCGTTGACTTGTCGAAGATCGCGGCGACGATCTACGGTGGTCGGAGCGACCATGCACATGCACGTGCACGTATGTGTCAGGCGATTGATCGTTGAGTTAGGAAAGAAGATCTGGCTTGGGGAAAATCTCGAAGCACTTGGGGTTCGTCTCGAAGAAAGGGACGGGTAGTAGTTGTTCGTTAGTGTATTGTGTTTTCTTGGGGATTTACTCGAGTTTTCTTGTAATTTTCTCGAAGCTGACTGGGGTTTTTGAATTGCTTGAGCTCAGGTTTTAGTGTGATTAAGTTACCAGGGTTTAAAGGTGAAAATATGAACAGTTTAAAGGTTTTAAAGCTTTATAATGTTTATTTTTCAAAAGAAATATTACTTAGTTTCTTCAAGATGTATTTTAAATAAATATGATTTCAAGCAAAAGTAAATCTATTTTCAAAATATATTAACTGTTTTTATAAAGAAATAAAATGGAAGTTTTTAAAGGAAGTTTTCAAATATAGTATAAGTGTGAATTTAGTTTCCAAAGAAAAGTATTTAACAAGTTTATACAAGTTTTCAAAATTTGAAATGTTAAAGTAAATGATTTTAAATTGTTTAAAAGGTAATTATATTAATTATGTAATTAATTACTAATGATTTTTAAATAAAGTTTATGAAGATAAGAATTTATTTCAAGTAAGGTTGTGATAAATTAAAGATAATTAATTAGTGAAATTAATTAAAATTTAATTACTTAATGTAATTAATAATGGTTAATTAATTTAAGTATAATTACTTAGGAAAATGATTAATGGATAGTTAATAAATATAATTAATTTAAGGATCATTAACTAGTGGTTAAGAGATAGTTAGCTAATGTAATTAATTTAAGATAATTGGTTTAATTAATTAAGGAAAGTAATTACTTGATTAATTAAGGGTTAATTAATCTAAGTAATTAACTAGGAAGTAATTAATTAATGAAAGTAATTAAAAGGATTAATTGCTCAATAATTAATTAAAATGATTAATTTAGGTTAATTAACTAGTTTAATTAATTTAAGATAATCACTTGATGATTGATTAAGTACAATTACTCAATGTAATTGATAAGTATAATTACTTAGTGTAAGTAATTAATGGGTAATTACTGGACGTAATTAATTAAATGGGAAATTACTTAATGGAAAGTAATTGAAGGATAATTACTTAATGGAAGTAATTAAGGTTTAATTAATTTGTATAATTAATAAGAAGGGTAATTACTTAGTGGATGTAAATAATGATTAATTACTTAATGTAATTAACTAGAGGATAAATTAATATAATTAATTAAGAAGTTAATTAACTAATGCAAGTAATTAAAGGATAGTTAATTACTATATGAGATTAATTATGGATTAATGAATGTGATTAATTAAAGTTTAGTCATTAAATAAAATTAAGTAGAAGATTAATTAATTAATGAAAGTAATTAGAGGATCATTAATTAATAAAATTAATGAGATTAATTAAAGGTTAATTACTGTAAATGGTTAAGGATAATTAATTCGTGTAATTAATTAAAGAATAATTACTTAATGTAATTGAGAATAACTAATCAAGGATGATTAATTAAGATGGATAATCAAAGGATGATTAAGTAATTGGGTTGTAATTAATTAATGTTAAGCAAGCAAGATTTAAAAGTAATTTAAGTAATTAATTTAATTCATTGGGGGTTAATTAAATTAATTAGAGATAGTGTGACTAATAAATCTTGCTTGTGAATGATTGAGTGCTATTGAATGCCTTGCATTATGTGATATCTCTGATATGTGATATGTTTGCTCTGTGATATGAGATGCTTTGGTTGAATAGCGATAATATTGATTATCTATCTGTGAAAACGTGAATTATCTATCTGTGTGAATATAGATTATAAATTGAATTATTTTAACTTAAAACAACTTGGCCTAAAAAGACGGCGTTTTGGATTTCTGTGAGACCGAGATCGGATTTCCAAATTTGGATATCTGAAAACCACATCGATCTAAATTAAACGTTAGGTCGTGAATCTCAAGTGAAGTTCGAGATGAAGATTCAGAGTGCAAGGACTATTGTCGTTAACTCTAAGGGTGATTCCAAAATGAATGTAATGAGATAGTGCCTTCGGTTTCATTCAAACCGGGAACGAACTTGCATGGATTGAATGCTTTCAGAACATCGTCATTGGAGGACGACGAGCATTCTAAGATATGTGTTCTGAAAAGTTATTCGTAGCCTCGAGCCTCATCAACTGGGAATGGCTAAAACAGGGGAGGTGCAGCAAGGCTAAGTGGGTCGCGCCCAAGTAGGACAAGATTTTTCCCTGTCTAGAGGTCCCTTTTTATTCAGCTTAGAGGGCAGTTGGTTCGCGACAACTGCTGGGTTTGTCTTGTTCGGGACTATCCAGTAAGGAATGGTTTCGCCCTTGTGTTGCAGGGGATTTAGGGTGGACCCTCGGTACGATGATCTAGGCCACGTACTGTGACGGACGGTACCTCAGTAGCCCTGCCATTGATGTAAACCTATTTTCCCTACATGCCTTTACGATTTTGATTGTAGAACCCACTTTGTGGCTAGATGCTGGAATTTAATAAATGTACCAACTTTGGCTATTTTCTATTTAGCTGAAAACCCTAGACACTATTATAATATCACCGGATTTCCTATCAAATGTTTTGGTTATCGTAAGGTAAAACTTTTCCATGTTTATGTGTGGGAAGTCTTACGAGATACCTTTCTTTTCAAAGGATTTTCAAAGTTAAGCAACTTTAACACGTTTACTTACACCAGACCATATCTGACCTGGAGTATATTTTCTGTTTTCTTAAACTCTTGGGTACTCAAATTTGTACGAGTAACCAAGTGATTCAGGTAAGCTTTGACGAATTCTGGAGGAACTTTGGAGCAGGAGGCTTCAGCGTGTAGATATATAGACTTTCTGCTGTGTTGTATCTCTGTGATGAAGTTTGTATTGTATGATAGACAGGTCTTTATAACTGTCTAGTTTGTGATGTATAAGCTTTATAACTCTGATGTATAAGATACTATGTAATATCTTATGTGCTGTAATATAATTTATTCGTTCCGCTAAGAGATTTCGATTTTGTTTAGTTCTTTCTTTTCTATCTTTCTCTTTTCTATCCCTTTCTTTCTTAGTAATGATGCGCCTTTCTATGGTGTGAAAGACGGGTCGTTAAAATGGTATCAGAGCGCTAGGTTGAGAGAATACTTAGGCTTTGGAGTGATATATTTCTTGAGAGAGCGTACTTGTGTGTGTGTGTGTGTGTGTGTGTGTGTGTATACACACCTACCTACCTAATTTGTTGGGTTACCTGTTCGGGTTTACCAACATGAGTTCTAGAGGTAGGTAGGGTAATGGTGTGTGTAGCACGACTACCCATGGAAGAGGTCTGAGTGATTGAGGTTGGAAGTGTATCTACTGAGGCTGTAGACCCCATACCGTCTCAAGTAAGCTTTGTAGCATAGTGTAAGGATTTCTCTAATCTTGGAGGATGGTCTTTTTAGAAGGTATGGAGTCCATCTTTGGTCGCGCTCGTGTGTATGGATTTTCAAGAGTTTAGATCTGTCAGATGTGTAGAAACGAGCGACGGCATCTTAGCAACTTTAGGAATGAGCAACTATGTGGTGGGACGCAGTAATAATGGATGTTTTCGAGGTGTTTTCTTTGGAGCAAGTTTAAGGAAGTATGTGAGGAACAATCTTTACCTACCGCAGAGAAGACTCGGCTGCATAAGAAATTTTCCGGATCACAGGCAAGGGAGTTTTTCTGTATCGGAGATGAGACTAAGTTCAGCAAGGTGTTTGTGCTTGGTTTGAGGCTCGAGTTTCTTGAGGAGATGTCTTCCCATCTCATGGCACTTTCGAAGAATTGGTTGATATGGATTTGAGGATCAAAGAGCTCATGGATAAGAAGTCTTTGGCATCAGTGGCAGCGTTGCAGCTCGGAAGTGTTTATGTGTGCCGGAAGGTCATCTGGCTAAGCAGTGTTCTAGAGATGGAGTTCAGAAGCAGTAGAGTGGACCGTCAGCTTCTTCTGGTTGGCGAGGTGTTCTTGAGGGGTTCGACCTTATTTTGACTGGATTGGTCAAGCATAAGCCATTCTGATTTGTGAAGAGAGGACAGTGTCTTTGGAAATTTATTTGGGCATGATCGCAAAAGTGACTTGCGTTAGTTGAGTGTTGTTCTGAGTGATTCTTTTGTATGGGATCGGTGAATCTCTAGAGGATTTGGTGAAGCTGCTTAGGATTCCATGGAAGTTCTGTGTTTTCTCTTTATGGATCTGTTGAACCGTGTCTTCCGGGATGTGTTGGACAAGTATGTGCTCATGTTCATCGATGGCATTTTTATCTACTCCAATCAGAGTTGCGTAGCGGAAGCGAGGTAGCAGTTGTGCAAGAGTGGAAGCAACTGCAGACTCCTACAGGAAGTTTTTCAAGATCAAAAGATGGAGTTGTTGAGTGAACCTGTTTTGGTTTTTTCGAATTGGAATTATAAGTTCTGTCTACTGATGTTTGTGGAATAGAGCTTGTGTTTGGATTATTCATAAATCTTGAGAGGATCATCTTGTTGGGTAGAATCCGGAGGTTGGTTTGTTTTTGGGTCCAGTTTGTTTCAAGAAGCATCAGCGTAGGTTGAGTTAATCAGGAAGGATGGAGGCAGCCCAGGATCAGCAGAAGAGTTATGTGAATAAGAGACAAAGGAATTTGGAATTCGAAGTTGGAGATTTGGATTTTGGATAAGGAGCAATCAGATTTGGTAAGACTGGAAAACTAGCTCTGAGGTATATTGGACTTTTCCGTGTTCTCGGAAGAATAAATATTTTGATCTACAGGATTGAATTGCCAGTTTGCATGGCTGGGATTCAATGTATTTCATGTATCTCTGAGGGAGTACGTGTATGATCCATCACTAGTTGTGGAACCAGCAGTTCAGGAGGATTTGTAAGTTAAGCCGGACATGAGTATGGTCAGACATCCTATTCTGATTGTAGATCTAGATAAGTAGAGGCTCCGATACTAGTAGTGTAGCTAGTTAGATTTCAGTAGAGCGAGTATCCCAGTGTTAGTACCTGGGAAACTCTTGATAGTATTAGGAAGATCTATCCTAACTTTGTGTCAGGATAGTTAGGTTTGTTTATTAGATTGAATTGGTTGCTGGTATATGGTTGATAATATATGCTTGCTATTTTAAAATTAAAATTTTCTGGATTATTAAATTACCTTTGCTTTTAAATTTTAGGGACGAAATTCTTTCAAGGGGGAGGAATGTGAAGTCCTGGAATTTTGCGCAATATTTATTTAATAATCTTTATTAATAAGTATTCAAAGTGGTTTAATAATCTTCTTTTATAAATATTTAATTGGTAAATTTTACCTTTTAAAAACTAATAAAATTTGTTTTCTATTTATAATGTATATATTGGTATATATTTTAAATAGGAAGTCTTTGGTTTTACTTTAATAAAAGATCTGTTTTCAGATTGTAATATATATGTATGTATATATTGTGATTTGAAGTTATGTTTTAAAATTCAATGTAATAATTTTCAAAGCTAATATTAAAACGTTTTCTATTTATAACGTAAAAATATATATGTATATATTGTAAGTATAAAAGCTTCAGTTTGAAATTAACAAATAAAATTGAATTAATTACATAATCTCCTTTATTAAATATTTAAAAATTGGCAAAATTATTATTTTCAAACAATTATAATAAATGTGTTGTTTTTAAATATAGATAAATAAATTTTAAATAGAATTATTATTTTCAAATTGAATTTGTGTCTGTTTAAATATATATATTTATTTGAGTTGATTTTAAATTGGATTTTAAATTAAATTTGAATTTGAATTTAAATTTGAATTTGGATTTGAATTTGAAATTTAAAAGATAATTATCTTAAAATGTTTTGGATTTAAAAATATATGTATAAGATTTTTAGTAATATATAATTTGTTTCCTTTTAAAGTACTTTATTTATATAAATTAAGAAAGTATTTATTAATTAGTAAACTAAATACAAATGCTTTGTATTAACATTTAAAAATTAATTAAAAATGCATAATGACAAGTGTTAATAAATTAGATCATGTTAGTAACATGTATAATGTGATTAAATTGTGTAAGTGACAAATGGTAAGTAATTTAACAAGTGTCATTTTTTATTTTATTTTATTTAATTTTTAATAAATCACAATTTAATATATATATATACACATATCTTTGCTCTTCCCTTTCTTTTCCTATCTTCGTTCAAACATAAGCCTGTTAACATTTCAAAACAAAGAAAACAACCCAGTAACACAAATATACGAAACTGAAAACCCAATTTCAAAAGAAAAATCAATACGACATCAGCTTTCAAATTCAACAAGGTTTCAAACCTGAGTTCAAAAGTAAATCAACTCAACATTCAGATGATTCAAGTGTCAGTTCTTAAACAATCTAACTCAATTAGATCAACATCAGTTTCAGTTTCTTCATAAAAGAATTCTAATCAAATGCAATCTTCCAGAATCAAATACACCACTGCTCTCTGTTTTATAATCTGGTGAGTAAACCTTAATTTTAAAAATAGTTTAAAAATCTGTGATGATAACTATATGCTTATGATGGATTGCGTAGGAATATGGTTGCTTATGTTTATGAGTATGAATGCATGTATATATATGATGTGCATGTGTATATATCTGGATGCATGCTTGTAAAATGAAGTTCATCACTCTGTTTATGTAACAGGTAAGGAAATAAGTTTAAATATGAATTCCATTCTTCCCAATCTTTATCTAGCTATGATCATAAAATAGAAAATAATCATAACAATGTAATTTTTTTTAAAAATAGTTTTAGGTGAAATTATTTAGTAAATAGTTCGAAAATATGTTTTGTACAGTGGAAATCAATTTAACCAGAAAAATCAAACATCTTAATCTTGGATTTTGATTATAGGACCAGATTAGCATTAGAAAATAATGAATTTTAATATTGAAATCAGGATTTTTAAGTAAGGGGTGGTTGTGAATTTATGAGTTGATCTGAAATTAGGTTTTCATCGTTTGTCGACGAACAGCGAGGTTACAGCAGTCGCGATCCAGGCAGGAGATAGCATGAAGGCCGACGTTCGTGGGAAAAATAAGTGGAGGATTTTATGATAGTTGTGGTGGCAGTTCGACGTTGATTTAGGGTTTAGGATGCTGCTATGGTCATCGACATTTCCAAGGTTCGAATGTCATCGATATTGCATGGGGCTCGATCGCAAGATGGGGGATCGCGGCGTGCTGACGTGGTGTTGCTCTGGAATGAGTGCCGTGGGTTCCAGCTGACTTGATCATCGTCAGCAAGAGGATTAAACGTCTGTGTTTGGTTCCAGTTTCGTGTGGGTTGCTCGTTTTCGATAGGGTGTCGTTTTTGCCGATCTGGGTGAACGTGAGGGTCGGCGTGGATGTCGTTGACTTGTCGATGATCGCGACGACGATCTACGGTGGTTGGTGTGATCGTGCACGTGCATATTTATGTCAGGCGATTGATCATTGAGTTAGGGAAGAAGATCTGGCTCGGGGCAAATCTCGAAGCACTTGGGTGTTTGTCTCGAAGCAAGGGATGGGTAGTAGTTGTTCATGAGTGTATTGTGTTTTACTCGGGGATTTACTTGAGTTTTCTTGTGATTTTCTCGAAGCTGACTTAGGTTTTTGAATTGCTTGAGCTCGGGTTTTAGTGTGATTGAGTTACCAGGGTTTAAAGGTGAAAACATGAACAATTCTAAAGGTTTTAAAGTTTTAAAATGTTTAGTTTTCAAAAGAAATATTACTAAGTTTCTTAAAGGTGTATTTTAAATAAATATGATTTCAAGCAAAAGTAAATCTAGTTTCAAAATATATTAACTATTTTTTTGAAAGAAATGAAATGGAAGTTTTTAAAGGAAGTTTTCAAATATAGTATAAGTGTGAATTTAGTTTCCAAAGAAAAGTATTCAACAAGTTTATACAAGTTTACAAAATTTGAAATGTTAAAGTTAATGATTTTAAATTGTTTAAAAGGTAATTATATTAACTATGTAATTAATTACCAACGATTTTTAAATAAAGTTAATGATGAAAATTTATGAAGATAAGAATTTATTTTAAGTAAGGTTGTGATTAAATAAAGATAATTAATTAGTGAAATTAATTAAAAGTCAATTACTTAATGTAATTAATAATGGTTAATTAATTTAAGTATAATTACTTAAGAAAGTGATTAATGGATAGTTAATAAATATAATTAATTTAAGGATCATTAACTAGTGATTAAGAGATAATTAGTTAATTTAATTAATTTAAGATAATTGGTTTAATTAATTAAGGATAGTAATTACTTGTAAGGGTTAATTAATCTAAGTGATTAAAAGTAATTAATTAAGAAGTAATTAATTGATGGAAGTAATTAAAGGGATTAATTACTCTATGTAATTAATTAAAATGATTAATTTAGGTTAATTAACTAGTTTAATTAATTTAAGATTATCACTTGATGATTGATTAAGTATAATTACTTAATGTAATTGATAAGTATAATTACTTAGTGTAAGTAATTAATGGTTAATTACTGGATGTAATTAATTAAAGAGGAAACTACTTAATCGAAAGTAATTTAAGGATAATTACTTAATGGAAGTAATCAAGGTTTAATTAGTTTATGAAATTAATAAGAAGGGTAATTACTTAGTGGAAGTAATTAAGGATTAATTACTTAATGTAATTAAGTAGAGGATTAATTAATATAATTAATTAAGAAGTTAATTAACTACTGCAAGTAGTCAAAGGATAGTTAATTACTATATGATATTAATTAAGGATTAATGAATGTGATTAATTAAAGATTAATCATTAAATAAAATTAAGTAGAAGATTAATTAATTAATGAAAGTAATTAGAGGATCATTAATTAATGTAATTAATGAGAGTAATTAAAGGTTAATTACTGTAAATGGTTGAGGATAATTAATTCGTGTAATTAATTAAAGAATAATTACTTAATGTAATTGAGAATAATTAATCAAGGATGATTAATTAAGATGGATAATTCGAGGATGATTAATTAATTGGGTTGTAATTAATTAATGTTAAGCAAGCAAGATTTAAAAGTAATTTAAGTAATTAATTTAATTCATTGGGGGTTAATTATATAAATTAGAGATAGTGTGACTAATAAATCTTGCTTGTGAATGATTGAACGGTACTGAATGCCTTGCATTATGTGATATCTCTGATATGTGATATGTTTGCTCTGTGATATGAGATGCTTTGGTTGAATAGTGATAATATTGATTATCTATCTGTGAAAATGTGAATTATCTATCTATGTGAATATAGATAATAAATTGAATTGTTTTAACTTAAAACAACTTGGCCTTAAAAGACGGCGTTTTGGATTTCTGCGAGACCGAGATCGGATTTCCAAATTTGGATATCTGAAAACCACATCGATCCAAATTAAACGTTAGGTCGTGAATCTCAAGTAAAGTTCGAGATGAAGATTCAGAGTGTAAGGGCTATTGTCGTTAACTCTAAGGGTGATTCCAAAATAAGTGTAACGAGATAGTGCCTTCGGTTTCGTTCAAACCCGGAACAAACTTGTACGGATTGAATGCTTTCAGGACATCGTCATTGGAGGACGATGAACATTCTAAGATATGTGTTCTGAAAAGTTAATCATAGCCTCGAGCCTTATCAACCGGGAATGGCTAAAACAGGGGAGATGCAGCAAGGCTAAGTGGGCTGCGCCCAAGTAGGACGAGATTTTCCCTTGTCTAGAGGTCCCTTTTTATTCGTCTTAGTGGGTAGTTGGTTTGCGACCACCGTTGGGGTTGTCTTGTTCGGGACTATCTAGTAAGGGATGGTTCCGGCCTTGTGTTGCAGGGGATTTAGGGTGGATCCTCGGTACGGTGATCTAGGCCACGTACTGTGATGGGCGGTACCCCAGTAGCCTGCCATTGATGGAAACCTATTTTCCCTACGCGCCTTTACGGTTTTGATTGTAGAACCCACTTTGTGGCTAGTATGCTGGAATTTAATAAAATGTAACAACTTCGGCTATTTTCTATTTACTTGTAAACCCTAGACACTATTATAATATCACCGGATTTTCTATCAAATGTTTTTGTTATCGTAAGGTAAAAACTTTTCCATGTTTATGTGTGGGAAGTCTTATGGGATACCTTTCTTTTCAAAGGGTTTTCAAAGTTAAGCAACATTAACCTGTTTACTCACACCAGACCCATGTCTGACCCGGAGTTTATTTTCTGTTTTCTTAAACTCTTAGGTACTCAAATTTTAATTAGTAGCCAAGGGATTCATGTTAGCTTTGATGAATTATGAAGGAACTTTGGAGCAGAAGCCTTCAGCATGTAGATATATAGAGTTTCCGCTGTGTTGTATCTCTGTGATGAAGTTTGTATTGTATGATAGATAGGTCTTTATAACTGTCTAGTTTGTGATGTATAAGCTGTATAACTCCGATGTATAAGATACTATGTAATATCTTATGTGATGTAATATAATTTATTCATTCTGTTGTGAGATTCTGATTTTGTTTAGTTCTTTCTTTTCTATCTTTCTCTTTTCTATCCCTTTCTTTCTTACTAATAATGCGTCTTTCTGTGGAGTGAAAGACGGGTCGTTAAAAAAGTATGGCCCAGTGCTATTGTAGCACTAAATAAGTGAAATCATGTCATAAAATCCAATATAGCATCTAATACATCATATATCACAATATATGAACAATGAAACAACATGTGAGGAATCCTGCTGGATCCCTCCAACCTATCCGTCTGCATCACATACGTATATGATTATAAAATATAAATCAACTGCTTCAAGGCAGGATCGTATACAAAGGGTCATTTGCTCATACACAGGAACGTATAATGTCTCATCCGCTCCAGTAGGCCGGAAAATAGCCAACTGATAAATATAGTAAATCATCCATACAAGCAATAAACAACACACTATATAATTATTCCCACTTATATAGAAATATAAGCGGGCTAGAGAGGTGAGTTTAACTCACTTTGATTCCAGTTGTCGCAATAGTGTTCCGGTTTGAATTAAAATTAAAAAGGCATTTAATTTTAGAAAAAATTCTTATCAGCTCCAAACTATACATTCTAACTCTATACCGTAGTATTCGCAGTTATGAGCGTAATGCAACTCGTCACGTACAAATCGGACCTTGTATGAAGAAGTCATAGCTTTTATAAGTTACACGATTTCATTAAAATAATAAATTTCATTAATTAAATTCATTAAAGTTGATTACCCCAACTTAATCCTTCCCTTCCAAACTCAAATTACCTAAGCCTATGCATGGCGTCTCCATTCACCTCTCTCTCCTTTTCTCCTTCAACACTCAACAGAATCACAAACGGACTTCACCATCCTTCTTCACTTCACGAACTCAGTTTGGCCATCACCACCATGTCACATCCACCTCCCCCTTCCAAAATCCATCCATTACATCCCCTATACCGCCCCAAACGGTCGCACAACCCTACACATGAACGGAGGCCAATAAAACTTGACTGTAGGTGCTATACACTCATAGAAACCCAAATCCATGCTCCAATTCTCCCATCGTCGTCTTAATCTCTCCCGGCGTCGAACCCTAGCTCTTGACTATACAAAATCGAGCTCACCTAGTCGTAGCTGCACACAAAACCAAGTATATAGAAATGGAGCCCTCGACTACCCGATTCCAACGAGTCCAATTTCGTGAATTTTAGTTTAGAGTTGGATTTGATTTTTAATTTTGAGAATGGAGGCTTTTTTTTCTTATTAGAATGAATATTTAAAAGAGAAGAAGAAGACGTAGGGGAGGGTACGGTTCCATGATGGAGGTATGAGCTGAATAGTGCAAGGGTGTGGTGGAAATAGTGTACAACTTCGTTTAATTATAAGCTAACCAATACTAAATATACCCAACATCTCTAACTCCAATCGAAGCGTGCCGCCTGACGCTCTATATGTTATACCCTTATTACGAACATAATCGAAGATGTATTGGAAGCCAATTCCATTATATACAGAAGTTAACTTTCAAAATCGAATTATTTTAATTAAATTATTTTAATTAAATTCTACGCGTTTCAAGCTCGTATGGTCAAATGATAAGTCCGATTGCCACCAAATATGAAATCCTATAATAACTCACTATTATACATCTAATGAAACTAGTTTCGTCGAAATCCGAGATAGTGCCAAAAATGACTATTTTACACGTTAATTAAAATATAAAATTTACAAAATCAAATTAATCACTTTTAAATCACATTTAATAGTTTACTATCTTCATTCTTATTCAAATGGAATTAAAATCAACTTAATAAATCATTTTCATTCGCATTAAATTTAAGATTCAATTATTTAAACAATTTCAAATATTCAAATCAAATAATTTAATTATCAAATAAATCACTATATTTAAAATATAAGTTATTTAACTTATAAAATTTACTTTTAATAATTAAAATAAATAAACTAATCCAATTTCAAATGAATAAAATTCTGGGTCGTTACATGATGGTTTGCTAGCGATCCAATTACTTGGAGTATTTTTCCGTTGAAATCTTTCCTACTTAATACTATTTTTGAGCCGACCCTTCTTACTTGCTTTTCCCTCGCTTTCTTTCCTTGCAACCCAAACCGACCACGACCAAAACCTTAACCAGCTTTTTTTGCCGCCACTGCCGTCGATCTTTATCACCGGAGCCTACTACTACCGACCTCAACTACCTCCGCCATCACCCTAAGCCAAACCCTAGCAAATAAAAAGGCGACAACCCCTTTCGAAAGCCCATTTTCTAAAACAAAGGCATATTTGACTAAGTCGAAGGCTAATATAACTCCTTCGAAAGCCTCATTTGTAACCAAAATAGTTCCAAGTTTATAAGGGCTACTTCCACTCCTTCAAAAGCATGGTTTCGACTCTATACCTTCCACCTTTCTCCAATCTATTACGTACCAAAGCATTGATATCATGTGTTGTGACAACCTACCTTTTTAGATGGTTTAAATCAACAATAAACCACATATGTCAACTCAAACCATTCAAAAGGGAGGGTCCTTAATGGAGTAAATAAGAAAATAAGAGAAAGGAAAGAAAAACAAAATACAGAATCTCATAGCGGAATGATAAAATATGATAATCAAATAAAGAGTTCATGAAGTTGTTTTACAAATAATATTTGATTACACTTTCACAATAAGGTCAGAGTTATACATACAGCAGGAATAAATAAATAATGCATCGAAACAACATGATGTAGTGGAATAAATAATATAAATTGTAGACTAATCTCCATCTTCATCCTCCAGATAAAATGGTCTCTAATACATTGAAAAGCTTAAACTGACCCGAGTGTAATGAAAAGACAAAACACTCGAGTCAAAACAAAAGACTTCATGTAAGTTAAATCAACAGTAAATGAATATGTGTGTAACGGCTTTAGAGACGTTAGAGGATTTTACATTTCCTATCCAGTGTCTAACGTGCATGCAATAACTTAAGAGATGTTTGGAATTCCATCTCCTAGGGATCCGTTAAACTATCTACAAACATAGTAAAATACGCTATTATAATATGTCTACAGTAAAGTAAAGTATTAAAATAGCGTTAAGGCTTTACCCATATCCCCCTTAACACATTTTTATATAAATACCATAATCTATACAGATACTATAAGCCCCACCAAACCTGTAGGATACTAAGGGGCACTCCATAGGTATGATACAAATCAAACTCGTAGTGGGCTCGATAAGGCATATGACAAGGCATGCAAGACAATCTTAGGGTAGGATGCTACCGTTTTGTGGATTCGGACCGATGGTAACGCATAGCAGCTACTGTCGCCCACCTCGAAGCATACTCCCATTATCAAAATCGAGGGATGGCCACCGAATAAATCACAAAGTAATAAATGTAGTATCGAAGAAGCATGTTCGATCTGAGGTGCGACCTCACATGGCCCAGCTCCTATTTTAGTCATGTCAAGCTGACCCGATGTCACGCCGCCTACGACCATCGATGGCCAGATCCAACCATGGCACTACATCCTCGACCAAAACCACCCCTTCACCTAGGCTGCACGACCACCTAGGTCCTTGGAACCACCTTCTTCGCCGACCCTTATTTCAACCAATTTCTAGAGATCTGACAGGCTGCAAGCCAAAAGAACCACATCGATGCACACCACTCAACGACCTCTACAAGCCCATATCCTCTGATCGTCGTAAAATCGACAATTCACAACTGAATCGGAAACCATGGAAATGGACGGTCGAGGTTCTTCACCGTTTTTTGGTCCAACGATGCATCAAATCGAGAAACGAATTGCTACAAATTGCACTCATCGAGAGCTTTCCAACGGTATATTATATGACATAGTTGAAGGAGTTTGAAATTTGAAATTGATTTTGATTTGAAAATTAAAGTTTTTGAATTGGAATTAGGTTTCTTCCATTGAGAAGGAGGTGATGAGGAAATGTACGTACAAAAATAAGAAAAAGCTACTAGGGTTTGAGAAACAAAATCTATTTATATAGATAGATGGATAAGAATGAATTGTACAGATTGAATTGGTCGAAATGATTACGTGAACCCGAAAAGCCCGTTACGCTTCCAAAATGAAATTAGGTCATTCCATATATCAAAATAGATGTTTTCGATATTTTTAAACTCAATAGAACTAATTTCAAACCCAAATTCCATTGAATATAGAAGTTAGCTTTTAAAATCGGATTATATTCAATTAAATTCATTAAATTGATTTCTACGCGTTTCGAGCCTGCACGATCAAATGACAAGTCCGATCACTATGAAACTTAAAATATTACAAAAATTCACTATTATGGATCCGATGAAACTGGTTTCATCGATATCTGAGATAGTGGCCAAAATGGCTATCTTCACGTCAATTAATTAAATTATTATTAAATTAATTTAATCACCTTCGAATTTCAAATTTAAAATTTAACAATTTAATATTCTTGATTACATAGATATTAGTAATCTATCAAAATAAATTTTCCATGTTAAATTCACTATTTAAATATTTCATTAGTTATCAGTGTGCAATTGCACTGAAATAAATTCATTAATTATAATTTAAACTTAAATGACTTCTTTTATTTAGATTCTCACTCTTATTATACAATCATCCAATACCATATATATTCATTTAACAATAGTTTGCAATTTATTACATTCTTATTCTACAGTAATTATCTTTTAAATTAACTATAATATTTCAATTTCCTTGATTCCATTAATTGTCAATTTAATTCCTTATTTACAGTTACAGCCAAATCAACTTTAAAATTTATTTCAATTGATTGAAATCACATTAAAATATTTATCAATAACATTCAAACAGCATTATTAAATCATATTCTAATTATTTTTCTCATTAATTGTAACGACATGCCTTTTTGGATGTTTTAAGCAGACACACATGTCGGACTCAAACATTTAAAAGGGAAGATTGTTATAGGGTAAATAAGAAAAAGAGAAAGAAATAAAGTAAATACAGAATCTCGTAGCAGAATGACAAAATATAATAATCAAATAATAGTTTATAAAGCTATTAATAAATACGTTTGATTATTCTTTTACAACACAAAAATCAGAGTTACATAAAATAGGAATAAATAAATAAAGGCAGCGGAATAACATGATGCAGTGGAATAAATATAATAAATAATGTACAAATCTTCGTCTTCGTCCTCTAGAAATAAGATCTTCAACCCCGAAATGCTCAGGCTGACCAGAGCGAATTGAAAAGACAAAACACTCGAGTCAGAACTTAAAGATCTTAGGTATGTTAGATCGACGGTAAATATGAGTGTGACGGCAACAGAGATGTTTATGGGGTTTGACATCTCCTATCCAGTGTCTAACATGAGTATAATAACTTAAGAGATGTTCGAGATTCACGTCACCTAAGGATCCGTAAAACTATCTACTATGTAGTACAATACACTATTATAATATGTCTACAGTAAAGTAAAATTATTAAAATAGCATTAAGGCATTACCCATATCCCCTTTAACACATTTTATATATTTCCATAGTCTATACAGTACCGTATGCTTCTCTGTAAATTGGAGGTTTACCCAAAGAGCACTCCATAGGTATGGTATAGAACAAACTCATAGAAAATGCAATAAGGCATGCAACAAGGCACTCGAGGCAATGCCCATGGTAGATATACCAATTGCGTATCCAGAATGGTGGTAATGCATAGCAGCTACTACCGCCCACCTCGAAATACACTTCCAAAATCAAATCAAGCGGTGGCCACCAAATCAATCACAAAGTAAGAATATAGTATCGAAGAAGTGTGCCTAATATGAGGAATGGCCTCACTTGGTCCGGCGTAGCTCCTGATTTTAGCGGTATCAAGCTGACTCACGAGAGTCAAGGTCACGTAAAATACCTCATACATGATCATTCCCCAAACAATCCTAATTCATTTCTGAAATTTCCACCACATACACAGTTGTTAAAGTGGTTTTCGGTATTGACAGAGAGTATGACAATATCTGATCCCGGTCTCTTCAACAAAAAACGCTTATTTCATATTGGATGGTTCTTTTACATTTTAAAAAGTCAATTCATAATTTATATAAAAATATCATATTCGAGTTCAAATTTTATTTCTTTCGAAATCATATTCACTTTTAAACTATATTCACTTTGAAATGATTGATAGATATGTTAATTAATTCCTCATTTCATAATCATCTTATTCACTAAAATATGTCATTTTATTCTCAACTTAGGTTATTACATTTTTTTACCATATTCGCTTTAAAGTCAAGGATTTGAATATAAATACTTCAACTTTACACGTCTGAAATTTAGAAATAGTTTAGGCAGTTAAAAATAGTTTTAAAATAGTTTAAAATAGATTGAAATAGCTTAAATAGTAAAATAGTTTAACATAAATTTTTGAATTAGGTTTAACTAGATTTTAAAATGATTTATATAGATTCAAATTAGATTAAATGGATTTAAGTTTTGTTTAAATAGATTTTAAAATAGATTTAAACCAATTTAAAATAGATTTAAAATATATTAAATAAATTTAATTAGTTTAAAATTGGTAAAATAGATTAGATTGGATTAAATAGGTTATAATAGATTTAAAATAAATTAAAATATTTTTAAATTGATTAAAATAGTCAACTTAGTTAAAAATAATTTAAATTAGTTAAATAGATTTTAAAATTATATCCAAACATTTTTCATAACTCAATTCCGATAAATTCATTCATTTGACACTTCAACTTTGAAATTCAAATTTCAATCCTTCAAAAAATTCATTAATTCAATTCCAGTTTCAGTAATAACACTTGGATTATCGAAAATCATTCAATTTATATGAATCAATTTTTAATTCAAAATGCAAGTTAACTGAATTTGACATTTCAAAGATTCAAAAATCATTAAATTTAACCAATCCAGTGTCTGCGTATAATTTTCTGCCCTAGGGTCAAGTAATACGGATATTTATCATTTCAATCCGAAATTTAAATTTTTTATGGTTATATATCATTTCAAACCGCAATCCCAAATTTAAATAAAATCCATAAAATCGCTCGAGTCTATCATTTCAACCCATAACGATTTTCCCTAATCTAAAGATCGTTCGGGTATGTATCATTTCCACCCATAGGGAACATGCAATATTATAACAATATAAAATACAACATCCAGTCTTCCAATATCAACAATCAAACATACATCATAATCATCATCCAAATCAATTAATAACATCAGTATATAACTGATAATTAATACATGTATTAAATTGACAATTTAAAATTCAATATCAAAATTAAACGATAATTAAATGCAATAAAAGTCAAATTAAACCAGAATGATAATTTAACATACCAAACAACAATCAATAAATTTCTAATCGTATTATAAATTTAATTTAACTAACATAAGATAATTTAGAAGTTGTGAGTGGGTTAAAACACTCACCTTCGATTTTAAATTAAATTGAAATCCAAATAAAGGCCCAAAATTCAACAGTGTCAGAATTCATCCAAACCATCTCCATAATGTTCGGAATTTCAATATGATCCTAGTGGAGAAAACCATACGTGAAAGGGAATCATATGTGAAAGTTATTAACATTAGAAGATATACGATTTAATTTCAAAATAAATAAAATAATTAAACATTTAAATGTTCACAAACCATGGCATCTCAACCATATGCGCAACCCTAACACACAGCCATCGTTCGAATCCTCAACATCACAGCTGCCGTTCAAAACCGCCATGCCACACCTCCTAACGTCGCTATTACATAGGTATGACATCGCCCACGTAACTTCCTCGCCGAGACGCCCCTCCATCCTCCACGTCGAAGCTTCCGGTCGCCTCTCTGGTGATCGCATCGTCGCACTAAGATGATCTGCTTCATATGGACAACCAGAACTGATTCGTGAATTTTAGACAACCAGTGAATCCGATTGAAAAATGAATCACAGCAGTAGATTACACTCGTCAAGAGCTTCGAAATGGTATATAATTTGCCAAGGTTTGGAGGAGTTTGATTTTTGGATTTGGTTTTGATTTTGAATTTGAAATTGAATTAGGGTTTGCAGTCGTTGGAAGGAATAAGAAGCAGATCGTTGGAGTTGTTTGTACTAAAATCAGACCATGAGAAACAACTAAGGTTTATAACAGGTTATTTATAGGCAGGTCAGCAATAGAATTGAGTGGACTGGATCGATTTGAAAGTTGAACGATAAACGACGCGGAAAGGTCGTTTCGTTTCCAAAATGGAAATGGGTCATCCCATATATTGAAATAGATGTTTTCAATATTTTTAAATTCACTGAAACGATTTTCAAGTCCAAATTCTATCGTATGAAGAAACTAGCTTAAAATATTCTTATTTTAAATTGATTTCAATTGAATTGATTGCAGGGCGTTTCGAGTCCGTATGATCGAACGACAAGTCCGATCGCTACAAAGGTTGAAAACCTATAATAATTTACCGTTACGGATCCGATAAAACTGGTTTCATCGAAATCCGAGTCAGTGGTCAAAATGAATATTTTCACGTTAATTAAATAAATTTATAATTAATTAATTAAATAACTTTTTCATTCCATTTTGGTAGTTAACAAATTTCATCATTTTTAATCATTTAGACATTCGCAATGACTTAATACAACTTTATATAACAATTCAGTGTTGGTTATTACACTAATTACAGTGTTCAATTTCATTGTAATTAATCTAATTAATTATAATTTAATCCTAACAAATTGATTTAATTTTGTTTTAATCTTTATATTCAATCAGTTATTACTCTAATAGCATAGTTAATATTTGTTTATAACCTATTTCGCTAATATGCTACGATTTCCACCTTTTATTTGTGTTAACTGCTATATTTCCATTATATTGATATTTTGTCAATTTTATTATAATTGTAATTTAGAATCCCAATTAATATATTTATCTTGGTTTCATTCTTTTATTAAATAAATTATTACCTTATGAATAAAATTAGCATTTCTATTCATTTTATTATATTTACAATTTTTAGTCATTGTCTTAACTCACAATAATATAGCATTTAATGACATTTATTTGTAATTGATTAATTAAAGTGGTAACAAGTAACAATTGTCCCAGTTCATTATTTACCACCAACTGTTATAACAACTTATACCATACAAATTCTATCCAGTCACCATTTATTTCACATTATTTTATTAGTTGATCAAGATTTAAATTATCAATTTCTATGTTAATTCAATTACCAATTAAAACCACATTATTTCGTTAAATTTACAATTTATAACCAATTATAACTCTTTAATCATTTTAATTAATTGGAATTACATTTAAAGCAATTATCAATTACCTCACATAAATACCGTTACATTTTATTCTAATTATATTCTTATTATTTAATCACAAAACCTTATTAAATTTACAATTTTTAATTATCGAAAATTACGGGTCGTTGCATTAATAAACCATAAATTTTAATTTCTCCCAACATTAAATTTCAAAATATTAATTAATTTAGTATTTTTAATTATCGAAAATTACGAGTCGTTATACTCTCCCCTACTTAAAACTTTTCTTCCTCGAAAAGGAACGAGAAGGAAGTAAGAATCTAATATATTTTTATCCAAAATAATCAATTTATAAACACTTTAAATTTACATAATTAAGTATTTTAAATAAAATACAATTTATAAATAATTAAATCTTTCATATTCAGGTTTAATAAAGTTTGAAAATAATTTCACTTTTATAAAATTTTCTAAATCTTTAAATTCATGAAAATTTTTGGTAGAATCTCCTTTATATGGATAGGTCCGAAAAAATAATAATAACAATATATACATATACATATATATGTATATATCATATTCCAATAAGAAAATATCCCAAACCATGGGAAAAATAATAAAATATCGCTATAAAACCATAATCCAAAAACATGCCATTTGTCGGGCAAATAACTTTATTTATGAAACCAAAAGCAGTAGTTATTGCTTCCATAAACCTGTATTTCACTTATATAATCCAAAATAGTGAGACTTATGTACAAGAGAAATATTTAGTTGTTTCAATTAGTAACAAAAGAAAATCAACATAGAACATATGCAAACAAAACGATACGACCATCTTATGTAACAAAGGAAACTATCAACAAATCAATAGAAACCAAACTCAAAGTTAATTCAGGTTCAAACATTTTTCATAGTACAAGGGTGATAAATAACTACCAAGTATAACTTAGATGGTTCAAAATAATCAATTTATAACTGCCAAGTTTTACTTATATAATATTCTATTACATATTCTTGTTTAACATTACAATTTTTAAACGATTCTAATAAGTTATATATATATATATATATATATATATATATATATATATCTTAGATGTGACTAAAAGAGGAGTTATACTGGGCCAAGTAAGGTCATTCCTCCTATCGGGCACATTTCTTCGATATCAAATTATGACTTTTTAATTGATTTGGTGGCAACCCCTCGATTTTGATTATGGGAGTGTGTTCCAAGGTGGGCGGTAGTAGTTACTACGCGTTACCACCGGTCTGGGAATGTAATTGGCAGAATCCTACCCTGACATTACCTCGAGTGTCGTGTTCACATGTCGTATCGTGCCTTCTACGAGTTATGTTTATACCATATCTGTGGAGTGCATTTGGAGTAAATCTTGCGGAGGAGCTTACGGTACCGTACAGACTATGGGAATATATAAAATGCGTTAAGGGGGATATGGGTAGTGCCTTAAAGCTATTTTAATACTTTTCTTTACTGTAGACACTATTATAATAGCGTATTATACTATGTATGTAGATAGTTTAACGGATCCTTAGGAGATGGAATCCCGAGCATCTCTAAAGTTATTGCACTCACGTTTGACACTGAATAGGAGGTGTCAAAACTCGTAAACATCACCGATGCTGTTACATTCATATTTATTCACTATTGATTTAACTTACATAAGATCTTTTAGTTTCGACTCGAATGTTTTGTCTTTTTAATTTGATCGGGCCAGTCTGAGTTTTATAGTGTATCAAAGACTGCTTTTGGAGGACGAAGACGAAGATTTAATAAGATTTTATGATTTAATATTTGAAGAAATTATAATTTGTGATTTTTTATGTTGAGGAAAAATTGAAAATTTAATAGTAAGAAAACGACTAAAATTAAATGGAATAGTATTAATTCAAGTTAATTGATAACTACTTTAAATATAATTCCAATTAGTTGCAATAATTGAGAGTTATAATTGGTTATACAATGTAAATGAGGAAATAAATTAAATATTATATTAATTTTTGAAATAATGTGTAGTATATTGCAACTAGAAAAAATCAGTGTTGTGTAAGTATTTATAACATTTTTTTATAAATAATAAAACCATAAATGTGATTAAATTAAGTAAAAGGTGACAATTGTGATATGTTACCTATGTATTTAATTTATTGAATAAAATTGGAAATCAATTGCAATTAAATGTAACTAAATATTACGTTAATGGGAATTAAGGTGAAATTGAGGAATATTAATGTAATAAGCTATAAACCAATGTTGAATATATACATAGAGTAATGAATGATTAGACAAAAAGAATTGAAATCAAGTTAATTAATTTATTGGAGTTTAATTTATAATTAATGAATTTGTTTCAATTAAAATTAAACATTGTAATTGGTGAATTAATTAATATTGAATTGATATGTGAATTTGTTTTAAATTATTGTAAATGTCCAAGTAATCAAGAATGATGAAAATTGTTGGTTATTAATTTTGAAATAAAAAAGCAATTTAATCAATTTAACAATAATTTATTTAATTAACGTGAAAATAGCCATTTTGGCCACTGTCTCGGATTTCGACGAAACTAGTTTCATCAAACCCATAATAGTGAATTGTTGTAAGGTTTCAAGTTTCGCAGCGATCGGACGTGTCGTTTGATCGTACGGACTCGAAACGCGTAGAAATCAATTTAATGAAATTTAAAATTTGAAATAAGCTGATTTTATAGCTAACATCTTTATACAATGGAATTTGGACTTAAAACATGTTCCGTTGGATTTAGAAATGTCGAAAGCATCAATTTTGATATATAGGATGACTTATTTTCGTTTCGGGTGTGAAACTGGCATTTTCGGTCGCTATTCGTCATTCGTACAAATTCGATATGTGTTTATTTACTTATAGAGCCTTGTTCATATAAATAGATCTTTCTAAACTCTAGCAGCCTTTCTATTTCTTACTACATACGCATAATTTCTTCTATCTACTTCTCCTTCTTAATGGTAGAAACCAATTCAGATTGCAAACCCTATTTTAATTTCAAACTCAATTTCAAAATCAAACTCCACGAAACCCCAACATATTATATACCGTCGGAAAGATCCCGACGAGCACAACCCAAATCTATGATTCGTTTTTCAATTTGGATCATGGTTTGATCGAAAATTGGTCATTCATCTACGACCATTCATGTGTGGATGTTGAGATTGGACGGTGGATCTTCGTCCTGGCGACGATCGGGGGGAATGGGGTGGTAGAATTCGTCGAGCAGTAGTCATCAATGGTCATCGTTTGTCTCAAATGTTCGTATAGGCATCGGATTTGGGTGAAATATGGTGGCGGCGGCGGGGGCGTCTGGGCGAATCATGGAGCATCGCGTGGATAGGGAGTGGGCAATTACAGGAGGGGAGCAAGGCAGCATCATTTGATCATTGCAACAGCATTTCTAGTGGCGACGTTCACGAGTTGATGATGGTGGTAGGTGTGGTATCGCATACGTTGATGTCGAGATAGGTTAGTGTTACCGCGTTTGAAGGTAGTGACGTGCCCCTTTTTTTATTTTTTAATATAAATTTAGATTTAATTTCCAATCATTCTAGTATGCATAATGTTTTCATATGAGCTTGAATTTGTGTACCGTTTCTTCCGCTGTGAGTGTTTTAATCCACTTACAACTACTAAATTATCTAATGTTAGTTAAGTTAAATTTTTGATGTGATTTGAAATTTATTTTTTGATGTTTGGTATATTTAATTTGTCATTCCATTTAAATTTGACCTTTATTGAATTAAATAGCCATTTAATTTAATATTGAAGTTAATAGCCATTAATACCTGTCATTGATCACCGTTTGATTGTTATTGTTTATTGATTGGTTTGAATGACGATTGTAATGGATGTTGATTATTGATACTGTATGACTAGATGTTATATTTTTATATTGTTTTAACCCTGCAAGTTCCCTATGGGTAGAAATGATACATACCCGAACGATCTATAGATTAGGGAAAAATCATTATGGGTTGAAATGATAAACTCGAGCAATTTTATGGATTTTGAACTTTATTTGGGATTGTGGGTTGAAATGATATATATCCGTAAATAAAAATTTACAGATTGAAATGACTATTATTTGTATCACTTGACCATAACCGAATTGGTTAAATTAAATGATTTTAAATCCTTAACTTTTGAATCAGGTAAATGATATTTTGAAATAAAACTTAATTTATATAAATTGAATTATTGTTGAAAATCCAAGTTCTAATTGTGAAATTGGAATTGGTTTAAATGAATTGTTTAAAGGATTAAATTGAAACTTGGAAGCTGGACGTGGTCCAGATATGTTGAAATGAAGAAAATAGACTAGTTTGATATTAATTCATTTTAATATAAATTGTGTAATGAGATATTTTTCTAAAAATCCTTTTTATTAAGGTTTCCAAACAATTTTACTATTTTAAACTATTTTAAAACTATTTTAAACTATTTAATCAAATCAACCATTTAATTTATTTTAAATCCATTTTAGTTTATTTTAAATCTATTTTAATTTATTTTAAATCTATCTTAATTTATTTTGATCTATTTTTAATATATTTATTCTATATTAAATCTATTTAATCTAATTTAAATCTATTAAAATTATTTATGAACATCTAACCTATTTTCCAAAATTTCAGACTGTGGAAAGTTGAACTATTTATATTTAAATCCTTGATGATGATACAACCTAAGTTGGGATTTGAAATTGACACCATTTTGTGAAATAACGTATTTGAGTAAATATGATGATTTTGGAATGAGGATGTAATTAACCTGTCTTATCGACAATTTCAATAGTGAATATGATTTTGAAAGTGAATATGATTTTGAAAGTGAATATGGTTTTAAAAGTGAATATGATTTAGAAAGAAATATGGTTGAAATCGAATATGATATTTTTGATATTAATTATTAATTGACTTTTGAAATGTAAAGGAACCATCTGGTGTGAAATAAGCGTTTGGTTGTTAAAGAGACTAGGATCGGATATTGTCATACACTCTGCCAATATCGAAAATCACTTTAACAACTGTGTACGTGGTAGAGATTCCAGAAATGAAGTAGGATGGTTTGGCCAACGATTCTATATGAGGTATGTACATGACCCTGACTCCCATGAGTCAGCTTAGATGTGACTAAAACATGAGCTATATCGAGCCAAGTGAGGTCATTCCTCCTATTCGGCACATTTCTTTGATACCATATTATGACTTTGTAATTGATTTGGTGGCCACCCCTTGATTTTGATTATGGCAATGTGTTTCGAGGTGGGCGGTAGTAGCTGCTATGCGTTACCACCAGTCCGAGAACGCAATTGGTAGAATCCTACCTTGGCATTGCCTTGAGCGTCATGTTCACATGCCGTATCTCGCCTTCAACGAGTTTGGTTTGTACCATACCTATGGAGTGCCCTTTGAGTAAACCTCACAGAGGAGCTTATAATACTGTATAGACTATGGGAATATATAAAATATGTTAAGGGGGATATGGATAATGCCTTATCGCGATTTTAATACTTTACTTTACTGTATGCACTATTATAATGTCATATTGTACTATGTATGTAGATAGTTTAACGGATCCTTAAGAGATGGAATCCCGAACATCTCTTAAGTTATTGCACTCACGTTTGAACTGGATAGGAGGTGTCCAAACTCGTAAAAATCTCTGATGCCGTTACACTCATATTTATTCACTATTGATTTAACTTACATAAGATTTTTTTTGTTCTGACTCGAGTGTTTTGTCTTTTCAATTCGCTCGAGTCAGTATGAGCTTTTCATTGTATCGAAGACTGCGTTTGGAGGATGAAGATGAAGATTTAGTACTACTACTATTTATTTCATTTATTCCACTTCATCATACTATTCCGCTGCATTTTATTTATTTCTATTGTATGTATCTCTGATTCTGTGTTGTAAAAGTGTAATCAAATGTACTTGTAAAATAGCTGCATGATCTGTTATTTGATTATTATATTTTTCATTCCGCTGTGAGATTCTATGTTTGTTTTATTCTTTTCTCTTCTTTTCTTATTTACCCCATAAAAGTCCTCCCATTTAAATGGTTTGAGTCTAACGTATGTGGTTTATCGTCGATTTAAACCGTCCAAAAAGGTGGGTCATTACAGATCTTATGTAAGTTAACTCAATAGTAAATAAATATGATTGTAACAACTTGAGAGATTTTTCTGGGATTTTACATCTCCTATCCATTGTCTAACGTGAGTACAATAACTTAAGAGGCGTTCGGGATTTCCATCTCCTAAGGATCCATTAAACTATCTACATGCATAATACAATACGCTATTATAATATGTCTACAGTAAAGTAAAGTATTAAAATAGCGTTACCCATATCCCCCTTAACACATTTCTATATAAATACCGTAGTCTATACATATACCGTAAGCCCTACAAACCAATGGGATACTCATGGAGCAGTCCACAGATATGATATAAACCAAACTCGATGGGCTCGATAAGGCATATCACAAGGCACACGAGGCAATACCTAAGGAAGGATACTACCGTTTTGCGGATCTGGACTGGTGGTAACTCATAGCAGCTACTACCACCCACCTCGAGACACACTCCCATAATCAAAGTCGAGGGTTGGCCACCAAATCAATCACAAAGTAATAAATATGGTATCAAAGAAGCATGCTCGATTGGAGGTGCGACCACACTTGGCCCAGTGTGGCTCATGTTTTAGTCATATCAAGCTGAACCGAGGAGGGTCAGGGCTGTGTTCATACCTCATACAGTAATGTTCACCTAACCATCCTACTTCATTCTGGATTCACCACCATGTTAGCAGAGAGTATGAAAATATCCGATCCCGGTCTCTTTAACAACCAAACTCTTATTTCACACCGGTGTTTCTTTTACATTTCAAAAACCAATTCATAATTGATATCAAAATATCATATTCACTTCAAAATCGTATCCCTTTTGAAATCTCACTTTAAAATCATATCACTTTCGAAATTATATCCACTTCAAAATCATATCACAAAATAGATTAAACCCTCATACCAAAATATTCGCATTTAAGCCAATTAAATCTAGATCACAATATTTCCAACTTTAAACAGTTAAATATTGAAAGTAGTTTGTACATTAAAAATAGTTTATAGGTTATAGATTAAATTGGTTTATATATTAGAAATGGTTTATATATTAAAATAGGTTATATATTAATATAGTTAATGTATAAAAATAGTTTATAATAGTTACAATAGTTAAAATAGTTTAAAATAGTTTTATTAGTTTAAAATAATTTAAATAGTTTAAGGATTTTAAAATAGTTAAAATGGTTTAGTATAAAATGGTTTGATTATTGGAATGGTTTACACAGTAAATAGTTTAAAAATCTAAATAATTTAAATTTTAAAATAATAGATTTTTAAACAGTTTAGGTTAAGATAATTAATTTGAAAATAATTTCAAATTAAATTATTTCTTCCATTTCAACAAATCTGGACCGTACCCAGATTTCAAACAACAAAACTTAATTTTAATCTTTCAATTCATATTCTTATTAAAACCATTTCAATCTATATTGATTTCAAATCCATGTTTGAACTACAAATTTAAACCATCTCAAATTCAATAGATTTCAAAGTTTAAATATTTAAATATCTACAATAACACAATTTTGATAAATTTCATTTGTATTTCAAAATTCAACTTTAAAATTTCAATTTAAATTCTGTAAACAATTCATTTAAACCAATTTTAGTTTCAACATTTTAAAGCTTAGCTTTTGAAAAAAATTCAGTTCATATAAGTCAAATTTTATTTGAAAATATCATTTAACGGGATTCAAAAATTTATGATTTAAAATCATTTAACTTAACCAATCCAGTGTCCTTATATAATTTTTTAACCTATGGTCAAGTAATACGGATATACATTGTAACAACCCATAAAGTTTCGATAATTCAAATTGTTAATTTAATTAAATTTTGTGATTTAATATTGAAAGAAATAAGTAAAAAAAATTGATTTATCTATGGAAATAATAACTAGAATAAATTGTAACAATATTAATGTAAGTTAAATTTTAACAATTCCTATGAGATTCCAAATGATTGAAATAATGTAAATGTTATAACTTGGCTAGAAATTTTATACAGGGAAATGAATGTAAATATGAATTAATTAATGAGATAATATATAATTAACGGTAATTGAATAAAATCAGTATTATATAGGGAGTTATAATATTTGTTGTATTACTGTGTGCATTAATTCATAATTGGATATAAAAGATAATTGGTATTTTGAAATGTTGACTTATTAATAAAATAATGTGTAATAATGGAAATGGAATGACTTTAGTGTAATGAGGGTAGTTGTTAAGGAATGAACTTACGAATATTATAAATATGTATAATGATGACAGTTGTTGTTGTTACAAATTTAATTTATCGACTACAAATAAATGTCAATAAAATGTTACATTAATGTGAGTTAAGGCAAATGCTGTAATTTGTGAGTATAATAAAGGGGATAAAAATGTAATTATTTTCATAAGGTAGTAATTGATTTTATAGTAGGATGATATCAAGACAAATAAATTTATTTGAGATTTTGAATTTTAATTAATGTGTGAAATCGACAAAATTTCTATATAATGGAAATATAATAACTAATTCACATAAAAGGTCGAAATTGGTGAATATTAGTGTAATGGGTTATGAACCATGATAATTATAACTATAAGGTAACAAGTGATTGAATAACAAGATTAAAATCAATTAAATGGGATTATTGGAAATAGAATTTATAACCTTTGAATTTATAGGAATTGAAATCAAACACTGTAATTGGTATAGTAATTAACTTTAAATTGATGTGTAATTACCGTTTGTATCCAATAGTGTATAAATATGTTTAAATCACTGTTTGATAGGAAATAATTGTTCTATTTCTCCTTACATTTATTTTGTCCATTATGAAATTCACCTTTGTAAACAATTGAAAAGAATGTAAATAAAAAAATTCAATTAATGATAGAGAGGACACCAAATTGTAAGTTAATAGGTGTAATTAAACGCAGCTTATGTTTTGTGAAAATATAAGGAAAGTTAGTTTAATGAAAAGAACATTTATATCAAATAAAATGGATGTTTCATTTATGAATGTAGGTTTAATTTCATTAAAATAAAGAATATAATGATTTATTTTAAAAGAAGAAAGATGTTTATTGAACTGTGTTTTAGCTTACAGATTGATTACAAGAATAGGAAAATAATCCATTTCAAAGTTTTTCATTACTTTTGTGTAAAAAAAACAAATTCATAAACGCATTTTAAATAAATTATTATTCTATTTTTCATCCATTTTAGTTGTCTATTTTAAAATTTAACTTTGTAAGTAATTGCAATTAGTGTAACTCAAATATTTCAATTAAAAGGAAAGAAAACGTTGATTGCAATTAATAGATTTAATAAAAGAAATGCACGTTTTGTGTTAAACAAAAAGGGTGTTTTAATAGAAATAAAAGATCATCTTGGGAAAACCAAATTGAATGTTTTAGTTTTAAGGTAAGTTTAATATTTTATTATGCGTAGATAAAAATATAAATGCTTACAAATTTGAATATTATTCGAGTTAATGAAGTTAATTTGGTTACGTTTCAGAAAAATTGAATTCCAAAAGGTTGTGCGATGTACATGGTCCCTTCATTTCTTTTGTTATTAATTGTTGCATGAAAGTTTTAAAATAGTTACCTTATTATTAATACTTAATATATTCATTTCTCCTTCTGTTTAATACCTGAGCCTAGACTTTTAGTTTGTATTTAATTCTTGCCACGTCATTTTCACATATACAAAATTTTACTTTCCTTTGGTTTGTAAACATTTCCATTCCTACGTACATTTCCTTATGAATTATTAATGCCTGAAGCTTTCAAAATAAATTTCGACATTTAGTTTTGTCCCTCCACCTTCATTTCCTAATTATAAATAACTTGCAGCTTGTTTCTTCATTTGCGTTTTATTTCTCCTGACACCTCATATTCAGAAGCTCTTATTCTTGAAAATCCAAGAGCTTTCTTTTACGAACCATGAATTTTTCCATTTTTCCGTACATGTCCTCACCTCATCTTATTTGTCCTATAATCTTTTCCTGAAGCCTCATCTTGAGAAAAACGTAAGTATTAAAATTTGTTCATTTTTTGTGTACTGATGATTATTTTATACTATTTCTTATAACATAAATATCTTTTGCATAAACTTTGATTCACACTTGATTTCTTATGTTGGATTCATATTGAATTCCGCACAACATGAAATTGATTTAGTTGAATTTGGAGACTATTGTGTTTTGCGCTTCTGTTTGGATTTTTATGGGCTAAAATTCAAAAGTTAGTGTTTTGACCCACTCACAACTTCTAAAATTTCTTACGTTTGCTAAATTAAATTTATAATAGGATTAGAAATTTATTTATGGTTGTTTGGAATTCAAATTTGCGATTCCTGTTAATTTGTTATAATTTGAATTAAACTTTTATTTAATTTATTTCTGAATTTAAATTGCTATTAAATACCTGTTATTGAAATTAGTTATTGTTGAAACTAATTTATTGAATTGTAAGATGATTTTGATTGATGTTTGATGGTTGATATTGGATGATTGGATGATACGTTGGTTTGTATATTGTTATAACTGCAAGTTTCCCTATGGGTTGAAATGGTACATACTCGAATGAACTTTAGATTAGGAGAAATCGTCATTGGTGGAAATAATTAACTCGAGCAATTTTATGGACTTTATGTAAATTCAGGATTGTGGTTTGAAATGATATACAACCGTAAAATACTTAATTGCGGATTGAAATGATAAATATCCGTATCACATGACCCTAGGTTAGAGAATTATATACGGACACCGGATTTGTTAAATTAAATGACTTTTAAATTCTTAATTTTCGAATTCAATTAAATGATATTTTGAAATAAAATTTGATTTATATAAATTGAAGTATTATTGGAAAATCAAGTTTTATGTGGAAATGCGAGTTGGTTTAAAGGAATTACTTTAAGAAATTAAATTGAAAGTTTAAAGTTAAATTTTTAAGTAAATGAAATTCTATCGAAATTGAGCTATTGAATTTGTTTGAAATATAACTTTGAAATATTTTGAAATTAGAGTAATTCTAATTGATATTTGAACATGGATTGAAAACGATATGAAATTCAATAGTTTATTGAAATTTAAAATTGAAAGGTTTGAAATTTGATTGTTGATTTGGAAATTTAAAATTGTACAAATGTGTGAAATGAAATGAATAGTTTAATTTGATATCAATTCCAAATTCATATTTTAATATAAACTATTTTAAAAATATATTATAATTTTTTTCCTAATTATTAAGATTTCAAATTTATTAAACTATTTAACCATCTAATTAATCTATTTTAAAGCTAATTAATCTATTTTAATTGTATTTAATCTATTTTAAATCTGCTTAACTATCTTAATCAACTTAAAAATATTTTAAATCTATTTTAAATATCTGAGAATATTTTAACTGTTTAAAAATCTATTTAAACCATTTATAACTGCCTAAACTATTTTCAAAAACTCAAACTAAGTAAAGTTGATGTGGTTATATTCAAATTCCTCGATGTAAAAGAAAATACAGCAAAATGATGTTGTAACCTAATTTGGGATTTAAACGTTATAACTAATTGATTGTGATGATTTTCAAGTAAGGATTTAACCTATTTTGGAATTATGATTTTTGAAAGAAATTACGAGTTCGAAAACGATATGATTTCAAAGGTAAATATGATTTCAAAGTGAATATAATTTCGAAAGTATTATGATTTTGAGAAGATGACATTTGATATAAATTGTGAATTGACTTTTGAAATGTAAAAGAACCATCCGGTGTGAAATAAGTGTTTGGTTATTAAAGAGACCGGTATCGGATATTGTCATATTCTCTGCCAGTACCGAAAACCACTTTAACAACTGTGTATGTGGTGGAGATTCTAGAAATGAAGTAGGATGGTTTGGTGCATGATTTCTGTATAGGTACGACGTGACCCTGACTCCCGTGAGTCAGCTTAGATGTGACTAAAATCAGGAGCCACGTCGGGCCAAGTGAGGTCATTCCTCCTATCAGGCACCCTTCTTCGATATTATATTCTGATTTTGTGATTATTGGTGGCTAACCCTCGATTTTGATTGCCAGTGTGTTCCGAGGTGGGCGATAGTAGCTGCTATGCGTTACCACTAGTCCGAATATGCAAATGGTATATCTACCCTGGCATTTCCTCGTGTGTCGTGTTCACATGCCCTAGCGAGCCTTCTACGAGTTTGTTTTGTACCATACCTATGGAGTGCCCTCTGGTAACGACCCAGACTCAACCTTCGAAAATCGACACCCAAATACATCACTCGTATTTGAATGCCGCAGATTCAAACGTTGCGTCTAGTTCGCCGGAACTTATAACACATTATGTACAACAACAGAGCAGAAAAAAAAGAATATCATTGATACAACAATGGATAGTATTCTGATACAAATGAATATCATTGATACAACAATGGATACAATATTTTGATACAAATGAATATCAATATTAGAGCCAAAAGATATACAACAAAGAAAAGAACTGCAGTGGAAAGATAACACCAAATGGTCTACCAAAGGATAGTCCAATATATGAATCTTCATTGCCAAATTCTCCAAAGATTCCAATCCAATAAGCTCGAACCACCATCAATGCTGAACTTGAAACACAATGCGATCGCCAAACCATAGATTCCGAAGAATGCCAAAAGCTACACCTACTATTTGATTATCTGAAAACCAAACTCTAGGCTGCCCATGTGGAAAATTGTGGGCACCTAGAGTATAGAAAGGGAACAATAAACTCCAGTTCAGTCATGGGACCGGTGTGAGAAAACAAAAACAGTTTATCTTGAACAAAAACAAAACAAAAGAAATAAAAAGAAATCCGCAATGCTTTTTGGAAAATGAAACTACCATAAGGCCTCCCCACACACACACACACAATGCAAGCGCACAATTAGAGGAGATTTCTCCTTATGATAGTCAACATTCTTGATACGCGAAATCCTTTTGATATTATTATTAGTGCATAGTGTAGAAAATATTTCGAAAGTATAATATTAATCTTAGTCAACAAACCGCCATTATGGTATACCTACTATAGCTACCATTTAAACGGCAGGTCACCACCATTGATAAATGGCAGTTCTACAACTAAAACCGTACAGGGCTCATACTGTTTTGTTTGGATTTCCAACAAATGGTCAGGCTAAGGAACTTCCTACACCGAATGGGTACGCCTCTGGAGGGATGCCCCAAGAACTTAACCAGCTCTCTGCCAACACAAGGCCTGGCGACCTCTATAACTAGGTAAATAACTATCACGAGTATGTCATTCCCCAGTCTAGACCGACCTTTTTCGAGCGCTCAACACCAACAAATTCCAACAACAACATAAGTTAAGTATTTGGGCTCTATATCATGATACCACTTTTTATCCAGAAGGAAATGCACATACCCTAAAGGGCGAGGCCCTCATAACCTTGCTGTGACGAACTGACTTCGTATCTCCAGGAAATCGCATCATCTTGAAGAAAGAAAGGGATAGAAGAAGAAAAGAAAGAGAAAGAAGAAACACAACAACATCAGAGAACTCACAGCGGAACGAACAGAATATAATATATCACATAAATATTACATAGTATCATATTACATCAGAGTACACAACTTATACAACAGATACTAGACAGTTATAAACATCTGTCTAATTATACAACTCAAGTATACAAGATACAAATATCAAAAAAACACAGCGGAACCATAATATATCTACACGTGGAAGCCTCCTGCTCCATATGTCCTTCAGAATTCGTCAAGCAAACCTGAAACACTTGACTACTCATACATAATATGAGTACCCAAGAGTTTAATAAAACAGAAAATAAACACTCGGGTCAGACAGGGGTCTGGTGTGAGTAAATGGGTTAAAATTACTTAACTTTAGAAAAACCTTTGAAAGAAAAGGTATCACGTAAGACTTCCCATACATAAATATGGAAAAGTTTTTACCTTACGCTAACCAAAACATTTGATAGGAAATCCAGTGTATAATAGTGTCTAGGGTTTTCAAGTAAATAAGAAATAGCCGAAATTGTTACATTATTAAATTCCAGCTACTAGCCACAAAAGTGGGTAATACAAACAAAACCGTAGGGTCTCGTAGGAAGAATGGGTTTCCATCAATGGCAGGGCTACTGAGGTACCGCCCGTCACAGTATGTGGCCTAGATCAACGTACCGAGAAGTACGCCCGCTCCTCTGCAACACAAGGCCGGAACCGTTCCTTACTGAATAGTCCCGAACAAGACAACCCCGCAGTTGGCCGCGACCCAACTGCCCACACAGCCGAATAAAAGGGACTTCTAGACAGGGGTAAATCTCACCCTTCAGTGGGAGCTACCCACGAAGCCTTGCTGCACCTCCCCTTTTTAGCCATTCCCGGTTGATGAGGCTTGAGGCTGCGATTACCTTTATAGAACACATCTATCTTAGAATGCTCATCGTCCACCTGACGATGTTCTGAAAGCATTCAATCCATACAAGTTCGTTCCGGGTTCGAACGAAACCGAAGGCACTATCTCGTTGCACTCATTTTGGAATCACCCTCAGAGTCAACGACCATAGCCCTTGCACTCTAAATCACCATCTCGAATCTATAAGCACTATTCCGTCAAAGTCATCACGGAATCACCCACAGAGTTATACTGACGAATAGTTCTTACACCTCGAGTCTTCACAAAGCTCCACTTGGATTCACGACCTAACGTTTAATTGGAATCGATGTGGTTTTCGGATATCCAAATATGGAAACCCGATCCCGGTCTCACCAAAACTAAACGCCATTTTAATGTCCAAGTTGTACTTAAGGGTTTAGAACAATTAAACTCATATTCAAGGTGATATATATAAATAGATAGATGAATCACATTATCACAATAGATAAATCATAACAGCCATTCATCTCACAAAGCAGCATATCACATATCATAGATATTCAAATCATCTAGTTTCAACCAAACATCCAATATCAATCATCCAATATCGATCAATTACCCAATACCAATCAATCATCCAATATTATTCAATTATCCAAAGCAGAATTGATTATCTCTTAATCAATTGGATTAGCCTTAATCCTTCTTCATTTATTTATTCCAAATAAATAAATTAATCATCTCTTAATGATCTTCTTTAATTTATCTTCCTTGATTAATTATACTTTAATTTCATTCAAGTAATTAACCTTAACCATATTCAGTAATTAATCTTTAATTGCTATCATTAATGACAATAATTATTGATCCTTCATTTACTTTATTTATTAATCAATTATAATTAATTACATTAAACCTCAATTAATTACAATTAATTAATCACACTCAAATTAATTACTTTTATTAATCAACCCTGATTAATATCACTTATTAACTAATGATCCTTATTAATTAATAATTTCTTTAATTAATTAAATAATTAACTTGTAATTAACCATCTCATTAACCATAAACAGTAATTAACAATTTGTAATTACTTATCTTAATTAATTAACTTCTTAATTAATTATATTAACCCTTGATTAATTAATCTAATTAATCTTTAATTACTTCATTACGTAATTATTATTCAATTTAAATTAACAAATAATCCTTAATTAATTACTTTAATATTAATTACATTTTTAATTAATTACCCTTTAGTAATTAATCACATTCATTAATTAATTAATCACATTAATTAATTAACTATAATTAACTAAGTAATTAACCTTTAATTACTTAACAAGTAATCATCTTCTAATTACTTTATTAATCAATCTTGATTACTTCCTTAATTAATTACTTAACAAATAATTAATATCATCATTAAATAATTCTTAATACTTTAATTAATTAATTACTCCATAATTAATTAACTTCAACAATTATATTAATCAATTCTTTAGTTGATAACATTAAGTGATTCCATTAATCACTTCAATTAATTACTCCCATGAGTAACCTCTACTAATTACTTCCATAAGTAATTACCATTCTAATTACGTTCAAAAATTAACCATTAATTAATTCATTAAGTAATTACACTTAATTAATCCATAATTAAGTTATTATTTAAAATTAAATAAACAATTAACTAATTATTTAAAATTTATTAAATAATTAATTAACCAACTTCTTATATTTTTAAATCTTTAATTAATTAAGAAAATCATTAATCTTAATTAAATCTTACTTATTAACAAATCATATTAAATTAAGTATTCTTAAGTTAATTATCCAAATAATTTAATCCTTATTTATTTTCATAAATAAATTATTTGAATTAATCAAATTTTAACAACTTAAAACAAATTATACTATTTGGATTTCAAAATCATAACTTAAACTTTATTTGAAATTAAAGCATTTAGAAATCAAATTTTGAAATTTAAAAATACTTTAATTATCCAATTTATAACTTATTTTCAAAATATTTTGAAAACTTTAGTCTTTAAAACATTAATTACAATTTACTTTAAAAACTTTGATTTAATATCTAAATTCAAACATTTCCCTTTTTAAATTAACATTCAAAATTAAATGAAGTTAATTACTTCGAAAGGAAATCATTTTGAACAAATTTAAAACTAAAAATAAATTCAATCAATACTTTTAAAGTTTGATTTACAATTTAATTCAAAACAACAAGTTTTACTTTTATAAATTAGTTTACTTTTTTTTATATAATCTTGTTTATGGCTTAATATTTGATTTTATTTCAACAAGAAGTAAATTTTGCAACATATTATTAATCAGAACCTAGCTAAAAATCACCACCCAACAAACTCGAGACCAAATGCAGAAATTCCCGTGCCTTCCCCGAAGTAAACCCAAACTCCATCATCTTCGAGTCGCCGCCGAAACACGTGTGTAACCCTTCGAGTTTCAAACGTCTTCCCAAACGAAATTTTCCAGTGCACACGAATGTGCACGGTGCATATGCGCGACCATCTCCGGTGCCGTAGTTCGTCGTCGATCACAAAATCACACTCGAGCACGATAACGCACCCAGATCCAACAACCCTACATCGAATCAAAAATTCGACCGAAAGCACGAAACTGCAGAAGCAACTCGTCACAAAACCACCCACATCGCCGACACCACGACGCCGTCCACCTCGCCGCCCCTACCATCGAAGCGTCACATCCCTGAGCATCGTTCCCCCAAGAAGCGATCACCTCCGGTCAAATGTTCACGCCGAAAACAACTCGACAGTAAAGCCGAAAGATAAGCAAGCTTAACCCTAGTTTCTTCAATTCCCAACAAATTAGTCATTAGAAAAATTAAATTACATTTTTCCCATAATCTTTGATTCATAAACAAGCTACGATCAAAATTACAGCTGCAATCATCATGCCATTCTTCGACAATCGTCAAAACCCCCCAAAACATTCAAACCGAAAATTCAACTTAATTACAAAATTAAAAATTATGATACAAGCTCTAAAAATCATAATTTTCCAATTGTAATTCAATTATAAAATCAAAACTAGAATTTGAAATCATAAATTTTACCCAAATTTGATTTTTTTTACTGTAATTTGAAAATATGAGTTAATCATTCATTTTATAATCCTATAACTATTTTTAGATGATAAATTACATGATTACAACCAACTTCCATCTACAAATCAATGTCCAGTTTGTGTTCAAAATCAAGCTATTGAAATTATTATAGGATATGGGACTGTTTTATAAACACAGTAACCATTCTAATTTTTTTTTACAGGAAATTCATTATTTTTAATTTATAAACATACATTCAGGTAAACAATTATTCATCATCAAAGCCAAATTCATTTGCATGCAACATTCAATCATAGATTATATCAAAACTATTTTTAAAATAGAATTTACTCACCAAATTATAAAATTCGCAGAGCAGTAAACAATTCTTGTTTCAGGCCTTTGAATCATAAATCTGGAAAGACTTTGATGTGCTTGCTGATGGAAAAGAATGCATGCTTCAAATGATGAAAAATGTTGAACTTGTAGGTTGATTTAAAGTTATAGGTTGATCTTTATTTTGAAATGCAGGTTTGAATTTTTTTTTTGAAGTTGCAGCTTTAAATTGAATACAGATTTCATCTTTGCTTCCATATTAGTTTTTGAAGATTGCAGATTTTCAATTTGCTTTTTAGTTTCCATTTCAGATTTGAGAAATATTTCAGGTTTCCATTAATTTAGTAAAGAAGTGAAAACAAAGAAAAGAAATGTTGGAGAAAGAAAACTAATCTTCTTCTTAATACACTTATTAAAATTTAAATGAATATGCCACTTGTTATAAAATTTACATTTGTCATCTTAATTGTTTTAATTACTTACAAGTGTTATTTACAGGTGTTTATATGGTTACATTTGTACTTAAGCATTTTTAATTAATTTTTACTTAATTTAAATGTAAATATAACTTACTTAACTTACTAAATCAATAATATTTACATATGTAAATATAAGTTTAATCCTTTAAGAAAATATTAGAAACCTAATTATAATACAAGTATATTCTTATGTATGTAATTTAAAAAATCTAAGACATTTATAGATACATTTATAGCTATTTTATTTTAAACACTTTAAAAAAACAAAAATAAAACCTTGATTTAAACTATCATACTTAAAAATAAATAAATATCTTATATTTTAAAAACAATTGAATTTAAAACTAAATTTTGAATTGCAACATTCATTCATATATAAATTATTATAAGATTAAATTAAATTTCAAAACAAATTCCAAATTATAACATATACATACATATATATTACAATTTGAAAATTCAACCTTTATTTAAAATAAAAGATATTCTATTCACAATATATATCAAATATATATATTATAAACAGAATAAAATTTCATTAGCTTTGAAAAATAATTCTTATCAATTTTAAATTGTTAAAGATATTGATCAAAATTATCAGATTAAATATTTATTAACTTTAAAAAGATTAAATTAGCCAACTTAAATTAAAATTATAAAGAAAAATCATCAAATCAATTTAATTATTAATACAGATTATTAAATTGATATTGCCTAAAATTCCGGGTCGTTACAATCCTCCCCTTTAAAAGAATTTCGTCCCCGAAATTTGAAAGCAAAGGTAATTTAATAACCAGCAAAGATTTCAATTTCAAACAACAAAGCATACCTAACATCCAGTTACTAACAGCCATAACAATCAATCAAACAAACAAACCTAACCAATTATCCTGACACAAATCAGAATAAATCTTAAATACTATCTCGAGTTTCCCAAGTTTAAATCACCAGGAGACTCGCTTTACAGAAACTAATAAACTACAACACTAAAATCCAGAGCTCAAGTCATCTCTAGATCCATCAATATGAACAGAACATCATACTGTACTCAAGTCTAGCTCAACTACCAATCCAACTGAACTACAGATTCAACAACCAACAATGAATCATACACGTACTCCCTCAGAAATACGTGAAACACAATGAATTCCAGCTATCCAAACTGGCAATTCAATCTTATCCTATCAAAAACACAGATAAGAAATCTCAAATGCCTCAGAACTAGCCATCCAATCTTACTCAATTACAGTTCTCTTAACAAGAGAAATTTTAACAACAATGAAGATTCTAACTTCAAATTCCAAACTTCTTATATCATATCTGTATAACCCAACAGACAATCTCGGACTGCCCAAACTCTTCCTGATCAGCTCAACCTATGCTGATACTTCCAGAAACAACTAGACCAAAACAAACCAGTTTCTGGATCCTATCCAACAGAAAAGTCTTCCAAAATCCGTCAAAATCCAGAACACATGCTCTGCTCCAAAGCAATAGCAATCTGAACTTGCTTCCTTCCTTGCACAACTGCTACCTCGCTTCCGCTGCACAACTCTGATTCTGAAATAGATGAGAATACTGTTGATGAACACGAGTACAAACTTATCCAATATATCCGAGAAACTTTGTTCATCAAACCCATAAAATTTTAATGACCCATCTGACTCGGTCACAACCTTATAACAAAATCCAACTCAGAAACTAGATCTGACCAATCCAAATTCCAAAAATATCTGAGTTGCTACACCAACTCTCCTTCTCCAAGAACCATACTACATCCAGGCTAACTACCAGTACTTCTTCTGGAACCAAAACAATATGGAACTCAACTCTAGATGAAGACAGACTTCTGATTACTTCAGTAGCTCCTACTTCCACATGAGAATCCTCAGTCTTAAACAAAGATTGCCCAAGAAAAATTCCAAACTAATCGCAAGTCACTTTTGCGATCCATCCTAATTCGGATTCCAAAGAAACTGTCCTCTCTTTACCAATTAGAACAACTTTAAACTTTTCCAAACAAGGTTAACTCTTCAAGAAAACTTTCACCGACTGCCCGGGCTGCTGAAGAAGAACCACCAAGATTCCTGAACCATCGGAGAAACAAGCCACACTGCTGCTTCCAAACTCTACCTCGATGATACCGCAGAGGCAAAAGACCTTCTCGTCAGCACACCGAACACTCTGAGTTGCACTGCTACCTCAGCCAACCAAAGACTTCTAATCCAAAGGCTTCTCAAATACCAAAACCCGAATGATCAACAAACCACACAACGGACCTTCGAGATGGAGACATCCTCTCATGAAATTCGAGCTCCAAACCAAGCATCAACATCTCGCTCTCCTTAAGGAATGAAAAATGAGACCATGCCAAAGCGAAACAACTCGTAGACCTTAGTCTCATATTCCAAAACAACCAACCTCCATGCCAAAGATCCAGACAACTTCTACTCAGACGAATCTTCCCTGCGGCAGGTAAAGTTTGCTCCTCAACAACTTCTAAACCTGCTTTAAAAGAAAACATCTTCGGAAATATCCATGGATACTACATCTCATCACACAGTTATCAAGATATCATTACTTACTTCTGCGCTTCCGACAGATCCAAACTTACACTTCAAAGATGAACTCCAAATCTTTAAAAAGATTTTCTTCGGAATTCAGAGAAATCCTTACTCCAAACTACAAATCTCACTCGAGACGGTAATAGGTCTTCAGTCTCGACAAATACTTCCAACCTCAACATATGGACCTCTTCCATTAGTGGTAGTCGTGTTCCACACACACACCACTACTCCATTTACCTCAAAAACTTATGTTGGAAAATCCGAACAGATAACCCAACAGATTAGGTAGATATAGATACATATATAGTTTATATATAAAAATTACAAGTACGCTCTCTCAAGAAAGACACCACTCCAGAGCCTAGGTATTCACTCAACCTAATGCTCTGATACCAAATGTAATGACCCGACTTCCTATCTCTAGGAAATCGCATCATCTTGAAGAAAGAAAGGGATAGAAGAAGAAAAGAAAGAGAAAGAAGAAACACAACAACATCAGAGAACTCACAGCGGAACGAACGTAATATAATATATCACATAAAATATTACATGGTATCATATTACATCAGAGTACACAACTTATACAACAGATATTAGACAGTTATAAACATCTGTCTAATTATACAACTCAAGTATACAAGATACAGGTATCAAAAAACACAGCGAAACCATAATATATCTACATGTGGATGCTTCCTGCTCCATATGTCCTTCAGAATTCGTCAAGCAAACCTGAAACACTTGACTACTCATACATAATATGAGTACCCAAGAGTTTAATAAAACAGAAAATAAACACTCGGGTCAGACAGGGGTCTGGTGTGAGTAAACGGGCTAAAATTACTTAACTTTAGAAAAACCTTTGAAAGAAAAGGTATCACGTAAGACTTCCCATACATAAACATGGAAAAGTTTTTACCTTACGCTAACCAAAACATTTGATAGGAAATCCAGTGATATTATAATAGTGTCTAGGGTTTTCAAGTAAATAAGAAATAGCCGAAATTGTTACATTATTAAATTTCAGCTACTAGCCACAAAAGTGGGTAATACAAACAAAACCGTAGGGTCTCGTAGGAAGAATGGGTTTCCATCAATGGCAGGGCTACTGAGGTACCGCCCATCACAGTACGTGGCCTAGATCAACGTACCGAGGAGTACGCCCGCTCCCCTGCAACACAAGGTCGGAACCGTTCCTTACTGAACAGTCCCGAACAAGACAACCCCGCAGTTGGCCGCGACCCAACTGCCCACACAGCCGAATAAAAAGGGACTTCTAGACAGGGGTAAATCTCACCCTCCAGTGGGAGCTACCCACGAAGCCTTGCTGCACCTCCTCTGTTTTAGCCATTCCCGGTTGATGAGGCTTGAGGCTGCGATTACCTTTATAGAACACATCTATCTTAGAATGCTCATCGTCCGCCTGACGAAGTTATGAAAGCATTCAATCCATACAAGTTCGTTCCGGGTTCGAACGAAACCGAAGGCACTATCTCGTTGCACTCATTTTGGAATCACCCTCAGAGTCAACGACCATAGCCCTTGCACTCTAAATCACCATCTCGAATCTATAAGCACTATTTCGTCAAACTCATCATGGAATCTCCCACAGAGTTATACTGACGTATAGTTCTTACACCTCGAGTCTTCACAAAGCTCCACTTGGATTCACGACCTAACGTTTAATTGGAATCGATGTGGTTTTCGGATATCCAAATATGGAAACCCGATCCCGGTCTCACCGAAACCAAACGCCATTTTAATGTCCAAGTTGTACTTAAGGGTTTAAAACAATTAAACTCATATTCGGGGTGATATATAAAAATAGATAGATGAATCACATTATCACAATAGATAAATCATAACAACCATTCATCTCACAAATCAGCATATCACATATCATAGATATTCAAATCATCCAATATCAACCAGACATCCAATATCAATCATCCAATATCGATCAATTACCCAATACCAATCAATCATCCAATATTATTCAATTATCCAAAGCAGAATTGATTATCTCTTAATCAATTGGATTAACCTTAATCCTTCTTCATTTATTTATTCGAAATAAATAAATTAATCATCTCTTAGTGATCTTCTTTAATTTATCTTCCTTGATTAATTATACTTTAATTTCATTCAAGTAATTAACCTTAACCATATTCAGTAATTAATCTTTAATTACTATCATTAATTACAATAATTAATGATCCTTCATTTACTTCATTTATTAATCAATTATAATTAATTACATTAAACCTCAATTAATTACAATTAATTAATCACACTCAATTTAATTACTTTTATTAATCAACCCTGATTAATATCACTTATTAACTAATGATCCTTATTAATTAATAATTTCTTTAATTAATTAAATAATTAACTTGTAATTAACCAACTCATTAACCATAAACAGTAATTAACAATTTGTAATTACTTATCTTAATTAATTAACTTCTTAATTAATTATATTAACCCTTGATTAATTAATCTAATTAATCTTTAATTACTTCATTAAGTAATTATTATATAATTTAAATTAACAAATAATCCTTAAATAATTACTTTATTAATTAATTACATTTTAAATTAATTACCCTTTAGTAATTAATCACATTCATTCATTAATTAATCATATTAATTAATTAACTAAAATTAACTAAGTAATTAACCTTTAGTTACTTAACAAATAATTATCTTTTAATTACTTTATTAATCAATCTTGATTACTTCCTTAATTAATTACTTAAAAAATAATTAATATCATCATTAAATAATTCTTAATACTTTAATTAATTAATTACTCCGTAATTAATTAACTCCAACAATTATATTAATCAATTCTTTAGTTGATAACATTAAGTGATTCCATTAATCGCTTCAATTAATTACTCCCATGAGTAATCTCTACCAATTACTTCCATAAGTAATTACCATTCTAATTACATTCGAAAATTAACCATTAAAGTAATTACACTTAATTAATCCATAATTAAGTGATTATTTAAAATTAAATAAACAATTAACTAATTATTTAAAACTTATTAAATAATTAATTAACTAACTTCTTATATTTTTAAATCTTTAATTAATTAAGAAAATCATTAACCTTAATTAAATCTTACTTATTAACAAATCATATTAAATTAAGTATTCTTAAGTTAATTATCCAAATAATTTAATCCTCATTTATTTTCATAAATAAATTATTTGAATTAATCAAATTTTAACAACTTAAAACAAATTATACTATTTGGATTTCAAAATCATAACTTAAACTATATTTGAAATTAAAGCATTTAGAAATCAAATTTTGAAATTTAAAAATACTTTAATTATCCAATTTATAACTTATTTATTGTCGAAATAATTTGAAAACTTTAGTCTTTAAAACATTACTTACAATTTACTTTAAAAACTTTGATTTAATATCTAAATTCAAACATTTCCCTTTTTAAATTAACATTCAAAATTAAATGAAGTTAATTACTTCGAAAGGGAATCATTTTAAACAAATTTAAAACTAAAAATAAATTCAATCAATACTTTTAAAGTTTGATTTACAATTTAATTCAAAACAACAAGTTTTACTTTTATAAATTAATTTACTTTTTTTTAAATATAATCTTGTTTATAGCTTAATATTTGATTTTATTTCAACAAGAAGTAAATTTTTCAACATATTATTAATCAGAACCTAGCTAAAAATCACCACCCAACAAACTCGAGACCAAATGCAGAAAATTCTCCTGCCTTCCCCGAAGTAAACCCAAACTCCATCATCTTCGAGTCGCCTCGGAAACACACGCGTGCAACCCTTCGAGTTTCAATCGTCGTCCCAAACGAAATTTTCCACTGCACACGAATGTGCACGGTGCACATGCGCAACCATCTCCGGTGCCGTAGTTTGTCGTCGAACGACGTCGTCGATCACAAAATCACACTCGAGCACGATAACGCACCTAGATCCAACAACCCTACATCGAATCAAAAATTCGACCAAAAGCACGAAACTGCAGAAGCAACTCGTCACAAAACCACCCACATCGCGGACACCACGACGCCGTCCACCTCGCCGCCCCTGCCATTGAAGCGTCACTTCCTCGAGCATCGTTCCCCCAAGAAGCGATCACCTCCGGTCAAATGTTCACGCCGAAAACAACTCGACAGTAAAGCCGAAAGATAAGCAAGCTTAACCCTAGTTTCTTCAATTCCCAACAAATTAGACATTAGAAAAATTAAATTACATTTTTCCCATAATCTTTGATTCATAAACAAGCTACGATCAAAATTACAGCTGCAATCATCATGCCGTTCTTCGGCAATCATCAAAAACCCCCAAAACATTCAAACCAAAAATTCAACTTAATTACACAATTAAAAATTATGATACAAGCTCTAAAAATCATAATTTTCCAATTGTAATTCAATTATAAAATCAAAACTAGAATTTGAAATCATAAATTTTACCCAAATTTGATTTTGTTACTGTAATTTGAAAATATGAGTTAATCATTCATTTTATAATCCTAGAACTATTTTTAGATGATAAATTACATGAGTACAACCAACTTTCATCTACAAATCAACGTCCAGTTTGTGTTCAAAATCAAGTTATTGAAATTATTATAGGATTTGGAACTGTTTTATAAACACAGTAACCATTCTAATTTTTTTTACAGGCAATTCAATATTTTTAATTTATAAACATACATTTAGGTAAACAATTATTCATCATCAAAGCCAAATTCATTTGCATGCAACATTCAACCATAGATTATATCAAAACTGTTTTTAAAATAGAATTTACTCACCAAATTATAAAATTTGCAGAGCAGTAAAAAATTCTTATTTCAGGCCTTTGATTCATAAATCTGGAAAGACTTCGATGTGCTTGCTGACGGAAAAGAATGCATGCTTCAAATGATGAAAAATGTTGAAGTTGCAGGTTGATCTTTATTTTGAAATGCAGGTTTGAATTTTTTTTTGAAGTTGCAGCTTTAAATTTAATACAGATTTCATCTTTGCTTCCATATTAGTTTTTGAAGATTGCAGATTTCCAATTTGCTTTTTAGTTTCCATTTCAGATTTGAGAAATATTTCAGGTTGCCATTAATTTATTTAAGAAGTGAAAACAAAGAAAAGAAATGTTTGAGAAAGAAAACTAATCTTCTTCTTAATACATTTATTAAGATTTAAATGAATATGCCACTTGTTATAAAATTTACATTTGTCATCTTAATTGTTTTAATTGCTTACAAGTGTTATTTAGAGGTGTTTATATGGTTACATTTGTACTTAAGCATTTTTAATTAATTTTTACTTAATTTAAATGTAAATATAACTTACTTAACTTACTAAATAAACAAAATTTACATATGTAAATATAAGTTTAATCCTTTAAGAAAATATTAGAAACCTAATTATAATACAAATATATTCTTATATATGTAATTTAAAAAATCTAAGACATTTATAGATACATTTATAGCTATTTTATTTTAAACACTTTAAAAAAAATAAAATAAAACCTTGATTTAAACTATCATACTTAAAAATAAATAAATATCTTATATTTTAAAAACAATTGAATTTAAAACAAAGTTTTGAATTGCAATATTCATTCACATATAAATTATTAACAGATTAAATTAAATTTCAAAACAAATTCCAAATTATAACATATACATACATATATATTACAATTTGAAAATTCAACCTTTATTTAAAACAAAATATATTCTATTCACAATATATATCAAATATATATATTATAAACAGAATAAAATTTCATTAGCTTTGAAAAATAATTCTTATCAATTTTAAATTGTTAAAAAGATATTGATCAAAATTTTCAGATTAAATATTTATTAACTTTAAAAAGATTAAATTTGCCAATTAAAATTAAAATTATAAAGAAAAATCATCAAATCAATTTAATTATTAATACGGATTATCAAATTGATACTGCCTAAAATTCCGAGTCGTTACACTTGCCGCATTCTTCATGTTTCGACCATTTTCAGGTTGTGAGGTTCGACGAGATTTCGTCCACAAAGCTACGCTTTTCACAAAAGCCATGCTTTTATCAACAAATGATCAGCAGCACTTAGTATGCCACACTACCAAACTGGGGATGTATCGCTAGTAACCAACAACTACATAACCTCTGAGCTCGTACGTCTTAGAGACGGGTGTCAAGCTAAGAGAATAAATTCTCCGCCACCAAACAGAAATGTATTTGATAGAAACTAGCTTTACATCTCAAAGTGTAACGTTAGACATACATCCATACAAGTCCATCCTAGGCTCGAACGGAACCGAAGGCACTTCAAAGAAGCCCTTGAAAATCTGAGTATTCACAATCCCGATCGGACTCCCCATCACATAGGAGATCTCTATACTGTAGCTACTCAGTGTGGAGACATTCGACAGGTAATCCTATCATTCTCGAAAACACCCGGTCTTCACCACCGTCTTCAAATGCTATCCATCTCGTCGTATCACTATTCGAAATGGGTTTTATGATATAAAGTCCTCTCCTCGCTAAATCGAATAATGAGCGCAAATTTTAAAAACATATGGATATATTGGGATTTTACTTAAGTCACAACTTTAAGCCCAAAACCTTTCCTTTCAAATGGTTTAAAGAAATTTCCACTTTTAATCTTTTAAATAAAAGATCCATCTTTCAATCTTTTAAACAAAAGATCCACCTTTCAATCTTTTAAACAAAAGATCCACCTTTAAAATCCACTTCTACAAGGTTCACCAATCTTTAACAAAGATTCATTCGTAGCTCTCAAAACTATTTTCAATTTGATTCACCAATAATTTGAAATCCTTTCAAACAAAAACCGAAAATCCTTTCTTTATATGAAAGTAATTATCATTTGAAAACAAATACTTTTTATTTCGGGAAAATCCGATTCAATTTACTCAAGTTATAGCCTTTTAAAGTCCACATTTGAAAGGTCAGCGAACTGCCGTATTCTCGGCAAGTTCTATTTGAAATAAATTTAAATTTCCAAAATAATTTATTTAAAATACTTCAAAAATGGTTAAAAATCCATATATATACATTTTATAACCTATATATCTTTTTAAACCATAGTTCTCAAATATATAAGTATATAGAATTTAACTTCAAAATCTTAAATTCAAATTCAAATCAAATTATTTTAATTTCAAAACTCTTTTTCAAAAGTTTCTCAGATTTAACCGAATTCCTTTTTCAAACCATTTTGAATTCAAAATTCATCTTTTTAAAACCATTTTGAACAATATTAAATTCAAAATATCCGTGACTTAACCGATTTTTCGTGAAATCCATATTTGTGTATGTGTGGTGTAGTCCAAGGGTTTTTCACACAACAATAACATATCACAATCGTCATCAACTCAAACACAACAATATTGATAAGAGGTATAACCCTATAACGCTTATCTATCATTCACAGATAGATAAGTAAATTCATTACAGATAAATAGATCACAGTTCACATCTCAATTCAAAACAATTCATATCACACACATCACACATCAGAGATATCAAATAATTCAAACCATTCAATAGAAGTCAATCATCCATAAGCAAAATAAATTAATCACATGAATATAATTAATTTAAACCAGATTAATCACTCATGAATAATTACTAATCCTGGTTAATTAACATTAATTAATTACAAAACCCTTTTAATTAATTATCCTTTAATCAGTTATTAATTAACCTTCAATAATAAATTAATTAACCTTTACTTATTGATTAATCATCCTTAATTAATAAATTAATCAACCTTTAATCATTAAATTATTAGCATTTAATTATTTAATTATTCTTTACTTAATTTTTCTCAATTAACTACATTAATTAATCAACCCTTAATTAATAAATAATCACTTAATCACTTTCATTAGTCAATTAACGTTTAATTAACTAATTATCCTTAAATTAATTACCTTAATTAATTGATAAAATTAATCAATTATCCTTTAATTAATTATTTTTTAATCACTTGATTAATCAACCTTTAATCATTACTCAATTATCCTTAATTACTTACATTAATTAATCTCAATTAATTAACAATTCTTTAATGTAATTACACAAAGTAATTATACCTTAATTACATTAAGTAATAATCTTTTACTAATTACATTAATTTCATTAAGTAATCATTCTTTAATTACTTACATTAATAATCAACCTTTAATAAATTTCATTAAGTATTGTCATTAATGAATCAATAATGATTCTTTAATCAAAACCTTAATTAATCAAGATAAATCCTTATCTTAACCAATCACTTAATTATAACATTTAAATCTCATTAAATAAAATAAATTATCGTTAACAAATAATTTAAATTTAAAACATTTAAGTTAATTAATAATCAGAACTTTATTTAAGATAAACAATTTATCTCTTTTTAAAACCTTATTTGAACAATCCTTGAAAATTAAAGTAACATATGAGTTAACTTAAAATTCTTAAGCTAATCATCTTTTAACTACTTAAATATATCATTTAAGTTTATTTCAAATAAACTTAAGAATTCATTTTAAAAATTAAGAACTAAAACACTTTAACTTAATTTATTTAAAATAATTATTTTAAAACTTTAACTAATTAACAAAACTAGTATAAAACATTTGTCATCAATTAAGAAATTGTTTAAAAATTTGATTTAATTTGAATTAAAAAAACTTGTTTTACTTTAAAAATTTGAAACCCTAGTATCCAATTAAACAAACCCGAGTTCACCCCTGTATACTCCTGAGTTTAACCCCAGGCTACCCGTGACCATCACACTACTTCGAGGCAATATGCTACCATCCTCGAGACTAATCCGATGCAAGATCTTCTTCCCAAACATCACAACCATTATAGACTCAAATGTGCACGCGTGCACGTGCACCGCCACTCCAACCACCTTCGATCCCCACCGTGATCACCCACACGTCGACGACATCATCATCGACAAACACGACTACCCAAAACCATAAATTTTGTCGGAAATAAATAATCGAGAAAACGAGCCTTCCCTGGAACAGAACTTGATCATTAGAAAATGCTTTGCACCGCCGTCTACATTCACCAGACCCCTTCGCCATCATGCCTGAGCCACCGTCGCAATCCCTTGCTTCGATTCCCCTGGGTCCGATTGACCCCGATGCACCGATGCCGATGAAATCTCCAGATGAACCCCCACGACCTAAACCTGACCTTAAACCCTAAATCATTGTCGAGCCACCACCATGACAACTTTAACCTCGGCGACCTTTTTCCCCTGATCATCTATGCTCGAGCCACTTCCAGAACAAAGCACTACGAACCATTCGTCGTTGATCATCAAAAATTGACGAAAAACCATAAATCGATCAACTCGCAATTCGTAATCATTCCAAATCTTAAAAATAATCTTCACATCAAAAATCATCATTCTTTACTACGAATTAGTTTATATAATTCAAACACGAAATGTTTGCTACTTGATTTTTTTGATTTTAAATGATTCTACTATAATTTTCCATTTGAGAAATAATTACTCAATAAATATACTTGAAATTATTTTTAAAGTTGATATTACATTGTTTCCATACGTTTTCATTTAGAAATCATAACCTAAAACAGATCATATAAGAAGATGTGATTTTTTTATGTGTTCTTGAGCTTGTATAATATAACAGAGAAGTAGATATATACATATACATTCACATGCACAGATGTATATACACATGTATTTTTATTTATAACTAAAACATTTTCGAATTATCACACACATCCATTATCACAGGCAAACCAAGATTTATATATACAGGTTCAAAAGTTTGCTCATCTGGATTTAGAAGAAACAGAGGCAGAGAAGCCTGGAAAAATGTTTGGGCCTGGAACTGTTTTTGATTTTTGAACTGAGAATGATTTGCTTGAATCTGAACTTTGATCAATTGCTTGATTTAAAAACTGGAAAAGCTTTTGATCTTTAACTACTTTGTTTTTAATTTGTTGATTATGAGATAAACATGAATTTTGTTTTGATTCTCAATTTATAGCTTTCTTAAATCTGAAATTATTTGATCTGAAACTTTGCCTTAGATTTCAGGTTTTTGAAATGCTTTTGAGTCTTGTTTTCTTTTGATTTCTTTTTTTCTTCTTCATGTTTGTGAGGTATGAAACCTGGTTTCTCTTAACCTTGATGTTTATTTGCATTATAAATTTAAAAAGAAAAACAAATACATCTTGCCACTTGTATTTTGCTAAGCTAACACTTGTTATGTATGTTTTATTTTCCTTACAAGTTTTAATACATATTACCTTAAGCTTACATTTGTAAATTGGCCTTTTTTTATATAAAATTTTGTATCTTATTTTTAATTAGTTTAAATACATATATACTTTGTATTATATTTATATATACCAACAAACATAAAAAGAGATGTATTATGTTTAAACTCTTATATATTTACCAATTATATTTAGTTATGTTTTGCACATGTATATATTTTAAATCATGTACTTATTACTTCCAATAGATATATAGGTATTAAAGCTTTGTATTCGTTCTTGTTTTAAATTTTAAATTCAAGTTATTTTCTAAAATATTTATTTTTGAGATTCAAATTCAAAATTCAATTTAAAATCAATTTGTGTACATATATATAAATAAACAAGCACATATCTTAGTTCATGTATATTCTAAAAGAAAGGATATTAAATCTTATTTCAATTTTAAACTCATGTTACCATTCCTTTAAATAATTAATTTTCTATCTCAAATGTTTTTGAAAATATATGATTAACTTTGAATAACTTTTGAAAAAGTATTATATTGAATTTAAATCATACCTTTCTATTTATCCTTGTCTTTATATTTGTATTCATTCATTTTATATTTTCTATATATGTGTTATATTATTTTTATTCATACATTTTCCTATTATCTATAATTATATTTTTTTTAAATAAAATGATTTAAAATTTAATTATATGCAAATAAATAAACATACATACATACATATATATATATATATATATGTATTAGTTCCTTTGAAATATAAAGTTAACAAATCCAATTTATTTATAAAATATTTGAATTTCCATATCAAATTCTATTTACCATATATATATTTCCAAACTTAGATTTTATTCATAATCTATTTTTACAAATACATTTTTATTTTTTTTGAAATTTTCAAATTTAGTCACCAATTAATTCACAAATTAATTCAAAAATTAATATGAATTACTAGATTTAATTTGGCCTAAAAACGGGAATGTTACAGATTCCCCTCCTTAAGAAAAATTCGTCCCCGAAATTTGCTAGACAGGGAGACAACAAAATACTGACAAACATACAGAGAAATAGCTTTCCTGATCAAGCTGAAATATTTATTCTATATTTGGCTTATCAAATCAGAATATCATCAAAAATTATGAGAACGAACTCATTCAATACTTTACAAAATACTCAGGTTTTTCGGTCTACGTAACATGCCAGGGCATTGGTTAGTCCGAAGGGATAACTAACCGTTCATAGAATATATATATCTGGACCCAAAGAATAGACATTTGTATACAATTCAATTTAACTTCATATTTAATTAACCAATTCATTCCAATTAAAATTTCAAATTTATTAAAGTTAAAAGCAAGGAGTTGATAGAAAATTGATGAAGAGAATACGAAATAGGAACCTTTCTATGCCATACACAAAAATTCGCAGGGCCACCACCCAACCAAAGCTTCTTCTGTAACTACAACGAAGCCATCGAAGAATTGATATCGGATGATGAACCAAAGAGATTGATAGGAAAAGTTGTTCCTTGTTGTCACAGGGTATTTGTAGTGGTATTCCCCTGTCCCCTACCTCATCCTCTTCTTGCACTCATACTCACTATCAATGGATAGTAAGAGAATTTACCGAAGCATATGGACAGATATCTTAGGGATACTCATTCTAGGGCATTTATATCCCAATCTATAATGAGTCACCTAATGTGTTATACTTCTGAGCTAAAGTTCTTACTTAACCTTCAGCTTTGATACCACTATAACAACCCTGACTCGACCTTCGAAAATCAACACCCAAATACGTCATCCGTAATCGAATGCCGTAGATTCAAATGTTGAGTATGGTTCGCCGGAGCTTATAACACATTAAGTACAACAACATAGAGGAAAAAGAAATGAATATCATTGATACAACAATGGATACAATATTCTGATATAAATGAATATCAATATCAGAGCCAAAAGATATACAACAACGGAAAGAACAACAGTGGAAAGATAGCACCAAATGGTCTACCAAAGGATAGTCCAATATATGAATCTTCATCGCCAAATTCTCCAAATACTCCAATCCAATAAGCTCGTACCACCATCAATGCTGAACTTGAAACACAATGCGATTGCCAAACCAAAGATTCCAAAGATTTCCAAAAGCTACACCTACTATTTGATTATCTGAAAACCTTACTCTAGGCTGCCCGTGTGGAAAATTGTGGGCACCCAGAGTTCAGAAAGGGAACAATAAACTCTAGGTCAATCATGGGACTGGTTTGAGCAAACAAAAACAGTTTATTTTGAGAAAAAACAAAACAAAACAAATGAAAAGAAATCCGCAATTCTTTTTGGAAAATGCAACTATCATTAGGCCTCCCCGCATACACACAATGCAAGCACATAATAGGAGGAGATTTCTCCTTATGATCGTCAAACATGCTTGATATGCGAAATGCTTTTGATATTATTATTAGTGCATAGTGCAGAAAACATTTCGAAAGTATAATACCAATCTTAGTCAGCATATCACCAGTATGGTATACCTACTATAGCTACCATTTAAATGGCAGGTCACCACCATTGATAAATGGCAGGTTATACAACTAAACCGTACATGGCTCGTATTGTTTTGTTGGATTTCCAACAAATGGTCAGGCTAAGGAACTTCCTACACCGAATGGGTACGCCTCTGGAGGGACGCCCCGAGAACTTAACCAGCTCTCTACCAACACAAGGCCTGGTTAACTCTGTAACTAGGTAACTGACTGTCACGAGTATGCCATTCCCTGGTCTAGACCGACCTTTTTCGAGCGCTCAACACCAACAAATTCCAACAACAACATAAGTTAAGTATCTAGGCTCCATACCATGGTACCACTTTTTATCCTGTAGAAAATGCACATACCCTAAAGGGCACGACCCTCATAACCTTACCGCATTCTTCCTGTTTCGACCATTTCCGGGTTGTGAGGTTCGACGAGGTCTGGTCCACAAAGCTACGCCTTCCACAAAAGCCATGCTTTGATCAATAAATGATCAACATCACTTAGTATGCCATATTGCCAAATTGAGAACGTATCACTAGTAACCATCAACTACATAACCTCTAAGCTCGTAAAAGAGAAGGGTGTTAAGCTAAGAGAATAAATTCTCCGCCACCAAACAGAAATATATTTGATAGAAACCAGCTTTACATCTCAAAGTGTAACGTCAAACATACATCCGTACAAGTCCATCCTGGGTTCGAACGGAACCGAAGGCACTTCAAAAAAGCCCTTGCAAATTCGGGTATTCATAATCTCGATCGGACTCCCCATTACATATGTAAATCTCTATACCATAGTTACTCAGTGCAGAGACATTCGACAAGTAATCCTATCATTCTCGAAAACACCCAGTCTTCACCACCATCTTTAAATGCTATCCATCTCGTCGTACCACTATTTGGAATAGGTTTTATGACATAAAGTCCTCTCCCGTCTAAATCGAATAATGAGCGTGTAACGACCAAGAATTTCTAGTCGTAAATTTTGAACATTTAATTCATGTTAAATGGTAAATGTGGATTTTGAATTGATTTTGAAGTAAAAAGAGTGTGGTTAAATTAATAGAATTAGTCAAATTTCAAATATGGTAATTTAATTGGATTTGAATAATAATAATTTAATATTGAATTGGGATAATAGGTGAATATGGGTGCAAGAAAATATAAAAATAGTTTCTAAAATTTATTTTAAGTCTATTTGGATTTGAATTATAATATTGGACTGTTGGATGGAATCAAAAGTCGATAGGTTGAATTTGGAATTTTATATTAATTTAATAATGGAATATAATAATATAATAAAGCAAATAATCAGATTTTGGTTCGAAGTGAATCAGAATAGTCTCTAATGTAATTATAAAGTCTATATGATTTATAATAAAGTTAATGAAATTTTAAAGTGAAATTTTAAGTGATTTTGACAATTTCGGAAATCGCTCGAATTCATCGATGAGTTGAAATAGCCTTCCGGGGCGCAGTCTCGAAATTCGACAAAACTAGTTCCATTGGATCCGTAATAGTTAGTTATTATCAGATTTCAATTTTCGTAGCAATCGGAGTTGTCGTTTGAACCTGGCAGCTTAAAACGCATAGAAACTATTTTAACTGATTTAATTTAAAATTGAGTGTTTATTTCCGTAACTCATGCATATGACCCCATTAGCCATCAAAACACGTTCCATTGTGTTCGAAATATGGGTAAAACCTTATAAACGCCAGGCGGCACGTGTGATTTGGAGATCGTTTGAAAAAGTTGCTTTAAAATGAATTTAATATTAAATTAATAGTATACGTGTGTGTGTGTGTATTCACGTTGCTCAAACCCTAGGAGCTAAGAATGTAGCCGACACCTTTGTTTTTAATGGCCGAAAACACTCCCCTTTTCTCCCTTAATTTTCTCCTCATCCACGAAATAATTCGCAAAACTTCCAACTGGAAGATTAGAGAGTTCGTCGAGTACTATAGATCCAACGGTGGACTTTGCCGATGTCGCCGTTTGAAGCCTGAAACTGGTCGAAGGACGCAGCCGTTGGCTCGCGTTTTCTGCGTGAATGGGACGCTCGAGTTCATCGTTCCCTTGGGCGATGGTGAAGGAGGTAGTAGGCTTCGTCGTAAGGGTCTCCGATCGAGCTAGAGGGTGTCGTGGTGGTCGCGATTTGTGGTTGATCGGAGGCAACTATGGGTTCGACGATGCCTGTATCCTACGGCCTTGATTTCAAAATTTGCAGAAGTATCGGCCAAGATTTTTTTCTGGTAAAATAAAAATAAAAAAAGAGAAAATTTGTTTTAAAATTTATATTCAAACTTTAAACTAGCATATCTCATGCTTACGTTATCAGTTTCTGACGAATATGGTGACGCCGGAATCACAGCGATGAGTACTACAAGTGGAGCGATTCTAGGATCATTCAGATCAAGTAAAAAAACTTAGCTAAAATCGAACGCCCTTCGATTTAATTTAAATTTGAACGCTCGTCGAAATTTCAAGGTGAGTTAATCTCACTCACATTTGGATACCAGTTAATTTAAATAGCCAATATTTAAATGTTTGATTGGTTGTTTAGCTGAATGTGATAATTATTATCAGATTGAATCGATATTTATTGGTTGTGCTAATATTTGTGGATGCAGGGAAACAGGTTGGAGGGATCCAACTGGATTCCTCACAAATAGGAATTTTATTTATATTCTATGATATATCTCACTGATAAATTTGTTTTATCTACGAGTCTGTGAATGAAGATAAGCGTTTGGATTATACCGCTTATTGATGTTGATATGATTGAATCTGTGATGGATGATGTTGTGCACTATTGTGTTAAACCCCTGGACTACACTATATACACACGAATATGGATTGCACGTGGAAATTGGTTAAGTCACAGGTTTTTGAAATAATTTTAGAATTGAATTTTTGAATCCAAACGGTTTTGGAAATAGATCGGATTTAAAGTGAAAAACTTTTGAAAAGGAATTTCAAAAAAATAAAAGTTATTTCGAATAACTTAATTTAGTTTTGAAATTTGATTTAAACTTGAATTAAAAAAATTTGAAATTGAATTCTATGTTGTGTACTTATGATTTTAAAAAGGTTATATATGTTTACATGAATTTAAACCATTTTAGAAAGTGTTGCTTTGGGAATTTAAATCAACCCAAAGAATTTAACTTGTATAAATGAAATCGGATTTTTCCGAAATAAAAACTCTTTGTTTTCAAACGATATAAGCTTTCATATAAGAAACGAATTTCCAATGTAAAGAACCGTAAATCCGTACTCCTTGAATAGACACTAATCTCCATTGATTAACTCAAGGTGAACGAAAACACGAATCCTTATGGATTTTTAAGAAAGAAGAAAAGAAAAAGGAAACGGTAGAAGAGAGAAAATACATAGAAAATAAAATAGAGCGGAACAGAAAACAGAAAATAGAACAACATCAGAATCTCACAATTCGCAGCGGAACAACATATAATAGATAAATGAATAATCTTTAAACAAAGAACTATATCAGTTATTACATTACATTACATTACATCATATCATCAGAGTGTACAACAACAAACAGTGCAGCGGAAAAAGAAATACTATACTAGTAATACGCCATCCAGCTTGCCTCCAGCAATTCCTGAATTCCAGAATATCCTGATAAACCTAACTCTTGACTGCCCGTGTGGAAATTGGTGGGCACCCAGAGTTTAGGAAGGAAAACAATAAACTCCGAGTCAGTCATGAGTTAGGTTTATCAGGATATTCTGGAATTCAGGAATTGCTGGAGGCAAGCTGGATGGCGTATTACTAGTATAGTATTTCTTTTTCCGCTGCACTGTTTGTTGTTGTACACTCTGATGATATGATGTAATGTAATGTAATGTAATAACTGATATAGTTCTTTGTTTAAAGATTATTCATTTATCTATTATATGTTGTTCCGCTGCGAATTGTGAGATTCTGATGTTGTTCTATTTTCTGTTTTCTGTTCCGCTCTATTTTATTTTCTATCTATTTTCTCTCTTCTACCTTTTTCCTTTTCTTTTCTTCTTTCTTAAAAATCCATAAGGATTCGTGTTTTCGTTCACCTTGAGTTAATCAATGGAGATTAGTGTCTATTCAAGGAGTACGGATTTACGGTTCTTTACATTTTTAAACTCTTTTATAGTTTCATCATTCTGATTTATAAAATAAAAATTTGTATTAAAGGAAGTTCAAGTTGAATTGAAAATGGTTTTCCAAGTTATGAATGAATCTTCGAAAACGGTTTTGGAAGCTATAAGTTAAATCTTTAATTCAAAGATTAAATGAGCTAATCCAATTGAGGTGGAAATTTTTTTGTAATCCGTGAATGAATCTTTATGAAATTGGGTGAACTTTGTGAAATGAATCTTTTTGTTTAAAAGATTTGAAATGGTACTTTGTTTAAACCATTTGAAAGAAAGATTTGAATTTTAAAGTTGTGACTAAACTGAAATTCCATATCCATATGTTTTTAAATATTACGCTCATTATTCGGTTTAGCCGGAAGAGGACCTTTGTGTCATATAACCCATTCCGAATAATGATACGACGTTGTGGATAGCATTTGAAGACCGGTGGTGAAGACCAGGTATTTGCGAGAATGATAGGATAACCTATCGATTGTCTTTGCACTGAGTAGCTACGGTATAGAGATTCCCTAGTGATGGAAAGTCCGATCGGGACTATGAATGCCTGGATTGTAAGGGCTTCTTTGGAAGTGCCTTCGGTTCTGTTCGTACCCAGAACAGACTTGTATGGATACGTGTCTGACGTTACATTTTGAGATGTAGAGCTGGTTTCTATCGAATACATTTTTGTTTGGTGGCGGAGATTTATTCTCTTAGCTTAACACCCTTCTCTGAGACCTACGTGCTTAGAGGTTATGTAGTTGATGGTTACTAGTGATACATTCCCAATTTGCTAATGTGGCGTATGAAGTGCTGCTGATCATTTGTTGATCAAAACATGATTTTGTGAAAAGTGTAGCTTTGTGGATGAGACCTCATCGAGCCTCACAAACCGGTAATGGTCGAAACATGAAAGATGCGGCAAGGTTTCAGGGGTAGCTCCCTTAGGGTATGTCCATTCCTTCTGGAAAAAGGTGGTGTCAGGTATGGAGCCATGATATTTAACCTGTGTGGTTACTGCAAATACTTTTCTTTATGGTTGTTGGTGTAGAGGATCCTCGGTAAAGGTTGCAAACGACCGGGGGTGGCATTATCTAGGTTCTACTTCCTGGAAAGGGGGTAACCGGCCTTGTGTTGGCAGAGATCCGGGCAGGTTCTCGGGACTTCCCTCTAGAGGCGTACCCATGTGGCAGTGGGAAGTTCCTTAGCCTGACCATTTGTTGGAAATCCAAAGAAGCAATACGCGCCCTGTACGGTTTTAGTTGTATAACCTGCCATGGAATGTGGTGGTAAGCTGTTATTGAACATGGTCGCTATAGTAGGCATACAATAATGGTTGTATGCTGGCTATGATTAATATTATACTTTCGAAATGCTTTTTGCACTATGAACTAATAATAATATTGAAAAGATTTTGCGTATTAAGCATGTCTGACTATCATAAGGAGAAATCTCCTCCAATTCTGCGTTTGCATTGTGTGTGTGTGGCGGGAGGCCTTATGGTAGTTTCATTTTCCAAAAAAACATAGCGGATTTCTTTTCTTTTCTTTGTGAAAATAATTATTTTTGAGATCTCACACCAGTCCCATGACTGACCTGGAGTTTATTGTTCCCTTTCTAAACTCTGGGTGCCCATAATTTTCCACACGGGCAGCCTAGAGTCAGGTTATCATTATTCTGGAGCGAAGTCAGAAAAGAGATGCTGTGGAGATTGGAAGCAAGTTGGATGGCGAAGCTGGCACTAGTATATGTTATATTTCTTTTTGCTTTTTGTTGTTATAACACTCTGATAATGTAATGTAATATAATGTAATAACTGATATAGTTCTTTATTTTAAAGATTATTTATTTATTTATCTATTATATTTGTTCCGCTGCGAATTATGAGATTCTGTTTATTGTTCCTATTTTTCTTCTATCTTCCTCATCTTGAAACCCTAACAGTTCGGTTTTCCGACATTCGACTGTGCGACATTCGATACAGTGGACGTATTGATGTCGACTTTCGGGCATCGAAAAATCGGGTTGTTACATGTGGTATCAGAGCATTTGGTTAAGCGATAACCTTGGCTCTGTTGGGTGTTACTCATTAGAGATAGAGTCAGTAGTACTCTAGAATGAGTTTAAGTGTAATAATAGATATGAGCGCGTATTTGTTAGTGAATATAAAATTGTTTTTATACTGTGTTGACTTATCGGTTGAGTGTTTATGAATTCTGGTTGGTACGGGAAGTACAACCGTATCGATAGGGGTTTCTAAACTCTTAAACAAGATAAACCGACATGGTATTGTTTTAAAGTGGGGTAAATGAATAATTTTACCCTACATTATATTTTGATATAAAAGGAATAATTTTTCTGAAAATATTATATATATTTGGATGTTTGGTTGTTGATATTATAATCAAATATAAGAATCTAAAGTTTGAAAAGGTTTATAACCAAATAAAATTCTGTAAATACGATTTATCCAAAAGAAGAATAACTAAATTTGAATTAAACCAGAATTTAAATCCAGAGAATTTTGAAAAGGGTTTAAAATGAATTTAAAACAAAGGTTTGGGAATTTAAAAGCCGTGGAATGATTGAAATGTTTTCAAAGTGTTTAAAGGCAATGATGGAGTATTATTTTGGGAAATATTTTTGAATGAGAATTGTTTTGAAAGGAATTTGTGGAAAGTAAGAAAGCACTCAACTCACTTCAGTCGTTGGAAAATAATCCTGATGATGACGACCACATCATTAGAATTCATTTTCGAGTTTCTAAAGTGATGGATTGCTTCCATAGTAATTGGGTATGATATCTGTTTAGATTTGTTTGATATACAAGGTGTTTTAGAAACTTCAAAGGGGAAATTTGTTTTGGTAAAACCAAGTGTTTTGGAATCTGGAAATTTGATTTGATGTACCAAGTAGGTATGAGTTGATTATTATTTCAAAATGGTTTTGAAATAAAACCGGGTAATTGAATTTTGATAAAACTATTTAAATAATGTGAAAAGTTAAGATAAATCAAATATTGAACCTATAAAGTTAAGATGATTTGAATAAGAAAGAAAAATGAAAATTTTACTCCTGGAATTAAAATTTAACTTGAGAAAATGGTAGTGAATAAAATATATTTGAATTTAACTCAGGATAAGTTAAAAATTAGAATTGGAATTGAATTAAATTGGATATAAAATTGAAATGTAAAATGACTATAATTGAGTAATGAAAATTTAAATCCTTAAGCTATTAAGTGTTATATAGATAATCTGGAATTGTGATTATAAGATGAAAATAACTCAAATGAGCAATATAAGCTTTTAAGTAAATAAGTTGGTGAACTTATAAATAGAAAATGGAATTATAATCACATATGGGAAATAGTTGAATGGTATGGTGAATTCAAACTTAATCCTAAATTAAAGGTAAAGTAAGACAAGACAAAGGAAAATATATGATGTGAATGGACTTAAGTTAGTAAATAAGTTTTAAACTCATATATTAGAAAGTAAAATTTTAAATTGAATAGAGAAATAAAAGTGGATCGAATTGGATTTAATTTAAGTAAAAAAAAGAAATTAAGTTAAATTTGGATTGAATTGAAATCAAAATTCAGTGGTGTTATAAATAATATTGAATGAAATTCAATTCTTATTTAAGTAGTAAATGAAGTGGAATGAATTTAAGTTGGCTAAATAAAATTTAGTTAAACTTGAATTAGAATTGGAAAATAATTGAATTGAAAGAAAATTTAATTAAGTTGAAAGGATATTGTATGAATAAAATTTTAACTCAACTAATTTAAAAAGAATAGGACGAGGATGAATTTAGCGTAAACTAAATTAAATGGAATTTGTAATGGCATTGATGAAATTTTGGTGGTTTGTTAAGAAAATTTTAAAAAGAAAAATAGAACCCAGTTCTGCTTTGGGATTTAATTTTGGCAATAAAAAGTTGAGAGTGTGAATGAATAATGGAATTAGATTATAATAGTGATGGTTTGAATTATAAATAAATTCAAATGAGTGAAATGATTTAAAGTGGTCTCATTGTAAATAAAATATGTTTTAAATGGATTGAATAAGTGAATAAATTGAGTTAAAATTTGTAATGGATTGGAATTTGATTGAATAAGAATCAAATTAAAATGAAAATAAAATTAATGTAAGAAGAAATGGAGTTATTTTGGAGTTGAAATTACTTAAGAAATTATGTAAGGGTTGTTGTCGTGTTTTAAGAGATGGTTTTGGATAAACCTATATGGATAATGAATTAGAAGTGTAAGAATAAAAATTTAATTTGATAATGGAAGAAAAATGAGGATGTTTGGGTTGTAAATAATTTCAAATGAAGTAAAATTAATATAGTTTGAGTTGGAATTAATTAAAATGGTTATAAACTTCAGTAATTGTTGTTTGCTTGAATAACATCAAATTTGCATTGAGATTAGTCGTTTTGTTGTAAACAAAGCTAATAAATTAAGGACAGTAAATGAAATTAGTTTGAATATATTAGATTGAGATGAATTAATTGAAATTGGTATAAGCTTATGTAATTGTTGTTTATATAAACAACATTGGAATTGGCACAAGAAAATAGTCGTTTTGTTGTAAATGGAAGTAAATTGATTTGAAAAAGAGAATAAAATTGGTTTTTAAATCAATTGGAATGGATTGAAATTTTAATAAGTGGATTTGTATATAAATGCAAGTGAATCATAAATAAATGCAAATGTATCAAATTTGAAATAAAGATTTGATTGTAAATTAATTTGGAATTGAATTGAAGTAAATATAAATTGTATGTAGAAAACTTGAATATAAATCATTCGAGTGAAATAAAATGAAGTTTGGATTTGTCAGGAAATTAAAATGGTGATTGAAATCTTTGGATTGCTGTTAAAATATGGTTAACATGTTAAATTATGAGGTTTGTTTGTTTAAACTATGTAATTGATGTGTTTGGCTTATTTAATGAATAGAATGTTAATAAATTATCATATTATTGAAAAATGATGTGTTTGTTGAGTAAGTACAGGTACGGAACAAAATCGATAGAGTTGGAGTGCGTATATGCAATATAAATTAGCCGCATGCTTTTAAAATGATAATAAAAGGTACGTACGCCTACGCAATAAAAATAGGAAATATGAACTATTTTTGGTTTTCCGACCGTGTGGGTCGATGTATATGTATTTATATCTATTGTAATATTGCAAAAGATCCTTCGTACAAGGGAGGCTCTGCCAAAATTTTCGGGAAATTTTGGGAGTTAGAAATTTTTTTGAGAAATTTTGAAAATTTAAAATTTAAATTTAATTTTGAATTGTTAGGAAAACAATGTTGTTTGGGAACCATGAAAGATTTTAGAAAGTTAGTTGAAATGATAATGGGTCTCTAATAGAAAGATTTATTTTGGAAAGTTGAAATTGTTTGGTTTTGGAAAAATGATAAATGGGTTAAGGATCATTCTTCTTAACTAGTAATTTCGGGGACGAAATTCTTTTAAGGGGGAAGGATATAACGAACCATAATTTCTAGTCGTAAATTTTAAACAATTAATTCATTTTAAATGTTAAATGTGGATTTTGAAGTAAAAAGATTGTGGTTAAATTAATAGAGTTAGTTAAATTTCAAATACGGTAATTTAATTGGATTTGAATAATAATAATTTAATATTGAAATTGGGATAATTGGTGAATTTGGGTGTAAGTAAATATAAAAATAGTTTCTAAAATTTATTTTAAGTCTATTTGGATTTGAATTATAATATTGGACTATTGGATGGAATCAAAAGTCGATAGGTTGAATTTGGAATTTTATATTAATTTAATAAGGGAATTTAATAATATAATAAAGCAAATAATCAGATTTTGGTTCGAAGTGAATCAGAATAGTCTCTAATGTAATTATAAAGTCTATATGATTTATAATAAAGTTAGTAAAATTATAAAAGTGAACTTTAAGTGATTTTGACAATTTCGGAAATCGCTCGAATTCATCAACGAGTTGAAATAGCCTTCCGGGGCACAGTCTCGGAATTCGACGAAACTAGTTCCATTGGATCCGTAATAGTTAGTTATTATCGGATTTTAATTTTCATAGCAATCGGAGTTGTCGTTTGACCCTGGCAGCTTAAAACGCATAGAAACAATTTTAATCGATTTAATTTAAAATTGAGTGTTTATTTCCGTAGCACGTGCATACGACAAAATTAGCCTCTGAAACAATTCCATTATGTTCGGAATGCGGGTAAAACCTTATAAACGCCAGGCGGCATGTGTGATTTGGAGATCGTTTGAAAAAGTTGCTTTAAAATGAATTTAATATTAAATTAATAGTATACATACATACATACATACATACATATATATATATATATATATATATATATATATATATATATATATATTCACGTTGCTCAAACCCTAGGAGCTAAGAACGCAGCCGCCACCTTTGTTTTTAATGGCCGAAAACACTCCCCTTTTCTCCCTTAATTTTCTCCTCATCCACGAAATAATTCGCAAAACTTCCAACAGGAAGATTGGAGAGTTCGTCGAGTACTATAGATCCAACGGTGGATCTTTGCCGATGTCGCCGTTTGAAGCCTGAAACTGGACGAAGGACGCAGCCGTTCGCTCGCATTTTCTGAGTGAAAGGGACACTTGAGTTCGTCGTTCCCTTGGGCAATGGTGAAGGAGGTAGTAGGCTTCGTCGTAAGGGTCTCCGATCGAGCTAGAGGTTGTCGTGGTGGTCGCGATTTGTGGTGGATCGGAGGCAACTATGGGTTCGACGATGCCTGTATCATGCGCGTGAGAAGAAGCAAGCCTATGGCCTTGATTTCGAAATTTGCAGAAGTATCAGCCAAGATTTTTTTCTGGTAAAATAAAAAAAAAAAAAGAGAAACTTTGTTTTAAAATTTATATTCAAACTTTAAACTAGCATATCTCATGCTTACGTTATCAGATTCTAATGAATTTGGTGACGTCGGAATCACAGCGACGAGTACTACGCAGTTGAGCGATTCTGGGATCATTCGGAGCAAGTAAAAATTTTTAGGATAAATCGAACGCCGTTCGATTTAATTTAAATTTGAACGCTCGTCGAAAGTTCAAGGTGAGTTAATCTCACTCACATTTGGATACCAGTTAATTTAAATAGCCAATATTTAAATGTTTGATTGCTTATTTAGCTGAATACGATAATTATTATCAGATTGAATCGATATTTATTTTTTATGCTAATATTTTTGGATGCAGGGAAACAAGTTGGAGGGATCCAACTGGATTCCTCACAAATAGGAATTTTATTTATATTCTGTGATATATCTCATTGATAAAATTATTTTATCTATGAGTCTGTGAATGAAGATAAGCGTTATGGATTATACCGCTTATTGATGTTGACATGATTGAATCTATGATGTTGATGTTGTGCACTATTGTGTTAAACCCCTGGACTACACTATACACACACGAATATGGATTGCACATGGAAATTGGTTAAGTCACAGGTTTTTGAAATAATTTTAGAATTGAATTTTTGAATCCAAACGGTTTTGGAAATAGATCGGATTTAAAGTGGAAAAAATTTTGAAAAGGAATTTCAAAAAAATAAAAGTTATTTTGAATAACTTAATTTAGTTTTGAAATTTGATTTAAACTTGAATTAAAAAAATTTGAAATTGAATTCTATGTTATGAACTTATGATTTTAAAAAGGTTATATATGTTTACATGAATTTAAACCATTTTAGAAAGTGTTGGTTTGGGAATTTAAATTTACCCAAAGATTTTAGCTTGTATAAATGAAATCGGATTTTTCCAAAATAAAAACTATTTGTTTTGAAACGATATAAGCTTTCATATAAGAAATGAATTTCCAATTTGTATTAAAGGAAGTTCAAGTTGAATTGAAAATGGTTTTCCAAGTTATGAATGAATCTTCGAAAACTGTTTTGGAAGCTATAAGTTAAATCTTTGATTCAAAGATTAAATGAGCTAATCCAATTGACGTGGAAATTGTTTTAAAATCCGTGAATGGATCTTTATGAAATTGGGTGAACTTTGTGAAATGAATCTTTTTGTTTAAAAGATTTGAAATGGTACTTTGTTTAAACCATTTTAAAGAAAGAATTGAATTTTAAAGTTGTGACTTAACTGAAATCCCATATCCATATGTTTTTAAATATTATGCTCATTATTCAATTTAGCCGGGAGAGGATCTTTGTGTAATATAACCCATTCCGAATAATGATACGACGTTATGGATAGCATTTTAAGACCGGTGGTGAAGACCGGGTATTTGCGAGAACGATAGGATAACCTATCGATTGTCTCTGCACTGAGTAGCTACGGTATTGAGATCCCTAAGTGATAGGAAGTCCGATCGGGATTGTGAATACTAGGATTGCAAGGGCTTCTTCGGAAGTGCCTTCGGTTCTGTTCGAACCCGGAACAGACTTGTATGGATGTGTGTCTGACGTTACACTTTGAGATGTAGAGCTGGTTTCTATCAAATACATTTTTGTTTGGTGGCGGAGATTTATTCTCTTAGCTTAACACCCTTCTCTAAGACGTACGAGCTCAGAGGTTATGTAGTTGATGGTTTCTAGTGATACATTTCCAATTTGGTAATGTGGCATACGAAGTACTGCTGATCATTTGTTGATCAAAGCATGACTTTGTGAAAAGTGTAGCTTTGTGGACGAGACCTCATCAAGCCTCACAAACCGGTAATGGTCGAAACAGGAAAGATGCGGCATGGTATCAGGGGTAGCTCCCCTAGGGTATGTCCATTCCTTCTGGAAAAAGGTGGTGTCAGGTATGGAGCCCTGATATTTAACCTATGTGGTTACTGCAAATACTTTTCTTTGTGGTTGTTGGTGTAGAGGGTCCTCAGATAAAGGTCGCAAACGACCGGGGGTGGCATTATCTAGGTTCTACTTCCTGGAAAGGGGGTAACCGGCCTTGTGTTGGCAGAGATCCGGGCAGGTTCTCGGGACGTCCCTCTAGAGGCGTACCCATGTGGCAGTGGGAAGTTCCTTAGCCTGACCATTTGTTGGAAATCCAAAGAAACAATACGCGCCCTGTAAGGTTTTAGTTGTATAACCTGCCATGGAATGTGGTGGTAACCTGCTATTAAACATGGTAGCTATAGTAGGCATACAATAATGGTTGTATGTTGGCTAAAATTAATATTATACTTTTGAAATGTTTTCTGCATAATGCACTAATAATAATATTGAAAATATTTTGCGTATTAAGCATGTTTGACTATCATAAGGAGAAATCTCCTCCAATTCTGCGTTTGCATTGTGTGTGTGGAGGGAGGCCTTATGGTAGTTTCATTTTCCAAAATGAACAGAGCGGATTTCTTTTCTTTTCTTTTCTTTGTGAAAATAATTGTTTTTGAGATCTCACACAAGTTCCATGACTGACCTGGAGTTTATTGTTCCCTTTCTAAACTCTAGGTGCCCATAATTTTCCACACGGGCATCCTAGAGTCAGGTTATCATTATTCTGGAGCGAAGTCAGAAAAGAGATGCTGTGGAGATCGGGAGCAAGTTGGATGGCGAAGCGTGGCACTAGTATATTTTATATTTCTTTTCGGCTTTTTGTTGTTATAACACTATGATAATGTAATGTAATATAATGTAATAACTGATATAGTTCTTTGTTTTAAAGATTATTTATCTATTATATTTGTTCCGCTGTGAATTGTGAGATTCTGTTTATTGTTTCTGTTCTTCTTCTATCTTCCTCTTCTTTAAACCCTAACGGTTCGGTTTTTCGGCATTCGACTGTGCGGCATTTGATACAGTGGACGTATTGATATCGACTTTCGAGCGTCGAAAAATCGGGTTGTTACAGAGCGCAAATTTTAAAAACATATGGATATATTGGGATCTTAGTTAAGTCACAACTTTAAGCCCAAAACCTTTCCTTTCAAATGGTTTAAACAAATTTCCGCTTTTAATCTTTTAAACAAAAGATCCACCTTTGAATGTTTTAAACAAAAGATCCACCTTTTAAATCTTTTAAAAAAATGATCCACCTTTTAATCTTTTAAACAAATGATCCACCTTTAAAATCCACTTCAACAAGGTTCGCTAATCTTTAAAAAAGATTCATTCACAGCTTTCAAAACTATTTTCAATTTGATTAACCAATAATTTGAAATCCTTTCAAACAAAAACTGGAAATCCTTTCTTTATATGAAAGTAATTATCATTTGAAAACAAATATTTTTTATTTTGAGAAAATCCGATTCAATTTACTCAAGTTATAGCCTTTCAAAGTATACATTGGAAAAGTCGGCGAATTGCCGTATTCTCGACAAGTTCTATTTGAATTAAATTTAAATTCCCTAAATAATTTATTTAAAATACTTCAAAAATGGTTCAAAATCCATATATATACATTTTATAACCTGTATAACTTTTTAAACCATAGTTTTCAAATATACAAGTATATAGAATTTAACTTCAAAATCTTAAATTCAGATTCAAATCAAATTATTTTAATTTCAAAACTCTTTTTCAATAGTTTCTCAGATTTAATCCAATTTCTTTTCCAACCATTTTGAATTCAAAATTCATCTTTTAAAAACCATTTTGAATAATATTAAATTCAAAATATTTGTGACTTAACCGATTTCTCATGAAATCCATATTTGTGTGTGGTGTAGTCCAGGGGTTTTACACACAACATTAACATATCACAATCATCATCAATTCAAACACAACAATATTGATAAGCGGTATAACCCTATAACGCTTATCTATCATTCACAGATAGATAAGTAAATTCATCATAGATAAATAAATCACAGTTTATAGCTCAATTCAAAACAATTCATATCACAGACATCACACATCAGAGATATCAAATAATTCAAAGCATTCAATAGAATTCAATCATCCATAAGCAAGATAAATTAATCACATAATTATAATTAATTTAAACCAGCTTAATCACTCGTGAATAATTACTAATCCTGGTTAATTAACATTAATTAATTACAAACCCTTTTAATTAATTATCTTTTAATCGTGTATTAATTAACCTTTACTAATAAATTAATTAACCTTTACTTATCAATTAATCATCCTTAATTAATAAAACAATCAACCTTTGATCATTAAATAATTAACCTTTAATCATTTAACTATTCTTTAATTAATTATCCTCAATTAATTATATTAATTAATCAACCGTTAATTAATAAATCATCCCTTAATCACTTTCATTAATTAATTAACCTTTAATTAATTAATTATCCTTAAATTAATTACCTTAATTAATTGATCACATTAATTAATTATCCTTTAATTAATTATTCTTTAATCACTTAATTAATCAACCTTCAATCACTACTCAATTATCCTTAATTACTTACATTAATTAACCTTAATTGATTAATTATTCTTTAATGTAATTACACAAAGTAATTAACCTTAATTACATTAAGTAGTCATCTTTTACTAATTACATTAATTTCATTAAGTAATCATCCATTAATTACTTACATTAATAATCTTTTTTCAATAAATTTCATTAAGTAATTGTCATTAATAAATCAATAATGATTCTTTAATCAAAACCTTAATTAATCACGATAAATCCTTATCTTAACTGATCACTTAATTATAACATTTAAATCTCATTAAATGAAATAAACTATCGTTAACAAATAATTTAATTTTAAAACCTTTAAGTTAATTAATAATCAAAACATTATTTAAGATAAACATTTATCTCTTTTTAAAATCTTATTTAAATAATCCTTGAAAATTAAAGTAACATATGAGTTAACTTAAAATTCTTAAGCTAATCATCTTTTAACTACTTAAATATATCATTTAAGTTTATTTGAAATAAACTTAAGAATTCATTTTAAAAATTAAGAATTAAAACACTTTAACTTAATTTATTTAAAATAATTATTTTAAAACCTTTACTAATTAACAAAACTAGTATAAAACATTTTTCATCAATTAAGAAAGTGTTTAAAAATTTGATTTAATTTGAATTAAAAAAAAAAACATGTTTTACTTTAAAAATTTGAAACCCTAGTATCTAATTAAACAAACCCGAGCTCACCCTTGTATACTCCTGAGTTTAACCCCGGGCTACTCGTGACCATCACACCACTTCGAGGCAACACGCTACCATCCTCGAGACCAACCCGATGCAAGACCTTCTACCCCAAACATCATAACCATTCGAGACTCAAACGTGCATGTACACTGCCAATCCAACCACCTCCGATCCTCACCGCAATCACCCACACGTCGACGACATCATTGTCGACAAACACGATTACCCAAAACCATAAATTTTGTCGAAAATCAAAAATCGAGCAAACGAGCCTTCCTTGGAATAGAACCCGATCATCAGAAAATTCTTCGCACCGCCGTCTACGTCCACCAGACCCCTTCATGATCACGCCTGAGCCACCGCCGCAATCCCTTGCTTCGATTCCCCTGGTCCGATTGACCCCGATGCACCGACGCCAATGAAATCTCCTGTAACAACCCGGGATTTCGCAATTATTTAATTATCGTCAAATGACGATTAATATTGTTGGCAAATTTGCTATTTGGAGTTTTAAACCGGTTGAAATTCTTTTGAAATTTGTTTAAGAATTATATGGGCTTTTTTAATCTCGGCCCATGTTTTGTTGGGGCTGTGATATATCGAAGTGTATAACCATTCCCCTGTATTCATTCTTCACAACCCTAAAAAATGAAGCAAACGAAATGTTAATGGCGGCTCGATCGTTCGAAAAAAAATTAGGGCTGCGGCAATTTATGGCTGCTCGTTCTCGTCGTCCCCTTTTCGAAGCTAGGGCACGTTCAAAAATCGAAGGCGCCAACCTCAATTAATCCATCGAATGATGTCGCTCGGTCGATCGTTCGTGCTCCGATGGCAAAGGTGAGTGATTTTTCACTCACATCTCAATTCGTGCTTAGTATAGTGCTTAACAGTTTGATTTGGTTTTGTTGTTGATGATTTCTCTGATTTTATCAATTTCGTATAAATTCGTTTACCTGAATCGACGATGTTGTTTTCTTTCTTGTTCGACTTTGGCCATCCTTTGGCCATTTGACTGTGTTTATGCGATTACACGACTTGAGAATTTTTTGGCCATTTAATTTCATTGAATTGTATTTGGTGTTTTCTTGGACTTACTCTAATGTGAATATTTTGATGATTTCGACATTAACTTTGACTTTTGAATCTCACCCCTTAATTTTGTTCACGGTTCGGTGGTAATATCACTTGTTTTCTGCTTCACTTGATATCGTGAAAATGCGTTTCACTGTTTGACATGGTTTTACATTCTTTGAAATTTTAGTACCACTCTTGTTTATGCAAGTTTGGTCGTACTACATACATATGCAGTACGTTGTTCGACTTCGTATACTTGGTCCTTGACCATTTCTGAGTTTGTTTCTTTTGAACTGCTGCACTTTTTGTCCACTGTCGTGTGTCACTTGCAAGTTAATAAACTGCCTACTTCAGGTTCATATGCATTTCTAGTGAAATTGATATATCCAGATTCAAGTTGCATATTCTCTGTAGCACACTTGAACTTGTTTATGCAATTTGTCACTATATCATGTATGACATAGTTTGCATTTGAGTTGTTACTGTTGTCTTTAACTTTGCTTTGGTTACACCTTGCTTTGACTTTGGCCAAGAATACTTTGGCTTTGTTAGTTATTTTCTCAGTTGGTATCGTTTTCGATACTGACTTTGATGTTGAACTGCATATTTCTTTTTGGCTTTGGCTTTGAAACATTTTCAATGCTCGGCCCACTGCAGTTCCATTATCTCTATTGCATTGCTTCATATATATATATCCATTCATGTATGTATATTCACGATTGATTGTTAACCTGTTACAGTTGATTCTCTGTCATTTGTTGTTTCGGCCATTATGTCTTTGATTTTTGTATCATTTTGTTCATGATACTTTGACTGTTGAATTTGTAGTTCGGTCGACACTCGAATTCTGTTGGTTCATTGACATATACACCACGTCGACAGCATTTGTGGTATGGTCATTCATGTAGCTAGTCTGCACTTATATACTTCACGGTGGTATTGCCACTGCCTATTTCAAATTGCATTTTGATGTTCACTTGACATCTGTTTTGCTTCGAACCTAAATCCATTGTGCATTATTGTTATACTTGAACCTTATGTATGTTGTCCATTGCACCATACATCTGTTGCATCCATTTTGTTGCTGTGTTTTGTGACATTCAAGTCAGTTGCATACTTATTTCATTAAGTATTTGGATTTCACTGACCACTCGTGTACATGGTTGCATCTTTGAAGTTAGTTAGATAATACTGTCCAAACCTGACCTTATTGTTTTCTTTGGATTACTGTCTTGATGTTTAGCTGCCATCATGTACAGACTGTTGTCCATTATTCTTCGAGTTAGAGCATTGAGTCCTCATTTACTTTAGTTCATACTGTATATCTATATGTGCTAATGGCTGTGCACATTGTAGGTTGATCTCAGTGTTGCATTTGTATCCACTGTTGTTTCTTGCCTTTTTATTCATCAAGTCTGCAACGATGACATTGCTTGGAATATGTTTGAAACTGCTATTGCTTTTGATTTATGGATCTTTCGCGTATTTCCATATGCCGTAGTGGCGAGGCAGTACACGCATGCGTGTACTGCAGCCCTACCCGTGTTGACCTTTTAATTGATGTTTCAATTGTTTGAATTGTTCCGTGTGTCCAATTCAATAATTTGAATTTGTTGATTTGTTGTTTAACACCGTTATGTGTTATATTTACCGTATCCAATTTCTTTATTTAAGAATCGGATAGGTAAATTTATTGTGAATGTCGTCTATTTGATTATTTAATTATTATTGCTTCCATGCATTAATAACTGAGTTTGAATTAGACTGACCCGTGTATTATTTTCTTTTGAATTTAATACTCGGGTCAGACCGAGTTATTACAGGTTGTAGATATCTTGCTTTGGGTTGCTATTAGAGCTGTGAAGTCTCTTCATATCTTTTGGAGTAGTCGTTGTCATTTTAGTAGTTAGTTTATTTGTATAGGATGTTATGTATTCATGTATATTAATCACGATAATGTACTTGTGTATATAACTTCCAGTGTCGACAGTTGTAGTTGTATCATATGTACTGTATCACATGTATTGTAAGTGACATCAGTTATTATATATATGAGACTTTTTGTTTTATCTGTTTTCCGCATTTATATTATCTGTGTTATTATTATATTTATTGTCCTAAACTATTATAAACCATCGTAGTTCGTTTTATACTGGAATTGGGTATGTCGATGGGAGTAAATAAGTAAGAGATGAAAAATTAAAAATATACACCACTCCTATCGAGATAACCAATCAAGTGTAAGGCCTAACTACGGATGACCGCTCCTATGCAGCCTTATTCTTCGTAATAACAGACAGTATTTCTTTTAATACTCTTTGTTATTGTGAGCATAGAGGTGGGGCGTCACAGTTGGTATCAGAGCCTGGGGTTTATGGACATAATATAAAACATAACTTAGATGGAACATGCGTTACAACATTTAGTCGATGTTTTATTTGTGCTTTGAGTCAAAACTAAAGTTTTGAAATTATGATGAAATTTTAAATATCTTTATTTAAAAATGAAAGAGGATCTTTGTTTTGATGATTAAGTAATTTGTGTCGGTTTATCAGAGTGCGCAGCGAAAACAGTGAGACTGTATTCGTTGAGTACGGCTGATAACCTTTTTGATTTGAAAATCAAAATATGGAATTGAAATAAATTTCATTTGTTGTTGACATAGCTGTATTTAATTTGTTTTCTTTGAAAATTCGAACCCGATTGAGGATCCGAAGCGATTGCAGTTATGTGAATTTGTTGAGATTTTTGCTGTTTTGAATTATTTTCATTGAGGATATATTCGAATGATTTCTCTGTTCATTTTGCGGTATACGTGAAATTTTATGTTGCACGTTACTGCATTATTTTTACGTTGAACCGATGTTTGGTTCTAAACGTATTTTGTTGCCGTTATTTTTATAACATGATTTTTACACCAATGCTAAATCTTTGTAGCACGGTGTTTTGTTGACATTTTTGATGAATGAAAATTCACTGGTGTTATATTTTGATGCAAATTATTTTAATGAGATTTTGACGTTTAAAAATCACTGTCGCTTTGACTTCAGTGGCCATCATATTTTAAAGTGGATTTTCAAGCGGTTATCCCACAATGTTGATTTTGAGATCCGTTTCTATGGTGTTTTGAGAAATGCAATTTCCTTGTCGAAATTGTCACTAATATTGCTGTTTTTATCACGGATTTGCAAATCGTTTTAAAAATAAAATTGTTTTCCAAATTTTTTTTAGTTTGCGTTTTCAAAAGAATGAGAAAGCGATTTAAACGTTTCAGCAAAATCGAGGACTATGACCCCTTTCTTTTACTGATTCGCTTAATTCCGGACTTGTTCGTTTGAGAATGTAAATTATTACTTTTATAAAATAGATGAAATTGTTTTCAGAAGTTTTGCAGTTTGCGCTTTCAAAGGAATGAGGAAGCGATTTAAACGTTTCAACAAAATTGAGGATTATGACCCCTTTCTTTTACTGATTCGCTTAATTCCGGACTTGTCCGTTTGAGAATGTGAAATGTTATTTTTGGAATACACAATTTTGCACTTTCAAGGAAACGATGAAGAGATTTAAACAATTTAGTAAAACACGTGGTTATGGGACATGTGCGTTTGCTATTTTGGTTAATTCCAGACTCGTTAATTGAAATATTTGCGGTTCGATGATTTTACACTTTCAAGGAAACGATGAAGAGAATTAAATGATTTAGTAAAACTCGTGGTTATGGGACATGTGCCTTTGCTATTTTGGTTAATTCTGGACTCGTTAATTGAAATATCTGATGATTTTATGTGGCTTTCAAGCCACTCTGATGGACCTTCGGGTCATATGTTGGACCTTCGGGTCATATGATGGACCTTCGGGTCATTTGTTGGGCTTTCGGGCCACTCTGCTGGACCTCCGGGTCATTTGTTGGGATTTCGGGCCACTCTGCGGACCTTCGGGTCAAATACCAGTACTAGACCTTCGGGTCAATCTGATGGGCGCCAAAATTTATAGTACTTGTTAGGCTTCGGCCACTCTGAGATGCACGTGCGGCGTAGCTAAAACTCGCCATCTGATGGGATCGATCCAACCTTTTATGTTGATTTTCTAGAGTATCTTAATTGATTTCTAGATATTTGTGTTTCCAATTATCTGCAGGTAATTGGATATTTGTTGTTTCTGATTATCCTTTTTGATAATTAGATATTTGATTTTTCTGATTATCGTTTTTGATAATTAGACATTTGATGTTTCTGATTATCGTTTTTGATAATTGGATATTTGATGTTTCTGATTATCGTTTTTGATAATTGGATATTTGTTGTTTCTGATTATCTTTTTTGATAATCGAATATTTGTTGTTTCTGATTATCGTTTTTGATAATCGGATATTTGTTGTTTCTGATTATCACTTGTGATAATTAGATATTTGTTGATATGAGTTCTGATTATCGTTTTTGATAATCGGATATTTGTTGTTTCTGATTATCGTTTTTGATAATTGGATATTTGTTGATTTTGATTATCGTTTTTGATAATTAGATATTTGATGTTTCTGATTATCGTTTTTGATAATTAGATATTTGATGTTTCTGATTATCGTTTTTGATAATTAGATATTTAATGTTTCTGATTATCGTTTTTGATAATTAGATATTTGATGTTTCTGATTATCGTTTTTGATAATCGAATATTTGTTGTTTCTGATTATCATTTTTGATAATCGAATATTTGTTGTTTCTGATTATCGTTTTTGATAATCGGATATTTGTTGTTTCTGATTATCGCTTGTGATAATTGGATATTTGTTGATATGAGTTCTGATTATCGTTTTTGATAATCGAATATTTGTTGTTTCTGATTATCGTTTTTGATAATCGGATATTTGTTGATTTTGATTATCGTTTTTGATAATCGAATATTTGTTGTTTCTGATTATCATTTTGATAATTAGATATTTGTTGATTTGAGTTTTGATTATCGTTTTGATAATTAGATTTTGCTGTTTTCTAATTATCGTATCGATAATTAGATATTGCTGTTTTGTGATTTATTTGTTCTGATTGTCTTCTGATAATTAGTTTTTGTTGAGAATTGGTGAATTTCTTTTATGAAATTAAAAAAATTTCTTTGGCGTTTGTGTTCCTGACCTTTGTTTTTCTAGCTTAACCAGTTTATGTTAGAAAAATAATTGTTATTGACGTCCTTAATTATGAAAATTGCGGGGACGCAATTTTTATAAGGAGGGGAGTCTGTAACAACCCGGGATTTCGCAATTATTTAATTATCGTCAAATGACGATTAATATTGTTGGCAAATTTGCTATTTGGAGTTTTAAACCGGTTGAAATTCTTTTGAAATTTGTTTAAGAATTATATGGGCTTTTTAATCTTGGCCCATGTTTTGTTGGGGCTGTGATTTATCGAAGTGTATAACCGATCCCCTGTATTCGTTCTTCGCAACCCTAAAAAAATGAAGCAAACGAAATGTTAATGGTGGATCGTTCGTTCGAAAAAAAATTAGGGCTGCGGCAATTTATGGCTGCTTGTTCTCGTCATCCCCTTTTCGAAGCTAGGGCACGTTCAAAAATCGAAGGCGCCAACCTGAATTAATCGATCGAATGATGTCGCTCGGTCGATCGTTCGTGCTCCGATAGCAAAGGTGAGTGATTTTTCACTCACATCTCAATTCGTGCTTAGTATAGTGCTTGACAGTTTGATTTGGTTTTGTTGTTGATGATTTCTCTGATTTTATCAATTCCATATAAATTCGTTTACCTTAATCGACGATGTTGTTTTCGTTCTTGTTCGACTTTGGCCATCCTTCGGCCATTTGACTGTGTTTATGCGATTACACGACTTGAGAATTTTTCGGCCATTTAATTTCATTGAATTGTATTTGGTGTTTTCTCGGACTTACTCTAATGTGAATATTTTGATGAGCGGCATTAACTTTGACTTTTGAATCTCACCACTTAATTTTGTTCACGGTTCGGTGGTAATATCACTTGTTTTCTGCTTCACTTGATATCGTGAAAATGCATTTCACTGTTTGACATGGTTTTACATTCTTTGAAATATTAGTATCAATCTTGTTTATGCAAGTTTGGTCGTACTACATACATATGCAGTACGTTGTTCGACTTCGTATACTTGGTCCTTGACCATTTCTGAGTTTGTTTCTTTTGAACTGCTGCACTTTTTGTCCACTGCCGTGTGTCACTTGCTAGTTAATAAACTGCCTACTTCAGGTTCATATGCATTTCTAGTGAAATTGATATATCCAGATTCAAGTTGCATATTCTCTGTAGCACACTTGAACTTGTTTATGCAATTTGTCACTATATCATGTATGACATAGTTTGCATTTGAGTTGTTACTGTTGTCTTTAACTTTGCTTTGGTTACACCTTGCTTTGACTTTGGCCAAGAATACTTTGGCTTTGTTAGTTATTTTCTCAGTTGGCATCGTTTTCGGTACTGACTTTGATGTTGAACTGCATATTTCTTTTTGGCTTTGGCTTTGAAACATTTTCAATGCTCGACCCACTGGAGTTCCATTATCTCTGTTGCATTGCTTCATATATATATATATCCATTCATGTATGTATATTCACGATTGATTGTTAACTTGTTACAATTGATTCTCTGTCATTTGTTGTTTCGGCCATTATGTATTTGATTTTTGTATCATTTTGTTGATGAAACTTTGACTGTTGAATTTGGTTTGAATTTGTAGTTCGGTCGACACTCGAATTCTGTTGGTTCATTGACATATACACCACGTCGATAGCATTTGTGGTATGGTCATTCATGTAGCTAGTCTGCACTTATATACTTCACGGTGGTATTGCCACTGCCTATTTCAAATTGCATTTTGATGTTCACTTGACATCTGTTTTGCTTCGAACTCAAATCCATTGTGCATTATTGTTATACTTGAACCTTATGTATGCTGTCCATTGCACCATACATCTGTTGCATCCATTTTGTTGCTGTGTTTTGTGACATTCAAGTCAGTTGCATACTTATTTCATTAAGTATTTGGGTTTCACTGACCACTCGTGTACGTGGTTGCATCTTTGAAGTTAGTTAGATAATACTGTCCAAACCTGACCTTATTGTTTTCTTTGGATTACTGCCTTGATGTTTAGCTGCCATCATGTACAGACTGCTGTCCATTGTTCTTCGAGTTAGAGCATTGAGTCCTCATTTACTTTAGTTCATACTGTATATCTATATGTGCTAATGGCTGTGCACATTGTAGGTTGATCTCAATGTTGCATTTGTATCCAGTGCTGTTTCTTGCCTTTTTATTCATCAAGTCTGCAACGATGACATTGCTTGGAATTTGTTTGAAACTGCTTTTGCTTTTGATTTATGGATCTTTTGCGTATTTCCATATGCCGTAGTGGCGAGGCAGTACACGCGTGCGTGTACTGCAGCCCTACCCGTGTTGACCTTTTAATTGATGTTTCAATTGTTTGAATTGTTTCGTGTGTCCAATTCAATAATTTGAATTTGTTGATTTGTTGTTTAAAACTGTTATGTGTTATATTTACCGTTATCCGATTTCTTTATTTAAGAATCGGATTGGTAAATTTATTGTGAATGTCGTCTATTTGATTATTTAATTATTATTGCTCCCATGCATTAATAACTGAGTTTGAATTAGACTGACCCGTGTATTATTTTCTTTTGAATTTAATACTCGGGTCAGACCGAGTTATTACAGGTTGTAGATATCTTGCTTTGGGTTGCTGTTAGAGCTGTGAAGTCTCTTCATGTCTTTTGGAGTAGTCGTTGTCATTTTAGTAGTTAGTGTATTTGTGTAGGATGTTATGTATTCATGTATATTAATCACGATAATGTACTTGTGTATATAACTTCCAGTGTCGACAGTTGTAGTTGTATCATATGTACTGTATCACATGTATTGTAACTGACATCAGTTATTATATATATGAGACTTTTTGTTTTATCTGTGTTCCGCATTTATATAATCTGTGTTATTATTATATTTATTGTCCTAAACTATTATGAACCATCATAGTTCGTTTTATACTGGAATTGGGTATGTCGATGGGAGTAAATAAGTAAGGGATGAAAAATTAAAAATATACACCACTCCTATCGAGATAACCAATACTAGTGTAAGGCATAACTACGGATGGCCGCTCCTATCCAGCCTTATTCTTTGTAATAACGGACAGTATTTCTTTTAATACTCTTTGTTATTGTGAGCATAGAGGTGGGGCGTCACATCTCCCCAAGAACCCCCAGGACCCAAACCTGTCCTTAAACCCTAAATCATTGTCGAGCCGCCGCCACGACAAACTTTAACATCTACGACCATTTTTCCCTTGACCATCTATGCTCGAGCCACCTCCAGAACAAAGCACGATGAACCATTCGTCGTTGATCATCAGAAATTAAAGAAAAACTATAGATTGATCAACTCGCAATTCCTAATCGTTCCAAATCTTAAAAATCATGATCTTCACATCAAAAATCATCATTCTTTACAACGAAGCAGTTTATATTATTCAAACATGAAATCTTGCTACTTGATTTTTCTGATGTTAAATGATTCTACTGTAATTTTCCATTTGAGAAATAATTACTCAATAAATATACTTGAAATTATTTTTAAAATTGATATTACATTGTTTCAATACTTTTTCATTTAGAAATCATAACCTAAAACAGATCATATAAAAAGATGTGAATTTTTTAAGTGTTCTTGAGCCTGTATAATATAACAGAGGAGCAGATATATACATATACATTCACACGCATAGATATATACACACATGCATTTGTATTTATAACTAAAACATTTTCGAATTATCACACACATCCATTATCACAGGCAAACCAAGATTTATATATACTGGTTCAAAAGTTTGCTCACCTGGATTTAGAAGAAACAGAGAAGCCTAGAATAATAATTGGGCCTGGAACTGTTTTTTATTTTTGAACCGAGAATGATTTGCTTGAATCTGAACTTTGATCTGTTGCTTGATTTAAAAAATGGAAAAGCTTTTGATCTTGAACTACTTTGTCTTTAATTTATTGATTATGAGATAAACCGGAATTTTGTTTTGATTCTCAGATTTATAGCTTTCTTAAATTTAAAATTATTTGATCTGAAACTTTGCTTTAGCTTTCAGGTTTTTGAAATGCTTTTGAGTCTTGTTTTCTTTTGATTTCTTTTTTTTCTTTGTTCCCAGGTTTGTGAAGTATGAAGCCTGGTTTCTCTTAACCTTGATGTTTATTTGCATTATAAATTTAAAAAGAAAAACAAATACATCTTGCCACTTGTATTTTGCTATGCTAACACTTGTTATGTATGTTTTATTTTCCTTACAATTGTTAATACATATTACCTTAATCTTACATTTGCAAATTGGCATGTTTTTAATATTTTTATAAAATTTTGTATCTTATTTTTAATTAGTTTAAATACATATATACTTTGTATTATATTTATATATACCAACAAATATAAAAGGAGGTGTATAATTTTTAAACTTTTATATAGTTACCAGTTATATTTAGTTATGTTTTGCATATGTATATATTTTAAATCATGTACTTATTACTTCCTAAAGATATATACATATTAAAGCTTTGTATTCATTCTTTTTTTAAATTTTAAATTCAAAATATTTTCTAAAATATTTATTTTTGAGATTCAAATTCAAAATTCAATTTAAAATCTATTTGTATACATATATATAAATAAACAATCACATATCTTAGTTCATGTATATTTCAAAAGAAAGAATATTAAATCTTATTTCAATTTTAAACTCAAGTTACTATTCGTGTAAATAATTAATTATCTATCTCAAATGTTTTTGAAAATATATGATTAACTTTGAATAGCTTTTGAAAAAGTATTATACTGAATTTAAACCATACCTTTCTATTTATTCTTATCCTTATATTTGTATTCATTCATTTTATATTTTCTATATATGTGTTATATTATTTTTATTCATACATTTTCCTATTATCTATAATCATACAATTTTTAAAGAAAATGATTTAAAATTTAATTATACACAAATAAATAAACATAGATACATACATACATACATACATACATATATACATATGCATATATATATATATATATATATATTAGTTCCTTTGAAATATAAAGTTAATAAATCCAATTTATTTATAAAATATTTAAATTTCAAATTATGTTTACCATATATATATTTATTTATTTCCAAACCCAGATTTTATTCACAATCTATTTTTATAAATATATTTTTATTTGTTTTGGAAATTTTCAAATTAAATCACCAATTAATTCACAAATTAATTAAAAAGTTAATATTAATTACTAGATTTAATTTGGCCTAAAAATGGTAATGTTACACCTCTAATAGCACTCCAGTTTAAGGAGGAATTATGGTACTGTATAGACTATGGGAATATATAAAAATGTGTTAAGGGAGATATGAGTAACGCCTTAACACTATTTTAATACTTTACTTTATTGTAGACACTATTATAATAGTGTATTCTACTACATAGTAGATAATTTAATGGATCCTTAGGAGATGTGAATCCCAAACATCTTTCGAGTTACTGCACTTACATTAGACACTGGATAGGAGATGTCAAATCCCGTAAACATCTCTGATACCATCACACACATATTTATTTTCTATTGATTTAACTTATATAAGATCTTTTAGTTTTGACTCGAGTGTTTTGTTTTTCCAATTCGCTCGGGTCAACCTGAGCATTTCAGGATTTAAAGACCTTATTTCTGGAGGATGAAGACGAAGATTTTTGCTACTATTATTTACTCTATATTTATTCCACTGCATTCATACTGTTCTGTTACATTATTTATTTATCTCTAATATGTATAACTCTGATTCTATGTTGTATAAATAAACTCAAATGCTTTGTAAACAGCTTCATGAAATGTTATTTGATTATTATATTTGTCATTCCATTGCGAGATTCTGTATTTGTTTTATTTCTTTCTTCTTTTTTCTTATTTTCCGCCTCTTTTTATGGTTTGAGTTGACGCGTGCATTTGCTTAAAATGTCCAAAAAGGCAGATCGTTACAGTTGGTATCAGAGCTTTGGTTTAGCGATAACCATAGCTTTGTGTGGTCTAGCTCATATTAACAAGGGTAGTAATACCCTAAAATGAGTCCCTGAGTGTATATATGAGAGAGCATATTTGTTAGTGTTACAAAAGGGTTTTTATATTGTGTTAATTCGTTCCATTTTGTATTTATAAATTCTGATTCGTGCAAAGGATGCTATGACATCGATAGGGATTTCTAAACAATTAATAGGGTGGACGGACACAATATTTGTTCTGAAATATAGGTAAATGAAATAATTTTGCCTATTATTTTTTGTACATAAATAAATAAATTTATAAATGATATATTTGGTTGGAATATATCTGTTGTTAGATAGTGAAATTTATAAATATTGGTTATAAAATAAATTTACAAATAAAATGAGAATAAATTGGAAATTTTAGAACTTAAGTTCTGGGGTTTTTGAAAATTTCTTTCAAATGATTTTGGAATATAATAATAATATTATTTAGAAGTATTTTTGATATAAATATTTCAATATGATTTGAAAGAGTTATATTAATGAAATTTTGGAAAGAAATAAGTTATGTACTCTCCTCTACATCGTTGGAAAATAATTTCGGTGATGAGTGCACACATCATCGACATTTATTTTCGAGTTTCAAAGTGGTAAGACCATTGTAGTAGTTTTACTACAGATATATTTTCATAAACAAATAAAATTTTAAGTTTAAATATGATTGGATAAAAGTTATGAGTGTATATATATATATATATATATATATTAAATGATTTAAAATGTAACCCGACATTTAGTTCTTAAATTTCTATATATTAGAGATTTCAATTATTGTAATGGAATAAAATTTTAACTATTTATTAATTGGAACTTCTAAATGAAAATAAGAAATTAAGTGCTAAGTTATAAATGAAGTAGATAAGAAATTTGAAATTTGTAACCCGTAAATAAAAAAGGATATGAAATATAAGAAATGGTAACTATTGAACATTTGTTTACTAAAATGAAGTAAGATAAACTTGTAATTTTCAATTGCATTCTTAAAGATATATGTATAACTTGCCAAATATTAAAATTTGTAATGTTTAATAAGAAAGTATAATGAGATATTATTCAAGTAAAACTTAAAGTAACGAAGGTGTCCAATGAAATTCTTTTATAAATAAGAACTGTGATATTATAGTTGTTATAAACTTAAGTTATAATCGAAATGCTACTAATTAAATATAATAGAAAAGTGAGTGTTATAAATAAGTGTAAATAAACTCAAGTAAATGTTTGAAGTTGTTTATAATAAAAATAAGTAGAAAGATGAACACTGTAAGCAAAAGATTTTGGACTTAAGTTTATGTTTAAAACTATGGATAATTAAAGAAAGGGATCAAATGAATTCTATAATAAATTAAATGCTTATTACTTCAGGAAGGCTGAAATGATTTAGAAAATGGATTTAAGACTCAAGGACAATAAATAGAAGAATGATGTAAATTAAGAAGGGAAGAAACATAAGTATGAACTTATGCACTAATGAATATTAATGGCTGATTGAAATCAAACATATATATATATATATATATATATATATAAATTTATGTGAAATAAACTGCAATAAAATGTATGCAATACTTAAGTAATAAATTCATTGATTATTATAAACAATTGAATGGAAATAATTTATTATAAGAATTGAATGTAAAGTAATAATAGAAATTCACATTATATGAATGGAAATAAGTACTGAATGAATGAATATGAATTTATTTGCAAAGAAACCTACTTTAAGAATTGATTCACATATGTTTAAATAAATTATGTATGAGTAACGTATGTAAGAAAATGAAATTAAATGAATGTAAATAAATGGAATCAAGTGATGAATGAATAAATAGGAATAAAATTTTGTAAGAAATTAATGTAAAATTAAAGGAAGTAATCATTGAACGAATGAAAAAAATGAACAATAAATCTTATGAAAAGAAATTAATAAGAATAAATTTAAATAATGTTGGAATTTGATGTTTGTTTTGATTTATGGGTTGTTGGATAAAGATACTTCTAATTGTTTAGGATGTGTGAATAATCTATTAAGTTTTAAATAAGACTGTTAAGTAGATTGTATACTTAGTAGTTTGTTTTTCATTCTATGCAATTAAAGTGTCTAAACCCGAACAAACCATTTGCATTGATTGATATGGATGGACAATTGATTTGTTTTGATTTCATGTGATGATTTAAGTAGATTGTATACTTAGTAGTTTGTTTGTCATTCTATGCAATTAAAGTGTCTAAACCCGAACAAACCATTTGCATTGATTGATATGGACGGACAATTGATTTGTTTTGATTTTATGTGATGATTGTATGCCTTTGGTTACAAGTGATTGTTGTTATATTATATTGATTTGTTTGTTAGTGCTTGAAACAACTTTGGATATTTCAGTTTATATGTTTATTAACCTCTTTGGATTATATAAGTGAAATACAGGTTTATGGAAGCAATTGCTATTGCTTTTGGTTTCATAAAATAAGCGTTATTTGCCCAACAAATAGGTACATTCTCAGCTTACAGTTTTCTAGCGATATTATATTGTTTTTCCCACCGTTGGGATATATTATTTTAAAAAATTATGATATATTGTTTTATTGAAATTATTAGTTCTTGTAGACCTCTCCGTACAAAGGAGACTTTGTCGAAATTTTTTATAAATTTTGGACTCAGAAAATTTTATGAAATGTTTTCCAAACTTTTGTTAACTTGAATATGAAAGGTTTTAATTGTTATAAATTAATACATTTTATTTAAATTATTTAATTGCGTAAATTAATTGTTATAAATTAATATTTTGAATAAGATATATTGATTACTTAATTTTTTCCCCTTCTTTTTCCTTTTCGGGGATGAAAAGTTTTGAGTGGGGGAGAGTGTAACAACCCATAAATTTTTGATAATTCAAATTGTTAATTTAATTAAAATTTTGTGATTTAATATTGGAAGAAAGAAATAAAATAATTTATGATTTATTTATGGAAATAATAACTAGAATAAATTGTAACAATATTAATGTAAGTTAAATTTTAACAATTCCTATGAAATTCCAATTGATTGAAATAATGTAAACTTTATAACTTGGCTATAAATTTTATATAGGAAATGAATGTAAATATGAATTAATTAATGAGATAATATACAATTAATGGTAATTGAATAAAATTAGTATTATGTAGGGAGTTATAATATTTGGTGTATTAATGTGTGCATTAGTTCATAATGGGATATAAAAAGTAAATGGTATTTTAAAATGTTGACTTATTAATAAAACAATGTGTAATGAATGGAAATGGAATGAATTTAGTGTAATGAGGGTAGTTGTAATAATTGTTTGTAAGGAATAAACTTACAAATATTATGAATATGTATAATAGTGAAAATTGTTGTTGTTAACAATTTAATTTATCGATTACAAATAAATATCAATAAAATGTTACATTGATGTGAGTTAAGACAAATGCTCTAATTTGTGAGTATAATAAAAGGGATAGAAATGTAATTATTTTTATAAGGTAGTAATTGATTTTATAGAAGGATGAAATAAAGATAAATAAATTTTTTTGAGATTTTAAATTTTAATTAATGTGTGAAATCGAAAAATTATCTATATAATGGAAATATAATAACTAATTCACATAAAAGGTGGAAATTGGTGAATATTAGTGTAATAGGATATAAACCATGATAATTATATCTATAAGGTAACAAGTGATTGAATAAAAAGATTAAAATCAATTAAATGGGATTATTGGAAATAAAAATTTATAACCTTTGAATTTATAGGAATTGAAATCAAATGCTGTAATTGGTAAAATAATTAAATTTAAATTGATGTGTAATTACCGTTTGTATCCAATAGTGTACAAATATGTTTAAATCACTGTTCGACAGGAAATAATTGTTCTATTTCTCATTACATTTATTTTCTCCATTTTGAAATTCACATTTGGAAACAATTGAAAATAATGTAATTGAATAATTTCAATTAATGATAGAGAGGACACCAAATTGTAAATTAATAGGTGTAATTAAACGTAGCTTATGTTTGTGAAAATATAAGGAAAGTTGGTTTAATGAAAACAAAATTTATATAAAATAAAATGGATGTTTAATTTCTGAATGTACGTTTAATTCCATTAAAATAAAGAACAGAATGATCGATTATAAAGAAGATATATATGTTTATTGAACTGTGTTTTAGCTTACATATTGATTACAAGAATAGAAAAATAATCTATTTCAAAGTTATTTATTACTCTTGTGTATAAACAACAAATTTATAAACGTGTTTTAAATAAACAATTGTTCTATTTTTCATCCATTTTAGTTGACTTTTTTGAAATTTAACTTTGTAAGTAATTGCGATTAATGTAACTCAAACATTTCAATTAAAAGGAAAGAAAACGTTGATTGTAATTAATAGATTTAATAAAAGAAATGCACGTTTTGTGTTAAACAAAAAGGGTGTTTTAATAGAAATAGAAGATCATTTTGGGAAACCAAATTGAATGTTTTAATTTTAAAGGTAAGTCTAATATTTTTTTATGCATAGATAAAAATCTAAATGCATACAAATTTGAATATTATTTGAGTTAATGAAGTTAATTTGGTTACGTTTCAGAAAAATTGAATTCCAAAAGGTTGTGCAATGTACATTGCTCCCTTCATTTCTTTTATTATTAATTGTTGCATAAACATTTTAAAATAGTTGCCTCATTAATATATTCATTTCTCCTTCTATTTAATACCTGAGCCTATACTTTTAGGTTGTATTTAATTCTTGCCACCTCATTTTCACGTATACAAATTTTTACTTTCCTTTGGTTTGCAAACTTTTCCATTCCTACGTACATTTCCTTATGCATTATTAATGCCTAAAGCTTTCAAAATAAACTATGACATTTATTTTTGTCCCTCCACCTTCATTTCCTAATTATTAATAACTTGCAGCTTATTTCTTCATTTGCGTTTTGTTTCTCCTGACACCTTATATTCAGAAGCTCTTATTCTTGCAAATCCAAAAGCTTTCTTTTATGAACCATGATTTTTTTTCATTTTTCCGTACACATCCTGTACTCATCTTATTTGTTCTACAATCTTTTCCTGAAGCCTTATCTTGAGAAAAACGTAAGCATTAAAATTTGTTCATTTTTTGCATGCTAATTATTATTTTAATAATATTTCTCATAACATGAATATCTTTCGCATAAACTTTGATTCACGCGCTATTTCTTCTGTTGGATTCATATTAAATTCCGCATAACATGGTATTGATTTAGTTGAATTTGGAGACTATTCCATTTTGCGTTTTTGTTTGGATTTTTATGGGCTAAAATTCAAAGGTGAGTGTTTTGACCCATTCACAACTTCTAAAATTTCTTATGTTTGTTATATTAAATGTATGATAGGATTAGAAATTTATTTATGTTTGTTTGGAATTTAAATTTGCTATTTCTGTTAATTTGTTATAATTTGAATTAACTGTTATTTAATTTATTTCTGAATTTAAATTTCTATTAAATACCTGTTATTGAAATTAATTATTGTTGAAACTTACTTGTTGAATTATATGATGATTTTAATTGATGTTTGATGGTTGATATTGGATGATTGGATGATACATTGATTTGTATATTGTTATAACTGCAAGTTTCCCTATGCGTTGAAATGATACATGCCCGAATGATCTATAGATTAGGAGAAATCGTTATGGGTTGAAATGATAGACTCGAGCTATTTTATAGACTTTATGTAAATTCGAGATTGCGGTTTGAAATGATATATAACCGTAAAATATTTAATTGCGGATTGAAATAATTAATAATCATGTCACATGACCCTAGGGTAGAGAATTATATACAGACACATGATTGGTTAAATTAAATAATTTTCAAATTCTTAATTTTCTGAATTTACTTAAATGATATTTTGGGAATAAAATTTGATTTATATAAATTGAAGTATTATTGGAAAATCAAGTTTTATGTCGAAATGTGAATTGGTTTACAGGAATTGCTTTAAGAAATTAAATTGAAAATTTAAAGTTAAATTTTTAAGTTAATGAAATTCTATCGAAATTGAGCTATTGAATTTGTTTGAAATACAACTTTGAAATATCTTGAAATTGGAGTAATTCGAATTGATTTTTGAACATAAATTGAAAACGATATGAAATTCAATAGTTTATTGAAATTTAAAATTGAAAGGTTTGAAATTTGGTTGTTGATTTGGAAATTTAAAATTGTCCAAATGTGTGAAATAAAATGAATAGTTTAATTTGATATTAATTCTAAATTCATATTTTAATATAAACTGTTTTGAAAATATATTACAATTTTTTTTCTAATTATTAAGATTTCAAATTTATTAAACTATTTTACTATCTAATTAATCTATTTTAAAGCTAATTAATCTATTTTAATTGTATTTAATCTATTTTAAATCTATTTAACTATCTTAATCAATTTAAAAATATTTTGAATCTATTTTAAATATTTTAAAGTATTTTAACTATCTAAAAATCTAATTAAACTATTTGTAACTATCTAAACTATTTTCCAAATTTCAAACTAAGTAAAGATAATGCTGTTATATTCAAATTGCTCGATGTAAAAGCAAATACAGCTAACTGATGTTATAACCTAAGTTGGGATTTAAATGTTATAACTAATTGAATATGATGATTTTCAAGTAAGGATTTAACCTATTTTGGAAGCATGATTTTTGAAAGAAATAATGATTTCGAAAACGATATGATTTCAAAGGTAAATTTGATTTCAAAGTGAATATGATTTCGGAAGTATTATGATTTTGAGAAGATGACATTTTGATATAAATTGTGAATCGAATTTTGAAATGTAAAAGAACCATCCGGTGTTAAATAAGCATTTGGTTGATAAAGAGACCGTGATCAGATATTGTCGTACTCTCTGCCAATACCGAACTACTTTAAAAACTATGTACGTGGTGTAGATTCCAGAAATGAAATAGGATGGTTTGGTGCATGATTTCTATATAGGTATGACGAGACCCTGCCTCCCGTGAGTCAACCTAGATGTGACTAAAATCAGGAGCCACGCCAGGCAAAATGAGGTCATTCCTCCTATCGGGCACACTTCTTCAATATTATATTATGATTTTGTGATTGTTGGTGGCCATCCCTCGATTTTGTTTGGGAGTGTGTTCCAAGGTGGCAGTAGTAGCTGCTATGTGTTGCCACCAGTCCGAACACGCAAATGGTCCCTGGCATTTCCTCTTGTGCCATGGTCACATGCCCTAGCGCGTCTTCTATGAGATTGTTTTGTACCATACCTATGGAGTGCTTTCTGATAGCCCTCCTGTTTACCGAGGAATTACGGTAGTGTATAGACTATGGGAATATATAAAAATGTGTTGGGGGGATATGGATAATGTCTTAACGCTATTTTAATACTTTACTTTATTGTAGACACTATTATAATAGCGTATTGTACTACATAGTAGATAGTTTAACGGATCCTTAGGAGATGTGAATCCCAAACATCTTTTGAGTTACTGCACTGTAACGCCCCACTCCGAGAGCCTCATTAACAAAGAGTATTATATGGATAATACCGTTAGCTAATGCGGAAAATAGAGTATAATGGAAGCGACCATGTGTAATCTTACTATGACTATCTACTAAACACATCGAAAAATGGAATCTATTTTTTTTCATCTCATGTGGTTTGACATATTCAATAAATACTTAAAGCAAAACTACAATGGCTAAAAGATCTATCAGAACAAAGCATAATAGCAAAATGAACATCATTACAGAACAGCATCAGATAATAAGCAAATAGTCTCAGCATAATACAACATCAAGTACAGATCCAAATATAAAAGTGGATACAAAGCCACTACTTACACATCCATGAGTCAAAAGAATATACATAAGAGAGTCATAATATCAGAGTATCATAAAGGATGGATAACAAGTAAAGCTATCTACAGTATAGCGGATATATCCAAAGCGGAAGCACCGAAGCAAGCTAAGTCTAAAGCGACATAACCTAAAATAACTCGGTCTGACCCGAGCATAAAATACTCAGGTCAGGCTAGCTAAACAAATCAGTTAGATAAACTGAACAATAATCATGATAAGATAACGAGGCAACATATAACACAATAATCTCCAAAAGAGAAACATATATCATGGTAATAAAGACCGAAATCTCTCACATAGAGAAGAAACAAACATTTAAGTAGAGATGTATAACAAGCGTCATATCATCGGTATAACATAAGCACAAGTGCCAGTGTAGGCATAAAAAAAGTTCCACAAGGTAGTCGTGCTTATATCGTGTGGTTGCATAAAAACATCACCGAATGGCGCTACACGAGGGAATATAAATCACATAGGAAAACATTAGCGCGCTAGTACTGTACTCAATCACACAGGAAGTATACCCAGTGACACACTCATCACTTTAGTTAAGGGGCAACACCTAAAGGAGACAATCCGAAGACACTATCCAGAAGGTGGTGACCCAGAAGGAGACAGTCCGAAGACACTATCCCAAAGGCAATAAACCCAAGGGAGACAGTCCGAAGACACTATCCCAAAGGTATCACTCAAGAAACACGCCGTAGTGGTAAAGGCTCGTAGGCCCAGTACTCGTTTACCACTAACGGTAGGAATGTGTCACGAACTCTTTGCAAGGAACCCGTAAAGTAGTAACGTGAGTCGCATACCCCAACATTTGCACTAAACGGTTTACAAACCAATTGTAAGCTTCCACACTCAAAGCAGTAAGAAGTTCACCTCATGTCATCGGTAAACTAGGCCAAAAGGCCAAAACGATCAATCGAGTAGGTCGGGGATTAAACGGAAAGATAAACGCACGGATTCATGGTCTGTGTTTTACCTAACCATTTAATCACCTTTCCACTTCGCTCGAACTGTAGACGAGTGTATATTTTACTTAGAAAATAGTTGGAGAAAGCGGATTTTTAATCGTTTGAAAACCTCTTTAGAAATAGCCTTTGAAATTCTCCTATTATGGAGTAATTAATTTAACATTTAAAATAATACCAAATAATAGTTTCAAAAGCTAATTTGATGGAAAATCACTTTAAAATGATTTATAAAATCCGTGCACGAAATCTGGAGACAAATCTCAAATAAATCGGAAAATCTCAGAAAAATAGTCGAAATTATACTAAGTATAAAATCACTGAAAACAAGTCAAAGTCACTAGTTCGACGACATATTTGAACCTGCAAAAAAGTCCAAATTGCATGAAAATTGGCAGGCCTGTAGACCAACATCCCTACTCCAAATTACAAAAAGAAACGGGCAATTCTGACTTGAAACAAAGAAACTGCATCGTCTCAAAGTCGGACAAAAATCATAAAACTCTACTGTGTCAAAACAGTGCAAAGGTCCAAATTCGACGACATGGTCGAAGGGCCATATGGACCCAGATCTTGATGAAAATTTGGAAGAGCATAGTAAAGTACTTCTACTTTGATATGCAATAAGAATCATTTAGTTCCAACTTGAAACGAAGAAATAGCAACGTCTCAAAGTTGGTCCGACGATAACTGAAAATGATCGCTATTGTAAAACAGTTTCTGGATGCTACTTCGGCAATAAAAACGAAGTATCTAACGCAACCAGATCTAAACCAAACTTTGCAAGGTTGAAGTTCTCGACCTCATCTTTCCAACGAGACCAAGAATGGGAGATTCGGACATCATACGAGCCCGGGATGGTGTCGCAAATTCGGGGTTCTGCGCTGAAAACAACAGAAGAAAAGAGACCAAGGCCTGTAGCTATGCACTAACAGGCCAGAGACCAAAAACCACAGTTTTGGCATAGTAAACTTCAAATTCTGGCAAAATGAATAAAATAAAAGTTTTAGCTTAGTTTCTAAGATTTTCGGAATGACCAAGGTTGTGAAATTCCAATCAGGGATGAAAATTCTATGACTAAAACAATTCTCAGATCTAAATTCTATATCACTGTCGTTTTCCTCTCGGGATAGTAGTAAGAATGCACAATTTTGACCAAATTAACTTCGAAATTTCATGAAACTCAAAACATGAAACTTTTAGCCCTATATGTATGCTTTCTAGAACATCCAAAATTATTATATTTGGATAAGAAATGAGTTACTTATGACCAAAACAATTTCAGGTTTATATTTTATCAACCCTGTAGTTTGTTGTCAGGTCAGCAACAAATAAACATGATTTCGACCATTCAAACCTCAAAATTATGCAAAGCTCAAAACATAGAATTTATAGACTACAAAATATGCTTTCCATAACATCAAGAAAATCCTAATTCTGATTTAAGATGAATGAGATATGCCTAATTTAGTAACAACAATATACTAATTTTAATATCAGCTAGCGTTTATTACTTCTTTCCCAAGCAATGAGAAAAAGATCAAAGAGCTTCTATAATCAAAATGCACAAAAAAAAAGATTACAAAATAATTTCAGAAATTAAACAATGGATCAGAGGTGGGTTTTGTGATTGCTATTACCTTCCAATGATTAGATTAAAACCCCTTTGACTTTGATGAAGATTAATGAAGCTTTGCTCTAGGTTTGGAGGTCATTATTTAGTGTTTTGCTCTAGGGTTTAAGGGTTTATGGAATGAGATGTTGGCTGAAACAAATGGGTAGAAGATGGTTTATAGGCTAACGGAAGTGGGTTAGTGGGCCTAATACCCAATAGGACTTGGAATATGTTCTATATCTCAAGTTAGCTAATTTCTCTAAGTACAAACTACACATTATTTACCCATAAAATTTTAAAATATGTTACCAAAATAATTTAGCTATAGTTATAAAATTTTACATCACAATATTTTCCAATTTACAATTTAACCCCTAATTATTCCAAAACACCTTTTAGTCAAAATTGCCCAAAAATCAGCGTTTTGCAATTAAATTGTAAATTAAATTCCCAATTCAAATATTGCACTATTTTACACATATAAAAATTTTCTATATTATAAATTTCCATTTACCCTAATTAATTTCCATTAAGTTCTCCATTTTACACTTAAGCCCAAAATATTAATTTATTCAAAATAACTAACTTTTGAACAAATTAGCCACATAAAAAAAATTCATTAATAGCTCCAATTAATTTAAAATCCCAATTTTAATTTATTATCTGGTAATCGCCATCACGGGTTGTTACAGACTCCTCCCTTAAGAAAATTGCGTCCCCGTAATTCCCTATCATGGAAGTTATCTATAACGTCTAATCCTCAAAATAAATCAAACGAAGGTGAAGTAAAAATACTCACCAACAACAGATGAAGATAGAAAACCAGGATAAGTACGCTCGATAAACTCTCTGGTCTTCCAAGTGCAGTCCTTAGGACTAGACGACCATTGAATTTTCATGAGCGGGACCTCTTTGTTTCGAAGGCATCTAACCTCCGAATCAAGCACACGAATAGGTTGCTGCTCAATAGATAAATCGGGAGAAATCTCAAAATCCGGCGCAATAAGCGGATCAATAACAGAATCAGGGTCGCGAACACATTTGCGAAGCTGAGAACCATGGAATATGTCGTGCATTCTAGAAAAATGAGCAGGCAGAGCTATACGATAAGCAATGGGACCGATGCGTTCCGTAATAGGAAATGGTCCGACATAGCGAGGAGCCAATTTCCCTATGGAGCTGAAACGTACAATCCCCTTCATAGGAGACATCCAAATGAATACAAGATCACCAACGGAGAACTCAAGAGGCCTCCTACAGTTGTCCGCATAGGATTTCTGACGGTTCTGCGCCTCTTTTATTCTCTGACGAATAACAGTAATCTTCTCAGAAGATTCCCGAACCGAATCTGGACCAAGAATAAGCTTCTCGCCAGATTCTAACCAACATGAAGGAGAACGACATGGCCTTCCGTAAAGAGCCTCGAAAGGAGCCATGCCAATACTAGACTGAAAGCTGTTGTTGTAGGAAAACTCCACAAGTGGTAAGTGGTCCTCCCAACTGATCCAAAATCAAGAATACAACAGCGAAGGAGATCCTCCAAAACACGGTTCACCCTCTTAGTCTGGCCATCAGTCTGAGGGTGATAAGCAGTAGAAAAGTTCAGCTTTGTGCCCAAAGCTGACTGAAGACATTTCCAAAAGTGACTAGTGAAAATCATGTCACGATCACAAACAATAGAACTGGCAATGCCATGAAGTCGAACGACTTCCTTCACATAGAGCTTGGCGAACTGAGGTGCAGTCCGAGTGAACTTAATCGGAATAAAATGAGCCGATTTGGTCAAACGATCAACTATGACACAAATAGACGTATGGCCCGACCCCGATCGAGGCAGACCGTCAATGAAATCCATAGATATCGGATCCCATTTCCACAATAAAATCTCTAAAGGCTGAAGAAGACCGGAAGGACATTGATGCTCGGCCTTGATCCGTTAACAAGTCATGCAACTGCTCACATAACTTGCAACATCTCACTTCAAACCTTCCCAATAATATAAGCGACTCATGTTGGCATACATCTTACTTGAACCGGGATGGATAGTGTACTTAGTGCGATGACAATCGTCTAGGATGTCATGCCTAAGCGATAAATCAGAGGGCACAATAATACGGTTCTTCCTGCGAAGACACCGATGGGAATCAATAGAATAATCCAGTGATGCCTCATCACTGGATACCGACTTAAGAAGATGGATGAAATGCAACAAGTCTGGATCATGCTGTTGAGCATGGGCAATGTAATCTAGTAAACTAGGTCGAGCCTCCATACTGAATAATAATATCGGTGAATCAGAAGATGGAGCTCGATCTGGAAAATCACACATAGATAATGTCTCGAGAATATCCCATTCGGTTATCATCATAGAAACTACAGCCGAATGCTTGCGACTAAGCGCATCTGCCACACGATTACCCTTGCCAGTGGTATACTGAATATCAAGGTTATATGAGGCAAGGAAATCAAGCCACCGTTGCTGTCTCATATTGAGATCTTTCTGACTGAAGAGATGCTTCAGGGATTTGTGATCGGTGTATAGAATGAAGCGTTCGCCCAGTAAATAATGGCGCCACGTCTTCAAGGCGAAGGCAATAGCAGCCAACTCAAGATCATGTGTTGGATAGCGAACCTCATTCGGACGCAGTTTCCTAGAAGCATAAGCAACCACCCGATCCTTCTACACGAGCACGGCACCGAGCCCGCTACCACAAGCGTCGGTGTAGACAATAAGATCATGATTTCCCTTGGGAACCACTAGAATAGTAGCATGAGTGAGAAGTTCCTTCAATCGCTGAAAAGAAGCTTCACACTTGTCTGACCAGACATAACGAACACCCTAACGAGTCAGGCTCGTAAGCAGAAGAACAACACATGAGAAATCCTTTACGAACCGACGGTAATAACCCGCCAGTCCTAGGAAGCTACGAATCTCGTATATGTTCCCAGACCGCTTCTAGTTCTTAACGGCCTCGATCTTGGCGAGATCGACAGATATGCCTTCAGAAGATACTACATGGCCTAAGAACTTGACCTTGCTCTCCCAAAAGTGGCACTTGGAGAACTTGGCCTTAAGCTGATGCTGATGAAGTGTATCCAAGACAATCCTCAGGTGCTGGCATGCTCTTTCTTGGATCTAGAATATATCAGAATATCGTCAATGAATAAAAGAACAAACTTATCGAGATATTCCCGGAATACTCGATTTATGAGATCGACAAAGAATGCAGGGGCATTCGTTAAACCGAACGGCATGACTAACCACTTAAATGAACCATATCGAGTGCGGAAAGCAGTAAGCAGAACGTTATCATCCACGACTCGGAGCTGATGAAAACAGTGGCGAGGTCAAGCTGAGAAAAGACCTTCGCACCGCTCAACTGATCAAACATATTGTCTATCCATGGCAATGGATAACGATTCCTGATGGTCACCTCATTAAGCTTGCGGTAATCGATGTAAAGCTTAAGAGAGCCATCAGACTTCTTCATGAAGACCACTGCAGCACCCCATGGCGAACAACTGGACTGAATAAACTGCTTCGCGTCGAGCTCTACCAACGGCTTCTTGAGTTCCTCATTCTCTTTCGTAGACATCCTCGTGGGAGAATGACTAACTGGATGAGAGCCTGGAATGAGATCGATGCGGAACTCAATAGCCCGCTTCGGCGGTAGACTCGATATTGCCTCAAAGATATCAGGATAATCCCAAACAACTGGAATACGAGATATAGCACACTCATCATCTCGTGAATCAAGAGTGAATAGAGTAGCTTTGGAAATCTCAACATCTCGAAGAACAAGAGCCAAAGGAGCGGATGAGTTAGGGCGACGAAGAAATAATACCCGCTCCGAACAGATAATCTTGGCATCGTACCGGAAGAGCCAATCCATACCCAGAATCATGTCGAAACCCAAATAAGCCATAACGTGCAGATTCGCACGGAAAGAAAAGCCACAAAGATCAATATCAACATTCTCGCAAAGCAGGCTAAGGGTCGTGGATCCTCCAATGGGATTCACAATCCTTAAAAAAGAAACCAAACAAAAAACATCCAAAGACATAATATTAACAAGTTCCTTTGATACGAATGAGTGAGAAGCATCCGTATCAAAGAGAACTCTTATAGACTGATCATGAAATAAAATAGAACCTTCGAGAACGGAAGGATGTGTACCTCGAGGCTGAGATGAAGATGCAGGAGCCTTGGCAGCATTAAGCTTGCCTGATCGAGGAGGTGCAGTAGGACAAGCGGAAATAAGTTGCCCTCCTTCTTACAATAGCGAAAGATAAGAGGTTTGGCACACTCTCTAACCATATGGTCAGTAGATCCACAGTTGAAACACTTTTGAATGGAAGGTGTTCCATTAGGCTGAGACTGAGGCTGAGAACCAGAATTGATGAACTTCTTCTTCTTATTCATCTGGGAAGAGGAAGAATTCGGCTTGTGGAAAAACCTCTTCTTGTTGGGGTGCTTGGGCACCTCAACATCATCATCACTATCCTTCTCCCTCTCGACTGCTTCAAGGTGAAGCGCTAAATATACAAGCTCTTCGAATGAAAGCTTGAGTTGAAGCATCAGTTGCTTCTTGAGGTACTTCTTCAGACCCTCAACAAATTTGAGATTCTTCTTATGTAGTGTGCTAATGAACTCGAGGTCGTACTTGGATACGGCCTCGAAAGAAGAAATATAATCTGAAACAGTGGATTTCCCTTGCTTAAGATCAATAAAGCAACGAGCAAGAGAGATCTTCTCAGATTCCAGAACAAATTTGAGCTCAAAACGCCCACGGAACTGAGCCCAAGTAAGAGTGGTCTCATCGACCTCGGCAATGAGAAGCTCATACCAATCCAAAGCGCTATTCTGAAGCATACTGGAAGCTACAAGAACTCTGTCATGATCATGAAGAGTCATGCGAGAAAAGATGCGCTTGCATACGCGGATCCACGCCTGGACCTCAAGAACAGACTCAGAGCCATTGAACGGCTTGCCCCCGAGATGTGAGAAATCACTTCAAAAGCCCGCAAAAGCAGACTTGCGCGGTGCATCAGAAACTGGAGTAGGAGGCTGAGAGTTCCGAACAAGCTCCATAATCTGATCGGTAGTCATAAAAATCCTCCTGGATGTGGGTCACCGGATTGCCCAGCATCCGCAGAACGACGGGTCCTACCTCTTCCAGACATACTGAAAGTTAAGACAAGATACGAGTTAAGCACGATTCAAAGATAGATAATTCAAAGTAGAATACTACGGAATATAAATGTATTCCTAAACATATTCCTAACTTATCTATCCAATGTCATGAGGAAAGGGCTTTGTAATATTTGAATCATACTGGGATGTATTGTACTAAGTGTTATTGTTTTGTGTTTATTATACTTAGTTCTGAACCCTTCTCTGATACCAAACTGTAACGCCCCACTCCGAGAGTCTCATTAACAAAGAGTATTATATGGATAATACCGTCTGCTAATGCGGACAATAGAGTATAATGGAAGTGACCATGTGTAATCTTACTTTGACTATATACTGAACATATCGAAAACTGGAATCTATTTTTTTCATCTCATGTGGTTTGACATATTCAATAAATACTTAAAGCAAAACTACAGTGGCTAAAATATCTATCAGAACAAAGCATAATAGCAAAATAAACATCATCACAGAACATCATCAGACAATAAGCAAATAGTCTCAGCACAATACAACATCAAGTACAGATCCAAATATAAAAGTGGGTACAAAGCCACTACTCACACATCTGTGAGTCAAAAGAATATACACAAGATAGTCGTAATATCAGAGTATTATAAAGGATGGATAACAAGTAAAGCTATCTATAGTATAGTGGATATATCCAAAGCGGAAGCACCGAAGCAAGCTAAGTCCAAAGCGACCTAACCTGAAACAACTCGGTCTGACCCGAGCATAAAATACTCGGGTCATTAGCTAAACAAATCAGTTAGATAAACTGAACAATAATCATGATAAGATAATGAGGCAACATATAACATAATAATCTCCAAAAGATAAACATATATCATGGTAATAAAGACCGAAATCTCTCACATAGAGAAGAAACAAACATCTAAGTAGAGATAATAACAAGCCTCATATCATCGGCATAACATAAGCACACGTGCCAATGTAGGCATAAAACAAGTTCCACAAGGTAGTCGCGCTTATATCGTATGGTTGCATAAAACCATCACCGAATGGCGCTACACGAGGGAATATAAATCACACAGGAAATATACCCCAGCGACACACCCATCACTTTAGCCGAGGGGTAACACCTAAAGGAGACAGTCCGAAGACACTATCCAGAAGGTGGTGAGGCAGAAGGAGACAGTCCGAAGACACTATCCCAAAGGCAATAAATCCAAGGGAGACAGTCCGAAGACACTATCCTAAAGGTATCACTCAAGAAACACGCCGTAGTGGTAAAGGCTCATAGGCCCAGTACTCATTTACCACTAACGGTAGGAATGTGTCATGAACTCTTAGCATGAAACCCGTAAAGTAGTAACGTGAGTCCCATACCTCAAAGTTCGCACTAAACGATTTACTAACCAATCGTAAGCTTCCACACTCAAAGCAGTAAAAAGTTCACCTCATGTCATCGGTAAACTAGGCCAAAAGGCCAAAACGATCAATCGAATAGGTCGGGGATTAATCAGAAAGATAAACGCACGGATTCATGGTCTGTGTTTTATCTAACCATTTAATCATCTTTTCACTTCACTCGAAGTGCATAAGAGTGTATATTTTACTTAGAAAATAGTTGGAGAAAGAGGATTTTTAATCGTTTGAAAACCTCTTTAGAAATAGCCTTTGAAATTCTCCTATTATGGAGCAATTAATTTAATATTTAAAATAATACCAAATAAAAGTTTCAAAAGATAATTTGATGGAAAATCACTTTAAAATGATTTATAAAATCTGTGCACGAAATCTGGAGATAAATCTCAAAGAAATCGGAAAATCTCAGAAAAATAGTCGAAATTATACTAGGTATAAAATCACTGAAAGCAAGTCGAAGTCACTAGTTCGATGGCATATTTGAACCTGCAAATAGATCCAAATTGCATGAAAATTGGTAAGTATGTAGACCAACATCCCTGCTCCAAATTGTAAAAAGAATCGGGTAATTCTGACTTGAAACGAAGAAACTGCATCGTCTCAAAGTCGGATAAAAATCATAAAACTCTGCTGTGTCAAAACAGTGCAAATGTCCAAATTCGACGACATGGTCGAAGGGTCATATGAACCCAGATCTTGATGAAAATTTGCTAGAGCATAGTAAAGTACTTCTACTTTGATATGCAAGAAGAATCTTTTAGTTCTGACTTGAAACGAAGAAATGACAACGTCTTAAAATTGGTCCGACGATAACTGAAAATGATCACTGTTGTAAAATAGTTTCTGGGTGCTACTTCGGCAATAAAAACGAAGTATCTAGCACACCCAGATCTAAACCAAAATTTGCAGGGTTGAAGATCTCGACCTCATCTTTCCAAAGAGATCAAGAATGGGAGATTCTGACATCGGACGAGCCCGGGATGGCGTCGCAAAGTCGGGGTTCTGTGCTGAAAACAACGGGAGAAAAGTGACCAAGGCCTATAGCTATGCACTAACAGGCCAAAGACGAAAAACCACAATTTTGGCATAGTAAAATTCAAATTCTGGAAAAATTAATAAAATAAAATTTGTAGCTTAGTTTCTATGCTTTCCGGAATGACCAAGATTGTCAAATTCCGATCAGGGATGAAAATTCTATGACTAAAACAATTCTCAGATTTAAATTCTATATCACTGTCGTTTTGCTCTTGGGATAGTAGTAAGAATACACAGTTTTGACCAAATTAACTTCGAAATTTCATGAAACTCAAAACATGAAACTTTTATCCTTATATCTAAACTTTCCAGAACATCAAAAATTATTAGATTTGGATAAGAAATGAGTTACTTATGGCCAAAAAAATTTCAGGTTTTTATTTTATCAACCTTGTAGTTTGTTGTTAGGTCAGCAACAAACAAACGTGATTTTGACCATTCAAACCTCAAAATTATGCAAAGCTCAAAACATAGAAGTTATAGACTACAAAATAAGCTTTCCAAAACATCAAGAAAATCCTAATTCTGATTTAAGATGAATGAGATATGCCTAATTTACTAACAGAAATATACTAATTTTAATTTCAGCTAGCATTTATTACCTCTTTCCCAAGCAATGATAAGAAGATCAAAGAGCTTCTACAATCAAAATGCACAAAATAAAAAAATGAGGATTACAAAATAATTTCAGGAATTAAACAATGGATTAGAGGTGGGTTTTGTGATTGCTATTACCTTTCAATGATTAAATTAAAACCTCTTTGACTTTGATGAAGATTAATGAAGCTTTTGCTCTAGGTTTGGAGGCCATTATTTAGTGTTTTGCTCTAGGGTTTAAGGGTTTATGGAATGAGATGTTGGCTGAAACAAATGGGTTGAAGATGGTTTATAGGCTAATGGAAGTGGGTCAGTGGGCCTAATACCCATTAGGATTTGGAATATGTTCTATATCTCAAGTTAGCTAATTTCTCTAAGTACAAACTACACATTATTTACCCATAAAATTCTAAAATATGTTACCAAAATAATTTAGCTATAGTTATAAAATTTTACGTCACAATATTTTCCAACTTACAATTTAACCCCTAATTATTCCAAAACACCTTTTAGTCAAAACTGCCCAAAAATCACCGTTTTGCAATTAAATTCCCAATTCAAATATTGCACTATTTTACACATATAAAATTTTGCAATATTATAAATTTCCATTCACCCTAATTAATTTCCATTAAATTCTCCATTTTACACTTAAGCCTAAAATATTAATTTATTCAAAATAACTAACTTTTGAACAAATTAGCCACATAAGAAAAAATTCATTAATAGCTCCAATTAAATTTAAATCCCAATTTTAATTTATTATTTGGCAATCGCAATCACGGGTTGTTACTCACATTAGACATTGGATAGGAGATGTCAAACCTCATAAACATCTCTAACGCCATCACACACATATTTATTTTCCGTTGATTTAACTTACATAAGATCTTTTAGTTCTGACTCGAGTGTTTTGTCTTTCCAATTGGCTCGGGTCAGCCTGAGCATTTCAGGATTTGAAGACCTTATTTCTGGAGGAAGAAGAATGAAGATTTGTGCTACTATTATTTACTCTATATTTATTCCACTGTGTTATTTATTTATCTCAGATATGTGTAATTCTGATTCTGTGTTGTATAAGTATACTCAAATGTTTTGTAAACAGCTTCATGAACTGTTATTTGATTATTATAATTTGTCATTCCGCTGCAAGATTGTGTATTTGTTTTATTTCTTTCTCCTTCTTTCTTATTTACACCAATAACAGTCTGCCTCTTTGTATGGTTTGAGTTGATGCGTGTGTCTTCTTAAAGCATCCAAAAAGGCAGGTCGTTTCATATATCATTTCAACCCACAATAATTTTAAATTTACGGGTACATATCATTTCAACCTGTAATACCGAGTTAAAATTGAAATAATTTAAGGATTTTAAGATAGTTAAAATAGTTTAGTACAAAAAAGTTTGATTATTGGAATGGTTTATATAGTAAATGGATTAAAAATCTTAATAACTTAAATTTTAAAATAACAGATTTTTTAAACAGTTTAGATTAAGATAATTAATTTAAAAATAATATCAAATTAAATTACTTCTTCCATTTCAACAAATTCAGACCATATCCAGAGTTCAAATCAACAAAACTCAATTTTAATCCTTCAATACAAATCCTCATTAAAACCATTTTAATCTATATCGATTTCAAATCCATGTTTGAAATATAAATTTAAACCACCTCAAATTCAATAGATTTCAAAGTTTAAATATTCAAACATCTACAATAACTCAATTTTGATAAATTTCATTTATATTTCACAATTCAACTTTGAAATTTCAATTAAAATTCTGTAAATAGTTCATTTAAACCAATTTTAGTTTCAACATTTTAAAGCTTGGATTTTGAAAATAATTCAGTTCATATAAATCAAATTTTATTTCAAAATATCATTTAATTGGATTCAAAAATTTAGGATTTAAAATCACTTAATTTAACCAATCCGATGTCCATATATAATTTTCTATCTTATGGTCAAGTGATACGGATATATATCATTTCAACCCATAATAAATATAAATTTACGGATATATATCATTTCAACCTGTAATCCCGAGTTAAAATTCAAAATCCATAAATTTACTCAAGTTTATCATTTCGATCCATAATGATTTTTCTCTAAACTATAAGTCCATTCATTTACGTATCATTTCAACCCATAATGACTTTTCCTAAGAGCAAACTAAGGGAACTTGCAGTGTGATAACAAAATATAAAATAAATATAATATCCAATCATCCAAATATCAACAATTAAACATCCATCTCTATCATCATTCAAATCAACCAATAAATCACAACAAATAACTGGTTAAAATTATCAGGGATTTAACTGGTAATTATATTTCAATATTAATTTAAATGGAAATTAAATTCAAATTAAACTCGAATGACAATCTAAAGTACCAAACATCAATCAATCAATTTCTAATCATATCATAAATTAAATTTAACTAACATAAGATAGTTTAGCATTCGTGAGTGCGTCAAAACACTCACCTTTGATTTATTGACAATTGAAAATCTAAACAAAGCCCAAAAATTTAACAGTCTCAAAATGTGGTCAAACAGTTCCATAATGTCTGGAATTTCAATGCGATCATAATGGAGAAAACCGTGTGAATCCGAGCTCGTATGCAAAAGATATGCTAATTAGAAGGTATATGATTTATATTATAAAAATATTAAAATAAAAAAAAAGTCACCTGAAACCCCACTCTTACAATACGTGATCGACATTTTGATCAAACCCTTAGCCGCTGCCTAAACGTCGACGTCTTGCCGCCTACGACCATCGATGACCATATCCGGCCATGGCGCCGCACTCCTCGACCAAAAGCGCCCCTCCACCTAGGTTGCGTGACCACCTAGGTCCCTGGAACCACCTCCGCTGCCACCCTTTATTTCCACCAATTTTTGGCAATCTGACAGCCTGCAACCCTAATGCACCACACCGATGCGCACCACTCGATGAACTCTACAAGCCCATACCCTCTGATCGTCGTAAAATCGATGATCCATCGTTGGATCGAAAACCCTAGAAATGGACGACCGATTCTTTATCATTTTTCGATCAAACGCTGCATCAAATCGAAAAACGAATTGCTAAAGTCAATGGTGCTTGTCGAGAGCTTTTCAACGATATATTACATGATATAGTTGGAGGAGTCTGATATTTGAAATTGATTTTGATTTGAAAATTAGGGGTTTTTGAATTGGAATTAGGTTTCTGCCATTAAGAAGGAGGAGAAGAGGAAATATTCGTACATAAATAAGAAAAGGATGCTAGGGTTTGAGAAACAAAATCAATTTATATAGATAGATGGATAAGAACGAATGGTATAGATTGAATTGGTCGAAACGATTACGCGAACCCGAAAAGCCCATTCCTTCCCGAAACGAAATTAGGCCATCCCATATATCAAAATAGATGTTTTCAATATTTTTAAACTCAATGGAACTAGTTTCAAACCCAAATTCCATTGAATATACAAGTTAGCTTTTAAAATTAGATTATATTCAATTAAATTCATTAAATCAATTTCTATGCATTTCGATCCCGCACGATCAAATGACAAGTCGGATCGCTAAGAAACTTGAAATCATACAAAAATTCACTGTTATGAATCCGATGAAACTGGTTTCGTCGATATCCAAGATAGTGGCCAAAATAGCTATTTTCCCGTCAGTTAAATAAATTATTATTAAATCAATTTGATCACCTTCAAATTTTAAATTTAAAAGTTAACAATTTAACATTCTTGATTATATGGAAATTAATAATCTATCAAAATAATTTTTCCATATTAAATTCACTATTTAAATATTTCAATAATTATCAGTGTTCAATTACACTGAAATAAATTCATTAATTGCAATACAAACGACTTCTTTAATTTAGATTATCACTCTTATTATACAATCATCTAATACCATATATATTCATTTAACACCAGTTTACATTTTATTACATTCTTATTCTATAGTTATTGTCTTTTACCATATTAACTATAATATTTCAATATCCTTAAGTTCATTAATAACCAATTTAATTCCTTATTTATAATTACAACTAAATCAACCTTACAATTTATTTCGATTGATTGAAATCACATTAAAATAATTATCAATAACGTTCCAACAACATTATTAAATCATATTCTAATTATTTTTCTCATTAATAAACCATAAATTTTAATTTCTCCCAACATCAAATTTTGAAATCTTATTTAACTTAATATTTTAATCATTGAAAATTACGGGTCATTACAAGTGTATTGGTTTCGAGTTGGTTAGAGGCGGAAATATTGGGTCAAAAGGTAGTTGATGGAAGTGGAAAGCAGTAAATTCTTGCAAAACTGATAATTGGCCTAATTTATTACCAATTAACTTGCCTTATTTGTCAATATATAATTGGTTGCCAATTCTTTTTCAAAATCTTTTCCCAAAAGTACTATCGAATTTAGTAATTAACAATTTAAAACATTTAGTAAATTGGCCCTTGTCCTTTTCAAAATATGTAAAACATTTAAGTCCTATACCTTAAATAATTTTATATCCATAATAAAATACTTATAAAATTCTCCAAAAATTCCCATTAATCACTTTTAGTATATTTTCTAACATATATAAATTTCAGAACCCAAAGCTAACATATAATAGTTGAAAATAATTTAAACCCAATTTTAACCATTTTCCTTCCTAGAAAATTCATAATAAATCCATATAAACTTAGATAATTGTGGAACTCAAAATCCATCTCTAAAATAATGTTTTTGACCATATATCAAAAATGCAAGTCATATGATGTCATTCAATATGTTTTCCAAATCAAAACTTATTGTATAATCTATATGAAGTATCATAATTCATCAACAAGCATATATATTCATTTAAACAAACAAGTCATGGCATATAATTTGCAAAACCAATTCAGATCTTAACTAGAAACTGAAAGCAATAAAACGAGATGTAAGAATTTTTATTCACCTTTTCTTGTTGTTAAGGAGGTGAGATTTGCTCTTGGATTAATTTGCTTAAGCTTTCCACTTGCTTCCTAGCTTATCTTCCTTTTAATTCCTTTTAATGGTGGTCGGCCAAGCTCTATGTTTAGCTTTGTTTATAAACGTTGTAAACGTTAATGGGACAGGGGTTTAGGGTATAAGAACATAACCTATTCCTATTTTGCCCTTATCTTATTACCCCTTCTTACTTCGTTTTAAAATTTCATTAGTTTATACATTACTTAAGGCACAACTATCCTATAATTTTACAAATCTCAATCTCTTAACCACTTTAATCTTTATATTATTTTATTTAATTTGCCTAATTAAATCTCGTGAATAATGTTATTAAAATTAAGGGCGTTACAGGAACTTTGAGGGGTTTACATAGATTCGGAAAAGGATTTATCACTCGATTCTTGATGACGAACATTAATGAGGATATATGATTGGATATTTATGTTTTTATCATAGTTGAGAGCTATGTAAGGGAAACGATTTTTTTTGATCAAAGAGCCTGATAAGAGTCCACATTAGAGAATCAGGAGATCGATACTAATTCAGAAGGAAAAGTTGTAAATTCGACTAGTAGATTGAACCGAATATGGCACATGGATGATCAATATACATCGTACGTGTATTAGTTTACAAATAAATATTTTGGGCAAAAACCTTCGGGCTTTTGTTCTAATGTAATTTTAGGGATAAATTTCTTTTAAGGAGGGGAGTCTGTAATGACACACAAATTTATCACTTAGATAAATTATGTTTATTTTTATAATTTTTTAAATAAAAGGTTGATAATACAAATAATATTGTTTAAATGATAATAAATAATAATAAAAATTCAAAAAATAGTTTAAAATGATAAAAATTCTTTTTAATTAGTTTTAAAGTGAAAATAAATCATTTATTATGGTTTTGTAAAGATATATCATTAATTTGAAAATATAAGGAAAATCGATATTGGTTTATTGATATAAAAAGGCTTTTTGAAAATAATAGTTCAATGTTGATTTATATGTTTTTATAATTCAAATGGATCTTTTTAATTAATTAATAATAAGAAGAAATTAGTTTTCAAACTTTATTTACAAATGTATATATATTAACTAAGAAATAAAATGTGATCGGAAATTGAAAACGGGATTCGCAACGATTCAACGTGTAGAAGTTATGTAATGTTGCTGATTAAATGCAACATACATATATACATATCCATATACACATCAATGGACATGTACATATGAACATGAACACACTTATATACTAATTGTATACAAAAACAAAAATATATATGAGATATTTTAATAACTCCTTAACACTTAAGCAACCTTAAGTCACCACTACACATCAAAGTACAACCATTATCACATGCACATAGGAGGGTCACATTAGCCATGCCTAGGTGGTAGTGGGGGGTCACTTTATTCAAACTAGGTGATGTAGGGAGTGGTGGAAATAATGATGGTTGGTGATGGTGGAGGATGTAAGGAGATATTTTTTAGCTCTCCACTTGCCTTTAAATACCCACCTCCTTAGCTAATTTCTATCTCCCATAACTTCTCAAACTAGAACCTAATAGATAAATTACTATTTAAAATCCTCAAAAAATCCAGTGGCTACAACTTTCATGTTTACAACTTCTTCCAATTTTGATCTTAGCCATGTCAAAATCTCCAATATTTGCAGTGCATTATCGGTCTAGATTTTAAGGCTAAGAATACTACTTATTATGTTGATCATGACTTCTGCAAAACAGATCCAAATGAAGAATTTTTTTTCCTTTTATTATATGAAATTCTAATGGCTACAACTTTCATGTTTATCACTTCTTCCACTTCTGAGACTATATATGTCAAAATCTCTTCTCTTTCCAGTACGTTCTCGAGTTCGAATTTTGTGAATCCGGGAATACCTCTTCTTCTTCTAACCATATCTCCTATAAATAAAATTGGAATTAAGTGACTCTTATTTTTAAAAATTAGACAAAGGAATTTTCAACAACTTTATAGTTGAAAACTTTTGCAAATTTTGAGTGCAACATAGTCAAAAAGCCGAGAGAAGTGACTCATTTTCGAGTTCAAATATTGTGAACTAAAGAACCCTTCTTTTTCCAATGGTCAAGCTCTTTGACCCTAGACCCTTGTGCTGTGGGCTATGGTAGTAGAGAAAGGATGGCCAAGATCAAGGAGGGTGGTGGAGTTATTTAAATGATGATTTAGTGAAGTGTCGATTCATTTGGATGTTGGTAGGAAGAATTGGACTTGGAAATGGGTGAGAAAACTCAATTTATACTATTATATATATATCTATGATGATATAATAAGGTTTGTATTCGTCGACGGAAATTCTATCGGATTAGAAAACCATCGAACGAATTTTGAAATAAAAATATCCTCAAGCGCATGGTGTACGAATGTAGCACGTGGCAAATACGGGTCGATCCACAGGGAATTGTTGATTTTAAAATTCTATTCAATCAAATTATACCGAAGTCGAGAGTGTGTTTAGCTAGAAAATGAGAAAATGAACTAACTAACAAAAACTAGCAGAAGAAAAATAGATAAAAAATATGAAAGTGTTGAGACAATTTAGAGGCAATTTTCACTCTCTAGATCACATAAATCAACAAAATGAAGTTATGATCTCTCTTTTCTTGTCATTAGTGAATTAGTTGATGTGCTTATCATAAGTATGGTATATTTGTGCTATTAATTAGCTCAACATAAACCATCAAACTTTAACACAACCACTAATACACTTTTAAATCTCATAAAATATGACAACAAAGTTGAAAGCAAAATCTATTTTAAGCATGGCCTATTAACTATTAATTAGAAATATAAGCCATCAAATTTCAATTTCAACAATCACTTCTTTGCCATAATCATATGTAGATGAAGAGGCAATTTGTGTTTTGTTTGTTTAAGCATAGCCTATTTGTTATGAACAACATAGACTATCAAATTCAAAGCTAAACAACATCATTAAACCACTTCAATCTTTCTCATTAAGCACAAAAAGAGAGCATAAACATCAAATTAAGTTGAAGCTACATGATTAGAGAGCTTCATTACCCCTAAATTGAATGGGTTTAGCCTCTCATATTTGTTATCATGTGAACAAATATAGCTTGCAACATGAATGAAAAAGAAGAGGAAAAAGAGAGTAAAGCAAAGAAACAAAACTATTCTACTTGCATGAAAGTAAATCTACACTACAACATAAGAAAGAGAGCATGTAAATGTAAAGAGCATATATTGAATTGCATAAAAAGAAAAGAAAATTACATAAAATAAAAATTGGCTAAGTAGCCATTAAAAAAGAAAGAGAGCTTTCTTTTATTTGATCTAAACTAACTAAAGAGAAGGAGGCCTAAGAGAAGAGATTATGTTACATGAAACATAAGGGGTATATATATAAGTTTAAAACCCTAATTCCTATTTTTGGGGAATGCCCAAAATGCCCATGAGAAGATGTGGAGGCCAAGTTATCATTAGCATGTTTTAATCCCCACTTAAATGTACATGAAGCCATTAAATACATAAGCATGTGCTTTAGCCTTTAATTTGTACATTAAGGTAGGTGGGTAGGTGGGGTCCTCCATGATCTTCACTTTGAATTATTTTCATCTTCATTCCTTTGTATTGATTTTGTGCATGCACATCTTCATGAAACCACTTGTAAATGTCACCAAATTTCCTACAAAAAACATAGAAAATTCTAAGTAAATTAATAAATGCACAAAAATGACCATTTCACCCTTGTATGAAGATGAATGTGTGGCAATTTTGAATTAATATGAATTTTGGTTAAAACAAGTTAAAATACCCAATATGATCATTTATTTAATTTAAATAGATTAAATATGGCGATAAAAATGTGCACATTTACGTGCACATCAGTTTGCTAGGTTTGGTTGTAATGATTGTTAATCAAGTTTGGTTGCTTTATTTATGCTTTGATCATCAAGTATTGATTGTTTAATATTGTCGTTTTAATAAGTCATGTTAAATGCACGTCGAAAATCGTAAAGAAAATCACTTTCCTTTTATTAATGAAATGGAATATATGAATGTTAAACCTCCTAAAAATTGTTTAAAATCTTTTTAATAATGTTTTACAAACACTAGAAACAAAGTTATTGAAGTTTGAATAAGAAATGAAAAACAAGTCAAAATTAGGCACGTTGTGTAACGGTAGTTCGCGATTTCACGGCATAAATTTAAATGAGTATATAAAGTGGAATATAGCTCAAATTTCTTCATGATAGCAATTTTTGGACTATTACATCCATAGTTTTCAAATAAAGAAAGAAAATCAAGTTTTCATATTGTACATAATCAAATATGTCCAAAATAGTTTCAAAAATATCGCGATTTTGCAGTTTAACGACCAAAGATAAAAATGATTTAAGTTGAAAATTTTAAATTCCATAAAAATAGGGAAAACTCTTTATAAATCTTTTAAATTGTTTTAAAATAGATTTTAGATATATAAATAATTTTCAAATAATATAAAAGTTGTTTTGATCAATATTACTTAAAAACACTATTCACAACAGTTTTCAATAATAATTAAAATATGGTTTCAAAATTCACAATTATTTTCCAAATCTTTTATAAATATTTTTAAATGAATAATTGAAGTATTTTGATAATAATTTGTTAGTTATATAATTTATTTAAAAGATTTAAAATAAATAAATTAAAGAAAAGTTGTTATAAGCAAATATTTTAATCTAGGCTCCAATAACCCGACGAGTACACATGATTTTTCTATTCATGAGATATAGGTGAGGTGCTTAAAAAAGGTGATGTTTAGGAGCAATCGGTGCCATGGCTCACCAGGCCACCCCCAGGCGATGGATAGATAAGTTCAAAATGTCGAAAACGAGTTTAGTACAAAAGATTAAATTTTCCAAATTTAAAAATAAATTGGATTACCATCTTAGGTGACATAGTTGCAACTTATTAAAAAGTCATGTTTTGAAAAAAGAAATCTTTGTTAGGATTTAAGTAAAAATGATTTGAAATTATTCCACGTTTTAAAAAGGGTTCAATTAAAATAAAGAATCTAATAAAGAGGGGTCTAATGATTCCATATATACCAACAAGAATATTTTGAAGATATATATATCTCTCGAAGATATTTTATGATAAAAAGAAATGAATAAATCAAATTATAATCACCTACTTATAAACCATGTTTTTATTGATAATCGACTCGAAAGAACCGGGATCAGATTTGGATAGTCTCTCTTGGAAAACCACTTCGAACCAACTTATCCATTCGAAAGTAAAGAAGATATATTGAAGACCTTGATTTTGAAGGCGATGATCTCCATAACAGAAGGACCGCTTGTTGACAATTTTCGAATGGCCCATAAAATAAATAAATAGTGGTGGCCCCTTCGTTCTGAAATCTTCATATGCAAGGACAAACTTGCTACTAATCCTAGGGGTAATGCCTGATAGGATATGGTAGGAGAATGCCTTCGGTTTGTCCTGTTCCTGGACAACTTGTATCGACGAATATGTATGACGTTGCATTTCTAGATCATATTGATTGATCTCTATGAACATATCATCTGTTTGGTAGCAGAGAAGGCAACTTCTCTTAGCTTAACACCTTTTCCTAAGAGTAAGAGCTCAGGAGTTACTCGTTTGTAGAAATCAATTATGTGATTAGGAAATGGAAAAGTGGCATTCAAAGTGAAATATGTGCTATATGAAAGGCAATTGTTACCTCGAACTTTGCATCCGAGAATTGTAAAATAGGGGATGCTTTAAGGCTAAGTTGCTCGCTACCATCAGGGTATGAAATCACTTTCTATATCAAAAAATTTCTACCCGCTACAAAGTCGTGGTTAAATTATGTAGTGTATGCTATGAGATGTCTCAGATAGTTTGGTAACTGCCGAGTGATGTAATACTCAGTGTTATTTGTATATTATATTGTTGGATAGACCAGTTTAAATTCGCAAGAGGACCAACATAGGAGACTTGGGTGCATTCCTATAGAAATGCACTGTACGGGTGGTAGTCCCTAACCTCGCTATTCTATTAGAAATCCAATCTCCATTAAGTGCCTTCAGTTTGTTTGTAGAACTTTAAATAATTAGGTCCATAATTTAATATGGTAATAATTTTGGAAACGATTAATATGTATTTGTATCTAAACACTATTATAATATCGAAGAATTTGATAAAAAATGTTTTAAGTTATCATAAGGTAAAAAATCGTCCGTTTTTTATGTGTGGCATGGACTTATGAGATACTTTTCTTTTTAAAAGGGTTTTTTAATATAACCAAGTTAATTAGATTTGAAATAATCTAACACCAAAATTAAGCCTAATTATGTAATTAGAGAATTGCATATTTGTTTGTTGCATCTTAGGCTTCATGAGTTCTATTTGTGGTAGGAGAACTACGTTTGGCTTGAACCTGTATTCAATTGGGAACCTAATTAGATAGGGGTACGTAAGCAGTCACAAGTGGTAGTGATGTAGCTGCAAAAATAATATAACCCTTTCCTTTTTATCTGTTATGTGTTGTTATTTGTCTGACGTTCAGGTATCTTTCCTTCTTATCATTTTTTTCTGCATTGACGCAGTGGTAGATTTGTAGACATTGGTATTTGGTATAGAATTAATAAATTCCTCCGATAAGTTGTATAAACTGAATTTACATCCTATATATTAAGCAATGTTAAATATTTATCAAATGATATTAGGTATTAAATTGATAGTTTTCACTTGTAGTTTAAATCGGATGGGTTTTCGGTAATTTTGACAAGTCCGGAAGCCCGGAGAGTAACAGAATATCATTTTCAAACTTCTTTTGGTGTGATTCACTTATATCCCTTACGTGCAATTATTACATGTATTCATTTGACTCCCACAACCTGCTAATTCCTTGGCCTAGGTTATAGTGAGGTTTCTTATAAACCCTCATCTTGTATGATTTTGTAAACTATTCTTTGGATGATATTTATTTATACCCTACATATTGCTCTTTAGAACACACCTTGTAGAAAAAAAATTAACTTAACATTACTCAATATTAATCATGCTTTACTCAAAATTCGATTATTCCTTATCGATACGTTATTATGTACTATAAGAAGGGGATGACTCTTGAGACAGAATCTATATTTATTTTAGGTACATTTGGAACTCTTTTGTAACAACCCGCATATTTATCGAGTTTATATTTAAATATTTTATTTAAATATTAAATCGTTAATCGAATTTTGGTCCGAAAAGCTACTTTTTGCAAACGGTCAAATTAGGACTCGAGACCACTTCCATTGAGTTCGAAATGCCGTTTACAACTTTTTTAAGTATAAACATCGATAGGTTTGGAGTTAGTGAAATTTCACTAACTTTTCCCGCTTTGGACTTTGGGTTAGTTTAGCCTATTAAGCCCAAGTTCCAACCTCCTTCTCCTCACTCTTCATAAATTTCCTAACTAACCCAAGCTTTGGCGTTAATGGTGAAGAGAATGGGAAATTAAAACTCCAGGCTCAAATTCAATTGCAACTCCAACATTCAACTCCAAATTCAAGTAGAAGATATTGGATTCAAGCTTTGGATTGCTTCTCCTTGCTTTCAAGCTTCATCTTCATAAATTTTAGTGCAAAGGTGAGATTTTTATCTCACAATTCTAGTCTATAACTATATTGGACTGTTGGGAATGATTCTCTATCACTTTAGCATGCACATTTGCATTTGGTTTGGATTGGATTGGCGAAAAACTCCAAATTTTAGCATTTTTTGGTGAGAAACTGCTGTTAGGTCGTTCTGGCCGTTTTTGGCACGTTCGGAGTTAGGTCGCTTCAGTTGGATCGCTCGCGAGTCAACACTAGGTCGTTCTGGCCATTTTTGGTGTGTTCGGAGTTAGGTCGTGTGGGGATGGGTCGTAGGTCGCTCGGCCTCACTCACTTCGCTAGGTCGCTAGCTCGTAGCTTGCATTTGAGCTTAGGTCGTAGGTCGCATCACCCTTAAGTCGTTCGACTCTTAGGTCGTAACACTTAGGTCGCTCGCCTCTTAAACCGATAGGTCGCATGACCTTTATACTTTTAGGTCGTTAGACCCTTGAGTCGTTAGGTCATTTAGCCTTTAGACCGTTAGGTCGCGAGCATTAGGTTGTTAGACCTTACCTTCCTTAGGTCGCTTGACCGGTTAAACCTTTAGGTCGCTCAACCCTACTACCATTACTAGGTCGTTTGGCCATAGCTCGTTAGGTTGTATGACCTTATAACCCTATAGGTCGTTGGACCTTTAACTCGTAGGTCGTTGGACCTTATCCCGATAGTTCACTTGACCCCTTAGACCCTTAGGTCGTTAGACCTCATTTTGTCTTCACTAGGTCATACCGTTTTGGACGGGGCGCTGCCCCGCACCCTGCCGGGGGCGCTGCCCCCTGGAGCCCCGCGACCTGACCGGGCAGGTCGAACCCCGTAGCGGTAGCGTTGCCCCCGCACCCCCACCCCCTGGACCCCCCTCCGCAGGGGATCTTATATGAAAAACATTCAACAGAACTTGCTGAGCTGATTTCCTTGGATTTTTATCACATCTCCGAATGTGATCTTTGTGATTGATTGTTTCTACAATCGCTTCTGTGATTGGTCACTTTAAAATATAAAGGTTTCAAAACTAGTAGTAAATATCAAAACTCTTTCAATAAAAGGATTTCAACTCTATTTTTATTAACAAAGCTCTTTTCTTAACCCGTTTTCCAATCTATTAGTATATACAAATCTTTACCTCACTTGGATGAGAAATCTAATTAAACGGCTTAGTAAAACAAGTGGTATGAAACGCTTGTGTTTGCTTCGGGGGTTAATTCTTGGACTTGTTCGATTGAACCTCTTGTGACAATTTTCTAGTGAAGATTTACAGTTTGTTCGTAAATATTTAAGTTAAGCAAGTGGTTATGGAACATGAAGCTAAACTTTTATATTTACTAGCTTAGTGTAATTGACACTTCTCGTTGATCGTGACGATCATTCTTATGATTTAGACTAGCAATTGTGCGATGTCTCTTGTTTGCGAGGTTAGACTAGACACCACTTGTGTGATTCCACTCACACATACCTTTTTGCCTTCTTGGTTAGTCTAGACCTCAGTCTGTGTGATTTCGACTCACACATATGGGGTAGCTCCCCATGGTCTTCGGACCGTCATGTGATAGGCCTTTTTCCCTTTTTATGATTTCTGGATTTCTCGTGTTGATTTCTGGAATTTATGTCATTGACTTGTTATGAGTACAAGTTTAGGGTATGATGCCCTCTTTGGATCTTTGAGAAGATTCTTGTGATATTGATTTACCTCTTATTGATTGATCTTCTGTTGATCATCATTTGCATACTTATAGTAGTATGTCAGTATGGATATTTTATGTTTATGCCATATCTTTTATTTTATGTTATGTCATCTGATATTTATAGCTAGACTGATCCGTTTATTATTTTCTTAAATAATACTCGGGTCAGACCGAGATGTTACAGGTGCTTTTGCTTGACTTCTTCCCGGGATTTGCTACTCTGACTTTTGGCTAACTATTTAGATTAGCAGTTTTTGTTGTATACACATGAGATATAGACTCTTTGTTGTATTCTTTTGTATAGCACGTGTTGCTATTCTTTAGTATTATTGTGGATCTTTTTGACCACTACTCTGATGTACACTTTCATGTGTTAGTTATATATTCATATCTTCTTCCGCCTTTGTGATATGGATGTCTGTGACTGATTTGTGTTATGCTTATTTCTATATTTGTTCCCGAAGATTATTTATAGCCACCGTGTGATAAGAAATTACATGGATGGTCGCTCCTCAACAGCCTTATTCTCCGTGCTAGTTGACAGCACTACTCCGTAGTGTTCTTGGCTAGCGTGGGTATAGAGGTGGGGCGTCACATCTTTCCAATATATCTGCCCATCCGATCGAATCAAATCATTTTATCGCATGTTATTTTATTTACTTCCATTTTATATTTTATGAGCTAGACATACTGCATATGTATCAATTACACATCTCCATGTCGGTGATAACTCATCAGTGAATATAAAAAATTACATGGAACTGTTTTGGTATTAATAGACTTGCAATTGCATATATTTATATCTATCACTTCGAAGAGTTCATGAACTTTTCCAATTGCTCCCACGAAATATATGCATTGCCATTTACTGTTTGAGATATAATTAATAGTATAATATGATTCATAATCATATAATTCTAATCCATATTCACGTTTAATCTATTCTATTCCATACGCGAAGAAGAAGGAGAAATAAAAGAAAACTAAAAATAGAAGAAAATCGTAGGAAAAGGATGTAAATAATGCCTAAATAACAGTAACTAAATTAAAATACTATAAATAAACTGTAATAATATGGAAAAGCTATAATTTACAGAAATAAACTAAAATTAACTGAAAGAAATAGCTAAAATAAATAGACTGAAAATAATTCTAAAAACTACAAATAAACTACTAAAAAGGTTATTCCATAAATCATAGTAAAACTACAACTATTGAAAACCCTATTATTTTAAATTACTTAAAAATTTAAATAATTACAATGACTCATCTGAGATAAAAGATGTAGTGGTCCAATTTTTCGACGCCCGAAAATCGACATCAATGCGTCCACTGTATCAAATGTCGCACAGTCGAATGCCAGAAAACCGAACCGTTAGGGTTTAAGAAGAAGAAGATGGAAGAAGAAATAGAAACAATAACAGAATCTCACATTTCACAGCGGAACAACATAAAATAATAAATGAATAATCTTTAAAACAAAGAACTATATCAATTTATACGTACATCATCAGAGTGTTACAACAACAAATAGCGGAAAAGAATATAACATATACAAGTGATACGCCTTGCCATCCAGCTTGAACTCCAGATCTCCACAGCCTACTTCTTGGCTTCGCTCCAAAATAATGATAACCTGAGTCTAGGCTTCCCGTGTGGAAAATTATGGGCACCCAGAGTTTAGAAAGGGAACAATAAACTCTAGGTCAGTCATGTGACTGGTGTGAGATCTTAAAAAACAGTTATTTTCACGAAGAAAATAAAAAGAAAACTTCTATGCTTTTGGAAAATGAAACTACCATAAGGCCTCCCCCCATACACACAATGCAAGCGCACAATTGAAGGAGACTTCTCCTTATGATAGTCAAACATGCTTGATACGCAAAATCTCTTTGATAATATTGTTATTAGTGCATAGTGCAGAAAACCTTTCGAAAGTATAATATAAATCTTAGCCAGCATAGGTACCATTATATTATGCCTGCTATAGCTACCTCCTGAGGAGGTAGGTTTTACAATTGCAATCATAAAGGGCTCGTATTGTTTTTTTGGATTTCCAACAAATGATTAGGCTAAAGACTTCTCATGCCACATGGGTACGCCTCCGGAGGGACGCCTCGAGAACCCAACCGGATTTCTGCCAACACAAGGCTGAGTTACCTCTGTAACTAGGTAACTACTACAAGAGTATGTCATCCCCCGGTCGTTAGCGACCTTTATCCGAGGATCCTCAGCCATAAAGCAATAACCACAAAGTAATAAATTTGCAGCAACCACATAAGTTATGTATCTGGGCTCCATACCATGATACCACCCTTTTCCAAAAGGAAATGACATACCCTAAAGGGAACGACCCTAATAACCTTGCCGCATTATTCCTGGTTCGACGATTTCCAGGGTGTGAGGTCCAACGAGGTCTCGTCCACAAAGCTACGCTTTAGACAAAAGCCATGCATGAACAAATGATTAGCAGCACTTCGTATGCCACATTACCAAATTGGGAGTACATCACAAGTAACCATCAACTACATAACCTCTGGGATCGTACGTCTTAGAGAAGGGTGCTAAGATAAGAGAATAAATTCCCACCAATAGAAATGTATTTGATAGGATCCAGCTTTATATCTCAAAGTGTAATGTTAGACACACATCCATACAAGACTGTCCCAGGTTCAGACAGAACCGAAGGCACTTCCAAAGAGGCCCTTGCAATCCGGATATTCTCTAAGCACGTCCGGAATCCCCATCACAAAGGGTGATAAAATCTCTATACCGAAGCAACTCAGTGCAGAGACATTCGACGGGTAATCCTTTCGTTTTCGAAAATACTTGGTCTTCAACACCATCTTTAAATGCAAACCCATTTCATTGTATCATTATTCGGAATGGGTTTTATGACACAAAGTCTTCTCTTGACTAATCCGAATAACGAGCGATTATTTTTAAAATAAGTGTTACATTCAGATTTCAAGTAAATCACAACAAATTTCCATTTTGATCTTTTAAACAAAAGATCCATCAAAAAGATTCGATGTGGTTTTCGAATATACATTTGGAATCCGACCCCCGGTCGCACCAAAATTAAAACGCCATTTAAATGCCAATATTGATAGTCGGTTATTTAAGTATTAATCAATATTCACAACAATCACAAGATTTTAAATAATTTCCCCCAATTATTTATTTTCAAAATATCTTCCCAAAATATATTTTCAATACCTCAACATTTTGAAAACGAATTTCAATCACTTCCCTCACGCGGAATAAATTTTCAAATATTTATTCATTTTCACTGAAAATTCGTCGAATTAGAATTCTTTAAAAATAATTTAAATTACATATCCAAACATATATACTTGGAAATATTTAGAATAAAAAATATTTCTAAACACTTATTTAAATATTAGTTATGAAAACGTTATACCAATATCTCATATAAAACTTCAAGTCCAAACTAATTTTAAAACAAAATTATTAAAAAGAATATGACTACTAAATTACCATTTTCTAAATAAAATATCAAATATCAATTTAAATCTTTAAATAATCACTTCTATAATTAATTAAATAAATCTTTACTTTTAAAGATTTTCAAAATAACTTAAGAAATAATTTCTCCAAATTATTCTTTTAAAACCAACTTTAAAACTTATAATTTATATTTAAAAGCTACTTTGAAAAAATACTAGGCTTTCCAGGGAACATACACTTTCCATTTCAAAAATAGTTCATTTAAATCAACTAATAAATCCTCTTTGATTTATTTTAATTTACATTCCAAATCTGTAAATTTCTTTCCACACTTTTAAAAACAAACCAATATTTATTTTTAGAACAAATTTCCCTTTCCTTTATAAATTCCAATCGTGAATTTAAATTTCCAAATATCCACTGATACACGATTTTCAAATCGATTTCCAAATATTCACTTTCAAACACCAAATCAAATTTCCATACCGATTTTCAAATTTATTTTCAAACCAAAAATCAATTTCTAAATCGATTTCCAAACACTTATTTCAAACACCAAACCAAATTCCAAATTGATTTCTAAATTTATTATCTTTTAAAAAAAATCCTCTATTTCTTCCAAACTATTTAAAATCTGAATTTTAAATAAATTCTTCAACTATTAAACAGTATTACTCAAAATCATTTTATTAAAATCTTTTCCCATATTTTGGAATTAATTTGATAGGATTACAAAATTCAATCTTTACCCCTTTAAATTCCTTCTTTCAAATTCACCCAATTCTTTAAAATGAATTTACTTAAAGTTTTCAAATTTAATGTCCAAAAATCCAAATTTATATTTCTGGTATCTTACATACGGAAAATATATTTGGCTAAAGCATAGCCTTCAACGATTTCAATCACACATATAATTATACACAGATTATAAATAAATCAACACACAATATTTAAACAAATTCAAATATTTGAGGAATCCAGTTGGATCCCTCCAACCTGTTTTCCTGCATATACAGATGTTAGCACAACAATTAAATATCAATTCCACTTCGAGGTAGAATATCGCGGTATATGGGATGTATATAATATCACTCGCTATTATACGGCGCATAGGGTCTCATTCTCTATATAATGAGGAAAATCAATCACTCTATACACACACACACGCACTGAAATGACCTTCACCATTTTACTTTAATTTTCAAAGGATTTTTTTTTCAATATCCAGGATCCAAATTTTTACAAATATAAATATATCAGTGTATTATAAGATATGCACATACATATGAGGATGCATGTGTCTCTCTTGTTTAAATCAGAGTTAGTATAAATAAGAGCTTATTCTGTTTGGCTTGAATTTGAATCAATCTTCCCATAGTTAATTTCTATATTTTTTTGATATCTATAATATATGAGTAGATCCTACTCATATTTATTCATTATAACTTTGATCATATTAACTATGATTTACTAGTGATTTATTTTGACAAAACAATCTCAGAATATATGGCCTTTTCATAGTTTAGTTAAAAAAATACTTGATACTTGATTAAGGTCAGAAAATGATATTTTATTTATCATTTTCAATTCATGGTTTTCTTTAAGTCTCTCCTGTTCTTGACTCAATCAATATGACCTTCTATATGTTGATCATTTGATCACTCATTTTTCTTGGTTTTCTATGATTAGGGTACTAGACTTGAAAATGTTATAAAAGTGTGCAATCACTATATTTTAGGGTGAACCAGGTCTAGAATGCAAAATGCTTCCTGGATTGGTAATATTAACCAGTTAAAATGCACAGTTGACAAAAGTTTTTGAAAGAGAGTTTTGGTGAAACATTTGCTAAATAGGCAAAGAATTTTTGAAATGCATTTTACTTCCAAATTACAGCCCAACATGATCAACCAAGACTCCATTCTTTTGAGGCTGGTTAATCCTTGTGACTGTGTCAACCAGACACTCAACCAGGTCAATTTAAAATGCCATTCATTTGCAATGTATTTGAAGTCTTTTTAAGATACATACACTTCTCAAAGAATACTCCAAGTTAAAAACAAGATTTTACTTCAAAACTTACTGCTTTTAAATGAGTCAAGCCTAACCGGTACATAATATAAGTTTTGTATGAAATCTTCTCTTATATGAATATAATTCTTTTCCAGATTTTCATAGATAATACTTTGGACTCATTTTCTTGATCACTACTCAGATTATCCTTCAGTTTTCAATTCTTAACACATAACAAAACTCAATAGAACACAACTAGTTCAATCAAACATAACAAGTTCATACATATTAGGAAAATTTAAGAACACAACTCTCATGAATACATACAGATAGGTCATTCTATGCTCTTATTAAAACTTGCAAGCATGCTCATTCATTCTTTCTCATTAGCCATACTTTTCTTCTTACTTAGGTTCTTCATTCCCTGAAAGAGCATTAGTGGCTGCCTCATTTTAAAATGAGACATCCCCATATGCTATGAGCAGACAAGGGTCAGATCTATGATCTGGTATGAGCAATATTAATATATTCATGACATTAGCAAATAAGTGATACATGAGTGCTGGCCTGTTGCTTCAGCAATTTCTTAAAATTAACTATATTACTATGTTTCAGATGAATTGTTATGCAAGTATAATAACTTCATAAATCAACCATTAACACATACATAATTATGCAAACATTCACATTAATCAGTAACACATAGATTCACTAGAACAACCATGGTTCCACTCCAACAAATCTAGGAAATATTCATATTCCTATTTCATGATTTATGGGTTGCTTATATATACCAATTTATATTCTGGCCTCATCTGCTATCAAGGAATCACTAGGACACATTGCAACGAATTAATTCACATCATTGCACAAAGATCTCAAGGCTTAAACAAACCATGTGCCAACTTGCATACTTCAAATATGACAAACATTCCAGCAGCCTTCTTGGCTCACCATTTCTAGTTCATTTACTAATGGTATCTTTTTAGTCCTATCTTCAGATAGCTAAGTGAACATGTCACTGTATTCCTGAAAACACCCCATACATCTCGCAAGCTTATTTTTCGAAGGCAAACATATAATTATTTTCAAGAATATTGCTAACAGATATCTTGTCTTTAAATTAAATATAAGAATATCTACAACTGAGAATAGAGACATGCCATGTTAAGTTATTATGATTTGCAAGAAACTATGATTGAACCAGATTCAAGATCTAGCTGAATCACAATTTTTGACTTGTGAGTTTCTGCTATTTGATTAGGGACTCAGCACAAAGAAATATTTATTGCATCCCTAATACTTTTTTCTTAAGCCTCGACACTTATACTATGCATAATGCAGCTTACATCATTTTATCTATTGAAATTTTCATGCCATAATTCCATATTAGTTGTAAGTATTCTTCCATGATTTCAAGGTTTGATGCTTTAGCTTTTCAAAATATAATGAAACAGTAGCATGCACACCCATAACAATCTTCATATCAGATCAAAAACCATTCAAAAACTCCCATAAGATATTTAATAAAACCGTTTTCAACAAAACCAGAAATATGCAAATAAAAATATAAAAGATTGGCTGCCTCATATCAGGACTTACTGCCATGAATATAGTGAGATTACTCACCTACGTATTTCCCTCTAATTGATACAGAAAATCCCTGAATGTTTTTCCCTTCCTTTAAAATATTTTCTTCCTTTCTTATTTTAAGTATCTCGGGTAAAATGATTTTTCTTGCTATAACTACTTATTTATATGCATATTTTCACTAGGGTTTTTATCAAGTCAAAATTCTATTTTTGTCCTGGCTAACATCATGCATTTTGCATTTTGTATTTTCACATTTTCATCCTTAATACCCCAGCTGCATTTGTTAGTTATGGGCAGTACTTCCCTCTTTTTACTTTCAGAAAAATGGCTATTTTTGATTACCTCACACTTACTCAAGTCATGATAAAAATGTGACTTGGTCATATTTTATACTTTTGTTCATTTCTGAAAATCCTCTTTGCTATTTTTACCTACACATACATACTTACTTGCGTTGTATCTCATGTCATTTTGATGCTATTTTTCTTGCTTAGTTCCAACATATTTCTACTCATAGAAAATATACATGTGTATAGTTATATATGTATTTATTTAATTTTCCTTGCTTCACAGAAAAGTATATGTTCATATACCTATATTTCATATTTTAATTTCAATATACATATATATATATACACACACATATTTAATTTCAATATGTATACATATTCAATTTTAAAGAAAATATTTAATTTCAATATGTATAGAAAAATATATTTAATTTGGTTATTAATTCACATTTCAAAAATCACATTTGAAATGCTTTCTTTCTTTGTTTATTTTTTTTTTAGAATTTTGGATTCTTTCTTGTGCCATTTCCAGTGTGCATGTGTACACATACTTTTGCACATCATTCAATCCAGAAATCCCATCATAATGTAATCTAAATATTTCAAAACTGAATTATTTCATTAAAATAATTTTTCACAAAATTTTGGGGTATTACACACACACTACTATGTATTCTATCATAAATAGATAATCAACCAATAACTGCATTTTTCAATTATTAAATTTGAGTGAGAAGATCTCACCTTTGCCTATGCATGCAACCCATTTCCTTCTCGATTTGTTTCCTTTAAGATTTTGACCTTGTATAACAATTATATAACTCCATTAAAATTCGAGCCAATGGAACAATTAAATTTCCATTTGATAATTTAATTAACTATTAAATTATTTTAAAAAAAATTCTTTTTGTAAATTATTTCCTAGTGACTAAAATAAATTAAACAATTTTATCTCCGGAATAGTTTTCTAAAATGATAGTAGGCTAAAACATGTATATATATAATTTCCAAAAGCTTATTTACGTATGTATATTTTACCGTTTGTATATATACATATGTTTATTAAATTCAAATGAAAATAAAATCACTTCAACCTGCATAAAAAAACAAAATTGTTTTAAAATCTTACTGCACATTTGTTTTAAATAGGCTATTATTATTGCTATATATATATATTACTATCATTATTGCTATTATTTTAAATAGGCTATACCTCATTTCCTTAGGCAAACCACCACTCGAACCTCTGCCACCATTCGCAAGCATCACCCCAGCCTCCCCTTGAACCTACCATGCTCGACTTCAACCTTACCATCGCGCCACCAATTCCTGCCCTCACGAACACCCGGCCCGACACAACCACTTCGGCTTGCATGCACCCCTCCCATGATTTGATTTTGAACCTGAGCCGCTACGTGACTCCCCCCGGCGTGAGCCGAACCCTCCAAAGCCAATAGCCGCCAGCCTTGCGCTCAAAATAGCCTCGCACAGCCACCCTTAGCTCGCACACGTTCGCCTCCCCCTCCCAGCCATCGTCACCCATTCATGAGCCATCGCGAATTTTGTTTTATTTAGGTTCGATCTGAAGAAAAAGGAAGAGGAACGAATGAGATCGACTTCGTTTTGATTTTATTTTTTTAAACGAGTGATTTCAAATTTCGAAGTGAATTCGAATTTGTTGCAGGGAGGCAGCTCGATAGGAAGAAAGAAAAGTGGATTTGGGATTTTCATTTTTTATCATTTCTAAAATGAATGCATGTTGAAATATATGGAACAAAAGAAACATGTGGTTTTACTTCTACACGTGTATGAAAAGTCTTGACACATTCTTTTAAGGCAACAATAGTATTTATTTTCAATTTAAACTTAAATTTAAATTGTCTCGATTATCGCAACTCAAAATCTCGATCTCCAATCGAGGCATGCTGCAAGTCGTTTGTAATATTAAACCCCTATTCCAAACACAATGGAAAAGGTTCTGTGTCCAAATTCGATCATATGGAGAAGATAGCTTTTTGGACTCAACTATTAAATTAATTTCGATATAAATTTTTAACCGTACGACCAAACGATCACTCCAAACACTACGAAAATTGAAATCCGATAATAATACACTATTATGGATCCAATGGAACTGGTTTCGTCGAATTCCGAGACTGTGCCTCGGAAGGCTATTTTTTTTAAATACCGATTTAAACGATAAAAATTCAAAACTTAAAAAAACAATTTCCAAATCCAATTCGAAAGCTTTCAATGTCATCAGTATTATTAATATAAATTTTCTAAGCCTTGAAAATATTTTTAATTAACTTAAAACTGAAGATTCAAATTTTTACCCAATTTCAATAAATTAAATTTAATAATTTAATTGCCAAATTCATAGTTATATTTGAAATTCAAGTCAAAATAACTTCCAAACATTTAAAATCAATTAAATATTTCAATTTCAAATGTTCAATCGTCACATTCTTCCCCTCTTAAAAGAATTTCGTCCTGAAATTACTAGTTAAGAAGAATGATCCTTAACCCGTTTATCATTTTCCCAATCCAAAAAGTTTTATCAATTTGCCAAAAAAATCTTTTTATTAAAGCCCCATTATCATTTCAACTAACTTTCCAAACTCTTCCATAGTTTTCAAACAACATTGCTTTCTCAACAATTCATATTTAAATTTTAATTCAAATTTTAAATTATCAAAATTTTTCTAACTCCCTAAATTTTCGAAATTTTTTGCCAGCATCTCCTTTGCGCAGCTAGCTCGATACGACTACAAAATGCCACAATGGGCCCCTAGATTTCAAAATGAAAACGAAAAGCCAAGCGGCTAGACAAGAAAGTCATCAAATTTCATACTGAAATTTAAATACATACCTTTTTCGAGCAATTCAAATTTTATCTTTGAAATCAAAATCCAATTCCCTTTTCCATTAAACACACCTGTATATACTGCTTATCATTTTGCACATTCTTTACAAAAGTTTGAATATTTATTTTTATTCAAGTCTGTATGATATACATATATCATTCGTACGCAATACCAAATTCGATCGCTCACTCGATCGCACAATTTCACTTCCGAACTAGTATCGTTCCCCCGACTTCCTAGTGCGGACTCAGATCTGGTTTCTTGATCAGAAACCGTCATTCTCCTTGCATAGCCGTAAACTATGATAGAGAATTTCCAGAATCAACCAAAAATCCATATCCAGGTTCGTCATCGAAATTCGAGCGAAAAATCCCAACTCGGATCGATATAATTATTTTGAAATTCTGTGCTCGAATTCTATATCAAATCGCTATGTGAATAAAATAATATATGTACATCCTACGTATTAATTCCAATTGATTATTAGCTCTATCAGTTTCTTTTTTATTCACATTTGATTTTCATTTCAATACACTTATTCACAATCGCCATTTCACAATTTTCCAGTTTAATCTTCATTCACCTATCAATTTAGAATATTTCTCAACTCCAAATTTTACTTAAGAATTTCACCATTTATTTCTTAAGTTAATATAAATATTCTATATACTTCTTATATTTACTTCCAATTCACCACTTTGGTTTATAACCACTTATTTATACTGGATTTCCTATTCCATATGAATTCAATTTACCTTTCATTTATAAATATTGAATTCAATTTATTTCAAACCATATTTATTTTGTCATTCCTTCAATTAGTTTCACTTACTAATTTTATTTCAATACTTTGCTTTGTTTATCACAAATCAAACTTAATTCCAATTCCAGTTCTGTTTACTTACAAATTCGAAATGAATTTCAACATTCAATTTCCTTTTCATTTACTTGCAATTGTAAATTTATTTATTTATTCACAATTTTATTTTCCACCTTAAATTTTTTTATTCCATAACTATTTTTATCAGATTCCAGAGTCTTTCTAACATTTCAAAATCATTTTGGAAATAAATTCAAATTATCTTTTGAATTCCCAAAACCAAACCCAGTTTGCAAACAACCTTCATTTTAAACAATTTGACAGCAATACTCTCTTGGAAACTCAAATATGAATACCGATGATGTCGCGATCATCGTCGGAACCATTTTCCAGCGACCGAAAAGAGTTAATGCTTTTTATCCCTTTAAAAATACTTTCCAAATATTTTTAAATTTCAAATTTCATCGGATTTCAAATCCAATTCATAATATTGTCCAAAATAATATTATTCTTATTTTCCAAACCTTTAAAAATCGTTTTTAGACTAAAAAGGAATTTAATTTCCAAAATTTCCAAATTTCAAATCCTTTTAAAAACATTTCAAAATAAACCTTTGGAATTTTCTTTCAAATATAAATCACATTTAAAATTTACATTTATAAATCCCATTCTTATATGAATTTATTTCACAGCTTTTAGTTATGATTTCAATTTATTATTCAATAATTAATGATAACAATTTTAATATTATCACTTCCTAACAAACAAGCAACCATATACTATAATAATTTACAAAGATTATTTCCTTTTATATACGAAAATAATTTGGGTAAAATTATTTCATTTACCCTATTTTTTTTAAAATAATACCGTGTCGAATTGTTCTGTACAAGTGTTTAGAGATCCCTATCAATAACGTTAATTACTCATATTAACCAGAATCCATATACCACTCAACAAACCAATCAACATAATATAAAATAATTTTTATATTCACTAAAAAATTCGCGCTCATATCTATTAATACACTCAAGCTCATTTTAGAGTTCTACTGACTCTATCTCTAATGAGTAATCCCCACCAAAGCTAAGGTTGTCACTTAACCAAGTGCTCTGATACCACTTTGTAACAGTCTAATTTTTAGACGCCTGAAAATCAACATCAATACGTCTAATGTATCAAATGCCGCACAGTCAAATGCCGGAAAACCGAACCATTAGGGTTTAAGAAGATAGAAGAAGAAACAAAAACAATAACAGAATCTCACATTTCGTAGCGGAACAACATATAATAGATAAATGATAATCTTTAAAACAAAGAACTATATCAATTTATAAATACATCATCAGAGTGTTACAACAACAAACAGCGGAAAAGAATATAACATATACAAGTGATACGCCTCGCCATCCAGCATGAACTCCAGATCTCCACAGCATACTTCTTGACTTCGCTCTAGAATAATGATAACCTGACTCTAGGCTGCCCATGTGGAAAATTATGGACACCCAGTGTTTAGAAAGGAAACAATAAGCTCTAGGTCAGTCATGGGACTGGTGTAAGATCTTTAAAAAAACAGTTATTTTCACAAAGAAAATAAAAAGAAAACCACTATACTTTTGGAAAATGAACTACCATAAGGCCTCCCTGCACATACACAATGCAAGCACACAATTGGAGGAGATTTCTCCTTATGATATTCAAACATGCTTAATACGCAAAATCTCTTTGATAATATTATTATTAGTGCATAGTGCAGAAAATCTTTCGAAAGTATAATATAAATCTTAGCTAGCATATGTACCATTATATTATGCCTCCTACAGCTACATCCCGAGGAGGCGAGTTATACAACTGCAATCGTAAAGGGCTCGTACTGTTTCTTTGGATTTCCAACAAATGGTCAGGCAAAGGAAATTTCTATGCCACATGGGTACGCCTCTGGAGGGATGCCCCGAGAACCTAACTGGATCTCTGCCAACACAATGCCAGGTTACCTCTGTAACTAGGTAACAACTACACGAGTATGCCATCTCCCGGTCGTTAGCGACCTTTATCCGAGACAAAGCAACAACCACAAAGTAATAAATTTGCAACAACCACATAAGTTAAGTATTTAGGCTCCATACCATGATACCACCATTTTCCAAAAGGAAATGACATAACCTAAAGGGCGCGACCCACATAACCTTGCCGCATTCTTCCTGTTTCGACCATTTTCGGGGTGTGAGGTCCGACGAGGTCTCGTCCACAAAGCTACACTTTACACAAAAGCCATGCTTCGATCAACAAATGATCAGCAGCACTTCGTATGCCACATTACCAAATTAGGAGTACATCACTAGTAACCATCAACTACATAACCTCTGGGCTTGTACGTCTCAGAGAAGGGCGTTAAGTTAGGAGAATAAATTCTCCGTCACCAACAGAAACGTAATTGATAGAAACCAGATTTATATCTCAAAGTGTAATGTCAGATACACATCCATACAAGTCCGTCCCGGGTTCAAACAGAACCGAAGGCACTTCCAAATAAGCCCTTGCAATCTAGATATTCACTAATCGCGTCCGGAATCCCCATCACAAAGGGTGATTAAATCACTATACCGAAGCAACATAGTGCAGAGACATTCGACAGGTAATCCTTTCATTATTGAAAATACCCAGTCTTCAACACATCTCCAATGAAATCCTATTTTGTCGTATCGTTATTCGGAATGAGTTTTATGACATAAAGTCCTCTCCTGGCTAATCCGAATAACGAGCGCTTATTTTTAAAATAAGTGCTACATTCAGATTTCATGTAAATCACAACAAATTTCCATTTTGATCTTTTAAACAAAAGATCCATCGCAAAGATTTGATGTGGTTATCAAATACCCATTTGGAATTCGACCCACGACCGCATCGAAATTCATATGCCATTTAAAGGCCAATATTGATAGTCGGTTATTTAACTATCAATCAATATTCACAACAATCACCAGTTTTAAATTATTTTCCCCCATTTATTTACTTTTAAAATATCTTCGTAAGATATATTTTCAACACCTCAACATTTTGAAAACGAATTTCAATCACTTTCCTCACGCGGAATAAATTTCTAAATATTTATTCATTTTCACTGAAAATTCGCCGAGTTATAATACTTTAAAAATAATTTAAATTACTTATCCAAACATATATACTTGGAAATATTTAGAATATAAACTATATCTAAACTCTTATTTAAATATTGGTTATGAAAACATTATACCAATGTCGCATATAAAACGTCAAGTCCAAACTAATTTTAAAACAAATATATTAAATAGAATATAACTATTTAAATAACCATTTTCTAAATAAAATATCAAATATCAATTTAAATCTTCAAATAATCACCTCTATGATTGATTAATCTTTACTTTAAATATTTTCAAAATAACTTGAGAAATAATTTCTCCAAATTATTCTTTTAAAACCAATTTTAGAACTTTTAATTTATATTTGAAAGCTACTTTGAAAACATACTCGGCTTTCCAGGGAATATACACTTTCCATTTCAAAAATAGTTCATTTAAATCAACTAATAAATCCTCTTTGATTTATTTTAATTTACATTCCAAATCTGTAAATTTCTTTCCACACTTTTTAAAATAAACCAATATTTATTTTTAAAACAAATTTCCCTTTCCTTTATAAATTCCAGTTGTGAATTTAAATTTCCGAATATCCATTGATACACGATTTTCAAATCGATTTCCAAATATTCACTTTCAAACACCAAATGAAATTTCCAAATCGATTTTCCAAATTTATTTTCAAACCCATATCAATTTCCAAATCGATTTCCAAACATTTATTTCAAACACCAAATCAAATTCCAAATTGATTTCTAAATTTATTATCTTTTAAAAAAAATTCTTTATTTCTTCCAAACTATTTAAAATCTGAATTTAAATAAATTTTTTAACTATTAAATCATATTACATAAAATCCCTTTATTAAAATCTTTTCCCATATTTTGGAATTAATTTGATAGGATTACAAAATTCAATCTTTACCCCTTTAAATTCCTTCTTTTAAATTCACCCAATTCTTTAAAATGAATTTACTTAAAGTTTTCTACTTTAATTTACAAAAATCCAAATTTATATTTCTGGTATCTTACGATACGAAAAATATATTTGGCTAAGTCATAGCCTTCAACGATTTCAATCACACATATAATCATACAAAGATTATAAATAAATCAACACACAATATTGAAACAAATTCAAATATTTGAGGAATCCAGTTGGATCCCTTCAACCTGTTTCCCTACATCCACAGATATTAGCACAACAATTAAATACCAATTCAACTTCGAGGTGGAATATCGTGGTATATGGGATTTATATAATATCATCTGCTATTATGCGGCGCGTAAGGTCTCATCCGCTATATAATGCGGGAAATCAATCACCCTAAATACACACACACACACACACTACTATATATACTATCATAAACAGATAATCAATCGATAACTGCAATTTTCAACTATTAAATTTGAGTGAGAAGATCTCACCTTTGTCTATGCATGGAACCCATTTCCTTCTCGATTTGTTTCCTTCATGATTTTGACCTTGTATAACAATTATATAACTCCATTAATATTCGAGCCAATGGAACAATTAAATTTCCATTTGATAATTTAATTAACTATTAAATTATTTTAAACAAATTTTCTTTTTGTAAATTATTTCTTAGTGACTAAAATAAATTAAACAATTTTAATTCCTGAATAATTTTCTAAAATGATAGTAGGCTAAAACATGTATGTATGTATATATTTTCCAAAAGCTTATTTACGTATATATATTTTACTGTTTATATATATACATATGTTTTTAAATTCAAATGAAAATAAAGTCACTTTCTAACCTGCATAAAAAAACAAAGTTGTTTTAAAATCTTACTACATATTTATTTTATTTTCTTTCTGTTTCTTACTATATATATATAGACATATATATTACTGTCATTATTGCTATTATTTTAAATAGGCTATACCTCATTTCCTTAGGCGAACCGCCACTCGAACCTCTACCACCGTTCGCAAGCATCACCCGAGCCTCCCCTTGACCCTACCGTGCTCGACTTCGACCTTACCATCGCGCCACCAATCCCTGCCCTCGCAAACGACCGGCCTCGCGCGACCACTTCAGCTTGCACGCGCCCCCCGCCCCCCGCCCCCACGATTTGATTTCGAACCCGAGCCGCTACGTGACTCCACCCTCGCACAAGATCGAACCCTCCAAAGCCAATCGCCGCCAGCCTCGCACTCAAAACAGCCACGCACAGCCACCCTTAGCTCGTGCACCTCCCCCTCCCAGCCATCATCGCCCATTCATGAGCCATCGTGACTTTTTTTATTTGGGTTCGACCTAAAGGAAAAGGAAGAGGAGTGAATGCGCTCTATTTCGTTTTGAGTTTTTTTAAACGAGTGATTTCAGATTTCGTAGTGAATTCGAATTTGTTGCAAGGAGGCAGTTCGATAGGAAGAAAGAAAAGTGGATTTGGGATTTTCTTTTTTTACCATTTTTAAAATGAACGCGTGATGAAATATACATAATAAAAGAAACACGTGGTTTTACTTCTACATGTGTATGAAAAGTCTTGGCACAATCTTTTAAGGCAACAATAGTATTTATTTTCAAATTTAAATTTATATTTAAATTATCTCGACTATCGCAACTCAAAATCTCGATCTCCAATCAAAGCATGTTGCTAGGCGATTTGTAATGTTAAACCCCTATTCGGAATGCAATGGAAAAGGTTCCGAGTCCAAATTCGATCGTATGGAGAAGATAGCTTTTTGGACTCAACTATTAAATTAATTTCGATATAAATTTTCAACGCGTTTACTAACCGTACAACCTAACGATCACTCCAAACAATATAAAAATTGAAATCCGATAATAATACACTATTACGGATCCAATGGAACTAGTTTCATCAAATTTCGAGACTGTGCCTCGGAAGGCTATTTTTTTTTAAATACCGATTTAAATGATAAAAATTCAAAACTGAACAAAACATTTTCCGAATCCAATTCTGAAGCTTTCATTATCTTCAGTATTATTAATATAAACTTTCTATGCCTTGAAAATATTTTTAATAAACTTAAAACTGAAGATTCAAATTTTTACCCAATTTCAATAAATTAAATTTAATAATTAAATTGTCAAATTTATAGTTATATTTGAAATTCAAGTTAAAATAACTTCCAAACATTTAAAATCAATTAAATATTTCAATTTCAAATGTTCAAAATTCTGGGTCGTCACAAAAGCTAGAATCCCTTTTTTTACAACAACCAAAATTCTCTAGAAATCTCTTCCAATTTGTCTAATCTCCATCTTTTATTTGAATGTATGTATATATAATACAATTTTATTTATAAATGAAGAATGCAGGTAAATTTTTAAGAGAGAGAAATGGAGGCTTGGTTTTGATTTTAGAGTGAAAACCTAGGTTAGTTTAGGTCCAATTCATAGTGTTTTAGGTGTGCTTTCTACCGCAGATTAGAATCTTTAAAAACTTCTACTGACTCAATGCCGTGTCAAATCTTACAATGCATATTGTCAGCACCTTATCTTATATTAATTTAATTAATTACATGCTCAATAATATACAAACTATAAATAACGTTTTCTTCTCCTTAATTAATTTCTAATTTGTGACATTTTATTTCATATTAAATTTCCATGCTTCTCTCTTTATTCGCATGTTTCATTTCAGTTTTCAACATCCCATTTAATTTACATGTTTACGTCTGAAATAAATAAACAAATAATATATCAATATCTTTCCACATTTACATCTGAAATAAGTAAATTAACATGTCAATATTTTTCCATGTTTATATCTAAAATAAATTAATAAATAACTAAAAAAAATTATGTAGTATTGTATATATTCACATTAGATTTAAATAGATGAATAACATGTGCATTGTTATGTCAATATTCTATATATTCAAATCCGAATTCATTAAATAACATGTGAATTATTATATCTATATTTTTTTCCATATTCACATTTATTGTAATTAGATAAATAACATATGTCCACAATAGTGTATATATGTTATGTGTATTAATTAGTAACCTAATTCTTTACCTTTAAATTGAGATATCAAATACATTAATTAATTGGTATTAATGTTTTTATGTTTAAAAATCAAACTGAACCTTTGTCTTTATTAACAAAGAAACAACATATTTTATATTTTCAGTCAGAAATATAATACGCTCTTGCCTTTTCTTTTCAAAATATAACGTTTATTTTATTAAATGCCTTCTTTTTATAAATATATGGTTACATTTTCTCTTATTTACAATAACCCATCTCATTTTTTTTAAAAGGTAAACAAGGATTTTATACTGGCCTCTACCAGATGTGAATTAAATATTAGAAAATACAAAAGAAAAGTTCAACAATAGTTACATACACATGAAAAAGCAAACGAACATAGCATAGATGCCAGTAATTAAAATAGGATTCAGGCCCAACAGAGCCCAAATACCATTATAATTAATGCATAACGTATGTAACCAGTCCAATAGAATGCAACCATCTCATTCGTTTGTTTATAGCCCCCTTCATCTTTACTAATAACTCCTGCCTGCTTTTACTCTTTTGCTCAAAAATACGCTTGTTCCTCTCACACCATACAGTAGAAATGAAGCATCTGAGGACCACAAGCATATGATTAACATTTTCATCGTGCCATCTCGATCGTTTGAATATCTTGAACCATTGTTGCCCACGTTGTTTGTTGCTGTAATATATACCGGCAGCTTGAATAACAGCCTTCCATAATCGATATGTCACTGTGCACTGCAAAAAGATATGGCCTTTGCTTTTAGGTTGATTAGTGCAGAAAACACAGTTGTTTGTATTTATGAATCCCCTCTCCAATAATTTATCTTCAGTGAGCAGCGAAATGCGTATAGTTTTCCAGAGAATGAAATAGTCTTTTTTAGAACCGAGCCTATTCCATATACACCGATAACATAGATTTGTATAGGAATTATTATCAGAAATGAGCGCATTGTATATAGTTGCAATGGTGTTTGAAGTGTATTTACTAGCCCGTTGTATAGAATGTGAAGTTTTCTTGTGTTTTCCATGCATGATCTTCGTCCAGAGACCATGAACTATAGCAAATGCAGCCGTAGGCATAATAATCTTTCAATAGTTGATGAAATGTATAATATTAGCGTTGTCTGAAATGCCAGTGGATAGCTTTTGCATATTATTAAGAACATCATTAAGAATGATACCAGAGGATGACCAAGGGGAGTGCCAAAATGAGATGATATTATAAGAGAATATATTGTATTTTACATGAGGCAGAATGATGTATTTGATGCTTAGAATGTTCCTCCAGAACCAGCTAGAAGTGGCAGTCGGAATCATATTTCAGAATTGCTTACTGAATAGGTAATTCGATCTAATCCAACTAATCCACAGAGTTTTTTATTGGAAATGATAACATTGATGTGTTATATTTATAAAGCCTAATAATGCTCCAGTATCTTAAATTTATTATACCTAATCCCCTTTTTCTTTGGTCTACGTATCTTAGAGAAAGCAATCGAAATAGGTTTGGGAGAATGGCAATCACTGTGCTATAAGAAATGGTTCATGGCCACATTTTTCATGGATAGTAATTTCTATGGTAAAATGAAAATGGGAGACCAGTACGATGTCATGCCAAATATTATTGATTTAACGATAGTAATTCTTCCAGCCTGCGAGAGGAGGAGGGTAGGCCAATTTCGTAGCCTAGCAATAATCTTCTCATACATAGTGATGCATTGTGTAGTATTAATTCTAGATGTAGTGAGTGGGATACCCAAACATACCGCATTATTTGGCATGGCATAAAGACCGGATAAACTAGTGATATGGATTTTATCACTCTCAGTTAGTCCAGCAATGACAATATGTGATGTATTTTTGTTTATATAAAGTCCTGTCGTATCATGAAATTGCTCAAGAGCAGCACTGATAGTAGATATGGTACCTGAATCGGGCTTTGCAAAAATGAAGATATCGTCCACAAACATGAGTTAGCCAATAAGTGGATTCTTTCACTTAGGATGAGTCTTCTGAGCCTTATTAAAGCATGATTTGTGAGGATAGAATTATGTAGCTCCATTGCCATGATAAACAAATATGGGGAGATCAGGTCTCCCTGTCTAATCCCCCTAAACGATTTGAAATATCCAGCAGAGTGGCCACTGATCTTAACAGTATATGAGATGATGGATATGCAAGTGTAAATCCAAGCGATATAAGATTTCGAGAAGCCCATTCTAGTCATTATGGAAATAATAGCTATCCATTCAATAGAGTCGAATGCTTTTTGTATATCTAGTTTCATCATGCATCTTGGGGATATATTCTTCTGGTTGTAACCTCTAAGTAATTCATGTGTCAACAAAATATTGTCGGTGATATTTCTATTGTGTAGAAACGCGGTTTGGTTTGGTGATATAATTTTATTCAGAATCGGCTTCAATCTGTTTGCAAGGATTTTTGTGATGCATATGTACATCACATTACAGTACGATATTGGCCAGAAGTGTGTAACAGAATCAGGTGTATCGATTTTTGGAACTAAAGCAATAATCGTGGCATTAATACCTCCGAGCAAAATATTTATGGAGAAGAATTATTGTACTGCCTTGACCAATACGACATCAATGGTAGACCATGTAGTTTTATAAAAGTATGTATTGAAATCATCAGGCCCACCCACACTGCTAGGATTGAGATCGAATAAAGCCATCTTGATGTCATCGTATGTAACCGATCTGATAAGGCGGATGGCATCTTCCTCGGTTATCTTCAGAATTTTGATATATGTAATGTCTGCAAGGTTAACTAGTAAAACATGTAATGAAGTAATTTATGTAGGCCTTGTCAATATGTATGCATCAGTTTGTAGATTTCCGTCCAGATCTTCAATAGCTATGATTTTTTGTGTCGATCTCTTGATGCCGAGCGCTTGATGGAAAAAAGAGGAGTTTCTGTCACTATGGAAAAAATAGTCTTTACCAAGCTTTTCTTTATTCATAACCAGTTCATTATTAAGTGCTTCTTGAATTTGTTTGTTGATATAATTTTCCTTTTTAGATAGTTCAAGGTTTCCTGGAGTAGTTAGCATTTCCTATTGAGCCATATATAGGTCGAGACGAAGTAGTTTTGATTTGGATGTTCCATGGCTAAAAGTGGATTTAGCCCATAATTTCAAACATTGTTTCACATTCTTAAGTTTCGTCTGCAATATATACATTGGGTTTTCATATGTACATGTGTCCCATCCCTGCAAAAAAATTCCATAGAATTGTGCATGTTTAGTCCTAAAATTATAAAATTTAAATGAGGCTTGGTATTTCATAGGTTTCAAACTCCATGCGAGAATAAGTAGGCAATGGTCTGAGATTCCTGGGTGTAGGATATTGGATATGATGTTTGGCCAGGTAGAAAGGGCTTGGAAGTTGAAGAGAGAATGGTCTAAAGTGAAAAAAGTACGTCTGCCTCTTCCACGGTTATTCCATGTATACTTGGGGCCGATAGATGGTATTTCGTGAAGGGCGGTTCTTTGTATAGTTTGGGACAGCGGACTAATGTTGTGAAAGAAAAGTGGATTCCCTCCATATTTTTGAGGTAATGCATACATGCAATTGAAGTCGTCAATGAGAATCCATGGGTTATTGATATTATTCTAGGATTGAATGAAGTTTTGTAATAAAGTTCTGGTATCTTTGTTACATGAAGCATGTATAAAAGTTATATTCAATACGGTGGATGATGGCATGTGAGTAATAAGGAGGTGTATATATTGATTAAAAGAAGATATGGTGACGGTGCTGTATGTAAGAGGATTCCATAATTCCAGCACACGACCATATTTAGCATGTTCTAAATTGTGAGCATATTTCCATAGAGGGTTGATGAAAGTACACATCTTCAGAGTATGAGCCTCGATGAGTTTTGTTTCCAAAATTCCAATGACATGAAGATTGTTAATTTTGATCAGTTCTTTTGCTTCTTGTTTCTTTAAAGCAAGGTGTGCTCCACTTAAATTCCATGCACGTATGTTTCAAGCATTGGAGATGATGTGTCTCTTCTTCCTACCAGATTTCCTTTGCCCAATAACATTTGACAGTTTTTTTTGTAATTCATAATCATCAGAACTCATGTTGTTACTATTTATATCTTCAATTTGGTACGTATGTCCATCATCATTATCCTCAAATTCATTGAAGTCCCTGGTTTTTCGTTTTTATAATTTTTCTTCTTATTCTTTTTCTTTGTCTGAGGTTTATGTGGTGATAAGTACGCATGGGGTGGTTTGGATGTGGTTGGCTGGTTGTTGAGTTGTGGTCCATGATGGCTTTATCAGGGGAATCATGTTGAAATAGACGTTGCAGTCCGATATTTTGATGTTGAAAAGTAACATGCTGAATGATGTTGTGTTCAACGAGTTGTTTTGTGATATCTAGGGATAAATGGATGTGTTCATATGGTAGAGCATGTGCATCTTCAGATAGTAGTTCCTCTATTGCGACTGGAAGTTGAGGTACATTAGTAGCATGTGAAGAATTGGGGAAAGTAGGAATGTGGATGGATTGTGGAGAAAGGGTGAGTGTAAATGCTGTTGTGTAAGGTATGGCGTTAATGTCGTTGAGTATGTCAAAGCAAATAGATATGCGAGTAATTGTGAATGGTTGTAAGGGTTCGTTCGTTTGTTCGGTGAGAATATGGTATATGTCAGTGGAATGTGAGACACAATTGGTTTGTGAGGTAGTAGATGGGTTGGTCGACTGTACACCAGTTTCTGGTTTGTCTTGTGCATGTAACTGTACATGTGCATCAGTCATATACTTCGTCCTACTGCATTGTGTTTTTTCTCTCAGATATTTAGTATTAGTTTCTATTTTTTATCCTTGTCCATTTTTTACGTGTATTATTTTTCCACATACCATTATCATCATTCTTGTGGTTTGTACCATGTGTAGCATCTTTTCCTATAGCATAGAAATATGTTGAGTATCAGACCAGAATTTTTTGTGCCTGGTTTGTTCCTGACACTCAGTAACATTAGATAGATATTGTTTCATATCGATGTTTTTGATATGTCATGTCCAAAACACTTACAATGTACACACATTTTTGCTCTTCAGTCATAATATACTTCGATATACACAACATCATCATCATCTCCACATATAATTAAATCAGGCAGTTCCTTATCCAGAGTAATTTCGATAAGGCATTTGGCATATTCAAAATGTTTTATTTTCATGGTTGCTTCATTATAACATACCAAATTACCCAAATGACATGCCAGCCAATAAATTCCCAATAGAGTCCAAGAAAGTGTCAGGATTCTATGAAAGTGGACTCTAATAGGAACAGTTTTAATAAGCGACTGCACATTTTCGAATGTGGGTTTCCAAGAAGTAATTATAAACATTTTTCAACGTTTGAAAATTAGATCACTCTCAAGTGTATGCTGTCTATCAGATTCATCAGAGATATCAAATTAAAATTTAATGCAATCAGATTTAACCTGATATGAACCCTTAAGTTGCCATAGTCTCTTTAAATGATAAAGCACCACAGCATACAGCAAACACTCATCAATGATGAAACGAACCAAGTTTTTGTTCCAGCACTTTGTACCCGCGTCACGGACTTCCGTAGGCTTCTTTAGTGCCTTTCCTTTATATGTCAAGTCGAAAAACTTAGGAACGTATCCGCCTGCATTCCTGGGTTTGGTTTTGAAAAGGGAGAACCATGGGGTTGGGGAAATTGTAGACAGTGTGCCATTGTGTGGAATATAACCTATGGAGGATGCTAGAGTTATATTAGTCGATACAGGCAAGGTAATAGAAATGGGGATGGTTGGTGAAGTGTCTGGTGGCTTTGGTAAGGGAGGAGTTGATGTAACGGAATGAGGTCTTGAGCGATTGGGGGTGCGGACAGTGTAGATGGATAGATGCCAATTTAGACATCGATGGTGGTAGGAGGTAGGTCTGGAATAGGTATTGTTTCTATGGTCGAGAGCAGAGGAAGTGATGTGGGTGTGGTCGTTAGGCGTAGTTGATGCGATGAATAACCCATCTCATTTGAATATCGTTATCTAAATTTGCAAAAGTGGATGCCTTCTTTTTAGATACACTATTATACCTTCTTTTTCTTTTGTAACAAAACAAACTCCCTGTTTATAAAATCATACATACATTCAAAAATGAGAAGTTTATTTTATTTGTCTCAAACATGCATTTATTTTTATTTAAAATGTTCATTCCATTTTGACACAAATGTGGGTTAATATATTAAACTCAATCATTACAATTAACTCCTTTTCCCTTTCTAATTGAAACATTTCAATAAATCTACTGTCAATTAATTTCAATACTGATTTCAAACGAATTCTAATTATAAACAATATTTCTTTTCACTTATTGTTATTTATTAATTCCTCCTTAAATTTTGGGTTGTTACATTTGCCCCTTCGTTTCCATCGACTTCTGTCATGTTCGTATCGATCCCTAGTGTCCAGGTGAAGCACATGACTTCGTAACCATCCAAATCCTGCTCCCTTCGTATCGATCCAAGCTTTGATCGATACGAAGTATGCCTTGCCGTATTCATCCAATCTATATGCGTTGCATCGATACGAAATCCATCAGTCCAAATGAGGTGTCAAGTGCATTTCCCTTATCCATATCCACATGGATCGATATGAAACCATCGATTTAGTGTAAATAGTCGATTCCCACTTGATCGATACGAATGTATCAATACGAACTGAATTTTCATGAACCTTGATCCATCCATAACTCAAGCATACAAACTCCGATTAACTTGAAATTTGAAACGTAGCTTCTTCATGCCTGTTCATCATTCCCTATCGATCCCGTCTTAATGAAGCTTTGTTAAATTTTTACGGTATTGGTCATAATCTTGTTTCCAATCGATCTCCAATCCTTATATCTATCCTTATTTAGGCAATTTGTTGATATCCCAGTTTTGTCCAAAAGGTAGGGCAACACTACTAACATCGTTTATCGATACGTACATTTATAAATTTTATATATGCATTTTATTAAATAATAACGGTATTTAAAAAATCAAATAAAATTTAATAATTAATATCTTAACCCGCCTTTTGGCAAGGCCGTTGGCAGGCGGGTTAAAATAAATCGATTTGCTCGGTTATCGAAGCTAGGATATGATGGATATGGTTTGGCATATATCTTTTGGCCTCAATGGTTTGGGTGTGTTGATCGGGCACGTGTGGATCGGTCTGGGTGGATGCTTCGGTCATGGTGATTAAGCCTAGGTTGCCCGGCACACTTGGCTCAGTGGGTACGACTCGGCCTAAATGGTTTGGCGTGGAGTGTTTGGCATTAAAGTGGTTCAGTCAAGGAGGGTTGGCTTAGGTCGGTCGGCCTGAGTGGATCGACGTGGAGTGGTTCGGCATTAGAGTGGTTTGGTCAAGGAGGATGGGCATAGGTCGGTCAGCCTGAGTGGGTCAGCGTGGTGTGGTCCGGCATTGAAGTGGTTTGGGTCGGTCGGTAGGTCGATCGACTGTGTGGATCAGTCATTTTGGGTCGGTCGGCATGCGAGGCTTGCTGAAGTCTGGAGTGGATCGGCACGATGGAGTGGGTCGGCACGAAGGAGTTGGGCAGCATAGGACATCACTTGATAGCCTCGTGTCCAAGTGTTTGTTGCTTCGGGCCAACTTTTGGGGATATGGCTCGGTCATTAGTGGGTTGACATTTGCCGCTCGACGAAGGTTCGAAATTCGTACATGGCTCGGCCATTGGTGGTGTGGGTCGGTCAGCATGTTGAAGTATTGTTCGACTATGGCCTTGATGGGCCCGAACTACTCAAGAACCCATTAACTCAGGATTTTCCTATAAATACAGTAGGCGAGTCTTTAGAAGGGGAATCTTCTTCTGGGCTCTCTTGCTTTCTATTTTATAAGGTTAAGGCTACTCTACCATTTTGTAAATGTAGTTGATTATTACAACAATAAAAAGGAAATTTCTAGAGTGGACGTAGGCAGAAGTCAGCCGAACCACTGTAAAATGTCTTCTTCTTTACTGCTTTCTTTTTAATTTTTGTTGTTCTTCATATTAATATCCTCTACGTATATTATATCTATGATCTGTGATTAGTATTTGGTGCTTTCATTTGGATTTGGGTGTTAGTGACCAATTTGGGCGCTAACATTTTGGTGCTTTTGCTGAGAAAGCAAGCACTCAGGGATTATGGAGCTAGGAACATAATTCCAGAAAGCAATGGCTAGGCCACCAACAAGGAAGAAAGTGAAAGAAAGAGGCAATCAAGAGGCTTCCTCTAGAGCTGGTGTAGGTTAGGCCTTCGTCTACATCACTAGGGACGAGATGCAGGTCATGATGAATTCCATGCAGGAGCAGATGATGAAACAGTAAGAGGAGATGATGCGGGCTCTTCTTAGGCAATTTAGACAATCAGGAACTGTAGGTGCTCAAGTTCTTGGAGCTGGATCAGAAGGACTCGACAGACAAGTAGATGGAGTGAATCAGAAGGGGGTGGTAGCTCCCAATCAACAAACAAGTACTAACTTGAATTGACCAAGACTTAGGGGCGCACCGTCGGATAATGCTAGACTAAACCATGGAGGTATTAGGTGATGCTGTGCAACCCGGCGTCAACAGGAACACAGGAGTACGTGACAATGTGTATGTGCCAGAATTTCCGCACGGAGTTGGAGAACAACTAGGAAATACGGATAGGGTGCAACCCTTGGTTGGAGACGTTGGATTGGCTGACATTACTTAGCAAAATATTCGCGGAGGTCTGGCAAACAGGGATTTAGAAGGAGTAAATAGAAGTCTGTTTACCCGTAACATTAAGATAGCCAGGAACCCTCTCGACTTCAAGCTACCCACTTTGGAAGTATACAACGATAAGACGGATCCCACTGACCACTTCATGAGGTACACAAGGCATTTTGAAGTGTTGAGGGCATCAAAGGAGGTCATGGCCTGGTGTTTCCCCCGTACTAGACCGATATAGTTGCTATGTGGTTCAGACAGCTAGAGGATGGATCTACTAGATCATGGACAGAACGGTTGGACAAGTTGTTAAGTCAGTTTTGAGTTCACATAAAAAGACCAAAGAATGCGATGAGACTAACGTCAGTTAAGCAGAGGATGAATGAATCACTCAGGACTTTCTTAACTCGGTTTAATGCCGCAGTTGCTTCGGTGGATCGGCCGGATCCATCGGTGTTTTGATGGTAGCAGTGTCAGGAGTTAAGGATGATTCGGATTTCAAAGTATCATTGATCAGGAATCCACCACTGGATCTCAGGGAATTCTTTCATGAAGCTGAGAGGTTTCTCCAATAAGAGGATGGAGGACCGCCCAGTGAAAACTTGGGTAAAGACCAGGATAAAGGGAAAAGGAAGTGCTGGGGAGAACCAAAATTCTCCACTTACACATGATTGAATGCAATAGGAGCGGATATTCATGGATACTCAAGATCGCTTTCCGTATCGAAGGCCGGCAAGGAGGGAACCCTCAGAACACCAAAGGGCCTCAGGAAGGAACTGTCATTTACATGACCTAGACGGGCATGATACTAACAGCTGCCGGCATCCGAAGGACATAATCGAGGAACATGTAAGGAATGATTAGCTACGGCAATATGTCGGAACTCGAAATGCAGCGGTGGAATGGGAGCAGCCATCGCCTATCTTTAACGACGAAGGAATGAGGCCCAAGAATGGTGGCCGGTTGGTCATCAACTAATCTTGATTGTTTGGAATAAGTTACAAACTATAGGCAAATGGCTAAATCACTTACTCATGTACGGAGTCGAAGATAACCCTTAGGCATGCTCTGATATGATGGTTTACCAAGACGCTCCGATTTGTGAAATTTGTTTTTTCCTTTTGGCTTGGACATTTACTTTTTCTGCTTTGGTTTTGAGGTTCAGTTTGAACTCCTGGTTTTGTTGGTTTCTTTGTTTGGATTTTAGTTTGGATGCTTGCTTTTTGATTTGGATTTTGATTTGGACTTTAAATATGGATTTTCGGTTTTCTAGTTTGAATCTGGATTTTTTATTTTTGGATTTTGGTTGAGTTTTTGTCTCGTTTTTGGTTAAAAGGTAATCGAGTATAGTCTATGCTCGGCAAGGGTTTGGAGAGGCTAGGATTCGGCCTAGGACTTAGGCCTCATATATCTATCGGTTACTATTTTAGGTCGTTGAGTATGGACTATGCTCGGCAATGGTCTAGAGTGACCAGGATTCGGCTTAGGACTTAAGCCCAGGCACAGCTTAACATTCAAGGAAACTGAACTAGGAATGCTGTGATGACCCACCTTTCATTTGAAAGAAAGATGGATCATCATTAAGAAGGAAATAGGTAGAAAGAGAATAGATAGAAAGAAAGAAACAAAAATATCAGAATCTCACAGCAAAAACGGAGAAATATATTATACCACATAGATATTACATAGTCATTACACAACAGAGTCAATACAGTTACAACATCACAGTAGACAGTTGTGAAGACCTGTGTATCCATTACATTCCAAAATACAAACAGACAAATGATACCAACACAGCGAAAATATATATATATATATATATATATATATATATAGATACGCCAAGTCTCCTGCTCCAAGTCTTCCCAAAATCGTCAAGCCAACCAGATCACTTGGCTACTTCTAAAAATTTGAGTACCCAAGAGTCTATGAAACATAAATAAACTCCGGATCAGACATGGGTCTGGTGTGAGTAAACGGTTAAGTTGTTTAACTTGAAAAAACCTTTAAAATAAAAAGTATATTGTAAGACTCTCCGCAAATAAACATGGACAAGTTTTTCCCTTACGATAAAAAACATTTGATAGGAAATCTGGTTACATTATAATAGTGTCGAGGGTTTTCAAATAAATATTCACATAGCCGAAATTGTTACATTATTAAATTCCAGCATACATAGCTATAAAATCAAGTCCGAGATCCCTAATTGGCGATTGGATTCCATATAATGGCAGGGCTACTGAGGTACCGTCCGTCATAGTACGTGGTCTAGACCATTGCACCGAGGATCCACCCTGATCCCCTACAACACAAGACCGGGGCTACCCCTTACTGGATAGTCCGAATAAGACAACCCCGCGGTTGTGGCCAACAACTGCCCAAACAGTCGAAAAACGGACCTCTAGACAGTGGAAAATCTTATCCTACTTGGGTACTAGCCACTTAGCCTTGCGTGCACCTCCCCTGTTTTAGCCATTTCGGGTTGATGAAGCTTGAGGCGGCGATTACCTTTTTAGACACATATCTTGGAATGCTCATCGTCCTCCATCGACGATTGTCTCACAGCATTCATCCATACAAGTCTGTTCCGTGTTCGAACGAAACCGAAGGTACTATCTCCGTTACATTCATTTTGGAATCACCCTCGGAGTTAACGACAAATAGCCCTTTCACTCTGAATCTTCATCTTGATCTTTACTTGAGATTTCATGACCTATCTTTTAACTTGGATCGATGTGGTTTTCGGATAACATATTTGATATCCGATCCCAGTCTCATTGAAATCCAAAAACTTCTTTCAAGGCCAAGTTGTTTAAGTAAAACAATTTAATTCAATTCAGAACTTTGTATTCATACAGTAATTCAGCACAGATAAATAACTCATATTTATCACAGCTATATCCAAAGTATTACACATCACAGAACATCACAGATTACCATACTATAAATATTAATTAATCCAGACATTCTATACAATCAATCATCCACAAGCAAGATTAATTAATCATATAATTATAATTAATTTAATTATAAACCAATAAATTAATCACTTATGAATTAATCACATAACCTGCTTAATTAATCATTAATTAATTACAAACCATTTTAATTAATTATTGAATTAATCATTCATTAACTACTTTTATTAACAAATTAATTAATCTCTAATTACCGATTAGTTGTCCTTTAATTATTGATTAATTAATCCTTTAATTATTAATTAATTAGCCTAAATTATTTTTTAATTAACTTTAATTATTTAGTAATAAATCTTAATTATTTTCATTAATTAATAAATCTATAATTACCAAAGATCTTAATTAATTAAAAGATAACCCATTTATCTTAATTAATTACCTAGTTATTATTTAAATCTTATTTAATAAACCTTAAAAATAAATTCATCATTAACCTTAAGTTTAATTAATAATCAAAACATTTACCCTTCTTCAAATTAACTACTTAATTATAACATTAAATTTATTTAAATAAACTTTAAGAATTAATTACAAATAAAAGACATTTAATTAAATATCTTAAACTTAATTAATTTAAAACAATTCATTTTATAACTTTTAACTAATTTCAAACTTAATTAGAACATTAATTATTTAAAGAATTAGTTAAGAAAATGTTTAACTTGATACATTTAAAATTTTAAACTGCTAATACAAATTACCCGAGCTAAACTCAGTAGCAACCCGAGCCTCCCTCTTCTTTTTTTTAAAACTTGTTATGCTTAAACTTTAAAACTACTATACATGCTAAACTCTCGCTCTTCTACCCGACACCATATTCGAGCCACAACACTGCTACACCGAGATCCCACCCGAGACACAACTATCATACCAAACTACAGCAACCCAAACCAAACCATTGACACGCATGCATGTGCACACCTGAACGCCACCGCTCCGTTCATCGCCACCACCTCCATCGCTTCGCCGATCACCTCGCCTAGGATACCGACCACCCAGAACCCTGAATTAAACACCAAAACGAAATCGAGCAACCTGGGTGCAACTGGAACAAAACCGAATCGACGAAGAACCACCTCGACCAGACACCTCCGACCACCAAAGCCTTCGAAACTCCTTCCATAGCTTTGCCCACCAAGCACACATCTATCCCCCTACCTCTGATCAACTCCGGTGCCTCGATGATGATGCGATAGCCTCTGGAACAACATCAACCAAAACCTAGGCTTCAACCCTATTTTGACGTGGTGCCGCCGCTACGGTTGTCTATAAATCCAGCAACTATTTTTCTCGAGATCGTCAACCTCCCTGCTACCTCCAGTAGTGATCCCGACTACCCACCACTCGTCGATCACCAGAAAAAGCCCAAAATTCCATTCTCGTTCAACTCATAAGTTCTCTCGAGTTACATTCTTAAAAATCATGATTTTTCTTTTAAAAATCATAGTTTTCAAAGACAAATCAGATTATATACATGAAACAATAAATTATTAAATCAAATTTTGACATACACTGGGTTTTTACTCTATATTTTAATTTTCTAAAAATCTTTAAACTAATTATACTTAGAAATATTTTAAAAATTAAGATCTTACTAGTTTAAACACTTTTTGTTTGAACAAAAAAATCTAAAAAGAATTAGGGGATGAGATTTTAATTTTTTAATAGGTTTTGAAAACTGTAAAGCAAGAACAGAGCAAACTTTCTTGTTCGCAGACATGCACATCAATATCACATGCATGTAACACGAAATCACATCTACACAACCATGCAAAGCATATTTCATACCATACATTCAAGAATTATCACATGCATCAGGTTATCAATAACTTTATCTTTTTAAAAAAAATTACTCATTGTTGATGTTTGAACAGAGGGGCTTTAAACATGAAAAACTGGGAAATGCTTTGATTTGGAAAATGATTTTGGCTTTGATCTGAAACTTAGTTGTGTTGAGATGATCTTTTATTTGATCTAGTTGAATCTGCTACAGGTTTGAGAGAGTTTTTTTTGTGAAGACTGTTGTTTGATTTCAATTTTTGGTTTTAAGCTTTCACAGGTTTTGATTTCTTTAGTTTGAATAAAAGAAAATGAGAAGAGAAGGGTATAGATATATGTAGCCTTGTTTTATGATTTTTTTAAAATAAAAATAAAACTAAAAATTGACACTTGTTTAAATTGCATGCTATTAACCTTACACTTGTTAATTTTCATGTGTTAATTATTTTTAATATATTTTTATATAACTTTATATTTTATTTTCTATTTAGTTTAACATTAATATGTGTTTTTATGTTTTTATATTTAAACTTTACCTTTGTTTATATTTATAAAATCTTTTAGAAAATGATTTAAAGTTAATTATACTAATAAATAATCATATATATACTAGTTTTTCAAATATAGAGTTTTAAATCCATTTTATTTTTAAGCTATTTATCTTTTAAATTTCAAATTCAAATTCAAATTCTATTTAAAATCTACTTATATATATAAATAACAACAAATTTTATTTATTTGACAAAGAATAATTTTGCATATTTTAAATAATTTATAAAAGAATATTATCACATTTTTATTTGCCTAAAAATTTCGGGGTATCACATTCCTCCCCTTGAAAGAATTTCGTCTCCGAAATTAAAAAGCAAAATATAATCTGAAAGCTTTTATTTCAAACAATCCAAGCACACATATCAGCCATACATTAACAACCAAATAAACAATTCATCCAGACAACAATCCTAACTAACCCGACACAAATCCGGATAGGCTTTCTAAGACTATCTAGAGTTTCCCAGGTACAATCTCTGGGATCCTCACTCCACTGAATCTTGACCAGCTTCACCACTTTGTTTCTGAGCTGCTTCTCATCTTAATCAACTATCTGTATTGGGTGCCTGACTACAATTAAGTCCGGTTCAACCTTTAAATCTTCCTGCACGGCCGGTTTCACAACTAGCGATGGGTCATACACGCACTTCCTCAGATGAGATACATGAAAAACATTGTAAATTATGGCCATCAGGTCTGGCAATGCAATCCTATAGGTCAAAGCACCAATTCTCTCAAGCACACGAAATGGTCCAATATATCTCGGGGCAAGCTTTCCCGTCTTTCCAAATCTGATTGCTCCTTTTATAGGGGAAACCTTGACAAAAACCAAATCTCCGACTTCGAATTCTGATTGCCTTCGTCTCTGCTACATAACTCTTCTGACGATCCTGGGCTTCTCTTCGTGATTAGCTCCAACTTCGCAGATGCCTCTCGAATCAAATCTGGACCAAGAACAAGACAATCTCCTGATTCTACCAAACATGATGGTGATCTACAAGGTCTTCCATACAAAGCTTCATAGGGTGCCATTATAATACTTGCCTGATAACTATTACTGTACGAGAATTCCACTAAATGCAGATGGTCCTCCCAAGATCAGCCGAAATCCAGAGCACAAGCCATCAACATATCCTCAAGAATTCAATTCAGCCTTTCTGTTTGACCGTCGGTTTGGGGATGATAGGATGTACTTAAACTCAATCTTGTACACAAAGCTGTCTGCAGAGCTTCCCAAAATTTACTGGTAAAGATTGGGCCACGGTCACTTACTATGCTAACAGGAACACGCTGCAACATGACGATCTCGCTCAAGAAAATCTCTACTAAAGACGCTGCAGTTTGGTTGCCTTAACTGGGATAAAGTGGGCGCTCTTGGTCAGCCGGTCAATGATTACCGTAACGATCCCGATTTTGGGGTCAAATTGAATTGGTAATTGATTTAAATTTTAGAATTAAATTGTGAATTAATTGAGAATTTATTTGGATTTGGATTTTTCAAATTTATATATCATAGAAAATAAAATTGTATTTGGATTTTTCAAAATTAAATAAGATATATTTATTTATACAAATGGATTTTTATTTGGAATTTGATTTAAAATAATTCAAAGATAAGTATCTTATAAATAATATTAGATTCATTTAACTTTATTTTTCAAGGAACTAATATATAATTTTTATGAGTAACGAATAATTTGATTTTAAATCATTTGTTATAAAATTGTATAAGTACAAAAGAAAATGTGATTTTGAAATTAAATAAATATGTTGGAAATAAAAATTTAATTTAATAAAATTAGATTTAAAAAAAACTTTATAAATTAAGAATTATATATGTATGATTATTTGTTAATTTTTTTCAATTCACTTTCTTTATAAATTGTTTAATTGTATAAGTATAATAACTGGGAAATGTATGTAAAAATGTGTGTGTGTTTGTGTATATATCTTTTGAAATAAATATAGTTGTAAATATAAAAGAATAAAACATTAATTAAATACGAGACAAGGTTACATAAAAATACATACAAATGACATTTGTAGATTAATAGGAACATGAATAAAACAAGTGTAAGCAATTAGTGCCATGCAAATTACAAATGGCATTATGATTTTCTTTTTGATTTATTTTCAAAACAAATAACAAAACATAGTTTAGATCAGTTTTAAACTTCTCAGACCAGAGTAAAAAAAAATTCATCAAAACCAAAAAAATAGTAATTCAAACAAACAATCTCACATCTGAAGCTAGCAAAGTAGTTCAAATCCTCAAAACTGGAAATATAAATAAAGGCTTCAGTTCAAACTCTTCAAGATCAATCAATAATCAGTTAATTAAAGCAATTTAAAGATCGAAGAAACAAATTAGAAATCAAAACTGGAAATGCAGATTTAATTCAAAACCTGGAAATCAAAATATAACCAGCAAAACAAATCAAACAACAAGCTTCTTGTGACGACCAGTCTTTCTAACCACAGAAAGACGTATCATTAATAAGAAAAGAAAGGGATAGAAATAGAAAAGATGGAAAGAAAGAATAACAACATCAGAATCTCACAGCGGAACGGAACAAAATAAAATACATCACATAACTATTACATAGCTTTACATATATCAAAGTTACACAACATCATACAACATGACAATCATATATATATATATATATATATATATATATATATATATATATATATATATATATCCGTCATTACATACATCCAAAATACAACATACATCAACTACACAGCGGAACTAGATAGATAGATATATACGTCTGGACTCCTGCTCCAAGCTCCTCTCCGAACTCAATAATCCAAAACCTATCACTTAGCTATCAAAAAAAATTTAGTACCCAAGAGTTTGTGAAAAACTGAAAATAAACTCCGCGTCGGACATGGGTCTGGTGTGAGTAAACGGGTTAAAGTTGTTTAAATTTAAAAAAACCATTTGAAAAGTAAAGGTATTGCGTAAGACTTCCCACACATAAACACGGATAAGTTTTTACCTTATGCTAACCAAACATTTTATAGGAAATCCAGTAATATTATGATAGTGTCTAGGGTTTTCAAGTAAATAGAAAATAGCCGAAGTTGTTACATTCATTAAATTCCAGCTACTACCCACAAAAGTGGGTAATGCAAATCAAAACCGTAGGGTCGTAGGGAAAACAGGATTTCATCAATGGCAGGGCTACAGGGGTACCGCCCGTCATAGTATGGGGCTTAGATCACCGTACCGAGGATCACTCCCGACCCCTTACAACACAAGGACGAAACCATTCCTTGCTGAACAGTTCCGAACAAGATAACCCCGCAGTTGTGGCCAATAACTGCCCACACAGCCGAAATAAAGGGACATCTAGAGAGGGGCATATCTCGTCCTGCTTGGGTGCTACCCACCTAACCTCGCTGCATCTCCCCTGTTTTATCCATTCCTGATTGATGAGGCTTGAGGCTACGATTTCCTTTATAGAACATATCTCTTAGAATGCTCATCGTCCGCCTGACGATGTGCTGAAAGCATTCAATCCATACAAGTTCGTTCCGGGTTCGAATGAAACCAAAGGCATTATCTCGTTACACTCATTTTAGAATCACCCTCAGAGTTAAGGAAAATAACCCTTGCACTCTGAAACACCATCTCGATCTTCACTTGGTATGCCACGACCTAATGTTTAATTTGGATCGATGTGGTTTTCGGATGATCAATTTGACACCCGATCACGGTCTCATCGAAATCCAAACGCCATTTTAAAGGCCAAGTTGTTTATTAGTTTAAACAATTTAATTCAATGATTTGAATTCACATAGCATTTATCACATATAAATCATATTCAAATATCATAGATATATCGAGGCATATCACAGAGTATCACAAAATATCACCAAATAGATATCACAATCAATCAAACATGAATTATCAATTCATATCAAAATTAGTTTAATTAACTTAAACTTTATTAATTACTTAAGAATAAACCATTTTATCCTACTATATTAATCACTAATTAATCATCCCATTAAATTTATTAATTACTACTTAATTACTATTTTATTAATTAATTTACATTTTTGCTCACTTAATTAACTAAATTCTTAATTATTAATTAATAACCTTAATTATTAATTAATAAAACTTGAATACCCATTTATTAATCACTAATTACTTAATTAATCAATTATTAATTCTTAATTAAATTACTTAATTAATTAACTACTAATCATACATTAATTAACTTTAAGCAGTTAATTAAAATTCTTAATTACAATTTAATTAATCACTTAATCATTAGTTTACCAATCTTTAATTACAATTATAAATTAATCATTTTTGATACCCTTTTCAAGCAATTCGTTAATAATAATTCACCTCAATTATCATTTTAAAATCTTCTTTAATAACTTTGAAATCAAATTATTACTAACTTAAAAGCTTTAACGGTAATTAACTTTAACACTTATCTTTAAGTTAATTGCTTAATTAAAGTATTAATGAAGACTTAAAACGTTTCTTAGGTATTAACTAAATCATTCAAGCTTACAATAAATTAGTAACTTAAATTTGTCTAATACTAACCAAATCATTAATGCATAAAATTTGTTTAAAATGATAACTTCAACTTTAATTACGCTAAGCACTATAAATGTCAAACCGAGTAAAATCACCAGTTTACTCGAGCTAAACTCGAGTTCTCCCACCATTTTCCCGAGTTCCCTCTCATACGTTCTTCTTCTTATACTCTTTTTTTTATTTTTAGCTTAAGTTTTAAACTGCTGTAACACGCAAGCTCACTCATGCACCCAAGTCACTCGAAGCAACCTCTCATTTTTCTCGACTAACAACTCGAGTTGCTTTCGCGCCAAAATTCCCTAATATCGACGCCGTGCATATGCATGACACTTCGCCGTCGCTCCAGCGAAGTTCATCGTCTCTGGCAAGTTGCGAAAAACCCCTACACTTGAAAACAAAACTCAATTCGAAGCCAAAAACTCGAAATTGAAATTTACCCTTCTGCTCGAAACTGCAAATCGAACAGACCAAACAAAATGCCTCGTCACACTCACACCGACCATCGGATCGCACCTCCGTCCATGCCTCCGTCTACATGTCCAGTACACCTCCTCCAAATCTGGCCACACTCGATGCATTGACGAGCGTGCACGAGCCCAAAACCCAAACGCTCATTTCACTGTCCTTAAACCCCATTCTTACTTCGTTCTCCCATCTCTTGCAATAGAAAATTTTTCTAACAATTTTGCTGAAATCGTTGATGAACCAGCTAGCTTCAAACCAAAATTCAAAATCTACAATTCGTTCGATCGCTGGAAATTGGTAAAAAGGCATTTTTGGTTCATCTCAGAACTGCACATTGTACACTTATCTAAAAATCATCATTTTTGTTTTAAAAATTCTATCTTTGAATGTTTATTCAAGTTATATAATCGAATCAACAATTTAAAATATTTGAATTTAACATATGATTTTCTTTTTACTGTAAAACTGAGTTACAGAGTCCATATGTCACTATCACGCTTCAAACAAATTCTAGGCTGTGATTTAAGTTTAAAGAACTTATTTTGTTTTTTAAAATCTTAAGTTTAAAATGTTTTATATGAAGATGTATTAATTTTTTCTTCTACTTTATTTTACTCTGTAACTAGTAATTTAAAAGAATAGACCATATATATAAAAATATTTTAGAACAACAGAAACATACAAAAACATACATAACTGCTTATTTGAAATATATAGAAAAACACAATTTTCATGAATCAATACCCAAATTTAAAATTTTAAAACAGTATGTTTACTCACAGAAAAGTGTTTGAACAGAGAGCACTTCTATTTTTTTGGAAAGCTGAAGCTTGATCTCCCTTTAAATCCTTTCTGTTTTGCTGTTGAATTAAGTTTAAGTTTGTAGATAATGATGTTTATTTTCTTTTCAGGCTTGCTAAGTTTTTAAACGAACAAGAGTAAAAAGATGTATATATATATAAAGAAAATAGGTTTTATAGTAGGTGTCTTCTGGTACAAGTTTTATTTCTTTGATCAGATTAGATTTTTTTTGTATGGAGGCTGAAATGATTTTTGAAAAAAATTCAAAATGACCTAATGTTGTGCTAGCATTAAATGCATATGTTTTCCTTATAAGCTACAGCCTTATCCAAGTTGATTCTTGTATATAGATATTTTTTTTGTTTCTTCTTTCTTCTCTTTTTTTATACATGTACATTGATGTTTTATATGTAAATAGTTTGTCTTCTTGCATTGCTTATACATGTATTACACAGGTTATATGGTTATAAAATTATCTTATATGTTTACTGTAAACTTATTATATTTATTGTTAACACTTGGACTTATGTATTTATTTTTGTCTCTTCTGCATTGCATGTATAAAATTCAGAACAACATACTTGTTTGATTTTTGTCTTTGCCTTTGTGCTTAACATAAAAATTGTTATAGTATATATTTATTTTATGTTACCATATAACCATAAAATTTATTATTAACATAAATTCTTAGTTTTATTTCTATTTATAGTTTAACTTTCAAACATTTAATTTATAACATATATTTGTACTTATATTTTATATTTATATTTAATATTGATAGGATTATTTTATTTTAAACATTATTATTTAGATTTCATTCATATATGTATTTTATCAAATGTTAATAATGTAGAAATTTTAATTTAATTGAATAAGACAGAGTTGAAAGATTTTATTTTAAATTTTCAAATCAAAGCTTCCTTCACAGTAAACATATATATAAATAACTGGAAAATGTCCAAAGATCTTATTTATTTATAAATGAAAAGCTTGTATTTTATTTAATTAGATTAAATTCTTATTATAATACTATGGCCAAAATCCCGGGTCATTACATTCGTCCCCCCTTAAAAGAATTTCGTCCTCGAAATTTAAAACAACAGTTAATTCAAAAGCTTTTATATTAACTATCCAAACATACATATCATCCATACAATAACAATCAAACAGTCTATCCTAACAAACATCACTAGTTATCCGGACGCAAATCCGGATAGGCTTTCCTAAAGCTATCCATAGTTTCCCAGGTTCAATCTCTGGGATCCTCGCTCCGCTGCACTTTGACGAGCTTCACTACTTTGCTCCTGAGTTGCCTCTCGCCTTGATCTACAATCCGAACAGGATTTCTACCCACAGTCAAGTTTGGTTCTACTTCCAAATCTTCCTGGACTACTGGTTCTACAACCAACGATGGGTCATGGACAAATCTCCTTAGATGGGATATATGAAATACGTAATGAATTCCAGACATCCGTTCTGGCAATTCAATTCGGTAAGCTACAGCACCAATCCTTTCCAGCACTCGGAATGGTCCAATATATCCTGGGGTAAGTTTTTCCGTCTTTCCGAATCTAATAGCTCCTTTGATCGGAAAAACTTTGCCAAAGACTAAATCTTCGATCTCAAATTCCAACGGTCTTTGCCTTTTATCCACATATTTCTTCTGATGGTCCTAAGCAGCCTTCATTCTTTTCTTGATAAGCTCAACTTTCGCAGAAGCTTCTCGAATTAAATCTGTTCCAAGGACAAGACGATCTTTCAATTCTGTCCAACAGGATGGGAATCTACACGGTCTTCCATATAAAGCTTCATAAGGAGCCATCTTAATACTCGTCTGGTAACTGCTATTATATAAGAATTCCACTAAATGAAGATGGTCTTCCCACGATCTAGCAAAATCCAAAACACAAGCTTGCAGCATATCCTCTAGAATACGATTAAGCCTCTCCGTCTGTCCATCTGTCTGAGGATGATAGGCTGTACTCAATGTCAAACTCGTTCCCATAGCTGATTGTAGAGCCTCCCAGAATTTGCTGGTGAAGAAAGGATCTCGATCACTTACTATATTAACAAGAACACCATGCAATCTGACTATCTCTCTCAAGAAAATCTCTGCCAGAGAAGCTGTAGTACGAGCTGCCTTAACCGGTATAAAATGGGCGTTCTTAGTTAAACGATCCACAATCACCCATATTCCTTCATTTCATTTCTTGGTTCTAGGCAAACCGCCGATGAAATCCATCGAAATCATCTCCCACTCCCACATCGGAATTTCCAAAGGCTGCAATAATCCGGCTGACTTCTGCTGATCTCCTTTAACTTGTTGGCAGATGGCACAACTATTAACGAAAGTAGCTACATCTTCCTTCATGCCCTTCCACCAAAAGACTCTCTTCATATCCTTTTACATCTTTGATATTCCCGGATGGATATTCAATTTGGAGCGATGACTCTCTGACAACACCTCCTATCTCGGATCCCTATCATTCGTAACACAAATCCTCCCGTTAAACCTCAATGTTCCTTGGTCATCATTTTCCACTTGAACACTTTCCTTTCGTAACTTTTTTTATGTTTCTTTTCAACGTTTTATCAGATTCTTGCTGGCTCGAAATCCTTTCAATAAGAGAGGGAACAACTTCCAAAAGAGACAGAACTGCATTCCTGCTAAGAACATCAGCTACAACATTCGCCCTCCCTGGGATATATATAATATCCAAATCATAGGATGCCAGAAATTCGACGCATTGCTGCTGCCTCAGATTAAGATCCTTTTGAGAGAAAAGATATTTCAACGGTTTGTGATCTGTGAATAACTCGAATTTCTCACCCAAAAGATAGTGTCTCCAGATCTTAAAAGCAAAAACAATGGCTAACAATTCTAGATCGTGCGTAGCATAGCTCCTCTCATGTGGCTTCAATTGCCAACTCGCATATTCAATAACTCTTCCATTCCGCATCAACCCTGCTCCCAGTCTAACCATACAGGCATCGGTATAAACCTCAAATTTTCTCTTCTCATCCGGAATAGCTAGCAATGGTTAGCCTCGTCTTCAATTCCTAGAAAGCCTCTTCGCACTGGGGTGTCCACTTGAATTTAGTTCCTTTCCTTGTCAGCTTAGTCAGATGTGAAGAAATCTTGGAATAATCTTTGATAAACATTCTGTAGTAGCTAGCCAATCCCAGAAAACTATGAACTTCAGTCGGCGTCTCCGGCTGCTTCCACTCTAGAATAGTCTCAACCTTTGTTGGATCTACAGAGATACCTTCACCAGAAACAATGTGCCCCAAAAATTTGACTTCCGATTTCCAGAAATGGTACATAGAGAATTTTGCCTTCAAAACATGCCTCCTCAGAGTCTCCAACACAATTCTCAAATGCTGCCTGTCCTCTTCTTCAGTCATAGAGTAGACCAGAATATCATCAATGAATACCAGAACGAACATATTCAATACATCTCGAAAGATTTGGTTCATCAGGTCAACAAAGTAAGCATGAGCATTGGTTAAACCGAAAGGCATAACCAACCACTCATAGAAACAATTTGGTCCCCTAAATGCAGTCAGGGGGATACTGTCCTCAGCTAACCTTAACTGATGGAAATCTGAAGCTAAATCCAGTTGAGAAGAGACAGAAGCTCCATGCAACTGGTCAAAACATCAACACGAGGAAGAGGATATTTATTATGGATAGTCACTTTGTTCAATTCTCTATAATCAACACAGAACCTTAGCGATCCATCCGATTTAGTGAAAAACACCGCAGCAGAGCCCCAACAAGGAAAACTGGGCCTAATCAATCCCTTTTCCAAAAGATCCTGAGTCTGCTTAACTAACTCCTCCCTCTCCCTAGGAGCCATCCTCCTACTAGGCTGAATCACCGGCAAAGCTCCTGGAATCAAATCAATGCGAAACTCTATTTCTCGTTGCGGAGGCAGACACTTGACTTTCTCGAATGTATCAGGAAAATCTTGGACCACATCGATATCTTCAACCTTCTCTTGAGATGTCTCAATTCCTTGCAAAAGACCACTCAAGTGAATTCCAGAATTATCACACGATACTCTAGCAATCCTACTCAGATCGGTTTCCAGCGAAACTATTCTCTCATCACAATTCAAGACGGCTCTATACTTATCAAGCCAATCCATCCCCAATATAAGGTCAAATCCCTTAAAATTCAACACAAAAGGGTCACAAGAAAAACTATGGGACAGATAGGAAATCTTCAAGTCCCTACAGATCGTATCTAATTTGGTTACCCCTCCTATAGGGTTAGATACGAAGATGGGATAGTCTACAGTACTAGGGGTGAGAAATAACTTCTTTACAGATTTCAGAGAAATAAAACTCAAAGAAGCACCCGAATCAAACAAAACTTTAATATACTTGCCATCTAAAAGTAATGTACCTTCCAATACTCCCTTGCCTTTAGATGAAGTAGATGTTGCACCTTCCAAACCAAATACTTTATTCTGCTTAGCTTTATGAAGTAGCGGGAAATCCTTGATTATATGACCAGGTTGGTGATGATTGAAGCATAGAGATCTTTGAACCAAAGCCGAACCCGGTCAGTTATAATGCGGTTGCTGTTGCTACTGTTGAAATACTTTCCTAGGACACTTATTCACCAAGTGACCTTATTTTTGACATATATAGCATTTGCGAGGTCCGTTGTTACTTCCTGTCTTCTTCTTGTTCTGCTTCCCCCAATTGGGATTGAACTTTCGCTTATTCGGATTAGCAAAATTCCCTCCCGATGCTGTTACTGGTGCCACTGATTTCTTGTTCATCAAATTTTCATATCTCAGAGCCATATCAATTAAATCAACAAAAGATCCTTTCAAATGCGCCGTCATCTTTTCATGAAATTATGGCCTCAACCTTACACAAACATTTCGTTCCTTTTGAGGGGAGTATCAATGAGCCATGATCCATAGCAAGAAAGTTCATTGAATTTGGTCTCATACTCAGAAATAGACATGTTCCCTGCTTCAAATTCCGAAAATCCTGGCATAGACGAGTTTTCCTCGCTGTTGGAAAAAATTTCCCTTCAAATAACTCCTTAAATCTTTCCCAAGAAATGTCATCCTCAGAGTTGTTTGCTACCGCTGCATCCCACCGGGCTGCTGCACCTTTCTGTAATTGCCATGAAGCCATTTCCCTTTTTCGTTCACCAGACAACTTCATATTCTTAAAGATGCGCTCACAAGAGCGTAGCCAAACTTGGACCTCAAATATCGATTATGACCCTTCAAATGGTTTACCTCGAAGGTTGATGAAGTCTTTGCATAAAGCGACAAAACTAACCTGAGGCGGTACTGGATTTACAGCCCCACTAGCAGTTTGACTTCGTCCATTATCAATCGAGGTAGTGCCCCTACCCCTGCCTCTCCTTCCAGAACTAATGTTGGCCACCTGGACTGGTAACTCAACAAATTTAGGTAAATATATAATTATATGAAAATACAAATACGCACTCTCAAAATAAATACTATTCCAGAGCCTAGGTATTATCTCAACCCATAGCTCTGATACCAACTGTTTGACTCGTCTTTCTAACTACAAAAAGATGTAGCATCAATAAGAAAAGAAAGAGATAGAAATAGACAAGATAGAAAGAAAGAATAACAACATCAGACTCTCACAGCGGAACGGAATAAAATATAAAACATCACATAACTATTACATAGTTTTACATACATCAGAGTTACACAACATAATACAACAGGACAATCATATATATATATATATATTTATATATCTGTCATTACATACATCCAAAATACAACATACATCAACTACACAGCGGAACTAGATAGATAGATATATACATCTGGACTCCTGCTCCAAGCTCCTCTCCGAACTCAACAATCCAAAACCTATCACTTGGCTACTCATAAAAATTTGAGTACCCAAGAGTTTATGGAAAACAAAAAATAAACTCCGGGTTAGACATGGGTCTGATGTGAGTAAACGGGTTAAAGTTGTTTAACTTTTAAAAAACCATTTGAAAATAAAGATATCACGTAAGACTTCCCATACATAAACACGGGTAATTTTTTACCTTACGCTAACCAAAACGTTCTATAGGAAATCAAGTGATATTACCATAGTGTCTAGGGTTTTAAAGTAAATAGAAAATAGCCGAAATTGTTACATTCATTAAATTCCAGCTACTAGCCACAAAAGTGGGTAATACAAATCAAAACCATAGGGTCTCGCAGGGCAAATGGGTTTCCATCAATGGCAGGGCTAGTGTGGTACCGCCCGTCACAGTACGGGGCCTAGATCACCGTATCGAGGATCACTGCGACCCCCTACAACACAAGGCCGGAACCATTCCTTACTGAACAGTTCCGAACAAGATAACCCCGTAGTTGTGGCCAACAACTGCCCACACAGCCGAAATAAAGGGACATCTGGACAGGGGTATATCTCGTCCTGCTTGGGTGCTACCCACCTAACCTTACTGCATCTCCCCTGTTTTAACCATTCCTAGCTGATGAGGCTTGAGGCTACGATTACCTCTATAGAACACATCTCTTAGAATTCTCATCATCTGCCTAACGATGTGCTGAAAGCATTCAATCCATACAAGTTCGTTTCCGGTTCGAACGAAACCGAAGGCATTATCTCGTTACACTATTTTTGGAATCACCCTCAGAGTTAACGACAATAACCCTTGCACTCTAAAACACCATCTCGGTCTTCACTTGAGATGCCACGACCTAACATTTAATTTGGATCGATGTGGTTTTTGGATAATCAAATTGACACCCGATCCCGGTCTCATCGAAATCAAAACGCGATTTTAAAGGCCAAGTTGTTTATTAGTTTGAACAATTTAATTCAATGCTTTGAATTCACATAGCATTTATCCCAGATAAATCATATTCAAATATCACAGATATATCAAGGCCTGTCACAGAGTATCATAGAATATCACCAAATGGATATCACAATCAATCAAACATGAATTATCAGTTCACATCAAAATCAGTTTAGTTAACTTAAACTTAATTAATTACTTAAGAACAAACCATTTTATCCTACTATATTAATCACTAACTAATCAACCCATTAAATTTATTAATTATTACTTAATTACCATTTTATTAATTAATTTACATTTTTGCTCACTTAATTAATTATTTCTTAATTATTAATTAATAACCTTAATTATTAATTAACAAAACTTGATTACCCTTTATTAATCACTAATTACTTAAGTAATCAACTATTAATTCTTAATTAAGTTCTTAATTAATTAACTACTAATCATACATTAATTAACTTTAAGTAGTTAATTAAAATTCTTAATTACAATTTAATTAATCACTTAATCATTAATTTACCAATATTTAATTACAATTATAAATTAATCATTTTTGATACCCTTTTCGAGCAATTCATTAATAATAATTCATCACAGTTATCATTTTAAAATTTTCTTTAATAACTTTGAAATCAAATTATTATTAACTTAAAAGCTTTAACGGTAATTAACTTTAACAATTATCTTTAAGTTAATTGCTTAGTTAAAGTATTAATTAAGATTTAAAACGTTTCTTAATTATTAACTTGAATCATTAAAACTTACAATAAATTAGTAACTTAAATTTGTCTAATACTAGCCAAATCATTAATGCATAAAATTTGTTTAAAATAATTAACTTCAACTTTAATTATGCTAAGAACTATAAATGTCAAACCGAGTAAAATCCCCAGTTTACTCGAGTTAAACACGAGTTCTCCCACCATTTTCCCAAGTTCCCTCTCATATGTTCTTCTTCTTCTACTCTTTTTTTAGCTTAAGTTTTAAATTGCTGTAACACGCAAGCTCACTCACGCACCCACGTCACTCGAAGAAACCTCTTATTTTTCTCGAGTAACAACTCAAGTTGCCCTCACGCCAAAATTCCCTGATACCATATCGACGCCGTGCACGTGCACGATACTTCGTCGTTGCTTCGGCGATGTTCGCCATCTCCGGCAAGTTGCAGAAACCCTCTACACTTGAAAACAAAACTTGATTCGAAGCCAAAAACTCGAAATCGAAATTTACCCTTCCGCTCGAAACTGTAAATCAAACACACCAAACAAAATGCCTCGTCACACTCACACCGGCCACTGGAATAGTCGCACCTCCGTCCACGCCTCCATCTATGTCTCCAGTACACCCCCTCCAAATCTGGCTACACTCGGTGCATAGACGAGCGTGCACGAGCCCAAAACCCAAACACTCATTTCACTGTCCTTAAACCCTATTCTTACTACGTTCTCCCATCTCTTGCAATAGAAAATTTTTCTAACAATTTTCCTAAAATCGTTGATCAACTAGCTAGCTTCAAACCAAAATTCAACATCTAAAATTCGTTCGATCGCTAGATATTGGTAAAGAGGCATTTTTGGTTCATCTCAGAATTGCACCTTGTACACTTATCTACAAATCATCATTTTTGTTTTAAAAATCCTATATTTGAACGTTTATTCAAGTTATACAATCAAATCAACAATTTAAAATATTTGAATTTAACATAAGATTTTCTTTTTACTGTAAAACTGAGTTACAGAGTCCATATGCCATTATCAAGCTTCAAACAAATTCTAGGCTGTGATTTAAGTTTAAACAACTTATTTTGTTTAAAATCTTAAGTTTAAAATGTTTTATATAAAGATGTATTAATTTTTTCTTCTACTATATTTTACTTTGTAACTAGTAATTTAGAAGAATAGACCATATATTAAAAAAAAATCAGAATAATAGAAACATACAGAACTGCTTATTTGAAATATACAGCAAAACTCAACTTTCATGACTCAATACCAAGATTTAAAATTTTAAAACAGTATGTTTACTCACAGAAAAGTGTTTGAACAGAAAGCACTTCTATTTTTTTTGGAAAGCTGAAGCTTGATCTCCCTGTAAATCCGTTCTACTTTGTTGTGGAATGAAGTTTAAGTTTGTAGATAATGATGTTTATTTTCTTTTCATGCTTGCTAAGTTTTTGAACGAACAAGAGTAAAAAGATGTATATATACAGTAGGTGTCTTTGGTACAAGTTTTATTTCTTTGATCAGATTAGATTTTTTTTGTATGGAGGCTGAAATGATTTTTGAAAAAAATTCGAAATGACCTAATGTTGTGCTAGCATTAAATACATATGTTTTCCTTATAAGCTACAGCTTTATCCAAGTTGATTCTTGTATGCAGATATTTTTTTTTGCTTTTTTTTATACATGTACATAGATGTTTTATATGTAAATAGTTTGTCTTCTTGCATTGCTTATACATGTATTACACAGGTTATATAGTTCTAAAATTATCTTATATGTTTACCGTAAAGTTAATATAGTTATTGTTAACACTTTGACTTAAGTATTTATTTTTGTCTCTTTTGCATTGCATATATAAATTCACAGCAACATACTTGTTTGATTTTTGTCTTTGCCTTTGTGCTTAATATAAAAATTGTTATAGTATATATTTATCTTATGTTACCATATAACCAAATAATTTATTATTAACATAAATTCTTAGTTTTATTTCTATTTATAGTTTAACTTTCAAACATTTAACTTATAACATATATTTGTACTTATATTTAATATTTATATTTAATATTGATAGGATTATTTTATTTTAAACATTATTATTTAGATTTCATTCATATATGTATTTTATCAAATGTTAATAATGTAGAACTTTTAATTTAATTGAATAAGACAGAGTTGAAAGATTTTATTTTAAATTTTCAAATCAAAGCTTCCTTCACAATATACATATATATATATATATATATATATATAAATAACTGGAAAATGTCCAAAGATCTTATTTATTTATAAAATGAAAAGCTTGTATTTTATTTAATTTGATTAAATTCTTATTATACTATGGCCAAAATCCCGGGTCGTTACACTTCTGTTTAACCTGAAGCTTCATATCTGAGATGATCAACTCAGAATAAAGATCAAGCAGGGTTCAACTGAAAAAAAATATATTTAGCTAGCTCAAGCAACCTAACAAAGTTCAGTTTAAATCAAAATAATGCGGCAAATATCAGGCTATCCTCTGTCCTTATTGATAAGGTGAGCAAACACCCTTATAAACCCTTAAAGTTTGGTATATATGATTTGCCTATGATGATCTTTGAAGTCTATTATGAATTATGATGTGCATATCTATGTACAGAGATATACTTCTCTATTATGTTACAGGCTCCAGTTCACCAAAGAAAATTCATATCTCTTTGAATAATGACATTTAGATCATGATGTCTGAATAAAATTAGTTTACAATAATGTAAAGTTAGTTTTAAAAATAATATTAGGTATAAGTATTAAATAATATTTTTGAAAACAATAATTTACACTAGATTAATATATACATCAGTAAAATCGAGCATGTTAATTTTAAAATCTGATTACACAATCACGTTCGTATTGTAAAATGTTGATTTTAGGAGGAATTTTCATGATTTTTAAGCAAGCAATGATCGAGAATTTTTAAGATGAACAGAAATCCTATTTTAGTCAAACTCGGGTGATCGGCAAGACGATTGGCCTCGTGATCGAATTCGAAGCATGCTTGTAGGTCAAGGATTATCAGAAAAACGGTCAGAGATTTTATTGATCGCCATGGTGATACAGTAAGGGAGAAATAAGGTTTAACGTCAGTTTTGGGTCGGCATTGTTTTTGAGCTCATGCGTAGTCGAGGTTGGATCGAAAGTCATCGGAGTAGGGGGAGTGGGTGTGTCATGGCGTGGTGAAGCACTGGGTGGTTGGAAGAGGTTCCAAATGGTCGAAATCGTCGAAACGTGGCGATTTGGCTGATCGTTTTGGGATCCAATTAGTTGTTGTGATGCTCGATTTCAATTTCGAGCTTAATTCTCAGTTTGGGTGATTGAGGTTGAAGAAGGAAGTCAATGTCGACTTGTTGGCGATGGTGGTGATGGTCGAAGCCTACGTACTTGGCTGTGCACAGCTATGGTTGTGTCTGGGTTGTTGTGATTTGGGGAAGAAGATGAGTTAATCGAGAATTTTTAAATTTGGCTCGAGAAAATGTTGCTTTGGCTCGGGATTTTGTTTGCATTGGCTCGAGTCGTTTTAGATTGAGTTGCCAGATTTTAAAATCTGAGAAGAAAACATGGTTCAAGGTTTTAAAATTTTATAACCAGGTTCTTTTTGAAAGAATGATTTAGTTTAATGTTTATTCAAATGTAATACGTTTTCAAAATAAATGTTTTGCAACTATTTTTTCAAAAAGGAATTTAATAATAATGACCATTTTGGTAAATAATAAAGATAAATGGGTTATCCTAATAATGTTTTGATTATTTATTTACTTAATGGTGATTTCTTCTCAAAAAGTCAATAACAAGGTTTAAATGGTAATTGCTTTTCAAAGGTTGATTAACAAATGGAAAGTAATTAAGGATAATTATTCACTTAAAAATAATTACTTAATATAAGTAATTACAGATGGATAATTAATAGTTTTAAAAATTGGTTAATCAAGTGTTTAAGAGTTAGTTAATTATGGATTAATTAATTTAATGCAATTAAGAAATTAAGGTTAATTAATTAATAATTTAAGTTTGATTTATCCAGTAATTAAAGAATAATGAATTAAAGGAAATTAAGGATTAATTACTTAATGATTAATTAATTAGAGGTTGATTGATTTATCAGTTAATTAAGGATAATTAATTTAAGAGTAATAAATGATTAGGGATTAATTATTTAATGATCAGAGGTTAATTCATTTAAGGTTAATTAATTAATAATTAATGGTTAATTAATAAATGATTAAAGTTAATTAATTAAAATTGGTTTGCAATTAATTAATATTAATTAACCAGGATTAGTAAATTATTCATAAGTAATTGATCTGATTTAAATTAATCAGATGATTAATTAACCTTATGAATGTTTGAATTGTATGCACTACCGTGGACTGTTTGATCTCTACTATGTGATGCTTTGTAATTTGAATTATTTTAATTCAGGCTGTGATGAATGTAATTTATTTATCTATGATAGATTTATTTATCCGTGAATCTGTGAATGGAAGATAAGCGTTATAGATTATACCGCTTATCGATATTGATATGATTGAATCTTTGATAATGAACGATGTTGCACTATTGGGTAAAACCCATGGGCTACACTATACATACACATAAATATGGATTGCATGATGAAATTGGTTAAGTGACAGATTTTTGAAATGATTTTAAAAGTTGAATTTTGAATCCAAATGGTTTTGGAAATAAATTGGGCGAAACGTGAAAAGCTTTTGAAAAAGGAACTAAAACATAAAAGTTATTTTGAATAACTTAATAAAGTTTTGAAATTCAAATAATTTGATTTGAATTTAAATTCAAGATTTGAAATTGAATTCTATGTTTGGAAATTTTGGTTTGAAAATGGTATTCAAGTTATAAATGTTTAACTCATGCAAATGTAATCGAATTTTTTCGAAACGAAAACTGTTTGTTTTCAAATAATAATAGCTTTCATATATATAAAGGATTTCAAGTTTGAAATAGAATTGAAATTGTTTCGAAAGCTATGAATAAATCTTTGTGAAAAATGGTTGAATTTTGTTTTGACATTGAAGTGGATTTTGAATGGCGTATCTTTTGTATAAAAGATTTGTTATGAGAATTGTTTTGAAATATATAAATGGATCTTTGAAAATGGTTTTGAAGCTATGAATTAAAATCTTTGATTTAAATATTGGACGATTTAATCCAATTTGAAATGGAAATTGCTTTAAAATCTGTGAATGAATCTTTGTGATAGATGGGTGAACTTTGTGAAATAAATCTTTTTTTAAAAAGATTTGAAATGTGAATATGTTTAAACCATTTGAAAGAAAAGTTTTGGATAATAAGTTCTGACTTAACCGAAATCCCAATATCCATATGTTTTAAAATATTGCGCTTATTATTCGATTTAGCCAGGAGAGGACCTTGTGTCATATAACCCATTTTGAATAAAGATACATCGTTATGGATAGCATTTGAAGACCGATGGTGAAGACTGGGTATCTTCGAGAACGAAAGGATAACCCGTCGATTGTCTCTGCACTGACTAGCGCCGGTATAGATCTCCATATGTGATGGGGAGTCTGATCGGGATTGTGAATACCTGGATTGTAAGGGCTTCTTTGGAAGTGCCTTCGGTTCTGTTCGAATCCTGAACAAACTTGTATGGATGTGTGTCTAATGTTACACATTGAGATGTAAAGCTGGTTTCTATCAAATACATTTCTGTTTGGTGGCGGAAATTTATTCTCTTAGCTTAACACCCTTCTCTGAGACGTACGAGCTCAGAGGTTATGTATTTGATGGTTACTAGTGATACATTCCCAATTTGGCAATGTGGCATACGAAGCGCTGCTGATCATTTGTTGATCAAAGCATGGCTTTGTGAAAAAAGCATAGCTTTATGGACAAGACTGCATCAGGACCTAACAACCGTGAAATGGTCGAAACAGGAAAGATGCGGCAAGGTTGTAGGGGTCGCGCCTCTAGGATATGTCCATTCCTTCTGGAAAAGGGTGGTATCATGGTATGGAGACCAGATACTTAACTCATGTGGACACTGTAAATTTATTACAGTGTGATGTTGCTTTGTGGTTGAGGATCCTCGAATAAAGGTTGCAAACGACCGGGGGTGGCATATCTTTAGGTATTACTCTCGGACAGGGAGGAAACCGGCCTTGTGTTGGCAGAGAGCCGGGTAGGTTCTCGGGGCGTCCATCCAGAACCCATATGGCAATGGGAAGTTCCTTGGCCTGACCATTTGTTAGAAAATCTAATCTCCAATATGCACCCTATACGGTTTTAGTTGTATAACCTGCCATTTACTTATGGTGGCGTCCCACTGTTTTAATGGTAGCTATAGTAGGCATACAAAAATGGTTGTATACTAGCCAAGATTAATATTATATTTTCGAATGGTTTACTGCACTATGCACTAATAATAATGTCAAATGGTTTTTGCGTAGTAAGCATTTTTTACTATCATAAGGAGAAATCTCCTCCAATTCTACGTTTGTATGGTGTGTGTGGCAGGAGGCCTTATGGTAGTTTCATTTTCCAAAAAACATTGTGGATTTCGATGTTTTAAATTCTTTTGTTGTTTGATAAAATGTTTTTGTTTGCTCACACCTGTCCCATGACTAACCCGACGTTTATTGTTCCCTTCCTAAACTCCGTGTGCCCAAAATTTTCCACACGGGAAGTCTATGATTTGTTTTTTCAGATAATCGAATAGTAGGTGTAGATTTGATAGCTTTTGAAGTCTTTAGTTTGGTAGCATTTGGAGATCTTCTTCAGCTTTTGGATCTTTGAAGCCTTTGATTTGGCGATCGCATTTGGATGGAGTTTGTTTCACTTTAGCATTCATGGATAGCCTTGTTTAGTACAACTTGATTGGAAGTTCGAGCTGTTTCTGGATTGGTGCTTTGGAGATGGAGTTGCAGATATTGGAGTTACTCTTGGAGTTCAAATTATTTCCGATGCTGGTGCATCTGTGTTTCCGCTGTGTTGCTATAGATCTCTGATATGTATTTGTGATCATTGTTTTTTGTATCATTTGAGTTATATGATTTATTATTCATTTCTGCCACTATGTTGTTATACTTAATGTGTTATAAGCTCTGGCGAACCAGATTCGATGTTTGGATCTACGGCATTTGAATACAGGTGACGTATTCAGTGCCGATTTTCGAAGGTCGAGTCAGGGTCGTTAGAATTGGTATCAGAGCTGAAGGTTGAAATTTAGCTCAGGAGTATAACACATTACGTAACTCATTAGAGATAGGGTGAAGTATACCCTAGAATGAGTATATCCCTAAGATATCCGTCCATGTGCCTCAGTAAATTCACTTACTATCCACTGATAGTGAGTATGAGTGCAAGAAGAGGACGAGGTAGGGGACAGGGAAATACCACTTCCAATGGTCAATACCTGTAACAACAAGGAAACAGTTCTTATCAATTTCTTTGATCATCATTGGATATCAATTCTTTGATTGTTTCCTGGCATCTTTAGGAAGAAGCTTTGATATATTTGCATGGGACATAAACTCCAAATGGGTAAGAATTGTTTGTTTGGATGAATCGGTTGCTTTGGTTGCTATGGTTGATAGGTATATTTTGGTTGTTTAAACTAAAAGTTTTGGGATTGTATCCATATATCTGTCTGTTCTTTGGGTCCCGACATATTCTACGAATGGTTAGTAATCTTTCGAACTGACCAATGCCTCTACATACTTCAAATATCTGGATGACCCGAGTATTTCGTGGAGTGTTAAATAGATTCGCTCTCGTATCTATTGTGGATATTCTGATTTAGCAAGCTAAATGCAGAATAGATATTTCAATTTGATCTAGTAGAATATTCTCCATCTGTTCTTTGTTGTCTCCTTGGCAAAATTTGGGGACGAAATTTTGTTAAGGGGGGAATCTGCAATGATCTCGAATTTAGAGTCAAATTGAATTGGTATTTGATTTAAATTTTAGAATTAAATTGTGAATTAATTGAGAATTTATTTGGATTTGGATTTTTCAATTTTAAATATCGTAGAAAATAAAATTGTATTTGGATTTTTCAAAATTAATTAAGATATATTTATTTATACAAATGGATTTTAATTTGGAATTTGATTTAAAATAATTCAAGGTTAAGTATCTTATAAATAATATTAAATTTATTAAACTTTATGTTTCAAGGAACTAATGTATATAATTTTTATGAGCAATGAATAATTTGATTTCAAACCATTTGTTTTAAAATTGTATAAGTGCAAAACAAAATGTGATTTTGAAATTAAATAAATATATTGGAAACAAAAATTTGATTTAATAAAATTAGATTTTGAAAAAAGCTTTATAAATTAAGAATTATATATGTATGATTATTCATTAATTGCTTTTAATTCACGTACTTTATAAATTGTATAAGTATAAGTAACTGGGAAATGTATGTAAAAATGTATATGTATCTTTTGAAATAAATATAGTAGTAAATATAAAAGAATAAAACATTAATTAATTATGAGATAAGGTTTTAAACATAAAAATACATACAAATGACATTTGTAGATTAATAGGAACATGAATAAAACATGCGTAAGCAATTGGTGCCATGCAAATTACAAATTGCATTATGATTTTCTTTTTGATTTATTTTCAAAACAAATAACAAAACAAAGTCTAGATTAGTTTTAAACTTCTCGGATCAAAGTAAAAAAAATCATCAAAACCAGAAAAAAATAATTCAACTAAACAATCTCACATCTGAAGCTAGCAAAGCAGTTCAAATTCTCAAACCTGGAAATAAAAATAAAGGCTACAGTTCAAATTCTTCAAGATCAATCAGTAATCAGTTAACTAAAGCAACTTAAAGATCAAAGAAACAAGTTAGAAATCAAAACTGGAAATGCAGATTTAATTCCAAACCTGGAAATCAAAGTAGAACCAGGAAAACAAGTCAAACAACAAGCTTCTGTTAAACCTGAAGCTTCGTATCTGAGATGATCAGCTCAGAGCAAAGATCAAGCAGGGTTCAACTAAAAAAAATCAATATTTAGCAAGCTCAGGCAACCCAACAAAGTTCAGTTTAAATCAAAAGCATGCAACAAATATTAGGCTATCCTCTATCTTCATTAATAAGGTGAGCAAACCACCCTTATAACCCTTAAAGTTTGGTAAATATGATTTTCCTATGATGATCTTTCAATTCTATTATGAATTTGATGGTGTGCATATGCATCTGTGTACAGGGATATACTTCTTTGTTATGTTACAGGCTCCAGTTCACCCAAGAAAATTCATATCTCTTTGAATAATGACATTTAGATCATGATCTCTGAATAAAAGTTGTTTCAATAATGTAAGGTTAGGTTTAAAAATAATATTAGGTATAGATATTAAGTAAATATTTTAGAAAATAATAATTTACAGTAGATCAATATATACATCGTTAAAATATAACATGTTAATTTTAAAATATGATTACACAATCACGTTAGTATTGTAAAATGATGATTTTAGGAGGAAATTTCTTGATTTTTAAGCAAGTAATGATCGAGAATTTCTAAGATGAATAGAAATCCTATTTTAGTCAAACTAAGGTGATCGGCGACACGATTGGCCTCGTGATCGAATTTGGAGCATGCTTGTAGGTCAAGGATTATCAGAAAAATGGTTAGAGATTTTATTGATCGCTATAGTGATGCGGCGAGGTAGAAATAGGGTTTAACGTCAGTTTTGGGTCGGCATGGTTTTTGAGCTCACGCGTGGTCGAGGGAGGATCGAAAGTCATCGGAGTAGGGAGAGTGGGTGCGTCATGGCACGGTGCAGCTCTAGGTGGTTGGAAGAGGTTCCAGGCGGTCGAGATCGTCGGCACGTGGCGATTTGGCTGATCGCTTTAGGTTCCAATTAGTTGCTTTGATGCTCGATTTCAATTTCAATCCTAATTCTTAGTTTGGGAGATCGAGATTGAAGAAGGAAGTCAATATCGACTTGTCGACGATGGTGGTGATGGTCGTAGCTGTCGCTTTGGCTGTGCATGTGCACGGCTATGGTTGTGTCTGGGTTGTTGTAATTTGGGGAAGAAGATGAGTTGATCGGGAATTTTTAAATTTTGGCTCGGGAGAATGTTGCTTTGGCTTGGGTTTTCTTTTGCATTGGCTCGAGTCATTTTAGATTAAGTTGCTAGACTATAAAATCTGAGAAGAAAACATGGTTCAAGGTTTTAAAATTTTATAACCAGGTTCTTTTTGAACAAATGATTTAGTTTAAAGTTTATTCAAATGAAATAAGTTTTCGAAATAAATGTTTTACAACTATTTGTTCAAAAAGGAATTTTATTATAATGATAATTTAGTAAATAATAAATATAAATGGGTTATCTCAATAATGTTTTGATTATTTATTTACTTAATGATGATTTCTTCCCGAAAAGTCATTTACAAGGTTTAAATGGTAATTGCTTTTTCAAAGGTTGATTAACAAATGGAAAGATTAAGGAAAATTAATCACTTAAAAATAATTACTTAATATAAGTAATTACTGATGGATAGTTAATGGTTTTAAAAATTGATTAATCAAGTGTTTAAGAGTTAGTTAATTATGGATAATTAATTTAATGCGATTAAGAAATTAAGGTTAATTAATTAATAATTTAAGTTTGATTTATCCAGTAATTAAAGAATAATGAAATAAAGGAAAATTAAGGATTAATTACTTAATGATTAATTAATTAGAGATTGATTTTTATAATTAATTAAGTGGTAACTAATTAAAGGTTAATTAATTTATGAATTAATTAAGGATAATTAATTTAAGAATAATAAATGATTAGGGATTAATTATTTAATGATTAGAGGTTAATTTATTTAAGGTTAATTAATTAATAATTAATGGTTAACTAATAAATGATTAAAGTGAATTAATTAAAATTGGTTTGTAATTAATTAATATTAATTAACCAGGATTAGTAAATTATTCATAAGTAATTGATCTGATTTAAATTAATCAGATGATTAATTAACCTAACTTATGAATGTTTGAATTGTATGAACTGATGTGAATTGTTTCATCTCTATTGTGTGATGCTTTGTAATTTGAATTATTTTAATTCAAGCTGTGATGAATGTAATTTATTTATCTGTGAATCTATGAATGGAAGATAAGCGTTATAGATTATACTGCTTATCGATATTGTTATGATTGAATCTGTGATAATGAATGATGTTGCACTATTGGGTAAAACCCCTAGACTACACTATACACACACAAATATGGATTGCACGAGAAAATTGGTTAAGTCACAGATTTTTGAAATGATATTAAAAGTTGAATTTTTGAATCCAAATGGATTTGGAAATAGAATTTGGTGAAACGTGAAAAGCTTTTGAAAAAGGAGTTAAAAGATAAAAGTTATTTTGAATTACTTAATAAAGTTTTGAAATTCAAATAATTTAATTTGAATTTAAATTCAAGATTTGAAATTGAATTCTATGTTTGGAAATTATGGTTTAAAAAGGGTATTCAAGTTATAAATGTTTAACACGTGCAAACATAATCGAATTTTTTCGAAACAAAAACTATATGTTTTCAAATAATAATAACTTTCATATAAACGAAGGATTTCCTATTTGTATTGAAAGATTTTAAGTTTGAAATAGAATTGAAATTTTTTTCGAAAGCTATGAATAAATCTTTGTGAAAAATGGTTGAACTTTGTTTTGAAATTGAAGTGGATTTTGAATGGGGTATATTTTGTATAAAAGATTTGAAATGGGAATCGTTTTGAAAGATATAAATGAATCTTTGGAAATGGTTTCGAAGCTATGAATTAAATCTTTTATTTAAAGAATGGATGAGTTAATCCAATTTGAAATGTAAATTTCTTTGAAATCTGTGAATGGATCTTTATGATAGATGGGTGAACTTTGTGAAATAAATCTTATTGTTTAAAAAGATTGGAAATGGTAATTTGTTTAAACCATTTGAAAGAAAAGTTTTGGATAATAAGTTGTGACTTAACCGAAATCCCAATATCCATATGTTTTAAAATATTACGCTTAATATTCGGTTTAGCCGGGAGAGGACCTTGTGTCATATAACCCATTCCGAATAATGATACATCGTTATGGATAGCATTTGAAGACCGGTGGTGAAGGCCGGGTATTTTCGAGAACGAAAGGATAACCCGTCAATTGTCTTTGCATTGAGTCACGTCGGTATAGAGATTCCATATGTGTTGGGGAGTCCGATTGGGATTGTGAATACCCGGACTGCAAGGGCTTCTTTGGAAGTGCCTTCAATTCTGTTCGAACCCGGAACATACTTGTATGGATGTGTGTCTAACGTTACACTTTGAGATGTAAAGCTGGTTTCTATCAAATACATTTCTGTTTGGTGGCGGAGATTTATTCTCTTAGCTTACACCCTTCTCTAAGACATACAATCTCAGAGGTTATGTAGTTGATGGTTACTAGTGACACATTCCCAATTTGGTAATATGGCGTACGAAGTGCTGCTGATCATTTGTTGATCAAAGCATGGCTTTGTGAAAAAATCGTAGCTTTGTGGACGAGATTGCATCAGGAACTCACAACCCGAAAATGGTCGAAACAGGAAAGATGCGGCAAGGTAGCAGGGGTCACACCCCTAGGGTATGCCCATTCCTTCTGCAAAAGGGTGGTATCATGGTATAGAGCCCAGATCTTAACTCATGTGGACACTGTAAATTTATTACCGTGTGATGTTGCTTTGTGGTTGAGGATCCTCGGATAAAGGTCGCAAACGACCGGTGGTGGCATATCTTTAGGTATTACTCCCGGGCATGGAGGAAACCGACCTTGTGTTGGCAGAGTGCCGGGTAGGTTCTCGAGGCATCCCTCCAGAGGCGTACCCATGTAGCAATGGGAAGTTGGAAAATCCAATCTCCAATACGCACCCTGTACATTTTTAGTTGTATAACCTGCCATTTACTTATGGTGGCGCCCCACTGTTTAGATTGTAGCTATAGTAGGCATACAATAATGGTTGTATGCTGGCTAAGATTAATATTATACTTTCGAAAGGTTTTCTTCACTATGCACTAATAATAATATCAAATGTTTTTGCGTAGTAAGCATTTTTTACTATCATAAGGAGAAATCTCCTCCAATTCTGCGTTTGCATGGTGTGTGTGGCGGGAGGCCTTATGGTAGTTTCATTTTCCAAAATGCATTGCGGATTTCAATGTTGTAAATTGTTTTGTTGTTTGTTTTAAAGATAAACTATTTTTATTTGCTTACACCAGTCCCATGACTGACCTGGAGTTTATTGTTCCCTTCCTAAACTCTTGGTGCCCAAAATTGTCCACACGGGCAGTCTAGAGTTTGGGTTTTCAATAATCGAATAATAGTTGTAGATTCGATAGCTTTCGAAGTCTTTAGTTTGGTAGCATTTGGAGATCTTCTTCATCTTTTGGATCTTTGAAGCCTTTGATTTGGCATCGCATTTGGATGGAGTTTGTTTCACTTCAGCATTCATGGACGGCCTTGTTTAGTACAACTTGATTGGAAGTTCGAGATATTTATAAATTGGTTCTTTGGAGATGGAGTTGCAGATATTGGAGTTCCTTTTGGAGTTCAAGTTATTTCCGATGCTGGTGCATCTATGTTTCCACTGTGTTGCTGTAGATCTCTGATATGTATTTGTGATCACTGTTGTATATCATTGGATATTGTATCATTGGAGTTATATGATATATTATTCATTTCTTCCGTTGTGTTATTGTACTTAATGTGTTCTAAGCTTCAACGAACTAGATTCGATGTTTGGATCCGCGGCATTTGAATACGGGTGACGTATTCAGTGCCGATTTTTGAAGGTCGAGTCAGGGTCGTTAGAATTACCCACAATCCTTCATTTCCTTTTCCAGTTCTTAGCAACCCATCGACGAAATCCAATGATATCATTTTCCATTTCCATTTTGGGACTTTCAGAGGCTGTCCTGTGGTCTTCTGTTGATCACCCTTCACTTGTTGACAGATCGCACATCCATTCACGAAAGTAGCAACATCCTTCTTCATGTTCGTCCATCAAAAAACTCTCTTCATACCTTATATATCTTTGAGATCCCCGGATGGATACTCAGCCTGGAGCGATGACTTTCTGACAAAACCTCTTGCCTCAGATCCTTGATATTTGGGACACAAATCCTCCCATTGATCCTCAAAGTTTCCTGGTCATCAATCTCAAAACTAGTCCATTGCCCATTCTTGACTTTCCTAATGATTGCTCTCAAACTTCTATCCGGTCCTTACTTACTCGTAATCCTTTCAAGTAGAGATGGAACAACATCCATAATAGCCAAAATGACATTCCTACTCAGAGCATCCGCCACTACATTCGCTTTCCCTGGAGTATAAAGAATATCCAGATCATACATAGGGTAATTATTCTCCCGTGGCTTCAACTTCCTGCTAGTGTACATAATCTCTTTCCCATTCTGCATCAACACTGCACCCAGTCCTACTACATAAGCATCGATGTAGGCTTCGAACTTACTCTTAATATCAGGAATAGCTAGAATAGGTGCACTGGTCAGCCTCGCCTTCAAATACAGAAGTGCCTCCTCACACTAGGGGGTCCATTTAAACTTTGCTCCTTTCCTAGTCAATTTAGTTAAGTGCGAAGAAATCTTAGAGTAGTCCTTGATAAATTACCTATAGTACCCTGCCAAACCAAGAAAACTATGCACTTCCGCAGGAGTCTGCGGTTACTTCCACTCTTGAATAGATGCTACCTTTGTCGGATCTATAGAAATACCTTCACAGTATATAATATACCCCAAAAAATCTCACTTCCGACTTCTAGAAATCACACTTCGAATACTTAGCCTTCAGGACATGCCTCCTCGAAGTCTCCAAGACTATCTCCAAATGACACTTATGCTCCTCTTCAGACTTAGAGTAGATGAGAATGTTGTCGATGAACACGAGCACGAACTTGTTCTGCACATCCGGGAAAACTCGGTTCATCAGATCCATAGAATAGGCTGGAGCATTGGTTAGCCCAAAAGACATAACCACCCACTCATAAAAACAATTGGGTCCTCTGAACGCAGCCAAGAGTAAACTATCTTCAGCTACGCTAGCTGGTGAAAAATTGAAGCCAGATCCAACTGAGAGAAAACAGAAGCTCCATGGAGTTGATCAAAAAGATCGTCTATACGGGGAAAGGGATACGTATTCCTAATAGTCACCTTATTCAACTCCCGATAATCTACACAGAATCTTAATGACCCATCTGACTTAGTTAAAAAGACTACATCAGAACCCCAACAAGAATAACTAGGCCACATCAAACCTCTCTCTAAGAAATCTTAGGTTTGCTTCACCAATTCTTCTCTCTCTCTCTCGGCGCTGTCCTTCTACTGGGTTGAACAACAGATATTGCTCCCGGAACTAAGTCGATCCGAAAATCTATCTCCCGATATGGGCGCAAACCTTTGACTTTTTCGAAGACATCAGGAAAATCTCTCACCACCTCGACGGATCCTACGTCTTCTAGAGATGCCTCAGTTCCATGCAAAGACTACTCAAGTGAGCTCCAGAATTATCGCAAGTCGCTTTTGCAATCCTTCCCAACTCGATTTCCAAATTCACAATTCTCTCTTCACAAATCAAAACAGTCTTATGCTTGTCCAACCAATCCATTCCCAAAATAAGGTCAAACCCTTTGAAATCCAATACAAATGGGTCGCAAGAGAAACTATGGGACATATAAGAAATTCTTATGCCTCTACAGATCTTATTTAACTTGGTCGCTCCCCTATAGGATTAGATATAAAAGTAGGGAGGTCCATAATACTAGGGATAAGATGAAACATTTCTACCATATCCAAAGAAATAAAACTTAGAGAAGCACCAGAATCAAACAAAACTCTACAAAAATGCCATGTAAAAGAAAAGTACCTTCTAGAACGCCTTTGCCTTTCCTATCCAAAGAAGTCAATGGTCCTTTCTGAATAGAAAACACCTTAGTTCGCTAAGCTCTCTGAAGAAGCGGGCAAGCCTTCACCATGTGCTCTATCTATTGACAGTTGAAACACAAAGACTTCTGAACCATTGCGGAACCGAGTCCACTCCGACGCTGCTGCCGATGAGCGCTACCTCTGGGACACCGTTTAACCAAATGACCCTCTTGCTGACACACATAACACTTCCGAGCTCCATTCTTGCCTTCGTGTTTCCCTTTGCCTTGCTTCTTTCAATTTGGGTTGAATTTCCTTTTGTTCGGATTGGAAGAAGTTCCACTCGGTGCTGCTACAGATGCCAGGGGTTTCCTGTTCATAAGCTCCTCATCCTTCAATGCCATGTCAATCAATTCCACGAATGATCCCTTAAGATGTGTCGTCATCTTCTCATGGAACTCGGGCCTCATTCCCAGCACAAACATCTCATTCTTCATGAGAGGCGTGTCAATCAGACCAGGTCTGTAGCGAGATAATTCATTGAACTTAGTCTCATATTCGGATACAAACATACTTCCTTGCTTCAGTTCCAGAAAATCTCTATACAGACGAGTCTTCCCAGCTGTAGGCATAAAATGTTCCTCAAAAAGTTCCTTAAACTTGCTCCGAGAAATATCATCCTATGTAATACTTATGGTAACTACATCACACCTTGCAACTGCTCCTTCTTGAAGTTGCCACGATGCCAACGCTCTCTTTTGCTCGTCTGACAGATCCAAACACTTAAAAATCCACTCACACGAGCATAACCAAGAATGAACTTCAATGATGGACTCCATTCCTTTAAAAGGTTTTCCTCCCAGATTGGTGAAATCCTTACACAAAGCTGCAAAGCTTACTCAAGGGGGCGTTGGATTTATAGCCTCGCCAGCATTCGGACCTCTTTCATTAGTGATCATCATGCTGCCCATAACTCTGCCTCTCTTTCCTCTAGAACTCATGTTGGCAACCAGGACAGGTAACCCAACAATTAGATAGGTACATAGATACATAAAAATTACAAATACACTCTCTCAAGATAGATATTACTTACAAGCCTAGGTATTAACCTAGCACTCTGATACCAACTTTGACGACCCGCCATTCATTCCAAAGAAGGACGTATCATCACTAAGAAAGAAATAGGTAGAAAGAGAATAGATAGAAAGAAAGAAACAATAATGTTAGAATCTCACAGCGGAAACAGAAAAATATATTATATCACATAGATATTACATAGTCATTACACAACAGAGCCAACACAGTTACAACATCATAGTAGACAGTCGTCAAGACCTGTCTATCCATTACATTCCAAAATACAAACAGACAAATGATACAAACACAGCGGAAATATATATATATATATATATATATATATATATATATATGCAAAGTTTCCTGCTCCAAGTCTTCCCAAAATTCGTCAAGCCAACCCGATCACTTGGCTACTCATAAAAATTTGAGTACTCAAGAGTTTAAGATAAAGAAATAAACTCCGGGTCAGACATGGGTCTGGTGTGAGTAAACGGTTAAGTTGTTTAACTTGAAAAAACCTTTGAATTAAAAGGTATCTCGTAAGACTCTCCGCAAATAAACACGGATAAGTTTTTCCCTTACGATAACTAAAACATTTGATAGGAAATCTGGTTATATTATACTAGTGTCTAAGGTTTTCAACTAAATATTCATATAGTCGAAATTGTTACATTATTAAATTCCAACATACATAGGTATACAATCAAGTCCAAGATCACTTATTGGAGATTGGATTCCATACAATGGTAGGGCTACTGGGGTACTGCACGTCACAGTACGTGGTCTAGATCACTGTACTGAGGATCCACCCTGATCCCCTACAACACAAGACCAGAGCTACCCCTTACTGGATAGTCCGAATAAGACAACCCCTCGGTTATGGCCAACAACCACACACATAGCCGAAAAAGGGACCTCTAGACTGGAGAAAATCTTATCCTACTTGGGTGCTACCCACTTAGCCTTACGTGCACCACGCCTGGTTTAGCCATTCCCGGTTGATGCGGCTTAAGGCTACGATTACCTTTTTAGACACATATCTTAGAATGCTCGTCGTCCTACATTGATGATGGTCTGATAGCATTCATCCATACAAGTCCGTTCCGGTTTCGAACGAAACCGAAGGCACTATCTCCATTACACTCGTTTTGGAATCACCCTCGAGGTTAACGAAAAATAGCCCTCGCACTCTGAATCTTCATCTCGATCTTCATTTGAGATTTCACGACCTATTGTTTAACTTGGATCGATGTGATTTTCGAATAACAAATTTGATATCCGATCCCTGTCTCATCGAAATCCAAATGTTTCTTTCAAAGCCAAGTTGTTTAAATAAAACAATTTAATTTAATTCAGAACAGTGTATCCATACAGCAATTCAGCATATATAAATAACTCACATTTATCGCAGCTATAACCGAAGTATTGCACATCACAGAACATAATAGATTAACATACTATAAATATTAATCAATCCAAACATTCTATCCAATCAATCATTCACGAGCAAGATTAATTAATCACATAATTATAAATAATTTAATTTTAAACCAATAAATTAATCACTTATGAATTAATTAGAAAACCTGCTTAATTAATCATTAATTAATTATAAACCATTTTAATTAATTATCGAATTAATTAATCATTCTTTAACTACATTAATCAATTAATTATTCTTCAATTACCAATTAATTATCCTTCAATTATTAATTAATTAACCTTAATTATTAATTAATTAACCTTAATTATTTATCAATAAATCTTAATTATTTACATTAATTAATAAATCTTTAATTACCAAAGATTTTAATTAATTAAAAGATAACCTATTTATAATTATCTAATTATTATTTAAATCTTAGTTAATAAATCTTAAAAATGAATTCATCATTAACCGGAAGTTTAATTAATAATTAAAACATTTACCCTTCCTTAAATTAACTACTTAATTATAACATTAAATTTATTTAAATAAACTTTAAGAATTAATTATAAATAAAAGACATTTAATTATCTTAAACTTAATTAATTTAAAATAATTCATTTTGTAACTTTAACTAATTTCAAACTTAATTAAAACATTAATTATTTAAAGAATTAGTTAAGAAAATGTTTAACTTGATTCATTTAAAATTTTGAACTGCTAATACAAATTACCCGAGCTAAACTCAGTAGCAACCCGAGCCAAGACCCGAGAAAATCATCCCTCTTCTTTTTTTCTAAAACTTGTTATGCTTAAACTTCAAAATTGTTATACATGCTAAACTCTCACTCATCTACCCGATACCATACTCGAACCACAACACTGCTACCTCGAGATCCTACCCAAGACACAGCCTTCTTTCCAAACTACAGCAGCCCAAAACAAACCTACGACAGGCGCGAACATGCATGCCTAAATGCCGCCACTCTGTTTATCGCCACCACCTCCAACACATCGCCAATAACCTCGCCTAGGATTCCGACCAACCAGAACCCCGAAACACCAAAACGAAATCGAGCGGCCGGGGTACAACTGGAACAAAACCGATCGACCAAGAACCACCTCAACCCGACGCCTCCGACCACCAAAGCCTTTGAAACTCCATCCATAGCTTTGTCGACCAACCACGCACCTATTCCCCCACCTCAGATCAACTCCGGTACCTTGATGACGATGCAATAGCTTCTGGAACAACGTCAACCAAAACGTGGGCTTAAACCCTATTTCGACGTCGTGCTGCCGCCACGCTGATCTATATATCCAGCGACTATTTTTTCCAAGATCGTCGATCCCCCGCTACCTCTAATAGTGATCTCGACCACCCACTCCTCGCCGATCGCCAGAAAAAGCCCAAAATTCCGTTCTCGTTCAACTCGCAAGTTCTCTCTAATTACATACCTAAAAATCATGATTTTTCTTTTAATTATAATAGTTTTCAAAAACAAATCAGATTATATACATGAAATAATAAATTGTTGAATTCAAATTTTGACATACTTTGGGTTTTTACTGTATATTTTGATTTTCTAAAATCTTTAAACTATTTATACTTAGAAATATTTTTAAAATTAAGATCTTACTAATTTAAACACTTTTTATTTGAACAACAAAGTCTAAAAAGAATTAGGGGATGAGATTTTGATTTTTGAATGGGTTTTGAAACTTGTAAAGCAAGAACATAGCAAACTTTCTTGTTCATAAACATACACATCAATATCACATACATGTATATATGAAATCACATCTACACAACTATGCAAAGCATATTTCATACCATACATTCAAGAATTATCACATGCATCATGTTATCAATAACTTTAGCTTTTTTTAAAAAAATTACTCACTGTTGATGTTTGTACAAAGGGGCTTTAAAGTTGAAAAACAGGGAAATGCTTTGATCTGGAAAATGGGTGTGACTTTTGATCTGAAACTTAGTTGTTTTGAGATGATCTTTTCTTTGAACTAGTTGAATCTATTATAGGTTTGAGATAGTTGTTTTGTGAAGATTTTTGTTTGATTTTAATTTCTGGTTTTAAGCTTTTATAGGTTTTGATTTCTTTAGTTTGAACAAAAGAAAATGAGAAGAGAAGGTATAGTTTTATATAGCCTTGTTTTATGATTTTTTTAAAAATAAAAATAAAACAAAAAATTGACACTTGTTTAAATTGCATGCGATTAATCTTACACTTGTTAATTTGCATGTGTTAATTATTTTTAATATGTTTTTATACAACTTTATATTTTATTTTCTATTTAGTTTAATATTAATATGAGTTTTTATGTTTTTATATTTAAACTTTGCCTTTGTTTATATTTATAAAATCTTTAAGAAAATGATTTAAAACTAATTATACTAATAAATAATCATATATAGAATAGTTTTCTTAAATATAGAGTTTTAAATCCATTTTATTTTTAAGATATTTATATTTTGAATTTAAAATTCAAATTCAAATTCTACTTAAAACCTACATATATATATAAACAATCACAAATTTTATTTGTTTGGAAAAGAATAATTTTGCATATTTTAAATAATTTATAAAAGAAGATTATCATATATGCATTTGCCTAAAAATTTTGGGATATCACAAACACCATGGCATTACTTCACATAGGTTGTCAGATGAAAGTTGCGCTTGGCAAGGACCCGGAGAGGTTACGGATTTGGATATTGGCTATGAACAGCTACGGATTCGAGCATGGACCCGGAGCGGTCCCGGATGCGGATATCGACCTGGAGAGGTCATGAATGTGGTTATTGGTTATTAGATATGGATGGAATCGAACTCGGTTGTCTGGTTCGGATGGATGTGGAGTTGGAAAAGAATTTGGTCACTGGATAGGAATTGGATACGACTCAGTTCAATCGTAGATTTGGATAAGAATACGACAATGGCACTTGGATAAAATCGATTGGATTATGAATCAAAAGGTATGGCCGTGGATAACATATGGACTTTGGACATTGGATTTGAATTTATTCAAAACACACCTTCCAATAGCAAGGCATATTTTGGGGGGAAAATGTTAACCCGCCTTTTAGCAAGGCCGTAGGCAGGCGGGTTTAACTAATTTGATTTACTCGGTTATCGAAGCTAGGATACGGCGGATATGGTTCGACATGTATCTTTCGGCCTCAATGGCTCGGTGTGTGTCAATCGTGCACGTGTGGATCAGTCTAAGTGGATGGTTCAGTCATGGTGGTTAAGCCTAGGTGGCTCGGCATGTTGGCTCGGTGGGTATGGCTCGGCCTAAACGGTTCGGCGAGGAGTGGTTCGGTCAAAGAGAGTTGGCATAGGACGATCGGCCTGAGTGGACCAGCTAGAGGGGTTTGGCATTAAAGTGGTTCGGTCAAGGAGGTTTGGCATAGGTCAGTCGGCGTAGAGTGGTTCGGCATTAAAGTGGTTCAGTCAAGGAAGGTTGGCGTAGGTCAGTCGGCCTGAGTGGATCCGCGTGGAGTGGTTCGGTATTAAAGTGGTTCGGTCAAGGTGGGTTGGCATAGGTCGGTCGGCCTGAGTGGGTCGGCAAGGAGTGGTTTGGAATTGAAGTGTTTTGGGTCGGTCGGTAGGTCGATCGGCTGTATGGACCGGTCATTTTGGCTTGATCGGCAAGCAAGGCATGTTGAAGTCTGGAGTGGATCGGCACGATGGAGTAGGTCAGCATGAAGGAGTGGAATGGCATAAGACATTGCTCGGCAACCTCGTGTCCAAGTAGTTGTTGCTTCGGGCCGACTTTGGGGGATTTGGCTCGATATATTTGGGATATGGCTCGGTCATTAGTGGGTTGGCAAGTGCCGCTCGACAAAGGTTGGAAATTCGTACATGGCTCGGTCATTGGTGGTGTGGGTCGGTCAGCATGTTAAAGTCGGGTTGGGCTATGGCCTTGATGGGCTCGGACTACTCAGGAAGGCCATTAACTCGGGATTTGCCTATAAATACAACAGGCGGGGTTTCAGAAGGGAGATCTACTTCTGGGCTCTCTTGCTTTCTATTTTCTAAGGCTAAATCTACTCTACCGTTTTGTAACAATAAGCGATTATTACAGCAATAAAAAGGAAACTTCTAGGGTGGACAAAAGCCGGAATCATCCGAACCACTATAAAACCTCTTATTCTTTACTGCTTTCATTTTAACTTGTGTTGTTCTTCATATTAATATCCTCTAAGTATATTCTATCTATGATCTGTGATTGGTGTTTGGTGCTTTCATCTGGATTTGGGTGTTTGCGACCAATTTGGGCACTAACATAATTTCTTAAATACTAATTAATTTATAATAATTATAAATTAATTAAACAGTGTGGTTCATTTGGAGCATTCATCATCTTGGTTATATGACCTAAATGTATAATATCAGTCTGCGATTAATATTAAACATTTCGAATATTAACGTTCACATGTCACCTAAGCTAGTGGTTGGCATCTTGGTTGAATTTATCGCTTACAAATCTTATATAAAACCTAATTTTATTTATAATAAGCAATACCTAGTTGTAAATATCATTTACACTAATTCTCTTTGTAATACAATATCACTTTGGACTTATGGAATTTGGCAATGGTAAAATATTCCATTATCTTCCATATTCAACGTTATTGTACAAAAACAAAGTCCTTGGTTCAATAATAACAATTATTGCTAATCGAACTACTTTGTTCATAGACTTTGACTTTGGATTGACTTTAGTTGACCGTGATAGTTACCCCGTATAACTGAGAAAACGAATCCTCTCCAGAATAATGTTTCACTTCTAATACTTCTACTCGACCCAACTGTAGTTTGATGGATGCTATGCCATGATTTAACAATAATTAATGCGGTGCTTTCATACAACAAATCAATAGTATTCATAAGTTTGGAGAATTATGTGAATTAATCACTTCGATATTTTCTATTTGACCATAATTATATTAACCAACCGAAAATAAATAAGTGAGTCATTCCATAGTTATAAAATAACAATTGATATGTTACCCTTTGGTTCCCCCAGCAGCCATGAGTAATACGTTTCCTATCATTTGGAGATTGTTACGTAGTCTATTCTTAATGAATGAATCGATGCCTAGTCTCGATACATCATAACGAGGAATATTTAAAATGATGTGCTTATTACACTGTGATATATGACTCCTGGTTACGAATATTTACAACTAGTATGAAAAACACATCATTTATGGACTTTTTGATATATATATATATATATATATATATATATATATATATATATATATGCACTCAAATTAACTATATAATTATTTGTAACATTTTATAACAAGTATATAACAGAAAGGAAATGCCTTTTATTTCGAATAAGATTGGTAATTGATTTAGATTCATGTAACAAATTAAATAATTGCCCCTAAGGCATAACCATAACTCTATTAGACCCGACTAAGGGGTCATAACTAAAGTTGCCCATGTTGTAATTAGAGGGAAACTTATTCCCCTCATGGATCCATAAACCCTAACAATGCTTATTTTGTCTGGGAGCACGTAAGTTGCCTCCTAGCCCCACTGGCTTAGGAGTGCAATCTAAGAAGAGGAAGAAGATCGAGGGCAGTCCATTTTTGGAAGTGTAGGAAGCCAGGCCTTACATGAAAATCCATAATACTTATGGCATTGAGAAATTGCTTGCAAAGTGGACATCCGAGCCAATGGGAGAGGTTTGTTTTGAATCTTCACCACACCAAGGCAACTGTTGATATAGACCGAATGCTTTTGGCCAATCAGTTAATGGTGATGGAGGCTCTCATTTATCCCTACTACCCTAGTCCTGCTTGAATAGACAGTCCTTGGAGGAGATCATTAACTTCTAGATCCAGAACTCTTTGCCGATAAGTTTTATTTGATTCTTCCCCAGTGGTCTCTAAACTTTTCTAACGCTCGCTTTTTCTTCAGGCCGGCTATAGCGGTATGTGCATCTAAGAAGAAATGGAGAAGTTTCGTGATGATCTGGAGATTGGAAAAAACTAGTAGGTTTTGGAGGCGAGGGCCACTAGCGATAAGGACTAGTTGAGATTGCCAATAAGACGGCTCAGGAGGTGGTTGTTGCCTAGGAGAAGGCCGAGAAAGCGGAGAAGTCAGAGTTAGACCTCCAAGGGAGGATTGAGAAGGCCGAGAAGGCAGAGGCGGACCTAAGGGAGAGGTTCACAAAGTTAAAGGAGTCTGATGTACTATGGGACGAATTGTCAAAGCATGCGGTCAAGTGCCAGGAAAATGAGGACATTGCCAAACTGGGTAAGAGGAGAGGTACATTTGACAAAATTGACCAAAGAACATGGTGAGGACCTTTCGGTGACAACCCGTACCTCACAACACATTAATTGAAAACCTAAGGTGACTTTTGGACTTGCATCTATGATAAGAATTATGGGATGTCACATTTTTAAAGATCATAGAGGCTAAGAATATAGGGACAAAATCTAATGCGCTTTATACTTTTTGATCTCACCAACGAAGATAGAAAAATAGAAGTACTAAAACTAAAAAATTTAGAAAAAATAATCTCTAAAATACTTAATTCTTGTAAACTATTTCCAAAGTTCAATATGAATTTGTTAGACATTTAATACAATATGAGAAACAATGAAGAATTATGACGACCCGGAATTTTAGATATTTGAAATTGGATATTTAATTAATTTTAAATATTTAAAAGTTAGTTTTTAACATGAATTTCAAAAATTGCTATTTATTGGATAATTTAAATATTGAATTTAATAATTGAAAGTTGGAAAAAATTGTTGAATCTAGAGTTCCAGCCCTGCTAAAAATATTCAAAGATTTATAAAATTTATACTGGGAATATTGAAGATAATAGAACTTTTATAGTTGAATTTGAAGATGATTTGTTCAGCTTTGAATTTTTTTTTTTTAAATTTGATATTTAAAAATAGCCTTTCGAGGCACAGTCTTGGAATTCGACGAAACTAGCTCCATTAAATCCGTAATAGTGTATTGTTATCGGATTTCAATTTTGGGAGTGTTTGGAGTTGTCATGTAATCTTACGGTATATAAACCCACAAAAGTTTAAATTGAAAATTCGACACAATAATCGGGTCGAAAAGGCTGTCTTCTCCATACGATCGAGTTAGGACTCAAAACCTTTTCCATCGTGTTTGGAATAGGGGTCTAACATTTTAAATGCCTGGCAGCACACCTCGATTGGAGATTGAGATTATGATGCGATTAATGAGACGCTTTAAATTTAAATTTAAATATAAACAAGTATATATATTCTCTTTCCACATCGGACTTTCTACCACTTATTGCAATGTAACTATAGCATTTATGACACGCAGAGAAAATTTAAACACTTGTCCTTCATATTAAACATGTGTCTTCTTCCCTTAATTATCTTAGCCATGTTTTTTATAAAAAATTATACTCGAATATAAAAAAGAGAAAAGCGGAGCCTTTTAAACTGTGTATCTCTCCTTCAAAAATAAAATTAATGGCCGATCTTTCAAATCAATCGAAGCCGAGTTCAATTCAACAAGAGGCGATCTAGAGGTGTATCTCGATGCTCTTGTGTCATTAACTCTTATCTTACGAAGCAACAAGAAAGAAGGAATCAATCTATTTTTGGGGTAATCCAATATCATATGGATAATTTAAACGGATGAGATATTCTGCATCTACTAATTTGGAACTTAATTTGAAAGCCATATTTCGACCCGGGCTTTTTTGGGGAATTGGAATGTAATAATATCGATTCATACAGAAGAAAATGTTCTCTATTGATTAAAACCAAACGCTGTACCTATGGGATATATCCATATATGTTCTGATCGCCAGTTCATACTATACTAGATCTGATTGCATTCGATTGGAATTCAGATAAAAAATTGACTTTTCTCGATGCCAAAGTAACTTTCATCAACTAAAGCTAGGCACGCTAATTGAACGCGATGTAAGGGCGATGTTATATTCTTGAGCTGGGCGTTGTGCGCATCGCGATGATGGCTTGCCTGGAGCGCGAAATCGAGGCTATTTTTGATTCGATGTTAAGTCGTTGGGTAGGGACGTTGCGTCATCGTGATGGTTCGGGAGGAGGGTTAGGGCTTTATAGATTACTAAGATGGGCCATGGTGACGGTGGAGGTAGGTCGGAAAGGGTGGTAGCGCAGTTGGCTTGCGCTTAGGTCTCATAGCTTCTGAGTAATCCTGAGGCATTTAATTTATGCATTTCAAGTTAAAGATTTATAATATCCATATTAATATGTGCTGAAACAGAAAATAAAATTTTAGTAAAATATGAAAACATTTTTGTTTCTAATTTATATATTTTTTAGAAAGGAATACAGTGTATATATTTACATATAGATAAAGCAGAAAATTGTATATATATGTATGTATGTATGTATACGACTTTGAAAAACAGAAGAATTTATATCAAGGTTAGATTTTTATCTATATAAGATTATTTTTAGAAGTATATATGAAGTTTCACAAAAATGAAATAAATACACACTCTAAATCTACTAGTTATTTTATATGATGTATTATGGTGATTTATTTGATTTACAGACTTATTTAATTCATTATAGTTTCAAAAAGGGTTTTAAAAGGAAAATAATTTAAAATCAATTTATTAGTTTAAAGATTAGTTTAAATTAAATTATTGGTCAATTTAATTTATTAAATGGTAAATTATTTGTAGATTATTTCAGATATTAATAAATCATATAATGTTGTACAAGGTCTAAACAATGACGAAAACAAGTCGAGGTGGATCAGATTGCAAATTAAAAACAAATGCGAGTTAATCTCACTCATGTGGAATACCTTTTAAATTTAAATAGTTAAATTTAAAATTATTGGATAGGTTGCTTGAATTGATAATTGTTATCAGTCTAGATTGATATTATATATAGTAGTATATATATTAGAGTGATCGATTTCTCGCACTATATAGCCGATGAGACCCTATGAGCCCCACATAATAGCGCATGACCCCATATACTACGATATTCCACCTCGAAGTGGAATTGGTATTATTATATTATGCTAACATCTGTGGATGCAGAGAAAAACAGGTTGGAGGGATCCAACTGGATTCCTCAAAATATTGGAATTTGTTTTCATAATCTGTGACGTGATTTATTGATAATCTATGATAGATTATATTGGTAAATGAAATTATTGAATACTATGTTCGGTTGAGTATATTTTGGAATTTGAAGTTATTAAAAAGATAAAGTTTAGATTTCGAAGAGAAATAAAAGAGAATTTTCAAGTAAAATAATTTTAGCTAATTTAGATAATTTTAAAGAACGGAATTAGGAAGGAATAAAGTTGATTTATAAATTCTAGTAAATAAATTTTGGTATAGAAAAGGGAGATTTTTGAATAATGATTATAAATGAATTATTAAGCTTCGTGATATTATTAAAAGAATTAAGGATTTGTTTAAAAAAATCAAGGTTTAAATTAGGTTGGAAAAGATAAAGAGGAAATTTGGAAAAAGGTGTAAAATTGGTATTTTTAGTTACAATTAAGATTTTTTAAATCATAAATATAGAACTAAATCTGAAATTAATAAATTTTGTTATAAAAATTGAGTAAGTAAAGAAATTTATTTTTAAATGGAGTTGGTTTTGGAAATCGATTTGGAAACTGACTAAGTATACAAACTGTGTTTAAAGGAGAACGAGAATTTGAAATTTATAAACAGGGTTTATAAATAAAGTGAATGTTTGTACGTGGATAAATTTGGAAGTACAAATTGACGATGGGAATATATAAGGAAAGGGTAATTTGTAAAAAATTATAATAAAATAAATGGTGGTTTATTTTTAAAGGGTAGAAAAGAAATTTATGGATTTGGGACGTAAATTGAGATAGATCGAGAAGGATTTATTAACTTATTCAATGGTCTAAAGTGGGATGGAAGTGTATTTTCATGAAAATGCCAAGTATGTTTTCAAAGCAAATTTTTAAGTATAAGTTAAAAGTTTTAAAGTTGTTTTTAGAAAAAATTTGAGGAACTATTATTTAAGTCGCTTAAAATTTTAAGGGTAAATATTTATTAAATTAATTATAGTAGTAATTATTTGAAAGGTTTAGCTAGTATTATGATTTTCAAGACAATTATTATTATTTATGTTTCATAAAGTAGTTTTATTTTAAAGATATTTTGGCTAAAGTTTTCGTTTGAAAAACTTCCATAGAATTTCATAACATTTATTTTAAAATATGTTCTGGCTTTTAATCTTACATGAGAAATTATTATAAAAATTTCATAACTAGTATTTTAAATAAAGTGTTTTAAATATTATTTATTTCAAGTGTTTTAAAGAATATATCTTTTCTGATAAGTAATTTAAATTATTTTAAAATCTAAAGTAATTAGATTTGGTTATTTTCAGTGGAAATAAACAATATCTGAGGAATTGATTCTGCGAAAGTAAAGTGATTTGAAACTATTTTCAAAAGATTTAGGTGTAGAAAAATATCGTGCGAAGATATTTTGAGACAAATAATTTGGTAAAATTATTAAGACTGATGAATTATTTGTGAATGTTATTTGATAGTTAAATAACCGACTATCAATATAGGCCAATGCGCTGATCGTTTTGAAAAGACCGGGATCAGGATTAATTTCTCGAAAACCACTTCGATCCGGTTTAAACATTTTCATGAGGAAGAAAAGTGCTTGGAGTTTGAAGATGGAGCAGTGAAGTGCAAGGGCTAATCGCTACTAATCCTGAGGGTGATTCCAAATGGATGCAGTAGGAGCAGTTCCTTCAGTTCCGTTCGAACCCAAAATGGACTTGTATGGACGAATGCTATCAGAACATCGCCAGGAGGACCATAAGAATTCTAAGTGAATGTATGCCAAAAAGTTAACGCATAGCCTTAAGCCTCATCAACCGGGAATGGCTAAAAAAGCGGAGGTGCACACAAGGCTAACTGGCTAGCATCCAATTAGGGTAAGGTCATCCTTGTCTAGAGGTCCCGTTTGTTCGGCTGTGTGGGCGGTTGTTGATCCCAACTACGGGTGATCTTATTCGGACTATCCAATAAGGGGTATCTCCGATCTTGCGATGCAGGGGGTCAGGGTGGATTATCGGTGCGGTGATCTCTACAACGTACTGTGACGGGTGGTACCCCAGTAGCCCTACCATTGATGGAAATTCATTCTCCCTACGTGCCTTTACGGTGTTGTTTGTAAAGCCTAGTATTGCTGGAATTTGATAATGTAACAATTTCGGCTATTCGAATAAGTATTTTTATATAGACGCTACTATAATATCATAGGATTTTATAAGAAATGTTTTGGTTATCATAAGGTAAAAACCCAGCATGTTTATTTGTGGCGTGGTCTTACAAGATACCTTTGATTTCAAATGATTTTGAAACTTTCATAATCTAATTAAGTTTGTTTTTTCATGCTGGTTTTCCAGACTGACTCGGGTGTTATTTAACTATAATGCTCGGGCCAGACCGAGTATTATAGAGTACCGATTCTAGATGGAATGTTGTGGAGCTCATGAGACGAGCTGGATGGCGAGACGTATCACACGTACTTGATGCATATTCCGTTGGGCAGAGTAAGCTGTATATTCAGCTTGGGAGAACAAGTTATTATAACTGTCCTGAATTGTGTTGTTTATTTGTGTTGTACTCTAAAAAGTAATATATAAATAGTTACAGATTCTTTGTTATAAAAATCTGTTATCATCTATTATATGTTATTTCGCAACGATAGTGAGATTCTGATATTGTTTTCTATTTCTTCTTCCACTTCTGTCTTCTTTAACCATGACGGACCGCCTTTCCGCCATTCGATTGTTCGGCATTTAATATAGTGGATGTATTGATGTCGATTTTCGGGCGTCGAATTGGGTCATTACATTTTGGTATCAAAGCTGAAGGTCAAGCGAGAACCTTGGCTCTGGTGGGGATTACTCATTAGGGATCGAGTTGGTAAGTACTCTAGAAGGAGTTTGAGAGTATTAATAAATATGAGCGCGTATTTGTTAGTGAATATAAAAAATGTTTTTGTATTGTGTTGACTTATCGGTTGAGTGTTTATGGATTTTGGTCGATTTGTGGGACGTCGTGTCATCGATGGGGGTTTTTAAACTCTTGAACAAGATAAACCAACACAATATTGTTTTAAAAATAGGGTAAATGAAATTATTTTGCCCAAATTATTTTTATATATAAAAGAAATAATTTTCTGTAATTTATTATAGTTATATATGGTTGTTGGTTGTTAGGAAGTGATAATAGTAAATTATTATTGTTCTTGTGTGGAAATTGAACTAAAGTTATAACCAAAGGTTAAGGAATTTATAAAACAAAATAGGGTTTGTAAATGTAAATTATAAATGTGGTTTATAGTTGGAAATGAAAAAAAATTCCAAAGTAATTTGTGAATATGGATTGAAATGATTTGGAATTCAAAACTTTGGAAAGTTAAATTCCTTTGATTTTGAAAATGATTTTCGAAGGTTTTGAAGAAATAATGGTAATATTACTTCGAAAATATTTTTGAGTTGGATATGAAATCTAGGAAGATTTGGAATATAAAAAATTTTGGAAAATTTTTGAAGTAGATAAAGCATTGAACTCTTTTCTATCGCTGGGAAATAATTCTGATGATGATCGCGACATCATCCGTGTTATTTTCGAGCTTCCAAGAGAGGAATTGCTGCTAAAAGGTTTGAACTGAAGTTATTTGCAAAATTGGGTTGGTTTTTTAATTTAGGAGCTAATTTGATACTAAAGAATTTTGAATATAATTGATTTCAAAATGATTTGAAGTACTTAAGTGATTGCTGAAAACTTTGGAGTTGGTTTAAAATGTTTTGGAATGTTTAAGCAATTGTTTAAACTCTAGAAATAAATTGGAAATGTTTATGGAAATATAAATGGATTTGAAAACTAGTAAAATTTAAATTTTATAGAATAGGAAAATTTAACTTGATGAAGAATTAAAAAACTAAAGTAAGTCAGAAATCGAAATAAGTTAGAATGTTACCAATTAAAAGAAATTAGTAATGGAATGTAAGTGAATCTAGTTAAGTAAAGGCGAGCTTTGAGGAAAATGAATATTGAAAATAAGTTTATTAAGATTGTAAACAAATGTATAGAGAAACAAAGGAAATTACATTTGTAAGCAAGTAAATGAAAACTGAACATTGGAATCAATTTGAATTATGATAAGTAAGTGGAATTGAAAAATATAGTTTGAGTGGATTAAAAGAACAAAGTTCTAAAAATTAAAATTTATTGGAAACTGAAATAAGTTAGTAAATAGAAGATACTTGATAGAATTCAATATTTAAAAATGGGAATTTAGTCAAGTTGAACTAAATAAAACAAAGGATTGAAACAAAATTTGTAAATAAACTAATTATTCAAATAGGTAAGCAAATAAACTGAAATTGAATATTGAGATAAAATTTAATTTGAAAATTTTGTAAAGTAAAGTAAAGTTGTAGATTTGGTTCGAAGTGAACTAAAATAATAAAAGTTGGAATGGTTAGTTAAATATGGATTGGGATAAGGAGAATAGAATTCAATATTTAAAATTGGAGGGTAAATTGAATTCAAATGGAATTGAAAATGCAAAGTTGAATGGGAATGGATATTTAACTTCAGTAATGAAGTGGAAATAAATATTTAAGTGTAAAATATTTATCTTGAACTTAAGAAATGAATGGTAAACTCTTAAGAAAAAATCAGAATTGAGAAATATGCTAAGTAAAAAATAAAATTTGGTATTGGAAAAATATTCCAAGTTACTTTTTGAATGAACAAAGAGTGAAATGGGATAATTGAGAATATAAGTACAGAAATCAAATGTGAATAAAAGAGAGTTGATATAGCTAAATCAATTGAGGTAAATACGTAGGACGTACATATATTATTTATTCGCATAGTGATTCGATCTAGAATTCGAGCACTGAATTTCGAGATAGTTATATCGATCCGAGTTGGAATTTTTCACTCGATTTTCGACGGCAAACTCTGGATATGGAGTTTTAATTATTCTAGAAACTCTCTATCGTAGTTTACAGCTATGCAAGGAGAATGACGATTTCTGATCAAGAAACCAGATCCGAGTCCGCACTAGGGAGTCTGGTGAACGATGCTAGTTCGGAAGTGAAATTGTGTGTTCGAGAAGTGATTGAATTTGGTATTGCGTACGGATGATATTAGTGCATCGTACGGGTTTGAATGAAATAGATATTGAAGCTGTTGTAAAGAAATGTATAAAATGAATTTGCATGCTTTGATTTGATATTATTGCTAAGTAGTATACAGGTAATAAGAAGCAAAAAGGAAATTGATGAATTTGATTTCAGAAAATAAAATTTTATGGCCTGAAAAAAGGTATATATACTAATTTCTGTATGAAATTTGATGATTTCCTTGTCTAGCCACTTGGCGTTTTGTTTTCTTTTGAAATCTGGGGGCTCGTAGAGGCATTTTGTAGTTGTACCGATCTAGCCGTGCAAAGGAGACGTTGGCGAAATTTTTCAAAAATTTTGGGAATTAGAAATATTTTTGAGAAAATTTTGAAAATTTAAATTTTGAATTTGAATTATAATTTGAATTGATGAGTAAGTAATTGGTTGGAACCTATGGATGAGTTTAGGAAGTTAGTAATGGTGATAGTGTCACTAAAAAAAGATTATTTGGGTGTTGTTAAAGTGTTTGATTTTGGGAAGTTGTTAAAACTATTTGGATTAGAAAAATAATTAACGGGTTATGGATCGTTCTTCTTAACTAGTAATTTCGAGGACGAAATTCTTTTAAGGGGGAGGAATGCGACGACCCGTAATTTTAGATATTTGAAAATTAGATATTTAATTAATTATAAATATTTAAAATTTATTTTTTAACTTAAATTTCAAAAATCGCTATTTATTGGATAATTTAAATATTGAATTTAATAATTGGAAGTTGGGAAAAATTGTTGAATTTGGAGTTCCGGGCCTGTTAAAATATTTCAAAGGGTTATAAAATTTATGCTGGGAATACGGAAGGTTATAGGATTTTAAAATTAAATTTGAAGATGATTCGTTTAGCTTTGGAAATATATCGTTTTAATTTGATATCTAAAAATAGCCTTCCGAGGCACAGTCCCAGAATTCAACGAAACCAGTTCCATTGAATTCGTAATAGTGTATTATTATCAGATTTCAATTTTCAGAGTGTTTGGAGTTGTCATGTGATCGTACGATAGATAAAAGTGCTAAAATTTAAATCGAAAATTCAATATAGTAATTGGGTCCAAAAGGCTATCATCTCCATGCGATCGAGTTAGGACTCGAAACCTTTTCCATCGCTTTCGAAATAGGGGTTTAACATTACAAAAGCCTGGCGGCATTCCTCGATTGGAGATTGAGATTGTGAGTTGTGATAATCGAGACGATTTAAATTTAAACTTAAATTTAAATATAAGCAAGCATATATATTCTCTTTCCACATTTGGACTTCCTACCACTTATTGCAATGTTACTGTAGCATTTTTCACATGCGTAGAAAATTTGAACACTTGTCCTTCATTTTAAACACGCGTCTTCTTCCCTTAATTATCTAAGACGTGTTTTTTTTATAAAAAATTATACTCGAATAAAAAAAGAGAAAAGTGGAGCATTTTAAACTGTGGATCTCCCCTTCAAAAATAAAATTAATTGCCACTCTTTCAAATCAATCAAAGCCGAGTTCAATTCAGCAGGAGGCGACCTAGAGAGGTATCTTGGTGCTCGTACATGGCACGCTAATCGAACGCGATGTAAGGGAGACGTGCTATTCTTGAGCTCGACGCACTACACATAGTGATGATGGCTCGCCTGGAGCTCGAAATCGAGGCTGTTTATTATTCGATCGTGAGTCGTTGGGAGGGATGTTGCGGTATCGTGGTGGTTTGTGAGGAGGGTTAGGGCTTCATAGAGTACTGAGATGGGCTACGGCGACAGTGGAGGTAGGTCGCCAACGGGTGGCAGCGCTGTTGGCTTGTGCTTAGGTCTCATAGCTTCTGAGTAATCCTGAGGTATTTAATTTATTCATTTCAAGTTAAAGATTTATAATATCCATTTTAATACGTACTGAAACGAAAATAAAATTTCAGTAAAATATAAAAACATTTTTGTTTCTAATTTATGTATATGTTAGAAAGGATATAGCATATGCATTTACATATAGATAAAGCAGAAAATTATTTATGTGTGTGTATGTATGTATATGTATGTATAAGACTTTGGAAAACATACAAATTTATATAAAGGTTAGATTTTTATCTATATAAGATTATTTTTATAAGTATATATGAAGCTTCAAAAAAATAAAAAAAAATACACATTCTAAATCTACTAGTTATTTTATATAATGTATTATAGTGATTTATTTGATTACGGACTTACTTAATTTATTATAGTTTTAAAAAGGGTTTTAAAAGGAAAATTAATTTAAAATCAATTTATTACTTTAAAAATCAAATGATTAGTTTAAATTAAATTATTGATCAATTTAATTTATTAAATGGTAAATTATTTGTAGATTATTTTAGATATTAATAAATCATATAATGTTGTACAAGATCTAAACTTTGAAGAAAACAAGTCGAGGCGGATCGTGTTGCAAATTAAAAACAAAGGTGTGTTAATCTAACTCATTTGGAATACCTTTTAAATTTAAATAGTTAAATTTAAAATTAAAGGATTGGTTGCTTAAATTGATAATTGTGATCAGTCTGGATTGATATTATATATAGTAGTCTATATATACTGGAGTGATTGATTTCCCGCACTATATAGCGGATGAGACCCTATGCTCCACGCATAATAACGGATGACCCCATATACCACGATATTTCACCTCGAAGTGGAGTTGGTATTATTATATTGTGCTAACATCTGTGGATGCAGGGGAAATAGGTTAGAGGGATCCAACTGGATTCCTTAAAATATTGGATTTGTTTTCATCATCTGTGGTGTGATTTATTGATAATCTGTGATAGATTATATTGGTAGATGAAATTATTGAATACTATGTTTGGTTGAGTATACTTTGGAATTTTAAGTTATCAAAAAGATAAAGGTTAGATTTCGTAGAGAAATAAAAGCGAAGTTTCAAGCAAAATAATTTTAGCTAATTTGCATAAATTTAAAGAATGGAATTGGGAAGGAATAAAGTTGATTTTTAAATTCTAGTAAATAAATTACGGTGTAGAAAAAAGAGATTTTTGAATAATGATAATAAATGAATCTTTTCACTTAGTGATATTATTTAAAGGAATTAAGGATTTTTAAAAAAAATACAAGGTTTAAATTAGTTTAGAAAAGATAAAGAAGAAATTTGGAAAAAGGTATAAAATTGTTATTTTTAATTTAAAATAAGATTTTTTTAAATCATAAATATAGAAGTAAATCTAAAACTAATAAGTTTTGAAATAAAAATTGAGTAAAGAAATTTATTTTTAAATGGAGTTGGTTTTGGAAATCGATTTGAAAACCGATTAAGTATTGAAACCGTGTTTAAAGGAGAATGAGAATTTGAAATTTATAAACGGGTTTTATAAATAAAGCGGATGTTTTTCAGTGGATAAATTTGAAAGTACAAATTCACGATGGGAATTTATTAAAGAATGGGTAATTTGTAAAACATATAATAAAATAAATGGTGGTTTATTTTTAAAGGGTGGAAAAGAATTTTATAGATTGGGGTGTAAATTGAGATAGATCGAGAAGGATTTATTAACTGATTAAATGGTGTATATTTGGATGGAAGTTTATTTTCCTGAAAATGCCATGTATGTTTTTAAAGAAGATTTTTAAGTATAAGTTAAATGTTTTAAAGTTGTTTTTAAAGAATGTTTTGAGGAATTATTATTTAAGTTATTTAAAATTTTAAGGGTAAATATTTATTAAATTAATTATAGTAATAATTATTTGAAAGGTTTAACTAGTATTATGATTTTCAAGATAATTATTAGTATTTATATTTTATAAAGTAGTTTTATTTTAAAGATAATTTGGCTAAAGTTTTCGTTTGAAAAACTTGTATAGAATTTCATAGCTTTTATTTTAAAATTTGTTTTGGCTTAAATTTTACATGAGAAATTATTATAAAAATTTCATAACTAATATTTTAAATAAAGTGTTTTAAATATTTTTTATTTTAAGTTTTTTAAAGCATATATCTTTTTTTTGATAAGTGATTTAAATTATTTTAAAATCTAAAATATTTAGACTTGGTGATTTTCAGTGGAAATAAACAATATCTAGGGAATTTATTCCGTCAAAGTAAAGTGATTTGAAACTATTTTCAAAAGATTTAGGTGTAGAAAAATATTGTGCGAATATATTTTAAATAATTTGGTAAATTTATTAATACCGATGAATTATTTGTGAATGTTATTTGATAGTTAAATAGCCGACTATCAATATTGGCCAATGTGCTGATCGTTTCGAAGAGACTGGGATCGAGATTAATTTCCCGAAAACCACTTCAATCCGGTTTGGACGTTTTCGTGAGGAAGACAAGAGCTTGGAGTCGAAGATGGAGCAATGAAGTGCAAGGGTTAATCGCTACTAATCCTGGGGGTGATTCCAAAATGGATGTAGTAGAAGTAGTGCCTTCGGTTCCGTTCGAACACGGAACAGATTTGTATGGACGAATGCTATCAGAACATCGCCAAAAAGACGATGAGCATTCTAAGTGAATGTATGCTAAAAAGGTAACACATAGCCTCGAGCTTCGGCAACCTAGAATGGCTAAAACAGTAGAGGTGCATACAAGGCTAGGTGGCTAGCAACCAATTAGGGTAAGGTCATCCCTATTTAGAGGTCCCTTTTTATTCGACTGTGTGGGCGGTTGCTGATCCCAACCGTGGAGTAATCTTACTCGGATTATCCAGTAAGGGGCAGCTCTGGTCTTGTGATGCAGGGGGTCAGGGTGGATCCTCGGTACGATGATCAAGACCACGTATTGTGACGGGCGGTGCCCCAGTAGCCCTACCATTGATGGAAATCCATTCTCCCTACGTGCCTTTACGGTTTTGTTTGTAGAGCCTAGTATTGCTAGAATTTAATAATGTAACAATTTCGGCAATTTGAATAAGTATTTGTATATAGAAATTACTATAATATCAGAGGATTTTATAAGAAATGTTTTGGTTATCGTAAGGTAAAAATCTGGCATGTTTGTTTGTGGCATGATCTTACGAGATACCTTCGATTTCAAATGATTTTGATACTTTGGTAATCCAATTGAGTTTGTTTTCTCACACTGGTTTTCCAGACTGACTCGGGTGTTATTTAACTATAATGCTCGAGTCAGACCGAGTATTATAGAGTACAGATTTTGGATGGAATGTTGTGGAGCTCGGGAGATGCGCTGGATGGCGAGATGTTTCATACGTACTTGATGTATATTCCGTTGAGGAGATTAAGCTGTATATTCAGCTTGGGAGGACAAGTTACTATAACTGTCCTGAATTGTGTTACTTATTTGTGTTGTACTCTGATAATGTAAAATATAAACAGTTACAGATTCTTTGTTATAAAAATCTATTGTCATCTATTATATGTTATTCCGCTGCAATATTGAGATTCTGTTATTGTTTTATATTTCTTCTTCTATCTCTTTCTTCTTTAACCCTAAGGGACCGCTTTATCGGCATTCGATTGTTCAGTGTTTAATATAGTGGACGTATCGATGTCGATATTTGGGCGTCGAAAAATTGGGTCGTTAGAAGAATAGCGGAACTCCAACGCTTAGCTCATTTCTCTATCCTTTATGCCAAATCAACTACTGTCTTGTTATCCTAAGGTCTGTGGGAGGGGACGGGAGAAAGGGAATGAGTGTGTTTAGACAAAAGCTTGGTAAATGAGTACATTATTAATATATGGTGATCACATGCAATTGAATTTAGTGGTACTCTATGTGACCTAGAATATCCTACAAGTGTTCATGACTAACTTGTTTTCCTTAATTAAGGCGGTTTGGCTCAATACATACCTACATTAATGGTTTGTGTATGCTCTTACTTAGGGTCTAATAAATAATCAAATGATTAGACAACTAGTGATCGGGTCTGTGCAGTTAAAGCGCTTAGCGATACCATATCATTGGCGGTGTAAAAGGGTACAACAGAGATAAAGTGAGGATATAGACGGAAAATAATGGAGATGTCACTAGATATAAAACCAAATATTTAATTTACTGTTATTCTCACATCATCTGTGTAGGAAGATGAAATATTGTTTAATTTTATGTCACAAAACTATAGAATATCATGATTTATACAATCCACATTCTAATGACTACAACATATTTCCGACTTATATTGAGCACTCATGCCTTAACATTGGTTCTTTACCTTGACTTTCTTTATTTGGTTAGTAAGAGAATTAGTCAAATCAACCCTTTTATATTAATATTGCTAAAGAAAATGCTAAAAATCCTACTGCTAAATAGAACCATATTGAAAAGGCATATCGTATGAAGAGTGATATGAGCTATAGCATGGATTTTGTGGGGCTTTAGCTACACAGGGTCAGCTAATAGCTATTTGAATTATTCCAACATAGGGGTTACCTACAATTCTCAACTCTAGGACTAAGTTTCCCACGTTATGACTACACGTATCATATCAGTCATAGGAATATGTTTCCCACATTAGGACTGCATGTATTATAATAATCATGGGATTGTATTTCCCACATTACGACTACACGTTTCCTAATTATGTATCGAAGGGGAGCCCGTAATGCCGACTCGCTGGGATGTCTCATCACCTGCATGCGAATTGTAACATCCCCTAACTTGAGGCCCGAAGCTAAGCGCTATATATGCCGTAGTCATCCATAGTATTAACTTCGGTGACAAAATAAGGTAATGTTAATGGCATCCATAATATCAGATGCATTTGAATATGACATAAATTCATCATACATTAAAACAACTTTTATGGTTACACTTCAAAGCAATATTTCATATTCAATTTACATAATCTCATAATCATTCCCCAATTTATGATTAAATATAATTATTACAAAATACGCTAAGAGCGACATATGAAGATGCCTACTTGGATGATCAGAGTATTAAATAGGCATATAAGTCTAATAATCACAGCTAAAATAAAACCAAATAGCAACTCCTAAATAGCTAACTTTGCCTCCTGCACGTCTATGGAAACTTTATTCTACTAAACCTGTAAAACCTTAACTCTCAATCTACTCAAATTACTTTTGAGCACCCGAGAGTTCAAGGGGAAAACATAAACTTCGAGTTAAACATAAAGCCTGGCGTGAATAATACTTCTCCAAGGGTCACCTAATCCTAATGGTTTTGTAGGCTCACAAATAACCTATAATCCTTCTCTATACATATTTCTTTGTGTATTTAACCATCATTTAAGTCTTATCTCTAACTATACCCTGCACATTGGAATTTCAACTAAATTAGCTAGGTGTTATAGCTAATGTATAAGGTGCGACCCTACCCTATCTCATCTGGTATACAAATATCTGAGTCATTTACTTAGGTTTAACTATCCGTCAAATTTTCCCTGAAAACCTGTTAAATTTAATTTAACCCTTTAAATCGTACTTAAATAAGGAAAATATACTCTATGCTTTACTCAAATCTCTTTGCTATGTTATGTATACTTTACCGAAAACATTGTCGATGAAAACATTTGAAACCCTTGTTTGAAATTTTAAACAATCTCTTTCGAAAACTTTGAAAGTACCTATTCAAAACTATTGGAAGTACCCCTTTCAATACAAGTAAACTTTTTCACTTTATAACCTTGGGCCGAAAGGCCAAAACATACTTTTGAAACCATTTACTGCAGTCCTTTCGAAAATATTGAAAACATCTCTTTCGAAAGCTTTATAAAATCTTGGATATCCTCTTTTCAAAACACTTTAAGCACGCCTTCCGAAAACATTGGAAACCCTCCATTAAACACTAAGATAAACCTTTCGAAAACATTGGGGAACCACCCCCTTTCAAAACCTTTATCACATAACTTTAGAAAGTATTAAGTCCTTTTCATAAATCAAACTTTTCAAAAGCATTAGTTCAAGTGAAAACATGTGAAACAACCTTTCGAAACCATTTAAAACCTTCCTTCCAAAACCATTGATTTTAACCTTCCAAATCTCAAAAGGGTCTTAAAGGAACTAAGTCGAAAGCAAATCTTTCGAAAGAAATTTCCTAAGTAAAAGAAAGTGGAAGGTTTCGACACCAACCCTTTCAAAAGCATTGGAGAAGCGGCGCTAATTTTAAAACAGAGGAACCCTTTCGAAAGCATTTTTTTAAAAGTAGAATGTGTAGTAGGGTTTCGACCCTTTCGAAAGCTTCTATTTAAAATAAAGGAGCAACCTCTTTCAAAAGTTCTTTCCTTTAAAAATCATTTGGCCAAGTCAAAAGCTATCTTATTCAAAAGCATCCTTTTCGAAAGCAAAGCAGGCGCATTTCCTTTTGAAAGCAAAACACTGTATCGACTCCCTTTGGAACCTCTGTTTTGACTCTATGCCTTTCGCCCATCCCCAATCCACTACGTACCAAGGATTTTGATACCATGTGTATTAGTTACAACTAAGATGGATGCGGAAGTATGAAGTTGAAAGGTAGGTATCAAAAGTAGTGAAAGAACAAAACCTTTGTAAAATTGAATTTTAACTTTAAAAAGTAATTTCTTTTCAACTAACCTGCATTGTTGTCGACATATGATTGGTTGTCTTTTCCAAATCCTATTCAAAAAATGCTGCCGAATTTCAAAAATAACAATTTAAAACATTTGCAAATTGCCCCTTCTCCTTTTATAAACATATAAAACATTTATGTCGCATACCTTAAATAATTTTATATACTTACTAAAATACTTAAGTAAATTCTCCAAAAATTCCATTAAATCACTTTTAATATGTTTACCTACATTTTTAATTTTTTGACCCAAAGTTAATATTAATAGCCGTAATTAATTTTAAACCCAAATTAACCATTTTTTTCACTAGAAAATTCATAATAAATCCACATTAACTCATAAAATTATGAAACTCGAAACCCAAATCCAAAATATCATTTCTGACCACATATTAAAATTGCAAAGACATTTGGATGTCATTTGATAGGTTTTCAAATCCAAATTGACATAAAAATCAATATGAATAAGCATAATTCATCGACAAGCATATATATATATATATATATCTATATATATATATATCTATATATATATATATCTATATATATATATATCTATATATATATATATATAACGTTCAAAATATGACAATATACTTGCAAAACATACGGATCTGATTCTAGAAACCGAAACATGAGATGTAATATATTATTCACCTTTATCTTTGTTGTTAAGGATTTGAGATTTGATCTTGAATAAATTTGATTAGCCTTTCCTCTTGGTTCTTGCTTATCTTCCCATTACTTCTCCTTAATGGAGGCCGGCCTCTTCTTAGGTTTGTTTTAGTTTGTGCATGAGTAAAATGAATATCGCTTAATGGTTTAGGGTATAAGAATTTAACTCATTCCTATTTTACCCTTGTCTATCTCCCTTACTTATTTCATCTTAATCCCTTTAGTTCGTTAGTTTACATTGGCACGGCTACCCTCCATTAACACAAATCTTTATCCTAAGCATCTCGAATCCTGCTCTCGGTTTCCCCAGTGTACTCCCTATCATCGTCACTCCATTAGACTTTAACTAATCCGACTGTCTTGTTTCTTAGTCTCTCTCATCTCTCACGATTATATGACTGGCTTTCTAGCTATAGTCCAATTCGGTTCCACTACTAAATCATCTAACATAGTCGGTGCTAATAGTAGTCTCTGAATGTCGAGTACACTTCCTTAAACAAAAAATATGAAAAACTTAGTAGACTCCTGCCAAACTATTAAATAAATCTAATCTGTATGTGAGTTTCTTGATCCTCTCTACAATAGGAAACAGTCCAACGAATCTCGGTGCCAACTTTCTCGATTACCCGAACCTGATCACACCCTTCATTGGTGATACTTTGATGAAAACAAGTTCTCCAACCGAGAATTCGAAGTCTTTCCATCTCTTATCAGCATAAATCTTCTACGAGGACTGAGCTTCTTTCATTATAGCTCTAATTAACTCAATCTTTTCAACATATTCTCTAACCAAATCTGGACCAAGAACTAACCTATCCTCGGTCTCTAACCAGAAAACTAGAGATTTGCATGGCCTTTCATACAAAGCTTCAAACGGTGCCATCCCTATACTAGTCGGATAACTATTGTTATGAAAACTCGACTAAGTGTAGATGGTCTTCCCGTGATCCTCTAGATTCTAGCACACAAGCTCGTAACAAATCTTCTTAGACTTTGTTAACTCTTTTTGTTGGCCCATCTGTCTACAGATGGTGAGCGGTACTCATCTTGAGCATAGTACATAAAGTATCCTATAGACTCTTCTAATACTTGCTAGTGAATAAGGAATCTCTATCGCTTACTATGCTAATGGGAATTCCATGTAGTTTAATTACATTTTTCATAAATAATTTAGCTAATACAGGTGTCTTTCTGGTTGACTTGACTAGAATGAAATGGACACTCTCGTTCAACCTGTACACTATGACCCATATGCTTTCATTTTCTCTATTTTATCTTGGCAACCCGTCTATAAAATCCATTGAAATAGAATCCCATTTCCACACTGGAATATCTAAAGCCTGAAGTAACCCACTTGGTTTCTGATGTTCGATTTTTACCTGCTAACAGTTCCTACATTGCTTTACCCATAAGCCTACATCTCTCTTTTTACCTTCCCAGAAGAAACCCCTCTTCGTATCCTGATACACCTTAGTTCCTTCCAGTTGAATATTGAACTTCGAACGATGGCATTCTTCTAAAAATTCCTTCCTAATTCTCCCACATTTGAAACACTCAATCTTCCTTTCTTTTCCAACCACTCATTCTGGTCAAAACTGAAATCATTCAAGTCATCGCTCTCCGTTCCATCCCTTAGCTTTCAAATCCGTTCAATTAATGATGGATCCTCCTTCTGCTTAGAAGCAATCTTTTTTATCATCATCAGTCGAAGTTCTAAGCATGACACTACAACGTCCCCTATCTGAAGGCCCAAAGCTAAGCATTACAGATGCTGTAGTCATCCATAATATTAACTTTCGATGACAAAATACATTAGTGTTAATGGTATTCATAATATTAGAAGTTCTTGAATATGAAATAAAAACATCACAGATCAAAACATATTTATTCTGATTATATTTCAAAACAACATTACGTATCCAAGTTACATAATCCCAAATGTTTTCCAGGTTCAGATAATATAATTATTGCAAAATATGCCAAGAGCAACTTATGAAAATACCCTCTAGTTGACCAGAATTATATAGTCATAATTGATATAATACAACAGAGCGGAATAAACAAAATAAAATAGCAAGTCCTAAATAACTATCCAACGGCCACCTTCTCGTCTCCGAAAGCTCTATTTTCTGACCTACTAAAACTTGAAAATCCTCAACACTCATCCTACTCAAATCAATTTTGAGCACCCAAGAGTATAAGGGGAAAACATAAATTTCGATCAGACATAAAGCCTGGTGTGAATAATAATATGCACCTCGGTTATTTAATGTTAAGTGAGACCACACCGCTTAAAGGAACGGGTTTCCTCTTACTAGTATCCTTTTAAAACATATCTTTTGCAAATCATAATCCTACAACCAAAAATGGTTAAAATTGTAAAGCATTATCATGTAAACATACTTATCAAGTAACAAATGGGCGATCTGTCCAAGCACTATAGCTTTGCTTGGTTAACTACTAAACTTTGGCCGACTTCGATCTACCAGACATTATAAATAAATATTCTAGCATCTATTGGATACTCCTCTTCTGGACGGTCTATCCCTAACTTACTTTATCTAGGTCAACTGATCCTAATGGTTTTGCGGGCTCACCAAAAACCTACCTTTGTGTAAATATATTCCCTTCTATTTGTAACATCATTTATGTCTTACCTATGACAAAGCCCTACACAGTGGAATGTTAGACTAAATTAGCTAGGGGGCTAAAAGCTAATGTATAGGGCACAACCCTATACTAGTCCCATCTGGTGTACAAATATTTGAGTCATTTACTTAGGGTAACCTTCCCTTAAATTTTCCTTGAATACCTTTTCTTCTCGAATTGAATTAAACCTTTAAATCATACTTTAGACAAGGAAAATATATACTCTATGCTTTACTCAAAATCACCTTTCCATATTATGTATAACTTTACACAAATCATTATTGATAAAAACATTTTAAACCATTGGAAAGTACCCCTTTTAATCACATTGAAAGTATCCCTTTCGAAACCAAGTAAACCTTTTTTATAACCTAGGCCAAAAGGACAAAACATTTCTTTTGAAACCATTCACATAAACCTTTCGAAACCACTGAAAATCCTTCCCTACGAAAGCTTTAAAACCTTAGACATCCTATTTTAAAACACTTAAACATTTCCTTTCGAAAACATTGGAAAACCTTCCTTTTAAACCTTTCAAAACCAATAAGGAACCACACCTTCGAAACCTTCATTTAAACCATTCGAAAACATTAAAACATCAAACCTTTCGAAAACATTTGGGTTTAAGTAAAACATGTGGAACATCCTTTCGAAACCATTTAAAACTATCTCTTTTGAAACCTTTTGAGTTTATCTTTAAAAAACTCAAAGGGTCATAAAAGAACAGGGTCAAAAGCAACACTTATTTAAGCTATTTCCTACCGAAACCAACCTTCCGAAAGCAATGGAGAAGCGACTTGGGTTTGTAATAAAAAATGGCCCTTTCGAAGGCATCGCTTCTAAATGTAGAAAGCAACAGCAAAGGGGTTTCGACCCTAATGAAAGCATTTACTTAAAAAAAAAGGTGCTGAAAGTTCTCTATGGATCATGTAATGGATAAATGATAATACACAGTATAGTGATGATAATAATACTGTAAATAGTGCGGAATATAAAAGTAGTATAGTAAATTGACACCATAGATTTTTATACTGGTTCAAAACACCATCCTACATCCAGTCCCAAACTCCTTCAGGAATTTCACTAAAACAACAACCCTCACTTAACCCGGAGGAACAGGTCTATACAGCCCCTGAGTAGCCGAATAGGGACCTGAACAGCAGAGCAGGATTTCGCCTCGACAGCCGAAGAGGACTTCACTCGCCTGAGCAGTAGAACAGGACTTCAACTAATATAGAAAATAGTTTGACTTATATGTGTTCTAATAACGTGGATTTGTCACTTGTAGCACACCCTTCCTATAATCTTCTTCTCGAGTATAAATATTTATATTTGAAGTATATGAAGAGTAGAAAGGTATAGTATTGCTTTAATGCATAATATTTGAAAGTATGATTGCAAATAGATTTCAGAAAGTTAGATTAGAGAATAAGAGAAATCGATCGTGATTAAGTTATTGGAAATGAAGTTCGAGTTTTTATTTGTAAGAGTCAGAAAGCTATGACTGTTGGTAAAGAGTTTCGATCGAAATGTTGCATCCGAATCTTTTTGTTAAAGGTTCATAACTTTTCAGAAAAGTCGTGTCCTTTCAAAAATATGGCTGTTATGGAAATTCAGTCGACCGGGCTACATAGTCAGTCGACTGAAGGTTCAAAAGTAATTTGAAATTTAAATTCGTACATATTTATGGAATTGTGCATGCTGCACAAAAATTTCAGTGTTAGCCGACTGGTTCCGTAGAACAGTTGACTGACCTGATCATTTTTGTGCAGTTTGCACAATTTACACACACACACACATATATATATATATTTCTATAACTTTATATTACTTTAATAATTTAAATGTTTGCCTATATGTGTATAAAATATTTAGAAAATATAGTGATTAAATATATAAGCTAGTGTAGACATAATCGAGAAGAGATTTTAACAAATATTAACCTAAGACTTAAAAACAAAATACCATAGTTGATGCACTGGTTTTTAAAGTATCATCTCCTTGTCTCTTTTTGTCGTAGCATTCATCAAATCTGTATGTTGTAGTGATAGTTCCTGTCATGAATCAAAACCAAGTCTCAACATTCTCCCCCTTTTTGACTGATGACAACTAGTAAATAGATATAGATTTCGACTATATATATATATAATATAAGTACTTACTCCCCCTGAATCTTTGATGTTCTATATCCTGCATTTTTATTAGTTGCAATAATATTTCTCCCCTTTGTCATCGACAAAGAGGGCTAAGTAATATGATATTATAATGTGAAAGATAATATGAAATAAAACCAAGAACAATCATTCAAACATTTAATATCCATAGACAAGAGTTTTTCAAATAAATAAACTAGAATGGCTATTTAGTACAAGCCATATTAAAAGCAAATGTCTTAAATGAAATAAATGAACATTTTATTCCACCGGATGTTTACCCCTACCACCATCTCCTTCATTACCATCATCACTACTAGCTTGATCGTCCCCAGAAGAAGAAGAAGAACATGTAAATACAGGTTGCTTACCCAGATTGCTTATAGTAGAAGTAGATGTACCGGAAGAGCACGATATAGCTTGCCACAATTTTGTAAAAAATCTTTTGACTTTATCAAACTTCTTATCAACTTTGAGGATGTTTGATTGAAGGATTTTGTTGATTATGGCACATGATATTAATGGCCTCACGTGGTTTAAGACCTTCATTTGGAATCGTAGTTCCCTCTTGTTAATATAGAGTTGATGTTTGACGAGATGGTCGGTGAGAATGATCACCTTGTTGTTCAGGTTGGACTTGAATCGTTTTCCTTTGGGTCCATTCTTCAAAAGATATTATAGTAGGGGGTCGGGCAACCGGTAATTTCATTAAGGCTAAGGTCCGAGCGTTCAAATAAACAAGGGTAGAAACCGGTGAATCCGGTTCTGGAATTTCTCAAGCTTTGAGAAGACGCATTATATATGCGCCGTGATAAATTATATTCATCTTACCTTTGCTAAAGCTTAAAAACTCGTCAACTATTAAACGTAGCCGGTTTACTTTGATGTTTCCAAAAATTGCATACAACGCTCTAAAATTATGTTCATAGACGAGTTCATAACTCTCGGTCCTAGGAGTTACGGTTTTCATTAAGGTGCGATGAATTATTCATGCCTTTGGTCGTAAAGACATTGATTTTAATGGCGCATATCGCCTTCAAGAAATAAATGGCTTAGGCGATCTCGAAAACCAAATCAACATCAATATTAGCCAATTCAACTCCATCATTTTTTGTTTTTAGAATATGAGCCATGCAGTCTAGAGAAAAGAAGATGGGATTACCACATATGAGACTCCATATGCAATTTTCCTGATTTGGAACATCTTGATGACCCAAGTTGAGATTAAAATAGAACAACTTAACCATAATTTGGTTGATTTTGTGGTTATTATCGTCGATATCAATTAACGACTCTAAAATTGCTCCATCGAGCTAATTCTTGAATGTGGTAGGGTGAAAAATCAGAGAATTTGACGAAGGAACCTTCGAATATTCTTGAATCTTGCATCTGTCTCCACCTCTTCATTGCGGTGTCGTCAAATAGCTACCGGTGAATTTCTTCAGTAGAAGGAGGTTGAGATGAGGAGGAGGCTTGATGTTTACGTTTTAGTGCCATTTAACTTTGATTTTGAGGAGAAAATTTTGATTTTTGGAGAGCTTAGGGTTCTGAAGATTTTGAAAAACTGAATTGGAAAAGAGGAGAGAAGGTAAAGTGATAAATAAAGGGGTAAAGGGGGTAGGTGAAAAGGTAAAAAGTCATTCAAATCTACGGCTCAGTAGACTGGTGCAGGGCTTCAGTCGATGAAGCCGAAGGTTGTGAATTTTCGACCTCTGGTCCAGTCGACTGGACCTGTTAAATAATCGTCTATATTACAGCGTCAATCGACTGACTATGGGCGTCAGTCGACTAAAGCTGAAGGTTTATTATATTCAACCTTCAGGTCCAGTCGACAGAGGCCCTGCAACAGTCGACTGGCCGTATATATATTTTAAAAATTTTGCAGTGTCAGTCGACTGATTTTCAAATCCAATCGACTGACCTGTAGCATTTTGCACAATGAATTTTTATATGATATGAATTTTGTTTATTTTGTTTATTCTACTAGTATAAATAATTCTATTTTACTGAATGATATAGAACTAACTTTATTTTACTGTTAAATATGAATAATTTTTATATATATGAGTTGCCATTTATTGCACCAGAAATAATTTTATTTCAAATATATAAACGTACACATAGATAGAATTTTTTTTTAAAAATACAACAAAATATTATTAAACACTGTGATTATTTCTTAGGACTTGGTGTCTTGAATTCTTTCAGCTGTTTACGATGAACGTTCGAAGCTTCGTTGCGATCCTATGAATTTGGTGATTATGGTGGTCATGGAGGAGACGAAGTCGAAGGGTGTCTAATAGGCGAAATGACATTTTCGTATATCGGGTGCGACGAAGCCCCGTAGAATTTCAGTGCTATATGCTCGATTATACCTATACGTCTGGAGTTCATTTTCTATTCATAATACATCTCCCGTTGAAGCATTAGAGACTCCTGTTGATAATGGTGGGATCGTCGATCTTTTGTTTTGTATTTGGTGAAATATCAACGGTCTTTTTTCCTTTTTTTCTTGTCTGATGTGTATCCGGTGTGGTAAACCGATGATGGTGAACCCTTATGGTCAGGTATTTTTAGAGAGTTGGTCGAAGCAATGATTTCAATAGAGTCGGTTGGTGGGTGAAAATGTTGGATCATAGGTTTTGATTTTGAGGAGAAAATTTTGATTTTTGGAGAGCTTAGGGTTTTGAAGATTTTGGAAAACTAAATTGTAAAAGAGGAGAGAAGATAAAGTGATAAATAAAGGGGTAAAGGGGGTAGGTGAAAAGGTAAAAAGCCCTTCAGATCTACGGCTTAGTCGACTGGTGTAGGGCTTCAGTCGACTGAAGCTAAAGGTTGTGAATTTTCGACCTTCTGGTCTAGTCAACTGAGGCCCTGCAACAGTCGACTGGGCTTGTTAAATATTCGTCTCTACTTCAGCTTCAATGGACTGGCTATGGATCATGTAATATGGATATATGATAATACAAAGTATAATGATGATGATAATACTGTAAATAGTGCCAAAAAAAGCAGTATAATAAAATGACACCAGTGATTTTTATATTGGTTCGGAGCACCGTTCAACGTCCAGTCCCAGACTCCTTCTGGAATTTCACCAAACAACAACACTCACTTAACCCAGAGGAACAGGTCTATACAACCCCTGAGCAGCCAAACAGGGACCTGAGCAGCAGAACAGGATTTCGCCTTAACAGCCGAAGAGGATTTCACACGCCTGAGCAGCAGAATAGGACTTTAACAAATACAAAAGATTGTTTGACTTTTTGTGTGTTCTGATAACACGGATTTGTCACTTGTAGTATACCCTTCCTATAATCTTTTTCTTAAGTATGATGTGTATATTTGAAGTTTATGAAGATTAGAAAGGAATAGTATTGCTTAGAATATATAAACCTAATTTAAGCAATAATTATGCAAGAATAAGAAAGTTAAGAAAAAAAAGCAGATTATGTAATTTGAAATCAAGTTATAATATGTATTTATAGATGTTAGAAAGCAGCGACCATTGGCGAAGAGTTCCGGTTGAAGTGTTATGTCCAAATCTTTTCGTAGAGGTTCATAACTCTTCACAAATGGTCGTGTCTTTTCAGAAAAATATAGCTGTTATAGAAATTTAGTCGATTGAACCTCTAGGTCAGTCGACTGAATATTCAAACGAATTTCAAATAAGTATTTGAATATTTGTGCACCTGTGCATGTTGCACAAAAATTATCAGGTCAATCGACTGACCTACCAGGTCAGTCGACTGACCCGGTAATTTCTATGCAATTTGCACAGTTTTACAAAGGTTTAGTAGGCTGTTTATAGATATTCAGTCGACTGAATGACTTGTTCAGTCAACTGAATTCTGTTGATAATCAAAAATTACCACAGCTCATTTGGTTAGAGCACTTGCCTTCTAAACTAGTGACCCAGATTCGAGCCTCGCTCCATGCATTTTTTGAAAACTTGATTTTGATTAAAATACGCATGCACGTTTATTCGAATGTGAATGATGATTCTTGAGGAAAGATTTTAACAAATCACTAAACTAGACTCTATATACATATTTGATGACTCTTGTTGAAAAATATATATCTATATGAACTATACTTTGAGTCGTTGAGCTCGGATGTTGTCGTAGTCGTAGATTCGTGAATTGTTGTTTCATGTTAGTAATCAAAACCTATGATCCAACATTTTCCCTCTTTTTGATGATGACAACTCCATTTGCTACGGACGAATCTTCGATAATCTTTGTTGACTTATTTCTCCCTCGGAATATATTCATGTAATTGTGCTATAGATTTCTCCCTCTGAATCTATGCTATATATTCCTGTAAATAATTAATCTTTTCTCCCCCTTAATCTGAGCTTGCATCGTTTATTCCTACAAATAGCGTTAGAGCAATATCTTTCTCCCCATTTGTCATCGATAAAAAGGAGAGTTTATACGATGATAAATTATATTTCACATAAGTGTTCACATAGAACAATATAAAACAAAATAACTACTACTTATATTGTAAGGTATCAAAAAAATTAACATTTAAAGCATGCGATACCCAAGGTTCTTATAGTTTCCTAATTTTTAGGAAATCATACCCATTTGGGTGTGGTTTAACCTTTATAAATATAATTTTCATTATTAACTAACATATCAAAATAATCATCAATGTATTTTTCTCTATTTTTCCAATTAATAGGAATCCAAATACTTAGATAATTTTTATTCATATTTCCCATCATTTGTACTACTAAAGAAATTATAAACATTATTGGTCATAACAGCATTTGAATTTCTATAAAAAATGGATTTAAACTTTTCTTATAATCTATACTAGCACTAACATATTTACTATACATGAAAGCATGTCTAGTGCTATTTCTACGATCTGTTTTGTTACATCCTAAACCACTTTTATCATTTAAAAGTCTAGAACTAGATAAAATAATGTTTGAATCGTTTGACCTTTATTAAATTTTGTGACTTCAGTGTTAAGTTTATCAAATTTAGCTTTAAAGTCACAATTATTATTTTCAAGAGAAATATTACTATTATTCAAAATATCAATTTTCTTATTTAATTCAGAATTCTTGATTTTTAACATACGGTTCTCATTTTTGAGAAGAGAATTTTGAGAATCTGAATTATCTAAAGAGGATTGTAATAAATCATTTTGTCTTTTCAAATCAAAAATTTCTTTTGAAAGTTTCTCTATTTATTTTTCAAATATGGTGTTTTCTTCATCTCGAGGATCTTTAATAGTTATAAAATTATTCTTTAAAACACTAAGTTGATTTTCTAAATCTAACTTCTCATTTTTCAATTTCTCATTTTCACGTTCTACAGATTTCATCTTTTCTGAAATAATAAGATTAAGCTTTGAAATCTTATCGCTAATACTAACTAATCCATTGTTATCTTTTACTGAAATTTGTAAATCAGAAAGTACCTTTTTATAGTCCTCACTGGTAGCTTTGACATGGATTTTGCCTGCTGTATATCGATTAGATCGTTTTCTTGCCATTATTCTATGATGTTGTGACGATCGATAGAATTCTATGGTTTTAGATTATCAGATAACTGTGTTACGGTTATATGATGACCTTGCTCTAATACCAAATGAAAGTGCGATATGGATCGTGTAATACGGATATATGATAATACAGAGTATAGTGATGATAATAATACTATAAATATTATGGAGTATAAAAGCAGAATAGTAAAATGACACCAGATATTTTTATACTGGTTCAAAGCACCGTCCAACGTCCAGTCCCAGACTCTTTCTGGAATTTCACTAAAACAACAACCCTCACTTAACCCGGAGGAACAGGTTTATACAACCCCTGAGCAGGCGAACATGGACCTGAGTAGCAGAACGGGATTTCGTCTCAACAGCCGAAGAGGACTTCCCTCGCCTGAGCAGCAGAACATGACTTCAACTAATACAGAAAATAGTTTGACTAATGTGTGTTCTAATAACACGTATTTGTCACTTGTAGTACACCCTTCCTATAATCTTCTCCTCGAGTATAAATATTTAAATTTGAAGTATATGAAGAGTAGAAAGGTCTAGTATTGCTTTAATGCAGAATATTTGAAAGTATGATAGCAAATAATTTCAGAAAGTTAGATCAGAGAATAAGAGAAATCGATTGTGATTAAGTTATTTGAAATGAAGTTGGAGTTTGTATTTATAAGAGTTTGATAGCTACGACTGTTGGTGAAGAGTTTCGATCGAAGTGTTGCATCTGAATCTTTTCGTTAAAGGTTCGCAACTCTTCACAAAAGTTGTACCCTTTCAAAAATATGGCTGTTATAGAAATTCGGTCGACTGAGCTACATAGTCAATCAACTGAAGATTCAAAAGTAATTTGAAATTTAAATTCGTATATATTTATGTAACTGTGCATGCTACACAAAAATTTCAGTGTCAGTTGACTGGTTCCGTACGTTAGTCGACTGACCTGATCATTTTTCTACTGTTTGCACAATTTACATATATATATATATATATTTATTTATTTATTTCTATAACTTCATATCACTTTAATAATTTAAATGTTAGCTTATATGTGTATAAAATATTTAGAAAATATAATGATTAAATATATAAGGTAGTGTAGACATAATCGAGGAGAGATTTTAACAAATATTAACCTAAGACTTGAAAACAAAATACCATAGTTGATGTACCGGTTTTTAAAGTTCGTCTCCTTGTCTCTTTTTGTCGTAGTAGTCGTCAAATCTGTATGTTGTAGTGATACCTTCGTGTCATATATCAAAACCAAGTCTAAACAGGTGCAACCTCTTAGAAACCATTCCTTTAAAACCATTTGTCCCAGTCGAAAGCCAACCAAGTCGAAAGAATCCTTTTCAAAAGCAAACCAGGCGCGTTTTTTATTCAAAAGCAAAGACATGCTACAACCCCTTCGAAACCCATTGTTTCGACCTAGTACCTTCTACCTAAGTCCAATTCACTATGTATCAAGTCTTTGATGCTATGTGCATTAGTTTCGATGGAGATGGAAGCAGAACTATTAGTCAGAACTCCAGGTGTCGAAAGTGGCGAAACACGTAAAAAGCTAATGAAACCAGATTTTATCTTTTAAAAGAAATTCTTTTCAACTAACCTGCCTTGTTTGTCAAAATATGATTGGTTGCTAATTTTCTTTTCCAAAAGTTTTTCCAAAATTTTAGAAGTAATTAATTTAAATAATTTACAAAAGACCCCTTCTCCTTTTAAAAATAAACAAAACATTTAACTCTCATACCTTAAATAATTTTATATATCTACCAAATCACTTAGGAAAATTCTATAAAAATTCCAAAAAATCATTTCTAATGTGTTTTCCAACATATATTAATTTCAGACCTAAAACGTAAATAATTTGGCTGTAAATTATTTTAAACCCAAATAATAATTTTCTTCACTAGAAAATTAATATTAAATCCACATAAATTCAGAAAATTATGAAAATTGAAACCCCTCTCTAAAATATCATTTTTGATCTAAATCTAAAATCTCAATACATATAGATGTCATTTAATAGGGTTTTCACATCAAAACATATCATAAAATCTATATGAATAAGCATAAATCATCAACAAGCATATATAAACATTTAATCAAACTAAAACATGGCATAACCTTGCAACATAGTTCATATTAACATTAAAACCGAAAATAATAGAAAGTATGATATGTAGTCATTATTCACCGTAGCTCTGAGATAAAAAAGCTGAGATTTGAATGGATTTGAATTGATTAATCTTCTTCCTTTATTTTCTTTGTCTTCTTCTTCTTTTAGCATAATGGTGACCGACCTCTTTGTTTTTATTTTAGATTATGAACATATGAAATAAACATGTACAATATACACAACTTAAAGTTTAGGGTATAAGGGTTTACTTATTCCTATATTGCCCTTGTCTATTTCCTAACATTTTATTCCATTTCAGTTTACTTAGTTCATTTGTTAACATGGCATGGCTACCCTTACTAATCACAAATCTCAATCCCCTAATCATCACATTATTTTATTTAATTTAGCTAATTAAATATACTAAATAATGTTACTGAAAATTAGGGTCGTTACAACAACATAGCAGTCTCTCTACTCGATCTAGCTTCAGATCTCCACTGCACTCTTCATGTCGTCAATGCTTCTAAGTCTTTCCACTCAGCTATTGTTATCGCCAAAATTGGTCGCTAACACCCAAATCCTGATGAAAGCACCAAATCACAGTCACAGATCATAGATAGGATGTATGTAGAGAGTATGAATGTGAAGAATAATAAAAAATCAAAAAGAAAGCAGCAATAACATAGGATTTATAGCGGTTCAGCTAACTCCGTCCTACATCCACTCTAGAAGTTTCCTTTCAATTGATATCCGAATCTATTACAGTCAAAATCCAGAGCTTTAAAGCAACAATGGTAGAGTAACCTTAGTAGGGAAGAAGAAGGGAAGCAGAATGAAGCTCCATTTTCTAAAGCCCCGCCTACTGTATTTATAGGCAAAATCCGAGTTACTGGGCTTCTTGAGTGGTCCAGGCCCATCAAGACATCCCAAATCCATTAGCATTGCCAACATGATCCACTATAACCGATCTTATTCCTTCAAGGCTGAACCGATCCCTTATTGTATCTAGTGACCCGTAGTAAAATGGAAAAATGCCAATCCAAAAGCCAAACAACAGCACGCCGATCCACTATAGAATCCATCATGCCAATCCACTCCACACTCTAGCATGCCAAACCACTTCAACATGTCAATGAACTCCATCGTGTCGACCCACACTAGGCTCCAGCATGCCGGTCCCTTTCAACATGTCGATCCTTCTACATACTGACCCACTCTAACAAGACTGATCACTATATTAGGCCAACCCCTTAATTTTCTCACAACCTCCTGCTATGCCGACCGACCTACTACGGCCAAATCAGCTATGGCCCACTCACCTTAGCTTAACTTCCTTGGTCATTAAACACATGGACGAACGCTTATGACCGAACCAGTCTCAACCCAATACCTTGGCTAAACCAGAACGTGACGAACCACCGAGGTGATCCCTTCATGGCCGAACCACCTATGTCGAACCATATCTTACCGAACCATATATCCCCTGCCGATCGGCTTTAACTCGACCGAACTAGAAATGCCGGTCCATATTTCCTAGACCCAAGTCATAGTCGATCTAGCTTTATCCAATCTAATATCCATTTTCCAAGAATGTTGCATCATCAATCCATCCTGTCGACTCAAATTTATTGTATTCCATCCTCAATAACCGAGCAATCGATTTAGTGATATCCTCCTACTTACGACTTTGCCAAAAGGCGGGTTAACGGCTGTCACTGCCAACATTGCATTTTGATTTTTTTTTCTTCCAAGTACATACGCATACTTGTTTTCTTTTCTAGGTGTGTACTCAATTCCAAAATCATAAGCGGCTAAAAATTCTAACCACCTCTGCTGTCTCATATTTAACTCCTTCTTATAGAATAAATAATTTAGTGACTTATGATCCGTATATAGATCAAATTTCTCTCTCGTAAGGTAATGCCTCCATACCTTCAATGCAAAAATTACCGCAACTAATTCCAAATCGTGACTCAGGTTCCTAACCTCATGCGGCCTAAGATGCCCAGATGCATGGGCACTTTAGCTCTTTTCATTAACAAGCTCCTAATCCTGTTCCACGTGCATCCATGTACACTACTAAGTTCTGATTCCCGTCTGGAACAACCTTTTGTGTTAATGGTCATCAGTGCCGCTATCCGTGAAAAATCCTTAATGAAACTTCAATAATACCCTACTAATTCAAGAAAACTCTTTATTTCAGTCACCATCTCGGGTCTCTTCCAATTATTCACTACTTCGATCTTGGTCAGATATACAGACAATCCTTTCTCTGAGACTGCGTGACCAAGAAACTTCACTTCCTTCTTCCACAAATGACACTTCGAATACTGCGCTTTCAGCTGATGCTGCGTTAGCTTCTTAAGCATCAGTCTAAAACGACATGCTCTCTCTCATCCTTAGAGTATATCAAAATATCATCTATGAAAACCAACACGAACCTATCCAAATACTCTCGAAAAATTTGGTTCATCAAATCCTCAAAGAATGCTGGTGCATTTATTAATCCGAACGACATTACTAACCATTTGTACGATCCATATCTGGTTCTAAATGCCGTCAAATGAATACTATACTCTGCTACTCTAAGCTGATTAAACCCAATTGCTACATCCAATAGGGGAAATACTTTGGCTCCACTCAACTAGTCGAACAAATCATCAATTCTAGGCAACGGATGTCGACTCTTTATCATCTTCTCATTCAACGTACGATAATTGACACATAACCTTAATGATCCATCTGGCTACTTGGCAAATACTACGGCCGCTTCCCAAGGCAAACTTCTTGGTCTGATAAAATTCTTTCCTTCCAAATACTCCAACTGCACCTTGAGCTCTTTCATCTCGGTAGGTGTCATTCTACTAGACGGTCTACTCACCGGTTCTTCTCTTGGTATCAAATCTATCCGAAACTCAATGGCTCTCTTCGGCGGGTGCCACTACAAGTTCAAAGAAATCTACAAATTCTCTAACAACAAAAACTCGATTCAACTCATCTTCTACCTCCATAACACCCAATGAAGCACTAATCTAAAAACTAGGATTTTCTACCGTTTATATAATCTAATCATACGGTCAAGGTGTGTGAGCGATATTTTCCTATCATGGAAAAATATCCTAGCATTATATTTACTTAACCAATCCATACCCAAAATAATTCTGAACTCTACAAAATCAAACACATGTAAAATGCAAACAATGTATGACCTAACAATTCAAACTCTAAGTGGTTACACTTCATCCTAAGTGTCGCATAACCTCTTATAGGATTTGCAACCCTTAAGGAAGTAACTAGATATGAGTGTTCTAGGTTAAGCTTATCTACCCAACAATGAGATATGAAAGAATGCAATGCATCAGTATCAAATAGAACTCTAACTGATACACCATAAGTAAGAAGCGTACCGTCCAACACAGCTTTTCCTCTCTCCTCTACTATTGGTCTCAAGGTAGCCTACTCCAATGCAAACATCTTGCCTTTTCCATCCTTGGCTAGCTTCTTGCACTAGTTCTTATAGTGCGCAATCTGATCACGGTTGAAACATTTTATTATTTTCTTCTCAACAGCTTTCTTTCCCTTGCCTATCCATCACTCATGGGCATAGTGTTTTTTCTTGTCACACTTGTAACAGACCAATTCTACCATTCCCTTCTTAGCAGCTCTACCGTTTTGAGCTCCTTTCTTTTGGAAAAACTTCCTCTTCTGATTCTGCCCTCCTTGAGGTTCTTTGGCCTTGTTTCTTTCAAGAAAATCTTGAATCTCTTCATTCTATAAGTTCATTTCAACAACAATATCACATGGATCCCTAATGTGGTAATGTGACCTTTGCTAGCTCGGGCTTCAACCCCCCAAACGAACTTCTCATTTCTCTTAATAACAGTATTAACCATAGCATAGCTATATCTCTCTAGCTCCTCAAACCTCATCGCATACTCCAGCACATTCATATCGCCCTGCTCTAACTTAGCAAACTTCCTGAGCAGAGTGGACTTCGCAATCTCCGATATAAACCTCTCCTCAAACCTCCTCCTAAAATCAGCCCATGTTATATTCTCCTTATTGACTCCAATAGGAACATTGTTCCACTAATACAGTGGTGCTCCTTGTAGCAGTCAAGAAGCAAGCCTTCTCTTCTGCTCATCATTGAGCCCTAAGTCAATGAAAATCCTCTCACAACGGAGTAAATAGTTTTGCACTTCGATTGCGTCTTAAGTGCCAATAAACGGCTTTCCTCCTAACCGAGCATAATCACTACTCAAAATAGCATAATCGTTGACCACTGGAGCTTCCTGATTTCCTCCTTCAGCATTTCCTCCAACTACTCCAATAGTAATTCCCACTTGCAAATACAAGTACGTTACCATAGCATTATCCCATACCCCGATCTTTTCTCCTATTCCTTAAGATTATGTTTTCAAAATCATTTTAAGTTTAAATTTTTTCATAAACCTATGCTCTGATAGCAGGTTGTAACATCCCCTATCTTAAGGTCCGAAGCTAAGCGCTATAGAGGCTGCAGTCATCCATAGTATTAACTTTTGATGTCAAAATACGGTAATGTTAATGGTATCCATAATATCAGAAGCATATGAATATGAAATAAAAACATCATAGATTAAAACAACTTTTCTGATTACACTTCAAAGCAATATTTAATATTCAATTTACGTAATCCCATAATCGATCCTCAGGTAGTGATCAAATATATTTATTACAAAGTACGCCAAGAGCGACATATGAAGATGCCTTCTTGGATGATCAGAACAATAAATAGATAAGTATAATACATCACAGTGGAAATAAGACTAAATAACAACTCCTGAATTGATAACTTTGCCTCCTGCACGTCTTCGGAAGCTTCATTCGTCCACTAAACCTGTAAAACTTTAACTCTCAATCTACTCAAATTAATTATGAGCACCCGAGAGTTTAAGGGGCAAAACATAAACCTCGAGTCAAACATAAAGCCTGGTGTGAATAATACTATTACATCTCGGTTTACTTATATTAAGTGAGACCACGCCACTTACTGAAATGGGTTTCCCCTCACTAATATCCCTTTGAAACATATCTTTTTGCAACTCACAATCCTGCAATCAAACTTATTATAACAAAAATAGCAATATCATGTATGCTCAACAATAGGTAACAAATGGACCATCTATCAAGAAATATAGTTTTGCTTAGCAAACTACTAACCATTGGCAGACTCGAGCCAACCAGAAAAAATAAATAATCTAACAACTGTTAAACAAGCTTTTGGATGATCTATCCTTAACTTACTTCTCCATGGGTCACCAGATCCTAATTTTTTTACGGGCTCACCAATAACATATCGTCATTCTCTGTATATATTCCCTGCGTGCTACCATCATTTAAGTGTTGCATGTAACCAAGTCTATACACTGGAATTGTGGACCAAATTAGCTAGGGGCTATAGCTAATGTATAGAGCGCGAACCTACATTAATCTCTTCCAGTATCCAAATATCTGAGTCATTTACTTAAGGTTATGAACCTATCAAATTTTTCTTGAAAACCTTTTCAATTTGGTTTAACCCTTTAAATCATACTTAAACAAGGAAAATATACTCTATGCTTTACTCAAATTTCTTTGCTATGTTATATATACTTCACATAAAACATTGTTGATCAAAACATTCGAAACCTTTGTTTAAACATTTAAACAATCTCTTTCGAAACCTTTGAAAGTACCCCTTTCGAAGCCATTGAAAGTAGACCTTTTGATACAAGTAAACTTCTTTACTTTATAACCTTGGGCTAAATGGCCAAAACGCACTTTCGAAACCATTTACCATAGTCCTTTTGAAAAAATTGAAAACATCTCTTTCGAAAGCTTTATAAAACTTTTGACATTGTCTTTTGAAAACATTATAAACATGCCTTTCGAAAACATTGGAACCCTCCATTAAACATTTAGGTAAACCTTTCAAAAGCATTAGAGAACCAACACTTCGAAACCTTTATCATATACCTTTCGAAAGTATTAAGTCCTTTTAATAAATCAAAACTTTCGAAAGCATTGGGTTCAAGAGAAAACATGTGGAATAACCTTTCAAAACCATTTAAAACCTTCCTTTCCAAACCATTGGGTTTAACTTTCAAAATCTCAAAGGGGTCTTAAAAGAACTAAGTCGAAAGAAACTCTTTTAAAAGAAATTTCCTAAGTAAAATAAAGTGGAAGGTTTCGACACCATCCATTTCGAAAACATTGGAGAAGCGACGCTGATTTTAAAACAAAGGAACCCTTTCAAAAGCATTTCTTTGAAAGGTAGAATGTGGTAGCAGGGTTTCTATCCCTTCAAAAGCTTCTATTTAAAACAAAGGCGCAACCTCTTTTGAAATCTCTTTCCTTTAAAATCCATTTGGACAAGTCGAAAGATATCTAATTCGAAAGCATCCTTTTAGAAAGCAAAGCATGTGCATTTACATTTAAAAGCAAAACAAGGTTTCGACCCCCTTCGGAACCTCTATTTCAACTCTATACTTTCACCTGTCTCTAATCCACTACGTACCAAGGCTTTTGATACAATTTGTATTGATTTCAACTAAGATGGAGGCGGAAATATGAAGTCGAAAGGCAGCGGCTGAAGGTAGTGAAACAGAAGAACCTTTATAAAACTGATTTTTAACTCTAAAAAATAATTTCTTTTCAACTAACCTGCATTGTTCGCCAATATAAGATTGGTTGTTAATTTCTTATCCAAAACCTTTTCTAAAAATTCTATGGAATTTTGGAAATAACAATTAATTTTAAACCCAAATTAACCATTTTCTTCATTATAAAATTCATAATAAATCCTCATTAGTTCAAAAATTATGAAACTTGAATGTGACGATCGCGATTTTTCGATGTTCGAAAACCAACATCAATACGTCCACTGTATCAATTGCCGAGCAATCGAATGTCGGAAAATCGTATCGTTAGGGTTAAAGAAGAGAAAAAGATAGAAGAAGAGAGAGAAAGATAGAATAGAACAGAAAGAAACAACAGAACAATATCAGAATCTCACAATCGCAGTGGATCAACATATAACGATAAATGAATAATCTTTAAACAAAGAACTATATCAGTTATTACATTACATCATTTTACATTACATCATCAGAGTGTACAACAACAAACAACAACAAACAGCCGAAAAGAAATACTATATACTAGTAATACGCCATGCCATCCAGCTTGCCTCTAGCAACTCCTGAATTCTAGAGTATCCTGATAAACCTGACTCTTGACTGCCCGTGTGGAAATTGGTGGGCACCCAGAGTTTAGGAAGGAAAACAATAAACTCCGAGTCAGTCATGGGACTGGTGTGAGAACTTAAAACAGTTTATCTTTAAAACAAAGAACAAGATTATTTTAAAATAGATTCGCAATGCTTTTTTGAAAATGAGACTACCAGAAGGCCTCCCACACACACACACGCACACAATGCAAACGCAGAATCGGAGGAGATTTCTCCTTATGTTAGTCAAAGATGCTTGATACGCATTAAAAAGAAACATTTGATATTATTACTAGTGCATAGTGTAGGAAAATTATTTCGAAAGTAAAGATATAAATCTTAGCCAGCATAGGCATTTCGCACTTGTGCCTACTATAGCTACCATCCAAACAGTCGGGCGCCACCATAAGTGAATGATAGGTTCTACAACTAAAACCGTACAAGATCGTATTGTTTCTTTGGATTTCCAACAAATGGTCAGGCCAAGGAACTTCCCATTGCCACATGAGTACGCCTCTGGAAAGACGACCCGAGAACCAAACCGGATCTCTGCCAACACAAGGCCGGGTTACCCCTAACTGGTAACTACTGAAACGAATATGTCATCCCCCGATCGTAACCGATCTATCCGAGAATCCTCGATTTCCAACAACCACAAAGCAATAAATTTGCAGCAACAACATAGGTTAAGTATCTGGGCTCCATACCATGATACCACCTCTATCCAGAAGGAATGACATACACTAAAGAGGCGTTACCCCCTGATAACCTTGCCGCATCCTTCCTGTTTTGACCATTTCCGGGGTATGAGGTCCGACGAAGTCTCGTCCACAAAGCCACGCTTTACAAAAGCTGTGCTTTGGGTTAATAAATGATCAAAGTAATGATCACCAAGATAAATGATCAAACAAATGATCATATCACAAATGATCAAACAATGATCATCCCATAGCAACATTCAGCATGGCACACTACCAAATTGGGAGTATATCACTAATAACCTTCAACTACATAACCTCTGAGCTCGTACGTCTCAGAGAAGGGTGTTAAGCTAAGAGAATAAATTCTCCGCCACCAACAGAAATATATTTGAAAGAAATCAGCTTTATATCTCAACTTGTAATGTCAGACATACAATCCATACAAGTTTGTTCCGAGCTCGAACAGAACCGAAGGCACTTACAAAGAAGTCCTTGCATTCCGGATAATTTCTAATCACGTCCGGACTTCTCGTCACTAAGGGTGATAAAACCTCTATATCGAAGATCAGCCGATGCAGAGCAACTCAACGGTAATCCTTCCATTTTCAAAAATATCCGGTCTTCAACACCGGTCATCAAATGCAATCCATTACGACGTATCACATATTCGGAATGGGTTATACAACCCCAAGGTCCTTTCCCGGCTAACCCGAATAGTGAGCGCTTATTTAAAAATAAGTGTGGCATTCAAATTCAAGCAATCACAACAAACACCTATTTAAAGGTAAATATTGATACTTGGATTATTTAACTATCAATAGGCATGCTCAACATCACCAGATTCCAAATAATTTTCCAAATTATTTATTTTCCAAAATATCTTTACGAGATATATATTTTCCACACTTCAAACATTTGAAAACAAATTTTCAAATCACTTTTCACCTTTATCACTTTTGAAAACAAATTTCAATCATTTTCCTTACACGAAATACTTTCATTTCAACATGGTTCATTTAAACCAATTAAATAAATCCTTACCGATTTACTTTATATTTACGTTCCAAATCCGTAAATTAATTCTCACGCTTCAAAAATAAATCAAAGTTTATTTTTAAACAAATTCCCCTTTTCATTTATAAATTCCATAGTGAATTTACATTCCAAAATATTTATGAATATACGATTTCAATTATTCATTTTCAATTTATCTTCAAAAAGATAAATTCTCAAAATTTTCACTTCATATTGGGAAAACATTTCCATACTTATTTAATATAAGTAATTCACAAATCTATTTATTTTCAACACTTGAAAGATATTCAATATACTTAAATCAAAATTAAGTATATATTTCATTCTTTAAGGAAAACTTTCACTTAAACACATTTATTTGGGCCAAAACGAATGTTACGTAAAACATCGTTACGACGACCCAAAATCACTAGTATAGGGATTCGAAATTTAGATAGATATATAAATCCCAATACTACATAAAACATTTCCTTTCGGAAATCATTTACTATAACAACAGTGTTATAGTCCACAATTTCCTTATTTCTTGAAAACATCTATTTCAACAATGAATGTTGAAATCTATGTATTCGATTCATAATACATTTTAAAACATCTTTTTTTTAAATAATTAACTTCATTTTATAATCTCGCTTTCCCAAAACTTAACCATTTTATTTAAATAATATATTCACCGTCCAAAATCATGAATATACTTCATTAACCAATTTCAATATTTACTACACGTTTTATTTCAAGAATTTATTCGCTATCCAAAATTGCGAATATACTTCTTTTAATAAATTTCTATATTCAATTTATCAATTTCCATTGATTTCGAATTTATAAACAATGTCTATAAATTCCATTTCTATTTATAAACTTCGATTTATAAATCTCCATTATTAACAATTTCTATTTATATCTCATTTAAATGCCAAAGTCCGATTTATAAGTTAGTTGCTTATAAATCTTTTATTTTACAAAATCTATTCATTTTATAACTTTACAATTTATACAACTGTGAATTTATTCACTTATGAAATCCTTCAATACTTCATTTAAACATTTATAAAACTCATTTTATTATTTCAGTATTTTAAACTAATTAAATATCAAATTTTATAAATCTTTTATATACATCGTTTATAATAATTCAAAAATCCCAATTTAAACTATTTTATAAACTACTTAACTATTTATTTTAAAAATCACCTTTTGGTTATATTTCACAAAAATATTAATTTTTATAACATAAAAATTTATAACGTTTTAATTATTTAAAATGAATCAATACAAAAATTTAAATAAAACGTATACTTTGGAAAATCACTTTAAAATTCTTTTTAAAGTCAAAAATCATTATTCTAAAACTTCAAAAATGGATCCGATGATGCAACAGCACCAAATAGTCAATCAGACATCCAAATATCATATATCGATATGATAATCAACAAACATCACAATATCTGTAAATAAATCAATATTGTTGAGGAATCCAATTGGATCCCTCCAACCTGTTTCCTGCATCCACAAACATTAGCACGATACCAATTCCGTTCCAGTACGGAATTATCGCGGTATATGGGATTTATAAAAATATTATCCGCTTAATAGACGGCGCAATAGGGTCTCATCCGTTATATAATGCGGGAAATCAACTCCAAGTACATAAATAATACCAATTTCACTTTTAAGTAAAATATTCGCGGTATATGTTTTTAATAAATAACATCCACTTACTAACGGCGCATAATGTCTATTTCAATCAGTAACAGATAATAATTTGTCATTCAGGCATACAATCAACGAATTTTAAATCTAACTATTTAAAATTTAAATCGAAACTATTCGATTGAGTGAGAAGTTCTCACTTTGATTTCAATTTCGTTTTCAGCTTTTATTTCGAATAAAATTAAACGGATGTTTAATGTTACCCGTAATTTTTTCTAGCTCCAAACGACTCCAATCCAATTCCATAGCATAGTGCTCGACAAAACGAAGCCAACGCAATTTGTTTCGTCGAAATCCGACCTCGTATGAAAAAGTTACAACATTTTAAAGTTTACACGATTTAGATTATAATTTTGTTTACAAATTCTTTTTCTTTTTAAACCTTAAACTCATCCAGGCCACACGTTCTACATCTGGACATCAGGGCCGCATGTTTTGCCTTCTTCCTCTTACGTTCATTCCCTAGGTGAAACACGTACACCTTCGAACCCATAGCCGCCCACCTAGGGTTGAATTATACTTCTCCACCATCGACATATACCGCGATCAGAGAGTGCCATAACGAAGGCCATCTCGAGAGCTTCCTACGGCCGCCACCATGTCAAGCTCGGCCGCCTATATGCATGGGAAAACATGCCCGTTCGTACGCCACTTACAAGCAATTTGCCGTTGATCCGTTGCTTCATTTCCAATCTCCACCGTTGAGATTAAAGATCTCTTCGTCCTCTTCAAGTTTGCAGTTGATGACTTTTGCTAGTTGTTCACGGATTGGAAGTGATTGAGGGAAGAATGAAACTAATTCCTGGCCATTGGAGTTTTTAAGTGGCGGCTGAAGAAGGTTGTTAGGGTTAGGGTTTTTTTCTTTTGCAAATGAAGAAGTTAAGGTGCTTATATAGAAAATATTCCAAAACACTATTCATCCTGGATTTTCAGAACTCCAAACGAAGCGTGCCGGTTGGCGTTTCTAAGGTTTACCCCACGTTCCGGACACAATGGAACGTGTTTCAGAGGCCAATTCGATCATTTGTGTGAGTTACGGCAATAAACGTTCGATTTTAAATTAAATCGATTAAACGAATTTTCTATGCGTTTTGGCTTGCTCCGGACAAACCGTAAATCCGATTGACACAAAATTTGAAACCATACAAAAGTATCACATTACGGATCCAATGAAACTGGTTTCGTCGAAATCCGAGACTGTTTGAAAAATGGCTATTTTAACTCGTCAATTAAATATTTAAACTATTTCGATGCGTTTCGAGCTGCCACGGTCAAACGAAAACTCCGATTGCTACAAAAATTGAAATCGATAATAACAAACTATTATGGATCCAATGGAACTAGTTTCGTCCAATTCTAAGACTGTTCGAAAATTGGCTATTTTTCAGTCGATAATTAAATATCAAAATATTCAATTTTCACAAATAAACTTTTAATTCAATTTTAGAAGTTCTATAACATCTCTATAACTTCAGTATGATAAAATAAAATTTTACAAATCATTTTCAATCATATTAGACTCGATTTTCAATTATTTCAGAAATTTCAACTATTAAATAATCGATTTAATTATCCAATTAAATCCAACATTCGAAAATAAATTATTCGACTTATAAATTTCGCTTATTAATATTTAAAATCAATTAAATATTCAATTTTTTTATTAACAAAAATTCTGGGTCATTACATTGAAACTCATCTCTAAAATATTATTTCTGACCATATATTAAAATCGCAAGACACTTGGATATCATTTGATAGGTTTTCAAATCAAAACTTGTCAAAAAATCTATATGAATAAGCATAATTCATCAACAAGCATATATATATATATATATATATATATATATCTAACGTTCAAAACATGGCAACATACTTGCAAAAACATTTGAATTTGATTCTACAAACCGAAAACATCAAAAACATAAGATGTAACATATTATTCACCTTTAGCTTTGTTGTTAAGGATTTGAGATTTGATCTTGAACGAATTTGATTAAGCTTTTCCTCTTGGTTCTTACTTATCTTACCCTTACTTCTTCTTAATGGTGGCCGGCCTCTTCCTAAGTTTTTTTTTAGTTTGTGATCATGTAAATTAAATATGGCTTAATGGTTTAGGGTGTAAGAATGTAATTTATTCCCATCTTTCCCTTATCTATCTCCCTTACTTATTTCATTTTAATCCCCTTAGTTTATTAATTTAACTTAGCATGGCTACCTTCTATTAACACAAATCTCAATCCCTTAACCATTTACATTATTTCATTTAATTTAACTAATTAAGTGTCCTAAATAATGTTACTTAAAATTAGGGTCCTTACACGATTCACCTCTTAATGGTAACCTAACGCCTCTTATTGCACTATGTCGGAACCCATCAATAATACAACATCACGTTGCGTCACCATGAACACTAAGGAATTTTCGTTAGTGCCAGATCGTACACTCCATCGGCCATCATCATCGGTGTTGCGCATCCACCATAGAAACTCTTATGAGCACAGTTTGTGATAGAATTTCCTCCAGTCAAATATCAACCCTACTTGATAAATAGCATTTATCTAGTCCCGCAATGTCCTAGTGTCGTCAACATAGGGAACTAGCTTCCCTACTTCTACTAACATCCATATATATATATATATATATATATAAACACAATTAACTATTTTATTTATAACCTAGGCCTTTGGCCAAGGTTCATACGGTGCTTTGAAAATGCCAATCGATCGATGGCCTACTCCTACAGTGGTCGACCTGTTGCTATCGACGGCTCCAATAAGTGCGGTCGACGGGTCCTTGCTGTTTAGGGTTTTTAATTAGCAATTTTAATTCGTTTTGTTCCTCAGTTAGCGATTTTAATTAGTATCATTTCCAAATATACTATGGTAATTTGAATCATATATTACTGTACAGTCTAATTTTAGTTAACTAGACTTGGGAATATAAGATCTGTAAATGTTCAAAATTTCCTATTCAATTTCTTATGTGCATAGTAATCAATTCTTACTAATTTCACAAAAGGGTTAATTTACAGATTCATCAATTTTCTTAATTTACAGGTTAACACAAATCAGATCCGGATTAGAGTAGGTAAAAGGTATTCATTTAACAACTAGTAAACTTCCAATTTCCACCGTTAATTTTTGATCTGATTTTAACAACCTATATCAAAAAGGGTGTTCTAAAATTAACTTTATGTAATAATCTAACCTATAGTATACCCACTTACCTTAAATCCAATCCATCCTTCCTGAATTACACTTGGAATCTCCTATGTTTTCAAGATCTACGGTTGATTTGATATAAATGCTTCTTCCTTTCTTAATTTAACTTTTGTTTTAACTTGGTTGAAGAAAAAAAAATAAGAGAAAAGAATTTGGAAAAGTTTTGGTATACTATTTATTTTCTAGTGAAGTAGGGTTTGATTAATAGTGTATTTATAGGCACATCAATTAATCTCATTCATTCACTGAAAAGATACAACCCATGCAGTTCATCTAAAAAGATATGCCAAAATTTAAGTGTTCTGAAAAAATACGCTTAATCCTAGTCGTTCGGCCAACTCAACCATCACATGACCTCAACCGGTCAACTAATTGGTTCTTAGGCAGTCGACTGCTACATGTTGACCGGCCCAACTCAGGGTATTAACTGCTATATAATTATATATGTACACAATCGTTCTTAAATCCAAATTCTACAAATTTAATAACTTCCTCATATTAACTCGGATTTAAAAATTGTTATGTATGGAAATTGTCTAGAAAATCGCAACGAATGCAATAGTGTAAGTTTAGTAGCCAGATTCATACGTTTACACAAATTTCATTTTTTCCCTTATTATATTTTGTTTTATTCTTTTATTTCAATTTTCAGCTCAAATTCTCAGGGTATCACATTCTCCCCTCTTAAAAGGATTTTGTCCCCAAAATCTCCAATGAAGGAAAAACGTAACACGTACGTACTGAAATCAATAACTATAACCATCTACTCATCCATCAACCATTGGTAATCATTTTCCTTAACTGAAAATATAATGAAAGCATGTACATATAGGCATGGATTTCATATGAACCTACAATAATGCAAAGATAAGGCGGTCTCCCGATTTAGTCGATATCCTTTAGAGCACATGTTTGTGCCATATATGCTTCATCCTATGTAGATGTACTAGTAGTTCTACATGTATGTGCAACCATTCAATCCATATGCAACAACTATATGTATATAACTTAAAAAAGTGATCGTTTATGCGTGTGTATGCTAGCTCAAGAATATACTTGCCTATGTATGCAAATATCAATTAAATAATTACATCCACTAGCATTCAACATCCAAAACATAACTAATGACACGTTCACAACTATTTTCTTAACCTGGTTTTTAGCCCAATAGAATTCAATAGGAGTTAGAACATCTAGGCCAAGGCAAAACAACTAAAGAATCAACCAAGAGGACCACAAGAATAGGCCAAGAAGGACTTAAGAAGAAAAACACAAACATCAACTAATGGGATGGATCGTTGGCGATCCATCACGTATGATCGCTAGAGATCCATAAGGACTCTTTGTGGGTCATTCAAACCACTTGCATTATGATTCAATATCTTTTCTAAGGGTGTATGCAAAGTTTCATAGCCTTCCAAGTAACCTAGATTGAGAAGCAAAGAGCTATCTGATTTCAGTCATAATTCAATCCAACTTGTATATGAATCATCATCAAAACAAGGCAACTAGCTATGAAATTACATGGAAAGAAACTACATAAGGAAAGGAATGCAACCTAAAGGAAATGATCCAAAAATACCTTAAGTACATGGATCACTAGCGATACGTGCCCTATGGATCGCTAGCGATCCTTCAGGTTAAGTTAGATTGCAGTGAAATTCTATGAGCATCTTCGTATCATCGAGTGTAGGATTCTGGCAAAGCAGCCTAGCCCAACAGTTCTCTAAAACCTTTAAATATAGTCCTACTTGCAACATAAATGAGATCTTATGAACTGGCTGGTGGAACTCTATAGAGATTATTCTTTACTCTTCTCCTCCTGCGCAATAGTAATCTAGTGGTTCACCGTGATTCTCCACTGAACTCTTATACTTGTGACTTGATCTAACTTAGAAGATTCAATCATATTATATTCCGATTCAGCCTATAACAGAAGTCAGTTAATAGAAAGTTATAAAGTGGACGTAGGCTTCATTAATAACCAAACCACTATAAAAATCTTCTTGCCTTTTTACTATTTTTTCTCTTTTCACATTTATTTTCAATATTATTGCTCTACAAGAACAATCTTGTGCTTTCAGACTCAATCCAGGGTGTTGATCCATTTTTTGGGCTAACATTTTGGTGCTTTCATTGAGAACCCAACTTAGGCTTAGATCCAGCTATCTACTTTGGGTCAGATAGGTTCAGAAGTTAGATCAACACTCTGTGTGTTTCAGATTTGTTGTGAGAATCAATGGCACCATGAAGAAAGAGAACAACCTTCGAAAGATCCATAGGAGCTACCATTGCTGGAGAAGAAAAAAACCCTGAACAAATTGAAGTCAACAACCCTAATAGCCTGCTGTTAGGATTGAACACTGGAGATCTGTTTCCAAGATCCTCCATGCAGCATGAAGTTGTGATTGTGGGAAAATCGAACAAGATAGTTGATGAAATTAACCATAAAATGGCAGACAGTCAAAAATCTCATATGGATAAGATAGATGCTCCCTTAGTGCTCCAATCACTAACTACTTCCAGAATGGTGCCTGAAGCCATGGCTACTATGAAGCAAGAGCATTCTTCTATTTTCGACTTGAACGGAAGACACCAAAGATAAAGCAAAAGGAAGTAGTGGGCATGGTTCCAAAAATCATAATGGAATAAAACGTTAACATTCCACCCAATGCCAAAGCACCTAATGCAAATATGAACTTAGAAATGAAAACTCTACAGAAGGACGTTACAATGGTAGATACTGACTTTGAGGAAGACAAGCGACTTAAAGAATGTGGATTGAAATCAAACAATCAAACTCCACCCACATGACCAACTGCATGCTAACCGAACTCTACAGGATTGGCTCACCCAAAAACTAGAGAGCCTAGGCTTCAACTAGCCAACCAAGACTATTCGTAAAGACAAACACTTGGCGCAGCTACTGACAGCCGACCGATGGATGAACAGATAGGTAAGGAAAACATTACAGACATAGTTAGACGCTTGATGGAAGAAAGCAAGGGTAGAAAGGACGATGATTAGGGTTCCACTTTAAGTCACACTACCCTCACTAATAGTATCTTGAGGGCAAAATACCCCAAAAGTTCACCATGCCGCCAGCTATGCCCTCCCAATGGAATTACTGGCCCTTAACAACACTTGTATAACTACATTTGGAATATGGATGGTGTAATGGTAACAGATGCGGTTCATTGTAGATGTTTTCCATTTATTTGGAAGGAGTCGCCTCCATGTGATTTGCCAGGCTTCCTCCGCGATTTATCTCAACCTTTGACGTGCTAGCTAGGAAGTTCTTGGAACAATTTAGACTACAAACGCCTCATCCAAAGGACATGAAATCTTTGTCCAATTACTTCTAAGGACCCAACGAATCATTAAAATCATTCATGAACTGCTTTAACACAGTTATGATTAAAGTGAGCAATCCAAACGAGGATATGAATTTCATGGCTTTAGTCTGCTCAATCCATTTAGAGATAGATTTACGGTAATGAACTAAAATTAAGCAACCAACCACCATGAAAGAATTCAATCGAAAGTCTAATCAGTACTTAAGATTGGAAGAGGCAAATACATTAGAAGGAAAAAATACCAATATATGGCCAAATGAATCGATTCGGAGCAATGTGGTGGTAAATCAAAATAGCAATTTTTTTGAAGTAATTGTTAGAAAAGATGGGACCACGAAATAAAGAAACAACATCTAAACATTGGCAAGGGCAATGAAGGCAGAAAGAAACTTAGAGGTTTGAAACGCGGAGAATATGCTTCACTGAATAAAAACTTAGAGAATATTTACCTAGCAACTCAAGGAACAGAAGAGTACCCGAAGCCACCTCGGAAAGAAGAGTCTGAACAACAAAGGAAGTCGAGGAAGTTCTATCGCTTCAACGAAACCCACAGCCATAACGCGAACGAGTGTCGCTATTTGAAGAACGTGATCGACGCACTAATTAAAGAAAACAAGATCCAATAGTATGTGAAGAAGCCCGAAATTATGATCAGGCAACCAAACTTCATGCTCCTAACAGTCAAGGAAAGCAATATGGATTGTGGAAAGGGATCCAACCGAGATGAACAGAGGCTTATAATCAGTACAATTTCAGGAGGTCCTGATCCGATACAAAAAATTTAGGGTGAGATGGAAAGATATGCTAGTTCACTCAAACATGCTCCAAAGGAAACTTGCTTTGCAATCAAAGATAAGACACTTGCTAAACAACAATGGACACTTAATGATGACATCGTGTTCCAAAACCGAGATGGCGATGGAATAGAAGCTGCAACTTTAGATCTAATGGTAATGACAATAGGAATTAGGCCTACTTTCATGCGACGAGTGGTGGTCGCTACCGGAGGATCGGTAAACATTCTATTTCAACATACGTTCAACCAAATGAAGCTTAACATGAGGGATGTCTCTGTGTGCCGAACCAAGATCCAAGTATTCACCGGCCATCCACTACAACTAGTTGGCACGGTCGATTTTCCTATTGAACTCGAAACAAGGATCAGAGTGTAGTTCTCACCCAAACCTTTGTGATAATTTATGAGATCTCGACTTATAATGCATTCTTGGGTTCGGAATTATCCTGGCATAATGGCTTCTCAATATGAAATTCCCTATGGAAAACGGGGTTGGAATGATAAAGGGAGACCAGAGCGTTGCAAGGGAATGCTACATTGCTGAATAGCATGAAACAAAAAAGAAGGAAAAGGGGAAGAATGTGGAGAAAACTCTCCACATTTGCGAACCATCAGCATAGCAACTACAAAACTACCGCTGGCATGTGGACCATAACAGATTCGATAAGTCTATGGATCCTAGAAAGAAGAGGTTAAGTAAGGAACAAGCTGCGTCGGTAGAGATTGCAGTGGCTATCCCTATAGACATAGATGATCTTAAACAGGTACTAAAAATAGGATCACATCTTGGAACCAAGACATGACAACAGTTAGTCAAGTTTCTTCGCACCAATCTAGATGTATTCGTTTGAACACACTCTGATAAATGTGGGATATCATGGAAGATAGCATGTTACACACTTAATATCGATCCCATGTACACTCCAGTGAGGCAGAAGAGGAGCACCTTAGGATTGGAGCAGTATGCTGCACTAAGAGAACAAGTGGATAAGCATTGGAAAACGACTTCATCCACGATGAAACCTACCCCATTTGGGTATCAAATCTGGTTTAAGTAAAGAAGTCCAATGGGAAGTGGCAAACTTACATTGATTACTCAGACTTGAATAAAGCCAGCCCAAAGGATAGCTTTCCGTTGTCGAAGATCGACAGCCTGTTAATGCCACGACGGGCTGCAAGCTACTATCATTTATGGATGCTTATTCGGGATACAACCAAGTCATTGTACATGAACTTGATCAAGAGAATAATTATCTCATTGCCGACCTTGGATTATATTGTTATCGAGTCATGTCCTTTGGACTAAAGAACGCAGGGGCAATCTACTAGCGACTGGTAAATGTAATGTTCGAAGATTGAGAAGACAATGGAAGTATATGTGGACAACATGCTTGTCAAATCACGCATATTAGAGAATCACTTAGACAACCTAGTAGAAATGTTCGAGATATTGCTGAAATTTGGAATGAAGCTCAACCCATTGAAATGATCCTTTTGCATCGTTTCTGGCAAATCCCTTTGTTTCATCGTGAATGCAAGGAGCATTGAAGCTAGTCCAGAATAGATTACCGCCCTAAGGAACGTCAAATTCCCTATGACCAGAATGGAATTGAAAAGTTTATATGGAAAGATAGCAGCGTCGATCCGATTCATCTCCCGAGTGACTGACAAATGCGTACCATTCTTCGATGCATTAAAAAGGGAAAGAAGAATTTCAAATGGATCAAAGCCAACCAGACAGCTTTTGAAGAATTACTCCGTCATATGGAAACCCCACCGGCCTTGTCTAAGCTGTTAAACAGTGAAGATTCGTTCGTTTACCTCTCCATATTGACTAATGCTCTAAGTGCATCATTGGTATGTGAAGAGGCTAAGGTCCAACGACATGTCTACTATATCAGTAAGCAGTTCACCGGAGCTGAAATGAATTACTCGAAATTGGAAAAACTCGCCTGTTGCCTGCTAATCGCGTAAAGGAAGCTACGACTATACTTCCAGCCTCATCCCATCAAGGTATTGACGGATCAACCTTTGAAACAGGTGTTGTATCATCCAAAGACATTAGGTCAAATTTTGAAATGGATATCAAGTTATGCCAATATGAAATCACTTATCACCCATGATTGAGCTATCAATGGACAAGCTCTGGCAGATTTCATCGCCGAATTTACCGAATAGGATGGTGAAGATGGAAGCATTTCAGACATGGTGCCATAGTGGGAGTTGTTTGTCGATGATGCGTAAAATGAATTATGTTTAGGTGCGTGGGTGGTACTCCAAATACCCAAAGGATGATCTATTTGCTATGCTATGAGATTGGAATTTCTTACCATCGACAATGATGCAAAATACGAGGCTTTGATAGCTAGATTATACATCATTAAAGAACTAGGGATAAAAGTTGTGGATATCTACAACAATTCTCAACCAATCATCATTCTAGTGATATGAGAGTACCAAGCAATGGGAAACCTTCCCCTCTATTTGTCAAAAGCATGGGAATTGCTGCAGGACATTGAGCACTACACTTTATGTCACATTCCGTGGGAACAGAATATGCAAGTAGATCACCTAGCCAAACTAGCCATTTTCGGAGATGCTCCGTCAATGGGACTAGTGGTCGAAATGCTTACATCATCTAGCATAGATGATATGGATATCGATTGGATTATGGAAACCGTAGAGGAAGAAAAATCATGGATGACACTGATCAAAGACTTTTTGATTGAAGGTACACTTCCCAAGGATCGAAACGAGCAAAATAAGCTACTCTGGAAGGCAACACGATACACCTTGTAGGAAGGAATTCTTTAAAGGAGGGGATTCTCTACTTCCCTACTCAGATATATAACCAAAAGTGAAGCCAAAAAGATCCTCATGGAAGTCCATGAAGGTGATTGTGGAAGCCACTTTGCGAGGCAGACTCTAGCGAAGAAGATCCTCTGATACAGTTACCTCTAGCCGTCCATCAACCACGACACAGCAGACTTCGCCAGGAGATGTGTGCAATTCCATAAGTACGCCAAAATTCAGAGAACTCCATCCACATAACTTATACTAATGTTTAGCCTATGGCCATTTACGATTTGGGAAATTGACCTGATCGGTGTGCTCCCAATTGCTAAAGGAGAGGCCAAATATGTTATCATTGTTGTTGATTACTTCATAAATTGGGTCATAGTGAAACCATTGGCTACTAATACCACTAAGAAAGTAGTTAACTTTTTCACTAAAAATATTATTTACAGTTTTGGAGTGCCATAGAAAATCATCACAGATAACGATACTCAATTCGAAAGCTAAATTCAAGTACTTTTGCAAGTATTTCCACATAGAAAAGAGTTTCTACGCAGTGGCACAACCTCAATAAAATGGGTAAGTGGAGGCGGTAAACAAAATCATTAAACCATCAAAAAACGACTGACGAAAGCTAAAGGAAACTTTGTTGATGAGCTCCCACTTGCACTATGGGCTAACCGAATGATGCATAAGTCAACAACTGGGCATTCGCCATTCGCCCCAGCATACAGATCCGAAGTATTGATCCCAACTGAACTGGAAGTTCCCTCTCATCGGAAATGACACTTCATTTAAAAAGAGAAAGGGCTGCTCCTACTCGAGTCACTATATCTTATTTACAAGAAATGGGAGGATGTCGAGCTAAGGACCATGGCTCACCAGAAAAGGGTAACACGACAGTTCAACTCCAAGGTCCATAACCAAACCTTCAAAATGGGAGATCTTGTCCTGAAATAGATCTATCCAGCTCCAGGAATATTTGGATGAAAGTAGGAAGAGCCTAACTCAATCGGGCAAAAGCTCAAAGATGGCACTTTTAAGCTGACCACATTCGATGTAATTCAGAATCCCTATGCTTGGAACAACGACTCGCTCCAACATTACATTATTTAGCTTTTATCTATGTAATTCCTATTTTTATAAATAAGCCACCGAATTAAACCATGGGCATTACAAATAGGAAAATTTTACTTTGCTTTATATTTTATCAGTAAAATCTCTTAGCTCCTTGAACCAGTAAAACAGACTCCATATAACTTACTCACCGAGTCAGAGAAAGTAAACCGACTCAAAAATCATCCATAGCTACTTGAGGATGTGAAACCATACCTAAGTACGCTCCGCCAACTCACCAAGTTGACGAAAGTAAATTGACTCAAAATAGAAGTTACATTTCGTAAGCGGCGCACCCTCAAAACGCCGCAAATTTCGTACGTCGTGCACCCTCAAAAATCCGTGCATTTCTTAAACTGAGCTCTTTTAAAAGCCATGCATTTCGTAAGCCATGCGGTCTCAAAAGCCGCAAATTTTGTAAGCCATGTAAGCACTGCTTGATGTTTCTCCGACATCATCAATAAACCATTAAAACTTTCTATGTACTGGTATTGTCCTCGTAATACCAGAAACTTGGTTATTGTAGGAGTAGCAAGGATCAAACCCGACAATCAAAAAGAATTTATGTGAGTCCAACAGTGTTGCAAAACTAGAGATTGATGAAGAATTTCAATCGTGGACCGACAAAATATCTAAAGTCGAGATATTCAAGTAACAAGTTCCTAAAGATAGGAACCGCAAAGTAAATTCGGATAGAATCATCCAAGGGATCGCTCGGATCAACGGGCCATTTACCAAGTATTTGGAGTGAACAACCTATGCTGTAGGGGGCACACATACCAACACTTAATTGAAAGGAAAACTACTCTATAGTCATGTTATGTCGAATAAAGAATTTTGCAATCACAGCAGATCTAGTTAAAAACTAGAAAAATGCATACATAATGCGTGAAATCATAAAACTAAAAGCATCGTACAACATAAAACACGGCATGGCAATATGGAATATAGAAATTACAGAATAAGTAATCATGTCACGTACACACATAAGTTCTTTAAAACAAGCTAAGTATGCGATAAATTATAAAGAACACAAAAGAGATAGTAGTAGAAACATTTATCTTTTAATTCCTTACAACATTTTCTGCACAAAGTCAAAACATGAGGGACCATACCCACGCAACATCGACCAGCAAAACTAAAAGTGCAGATGATACAACAAAAGTAGTAAGTTCAAACTCTACACTTGTACAAAACACATGCTAAACAAATTAGAATGTTACAATATCCGGCTCTGCAGTCACTCGAGCCTATCGGTGTTTCTTGCCACCACTTCCTTTCCCGCCTTTGGTCGGAAGTTTCTTCATCCCTTTAGCATCCCCATAGGGAGTTGTAATGCTACTAGAAATATCAATTATGAGCTCTGTGCCTATGTCTCCTCCTTGTTCTTCGACCTACTAGAAAGATACCCCATTGGTCTTGTTCTTGCGGGACTTTCGAGAGCTCCTCGAATACTTTCTCTCCTTGGTCGTTTTCTTCTTATCTACGGCCATCTGCCGTTCAGTTTTGCTTCTCTAGCTAGCTTGCTTTGTCTGCTCTCGAGTGTCAACTGCTGCTAAATCGCCACCGAAAGATATGGAAGGGCCATCATGACCTTCTCAGATTCCGGCCCTGGTTACAAGCTAGACATGGACATGGTGATCAAAGCAGCTGTAGAAACAAGCGTTGAAGTAGTCGAAATGGCAATAGGCCCTAGGACTAGTGAAATTGGCATTTCGACAATCAAAGAGGATGGACCAAAAAGATCAAAAAGGAAAGCATTCAATTCATCTTATTCTTGCAGTGTGAGCTAAAAATCCTCAAACTCGGGAGGAACAAGGAAGTTACCAGCATCGAAAGTGTGACCGTGAATCTTAATCTCATACTACCCACCATTTCCTTCTCTCTAGATGGTTGCACGATCTTGGCCGAAGTTTTAGTACCACCTAAGGCATCAGAGATAGCTGCTAAAGGGGCAGACAACAAAGCAGCATTGGTCGAAGCTAGAATTATTCCCGTTTGATCATGTGGCTGCTCGGACGATTCATTAGGCCTAGAATTTAAATGCCTCGATAATGATTTAGCAGCTATAGTTATAGCAACATCGGTGGCTTCTCACTCCCTTTTGACCCAAATAATTTCTTGTCCCTTTACGAAATCCTTCTTTGATTCTTCGTTAAGATAGGCCTCCTCCACTTCTTGTTCAGTGTACATATCCTCGTCTTCTCAAAAACAAGCCAGGACTTCTTGCCAAAACTACAGCAATAGTACGTTGGAATTTGAAAATAAGATAACAGAGACTGCCCTGATGAATAAGGAGTTGATCTAGAAGTTCAAGATGGTGTCATCCATCTTCATCATCTTCCTTTCGAAGGCATCTTACAGCTCTAAGTAGTCCACTGTCACAGCGGCCTTCTCGACTCCATCTTCGGTCTTTTCAACTTTAAGTTACCCAACTTTTTCTCAAAGAAAAGCAATCACTTGAGCCTAGTTAGATATGGTCATATCTCAAAATTCCATCATTATTGCATAATCAGTAATTGTCTTTTTATGATCTTTGACCCTTTCACCATGACCAGTAATAGTTCTCTACTAAGCTTCGATGATCTCATCTGGAGTTTCAAGCTCCTTTTTCAACTTGACTACATCAACGCGGGATTTCACAATTTCATCTCTCAACATGATCTCAATTTTCTGATGCGCCTCTTTCAATTCTCATAGCAAACTAGCGTTGCTCTTACTCACTTGAATGGTAGCATCTCTCTCCTTTTGTCAATTGATCAATTCTGACATCACATTCCATTAGCACCCTTTCATAATCACCTTTTTATGACTTGAAAGAAAGGATCTCTTGATATTTTTTACGGTTTGCGTCCGTCGGCTGCTTACATAATTTCTTCTATCCTTCAGCTTGATCCAAGTCACTTGAATCGCTTGGAGATGAAGCATATAAGATCCTTATGAATCGGACGCATGTCATGATCAAATTTAACTCTCCTTAAGAACCATCCAGGGAGAACAACTTCAAGTTTGGGTGGACTAGACGGAGGAATATAAATAGGTCTCACACGAGGGCACGAAGAACTAGAAGAAGCCACAAATGATTTGATGGAGTCTGGGTTGATGGAACAACTTGAACAATAGAAGTCACGATCTCATTTCCGGTAGAAACTGGAGCCGAGGCAAATGTATGATGCTCGGAAGGATGAGGATTATGATCCACTTCGACTTTTAGGATGGCTCTTCTCAATGATCGAGAGTCTTCCTCATCTCATATCCACCCATGTAAACTCTGCCTTAGTCCCTGTCATCCCGATGACGAGCTTCAGCTTTCAAATTTTTCTCCTCGCCATTCTTCTCAGTTTCTTAGGGCTCGTTATGACTTGAAGTCCTTCTCGACACACATTGTGCATCTGTAAATTGTTCAAGGTCTTCATAAAGTCTATGATCTCCCATAGTACCTAACAACGAAACGAAGTAACTTTAGCTATAGAAAATGAGCTTAAATTATGCATATATGAGTGTATGTAACCCAAGTGTAGTGTGTGACATATCACAGGCGGCCTAAAAGGACTTCACAAATCGTGTTGGTAAGCGACTACAATGAAGTCGGCCTAGCTTTAAAAGCAGTAAGATTGGAGCGAGAAGACAATGTCTCGAACTCAAAATCATCTCCCATGAGTTCTGCAATGTCTACATAAACATTGCTCAAGGCCCCAAAGTTGATATTGATTTCCTTTAGTGGAGAACCATGGAGTCGTTCGGCTGCTGGAGAAGCATCTTCAGTCATAATCCCTTGAGGAGGCTAATTCGGGAGAATAGGACTCATTCCTGGAGTTTCACCACATGATTTGGAATTTCCTTCACTAGAAAGTGCATCAAATTTCTCATCACTAGGGGAGGAATCATAGCTACTTCGGCTCTTAATTTCACCTTCCTCCGTTTCTGCGATCACTTTAGCCTTGAACTCCTCTTCCCTCTCCTTCAAGATCGAGGGCATCCTGATTGGGCTACTGGTTCTGGTCATAACGTCTTTCCCTTCGTGGATTTCCTTAGTTGATCCACCAGATGAACCTTCTCGTCCTGGTAGACCACCTTCTTTAGAATCGTGCGATGAAGAAGTGAAGCGTGTTTGAATCTTGGAACGGGTAGGGGATGGAACTTCAACGGCGATGAAAGATCTTCCAAGATGCAATAATCTATACTGACGCAAATTTTCATCCATTAGCAAAGATTTGATCGATCTTTCCAGCATTTATGTCCTACAAAGAATGGAAGATGGTATAAAAATCTTTAGTTGGCTGCGGAATAACTACAAGGAGCATTTAGTCTATTAAAACCCCGCCCCATCATAATAAATCTCAACAAGTGTAGAGAAAACTCACCTCTGTCGTCCAAAGACGATCTCCTTCAGGGCAACTAACGAAGAAATATTGTGTCTTAAACTTGGACTAGTTACTTTGGAGTTGCAGCATGACTTTGTAATTTCTTTGATCCTTAATAATCACAAGTGATAGACATTCATCATTCTTCTTGAATGAGAGGAAATATCTAAGTGGGACTCCAAGCGTTGACTAGGGCAAGTGCAGCGTGTTATCTATGTAAGATGGGCTCGGTGTTCTGAACAATACAAATGCTCTATCATGCATTGATAGCTCAGCTATATAGGAAAAAGGAAATTTTTTTTGCTTAACATTCATCGGTGTTATTCCTCCTACAATAACCCGTTACTGGACAACGATCGATAACGGATCCGTCATCCGAAGAGACATGAAAAGCTCATTATATTTCTAGGTACATCGAGCGTGCGATAGTAAAATAAATCGAAGATAATTAAGTACATAGTAAACCTCCTCGATGGAGCCATCGAGGCCATGCGCTAATCGATTTTGATTAATTGAAAATTCATCAAGTGAAGGCATGAATCCAATATCTGCCGCCAACAAATTGCAATCAACCCACTTCGTTCACCATTCTCATCGATTGCCCTAAACCAATTTGGCAATCACCACCACGTCATCATCAACCTCGGATTAAAAGCAAATGCATCTGACTTTGAATTTGTGGCAATCCAAGCAATAGAAGGTCAGCAGCGATCCTAGCAAACTGAAATTCTGGTACTAGGGCTTGGCTCGAGGTGATGTCAATGGTAGGTGAGGTCGGCGGCGGAGATCGGTAGCGGCAGCGGAAAAGGCAAATTTAGGATTTGGTCGAGGTTGTCTTGGGTCGCAAGAAGAAACACATAAATAAAGGATGATGAGAATGGTTGGCTCGAGCAAAGCCAAATAGGTGATCGGTTTAAAAAATTTCGCTAAGTCTATGGATCACTAGTGATCCAAAGACTGTGGATTGCTGGCGATCCATTAGGTTGCAGCTGATCTTCTTCAAACTTTCCTAGCATGATCTGTAAGTTGTTTGCAAGCATCTTAAAAATTATGGGAACAAAATTGGTTTATTGTTACAAGCAATGATGATTCACATAGAAAACTCAATGAACGACTGAATAGCCAAAGAAAAATCTCCATGGTAACCTCAACAGGAATTAAGGTAACCTCGACACAATTAACTAGATTTCACGATACGGAAACTCAAAAGCGGTTACTTCTAGAGCACACTTTGTTTCCAACGAAAGTGCACTCTAAGAGGTAAATGTTAACTGGGTTTTAACCCAGTAAAATTCAGTAGGAGTTAGAACATTTAAACTCAAATCAACCAAGAGGACCACAAGAATAGGCCAAGAAGGACTCAAGAAGAAAAACAAATAAATCAACTAAGGGTTGGATCGCTGGTGATCCATTAATTATGGATCGCTAGCGATCCATAGGGACTCCTCTTGGGTCATTCAAACCTCTTGCATCATGAGTCAATATCCTTTCTTGGAGTGTATGCCAAGTCTCATAGCCTTCCAAGCAACCTAGTTCGAGAAGCGAAGACATATCTGATTCCAGTTATAATTTAATCCAACCTTAACATGAATCATTATCAAAACAAGGCAACTAGTTAAAAAATTAGATGGAAAGCAACTACATAAGGCAAGGAATGCAACCCAAAGGAAACAATCAAAAAACATCTTAGGTACATGGATGGCTAGCAATCCGTACCCTATGGATTTTTAACGATCTATCAGTTTAAGTTGGATCACAATGAAATTCTTGGAGCACCTTCATATTAGCAAGTGTTGGCTTCTAGTAAAGCGGCCTAGCCTAATAGCTTTTCACCTTCTATAAATATAGTCCTGCTTGCAACATAAACGGGATCTTCTAGACTGGCTACTGGAACTCTGTAGAGATTATTTTTCACTCTTCTCCTCCCAAACAATAGTCAACTAGGGATTCAATGTGATTCTCTAGTGAACTCTTGTACTTGCGACTTGATCTAACTCAGAATATTCAATTATAATCCGATTCGACCTATAACAGTAGTTAGTTAATAGAAAGTTATAAAGTTGACATAGGATTCATTAACAACCGAACCACTGTAAAAGTATTTTTGTCTTTTTATTACTTCTACTCTTTTTACGTTTATTTTCTATATTATTATTCTGTAAGAACAGGGCTAATGTTTTCACACTCAATCCAAGTTGTTGATCCTTTTTTGAGTTAACACATTCCTACCATCCAATTGCCTCTACCTATGAGGTTTACCAAGTTAGAACCTTAAACACATAAGTAAGTTATACTTTATTATTGTTATCTGGCCTTTGGCCTGGCTATATGTAGACTGATCAAATGGGATGGACTTAATTATCATCAGAATCGATGCATCAAGTTAACGCTCATGAATTTCAAAGATCACACAAGTACAGTGACTTGAAGCAGTAGCAAAGCAGGAGCATGAAAGCTCACTACTCCCTGAAGATGGATCGGGCACGATCTGTACACAACATTATGAGTCGTATCTAATCGATTTCACAACTTAATTCAATGTTGATCCATCAATATCTTGAAATCTACAAATCCATTACACATGAAACTTTGTAAACATCAATATACTGTATAGAGTACCCCCTTGAAACGATCACATGACAAGATGAGCTACTAAAATGATCAGTATACATTGTTCACAAACAATCATATCGTCTCATCTTCAGTGATTCCGCTCAATGAAAATTAATTGATATCTCACAAATGGCAAGTCAAAATGACGCCAAACCTTGGGAACATGGATTAGAGGCATGTGGGAGCTTGTAGGAATAATTGCACCTATAACGATCCTAACTCGACCTTCGAAAATCGGCACCAAATACGAAACTCATATTCAAATGCCGCAGATCCAAACGTCGAATCTGGTTCGTCGGAGCTTATAACACATTAAGTACAACAACACAGCGGAAGAAAAATGAATAATACATTTGATACAATATCCAAATACAATGATGATACAATATATATCAATACTATCAAAGATACAGCTGAAAGAATATCTTCAATAGAACAAATCTCCAAAATAAAATGCTCCAATCCAAAGCTAGCTAGAACTTCAAATCAAGTTGCACAAAGCTAAGCAAGGTCTGTCATCCAAGACTGAAGAAGATCCCAAAGACTAAAAGCTACCAATCCAAAGACTTCGAAGGCTATCGAATCTACACCTATTACTTGATTATCTGAAAACCCAACTCTAGACTGCATATGTGGAAAATAATGGCCACCTAGAGCTTAGGAAAGGAACAATAAACTCCAGGTCAGTCATGGGACTGGTTTAAGCAAAAAAAACCGTTTTTATCTTCGAAACAAACAAAGAATTTAGATTGAAATCCACAATGCCTTTTGAAAAATGAAACTACCATAAGGCCTCCCGGCACACACAATGCAGTCGCACACATGGAGAGATTTCTCCTTATGATAGTCTAACATGCTTACTACACAAAGTCCTTTTTGATATTATTATTAGTGCATAGTGGAAAACATTTTGAAAGTATAATATAAATCCTAGCCAGCATAGGTACCGTTATACTATGCCTACTATAGCTACCACCTGAGGTGGCAGGTAATACAACTACAATCGTAAAGGCTCGTATTGGATGAATGGATTTCCAACAAATGGTCAGGCTAAGGAATTTCCTATTGCCACATGGGAACGCCTCTGGAGGGACGCCCCGAGAACCTACCCGGCTCTCTGGTAACACAAGGCCGGCTACCCGCTTCCCAGGGAATAAAACCTAAGATATGCCACCCCCAGTCCTTTGGGACCTTTATCCGAGGGCCCTCCATCAACAACATCACACAGTAATAAATATACTGCAGTATCCACATGATTAAGTATTTAGGCTCCATACCATGATACCACCCTTTTCCAGAAGGACCGGTCATACCCTAGGAAAGCTACCCCTGAAACCTTGCCGCATCTTTCCCGTTTCGACCATTACCGGTTTGTGAGGCTCGATGAGGTCTCGTCGACAAAGCCATGCTTTTTTGACAAAGCCATGCTTTGATCAAAAAATGATCAGCAGCACTTCGTATGCCACATTACCAAATTGGGAATGTATCACTAGTAACCATCAATTACATAACCTCTAAGCTCGTAAGTCTCAGAGAAGGTTGTTAAGCTCAAAGAATAAATCTTCGCCACTAAACAGAAATGTATTTGATAGGAACCAGTTTTACATCTCAAAGTGTAATGTCAGACACACATCCATACAAGCCTGTCCCGGGTTCGAACAGAACCGAAGGCACTTCCAAAGAAGCCCTTGCAAATCCGGGTATTCACAATCCCGATCGGACTTCCCATCACTTAGGGAATCTCTATACCATAGCTACTCAGTGTAGAGAAAATCGTTAGGTCATCCTATCATTCTCGCAAATACTCGGTCTTCACCACCGGTCTTCAAATGCTATCCATAACGACGTACCATTAATTGAAATGGTTATATGACACAAGGTCCTCTCCGGGCTAAACCGAATAGTGAGCGTAATATTTAAAAGCATATGGATATGGGATTTCAGTTAAGTCACGACTATAAAATTCAAAACTTTCTTTCAAATGGTTTAAACCAATTACCATTTCAAACCTTTAACAAACAGATTTATTTCACAAGGTTCACCCAGTTCCACAAAGATTTATTTACCGATTTCAAACAATTTCCATTTTAACTGGATTAATTCATTTAATCTTTAAATCCAAGATTATACTCATAGCTTTCAAACCATTTCCAAAGATTCATTCATAACTTGGAAAATCATTTCAATTCAAACTTGAAATTCCTTTTATACAAATTGGAAATTCATTTCTTATATGAAAGCTTTTGTCATTTGAAAACAAACAATTTTTATTTCAGAAAAATCTGATTTCATTTATACAAGTTAAAATCTTTGGGTTAAATTCAAATTTCCAAAACAACACTTCCAAAATGGTTTAAAACCCATATAAACTTGTGTGATCTTTTTACGTCATAAATTCTCAAAATAGAATTCAATTTCAAATATTGAATTCAAATTTAAATCAAAATTCAAAACAAAATTAAGTTATTCAAAAATAACTCTTATCTGTGAAATCCCTTTTCAAAAGCTTTTTCCTCTTTAAATCCGATCTATTTCCAAAACCATTTAGATTCAAAAATTCAATTTTTAAAATTATTTTAAAAATCTGTGACTTAACCAATTTCCACGTGCAATCCATATTTATGTGTGTATAGTGTAGTCCAGGGAGTTTTACGCAATAGTGCACAACATCAATCATCACATATTCAATCATATCAATATTGATAAGCGGTATAACCCATAACGCTTATCTTCGTTCACAGATTCATAGATAAAGTTAATTTATCAATCACAAAGATTCATCATTACGATTCAATGTGGATTTCGGATAACCAAGTGCAATCCGACTCCCTGTCGCATCGAAATTCAAATGCCGTTTTACGGGAAAAAAGTGTTTTTACATACATATCGGAACAAATCACAGTTCATCACAAAGCAATAACGGTATCACAACAGAAATATCAATCCAGTACAGAATATTTGATGATGGTCAATCATCTTTGATTAAGGTGATTGTGATTAAAGTGAATTAACCGTATAATTATCTTTATTAATTATTTTAAATCAATGTTTAATTTTTACTTAATTATGAATTAATTTAATTGGCTTAATTAATTAATGACTCTTTAATTTATTATTTTTAATTTATTAATTCTTGGTTGTTAACTAATTAAGTTTAATTACTTTTATTCATTAACAATTAATTATTAATCATAAAATCATTACAAGACATTAATTGTTAATACTATTCCACCATTATAAATAAATTGGTTTTTCACATTAACACTTGAACAATTGATTTACTTTTAAACGTTTTATTAAGTTAGGTTTTAAAGCAACTTTTTGTTTAAAGGAAGATATACAATTTGAAATATTTTTGAACTTCATAAATTTTTAAATAATTGACTCAATATCATTTGCTTCCATTTCCATTTACAACTGCCATTAATTTATTCAGAAAATTATTTAACTTGTTTTCCAAAAATTTATTAAAACTGGGTTTCTTTGATGTTTGCATGACTATCCGAGGCTGCTTCGAGTTTTACCCCGAGCCAAACATCCCCTGCTTCGAGTTTTACCCAAGATTGACCCGTATTGCATTTTTTTTCGAAAATTTGTTTAAGGTTTAAAAACAACACGATACAACGTCAAAACAACTCGAGTTCGTCTTCGAGTTTCCACCCAAATCCCCGCGTTGCTCTTCGAGTTACCTCCCTTCTTCCCCAAACCATCACACTGACATCACAACCCCCCACGTGCACGTGCACGGCCAATTTCGCCGTCGTTGGTCGGAGCTGTAGCCATCCACGAGTCGACCTCCATCCCTCGAAACGATACAAACACCCAGAACTCGAATTTATTTCGAAAACACAGATCGAAGCATCACGACTAAAACAACCATCAGGGACGTCATCAGAAACTGCCTCGCGCCGCCTCCCCAGTTCATTATCAGCCACCAAATTTGTAGCGAAGTTCCATACACATGCTACGCCACGATTGGCCCTCTCGCTACGCAGTTCGATCACCCCTGGATGGCGTAGCACCATCATTTCTAACGTGAACCGAAATGGGTTCTTAAATCCTACTTTGATCGCGAATCAAAGATCCAATGATTAATAAATTTATCTCATATTTTATGGTGATATATGATACTCAAACTATCAACGACGTCGAACTCGAGGGCCACAATCACCTTAATCGCTGGAATTTGGCATATGTTCGACTTTCTGATCGACCCAAAATTCTCATTGAAAAATTAATGAAAAAAATTGGATTTAATTTCAAAAATCATTATTTTTACAGAGGATTCACATCACATAACTGAAATCAAAATCTGTGAAGTTTGAATTTTTGAAAAATACGAATGGTGACTGCATTGCATAGTTTCCAGGCAAAACTATATAACCTTTGCTTAAATTTTATTACTGGAACATACATTTTATAAAACAAACTTCAACTTGTATTACAATCCCTTTCAGAAGAAATGAGGGAGATTTGAATTGGATTTTTGATATGATTTACTCTTGTAAACAGAAAGCTATATGTAATTGAGTTTCGCGGTTTCCAGGAAAGAACAACTTTGCTTTGATTTATTACTAAAAAATATAGTGCAAGTTTAAAAAAAACTCCATCTTGTTTACTGAAACAAAATGCATGTTCAACCATAGTTTATTATTCATATTCAATAGAGACAGAGAGAAAGAAGGGGTTTGACAAGTTTTCGTTTTCCTGAAGCTAAACAGGGACTAGCATTTTTGTACAATCAACATGCACAGGCCAAACATTCAATCATATATTCAAATTTCTTGCATGTAAACCAAAGATTAACTTTACTACATCATCCAAGCATTCACACAACAACAAAAGATTGATAAAAAACAAGGGTTTACTCACCTTATTTTCCAGAAATTCCTGACAGTTTTCAAAATAGAGATGAGGCTTGGCAACTATTCTTCCTTTCCTACTTTAAAATTTGGGGCTTTAGATCTGCAAATTTTAGTTAGAGATCTTTGTAATCTCTTTCTTAAGTTCATTTACTCAATTCATTAATAACAATAGTTTTTATTTCACTTACATTTAAGACTTATAACAGAGAAGCCTTTTTTATTTTCTGCAACTTGAAACTAGAAGTAGATTAAAGCTTTTAAGTCTTGATTCTTCCTGCAAAAGATTGAATGTTATTGTATTAAATCTTGCTCCATTATAGATTGTAACCTCAAGTTCAAATTTTTTTCAAAAAAATTACTTGCCTTTTACTTATTTCCAGAAGTACTTGCACTGCCTAAAACCTAAAGTTTCACCTCTAAGGCAAATCTGCAGTTTTTGTTTTGAATTTGTTGTTGAAACTTGATTTAAAAATCAAAATTTTATAAACTATAAAGTTTAAAACAAAACTTACCGGAGAGATGAATGATTGCTACAGTTTGATGCTTAAGAAAACACTTTAGATTTTAGTTTGAACTGAAGAAGAGGAGTTTTGATAGTTTCTCTTTTTTTCTGAATTTTTTCTTCCTTGAGTGTTGAAGTTAAGATTGCTAAATCATTTTTGGTTACTGAACTTCAGAGATTTGGAGATTTAAAAATTTGAATCGAGAAGCTGAAAGGTTTTTTTCTGAAATTTTTTATTTGATTATTTTATTTGAGTAATGATGGTTTGTGCCATTTGTAAAAAGAAAATCATAAGCTTTAGATTTTGTTGATTACTCTACTCCATTCTCACATGTGCATGTTTGTTTACATGTGTGATTTTTTTACAAGACAAAATAAATTTATAAACTTTATTTTTTTATATCATATACACTTTATAAATAAATGTATTCCTTTATTCATTTGTGTATATATATGTACCATGTTAAAAGAATTTAACCAATATTTACATTACATATATAACATCTTAATGATTTTAAATGGTACTAATTTTAAAACATTCATTTTAAATTTAAATTCAAATTTCAATTTCAAACTTGAAATATAAACTTTTATGTCCATTTATATATTCACACTTATCTCGAACAAATTTAAATTAAATTTCAATATGTATTCAATTTTACTCATATATGCAATATACATATATGTATAAAATTTTAAATTTAAATGACTTTTTAAACATTCATTATTTCAATATTTTAAACTCAAAATAAATTGGAATTTTATTCATACATTATTATTACTTATTTATTTGTTTGAGATTTTTCTCAATTTATTTCCAAATTTAATCCCAAGATTTTAAATATATTATTAATTTAATTTGATAAATTTTTTTGTGATGTTACAGATATCCCCTCCTTAAGAAAATTTCGTCCTCAAAATTAAAAGAGAGAGAAAAATAAACAAAGAATGGATAGATACATGGAGATAGAGAATCGACTTATAAATCAAGTCGATTATCTATTCTGTATTTGGCTTACCAAATCAGAATATCCATAATAGATATGAGAACAAACTCATTCGATACTATACAAGATACTCGGGTCACCAGATCTACGAAATATACATGGGCATTGGTTAGTTCAAAGGGATAACTAACCGCTCGTAGAATATATCGAGACCCAAAAGAACAGATAAATGGATTTAGTCTTTCGAAATTCTCAAACACTAGATATGGACTCCAAACTCAAGTCGGAATACTCCAAATTATATATATCTTGTCCCTCTTCGGACTTTGATCCTCACAAGAAAATAGAATTTCAAATTTTAGTTTAATCGAAATCATTTTATCGATACAAATTATTTACTTTATATTTTAGTTAACCAATTTGTCAAATTTCAATTTTGCAAAAGTTAAGAACGAAAAGCTGATAGAAATTTGACCAAGAGAATACGAAATAGAGACTTATCTACGATTCGTAGGGCCACCATCCCACCGAAGCTTCTTCCTCGAGCTGCTACGAAGGAATCAAAGAAATTGGAAAGACGAATCAAAGGAGATTGAAAAAGAAAGTTATTTCCTCTGTTATTACAGGGCATTGACCATTTGTAGTGGTATTTCCCTGTCCCCTATCTCGTCCTCTTCTTGCACTCATACTTACAATCAGTGAATAGTAAGAGAATTTACTGAGGCATACGAATGGATATCTTAGGGATTACTCATTCTTGGGTATACTTCACCCTATCTCTAATGAGTCACTTAATGTGTTATACTCCGGAGCAAAAGTTTAAACCTTCAGCTCTGATACCACTTATAACGATCCCGACTCGACCTTCGAAAAACAGCACCGAATACGACAATCGTGTTCAAATACCGCAGATCCAAACGTCAAATCTGGTTCGTCGGAGCTTATAACACATTAAGTACAACAACACACCGGAAGAAAAATGAATAATACATTTGATACAATATGCAGATACAATGATGATATAATAGAATGATACAATAGATATCAATACTATCAGAGATACAGTGGAAAGAATACCTTCAATAGAACGAATCTCCAAAATCAAATGGTCCAATCCAAAGCTAGCTAGAACTTAAATCAAGTTGCACAAAGCTAAGCAAGGTCTGTCGTCCAAGACTGAAGAAGATCCCAAAGACTTAAAGCTACCAATCCAAAGATTTCGAAGGCTATCGAATCTACACCTATTACTTGATTATCTGAAAACCCAACTCTAGACTGCTCATGTGGAAAATAATGGCCATCCAGAGTTTAGGAAAGGAACAATAAACTCCAGGTCGGTCATGGGACTGGTGTGAGCAAAAAAAAATAGTTTTTATCTTTAAAACAAACAAAGAATTTAGATTGAAATCCGCAATGCCTTTTGAAAAATGAAACTACCATAAGGCCTCCCGACACAGACACAATGCAGTTGCACATATGGGGGAGATTTCTCCTTACGATAGTCAAACATGCTTACTACGCAAAATCCTTTTTGATATTTTTATTAGTGCATAGTGGAAAACATTTCGAAAGTATAATATAAATCCTAGCCAGAATAGGTACCATTATACTATGCCTACTATAGTTACCACCTGAGGTGGCAGGTAATACAACTACAATCGTAAAGGCCCGTATTGGATGAATGGATTTTCTACAAATGGTCAGGCTAAGGAATTTCCTATTGCCACAAGGGAACGCCTCGGGAGGGATGCCCCGAGAACCTACCCAGCTCTCTGCTAACACAAGGCCGGCTACCCTCTTCTTGGGGAGTAAAACCTAAGATATGCCACCCCCGGTCCTTTGGGACCTTTACCCGAGGGCCCTCCATCAACAACATCACACAGTAATAAATATACTATAGTATCTACATGAGTAAGTATCTGGGCTCCATACCATGATACCACCCTTTTCTAGAAGGAATGGCCATACCCTAGGGGAGCTAACCCTAAAACCTTGCCGCATCTTTTCTGTTTCGACCATTACCGGTTTGTGAGGATTGATGAGGTCTTGTCCACAAAACCACGCTTTTTCACAAAGCCATGATTTGATCAATAAATGATCGGCAGCGCTTCTTATGCCACATTACCAAATTGGGAATGTATCACTGGTAACCACCAACTACATAACTTCTGAGCTCGTACGTCTCAGAAAAGGGTGTTAAGCTAAGAGAATAAATCTCCATCACCAAACAGAAATGTATTTGATAGGAACCAGTTTTACATCTCAAAGTGTAATGTTAGACACACATCCATAAGTCTATCTCGGGTTCGAACAGAACCGAAGGCGCTTCCGAAGAAGCCCTTGCAAATCTGGGTATTCACAATCCCGATCGGACTTCCCATCACTTAGGGAATCTCTATACCGTAGCTACTCAGTGCAGAGACAATCATTAGGTCATCCTGTCTTTCTCGCAAATACCCGATCTTCACCACCGGTCTTCAAATGCTATCCATAACAATGTATCATTATTCGGAATGGGTTATGACACAAGGCCCACTCCCGGCTAAACCGAATAGTGAGCGCAATATTTAAAAACATATGGATATAGGATTTCAGTTAAGTCACAACTTTAAAATTCAAAACTTTCTTTCAAATGGTTTAACCCAATTACCATTTCAAACCTTTAACAAACAGATTTATTTCACAAGGTTCACCTAGTTCCACAAAGATCTATTTACCGATTTCAAACAATTTCCATTTTAATTGGATCAATTCATTTAATCTTTAAATCCCAGATTTTACTCATAGTTTTCAAATCCGTTTCCAAAGATTCATTCATAACTTGGAAAACCATTTCAATTCAAACTTGAAATTCCTTTTATACAAATTGGAAATTCATTTCTTAAATGAAAGCTTTTATCATTTGAAAACAAATAGTTTTTATTTCGAAAAAATCCGATTTCTTTTATACAAGTTAAAATCTTTTGGTTAAATTCAAATTTCCAAAACAACACTTCCAAAATGGTTTAAAACCCATATAAACTTGTGCGACCTTTTTACATCATAAATTCTCAAAATAGAATTCAATTTCAAATATTGAATTCAAATTTAAATCAAAATTCAAAACAAAATTAAGTTATTCAAAAATAACTCTTATCTGTGAAATCCCTTTTCAAAAGCTTTTTCCACTTTAAATCCGATCCATTTCCAAAACCATTTAGATTCAAAAATTCAATGTTTAAAATTATTTTAAAAATCTGTGACTTAACCAATTTTCACATGCAATCCATGCTTGTGTGTGTATAGTGTAGTCCATGGGGTTTTACACAATGGTGCACAACATCAATCATCACAGATTCAATCATATCAATATTGATAAGCGATATAACCCATAACGCTTATCTTCGTTCACAGATTCATAGATAAAGTAAATTTACCAATCACAAAGATTCATCATTACAATTCGATGTGGGTTTCGGATAACTAATTGGAATCCGACTCCCTGTCGCATCGAAATTCAAATGCCGTTTTACGGGCAAAAACGGTTTTTACATACATATAGGAACAAATCACAAATTACAGTTCATCACAAAGCAATCACAGTATCACTACAGAAATATCAATCCAATACAGAATATTTGATGATGGCCAATCATCTTTGATTAAGGTGATTGTGATTAAAGTGAATTAACCATATAATTATCTTTATTAATTACTTTAAATCAATGTTTAATTTTTACTTAATTATTAATTAATTTAATTGGCTTAATTAATTAATTACTCTTTAATTAATTACTCTTTAATTTATTATTTTTAATTTATTATTTTTAATTTATTATTTTTAATTTATTAATTCTTGGTTGTTAACTAATTAAGTTTAATTACTTTAATTCATTAACAATTAATTGTTAATCATAAAATCATTACAAGACATTAATTGTTAATACTATTTCACCATTATAAATAAATAGTTTTTTTTACATTAACACTTGAACAATGGATTTAATTTTAAATGTTTTATTAAGTTAGGTTTTAAAGAAACTTTTTGCTTAAAGGAAAATATACAATTTGAAATATTTTTGAACTTCATAAATTTTTAAATAATTTACTCAATATCATTTGCTTCCAATTCCATTTACAACGGTCATTAATTTATTCAGAAAATTATTTAACTTGTTTTCCAAAATTTTATTAAAACTGGGTTTCTTTGCTGTTTGCATGACTACCCGAGGGTGCTTCGAGTTTTACCCAGAGCCAAACATCCCCTGCTTCGAGTTTTACCCTAGATTGACCTGTATTGCCTTTTTTTTTCGAAAATTTGTTTAAGGTTTAAAAACAGCATGATACAACGTCAAAACAACTCGAGTTCGTCTTTGAGTTTCCATCCCAAATCCCCGCGTTGCTCTTTGAGCTACCTCCCTTCTTCCCCAAACCATCACAGTGACACCACAACCCACCACGTGCACGTGCATGGCCAATTTCGCCGCCGTTGGTCGGAGTTACAGCCATCCACGAGTCGACGTCCATCCCTCAAAACGATACAAACACCCAGAACTCGAATTTATTTCGAAAACACAGATCGAAGCATCACGACCGAAACAACCATCAGGGACGTCATCAGAAACAGCTCGCGCCGCCTCCCTAGTCCGTTATCGGCCACCAAATTTGGACCGAAGCCCCATACACATGCTACGCCGCGATTGGCCCCGTCGCTACGCAGTCTGATCACCCCTAGATGGCGCAGCACCATCATTTCTAACATGAACCGAAATGGGTTCTTAAACCCTACTTTGATAATGAATCAAAGATCCAATGATTAATAAATTTATCTCGTATTTTTTTGGTGATCTATGATACTCAAACTATCAACGACGTCAAACTCGAGGGCCACGATCACCTTGGTCGCTGGAATTTGGCATATATTCGACTTTTTGATCAACCCAAAATTCTCAGTGAAGAGTTAATGAAAAAATTGGATTTTAGTTTAAAAATCATTATTTTTACAGAGGATTCACATCACATAACTGAAATCAAAATCTGGGAAGTTCGAATTTTTGAAAAATATGAATGGTGACTGCATTGCATAGTTTCCAGAAAAAACTATATAAACTTTGCTTAAATTTTATTACTGGAACATATTACAGTTTTTAAAACAAACTTCAACTTGTATTACAATCCCTTTCAAAAGAAATGAGGGGGAGAGGGAGATTTGAATTGGATTTTTGATATGATTTACTCTTGTAAACAGAAAGCTATATGTAATTGAGTTTCACAGTTTCTAGGAAAGAACAAATTTGCTTTGATTTATTACTAAAAAAACATAGTGAAAGTTTAAAAAAAACTCCATCTTGTTTACTGAAACAAAATGCATGTTCGACCATAGTTTATTATTCAGATTCAATAGAGACAGAGAGAAATAAGAGGTTTGACAGGTTTTTGTTTTCCTGAAGCTAAACAGGGACTAGCATTTATGTACAATCAAGTGCACAGGCCAAACATTCAATCATATATTCAAATTTCTTGCATGCAAACCAAAGATTAACTTTACTACATCATCCAAGCATTCACACAACAACAAAAGATTGATAAAAAACAAGGGTTTACTCACCTTATTTTCCAGAAATTCCTGACAGTTTTCAAAACAGAGATGAGGCTTGGCAACTATTCTTCCTTTCCTACTTTAAAATTTGGGGCTTTAGATCTGCAAATTTTAGTTAGAGATCTTTGTAATCTCTTTCTTAAGTTAATTTACTCAATTCATTAATAACAATAGTTTTTATTTCACTTACAGTTAGGACTTATAACAGAGAAGCCTTTTTGTTTTCTTCAACTTGAAACTAGAAGTAGATTAAAGCTTTTAAGTCTTGATTCTTCCTGTAGCAGATTGAATGTTATTGTATTAAATCTTGCTCCATTACAGATTGTAACCTCAAGTTCAAATTTTTTTTTAATAAATTACTTGCCTTTTACTTATTTCCAAAAATACTTACACTGCCTAAAACCTGAAGCTTCACCTCTAAGGCAACTCTGCGGTTTTTGTTTTGAATTTTTTATGAAACTTGATTTAAAAATCATAATTTTATAAACTATAAAGTTTAAAACAAAACTTACCTGAGAGATGAATGTATCACTATAGTTTGATGCTTAAGAAAACCCTTCAGATTTTAGTTTGAATTGAAGAAATTGAGTTTTGACAGTTTCTCTTTTTTTCTAAATTTTTTCTTGCTTGAGTGTTGAAGTTAAGATTGCTAAATCCTTTTTGGTTACTAAACTTCAAAGATTTGGAGATTTAGACATTTGAATTGAGAAGCTGAAAGGTTTTTTTCTGAAATTTTTTATTTGATTATTTTATTTGAGTAATGATGGTTTGTGCCATTTGTAAAAAGAAAATCATAAGCTTTAGATTTTGTTGATTACACTACTCCATTCTCACATGTGCATCTATGTTTACATGTGTGATTTTTTTTACAAGACAAAATAAATTTATAAACTTTATTTTTTTTACATCATATACACTTTATAAATAAATGTATTCCTTTATTCATTGGTATATGTGTGTGTGTGTGTGTGTGTGTGTGTGTATGTACCATATTAAAAGAATTTAACCAATATTTACATTACATTTATTACATCTTAATGATTTTAAATGGTACTAATTTTAAAACATTCATTTTGAATTTAAATTCAAATTTCAATTTAAAACTTGAAATATAAAATTTCATGTCCATTTATATATTCACACTTATCTTGAACAAATTTAAATTAAATTTCAATATGTATTCAATTTTACTCGTATATTCAATATACATATGTATAAAATTTTAAATTTAAATGACTTTTTAAACATTTATTATTTTAGTATTTTAAACTCAAAATAAATTGGAATTTTGTTCATACATTATTATTACTTATTTGTTTGTTTGAGATTTTTCTCAATTTATTTCCAAATTAAATCCCTAGATTTTAAATACATTATTAATTTAATTTGATAAATTTTTTGGGAAGTTACAGCACCCTTATTAGAGCAATCATGAATGGTCGTTGCCGATCATTCCAACGATCTGATATGCACCTGTGAACGTTTGTGTGGGCCCCTATGGATCTAGAGAATCTTCTGATGAATTTCCAACAAGATATTTTATTGTATTCCTCTATAAATGCAGGCCTCTTTATTCATTTAAAGGATATTTACACTGCTTATTGTTCTGGGCCCCATTTTAATCAAGTTCAATTATCAATAATTCATTGTAATCAGATTTACAAGTGATCAATAAAGTTTACTCTTCAAAGTGGACATAGGCATGCAATGCCAAACTACTATAAATCCTTGTGTTTCTGTTGCTGCTTAGTTCTTATTGCATATTTACTTATCCTCTTTGTTTTATTTTGATTATTATTTAATTATTTCTCTGCTATTTTATTCTTGAGTGTTTGTGCCCATTTGTGGTGAAATTTTTTTGATGCTTTCGGTGAGAATGCTTGATTCTCGGCTTATTTGGATCCTTTTGTTGCTACTGGATTGCATAAATCCACGAAGGAGATCCATAATTGCCTTCGCGATGCTTGTCTGTTCTATTAAGATCTGCAAAAGTCTAAGGAAAATTATCAACAATCAAAATGCGAAAGGAAACGAGAACGCCAGCATCTAGCAAGGATGTCCAAGAAATTTACCAATAGATATGATGCTACCAATCCTACAGATGTTTGGAATCCAGCTAATTCCATTAGAAGAGCTTAATTTCAAAATCTGATGAGAGAGCTAATAGATTGCGTCGATAGATGAATTAGTAGATTCAAGCCAATATCGATGTATTGAACCAACTTAGTTAGCAACAATACGAGAAAGCTAAGTGGGAGCCAACCCCTATTCTACATTAGAGAGCTCAACTTCATCACAGGACTATAACAGACGAAGACGTCATAAAACCAATGGATACCACGCTGAACTATTGACCAGCCATCACTCGACCGATCCAAACAGACCGCTAACAATCGATGCTGATCCATGTGAGCGGTCGGTACAGATCCAACTCTTGGAGGCATGTCACATCACGTAGTAGGAAGAGCACAAACTGAAGATTATGCGATCAATTTGGATGCCGAAGTTTAGGTGAATGCAGATTAATTACCTCTCTGAAAAGACGATGAAGTGAACGCGCGTGACGTACATCGAGAGGGCGTTAAGCCAAGAAGGCGTGGAACGACCAGTAAACATCGACCAGGCCATTCCCGTAAGGTGGAGCATGACTATCACTTGGCTCCATCTATCCAAACACTGGACTTTTCGGCTATGTTAGATAGCTAGTAAAGGAAAGCCAAGACTTAACAAATGATGATTGGGCCATCTTGACGAGCCATACCCTATTCACTGACAACACCATGCATTTAAAGCACCCAAGGAGGTTCAGTACACCATCGATGCCTGGCTATGAGGGAAAACTGACCCTAGGCAGCACATTATAAGGTATGAATGGCTGATGGATTCTGCACAGACTGATGTTTTCCTATTACTCTCTCTGGCATAGCAATGTTGAGGTTTAGAAGATTACCCCCACTGTCAATATCAAGACTTGACGATTTAGCAACAAAGTTTGTGAAGTAGTGCTACGTGCATGCAACTCGCTCCAAAGATGCAATGTCCCTATCCAGCATGATCTATGCTCTGGGAGAATCGCTAAAAGAGTATTAATAAAGATTTCATGCAACCGTCATGGAAGTTATTAATTCGAATGGTTATTCAACATTAATGGTGGTAACAAGAGGGATTGATTCAGAATAAGATTTTGGCGATTGGTTTGCTGGCAAGACATCCGCAACGTTGGAGTGTTTCTATGTAAAAGTAACTCATTATTTGAGGTAAGAGGAAGCTAGATGCTCTGGGAAGAAGAATATTGTAAGATCAAGTGCGGGTGCAAAGTGACATTATAGTAAAGCGGTTTGGTGATAGTTCTAGAAAAGTTCAAGTGAATGTCCAAAATAAACCAAATCAGCAAAAGAAAGTTGGAGATTGGAACCATGAACGAAAGAGGGATTCTAGAAAAGGATGGCCTAGGATTCCGTTATATGATACCTACACACTATTGAATACATCTCTAGAGAACATTTATTTGTCTACATGCAATACCATGTAGTACAGGAAGTCACCTTCTAAAGAATCGACAAAGAAGCAGAAACAAACTGGAAAATATTGCCGGTTCCATGAATGCTATGGTCATAACACAAATGATTATAGGCATCTTCAAGATTTTTGTCGAGAAATTGATTTCGGAAAGAAAGTTACAGCAGTTTGTTAAAGCCCCACAAGATGGTGGTAAGGGACAACCGACCCCAACCAAGGACAAGTCCCACACGAGGATAAGGAGCCTGTGTAGACCGGTGGAAGAATAGTGATCAATATAATAGTCGAAGGACCAATCTAGCTGATAAGAGTTGGAACGAGATGAAGTGCAATGGTAGCGTGATCAAGCATGTGAATTTTGAATGTTAATTGAGTACAGAAGATGGAGCTTTGGAAAAACAGCAACGTATAAAGGCAGATGACATTATATTCGAAAATAGAGATATGTATAAGGTGGAGGCACCGACGATCGATCCAATGGTCATTCTGGCCATGATCGGCCTCGCCTTGTTGAGAAGGATCTTAGTGGACTACGGAAGTTCCATAAATATAATTTTCAAAAAGTCTTATAATTAGACGAGGATGGAAGCCAAAGACTTGAAACCGTCTAGAGCCCACATTCATGGATTTAAGGTACTGCAACCAAAGCTGCTGGTTATGTTGAATTGCCCGTTGAATTAGGAGAAGGTGATCGCAGGAAAGTGTGGATATTGCCACTTGTTGTCCTATATGTTGACTCTCCATATTATGCTTTTCTGGGCCAACAGAACCTAGCTGAATTCTGCGAAGCCCTTGCCTAATGGTGTTTAACATTGAAATTCCCGACTGATAATGGTGTTGTAGTCGTACATGATGTGTGACGCCTCGACTCCAGTGACCGAAATATCAGAGGGAGTTTACCGTCCGATAGCTCGGATCAGTGGACACTAAAGGAGTGATCTCTCGTCTACACTACTTTGGATCAACATTGATACGTTTAAAATACCTGAGCATTTCTGAAATGATACATATCTCATCTCGATGCAATGTAGTATACACGAGTTCAGAGAAATTGTATTTAAATCACATAGCTGAACACAATAAATAATGGTTTCACAAAACAGCGGACCGAAAAGATAGATATATATATACATATACATAGGTACAAATAGATGCCAGACCATCACCATATATCTACACCTATACATCACTGTCCCAAAAATGATGTCCTAATACATACATAGACAAATATATACATGAGACATACGACATGACTACACAAAATCAACTTAACGTAGTTCAACGGACTCTAAATGTATTTCTCTGATATTACTCCTCTAGATAACTCTAACAGTTCCTTTGAGGCATGTACCTAGCATGCATCCGTGAAGCTCTAAATCTACGAATACTTTAAATTTATACACCGTATGCCAGTTGCCGTCCATCTCAATGTCGTATGAACTCACCTCAAAACGTGAAAAGGTAATCATCCTGAAAATCCTCGGTCTGTCCCGAGGAGTTGTCTCAAAACAAAATCTCGAGTCAGGCTATAAATCTAGCTGTGAGTATAATAGTGCAACAATGATTCATATAAATGTGTGGAGTCAGATTATATATATGTGATACCAAAAGAAATAGATATGTCACACACTCTATAATCTAACTCCACCCACATCACATTAGATTGTTTCAATTCAATTACCCATGTCATGGCACTATTTAAAGTGAATCACGGCCGCAACTCTGATCAACCTGGATATCACATCCTATTCATTTTTAAGTTGCATTTATTATTCAATAGACATACTATTGTCAACTTATTCATATACGAGGTATGGAATTACTAGTGAATCATTATCATTATCCACTCCTACTAGACTCTATATCGAATCGATATTACGGCCTTTTTCATCCGTATATCTTTCGATCAGAAATTCTGGGTGCCCCCACACGATCTATTAGTTGCACTATCTTTTCCTGTTTATCGTTGGCGCTCACCCCGCTGTGCTGTAATCTTCATCTTTGTTTCATCACATATCCATCAATGAGATTACTCTCGATTCTTCCTCGTTTCCCATTTACACTGCGCCTGTCACCGTGGTTGTGTCCGTGCAACAGATCATTTGGACAATAAGTGACTAGGGACCAGGTCGTCACGATTCAGGGAGTGACCCCGAATCTGTCCGCTAGGATGGATTCTAGCGTCTAGTAGTCTCACCTCGTCTCGTTTGCTTCATTGGATAAATTCATTCAAATTATTTTGTATTTAACTTCCCAATATACCATTTATTCCCAAAACGGTATTGTTTTCTATTTTATATCACATATAAATGTCGTGTTGATGCAATGTAGCATTGACTTACAGTATATAACATCATGAACATTCATAAACACAACATGTAAATACAATTTTGAAGAACTTCATCGGATTTGAATTTAAATTATAACAAAATATACGTTTCAAATTTGGACTTGATTTTCGATGTTGTCATTTTAATTTAATTTATAGATTTTTTTCCATAACTTTTAATTTAGAAAATAAAATATTTTCGGTTGACGCGTTTTGCATCAAACGTCGGTTATTTTGAAGTTTTACAAAATAAGTTAACCGGTTTATGTTATTGTTGTTTTGTGATCGCGTAACGTTATCGTGCGCGATCGTATTTTAGTTTCAGTTGTTCGCGGTCCGTACGCGAACGGAATATTGCGTAGCGTTGTACTCTAAAACTTTTTGGGTTTGTTCACCCTTCTACACACCTCCGAAGAGTAAACCGAGACCATCGTTGTGTTACGCTACGCAATACCGTCCTACTGGTACCTTCCGTTTTGGCCGTAACGGTCTCGTATATCATACGGTCGCGGACTTAACAGTATCATTTCTGATCACCACAGGGTCTGTCGGTCAGGCGAAAGCTAGTCGATTTGTTCATCTCACTTTCCTCGACATATTTTCTTTTGGTTGCACGCTCAAATTCATCATAGATATTGAGTTATTAATTTTTAAAGTTTTGGAACTTTTTTCTTTTTTTTCATGGATAGTGTTCATTTTGTTATAAAAGAAGCATGCACGTCAAGTTCTGTCCTTTATTTTTTCAAAGAAAGCATGTACGTTCAATTTTTTTTATAAAGGAAGCATGTACTGACTTTAAACATGTTCAAATGAATGCTAAATTTATTCTAGTGCAAGTAGCAAAACTGGTAATGTATTAAAATGGACCATCAAGTCACTTTGGGTAAAACTTGCATAGCAAAAAAATAACATATCGTAGTATTTGACCAATTCTTACTTCTCATGGTGTAACTTACCACTTACATCTTATCACCCTTAGCAATATATACTTAGTTTATATATATATATATATATATATATATATATATCTTGCATATAGGGGTTTGATGAGTATATACGGCTAAAAGGAACGATTATACAAACCCACGTCTGAAATGATGTGGAGCTATAAACATTGAAATATATGTGCACGCATATTTGAACGTAAGATGAATGCAAATTTTAATATATATGAATATATATATATATATATATATATATATATATATATATATCAACTAGAAATGTAAACTATAAGTATTGTTAAAATGACTTCCTCGGTAGAAATAAATAGAAAAGGGAAGTTATGCTCACTAACTTTTGATACATGGGCGTATTCATTAGTATTTTAAATATATTCTTTAAGTACATGCATGTTTCGCGTTACGTACTTTTGGAACAAATTGAGCTTGACTTTAATATTATTCATCATGCTACTATAATTAAACAAGATTCTAGCTTCACTACGGGGAATGAATTGATGCAAACAATCATGATGAAAAAGCACATACAGTAAATGTTCAAGAGATGAGAGAAGTATACTCACATTGATCGTGCGTTTGATGAAATTTGATAGAGAGAATGCTGAAGTTTGCTTGGGTTGGATAATGCAGTGCTTATATAATTTATATTCTGAAACTTTAGGCTTAAGCAATCAGATAGGTTAAACTATAATCATGAAAGAGATAAGAATGAGGGTGCATAATTATGAAAGTGATAAGTTTGGAAGCTTAGGTCCAATGAAATTAAAGCATATTTTTTTTAATTTCTCAGTAAGTAATTTTGTACCCCTCAAATAAATTTTCGTACCCTTAACCGCGATATTGCCCTACCGCAATTTGTTCTCCAATTGCAATTCCGCTCGTGGCGCTTTACTCCAAATTTTATTTTATATTCATAACGATTTTTTTTTAGTGTTACATTTTAAAACAGCAGCGGGATGTTACAGACTTCCCCCTTAAAGAAATTGCGTCCTCGCAATTTAGTAGAGAGTATTGTATGATATTCGTATATTAAAATCGTTCTATCAGTTAATAAAGTCCTAACATCCATGACTCGATAAATATACAAATACGTACCCAATGGGTTTTAATTAACTCAGGATGTGATTTTCTAATTTGCTCCGCAGTTTCCCAAGTGCAGTCATTGGGATTATCTGACCATTGAACTTTGAATAGTGGAACTTGCTTGTTTCTTTACTCCTTCATCTTTGCATCCACTATTCTAGCTGGTTCAGCGGTGAAAGTCAAGTTCGGTTCAATTTCTAGTTCCTCTAGCTGCTTTGGTTCTATAATAACGTCGGAATCCCGTAGACATTTCCTTAATTGGGATACGTGGAACACATTATGAACTCCGGATAGATAAACTGGTAATTCAACTCGGTAAGCAAGGTTTCCTATACGCTCCATAACTGGATAAGGTCCAATATACCTTGGAGCTAATTTTCCTGCTTTGCCGAACCTTACAACTCCTTTCATTGGGGATACCTTTATAAATACGTAATCTCCAATCACAAATTCTAAGTCCTTTCTATGTTGGTCAGCATAGTTCTTTTGTCGAGACTGAGCGATCTTCATACGATCTCTGATAAGCTCGATCTTCTCAGTCGTTTCTCGAACCATATCTGGTCCTAGTATAAGTTTATCTCCAGTTTCTAACCAACAGGTTGGAGAACGACATGGTCTTCCATACAAAGCTTCAAATGGTGCCATACCGATACTGGATTGAAAACTATTATTGTAGGAGAATTCAATCAAATGAAGATATTCTTCCCATGAACCCCCGAACTCTAAGATACATATCCTGAGTAGATCTTCTACAACTCGATTTATCCTTTCTGTCTGTTCATCCGTCTAAGGATGGTATGCTGTGCTTAGATTGAGTTGTACTCCCAAGACTGAATGTAAGCTTTGCCAGAATTGACTGGTAAATAACGGATCACAATCGCACACTATATTCTTTGGAATTCCATGCAATCGTACAATATGTTTTAGGAATAGTCTGGCTAAACTTTCTGCGGTTCTATTCATTCTAACAGGAATGAAATAGGCACTCTTAGTGAGTCTATCAACTATCACCCATATACTTTCATTTCCTGACCTTGATTTGGGAAGTCCATCAATGAAATCCATAGAAATCTGTTCCCATTTCCATTGAGGAACTTCGAGAGGTAATAAAAGTCCACTGGGCTTTTGATGCTCGCCCCTAACTAGCTGGCACGTAATACATCGTTTCACATATTCACCGATGTCCTTCTTCATGCCTTCCCAATAGGACATCCGCTTCATATCATTATACATCTTTGTACCACCAGGATGTATAGAAAATAAAGATCGATGACATTCGTCTAGAACTTCTTTTCTTAAATCGGCTGTGTTAGGAACGCACAGTCTTCCTTTAAATTTCAAGTTTCCCTTCAAGTCTAACTCGAACTTGCTAAGAGCTTCTGATGCATTACCATTCTTCAACTGATTAATTAGATCGGATAGGATTGGGTCATTTCTTTGATTAGCTTGAATTCGATCGAGTAAACTTGGTCAAATATCCAAACTTGCCAACATGGCTGTTGTTTCATCCACTCTTCTAAACTGAAGGTTGCACGAAGACAAAATTTCCAACTATTTCCATTCTATTAACATCATTGACACTACGGCCTGGTGTTTTCGACTGAGAGCATCTGCCACCTTATTTCCCTTACCTGGCGTATACTGAATTTCTAGATCATATGTGGCTAGAAATTCTAACCATCGTTGTTGTCGCATATTTAAGTCTTTTTGAGAGAATAAATATTTTAACGATTTGTGGTCTGTGTATAAAACTAACCTTTCTCCCAATAAATAATGCCGCCAAAGTTTCAAGGCAAATACCACGGCTGCTAACTCAAGATCATGAGTTGCATACTTTACTTCGTGAGGCCTGAGTTGTCTAGACGCATAGGCTACAACTCTATCTCGTTGCATTAATATTGCACCAAGCCCTGTTCCACATGCATCTGTGTATACTACTAGATCCTGATTTCCTTCTGGAACTATTAATATTGGAGCGTTAGAAAGTAATTCTTTCAACTTCTGGTAAGCCCCTTCACATTTATCTGACCAGATAAATTTAACTCCTTTCTTCGTTAAATTAGTTAGTGGAGCAAAAATCTTGGAAAAATCTTTTATAAATCTTCTATAATATCCTGCTAAACCCAAGAAACTTTTGATTTCAGTTATTGATTCGGGTCGCTTCCACTTTTGAATAGCTTCGACCTTAGCTGGGTCAACTGAAATTCCTTTCTCCGAGACTATATGTCCCAAAAATTTCACTTTCTTCTGCCAGAAATGACATTTTGAAAACTTCGCCTTACGTTGGTGTTCTCTTAAAGTTTCTACCACTAGTTTCAAATGAATCACATGCTCTTCTTCTGTCTTTGAGTAGACGAGGATATAATCAATAAAAACTAGGACAAACTTGTCTAAATAACATCTGAAGACTTTATTCATTAAATCAACAAAATAGGCTGGAGCATTCATTAATCCGAATGGCATTACTAACTATTCGTAGGAACCATATCTAGTTCGAAATGCTGTTAGTGGAATTCTATCCTCCGCAACTCTTAGTTGATGAAAACCAATGGCTAGATCTAATTGTGAAAAGACCTTTCCACCACTCAGTTGATCGAATAAATCATCAATCTTTGGCAGTGGATATTTATTCCTGATAGCATAGTCATTCAATTTTCTATAATCTATACAGAGTCGAAGTGATCCATCTGCCTTTTTAACAAATAAAGCCGATGCTCCCCAAGGAGAACTACTCGTTCTGATGAAATTCTTTTGCTCAAGATCTTCTATTTGAGATCTTAATTCTTCCATTTCACTGGGGCACATCCGATTAGGTGGTCTACTAAAAGGTTAAGTTCCAGGTTTCAAATCTATCCTGAATTCAACTGCTCGATGTGGTGGTAGACCAGTAACTGGTTCAAAGATATCAGAAAAATCTCTAACTACTGGAATATGCCCTATTTCATCTTCTTTAGATTCCAGAGCAAATAAAGAATAACCGAACTAGCATTTGCTTTTTTCTAGAGCTATAAGGATTCGCTTGGGGTACTCGGGATGTTGGAGAGTAATTACTCGTTCTAAACAGTGTAAATGAGCTTGATAGTGCTCGAGCCAGTCCATTCCCAAAATAACTCCATAACTTAATGAATCCATAATAAACAAATCACTTGAGCAAGAATACCCAGATAAGCAAATTACTACTCCACTACATTTCATCTCCAGGGTAACGCATCCTCCAACAGGATTGGCCACCCTAAGAGAATTGTTAAGAGAAGAAACATCCAATTTTAACTTTTCTACTATTCCTTTCGATATAAAGGAATGTGATGCACCTGTATCGAAAGGAATTTTAATATATAGTCCATGCCATAAAATTGTACCTTCTAGGACCAAAGCTTGTTTTCCTTCATTCGGTTTCACTGAACAAGGACCATCTAGTGCGAACATTTTCCCTTGAGTTTTCTTCTTCGGCTTTGTGCATTGCCTCGCTATATGTCCCATTTCATTGCAATTGTAACATTTCTTTGTAGAACCTTGACCTGTGTTTCTACATTCATTGGCATAATGACCCTTCTTTCCGCAGGAGTAACATTCTACTTGTGCTTTAGATTGTTGCTTCTTCTGGTCCTCTTGCTTAGGTTGGAATGGTCGCTTATTCTTTTGAAATTTTGCATTCTTCTTCGAGAAGAATGGCCTTTTCCTTTGTTGCTGGCTTTTCTAGGTAGGTTGACTTTCAGAAACCGAATCTCGCTCTCGTACCTTTTCAAATCTCCTCAAATTGAAATCTTAGTTGAGTAAGTAATTTATCTCTTAGTTCATTATTTAGACCAAGAACAGACTTCTCATTCTTTTCCAATGGGGTGCTAATGAGTGCCGGTCCATACTTCGATAGTGCATTGAACTCATTGACATACTCAGTCATAGATAAATTTTTCTGGGTAAGGTCAATAAATTTTCGAAGAAGGGCTGCTCTTTCTGCTTCAGGTAGAAAATGGGCTTTGTAAATATCTTTGAATTCTTGCCAAGATATGTCTTCCTCTGGAGTTGCAGCAGTTATGGCTTCATACCAATCTAAGGCACCTCCTTGTAACTGTCAAGATGCTAATCTTCTCTTGTCCTGATCGAAGAGATTCAGATCTCCGAATATTCTTTCGCATGTTCTCAGCCATGTATGAACTCCCATTATGCCTTCATTTCCCAAGAATGGTTTACCACCTAGACTTGAGTAATCTTTGCAGACCTTGGTAAACTCTGATTCGGGATTTTGATTATTGTCTTTGAGCATGCCCATATCTTGAACACGCTTCATGACTTCGACCCATTGATCCATAGTTAAAAGTACATTTTGATTGCTTGGTTGACCATTTGGTGACTCAACTGTCGAGCCTGTTCTGGGTCTACCTGGTCCTACCATTTTCTGATAAAGAACATTGGTCATTTTAATATATTATAAAATTTCACTAACAATTACGTATATAACACAAATACGTATCAAGTATTATCCCAATGTTTTCCCTTTAAAACATTAATTAGAACTCGTCTATCACCTATACGAGATTAATTGCCATGGGTTTTACTAACAAGGTAACAAACTAAGTCTGACTCCCTTATGGTCAAATGTGTTCTAATTACTGATTTATACAAATTCTTATGAAACCTTGCTCTGATACCACGCTGTGACGCCCCGGCTCCAGTGACCGAAATATCAGAGGGAGTTTACCGTCCGATAGCTCGGATCAGTGGGCACTAAAGGAGCGATCTCTCGTCTACACTACTTTGGATCGACATTGATACGTTTAAAATACCTGAGCATTTATGAAATGATACGTATCTCATCTTGATGCAATGTAGTATACACGAGTTCAGAGAATTTGTATTTAAATCACATAGCAGAACACAATAAATAATGGTTTCACAAAACAGCGGACCTAAAAGATAGATATATATACATATACATAGGTACAAATAGATGCCAGACCATCACCATATATCTACACCTATACATCACTGTCCCAAAAATGACGTCCTAATACATACATAGACAATATATACATGAGACATACGACATGACTACACAAAATCAACTTAACATAGTTCAACGGACTCTAAATGTATTTCTCTGATATTACTCCTCTAGATAACTCTAACAGTTCCTTTGAGGCATGTACCTAGCATGCGTCCGTGAAGCTCTAAATCTACGACTACTTTAAATTTATACACCGTATGCCAGTTGTCGTCCATCTCAATGTCGTATGAACTCACCTCAAAACGTGAAAAGGTAATCATCCTGAAAAGCCTCGGTCTGACCCGAGGAGTTGTCTCAAAACAAAATCTCGAGTCAGGCTATAAATCTAGCTGTGAGTATAATAGTGCAACAATGATTCATATAAATGTGTGGAGTCAGGTTATATATATGTGATACCAAAAGAAATAGATATGTCACACACTCCATAATCTAACTCCACCCACATCACATTAGATTGTTTCAATTCAATTACCCATGTCATGGCACTATTTAAAGTGAATCACAGCCGCAATTCTGATCAACCTGGATATCAAATCCTATTCATTTTTAAGTTGCATTTATTATTCAATAGACATACTATTGTCAACTTATTCATATACGAGGTATTGAATTACTAGTGAATCCTATTCATTATTCACTCTTACTAGACTCTGTATCGAACCGATATTACGACCTTTTTCATCCGCATATCTTTCGATCATAAATTGTGGGTGCCCCCACACGATCTATTAGTTGCACTATCTTTTCCTATTTATCGCTGGCGCTCACCCCGTTGTGCTGTAATCTTCATCTTTGTTTTATCACATATTCATAAATGAGATTACTCTCGATTCTTACTCGTTTCCCGTTTGCACTGCGTCTGTCACCGTGGTTGTGTTCGTGCAACAGATCTTTGGATAATAAGTGACGAGGGAGCAGGTCGTCACGATTCAGAGAGCGACCCCGAATATGTCCGCTAGGATGGATTCTAGCGTCTAGTAGTCTCACATCGTCTCGTTTGCTTCATTGGCTAAATTCATTCAAATTATTTTGTATTTAACTTCCCAATATACCATTTATTCCCAAAACGGTATTGTTTTCTATTTTATATCACATATAAATGTCGTGTTGATGCAACGTAGCATTGACTTACAGTATATAAGATCATGAACATTCATAAACACAACATGTACACACAATTTTGAAGAACTTCATCGGATTTGAATTTAAATTATAACAAAATATGCGTTTCAAATTTGGACTTGATTTTCGATGTTGTCATTTTAATTTAATTCATAGAATTTTTCCATAATTTTTAATTTAGAAAATAAAATATTTTCGGTTGACGCGTTTTGCGTCAAACGTCGGTTCTTTTGAAGTTTTACAAAATAAGTTAGCCGAATTATTTTATTGTTGTTTTGTGATCGCGTAACGTTTTCGTGCGCGATCGTATTTTAATTTCAGTTGTTCGCAGTCCGTACACGAACGGAATATTGCGTAGCGTTGTACTCTAAAACTTTTTGGGTTTGTTCACCCTTCTACACACCTCCGACGAGTGAACCGAGACCATCGTTGTGTTACGCTATGCAATACGGTCCTGCTGGTACCTTCCGTTTTGGCCATAACATTCCCGTATATCATACGGTCGTGGACTTAACAGTGTCATTTCTGATCACCACGGGGTCTGTCGGTCAGGCGAAAGCTAGTCGATTTGTTCGTCTCACTTTTCTCGACATATTTTCTTTTGGTTGCACGCTCAAATTCATCATAGATATTGAGTTATTAATATTTAAAGTTTTGGAACTTTTTTCTTTTTTTGCATGGATAGTGTTCATTTTGTTATAAAAGAAGCATGCACGTCAAGTTCTGTCCATTATTTTTTCAAAGAAAGCATGTACGTTCAATTTTTTTTTATAAAAGAAGCATGTACTGACTATAAACATGTTCAAATGAATGCTAAATTTATTCTAGTGCACGTAGCAAAACTGGTAATGTATTAAAATGGACCATCAAGTCACTTTGGGTAAAACTTGCATAGCAAAAAAAATAACATATCGTAGAATTTGACCAATTCTTACTTCGCATGGCGTAACTTACAACTTACATCTTATCACCCTTAGCAGCATATACTTAGTTAATATATATATATATATATATATATATATATATATATATATATATATATATATATCTTGCATATAGGGGTTTGATGAGTATATACGGCTAAAAGGAACGATTATACAAACCCACGTCTGAATTGATGTGGAGCTATAAACATTGAAATATATGTGCACGCATATTTGAACGTAATATGAATGCAAATTTTAATACATATGAATATATATATATATATATATATATATATTTTTTTTTTCCAACTAGAAATGTAAACTATAAGTATTGTTAAAATGACTTCCTCGGTAGAAATAAATAGAAAATGGAAGTTATGCTCATTGACTTTTGATACATGGGCGTATTCATTAGTATTTTAAATATATTCTTTAAGTACATGCATGTATCACGTTACGTACTTTTGGAACAAATTGAGCTTGACTTTAATATTATTCATCATGCTACTATAATTAAACAAGATTCTTGCTTCACTATGAGGAATGAATTGATGCAAACAATCAAGATGAAAAAGAACATACAGTAAATATTCAAGAGATGAGAGAAGTATACTCACATTGATCGCGCGTTTGAAAATGGAAAGAGAGAATACTGAAGTTTGCTTGGGTTGGATTATGCAGTGCTTGTATAATTTATATTTTGAAACTTTAGGCTTAAGCAATCAGATAGGTTAAATTATAATCATGAAAGAGATAAGAATGAGGGTGCATAATTATGAAAGTGATAAGTTTGGAAGATTAGGTCCAATGAAATTAAAGCATATTTATTTTAATTTCTCAGTAAGTAATTTTATACCCCTCAAATAAATTTTCGTACCCTTAACCGCGATATTGCCCTAATGCAGTTTGTTCTCCAATTGCAATTCCGGTCGTGGCGCTTTACTCCGAATTTTATTTTATATTCATAATGATTTTTTTTAGTGTTACATTTTAAAACAGCAGCGGATGTTACATGGTGATCAGGTGACCGCACGTGCCTGTTATTTGGCTGAGTGAGGGATGCTCAACGGAAAGAGAAAGGTAAGGGTGTGGGAAAGTCTCTCTGCATCCAAGCCACTGTAGATTGACAACTAGCGCCTTAGCCTTGGCTCGGGCGCCACAGTTGGTTCTATAGAGATATAAATCTGAGGAATGATGAGAAGGATCCTAAAGAGACCAGGACCGCACCGGCTAGGCTGATGATTGACATCACGGTCGGCTATGATTGACATCACAGTTGGTTCTATGGAATATCGACCGAAGGCATGTCTCGGTGATAAAAAAAGACGTGTCATGGATCCAGAGAGATCTGCCGCTCTTAAAAAGGAGGTGGATAGAGTCAAAAGCAATGGAATTATTCGCGATGACCTCTGCCTGAAATGGTATTTAATCCTGTACTTGTGAGAAAGGAAAATGGAAATGGCGAACATGCGTTGATTACTTGGACTTGAACGAGGCATGCCCAAAAAACTGTTTTCCCCTTCAATTGTTGACCACCTGGTAGATTCAACCGTAGGACAGGAATTACTATCATCCATGGATGCGTACTTTAGACACAACCAAACCACAATGCATATTCCTGATCACGAGCACACTAGCTTCATTACAGATGTTGGATTGTATATTTATATGGTAATGCCATTTGGATTAAAGAATGCAGGAGCTACCTATCAGAGGCTAGTCAACTGAATGTTCAAAAATCTATTTGGAAAGATGATGAAGGTATATATGGATGATATGCTCATGAGGTCACGACGACCTAGCGACCACATTAGAGACTTGGCAGAAATGTCTGATATCCTCCGATATTATAAAATGAAGATCAATTCTCTGAAGTGTTCTTTTGGCGTAGTAACATGAAATTTCTTGGGTTTCATCTTCAATGGTCATGGAGTCAAATATAATCCCGAAAAGATTCAACCAATTCGCAGCATCCAAGTGCTGAAGACCATCAAGCAAGTACAGAGTCCAAATGGGAAGTTTGCTGCCCTAAGTCGATTTATTTGTAGAGCTACTAATAAATGCATTCCTTTCTTTAACTTGATTAGAAGAAGGAAATGAACTTTGAATGGACGCAGGAGTGTGAAGATGCATTCTGAACTCTGATAAACCATTTAGAGAGACTTCACTTCTTGTCCAAGCTGGTGGATCACAAAGACTTATATATCTACTTGGCCATGTCGATACATGCTATAAGTGCAGCAATCCTGTCAAGACCCGATTCTTCGACTTCCGAAAATCGAAATCGATACGTCCACTATATCAATTGCCGAGCAATCGAAAGCCGAAAACCAAACCATGACGGTTAAAAAGAAGAGGTAGAAGAAAAAGATAGAAGAAATAACGAAACAGAACAGAAACAATATCAGAATCTCACAGTCGTAGCTGAACAACATATAATAGATAAATGAATCATCTTTAAACCAAAGAACTATCTCAGTTATTACATTACATCACCATCAGAGTGCACAACAACAATATACAACACAACAAAAAAGCTATACAAACATGTCCTTACAAGTAAATTCTACACCGGAAAGATAATATCATATACAAGTAATACGTCTCGCCATCCAGCTCGCCACTTGAGCTCCATAGCACTTATGAATCCAGAATGACCTGTTAACCTGACTCTAGACTGCCCGTGTGGAAATTGGTGGGCACCCCGAGTTTAGGAAGGAAAATAATAAACTCCCGGTCAGTCATGAGACTGGTGTGAGAAATTAAAACAGTTATTTGACCTTTAAAACAACAACAATAGAAGTGGAAAATATCCGTAATGCTTTTGGAAAATGAAACTACCATAAGGCCTCCCCGCACACACACAATGCAAACGCAGAATTGGAGGAGATTTCTCCTTATGATAGTCAAAGATGCTTACTACGCAAAACAAATCATTTTTGATATTATTATTAGTGCATAGTGATGAAAGCATTTCGAAAGTAAAGGTGTAAATCTTAGCCAGCATAGACATTCCGAACTATGCCAACTATAGTTACCACCCAAACAGTGGGCCGCCACCGTAAGTGAATGGCAGGTTCTACAACTAAAATCGTACAAGGCTCGTATTGTTTTGTTTGGATTTCCAACAAATGGTCAGGCTAAGGAACTTCCTTCTGTCAATGGGATCGCCTCTGGCGGGACATCCCGAGAACCTAACGTTACGGTTAGATCTCTGCCAACACAAGGCTGGGTTACCTTTGTAACTAGGTAACTACTACACGAATATGCCATCCCCCGGTCCCTTTGGACCTTTATCCGAGCGCTCGATAACCAACATCACACAGTAATAAATATAGTGTGTCAACATAAGTAAGTATCTGGGCTCCATACCATGATACCACCCTTTCCAGAAGGAAATGAAATACCCTAAAGGGCGCGACCCTCATAATCTTGCCGCATATTCCTCTTTTGACCATTTCCGGGGAGTGAGGTTTGACGAAGTCTCGTCCACAAAGCTACGCTTTTTCACAAAGCCACGCTTTGATCAACAAATGATCAATAAATAATCATCACACAGCAATACTCAACATGCCACATTACCAAATTGGGAATATATCGCTGATAACCTTCAACTACATAACCTCTAAGCGCGTACGTCTCAAAGAAGGGTGTTAAGCTAAGAGAATAAATTCTCCGCCACCAACAAATGTATTTGAAAGAAATCTGCTTTATATCTCAAAATGTAATGTCAGACGCGTAACCATACAAGTCTGTTCCGGGCTCGAACAGAACCGAAGGCACTTCCAAAAGAAGCCCTTGCAATTCGAGTATTCACAATCCCGATCGAATTTCCCATCACAAAGGAAATCTCCATACCGTAGCTAACGGTGCAGAGACAATCGATAGGTCATCCTATCGTTTTCACAAATACCCAGTCTTCACCACCGGTCTTCAATGCTATCCATTACGACGTATCACTATTCGGAATGGGTAGTTCGAATAACGAGCGCAATAATTTAAAAATAAGTGTAGCATTCAATTTCAACAAATTCACAAAAAGTAACCACTTAAGGGTCAATATTGATAGTCGGTTATTTAACTATCAATCAATATTCACAACATAACCCGAATTCAAATAATTTCCCAAATTATTTATTTTCCAAAAAAATATCTTTACAAGATATATATTCCACACTTCAACCATTTGAAAACCAATTTCAAATCAATTTACACCCTTACAACTTTCATTTCAAAATGGTTCATTTAAACCAATTGAATAAATCCCTATCGATTTATTGAATTTACGTTCCAAATCCGTAAATTTATTTTCACCCTTTAAACATAAATCAATGTTTATTTTAAACAAATTTCCCTTTCTTTTATAAATTCCATATTGAATTTACTTTTCCAACATATTTATGAATATACGATTTCTAAATCGATTTCTAATATTCATTTTCAATTTATCTTTAAAAGATAAAATATCAAACATTCACTTCATATTAGAAAAACATTTCCATACTTATTTAATAATAAGTAATTCACCAATATATTTATTTTCAACACTTGAAAAATATTCAATATACTTAAATCCAAATTAAGTATATATTTTATTCTATAAGGAAAACATTCTCTTAAACACATTTATTTGGATCAAAACGAATGTTGCGTAAAACATTGTTACGACAACCCAAAATCATTAGTATAGGGATTGGAAATTAAGACAGATATATAAAAATCCCAATACTATACAAAACTTTGCCTTTCGGAAATCATTTACTATAACAACAGTGTTATAGTCCACCATTTCCTTCTATTTCTCGAAAACGTCTATTTCAACAATAAATGTTGAAATATATGATTTCGATACTTAATACATTTTAAAATATCTTTAAATAGTTTTAATTTTATTTAAATACCACTTTGTCAAAATATTTCTTTAATACATTATTCACCGTCCAAAATCGTGAATACACTTTATTAACCAAATTCAATTTCTACATATTTTATTTAAAGGATTATTCACTGTTCAAAATCGTAGATATATTTCCTTTAATAAATTATAATAATTAAACTTATTTAAATAAGTCGATTTCGAATTTATAAAGCAACGTTTATAAATTCCCTTTATATTTTATAACAACTTCACTTATAAAATTACTTTATTAACAAATTTTATCCATATTCCATTTACACGCAAAAATCCAATTAATAAGTTAATTACTTATAAATGTTTTATTTTATAAAATCTATTCATTTTATAACTTCACAATTTATAAATCTATAAATTTCATTCACTTATGAAATCCATTTACAATTCATTCTAACACTTATAAAACTCGTTTTATAATTCCAATATTTTATTTTATGAACCTCAATTTTATAAATATTTTATATAAACCGTTTATAATAATTCAAAGATCCCAATTTTAAACCATTTTATAAATTAATCAACTACTTATCTAAAAAATCCTATTTGGTTATATTTCAAAAAAATCATAATTTTATAACATAAACATTTCAACTTTTATTTATTTAAAATGAATCAATTCCAAAATTAAATTTTATTATGAGTTCTCAACTTAAATTTTCAAAAATCAAATTTTATTTATTTTCGGCATCTAACGGTACCAAAAATATATTTGGATAAAATTTAGCCTTTAACCATTTCAATCACAAAGATAATCGCGTAGATTATAAATAGATCAACACACAATATTGGAACCAATTCAATCATTTGAGGAATCCTGTTGGATCCCTCCAACCTGTTCCCTGCATCCAAAGATGTTAGCACAATACCAATTTCACTTCAAGACGAAATATCGCGGTATATGGATTTATAAAATACTATCCGCTATTATGCAGCGTAATAGGGTCTCATCCGCTATATAATGCGGGAAATCAACTCCAAGTACATATATAATACCAATTCCATACAATTTGGAATTATCGTGGTATATGTTTTTAATAAATAACCTCCGCTTAATATACGGCGTATAATGTCTATTTTAACAATCAATAGATAATAATTTATCATCCAGGCATACAATCAAGCAATTTTAAATCTAACTATTTAAAATTTAAATTGAAACAGTTCGATTGAGTGGAAGTTCTCACCTTTAGTTTCCGATAACAGTTGTAGAGTTTGATTTCGAATAAATTAGACGTGCGTTTAATTTTACCCGAAATTTTCACTAGCTTCAAACGACTCCAAACCAGCTCAATTGCGTAGTGCTCGTCAAAACGATTGCAACGCAATTCATTTCAGGAATTTTCAACCTCGTATGACAAAGTTATTGCATTTAGAAGTTTTATACAAATTATAATATAAATAAATCTACATCTTATTTTCATTTTTAAACCTAGATCCATCTGGGCCATTAGATTTCGAATTTGCAGATCTAGCCGTGCACAGCATTCATCTTCTTCCTCCAGTTAGAAGACGTGCAAGAACCCATATAATCACGTTCCAGGGTTTGAAATCGCCACCACCACGCTCGACGAGAAGTTGATCAGCTAGCGCCAAATGGAAGCCCATCACCACGTTGACCTTCGGCCGCAACCTCCTCGAGCTCGCCCCCCCCCCTAGCACCCTAAATTTGCATGCGAACGGCAGTACTTCCAGCTCGATTTGCCGACAACTCCACCTCCATACTCGTTCACAACCGTTGAATACCTAAATCTCGTGATGCTCTTCATTTTTGTAGTTGGAAGTTTGTTGAATCGGTGAGTGGATTTGATTAAATCGAAGGAAGAAGATTAGTAATTTTCGGCCATTGGACTCTAGAACTGGCGGCTAGGGTTTGTAGTTAGGGTATTGTGAAATTTGTGAAGTTAGGGGTCCTTTTATAGAAAGTTCACGAATTACTATTCATCCGAAATTTTCCGAACTCCAAATCTCGAGCGGTGACTGGCGTTTCTAAGGTTTACCCCGCGTTTCGGACACAATGGAATAGGTTTCGGAGGCTAATTCGATCATCTATGCGAGTTACGACAATAAACGATCAATTTTAAATTAAATCGATTTAAACTAATTTCTATGCATTTTAGCTTGCCCCGGACAGACGGTAAATCCGATTGACACAAAATTTGAAAATTTACAATAATATAACATTACGGATCTGATGAAACTAGTTTCATCGAAATCTGAGACTGTTTGAAAAATGGCTATTTTCACTAGTCGATTTAAATATTAAAATATTCAATTTTCACAAATTAACTTTTAATTCGATTTTAAAAGTTCTATAACATCGTTATAACTCCAATATGATTAAATAAAAATTTTAAAATCATTTTTAATCATATTAATCCCAATTTTCAATTATTTCTGTAATTTCAACTATTAAATTATCGATTTAGGTATCCAATTAAATCCAATTATTCGAATAAAATTTATTCGACTGTTTAATTTCACTTGTTAATATATAAAACCAATTAAATACACAAATTTTAATTGATAGAAATTTTGGGTCGTTACAAACTTTCCCCCTTAAAAGAATTTCGTCCTCGAAATTGCCATGTAAGAAAGAGTTTCGAAATCCATTAACTTTTCAAACAACCCGTTCAAATTTGATTCACAAATCTCTTAAGTGTTTAACTCCCTTAAAATTCATAGTTAAACTTCATACAATAACTTTACTAAGTTTTCAAATCATACTTAGTTATAGTTTTCCAAATTTTCCAAAATTCTCAAAAAATTTCTAATGCCTTAAATTTTTGGAAAAATTCGCCAGAGTCTCCTTTGCGCGGCTCAATCCAAAAAAATGATAGTATGTATATGACAAATATACATCTCATCAAGCGATGAGGCATCCTGCAGGGAAAAAAGTGTAAAAGTACGATATTTAATCCGAGATATGTACCTTATTTATTGTTAGCGAGCGTATACGGCTAATATAGCGTGAAAGTGAGCTCCAAATGCGAAGCAAGTGCAATACACACCTACTAAACACTCAACAAACCATGAGAAACATGCATATATGAAAATAATATCAATATACAACATATAGCAACATAACAACTACATATGCCAATATAGCAAATGCAACAAATACAATAAATGCAACCACCAAACAACTATCATCCTTCTAACATCCAACAAATCAATGTCTATCCAAATCAATATTCTTTCATTTCTCATTAACATTCAATGAATTGGTTTTTCATTTTAATCACATTTGATTTGTTAACATTGGACTGTTTTTGCTAACATTCATTTTTTCATGTTTAATTAGTTTACATTCACCAATTAAATTCACATTAGTTCACTTTCAATCCAAATCAAATTCAATTCTATTCAAATTTATTTACTTCCAATTTGGATTTAATTACATAGCTTTCAATTTCTATCCATTCAATTGCATATGAACTTTTATTCAATCAATTAACAATAATCTAACAACCAATGTATATCCAATACAACCAAATTTATTCACTTTACCTTCAATTTGGTTTAAGACTTTTAATTAACTTTAATGAATTAACACTTACATCCATTATTCCATATTAATTTATTTACATTCAATTTATTTATAAATCCAATTGCTAATTCATTTTGCATTTCAAGTTGAATTTCGTTTATATAGCTCAAGTTCATATTCTTAATGACTACATTTCATTAATTCACTTATTAGTTTACTTTGACACCAAAATCAACTTCTTTCAACATCCCTTAAGTTATATTCCATTTCAACTTCATTTACGTTTTACTTCCACTATATAACTTAAGTTCACTTCTTATCTATTTCAAATTCTATTTCATTTAACTTTTACTTAAGTCAAATTCATATCAACATTCAAATTCATATTTCATTTTACTTAATAAAATTGTTTAACCATTTTAACTATTGGTTTCACTTACAATTTCTTATTTTCTAAGTTATACAACTTATATATTTAAACTTCCAAATCCATTTACTTATCCAAAGCTAAATTTATTATCTTATACTATAAGTTCAAAATTTATTTCACTTATATTCATCAATTTCAAATTGGATTTTTAATTTTCAAATTTGTTTATCACAAAAAAACTAAAATTTTCAATTTACTATGGTAGCAAATCCCTCACATAGAAACTTGAAAATGATACCGATGATGCTGCAGTCATCATCCTTATTATTACCCAGTGACAATAGTGAATTAAGTGCTTTAAATTCTTTCAAAAATTTTCCTTTTCATTGTTTATAAATCGCATTTATAAATTTTTTCCTCATATAATTTCACTATTTATATATAAGATTATTTTACAATTGTAAATCATTTTAGTTATAATTCCATACTTTATAATTCATTTGCTTATACAATTATTCTTTTACAACTGTTGTTTTATTTAACTTATTCAAACAACATTTATTGACTTATATATATATATATATATATATTTTCAACAGCCAAACAATCAATTTATATATACTTTAACAATTTCTAAAAAATTATTCCCTTTATATAAAAATATAATCGAGGTAAAATTATTTCATTTACCCAATTTAAAACAATATCGTGTCGATTTGTTCTGTATAAGTGTTTAGAGACACCTATCGATAGAGTTGTACAGACTATACCGACCAGAATCCATATACCACTCAGCAAACCAATCATCACAACATAAAACAATTTATATTCACTAACAAATACGCGCTCATATCTATTATTACACTCACACTCATTCTAGAGTACTACTGACTCTATCTCTAATGAGTAATACCCAACAGAGCCATGGTTGTCGCTTAACCATATGCTCTAATACCACGTTGTCAAGACACGATTCTTCGACTTTCGAAAATCGACATCAATATGTCCACTGTATCAACTGCCGAGCAATCGAATGCCGGAAAACCGAACCATGACGGTTAAAAAGAAGAGGTAGAAGAAAAAGATAGAAGAAATAAGGAAACAGAACAGAAACAATATCATAATCTCACAGTCGCAGCGGAACAACATATAATAGATAAATGAATAAGCTTTAAACCAAAGAACTATCTCAATTATTACATTACATCACCATCAGAGTACACAACAACAATATACAACACAACAAAACAATGGACAGCTATACAAACATGTCCTTACAAGTAAATTCTACACCGGAAAGATAATATCATATACAAGTAATACGTCTCGCCATCCAGCTCGCCACTTGAGCTCCATAGCACTTATGAATCCAGAATGACCTGTTAACCTGACTCTAGACTGCCCGTGTGGAAATTGGTGGGCACCCCGAGTTTAGGAAGGAAAACAATAAACTCCAGGTCAGTCATGGGACTGGTGTGAGAACTTAAAACAGTTATTTGACCTTTAAAACAACAACAATAGAAGTGGAAAATATCCGCAATGCTTTTGGAAAATGAAACTACCATAAGGCCTCCCCGCACACACACAATGCAAACGCAGAATTGGAGGAGTTTCTCCTTATGATAGTCAAAGATGCTTACTACGCAAAACAAATCATTTTTGATATTATTATTAGTGCATAGTGATGAAAGCATTTCGAAAGTAAAGGTATAAATCTTAGCCAGCATACACATTCCGAACTATGCCTACTATAGTTACCATCCAAACAGTGGGGCGCCACCATAAGTGAATGACAGGTTCTACAACTAAAATCGTACAAGGCTCGTATTGTTTTGTTTGGATTTCCAACAAATGGTCAGGCTAAGGAACTTCCTACTGTCAATGGGATCACCTCTGGCGGGACATCCCGAGAACCTAACGTTACGGTTAGATCTCTGCCAACACAAGGCCGGTTTACCTTTGTAACTAGGTAACTACTACACGAATATGCCATCCCCCGGTCCCTTTGGACCTTTATCCGAGCGCTCGATAACCAACATCACACAGTAATAAATATAGTGTGTCAACATGAGTAAGTATCTGGCTCCATACCATGATACCACCCTTTCCAGAAGGAAATGACATACCCTAAAGGGCGCGACCCTCATAAGCTTGTCGCATATTCCTCATTTGACCATTTCCGGGGAGTGAGGTCTGACGAAGTATCGTCCACAAAGCTACGCTTTTCACAAAGCCACGCTTTGATCAACAAATGATCAATAAATAATCATCACACAACAACACTCAGCATGTCACATTACCAAATTGGGAATATATCGCTGATAACCTTCAACTACATAACCTCTAAGCGCGTACGTCTCAAGAAGGGTGTTAAGCTAAGAGAATAAATTCTCCGCCACCAACAGAAATGTATTTGAAAGAAATCTGCTTTATATCTCAAAATGTAATGTCAGACACGTAAAATACAAGTCTGTTCTGGGCTCGAACAGAACCGAAGGCACTTCCAAAAGAAGCCCTTGCAATCCGGGTATTCACAATCCCGATCGAATTTCCCATCACAAAGGAAATCTCCATACCGTAGCTAACGGTGCAGAGACAATCGATAGGTCATCCTATCGTTTTCACAAATACCAGGTCTTCATCATTGGTCTTCAATGCTATCCATTACGTCGTATCACTATTCGGAATGGGTAGTCCGAATAACGAGCGCACTAATTTAAAAATAAGTGTAGCATTCAATTTCAACCAATCCACAACAAATAATCACTTAAGGGTCAATATTGATAGTCGGTTATTTAACTATCAATCAATATTCACAACATAACCCGAATTCAAATAATTTCCCATATTATTTATTTTCCAAAAAATATCTTTACAAGATATATATTCCACACTTCAACCATTTGAAAACCAATTTCAAATCAATTTACACCCTTACAACTTTCATTTCAAAATGGTTCATTTAAACCAATTGAATAAATCCCTATCAATTTATTGAATTTACGTTCCAAATCCGTAAATTTATTTTCACCCTTTAAAAATAAATCAATGTTTATTTTTAAACAAATTTCCTTTTCTTTTATAAATTCCATATTGAATTTACTTTTCCAAAATATTTATGAATATACGATTTCTAAATCGATTTCTAATATTCATTTTCAATTTATCTTTAAAAGATAAAATCTCAAACATTCACTTCATATTAGAAAAACATTTCCATACTTATTTAATAATAAGTAATTCACCAATCTATTTATTTTCAACACTTGAAAAATATTCAATATACTTAAATCCAAATTAAGTATATATTTTATTCTATAAGGAAAACATTCTCTTAAACACATTTATTAGGGTCAAAACGAATGTTGCGTAAAACATCATTACGATAACCCAAAATCATTAGCATAGGGATTGGAAATTAAGATAGATATATATAAATCCCAATACTATACAAAACTTTGCCTTTCGGAAATCATTTCCTATAACAACAGTGTTATAGTCCACCATTTCCTTCTATTTCTCGAAAACGTCTATTTCAACAATAAATGTTGAAATCTATGGTTTCGATACTTAATACATTTTAAAACATCTTCAAATAGTTTTAATTCTATTTAAAATACCACTTTCTCAAAATATTTCTTTAATATATTATTCACCATCCAAAATCGTGAATATACTTCATTAACCAAATTCAATTTCTACATATTTTATTTAAAGGATTACTCACTGTTCAAAATCGTAGATATATTTCCTTTGATAAGTTATAATAATTAAACTTATTAAAATAAGTCGATTTCGAATTTATAAAGCAACGTTTATAAATCCCATTTATATTTTATAACAACTTCACTTATAAAATTACTTTATTAACAAATTCTATCCATATTCCATTTACACGCAAAAATCCAATTTATAAGTTAATTACTTATAAATCTTCTATTTTATAAAATCTATTCATTTTATAACTTCACAATTTATAAATCTATAAATTTTATTCACTTATGAAATCCATTTACAATTCATTCTAACACTTATAAAACTCGTTTTATAATTCCAATATTTTATTTTAAAAACTTCAATTTTATAAATCTTTTATATAAACCGTTTATAATAATTCAAAAATCCTAATTTTAAACCATTTTATAAATTAATCAACTAGTTATCTAAAAAATCACATTTCGGTTGTATTTCACAAAAATCATAATTTTATAACATAAACATTTCAACGTTCATTTATTTAAAATGAATCAATTCCAAAATTTAATTTTATTATGAATTCTCAACTTAAATTTTCAAAAATCAAATTTTATTTATTTCAGCATCTAACGGTACCAAAAATATATTCGGCTAAAATTTAGCCTTTAACCATTTCAATCACAAAAGACAATCGCGTAGATTGTAAATAGATCAACACACAATATTGGAACTAATTCAATCATTTGAGGAATCTAGTTGGAACCCTCCAACTTGTTTCGTGCATCCAAAGATGTTAGCACAATACCAATTTCGCTACAAGACGAAATATCATGGTATATGGGATTTATAAAATACTATCCGCTATTATGCGGTGCAATAGGGTCTCATCCGCTATATAATGCAGGAAATCAACTCCAAGTACATATATAATACCAATTCCACAAAAGTTGGAATTATCGCGGTATATGTTTTTAATAAATAACCTCCGTCTAATATACGGCTTATAATGTCTATTTTAACAATCAATAGATAATAACTTATCATCCAGGCATACAATCAAGCAATTTTAAATCCAACTATTTAAAATTTAAATCGAAACAGTTCGATTGAGTGAGAAGTTCTCACCTTGAGTTTCCGATAACAGTTGTAGCGTTTGATTTCGAATAAAATTAAACGTGCGTTTAATTTTACCCGAAATTTTCACTAGCTTCAAATGACTCCAAACCAGCTCCATTTCGTAGTGCTCGTCAAAACGATTGCAATACAATTCGTTTCAGGAATTTTCGATCTCGTATGACAAAGTTATCGCGTTTAGAAGTTTTATACAAATTATAATATAAATAAATCTACATCTTATTTTCATTTTTAAACCTAGATCCATCTGGGCCGTTAGATTTCGAATTGGCAGATCTGGCCACGCATGGCATTCATCTTCTTCCTCCAGTTAGAAGACGCGCACGAACCCATATAATCACGTTCTGGGGTTTGAAATCGCCACCACCACGCTCGACGAGAAGTTGATCAGCTAGCGCCAAATGGAAGCCCATCACCACATTGACCTTCGGCCGCAACCTCCTCGAGCTTGGCCCCTCTAGCACCCTAAATTTGTGTGCGAACGGCAGTACTTCCAGCTCGATTTGCCGACAAACACCACCTCCATACTCGATCACAACCGTTGAATACCTAAATCTCGTGATGCTCTTGATTTTTGTAGTTGGAAGTTTGTTGAATCGGTGAGTGGATTTGAAGAAATCGAAGGAAGAAGATTAGTAATTTTCGGCCATTGGACTCTATAACTGGCGGCTAGGGTTTGTAGTTAGGGTTTTGTGAAATTTGTGAAGTTAGGGGTCCTTTTATAGAAAGTTCACGAATTACTATTCATTCGAAATTTTCCGAACACCGAATCTCGCGCGGTGACTGGCGTTTCTAAGGTTTACCCTGCGTTCCGGACACAATGGAATAGGTTTCGGAGGCTAATTCGATCATCTGTGCGAGTTACGGCAATAAACGATCAATTTTAAATTAAATTGATTTAAACTAATTTCTATGCGTTTTAGCTTGCCCCGGACAGACGGTAAATCCGATTGACAAGAAATTTGAAACCTTACAATAATATAACATTACGGATCCGATGAAACTAGTTTCGTCGAAATCCGAGACTGTTTGAAAAATGGCTATTTTCACTGGTCGATTTAAATATTAAAATATTCAATTTGACAAATTAACTTTTAATTCGATTTTAAAAGTTCTATAACATCGTTATAACTCCAATATGATTAAATAAAATTTTTCAAATCATTTTTAATCATATTAATCCCAATTTTTAATTATTTCTGTAATTTCAACTATTAAATTGTCGATTTAATTATCCAATTAAATCCAATTATTCGAAATAAAATTTATTCGACTGTTTAATTTCACTTGTTAATATTTAAAATCAATTAAATATACAAATTTTAATTGATAGAAATTCTGGGTCATTACAAATCCTTTGCAAAGAGAATTGGATACAGAGACCGGTCTATTACATTAGTAAACGATTAACGTGAGCTGAAAGGAATTACCCGATGATAGAGAAATTGGCGTATTTCTTGTTTATTACTCCATGAAAGCTCCGCCCTTATTTTCAAGCTCATCTTATGAATGTTTACACCAACTAGCCATTATGATAGGTCCTACAGCAACCTGAGACGTTTGGGAGGTTATTCAAGTGGAATATTAAACCGAGGCAATTCGACATCAGTTATCTTCCTCAGAGGGCTATCCAGGAACAGGCACTGGCGAACTTTATAGAATAATTCACTACATAGGATGATTTTCCCAAAGAGCAATGGAGACCCTTTTGTTCGGTGGAAAATGTATATGGATGGAGCATCTAATGATGATTGTTCTCGAGCCAGAATTGTGTTAGTAACTCGAAAAGATCGATTAATTTTCTATGCTTTCAAGCTTGATTTCCCTACAATGAACAACGAAGCTGAGTATGAAGCTCTGATTGATGGACCTAAACTTGTCAGAGAACTATGATAAAATCTGTTGAAATCTTTTGCAACTCACAGTTGGTAGTATATATAGTTAGAGGAGATTACCAAGCTAAAGGACAATGATTCCTCTGTACCTTACCTAAGGCCAAGAGCCGTTGACTAAATTTGAGTATTATGACATCACGCACATTCCCCTAGATTAGAATAAAGAGGCTGACTCAATAGCAAAGCTTACTAGCATTGGGGATGCACAACAAATGGACTACGTTCCAACCGAAGTACTAGACGCTCCAAGCATAAACCTTATAGAAATCGACCGAGTACTAGAAACAGAGCCTAAGAAGGGGTCGTGGATGACTCCAATTAAAGACTATTTACTACAGAGAGTTCTTTCCGAATGGAGGAATGAAAAATGAAAATTCCTCCACAAAGCTTCACGATGTATCATTCTGGAAGGTGTCATATATAGAAAGTATTTTTTCATCCTCTGCTCCGGTGTATCGCTCATGATGAAATTAAATGAGTCCTAAAGGAACTTCATGAAGGAGAATGTGGCGATCACATTAGGGTGCAAATCTTAGTAAAGAAATTACTTTATTATGGATATTACTGTCCGACTGCCTACCGAGATGCTGCAAATATGCTAGACGATGTGACAATTGCCAGATATGCACAAAATTTCCAAGAGCTTTGCCAATATAAGTCACACAAATGGTCATTCCATGGCTATTTTCCATATGGGGCATAGATATTATCGTTTCCATACAGATCTCAAAAGGTGGTGCAAAGTACGCCATCTTCGTAATTGATTACTTCACCAAGTGGGCTGAAGCGGAACCTTTAGCCATGATCACGACAAGGAAAGTAATCAACTTCATTGTTTGGAACATCATCTTTTGTTTTGGCCTTCGGTGAACAATTGTACCTGATTATGGGACTTAACTCGATAGTGTTGAGTTCAAAGATTTCTGCCGTCGGCATCGTATTGAAAGGAAATTTGCCATAGTTGTGCATTCTCAAGCAAAAGGACAAGCTGAAGCTGTGAATTAAATCATAAAGTCCATTCTAAATAAGTGTTTGGAAAAGGCTAGAAGCAAGTGGGTGGATAAACCCTAGACAGCACTATGGGCTTGCAAAATTACCTATAAGTCCGGGACCGGCTATACTTCATTCCTCCTTAGTTACGGCTCCTACGCCATTATCCCTGTTGAACTCAAAGTCCCCTCTCTATGTTCCCCAAATAATGGAGATCTCCTCTTGAAATCTCTAGACTTTGTTGATGAGAAGCACAAGGAAGCTGATTTGAGGGTAGTTGCACATAGATTCCAAGTCACCCGATATTACAGCACTATAGTCTAACCTAAAACCTTTGAAACCGGTGACCTCGTTTTGAAATGGGTTTTGCTGCCCAACTACATGTGAATCCTACTTGGGAAGGACCATATGTCATTGAACATAGGGTTGGAGAGGGAACTTTCAAGCTAGCAACTATTGATGGCTTTACATTCCCAAGAGTGTGGAATAGCAAGCATTTAATTTCACTTAGCTTATTCTTCTTCATATAATTGTATTAAATTTTAGAATTTGCTTTAGCATTTGATTTTCCATATATATATAAGGAAATTCATGCCATTTATTTCCAATTGGCAAATAAATTTTTAAATTTTCTTCATATTTATGATTGTTGTAGCATTACATATTAGTTATGATACCCGACTAACTAATTTTGACATGTCCGAGTAGGTTCCCAGAGTTTGGAGTTAGCCAATTACATTAGTTCACGATTGAACTAAACAAAATGAATGTGGTCCGATCGTTCATTTGATGATTCTCGTTGACAACCCAATGGACGGAGTACATAATGAGGAATGGATGTGACTTGACCATTCGATAACGAAATTAATCCCACCAAGTGATGGGACAAGCATGAACCAAAAGCGATCATGGTACGACCGATCTCTCGTTAGGTCAAACCCAAGACTTTGGGGCAAATCAATCAATTAAAGAAAGTATGATTTGACTAATTTTTCGAAATAACTCCAAGTCTCCAAAGTGTGAGCTGAAGTATAAAAACGAGTTGGGTACAGTTCGATCACCCACCGATAACTCTTATAATTAGTGTATGAATATCATTGTAAACATATAGATGAGCGCGGTTCGACCACTCCTTATTCCATAAAATATGACCTAAAATCAACATGAGTATAAACTTGCCAAGGATGGAGTTCGACTATCCATTACCTAACTCCGCTAACTCAAGACTAGGGCAGGAGTATAATCACTCAAACCGCTGAATCCGACAGCATAACACTAGGGTTCAAGCGCCGTATTTGGTACAACTAATGTAACGACCTGCCTTTCTCTCCGCAGAAAGACGCATCCTCGTTAAGAAAGAAATGGATAGAAAAGAGAAAAGATAGAGAAGAAAGAACAAAACAACATCAGAATCTTAATAGCGGAACGAATAAATTATATTAATCACATAAGCATTACATAATATACAACATCTATCAGAGTTATACAGCTTACACATCACAAACTAGACAGTTATAAACACCAGTCTATTATACATTTCACAAATACAACATAGAGCTACCAACACAGCGGAAAACTATATATCTACAAACGCTGAAGCCTCCTGCTCCATGCCTCATCCATAATTCATCAAAGCTAACCTGAATCGCTTGGCTACTCGTAAAAATTTGAGTACCCAAGAGTTTAATAAAATAGAAAATAAACTTTAAGTTCGACATGGGTTAGGTGTGAGTAAACGGGTTAAAGTTGCTTAACTTTGAAAAACCTTTGGAAACAAAAGGTATCTTGTAAGACTTCCCGCACATAAACATGGAAAAGTTTTTAACTTACGATAACCAAAACATATGATAGAAAATCCAGTGATATTATAATAGGGTCAAGGGTTCTCAAGTGAATAAGAAATAGCTGAAATTGTTACATGATTAAATTCCGGCATACTAGCCACAATGTGGGTTATACAATCAAAACCGCAAAGGGCACGCTGGAAGAATGGGTTTCCATCAATGGCAGGGATACTGGGGTACCGCCCGTCATAGTATGTGGTCTAGATCACCGTAGCGAGGATCCACCTTAAATCCCCTGCAAAACAAGGCCGGAGCCATCTCTTACTGGATAGTCCCGAACAAGACAACCTCGCAGTTGTTTGCAACCAACTGCCCACACAGTCAAATAAAAAGGGACCTCTAGACAGGAGAAGATCTTGTCCTGCTTGAGTGCGACTCACTTAGCCTTGCTGCACCTCCCTATTTTAGCCATTCTCGGTTGATGAGTCTTAGGGCTACGATTACCTTTATAGAACACATTTATCTTAGAATTCTCATCGTCCTCCAATGACGACGTTCTGAAAGCATTCAATCAATAAAAGTTCGTTCCGGGTTCGAACGAAACCGAAGGCACTATCTCGTTACACTAATTTGGGATCACCCTCAGAGTTAACAATAATAGCCCTTGCACTCTGAATCTTCATCTTCACTCGAATTCACGACCTATCGTTTAATTTGGATCGATGTGGTTTTCGGGTATCCAAATTTGGAAATTTGATCCCCGTCTCATTGAATCCAAAACGCCGTCTTTTAAGGTCAAGTTGTTTTAAAGTTAAAACAATTCAGTTCTATTATCTATATTCACATAGATAGATAATTCACATTATCACAAATAGATAATCCATATCATCACAATTCAACCAAAGCATCCAATATCACAGATCAACACATATCTCATATTGGAGATATCAAACAATCTAAGGCACTCAATATAATTCAGCGATTCATAAGCAAAGATTTATTAATCACACCATCTCTAATTAATTTAAAATAAATTAAATTAATTACTTCCATCACTATAAACCCAGCTTACTTAACCATTAATTAATTACAAACCAATTAATTAACCACCCTCAAATTATTCATCTTAAATAATCATCCCTGATTAATTATTTTTTTAATTACATTAAATAATTATCCTTAATTAATTACAAAAATTAATTATCCTTATCCATGTATAGTAACTAACATTTAATTACTCTCATTGATTAATTAACTATAATTAATTACATTAATCCTTAATTAATTACATTAATTAATTACTCTACAATTACTTCATTGGTTAATTATTCTTAATTAATCAACCTTTAATTACTTTCATTAATTACATTAACTAATGATCCCTTAATTAACTATTCTTTTAATCAATCACATTTAATAATTAATCTTTTAATTAATTACGTTTATTAATCAGCCTTGATTAATCATATTTAGTAACTAACTACCCTTAGTTACTTACATTACTTTAATTAAATTCTAAATAAATTTTACTAATTAATTCTTTAATTAATTACACTAAGTAATTAATCATCAATTACTTCCACTTAGTAATTATCCTTCTTATTAATTACACAAAGTAATTAAACCCAAAACTACTTCCATTCTTCAATTAATTATATCCAGTAATTACCCATCAATTACTTCCTAAGTAATTGTACTTTATTAATTTCATTAAGTAATTATTCTTAACAAATCATCAAGTGATTATCTTAAATTAATAAAACTAATTAATTAACTTAAAAAAATCACATTAATTTAATTAATTACATTAAGTAGTTAATCCCTTCAATTACTTTCATTAAGTAACTACACTTAACCAATTCCACAAATGATTATCTTTAATTAATTAATATAATTAATTATCTTAAATTAATCACATTAATTAGTCATTTCATAATCCCTAGTTAATGATTTATACTCATTAACCATCTTTTAATTACTTTCCTAAGTAATTATGCTTTAGTTAACCATTATTAATTACACATTACTTAATTTTTAACCTATTAATTCATCTCTAGTTACTTCATTAATTATTGCTTAATTGTAATTAATTAATGTTTAATTACTTGATTAATTAATTTCTAACCATTAATTAATAATCTTAACTTATCTAATTAATGATCCTTAATTACAAATAATTAACCCTTAAATTAATTAACTTACATCCCTTTATTATTAATTAATTAATCCGTAATTATGAATTAATCAAACTAATTAATTAATCTTTAATTACCTTATTAATTTAATTAATTTCAAATTTTTAAATCTTAATTAACTTTAAGATAAAATATTTTCCTTATTTATGACTTAATTATCATATATCATATTTAAAACATTTAATTTTTACATTAACTTACTAATTAAATCATTAAATAAAAAAATCAGGTTAAATAAATTTTAAATCTTTAATTTAACATTTAAATCTTTTAAAACTTGTTTAAAACATTTTGTTTTTATAAAACTTTATTTTTTTCAGAATCATGTTACAACGTTTATTTTGAAACCCCATACATTCACTTAAAAACCTGCTTTAAAACTTATCAAGCTTCAACTAAAATCTGGAAGCAGATTACTTTTGAAAACAAAGCCACTTTAAACTTGAAACTTTAAAACAGTTCTTTTTTTAAATTTTCATTTTAGAACCTGGTTGCTTAACAAACTAAACCCGAGCCTACTACACTTGCAACCCAAATCGCTTCGAGATAAACCCGAAACAAACACGAACTAACCCCGAGATCAAACCTTCTTCCTCGAACACCAAACAAAACCGGACACCAATGCACAAGCATGAACATGCACGGTGGCTCCGACCACCTACGGTCAACGTTGCGACCTTCCCAAAGTCAGCGACTACACTCTAAGACAACCTGACCCCTAACTTCTTCAATCCATCAGCAAAATCGAAAACGAGCTTTTCGACAAAAAAATGGAGCAACTCAATTGAACAACATCACCCCCAACCATCACCTCAGACCATCGGATCACCTGCCGACCTACCCGAAGCTACCCCACGCTCCGAAGAACTAAACCCCTATCACGATTGCTTCTATTGATCAACCGACGCCACACGAAGCTCGGCAGCCAACAAGAGCAAAACAATACGCTGAACACTAGTTCTCCATATTTCGGCCACCACGGTCCTCAATGAATCCTCCCACCATTTTTCTCGTGACCATCAGATCACCCACCACCTCCATCTTGAATCTCGATTGTTCCCTTGTCGCCGATCGACGGAAATCGGCCAAGAACTGAATCTCGATACTCCCTAAATTCATCTTATGTCATTACAAATCTGTTTATGGATTCCAATCATAAAATTAAAATACTTGATTTTTAAGCTATATTAAGATCATTACTGTATCTTTTTATTTTTGAAATAATTTCTAAGTATAAAACCTTGAAACTATTTTTAAAATTCATATTACACTATGTTAATCATATTTCATTTATAAATCATAACCAAATTCTAAAATTTTGGGAAGATATACATTTTATAAGGAATTTGAACCTGGATTTAACAGAGCAGATATAAATTGGTTTACACATACACAGGCATATACAAATCATATGTATATTAATACGTTTATATCAAATACTAATGCAAACCATACTGCTCTAACATTCATCACATGCAATAAAGCTAGCAACCATATTACTATTTTTAGAAGTTTTGTTTACTCACCTGAAAACAGATAGCAAAGGAGTAGACAAATTGAAATAAGAATTTGAAAAAAAATGCTTGAACTACTTTGATCTTAGAAAGCTTGTTACTGGAAACCTTTTGCTAGCTTGGAAACTGGAAAGCTTTGATGTTGAGATGATTAAGGTTTTGAAAACTGAGATGATGATGCTCTTGATTTTAGGTTTGCTTGATTAACTTGCCTTTGAAATATGTTACAGGATGAAGATAAAATGATTAAAGGGTTTGATTTGTTTGATTTTCTGGTGGATTGAAAAATGTTTTACAAATTTCTGGCTGGACCTATTTTGAGAATATTTATAGGTTTGAGTTTTCTTGCTTGTAAATTTGTTAACAGGGTTTTGTTTCTTGCTTTTGAAAATGATAAAAAGAATGAGAAGAGAAAAGAGATGTATATATAGATTAAATTTTGATTTATTAAAAATAATAAAATAAAATAAATAAGGGACACTTGTACAATTTGTTAACATTTGTCAATCTCGTATTTTAATCTCATAGCACATGTTATTAACATGATTAAAAAGCTAACACTTGTCATTTTACATTTTAATTATTTTTAAATGTTTTTATAAAGCTTTTATATTTATTTTCCTAATTAATAAATACTTTTCTAAATTTATATAAATAATATTTCTTCAAGGAAAATAATATAAAACAAATTTTATTTTAATAAAATCTTATACCTAATTTTAAATCCAAAATGTATTTAAAATATCTGCCTTTTGAATTTTAAAATTAAATCCAAATTCAAATTAAATTAAATTTAAAAATCCAATTTAAAATCAAGTTATGTATATACATATATAACAACACATTAAATTTGAAAATAACAATCCTATTTTCTTCAAAATCTATAAAAACAATATGTTATAATTATTGTTTTAAAAATAACAATTTGCCAATTTTACATAATTTATAAAAGAGATTATCACATTATTTATAAATTACTTATTTTACTAAATGAATGAATGTATCATATGTATTATATGTTTGTGAATGGGGCATTTCACTAGAAGGACAAACTTTGCAGTCTAATTAGTTTCTAGGACACACATCCACAGAAATTAGTTTTAAGGCCAAAGTCAGCAGAACAATTACTTTTAAGGACAAAGTCAGCAGTCCAATTACTTTCAAGGACATAATTTCATGGGGTTTTAGGCCTTAGAAACTAATTATTTTGCACTTTGTCCTTAAAAGTAATTATTTCAGTTGTGCGTCCTAGAAACTAATCGCACTTGCTAAAGAGGCCCTTGTGGCTAATTTCCACTTTGTGAATTGTATTTCAAACTTTTATATATTTTCAAATCTCAATATTTAAAAAGAAAATAAAAAAAAACCTTTTTGTTAATTTTATATAAATTCTAAACTTAAGCTAAGATATAATTTAAACAAATAAACATTTACCTAAAGTATTTTAAAACTATATGATTATCTGTTTAAATAAACTTTGAAAAGTTTTATATTAAATTTAGTCATAATTTCCAAATTACCAAAATATATTAGAATTTGAAAACATGATTTTATTTGTTAAATTCAAACCAGAGCTTTTCTATTTACAATATATACAAATATATACATAAATTATAAATAGAAAACATTTTATTAGCTTTTTAAAGATTAAATTCATAATTGAATATTTATTTTCTTTTAAAAGAATAAACTTACCAATAAAAATAAAAATTATAAAAGAAAATTATCAAATCAATTTAATTGTTAATACAGATTATTAAATTGATATTGCTCAAAATTCCGGGTCATCACAACTAATGGCCACGACCACATGGGGGCTTTAAGTAAAAAGTTAATCGAAAATTTTCCAAATTAACGAACAATGAATTACAAGTACGTTGAATGAAAAACTAACAGCTCAAATACTTAAACAAAGTTCACCCAAGAGTTTGACAAAAGTAAAAGAACTTTATTTACGTAAGCTTGGAAAATCATGTACAAGTATTTACAATAAAGGAATTAAAACATGGGGCTTATCCTGTACAAATACGACTAATAAAAAAACTCCAAAATCTTGGGAGCATGAGTGCATGCGAAGAATCACTTCCTCCTCGACTTTATTTTCTTCTTCTTGGAATCAAAAGAGATTTCACTTGAGGTTTCTTCACTCTTATTTCCCTCTCTCTTTCCACTCCTTGGCCTTTAGCCAAAGTAGACTGGATTGACCTAGTAGGTGCACCTTAAGCAGGTTCTAACTGAGGAGCAAAGGCCTCCACAGTTTCTCCAAGAAAAACAATGGAGATGGGAAGGGGAATGATCTCCATTTTCTCCTGCTTGACATTAGCTTCAAGAGCAATGTCTACTTTAAGTTTTTATGCCATTTTCTATATGAAAATTTCTGACAAGGATTAAGAAGTTCAAATAATCATAACGTCATCATCAGCGATAAACTCTTGATGTAGATCGCTTTCTTCCCTCAATAAAGCATCCACTAATGCTTGTCGATCATAAAAGTTTCCTCTTCTGGGGCATTTGGGTTGTTGTTGAAGATTTAATTGTAATAGACTATGTTGTTGGCACCTGAGGTCCTGGTTAAGATTCTTCGAGAAGAGATGGAACTGCAATCGATGGATCTAGAGTAGAGAAAACATAACTAAAAAGATTATATATATCGTCTGGCGACACTCTAGCTTTTTGGAGGACATGTGAGTTTAAGGAAGTACCTTCTCTAGATTGATCTCCCACATGAGCCGAAGTGCCACCGAAACCTCCTTCCATAATCGGTGAGAGCCCACTAGATGTAGCAATAAGCAGCTTCTACGGATTGTAATTGGGCTCGACAGAAGGACCTATGGTGGTGCTGGGAATAGCTTAGGCCATCGGATTCTGGTCATCTCCGACACTGTGTGATGTGGACACAAAACCTTCACCATCCACATATTGAGAAGTTGCGACATGCTCTTTTTGAAGTATAAGCTGGTTTCATGAGGAACTTTGGGTTTATCACCCAAAATAATTTCGCCTTCTAGCCTCACCAAATCGATTTATTCGATATCAAGAGCCTCCTTCTCCTCTTGAACAAGATGCTTCCAAGCACATACAAGATGGTAAGTGTAGTCATCCTGGAGCCACTCCAAGTTTCTACACGTCAAGAGGTATTATAAAGAATGAGTAGTGGATCTAATTCCTCCATAACCTCCTCCTAGACCTTTTCTTTTGTGGCCTCCACTTCTCAATTAATGAGGGAATCAATGTCTTTAGTCTTTTTGACAATCGCATCTCATTCAAGCCTGATGGTAAACAATTTCTCGTAAGCATCCTGATCGATTTTCAACGCTTCTTCTTTGTTTTTGGTTCATACTTGAATTTTGTTTTATTCTCAGCTGGGATTCTTTATGCCTTGTCCCTTTCTAGCACTAGTTTATGATTCTGATGATGAAGCGCTTCGACTTCAGCCAACTATCTGGCTTTCTCATCATTAAGTGCCTTGATGGAAATCTCTGCTTTTCTCTTATCTTCTACCAATGAGTTCTTTAAAGATTAAAAATCTTCATTTAGAGTTTTAATGATCTGTCTGTCATGGGACTCTTGGCGTTTTGGTTTCTCAATTTCTACCGCTCTCTCCCAAGATACTTTGGAAATCCTCGCCGCCACTTTCATCCACTCATATACTACTTGTGGATAACATCACAAAATCAATAGTTGCTTGCTGGGCTTTTTCAAGAACTTTCTTAAGATTAGGTCTAAAGACAAAACCATCAAGGCATGCATTTGGAAAATCTAACTTAAGTTGGGTCATGCAAGCGGCGGCATTGGCTAGTTGAGCTTCAATGACAACTAGGGTGCCAGTGCTTTCTTTGCCCGAGCTCTATTGGCGAACATCATGACATTGACATTCAATGGGTCATTGAAGATGGGATGGAACAACAGACTGTGAAGAAACTGAAGTAGAAGAGGGACCGTGGGAGGTGTCAATATGAGGAACATCATCATGATGATCTTGTTACTTTTTAGAATCTTTAGGGGGAAGATCTAGATCTAGACCTATATTTTTCATGGGAGGACCTTTCTCTGTCATCTTTATTCTGATAATCATGTTCCCGGTTGGAGTGATAGCTAGGGTCGTATTCATGACCACTTCCTTGACGATACGAGCCCGAACCAGAACCAAGATTCTGGCGTGATATTTCCTACAGAGACTAAAACGTGTGCTTCTTCCTCATCATTGTTTCTACAAAGAAAAAATAATGGACAAATCAGTTCTAAGTATTGAAAGATTTGTAGTAGGTGCAATGCAATATTCTGAAGTGCGTGAGAACGTGTGTGTCCTTGTTTCCCTCTATCGGAGCAGTTATGGAAGTTTACTAGCCGGAGTAACCTCTCCACTTGTGGTAGGAGGGATTCCGGCCCCAACTCCGGAAGGAGATTCTGATCCGTCGATGCCAATGTTAGTAAAATGAAAGGCACCAATGATGTTAAGTATTGGAATATCGGATAGTGCCTCGAATGTTTCTTTTAAGTGTTCTGACAGTTGGAAGTAGATTGATCCAAAATAACTAAAGAATAGATGGATAACTTAGGCTGTTTAAAGAGATGACATTTGGAGAACCTGCACATAAGCTTCTTCCTTCTTCCTTTTTTGAGATCGGGGGGCTGTGAAGTTTGCGAAGATCCGCCCACAGCCCTAAAACTAGAACCCACTTCATCGCCATCAAGATCATCGCCCTTATCTCCCGCTACATCTTTATCAATAGTTTCCTAAGCTCCATCAACTAAGGGCATGGCAGGATTGGCTTGATGGCCGTCATCACCATCTGCATCCTGCTATTCAACCCCTTTAATTCCAACAGTGGCTAGTAGCCTTATGCTATGACCCTCTTCCATCCGGTCGTAGGTAATGAGACGTTCGTCAATAAGGAGATTCTCTATATCTCTATCTTCTAATCGAATCCTTTTTATCGCTAAGGCCATGACTGAATATTGTTTTCCCTCGGGTCATGCATAAGAACCTACACAAACCATAGAAATTGCTTAGTTCAAGATATAACCTGGATACTAGCGCTCAAGAGATTAAGTAAGGAGTAATACTTATGTCCTTCCAACCATCATCTGGCAAAACCGGGTGAGCGATTGACATTGAACCATTCACTTTTGAAGGCACTCAAATTGTTCCAAGTACCAGTCAGGATCTTGCACTTCATGACTAACACGAGGAATGTAAATGAAAGGCTTCCATTTTGATGCTTGAAAGTGAAAAGAAATTGAATATCTTCGGGAGTTGGAGGATGGAACAGAAACTCCATGAATGCCATATGAATACTGTTGGGTAGGGCATAGCCATTTGGATGTAGTTGTGCTAGTGCTAGCCTCATATGATGTAACATTCCACAGATGAATGAATTAAATCGCGGGACATATCCTGCCCAACATATGAATTTGTTGATTGCAGTGTCCCATTATAGGGACATGAGCTCTATCATCCCGACTCGAGACTCTCATGTCATCAAACAGAATCCCATGTCTAACATAGATTCTGTGAAGAGAGGCTTTATTAATCTTTGAACCCACAGAATCCTCCGGATCATCCAATAGTATAGCGTCTTCTAGTGTGCTAGAGCAGGGTCTATCACTTTTGTTAGAAGAACGGGAATGACAGAGAAGAGGTTCAATGATGCGTAGGAACTTTTCGATTGTTCTGCTTAATGATTGGGGAAAATTCATCGGAAGTAATTGCAGAGGTCGATTTGTCACTCGTACTGTTGTGTTGTAAAATCTGTTCATAAGACAGGGTAGCTAAACGCCGTGAGTGTTTGGAACCCATGACTATTAAACTCAGTAGATAATCTTCATTAGAAAAAATAGCATATACCCTATGTGCAGAGTGAGTTCTAATGTTGTGTGGTTAAGTGTAATGCAAAGTAGTGATAAATAATAAAGAATTAGAGGCAGAAATTCTACCAAGACTTCGAGATTTGACCGATGTGACCGTCAATGCTAATTGTCTCAACCAGCTCTCCACACCGATATGGAATGACTTAGCTGGTACCTGAAGATCGACTGTCAGCGGTCTTAATTTGATTTTTATACATAGAAATGGATGGGCTTAAGGGGAATTGTTCAAGGCATTTTTTATGTCATAGTTCGAATGTCATGTGCAAGTCATGTATGTTCACTCAAATATTCAAGGCCCAAGCTCATCTCAAAGTCCATGTTCATGTGATCAAATTTCATTTTAAAGTTTGTTGCTAACAATGATCGTTTCATTAAAGTATAGATGATTGTCCCATAAGGATCGTCCGTAACCAAATCAGATGTCGCACCAAGTTTGATCGTTCATATCATCCTTCATCCGATCGTTCGTACATGATCGTTCCAACTAACAACCAAGATCTACACTTAGCATCAATTCTCATCACAAAGCATGCCATTGTTATACAATCATTTAGATAACAATCGATTAAATATTAGAAGCATTGTTCCACATTAAAACTGCTACTCGACTTAACAACGATCAGCCAACCACTTCCTTTTGACAACACATCCACTTCTCCATCTCTAAAATTATTGATATAAGGAAAAAATCATTAGAAAGCTTTATCTCCTCCAACCTTCATCAAATCTAGTGGTTCCACCATTCCATTCAAATGTCAAAGGGCATAAACCCGAAGTCTCACCACCAACAGCCAAGTTCGTCTTACCTATATCAAAATTTGAAGGACATAGTCGATTTCAAATCGACTGCATACGAGATTTGAGGAGATTAAAATAACAATAAGAGATTTGGTGAAAAGGATACTCGATTGGAAGCTAAATAGTGGAGGAGTGGCTTCCGATTCAGGAGACGGGTCATTTTTGGAACGACGAAGAAGAAGGGCGAGCAATTTATTTTCTTTTCAGTTCGAGTAGGAGTGACACAACGTGGAGTGAAGAGGGTAGATGCGGTGAAGTATAAGTATATATATAAGAGAATTGGATGATCCTTTAGAGCAAAATAGTAAGACCGACCATTTCATTAAGATAATGTTACAATCGTTATAAAACGATCAGTATAAAACGATCCGATAATTTTCCTCAGTAGTGAATAATCATATGTAATCATTTCAAGAAAAATTTGATAACGACCTGTGAACATGTAATCATTACCCAAGGTCATGTACAAACACGTATGCATGCCAGTTTATGTTCCAAAAATTCAGTTACTGAAATCAACAGAGATTGAATTCTCACTTGAAATCAATTGGAGAAGGGTTTAAGTAGGATTGCAAGAGCCTAATAACTCCTAGAGACTACACAAGTTAACCATTAACCATCGGTAAACCAGTATTTAAATTGTTGGAAATCGACCAATAGCTATGACAAACAGAAAGAGGTGCGAATCTTTGTAAAAAGGCGACTCAATGGGAGGATGGAGACTGTTTAATAAACTGAATGGAACTCTTTCCAACGAATCATGTTTGCAACGATTCAAAGCATATGATGTTCAAACAAGGCGTACTTTGAGGGGCAACTGTTATCTGGCCTTTTAGCATGGCTATATCTGGACCAATCAAATAGGACAGACTCAATTGTCATCATAATCAATGCATCAGGTTAATGATCATGAAGTCCAGAGATCAAACAAGTACAATGACCCGAAGGAAGAGAAAAGAAGAAGCATGGAATCTCACTACTTACCGAAGATAGATCAGGTGCGATCCATATGCAACATTATGGGTCGTATCATATAGATTCCACGGCTTAATTCAATGATGATTGATCGATATCTCAAAATCTACAAATCCATTGCACATGAAACTTTGTGAACATCAATATACTAAAGAGAGAACCCCATAAAAACGATTGCATGACAAGATGAGCTACTAAGAAAAATCAATATACATCATGTACGAATGATCGTAACATTTTAGTTTCAACGATTCAACTCAACGAAGATTAATCAATATCCCACTATTAGCAAGCCAGAATGATGCCAAAGTTTGGGACATGGATTAGAGGGATCAGGGAGCTTTTAGGAACTATCGCACCAACATTGGAGTAATCACGAATGATCGGTACCGATTGTTCCAACGATCGAATTTCCACCTGCAATCGTTTTTGTGGTCCCTTATGGATTTGGAGAGTCTTCTGCCGAATTTCTAGCGAGATATTTCATCATCTTCCCTATAATTACAGGCTTCTTTGTTCATTTAGAGGATCTTTACACTTCTTGTTGTTCTGGAATCTATTGGAATCAAGTGCAATTATGAATTATTCATTATAATCAGATTTACATGTGATCAGTAAAGTTTACTCTTCAAAGTAGACGTAGGCACGTAATGCCAAACCACTACTAATCCTTATATTTATGTTACTGCATAGTTCTTATTGGTTATTTACTTTTCCTCTCTATTTAATTTTGATTATTATTTATTTGTATCTCTATTATTATATTCTTTAGTGTTTGAGCCCATTTTTGGTGCAAACAATTATCTAAAATGGCAACGTACCAAAAAAGAGTTTGTATAGGTAGCTCAAATCTTCTCCTCGGGCTCTTATGTACTTCCAAATTGGTCGTCTCTCTACTAGACTCTAATCGGTTTAATTATTTTACTATGAAGTTGCTTTGTCCCATGCATAATAATGCGGGTAGGTGCATGGAAAATAAGTGACATAGTTATTCACTTCGACTTCTCTTAACTAACAGGCTTGACCATAGTAGTTGTATTGTATAAATACTTACGTAACTGTGACACATAAAAATCATTGTGAACTCCCGCCAACCCTCCAGGAAGCATCGCTCCACAAGCTAACTTCTATACCCTATCCAAAATTGAAAAAGGCCCTACATCTCTTGATGCTACCTTTTCCGAACTACTAATCTAATAACATATCCAAGCATACAACTTCAACTCTATGTGTTTCCTATTAGCATATGCTTTCTGCTTATATTGTCCAATCCATTCCTTCTATGAATCAAATCCCCTTTCTAAGCACTTCTAAAAGGATTGTTCTTCCGACTGCACTTATCATCCTTACTACTAGCATACAACTTCAACCCATATGTACGTGCATAGGCAGTACTCTGCATTCTTTGCTACCAACTCAAATAAAATAATGCCAACATGCACCATACAAGACAACTACAACAAAAGTATGCCCTAATGGAACTATAGCCTTATGTAATACTTAATGCACATAGATGCTTTCTTAAATCATCCTGTTGTATGTCTGAGCACTTCATCTTCTAGATGCTAAGGTAAGACATCCCAAAAGTGGACCGCGTCTCCTCCTCTAGTATTTTCTACTTAACTCTTTTTTCTCTTTCTTTATTTCACCCATGGATGTCCAAACCTAGTGATCTCCTAAACTATTGAAAATAGCATACTTCTTTTCCAATTCAATTTAACTTAAGTTAACTAATTTTACATTTGATTTGGTTCTCCAAACCTTTTATAATCGTGGTACTATGTATTATGTTTGTAACAACCCTGTTTTTGGTGATTGCCTGTGATATTAAATTATAACGGTGGTTATAATTTAATAATGGAGAAATAAAATAAATTGAAAATGTAAAATTTGTTAAAATTGTTTATTTTAAATAAAAAATTAGTTTTGGCAAAATAAAATAGCATTAAGTTGATTTGGTAGGAAATTAAGTTCGAATAAAAGAAATATGTTGATTTGGAGATTAATTGAATTAAATAAAAGATAAAAGAAGTTACTACAACATTGATCATTGACATAAATGTAAAATGTTGAAAATAAAGTTTTAGAAACTTTATTATGTTCGGTTGTGTAAAATGAGCATTATATGGTTTTAATTTGATAAAATGTAATAATTTTGGAAATTATTGCCAAATGTAGAATTTTATTAATTTTAACAAGATATTAGAATTTAATATGTTACAAAATGTAAATAAAACGGTAGAATTTTGTTTAAAAATATATTCTAATGTGTAGAATAATGTTAATAAGGTTTGTTACATTTAGTAGACAAGATAAATATATTTTACGCAATTTTGGTGTTAAAAATATTATTTTATGTAAATAATAGTGTAAAATAAAGAATTTAAGTAAAAATAAGAATTTTAATGATGGAAATTGATTTTATGGCTAAATTGATTTTTGTATGTTGTAAAACATTTTTGTAAACATAAGCATATGTTGTGTAATTTATTTAGTGAGATTTGTGTAAATATAGTACAAATGATATGTTAATACATAGAATAATTTAGTTAATTTTAACTAAGTATTTACATATAGTCTAATGGATAATAGGTACAAGCCCAAACCCATTTTTAGAATTTTCAGAAGAGGCTGTGCATTCTTTCCTTCTTTCTTATTTTTTCTCACCTTCCTAAACCAAACTTGAGAAAAGAAAAAAAAAAGGCCTCCTCTTAAGTATTCAAAACTAGCTTCAAAATTTAGAGAAATCAAAAGGAAACTTAGAAAATTAAAGAGAATAAAAGGTAATCAAAACTAAAATCATAAATTAATTCATCTATTTCAATTTTGAGAATTTAGGGTGTCCGTAACTTTTCTCCTTCTGTTGCATGTCTGTTTCCTTTCAACTGCAGGCCAGTGAAGCTTCTTTGGACCAAAAAGTTTACAGCTTACAAGTTAAATTTGCTTAAAATCATATCAAGGTGAGTAGAAACTCACACCTCCAGCAAAAATAAGTTGCTAGTATAAATCTGAATGCAATTTATGTTGTTATTTTGATTTACTATAAACTGTAGATTTCATTCTGTAGTTTACAGTGAAATCTTTATCTGGGTTCAACTTAAAAACCCTTATCTCTTTGATTTCATACCGAAATTGAGTGAAATCTTTTCAGATCATTGTCTATGTTTTGTTATTTGTGCATGTCAAATTTCATGGTTCAATTGTATCTAAAAGTGCCTGAAACCACAGCTTGAAATTTGATCGAAGCAGGCAAAAACCGCTTGGAGAATTCGTGACCAGTAGGTCGACCAAGAAGCCATGGGGGTCGACCTATGGGTCGACCCAGGCAATACATAGGTCGATCTTAGGGTCGACCTATGCAATGTAAAGGTCGACCTCTTGGTCGACCTGAGCTAGTTTATTTTTCTAGCTTGTTTTCTTTTGTTCTGTGCATTGTTTTGGGTTCTCCGGCTCATTCCAGTGACTCTTCTGATAAGTCTTTGATATTTTTGAGGTGTTTCGAAGGTCTTAAACCTATCAATAGGTAAGCCAACTTTTTTGTTAATCCAAACTTCAGATTGACATATTTGTGAGTCGATTTCACATGCTGATTTTCAGTGTTTTCAATGGTTTCTGCTGTTTTGAGCATGTGCTTTCTAAAACAATTTTGAAATGGTTTTTATATCAAAATTGCTTTTGAAATAAATATTTTACAACATTTATAATTATTTTTAAAGCTATAAAAATATATATATTCTCTATAATAAAGAGAATTTCATAGGTTTGTTTTCCAAATGATTTCAAAAAGTATTCTAAAAACCAGTTTTCTCAAAGCAAATTATTTTCCATATAAAATACATGCTTTTGCACTCTTCAAGCGTATGAGAAAGAGAATTAAATAATTTCGTAAAACATGTGGTATGGGATACATGCGTTCACTTATTTGGTTAATTGCGGACTTGTTCGTTTGAAGCTAATTTTTCACTCTTCGAGCATATGAGAAAGAGAATTAAACGATTTAGCAAAACATGTGGTATAAGACATATGAATTTACTTTTTCAATTAATTTGAACTTGATCATTTGAAGATACACATTTTTATGGACCTTCATGTTGATTGCCAATACTGACTGTCGAGTCATTTGTCCATCGAGATGTTTGTCCTTCGAGATGTTTGCCCTATCGGATGTTGCCCTTCGAAATGTTTGTCCTTAGGGATGTTTTTCCTTTGGGATTTTGGCGCCTTATTTGTGATACAGTACTTGGCGTGCTTCGTCCCTTTTATTAAGCACGTGCAATCTTTTGTGATATTTCTTGATTTATTTGTGATTTCCAAATGTTTTCTCTATTTTGAGATGATTCGGCCCTTTGAGCCGTTTGAGAAATTATTATACGGCGCTTACATTTTTTGAGTTTTGAACTTTATTCGAGTTCTACATATTATGATTGGTGATTCCCATTTTTGGCATTTATTTTGAGATTTATGATCTCCTTTTTAGGAGTTATTTGTGATTGCCATTCTTTGGCGTATTTTTGACATTTGCGATTTTCTATTTAGGAGTTATGCTTAATGAAGCCATTATATTGGCTATTGTACATGCCGATGATATGAGGCAATTATTTGTAATTAATTGATATTGTCATTGAATTTGCCTCTTTTGAGATATCCTATTATGATATATTTTAGTGATATTCTCTCACATGAAGTAGTTGACACATATTTATGTCACTTCTTCTCTTTTGAGAAGAAATATTATCCTTTATCTCTATATTTCACTTACCATATGCTAATCAGTTTATTTAAGCTAGACTGACCCGTGTATTTTATATACTCACGTCAGATCGAGTTATTTCAAGATAGTCACCTATTGTAGATTTCCGCTATGTTGCCTTGGCTATGGATTTCTTGCTTTCTTTTGATGCTAGTCATCTTTTGTGTTGTCTTATTATACTTTGTGAACTCTGATATGTACTTATTCTTATTGACTCGATGTTATATTATGGTCCATGTACCACTAATGTAGTATCACTATGTAGTGTACTATGATGTATCTGTTTATATGTGTGTGTCTATATATATATATATATATATATATATATATATTGCCGTTATATTTTGTTCAAATAGATATGTTAGCCATTGTACTTTTGTAATAACCATTTATTAAGTATGTCGATCCACTTGAGAAAGATAAAAGAAAAAATTTTAGAGCACCCTATCGACGTATTCAATACTTATTGAAGACAAATCTTATGGATGGTGACTCCTAACCAGTCCTATTCTCTGCATTAACAGATAGTATTACTCCATAATGCCCTTTGTTAACGTGGGTCTCGGGGTAGGGCATCATAGCTTGGTATCAGAGCCAAGTTCAAAACAAAAAATGATAAACACAGAACAAAACATATATTATGGTGCATCCAAGTACAATATTAGTGTTACATATTCCTTAATCATCGTGTCCTTAACCATTCCATGTCCTTAGGTGTAGATATAAGTTGGAAATAAAATTAGGAGTGCATTTTAATTCCGTAATATTCCATAATTGAAATAATGATATCTTACCTAAGGAATAATGCTAATATTATCTTAAACTTTTAACCTATGGATGGAAAAGGCAGAGGTCGCCGTTCTAATGCTAGGCCATCCAGTGGTCGCATCTAGATGATGTTTATATGTCTACCGATCTGTTCATAGAGTTATTCTGGAGCACTCAGCCTCCAGCTCTTACTCCTTCGTCTCCTCCATGCAAATCCGCTTTTGCACATATGTGCAGTGATTTCTCTCATCTTAGAGGCAAGCCTTTCAAAGGCTCAAAGTCTATCCTTGAGCTTTAGGCATGGCTTCATGCATTCGAGTGCATCTTTACTCGCACGGATCTTTCCGACCATCACAGAGTTCTTGTAGCATCGGGTATATTGCACAAGCGTGCAATTGATTGGTATGAGCTTCTTATTGCTAAGTGTATATTGTAAGAGCGTGCAATTGACTGGTATGAGCTTCTTATTGCTGAGCTTGATGAGTCTACTCTTGCTTGGATCTAGTTTAGGAAGAGATTCAAACTTAAGTTCGTTCTCGAGTCTGAGAAAGCCCTCTCAGCCCTTCGCTTCGTTGAGTTGAAGCACATGAAGACTTCAGTTTTCGAGTATGTTTCTTCATTCAAGGTTTTGTCCAAGTACGGTCTCGAGTATATTATCACTTCTTATAAGAAGATTCTCAAGTTTGTTTTTTCCCTCAAGAAATATTTTAAGAAATCTTTGATTCTTTAGCTTAAGCTTTCATTTGAGGAGTTGGTTGACTCGTCACTTCAACTTGAAGCAGTCAAGAAGGAGAGAGATATTGGCGATGAGATTGAGGTTCATAAGAACCCCAACAAGAAGAAGTTTCTTTTTGAAAAGTCCAAGTCTTTTCCTTATAACAAGAAGAAGAAGTCTGTTGGTTCTAGCTCCCAGCCTAATGGAGCACCTTCTTGTTAGAAGGGGTCTTTCAATTGTAGCACCTCTGATCATTTGATTCAAGATTGTCCCAAGCCTTTTATATGCCGTTATTAGAAGAAAGAGGGACATCGAGTTTCATCTTGTCCCATTGTTCCTTGTAATGCTAAGTCGGGCTAGCTTAACGTGGTGGATTGTGGTTCATCTCAGCCCAGAGGTACTTCTCCTTCAATTCTTGAGAATTCTATATTATTTCATGATTGTTCTATTCGTGTTCTCTTCGATATGGGTGCTTTACACCCATTCGTATCGAAGGAACTTGTTGATGTTATGTCTTTGGATGTTTCTTGCCTAGTTACCTCTTTGAGGATTGTGAATCCTATTGGGGGATCCGCAGCCCTTAGCATTTTGTGTGAGAATGTTGATATTATTCTTTGTGGTTTTTCTTTTCGTGCGAATATGCACGTCATTCACTATCTTGGATTTGATAAGATTTTGGGGATGGATTGGCTTGTTTGTCATCAAGCCCGAATCCTAAGTTCTGGAAGGATCTTATCTTTGGCATCCTAATTCGGCTGAATAGTTATAACTTGTCCTTCATAATGTTGATGATGATTCCGAAGCATCGTTATTCGCCCTTGAGTCTCGAGATGGTGATGATGTATCTCGAATTTCGGTCGTTTGTGATTTTGCTGATGTATTTGAGCCTGTTTCGGATTTTCCACCAAAGCAGGCAATTAAGTTGCATATTGACCTCATTCCTCATGCACAACCTATTAGTCGTCCTTCCACGAGGATGTCTACTAAGGAAAATGAGGAACTCAAAATGCAATCGTTGGAGCTTGAAGCCAAGCAATTCATTCAGTCCAGTTCTTCACCGTGGGGTGCCACGGTCGTCTTTGTTAAAAAATCTGGCAAGCTCGATCAGTTAACCATTAAGAATAAGTATACATTACCTTAGATCGATGACATGTTCGATCAGTTGAGTGATGCTAAGGTCTTTTCTTAGCTCGACCATGCCACCAGTTTTCACCAATTGCAATTATGAAGAACAACATTCCTCTTACTGCATTCCACACTCATTATGGTTCTTATGAGTAGCTCGTTATGCCATTTGGTTTGACAAACTCTCTGGCTTATTTCGTCGATCTCATGAATCGAGTATTCTGGAAATATCTCGATAAGTAGCTCCTTGTATTCATTGATGATATTCTTATCTACTATAAATCCAAAGCCGATCATGCTCATCGTTTTAATATTGTTTCGAATACCCTTCTTCAGCAAAAACTTAATGCTAAATTCTTCAAGCGCCACTTTGCGAGAATAAGGTGAAGTTCTTTGGCTATGTTGTGTCTTTTGATGGTATTTCTGTCGATCCATCGAAGGTAGAAGCCATTCAGAATTGGAAAAGGCCAAAGAGCATTTTTGAGATTCACATTTTTCTTGGATTGATGGGTTATTACCGTTGGTTCATCAAGGACTTTTCTCGCATCGTGCTTCCTCTTACAAGCCTTACTAGCAAAGGCATTCGATTTATTTAGTCTGACAAGTGCAAAGCTTTTTTCAGAAAGTGAAAGAATTTCTCACTAATGCTCCTATCGTTGTGGTTCCCAAAGGGAATCAAGATCTTGTTGTCTACATCGATGTTAGTAGATGTGGTCTCAGTGCCATGCTTATGCAGAGTGATCAGCTAGTTACCTATGCTTCTAGGCAATTGCATCCTAATGAAGTTTGCTATGCCACCCACAGCCGCATAGTTTTGCCTTAAAGATTTTTCATCATCATCTTTTAGGCGGTCGCTTCATTCTTTATATCGATCGTAAATCGTTGAAATATCAATTCACCTAGAAGAGCTCAATATGCGGCAACATGTTGGCTTGAGTTCCTAGCCACTTATTATTTTGATATCGAGTACACTCTTGGAAAAGGGAACTGAGTTGCTGATACGGACGCAAACACCCGACCGTTGTTTCTATGATGTTAGCCGAGTGAGATGTGTTGGAGACCTTATCTCTTTGTGATATTCATGATCGTGCTCTAGCTTCAGATTCTCCTATCTTAGTATTTAGCTTGGAAGCTCGTCCGAGCTTATTGGATCGTATTGTCGATGTTCAGCGGCAAGGTCCAGACCTTATGTGCCTTGTTCAGCTATGTAAGTGTGAATCTAGTGATGACGAGTTGAAATATTTCAGCATTGATACTCATGGTTGTCTTCGTAAGAAAAATCGATTGATCATGCCTTGTGTTTCTGATCTTATATGGGACATTCTTAATGATTGTCACCGTTCTAAGTATACTATTCATCCTGGAAGTAGAAAGATGCATGCTGATATGAGACGCTTATATTATTGGTAAGGCATGGAGCATGATATTGCAAGTTATGTGGGTAATTACATGACTTGTCAACTCATTAAAGTTAAACATCCACGTCCTGGTGGCCTTCTCCAGCCTCTTAAGGTCCCATTGCGGAAATGGGATCAAATCTCTATGGACTATATTGATGGCCTACCTCGATCGAGATCGGGCCATATCAGTGTTTGGGTTATCAAGGATCGCTTAACTAAGTCCACTCATTTCGTTCCTATCAAATCTAATAGGATAGCTTCTCATCTATCTAATCTATATATTAAGGAAATCGTGAGACCTCACGGTGTTCCTAATTTGATTGTTTGTGATAGAGATCCACTTTTCACTAGTAATTTCTGGCAGAGTCTTCAGAAAGCTTTGGGTACAAAGCTTAACTTTAGCATAGCTTATCATCCGCAGTTTGATGGACAAACTGAATAGGTGAATCATACTCTTGAGGATCTACTTCATGCATGCATTCTTGATTTTGGTAATAGTTGGGAGGACCACCTACCGCTTGTTAAGTTTTTTATAACAATAGTTTTCAGTCCAGTATGGTATGGCTTCTTTCTAAGCCCTATACAGAAGGCCATGTCGAACACTTTCTTGTTGGTTGGAATCCAGAGAGAAGTTGAGTTTAGTCCCCGATTCTTTTCATGAAGCTTAAGAGAAGATCAATCTTATTTGTTAGAGAATTAAAGAGGCACAGCGCTGTCAGAAATCCTACATGGACAATCGTAGGAAGCCTCTTGAGTTCTCCATTGGTGATCTTGTTTTTATTCAGGTATTTCCCTTGAAAGGGGTAATGCGTTTTAGCAGGTCTAGGAAATTGGCTCCTCGATTCATAGGACCAATTCCTATTACTGAGCATATTGGTCCAGTTGCTTATAATGTATCACTTCGGGCTCATTTATTTGGTATTCATGGCATGTTTAAGGTCTCTCAGCTTCGGAAGTGCCTTCGTGATTGAGATTCGGTAATTGATTCCACTTGTCCACAAGAGCTTAAGATCTCACCTAATCTATCTATTGTGCAACATCCTATCCATGTTCTTGCTTCGAAGGTGAAACGTCTTCGAAATAAGGATGCGTCGCTCATGAAGATTCACTGGCCCACTTATCCCAGTGGCTGCACTTGGGAAATCAGAGAATTTATCGAATGATCTTATCCTAGTTTTCTATCTTCTTGTGTTGAGGTTGAGAAGTTTTAAACTCAAGCTTATCTATTTTCCTTTTCTAGATGAAACAAATCGTATTGAATATAGCCCTTCTCTAGAAATTGCGAGAACGCAATTTTATAAGGGGGAGCCTGTAACAACCTTGGTTTTGAAGATTACCTATGATATTAAATTATAACATTGGTTATAATTTAATAATGCAGTAATAAAATAAATTGGAAATGTAAAATTTGTTAAAATAGTTTATTAAATAAACAATGAGTTTTGGTAAAATAAAATAGGACTAAGTTGATTTTGTTGGAAAATAGAATAAAAGAGATATGTTGATTTGGAAATTAATTGAATTAAATAAAAGTTAAATGAATTTAATTCAACATTGATCGTTGAAATAAATGTAGAAGTTTGAAAATAAAATTTTAGAAACTTTATTATGTTTGGCTGTGATAAAATTGAGCATTATATAGTTTTAATTTGATAAAATGCAATAATTTTGGAAACTACTGCCAAATGTTGATTTTTATTTATTTTAATGAGATATTAGAATTTAATATGTTACATAATGTAAATGAAAAGGTGGACTTTTGTTTTAAAATAATATTTGGATGTAAAGAATAATGTTAATAAGGTTTGTTACATTTAATTAAGCAAGAGAAATGATTTTATGCAATTTTGGTGTTAAAACTATTGTTTTATGTAAATAAAAGAGTAAATTAAAGTATTTAAGAAAAATAAAAAATTTAATGATGGAAATTGATTTTTAATGGCTAAATTTATTATTGTATGTTGTAAAACAATTTTGTAAACATAAGCATATGTTGCGTAATTTAATTAGTGATATTTGCGTAAATATAGAGGAAATAATATGTTAATACATAGAATAACTTGGTTAATTTTAACTAAGTATTTCATATAGGCTAATGGATGATGGGTTCAAACCTAAACCCATTTCTGAATGTTCAGAAGATGTTATACGTTCTTTCCTTCTTTTTCATTTTGCCTCTCCTTCCTAAAAAGAAAAAAAAACGTCCTCCTTTTAACTATTCAAAACTAGCTTCAAAATTTAGAGAAATCAAAAGGAAAATTAGCAAATTACAGAGAATAATAGGTAATCAAAACCAAAATCACAAATTAATTCATCTATTTCAATTTTGAGAATTTAGGGTGTCTATAACGTTTCTCTTTCTGTTGCATGTCTATTTCCTTTCATCTGTAGGTCAATGAAGCTTCTTTGGGCCAAAAAGTTTACAGTTTGCAAGTTAAATTTTCTTAAAGTCATATCAAGGTGAGTAAAAACTCACACCTCTAGCAAAAATAAGCTTCTTATAAAAATCTGGATGAAAATTACGTGGTTATTTTGATTTACTATAAAATGTAGATTTCTATCTGTAGTTTACAGTGAAATCTTCTGGATTCAACTTTGAGAACCCATATCTCTTCGATTTCATACCAGAATCGAGTGAAATCTTTTCTGGATCATTGTTTATGGTTTTTTGTTTGTGCAGGTCAAATTTCATATTTCAATTCAGTCTGAAAGTGCCTGAAACCACTGCTTGAAATTAAATCGGAGCAGCCAGAAACTGCCTATAGAAACCATGACCAGAAGGTCGACCAAGAGGCCTGGGGGTCGACCTAGGCAATACATAGGTCGACCTTAGGGTCGACCTATGCGATATGAAGGTCGACCTATTAGTCGTCCTGAGCGGTTCATTTTTCCAGCTTGTTTTCTTTTGTGTAGCACATTGTTTTAGGTTCTCCTGCTCATTCCAGTGACTCTTCTGATAAGTTTTTAGTGATATTTTTGAGGTGTTGTGAAGGAATTAAACCTATCAATAGGTAAGCCAACATTTTTTTTGATCCGCACTCCGGATTGAGGTGTTTATGAGACAATTTCATATGCTTATTTTCAGTGTTTTCGATGATTTCTGATGTTTCAAGCACATGTTCTAAAATGATTCTGAAATAATTTTTATAATAAAATAGCTTTCGAAATAAATATTTTACAATATTTTTTTTTAAAAGATATTAAAAATATATATATTCTCTATAATAAAGAGAATTTCAAAGGATTGTTTTCCAAACAATTTCAAAAATTGTTCTAAAAATCAGTTTTCTTAAAGTAAATTATTTTGTATATAAATTACACGTTTTGCACTCTTCGAGCGTATGAGAAAGAGAATTAAACGATTTAGTTAAACATATGGTATGGGACACATGTGTTTACTTTTTTGGTTAATTCTGGACTTGTTCGTTTGAAGCTGATTTTTTACACTTCGAAAGCATGAGAAAGAGAATTAAACGATTTAGTAAAACATGTGATATGGGCCACATGCATTTACCTTTTCGGTTAATTCCGGACTTGTTCATCTGAAGCTATACATTTTTATGGGCCATCAGGTTGATTTCCAGTACTAGACCTTAGGGTCATTTGTTCTTTGGGATGTCTATCCTACGGTATGTTGTCCTTCGAGATGTTCGTCCTTGGGATGTTTATCCTTCAGGATGTTGGTACCTTGTTCGATATACAGTACTGGGCAAGCTTCGACCATTTTATTAAGCACATGCAACCTTTTGTGATATTTCATGATTTATTTGTGATTTCCAAATGTTTTTTCCATTTCGAGATTATTCTGCCTTTTGAGCCGTTTGAGAAATTATTGTATGGAGATTACATTCTTGAGTTTTGATCTCTTCATCAAGTTCTACATATTATGATTTGTGACTGCCATCTTTTGGCGTTTATTTTGAGATTTATGATCTCCATTTTAGGAGCTATTTAGGATTGCCATTGCTTAGCGTATTTTAAAGATTTGTGATTTCCTACTTATGAGTTATGCTTAATGAAAGCCATTATATTAGCTATTGTACATGCCGATAATATAAGGCGATTATTTATGATCAATTGATATTGATATTTTCATTGAATTCGCCTCTTTCGAGATATCCTCTTATGAGATATTTTAGTGATATTCTCTCACATAAAGTAGTTGTCATATATTTGTGATACTTCTTATTTTTTAAGAAGAAATATTATCCTTTATCCCTATATTTCACTTATCATATGGTAATCAGTTTATTTAAGCTAGATTGACCCGTACATTTTATGCACTCGGGTCAGACCGAGTTATTTCAGGATAGTCACCTGCTATAGGTTTCCGCTATGTTGCCTCCGCTATGGATATTCTTGCATTCTTTTGATGCTAGTAATCTTCTGTGTAGTCTTGTTGTATTTTGTGAACTCTAATATGTACTTATTCTTTTTGACTCGATGTATATATTGTGGTATATATATCACCACTGTAGTATCACTATGTAGTGTACTATGATGTATCTGTTTATATGTATATATATGTGTGTGTGACTGGTGTTCTGTGATCTGTTATATTATTATCGTTATATTTTGTTCTGATAGATCCGTTAGCCACTGTAGTTTTGTAATAAACATTTATTGAGTATGTCGTTCCACTTGAGAAAGATAAAAGAAGAAAATGTATAGCACCCAATCAACGTATTCAATACTTATTTAAGACAAATCTTACGGATGCTAACTCCTAGCCGACCCTATTCTTTGCATTAATAGACAGTATTTCTCTGTAATGCTCTTTGTTAATGTGGATCTTGGGTTAGGGTGTCACATTGTTTATAGTCTACAGGGATTTATCATATGTTGAACAAGTAAGCAAACACTCAAATATTCTAATACGGGTTAACTTGGTATATTTCCTACTCAAACCGAACAATTAAAATATTAAATATAACTAAATTCCTAAATTTAAATGAAATTGTAACCTAAAATAATTTTAGCATTAATGGCAGTTGCATAAGCGATGCATCGCTCATGTGCAACTGTTATGCAAGACAATATGCGTATCCTATGTCGGTCCTTCAAGAGTTTCCTTAAATTACTTTCTTTCAATCTAAGGGATGATTGAAAAGAATTCTATTACCTATTTTCTATGAAGTTCGCGTTTGCATATCTATGTGTGCAAATAGCAATATCTTTATCCTAATGGAACCCAAAATCCTTGAATTAACCATTCTTTGCGCTAACTGAACTCCATCACCCTCTAGGATATCTTTTGTACTTTGAACTTTTGAAATTTACCATTCCCTAAAGTCATACCATCAATGGGACCTTATCCCCATAACTTTTCATCATTTTATTCCAACTGTTTTATGGTCAAGACAACTCAATATGGAATGATGCCTTACCATTTTAATCCGATAGACATAATTGAATATATTCAACTAACACCGCACTTGATAACTCATCTAGAAGCACCAAAAATAGATGATGTCCGAGCCTAATAAACCTGTTATAAAACTCCTGTCACCTCATCCCCAACAACATGCTTGTAGTTTTGACGACAACTCAAGTACGGACTATTTTATAAATATCGCCATATAACGTATGCTATAAGATGACAACCTACTTTGCTTGGTTACCTAAAATTCACCATGTCAAAAACAACATGTTCGGTATCCATAACTTCCTAAACCAAAAGTAACATGTGTGGCATAACATTGCCCAAAATTTTAGATCAACGCCAAATACCCATAAGTAATCCTAGTCGTCTTCCATTTTCAGCGAAGTTCAAACAAATAATACGTTGGGGACATATAATATATAGCCAACATAATCACCTCCAAGAGTTAAGAGCAAAACAATATCTATCATCTCAAGATCACGGGTTAGATACCGCTTCCTATGTACTTCCAAATGTTGACTATCATAACAAACAACTTTACACATGTGTTAAAACAGCACCATCATGTACCGTAAGCATTGGTACACATAACAACCACCTTCAAACTATCAGTAGGTACTAAAATAGGTGTACTAATAAACAACTCCTATAAAGACTAACTCATATTTCAAATTCTATGAAAAACTAAATTCATCTTAAAGCTGCCAACAAAACAATGAAAAATTCTTGTATCCGCGATATTCCTTAATACCATAAAACATCTTGACTTGCTCTTTCTTTGATCTAAAATATGTTTTATCCAAATCATTCATTCCAAACTTTCTTGTGTAAAGATTCTACAATTGAAACCAACTTGGATAGTAAAACACAAAATGGTGTTCACTCTTCATTATTATAGGAAGTTTAATCTAGTATCATGCCCTTCCAATTAGACATTGACAGAGGTCATTAAATCCCTATACTACTTCCTACCACTACCTCCAAATATTTCAGTGCTTCTGAACTCCATAGTCAATTTATTCCATGTAGGCTTTGTAATCTTATAAATCTAACTCCAATTTAATTCTTCCCTTTTTAATTTTAAGTGATTGTCATAAACTCAATTTACCTTTCAAATAAAAATCTTTGATTTTTAACATCTTCTCTATGAAATTATTAAGTTTTCAAAACTGTAAAACCTTCCATTCGTTTTAATAACCGTTTCCTTTTTACAAAGATTATGACATTTTCCCTTAGTTTAGATTATCAACAACGGTTTGGCGTCACTTAGAAAAATGTACATAAAAACGTATCTTTCTACAAATTTCCATTATAAATAAAAGAATTTCAAAGAACTGTATTTTAAATCAAAACGTGATGTTTTAACTTACTATTATTTTTATTTTAAAGTATGATCGAAACATTTATAAAAAACATTTCAATTACTAACAATTTCTTATTTATAAAAGTGCCTCAAAAGCCAGGTCTTACATATTTCTCGACTTTCTTCAAAAAATTTATTTTTAAAAGCGAAGTACACCTCAAGGGTAAGTGATACAATGTGCCTAAAGAACAAAAGCTTTAAAGCAGTTGTTGGAAATTGCTTTTAGTCAAATTCTTTTCCTTTTAACTTTTTAAATAAATTCGATAAAATTTATTTGATCATTTTATAGAAAATCATAAACCAACTTATTTTTCTATTTAAAATATTAGATTAATGTTTCTAACTTTTAGTAAACATTTCCATTTGTTTATCACTTAAATTAGAGTAGATAAAAGCAACCTAATTTACACAAGCCTAACTATATCTAAGAATGCTTTAAGTGCATAGGGTTTCCGTCCTTCTTTTCAGAGATGGTTAACTCAAGTTTATTTTCAAATACAGTGTCCAACTCTAATATGCAAACACTATAGCTAAATATTTAAGGAAAAAGGAGTCTTTGCAACTAATACCAATATAGGAATATGATTATTACTCTAACTACGAGGTATTTTCTCTTAGTTTGTGAAGTCCTCCTTCCATGTTCCCTTTTCCCTAATCACATTCCATTTTAATTATATGGGTTCCATTGTACTAATCTTCTTCACTTGCCCTTAAATCCATAATTTATTTGCTACTGCTAATTAGTATAGGAAACCTCTACAGCATTTCTTTATAAAGTAAATGATAATAATTGTAAAGAGTTTATGTAACATCCCCTATCTAGAGGCTCAAAACTAAGCACTATAGATGCTACAGTCATCTATAGTATTAGTTTCCGATGACTAAATACGTCTATGTTAATGGTATCTATAATATTAGAAGCACTTGAATATGAGACAAAAAACAAATTTTAAAATAACTTTTACTTCATTACATTTAAAACAGATGTTACATATACAACTTACATAATCCCAAAACATTCCCAAGCACAGATAAAATATACTTATTACAAATACACTAAGAGTGGTATATGAAGATACCCTCTTGGATGATCAGAGTCATATAGCCATAATAGACTTAATACAAAACACAGTGGAAATACACCAAAACATAAAACAAGAACCACAATTCCAACATAGCTATCTGTTTGCATCCGGCAAGCCTCCGGTAGCCTTATTCGTCATCCAACTAAAACCTGAAAAGACCTTAACCCCTCACCTTACTCAAATTAATTTTAAGCGCCCAAGAGTTTAAGGGAAAAACATGAACTTTGATTCAGACATAAAGTCTGGTATAAATAATAATATACATCCCAGAATATATATGTTAAGTGAGACCACGCCGTTTAGTCGAATCGGTTTCCCCTCACTAACATGCTAAAAAAAATCTTTGTACAGCCTTTTACTATAATCAAAATTGATTAAACACTGTAAAGCATCATTATGTAAACATACATAAACATCAAGAAATAATGAATTATCTTTTCAAACGCATAAGTTTTGTTTGGATAAATTTTAACCTTTGGCTGATGCGGGCCTACTAGACAATATAATCAAAATTTATCTAACACATGATAGTTATTCTTCTTTTGGAGTATCCTTAACTATCTGTTAAATGCTTCACTTCCGGACGGTCTATCCCTACTATCTGTTAAATACTTCTCTTTTGGACGGTTTGTCCCTGACTTAATCATCTCCCCGGTCCTCCTAATCATAATGGTTTTTCGAGCTCACCAATAACCTATCTGTATGCAAACATATATTCCTTTTAGTGTGTAATCGAAATTTTTGTCTACCTATGACAAACCCCTACACACTAGAATTTTAGACAACAATTAGCTGGGACTAATAGCTAATGTATAGGGCACGACCCCATATTAGTCCCTTCTGGTATTCTAATATCTCAGTAATTTTCATTTGAGTATCCCCTCCCATAATTTTCCTTTAAAATATTTTCGAAATAATTTGAAACCTTTAAATCAAACTTTAACAAGGAAAAGTATATAATCTACATGCTTTACTCAAAATCATATCACCATGTTATACCTATCTCTTCTTTACTCAAATCTTATTTGATGGAAACATTTAGACACTTGAAATAACCTCTTTCTAAATCTTTGAAAGTACATCTTTCCAAAACTAAGTGAAAACCTTTTAATTACCTAGGCCAATATGCCAAAACCTTTGTGACGCCCCACCTCTATACCCACGCTAGCCAAGAACACTACGGTGTAGTGCTGTCAACTAGCACGGAGAATAAGGCTGTTGAGGAGCGACCATCCGTGTAATTGCTTTGTGCGAACACCGATATGTCAGATAGTAAAAACATGCTTTTAATTTCAGGAGGAAATCCGACATGCCGATGCAAACTCAAAGCTACCACACGGTGGCTATAATAGTCTAGGACAAATATAAACTAATAACACAGATAAATATAAATGCGGAACACAGATAAAACAGAAAATCTCATATATATATATAACTGATGTCAGTTACAATACATTTGACACGGTACATGTGATACAACTACATTAACGACTAATATACATGAATACATATCAACCTATACTATGACTCGACAACTCCAAAAGATATGAAAAGTCTTCATAGCTCTAGCAGCGACCCAAAGCTAAATATCTACAACCTGTAAATACTCGGTCTGACCCGAGTATTAGATTCAAAAGAAAATAATACTCGGGTCAGTCTAATTCAAACTCAGTTATTAGTGCACAGAAGCAATAATAATTAAATACTGAATAGACGACAGTAATTAAACCAAATCAGAATGCAATTCAGAATATTGAATTGAAATGAACAAACAGTTCAAACCATTGAAATATCAATTAAAATATTAATTCAAGTAGGGCTGCAGTACGCGCACGCGTGCACTGCCTCGCCACTACAGAATATGAAATACGCAAAAAGATCCATAAGTCAAACAAATAGAATATCACAAAACCATACCGTGTGGCTGCAGTTCACGCTTGCGTGCACTGCCATGCCACTATAGTGATGATGTACCCATTGAATACCATGTGGCTGCAGTTCACGCTTGCGTGCACTGCCGTGCCACTACAGTGATGATGTACCCATTGAATACCGACAGCAATCAAAAACTGCAGAGGTCAAGTTTGGACGACATAAATGCGAACCCAAATGTACACAATGGACGTACACTACTAGTTGCACATGAATAAAATGAAACTGGGGTGCAACATGGAACGGCACCAAGTAAATGGCACAAGAGACAGTATGATACAAATGCAAGTATCATACTCGAGAACAAAGTCAACATAATATGCAGACTGCAAACTCGACTAACAAGTTCAGGTCTAATGCACACTGAAATGAAGTGGCAACATCAACAAGTGTACATATGCAGTAGGATGCACAGAGAAAAATGGTGCAACAGAGAGGATGCACAGAAATGCAACAGGGAGGATGCACAAAGGCAACTGCACTATGCAAATGAATGCATCAGAGAACTAACTCAATTGGACAGTCCCCAATATATATGCAGTACAACGACTGCGACCAATCAAAGGAGTAAAGAATGAATGCCACAACTTCAAAGAGCATGCGCAAGTGACTCGAAGCAGTGAGTCAAATACAGTTAAGACAGTGGTGAATATGCAGCACCACGCAACACAAAGCAAACACATGAATATGCACAATGCAGAAACAAGTCAGCTGCAACATGAAACAGAGGCAACAAGACTATAATGAACGCACAGGCAATAATGAATGCACTGGCAACAATGAAGCACAAAGACTACAAGTGCAACTGAACAAAGCAATGCTACTAGCAACAATGAAGGCAACTGGCAATAATGAGTGCACGGGCAATAATGAGTGCAAATGGCAACAATGAAGTAGGAATCACAATAAACATAAATACGCACATACACATCTGTACATATATATATATGTATGGCGATTAAATGGACGAACTTAGCAATTAACCAATGCACCAAGCCCATAAAGGTCAAAACCAAAACAAGTTTCAAAACTTTCAGAAATAATTAACTGAATACATTGCGGTTGTTACAAAAATCCAAAACTGAAAACCGCAAACCAAACAAGGCCTTATACTTTTCTGAAAATACTTTCTGGCCCACGTCAATGGTGTGGTAGTATGGAAACCTGCTGAATAGCAGGAACCAAGTGCAGCCATTGAATAACTAAAACTGCGAGGCAGCTGGTGGAAATTCCCAAGGAAAAATGAAAGAGAGAGGAAGAAGAATAAGAAAAGGAAAGAAATAATTGTGTCGAAAGCAGGTTCAACAAGTAGGATTGTCTGACAACCATTTATTGTTGAAGGCAAATTTTGTTGAGAGATCAGAAATTACTCTGCTTACACCAAAAATCTCAACAAATCAAAATTCCCCAAGTTTTACTTTACACCAAAAATTAAACAGTGTCGTGATAATCAAACTACCGAAAACACTAAAATTATCATCGACAACATCGAATCAGGGCAAGAAAAATCAGTAACATCAAAAATAAAGTCGAACGACCTAATCACGGACTTGAGGATGAATTAGATGTGAGAAGTACTCACCATGTCGACGAATTTTAGGGGAAGCCGAGCACGAGAGCATCGATCGACGCAGCCACGAGCAAGCGAAGGAAGACGAACGACACATGAAAAGGGGCCGCCATTAAATTTCTTTTGTTTAGGGTTTTAAAAAAAATGAGAAAGGGGGGATCGGGTTTTTAACCCTTAATAAAATCACGGCAACAAGAGTGGGCCGAACGATTTTTAAAGCCCGTCAAACTTTTATAACAATTTGTAAATTTAAATTTTAATTTAAATTTTAAAAACTTCAAAAATGGCAATTGACGAAAAATATAAATCGTTTTAACGTCGATTATGAATTGACGCGAATATCGGGTTGTTACAACCTTACCCTTCGAAACCACTCATCAAACTTTTGAAACCATTGAAAAGTAAACCTTTCAAAAGCAAAAAAACTATAGACGTCCTTGTTTAAAAATCTCTTTAAAATATTGCTTAGAAAAACCTTGAAAAACCTTCCATCCCAACCTTTCGAAACCATCGAATTAAACCATTTCGAAATCATTCATCAAACCTTTCGAACCCATTTGTTAAACCTTTCGAAATGATTCAGCTAAAACCTTTCAAAGTCATTAAACTTAAACCTTTGGAAATCATTCAACTTAATACTTTCAAAATGATTCAAACTAAACCTTTTGAAATAATTAAACTCAAACCTTTTGAAATCATTCTACTTAAACCTTTCAAAATCATTAAACTTAAACCTTTTGAAATATCACTAGATTCAATTTGAAACAAGTGAAAAACCTTCTTTTAAAACCTTTCGACTTCATTAGAAGCAACCCTTTGACTTTGTCGGAAGGTCTGCTTCAAAAGCTTTTAAACATTTTATTTAAAACAACTGGCTACTGCCTTTAAAACTACTCCTTCAAAAGCTTGGGTATCCTTCAGTTTATAAAACAAGGGTAAATCACCTAAGTCGAAAGCTTCCTTTCGAAAGAATGGAGAAGCGGCTAGTTTTATAATCAAGTAAACCTTTCGTCTTTGTCGACAAGTTCAAAACCAAACATTTATAAAGCGGCATTAACGCTTCTACTGTGTCGGAAGGTTTCAAAACAAATAAAGCAGTAGTAACCATTCGATTTTGTCTGAAGGTTTCAAAGCAAATTAAGTAGCAGTAACCTTTCGACTTTGTTGGAAGGTTTAAAACCTTTATTTTACTTCTTTCCGAAAGCGAAGCAGGTGAAAACTTTTGGTTTATAAAATAAACATACCCCAACCTCTTTGGCAGCTAATCTTTCGACTAAATACCCTTCAACTCTGTCCAATTCATTATTTACCAAGTAACTTAATACCATATGCATTAGTTTGACCTTGTCGAAAGCTTTGAACCTTTCGATCTTGTCGGAAAGTCTGGGTCAGAAGGTTTGATGCCAAAATGGCTAAAACATGTCAAAAGTATGATATCTATGTTTTTAGCTTAAAAAGGAAATTTTCATCTAACCTACCTTTATTTGTCAAATCCTCATTGGTTAACAAATACTTTTCAGAAAAGTGCTGCCACTATTTTTTTTAGAATTAAATAATGATTTTATTTTATAAAATTCCCCTTCTCCTTAGTTGAATATATAAAACATTTAAATCCCATACCTTAAATAATTTTATATATTCGTCAAATAACTTAGGAAAAATCTAGAAAATCTATTTTAGTATGTTTTCCAACATATAAAAATTTCAAACCCAAATAATTATTGTTTTAGCCGTAAATAATTTATAACCCAATAAATCATTTTCTTCACTAGAAAATTTATATAAAACCCACTTTAATTCTGAAAATCAAGAAAATTGAAAATCGTCTCTAAAATATCATTTCGGACAGATATTTAAAATTTCAAGGCATTTGGATGTCATTTAATAGGGTTTTCATATCAAACATATCATAAAAACTAACATGAATGTAACGACCCTGACTCGACCTTCGAAAATTGGCACCGAATATGTCACTCGTATTCAAATGCCACAGATCCAAACGTCGAATCTGGTTCGTCGGAGCTTATGACACATTAAGTACAACATAGCAGAAGAAATGGATAGTATATATCATATACAACTCCAATGAATACAATATCCAGAATGATATACAATAATGATATCAATAATGCTCAACAAATATTAGAGGTATGACATAATGCTACAGTGGAAAAGATATCAATAGAAGAGATAACTCCAAGTGAACTTCAGACCAGAATGAATCCATAACTGCATCCTAATCCAAAGCTCCAAGCCAAAGCTTGAACCACCATCAATTTGTACCAAGCTAAGCAAGGTCAATCGTCCTAACCAAAGACTTCAATATCCAAAGTCTCCATAGAATTCCAAAGAGAAAGCTGAAAGCTACTGAATCAATATCTACCATCTGAAAAACCCAACTCTAGACTGCCCGTGTGGAAAATTGTGGGTGCTCAGAGTATAGGAACGGAACAATAAATTCGAAACCGGTCATGGGACTGGTAAGAGCAAACAAAAACAGTTTATCTTTAGAACAAACAACAAAGGATGTTAAAATTCAAATCCGCAATGCTTTTTTTTGAACAATGAAACTACCATAAGGCCTCTAGCCGTACACACAATGCAAATGCAGAATTGGAGGAGATTTCTCATTATGATAGTCAAACATGCTTGATATGCAAGAACTTTTTTGATATTATTATTAGTGCATAGTGGAAAACATTTGCAAGCATAATATTAATCTTAGCTAGCATAGAGATTTCGAACTATGCCTACTGTAGCTACCATCCAAACAGTGGGATGCCACCATAAGTAGATGGTAGGTTATACAACTAAAACCGTACAATGCCGTATTGGTGATTGGATTTCCAACAAATGGTCAGGCTAAGGAACTTCCTACTGCCACATGGGTACGCCTCTAGAGGGACGTCCCGAGAAACTACCCAGGTCTCTTCCAACACAAGACCGGGTTACCTCCATAACTAGGTAACTACTACTCGAGCATGCCATCCCCCGGTCGTTTGCGACCTTTATCCGAGGTATCTCTAAACCAACAACCACAAAGCAATCACAATGTAATAGATTTGCAGTGACCACATGAGTTAAGTATCTGGGCCTCATGCCATGATACCACCCTTTTCCAAAAGGGAATGTCACACCCTAAAGGGCGCGACCCACATAACCTTGCCGCTTCTTTCCTGTTTCGACCATTTCCAGGGTGTGAGGTCCTGATGCAGTATCGTCCATAAAGCTACACTTTACACAAAATCCATGCTTTGATCAACAAATGATACACAGCAGCACTCAGCATGCCACACTACCAAATTAGGAGTATATCACTAATAACTATCAACTACATAACCTTTGAGCTTGTACGTCTCAGAGAAGGGTGTTAAGCTAAGAGAATAAATTCCCCGCCACCAAACAGAAATGTATTTGATAGATATCGGTTTTATATCTCAAAGTGTAGTGTCATACATACAACCATACAAGTCAGTTCCGGGTTCGAACGGAACTGAAGGCACTTCCGAAGGAGCCCTTGCAATCCTGGTATCCACAATCCCGATCGGACTTCCCATCACATATTGGAGAACTCTATACCGGAGCAACTCAGTGCCGAGTCATTCGACAGGCTATCCTGTCGTTCCCGAAGACACCCGGTCTTCACCACCGATCTTCAATTGCAATGCATAACGTCGTATCACTATTCGGAATGGGTTATATGACACAAGGTCCTCTCCCGGCTAAACCGAATAGTTAGCGTAATATTTAAAAACATACGGATATGGGATTTCAGTTAAGTCACAACTTTAAACCCAAAACCTTTCTTCAAATGGTTTAAAACAAATTACCATTTCAAATCTTTTAAACAAAAAGATTCATTTCACAAAGTTCACCCAGTTTCACAAAGATCCATTCACAGATTTCAAAACAACTTCCATTTCAATTCGGGTTAACTCATTCAATCTTTAAATCAAAGATTTAATATCTTTCAAACACATTTCCAATTCAAATCTTTCATATAAAAGATACACCATTTAAAATCCTCTTCGATTTCAAACAAGGTTTAATAATCTTTCACAAAGGTTCATTTATAGCTTTCAAAGCAATTCACAATTTCATTTCAAACTTGAAATCTTTCAACACAAATTGGAAATTCATTTCTATAAATGAAAGCTATTATTATTTGAAAACAAGTAGTTTTCGTTTCGAAACAATCCAATTATATTTGCACGAGTTGAAACCCTTGAGTTAAATTCAAAATCAATACTTTTAAAATGGTTTAACCCATAAATAACTTGTATAACAACTTTAAACCATAGTTTCCAAACTTAGAATTCAATTTCAAATTTTGAATTCAAATTTAAATCAAATTATTTAAATTTCAAAACTTAATCAAGTTATTCAAAATAACTTTTATCTTTCAAAGTTCCTTTGCAAAAGCCTTTTCAAATTCAACCCAATTTCATTTCCAAAATCATTTGGATTCAAAATTCAACAACTTCAAAAACCATTTCAAAAATCTGTGACTTAACCAATTTGCTCGTGCAATCCATATTTGTGTGTGTATGGTGTGGTCCAGGGTTTTACACACAATAGTTCAACAACATCATCAATCATTACAGATTCAGCCATAGAAATATAAGAGGTATAAACTATAACGCTTATCTTTCATTCACAGATCACAAATATATATATATATATATACATACATATATATATCACAGATAATAAATTACGTCACAGATAATTAATTACGTCACATATGAATAAATTACATCGCGATACATAACTTCAAATAATTCATATCACCAAGCAACACATATCAGAAATATCAAACAATTCAAAGCATTTCATAAAATCCAAACATCCATAAGTAAGATCAGTTAATCATCTGATAAATTTAAATCAGATTTATTACTTATGAAGCTACTAATCCCGGTCAATTAACATTAATTAATTCTAAACTATTTTGGTTAATTATTCTTTAATCATTCATTAACCTTTAATTAATAATTAATTCTTTGATTAATTATCCTTAATTAATTATAATTAATTGATTAATCCTTAATTAATAGTTATTCCTTAATCACTTTCATTAATTAATTAGCTTTTAATTAATTAATTATCTATAATTATTAAATAAATTCATCTCTAATCATTAAATAATTAATCCTCAATTATTTAATTATTGTTTAATAAAACACTCTTAATTAATTCTTAAATTAATTAACTTTAAATTGATCACCACTTAATTAATTATAAAACAAATCATCCTCTAATTATTAATCATCAATTAATCAATCCTTTTTTATAATTAATAATTCTTTAATTACTTGATAAATCAAACTTAAATTATTAAAAAAATTACCTTAATAACTTTTATTAAGTAATTAACTTCAAGTGATTAATTTCTTTTCACAAATAATTTAACTTAAACTTTAAAAAGTTAATTAACCATTATAACACTCTTTATATTAATTAACTAACCTTTAATATTATTAAGTTTATTTAAAATAAACTTTTAAACTAAAAGTTTATGTATAATTTAAATCATTTTAAATCTTGGTTAATTTTAAACAATTTTATTTAAGAAAACTTTTTAAACAATTTAAAACCGGGATAGCATCAAATATTTAAAGAAAAATGGTATTAACAAAAATTTGTTTATAATAACTTGATTTTCTTTAAAATCTGAAAACTGTTTTTGTTATTACATCAGATAAGCCGAGCCAACTCACGTTTTACCCGAGCCTACTGCCTATTTACTTCGAGTTTCTTCTCAATCCAACCCAAAACTTGCAAACATATAAAATTTACTCAAGCGTTAGAAATAACCCAGTACATACATGAAAATGCACTAACTTATTCTCGAGCCATTACCATAGCTCCTCGAAATCAACTTCGAGGCAACTCCATCATCTACCACACATCATCATCCAGACACCAACGCGTGCACATGTACGTGCACCATCACCTGAGTCGCCTCCGACCTCTGACAAACTTTCCTGCATGTCACCCATCACCGTTACGATCGATATCGATCATCAAAATAAGATCACAAGCTCCTGAGCAAAATCGAACGACTCGAGCAACCTGGAACAAAAATTCCGACCAAAACTCACCTCGCTTCCACATCGTCGACCACCGGAAGTCCAGAGACTCCAGCCACACGTTCCCCGACCATCCACGCTGCTTTCCCCCAAGTTTCGTGCCACTCGATAATCTAGAGGCGATGCCATGATTCGATTACTAGGCTCGACCCATTTAGGGTTTAAAACCTAAATCGACCGATCACCTATGCCACACCCATGGTTTCCATTTCCATCATTTTTGCCAAACTCTCCTACACCTCGACCTCCTCCAGCCACGACCCCGTTACCAACAACCCACGTGATCGCCGCAGTTTGATAGAAACTCATTTCACGTTCAACCCATGAGTTCATCCAAATGACTCAACTAAAAATCTTGATATTTATCTCAAAATTCATCATTTTTCTCCATATTTCAGATTATATAATCAAGGATAGAAATTAATTTGATCGATTTTAACCCAAGCTTCCGTTTTTACTGTAAGATATAAAATTTTGAGACCGTTATACTTAAAAAAAATCTTAAAATTTATATTACCTAATTTTAGTCAGTTTCCATTTAGAAGTCAAGGTTTAAATTTAATTGTATGTGGAGTTTTGAGTTAAATTTGGGTGTGTTTGAACCTGGGTACAACAGAACAGGTGTGAATGCATGTGTATTCGGACATGCACTGATACATTCAAACATACAGGCATATTAAACAACATTCCTGATCATCCTTTAAGCATCAATACCATATCAAAGAGTATAGGCAAATATAAGTGAGTTTGCTCACCTGTGTATGTTGAAACAGAGAGAAAAAGTTTGGAATTGTTTGATTTACTTGCATGCATGATTCCCGTATTTCATTCGAATTTGTCTGCTGTTGAGTCCCTTCTTGATTTTCTTTTTCCTTTGATTTATCTCTAGTTTATTGTAAAAAAAATTGGAATGCTCTGCCTTTATTTCATTTCTTCTCAGGTTGAAGACATTGATTTTCCAGGTTTGAAGGTTGCTTGATTGCTTCCAGATTTGAGTTTCTGATATGAGTTGCTCTACCGGTTTGATCTTTTGAAACAGATTGCAATTGTTTTTTATTTTATTTTTTCTCATTTTTTTTTCCTTTTGGTTGACAGGCTTGTGAAGTTTAAACTGAAAGAAACTTTTGAAAAAAATGAGCAGCCTGTTTCTTCTTCATTTTAATGTTTATTACTTAATAAATTCAAAAAGAAAAACATCTTTCCACTTGTATTATTAATTCAACACTTGTCATCTTACATATTACAAATCTTACAAATGTTTAAAAGTGTTTTTATCTTGTTTACACTTGTTCAAAGGAGTGCTTTTATGTTTAAACCCCTACTTGATTTAGTTTACAAAATTTTATTTAACCTTGTTTTATTAATTTGTTAATATGAAAACAATTTGTGTTTGAGCCCTTTGTTAATTTTTATTTAATTTATAGATATTGTTTTAACTCCTTTATTAATTTGTGAATAAATTTATCTCATGTGTACTTTAATTCTTATACTTAGATTTCAAAAGATATGTTCGTATCAAAGCTTAAATGTTTGTTTACATATGTATGTTTTACAAATGTTCATGTTAATGATTTCCAAATATATAAAACTAAAGTAATTTAAATCTTTTATTTCTAAAACATTTTAACCTTGAATTTCAAATCCTAATTCCAAATTATTATCTATTTATAAAAATATTCACTTTGAATCCCAAATCAAAATTCTATTTTAAAAAATCAATTTATTGAATTTTTTTAAATCAATTCCTTTATTTACAATCTTTTGATATATAATCATTCAAATTTTCAAATTAATCCACAATTAAATTTGTAATTAAAATATTATTCAAAATATTTATTTCAGAATTTCCAATTAGAAATTCTACTTTAAAAATCATATTTATATCCATTTATATACATATATCTTATTTAATTTTGAAAAATCCAAATTCAAATAAATTCTCAATTAATTCACAATTGAATCCAAAATTTAATTTAATTACCAATTAAATTCGACTTAAGAATCGGGATCATTACAGATTCCCCTCCTTAAGAAAATTTTGTCCTCGAAATTTGCCAGGGAGACAACAAAGAATGGATACACAAAGATAGAGAAACAGTTTTCCAGATCAAACTGAATATCTATTCTGTATTTGGCTTACCAAATCAGAATATCAATAATATGAGAACAAACTCATTCGATATTACATAGGATACTTGGGTCACAAGATCTACGAAATATACTGGGAATTGGTTACTTCGAAGGGATAACTAATCGTTCGTAGAATATATCTAGACCCAAACAATAGATAAATGGTTTAATCTTCCAAAATTTTCAAACATTAGGTATGGATTCCAAACTCAAGTCGGAATACCCCAAAGTATATATGACTTGTCCCTCTTTGGACTTTGATACTCACAAGAAGTCACAATAGAATTTCAAATTTGGTTTTTAACCGATATCGTTTTATTGGTACAATTCAAATTTAGATTCATATTCTATTAACCGATTTAACTCAATTTAAAATTTTCAATTTCAAATTTTCAATTTCAAATTCAAATTCATTAAATTTTAAATCGAAAAACTGATAAGAAACCGATGAAGATACGAAATAAGAATTTTCTACAACGATTCGTAGGGCCACCATTACACCGAAGCTTCTCCCTCAAGCTGCCACGAAGCAATCAAAAGAATTTGAAACTGGATCAAAGGAAATTGAGGAGAAAAGTTGTTTCCGCTATTACAGGTATTGACCATTTATAGTGGTATGCCCCTGTCCCCTATCTCGTCCTCTTCTTACACTCACTCACTATCAGTGGATAGAAAGAGAATTTACTGAGGCGTTCGAACGGATATCTTAGGGATACTCATTCTAGGGTATACTTCACCCTATCTCTAATGAGTTTCCTAATGTGTTATACTCCTGAGCTAAAGTTTCGAGCTCTGATACCAAATGTAACGACCCTGACTCGACGTTCGAAAATAGGCATGGAATACGTCACTCGTATTCAAATGCCGCAGATCCAAACATCGAATCTGGTTCGTCGGAGCTTGTAACACATTAAGTACAACACAGCGGAAGAAATGAATAGTATATATCATATACAACTTCGATGAATACAATATCCAGAATGATATACAATAATGATATCAATAATGCTCAACAAATATCGAAGGTATGGTACAATACTACAGTGGAAAATATATAAATAGAAGTGATAACTCCAAGTGAACTTCAAAACAAATTGAATCCACAACTGCATCCTAATCCAAAGCTCCAAGCCAAAGCTTGAACCACTATCAAGTTGTACCAAGCTAAGCAAAGACAGTCGTCCTAACCAAAGATTTTAATATCCAAAGTCTCCATAGAATTCCAAAGAGAAAGCTGAAAGCTACTGAATCGATATCTACTTCTGAAAAACCCAACTCAAGACTGTCCGTGTGAAAAATTGTGGGCACCCAAAGTTTAGGAATGGAATAATAAACTCCAAGTCAGTCATGGGATGGTATGAGCAAACAAAAACAGTTTATCTTTAAAACAAACAACAAAGGATTTTAAAATTTAAATCCACAATGCTTTTTTTTTTTGAAAAATGAAACTACCATAAGGCCTCCCGCCGCACACAAAATGCAAACGTAGGGTTGTAGGAGATTTCTCCTTATGATAGTCAAACATGCTTGATACGCAAATTTTTTTTGATATTATTATTAGTGCATAATGGAAAACATTTGCAATTATAATATTAATCTTAGTCAGCATAGACATTTTGAACTATGCCTACTATAGCTACCATCCAAACAGTAGGGCGCCACCATAAGTAGATGGCAGGTTATACAACTAAAACCGTACAAAGGGCGAATTGGTGATTGGATTTCCAACAGATGATTAGGCTAAGGAACTTCCTACTGCCACATGGGTACGCCTTTAGAGGGACATCCCGAGAACCTACCCGGCTCTCTACCAACACAAGGCCGGGTTACGTTTGTAACTAGGTAACTACTACTCGAGCATGTCATCCCCAGGTCGTTTGCGAACTTTATCTGAGGTACCTCTAAACCAACAACCACAAAGCAATCAAAAAGTAATAGATTTGCAGTGACCACTTGAGTTAAGTATTTGGGCACCATACCATGATACCACCCTTTTCCAGAAGGGAATGACGCACACTAAAGGGCACGACCCTCATAACCTTGCCGCATCTTTCCCGTTTCGACCATTTTCGGGGTGTGAGGTCCTGATGCAGTCTCGTCCACAAAGCTACACTTTACACAAAAGCCATGCTTTGATCAACAAATGATACACATGAGTAATCAGCATGCCACACTACCAAATTGGGAGTATATCACTGATAACTATCAACTACATAACCTCTGAGCTCGTACGTCTCAGAGAAGGGTGTTAAGCTAGGAGAATAAATTCTCTGCCACCAAACAGAAATGTATTTGATAGAGATCATTTTTATATCTCAAAGTGTAGTGTCGGAAATACAACCATACAAGTCTGTTCCGGGTTCGAATGGAACAGAAGGCACTTCCGAAGGAGCCCTTGCAATCTGGGTATCCACAATCCCGATCGGACTTTCCATCACATATGGAGAACTCTATACCGGAGAAACTCAGTGCAGAGTCATTCGACAAGTTATCCTATCATTCTTAAAGACACCCGGTCTTCACCATCGATCTTCAATTGCAATGCATAACGTCATATCACTATTCGAAATGGGCTATTTGACACAGGCCCTCTCCCGGCTAAACCGAATAGTGAGCGCAATATTAAAAACATATGGATATGGGATTTCAATTAAGTCACAACTTTAAACCCTAAACCTTTCTTCAAATGGTTTAAAACAAATTACCATTTCAAATATTTTGAACAAAAAGATTCATTTCACAAAGTTCACCCAGTTTCACAAAGTTCCATTCACAGATTTCAAAACAACTTCCATTTCAATTTGGATTAACTCATTCAATCTTTAAATCAAAGATTTAATAGCTTTCAAACTCGTTTCCAATTCAAATCTTTTATATAAAAGATACACCATTTAAAATCCTCTTCGATTTCAAACAAGGTTTAATAATCTTTCACAAAGGTTCATTTATAGCTTTCAAAGCAATTCAAAATTTCATTTGAAACTTGAAATCTTTCAACACAAATTGGAAATTCATTTCTTTGAATGAAAGCTATAATTATTTGAAACAAATAGTTTTAGTTCAGAAAAATCCAATTATATTTGCACGAGTTGAAACCCTTGAGTTAAATTCAAAATCAATACCTTTAAAATGGTTTAACCCATATATAACTTGTATAACAACTTTAAACCATAGTATCCAAACATAGAATTCAATTTCAAATTTTGAATTCAAATTTAAATCAAATTATTTAAATTTCAAAATTTAATCAAGTTATTCAAAATATCTTTTATCTTTGAAAGTTCCTTTACAAAAGCCTTTTCAAATTCAACCCAATTTCATTTCCAAAATCATTTGGGTTTAAAATTCAACAACTTTCAAACCCATTTCAAAAATCTGTGACTTAACCAATTTCCTCATGCAATCCATATTTGTGTGTGTATAGTATGGTCCAGGGGTTTTACACACAATAGTGCAACAACATCATCAATCATTACAGATTCAAACACAGAAATATATTTGATAAGCGGTATAAACTATAACGCTTATCTTTCATTCACAGATCGCAAATATAAATCACAGATAATAAATTACATCATAGATAATTAATTACATCACATATGAATAAATTTCATCACAGTACATAACTTTAAATAATGCATATTTCCAAGAAACACATGTCAGGAATATCAAACAATTCAAAGCATTTCATAAAATCCAAAAATCCATAAGTAAGATCAATTAATCATCTGATAAATTTAAATCTGATTTATTACTTATGAAGTTACTAATCCCGGTCAATTAACATTAATTAATTCCAAACTATTTTGGTTAATTATTCTTTAATCATTCATTAACATTTAGTTAATAATTAATTCTTTGATTAATTATCTTAATTAACTATAATAATTAATTAATCCTTATTTAATAGTTATTCCTTATTCACTTTCATTAATTAATTAGCCTTTAATTAATTAATAATCCTTAATTAATAAATAAATTCATCTTTAATCATTACATAATCAATCCCAAATTGTTTAATTATTCTTTAATAAAACAATCTTAATTAATTCATAAATTAATTAACTTTAAATTAATCACCACTTAATTAATTATAAAACTAATCATCCTCTAATTATTAATTATCAAGTAATCAATCCTTAATTATTCTTTGATTACTTGATAAATCAAACTTAAATTATTAACAAATTGGCCTTAATAACTTTTATTAAGTAATTAACGTCAAGTGATTAATTTCCTTTAACAAATAATTTAACTTAAACTTTAAAAAGTTACTAATACAATAGTCTTTATATTAATTAACTAACCTTTAATACTATTAAGTTTATTTAAAATAAAATTTTAAAATTAAAGTTTATGTATAGTTTAAATGATTTTAAAACTTGGTTAATTTTAAACAATTTTATTTAAGAAACCTTTTTAAACAATTTAAAACTGGGATAGCATCCAATATTTAAAGAAAAATGGTATTAACAAAAATTCATTTATAATAACGTGATTTTCTTTAAAATCTGAAATCTGTTTTTGTTATTACATCAGATAACCCGAGCCAACTCACGTTTTACCCGAGCCTATTGCCTATTTACTTCGAGTTTCTTCTCAATCCAACCCGAGAACTTGCAAACGTATAAAATTTACTCACGTGTTAGAAATAACCCGTTACATACATGAAATGCACGAACTTATTCTCGAGCCATTACCCTAGCTCCTCGAAATCAACTTCGAGGCAACTCCATCATCTACCACACATCATCACCCAGACACCAACGTGTGCACGTGTACGTGCACCATCACCTGAGTCGCCTCCGACCTCTAACGAACTTTCCTGCACATCACCCATCGCCGTTCCAATCGATATCGATCATCAAAATAAGATCACAAGCTCCTGAGAAAAATAGAATGACTCGAGCAACCTGGAACAAAAATTCCAACCAAAACTCCCCTCGCTTCCACGTCGTCGACCACCAGAAGTATAGAGACTCCGGCTACATGTTCCCTGACCATCCACGCTGCTTTCCCCCAAGTTTCATGCCACTCGATCATCTAGAGACGATGCCATGATTTGATTTCCAGGCTCGACCCATTTAGGGTTTAAAACAGAAATCGACCGATCGCCGATGCCACAGCCCATGGTTGCCATTTCCACAATTTTTGCCAAACTCTCCTTCACCTCGACCTCCTCCAGCTATGACCCCGTTACCAACGGCCCACATGATCGCCGCAGTTTGATAGAAACTCATTTCACGTTCAACCCACGAGTTCATCCAAATTACTCAACTAAAAATCTTGATATTTACCTCAAAATTCATCATTTTTCTCCATATTTCAGATTATATAATCAAAGATAGAAATTAATTTGATCGATTTTAATCTAAGCTTCCACTTTTACTGTAATATATAAAATTTGAGATAAATATCCAACCATTATACTTAAAAAAATCTTAAAATTTATATTACCTGATTTTGGTCATTTTCATTTAGAAATCAAGGTTTAAATTTAATTGTATATGGAGTTTTGAGTTAAATTTGGGTGTGTTTGAACCTGGGTACAACAGAAAAGTGTGAATGCATGTGTATTCGTACATGCACTGATACATTCAAACATATAGGCATATTAAACAACATTCCAGATCATCCTTTTAGCATCAATACCATATCAAAGAGTATAGGAAAATATAAGTGAGTTTGCTCACCTGTGTATGTTGAAACAGAGAGGAAAAGTCTGGAATTGTTTGATTTACTTACATGCATGATTCCTGTATTTCATTCGAATTTGTCTATTGTTGAGTCACTTCTTGATTTTCTTTTTCCTTTGATTTCTTTCTGGTTTATTGTAAAAAAAATGGAATGCTTTGCCTTTATTTCATTTCTTCTCAGGTTGAAGACATTGATTTTCCAGGTTTGGAGGTTGCTTGATTGCTTCCAGATTTGAGTTTCTGATCTGAGTTGCTCTACTGGTTTGATCTTTTGAAACAGATTGCAATTGCTTTGATTTTTTTTTCTATGTTTTTTTTCCTTTTGGTTGACAGGCTTGTGAAGTTTAAACTGAAAGAAACTTTCGAAAAAAATGAGCAGCCTGTTTCTTCTTCATTTTAATTTTATTTAATTAATAAATTCAAAATGGAAAACATCTTTCCACTTGTATTATTAATTCAACACTTGTCAATCTTACATATTACAAATCTTACAAATGTTTAAATGTGTTTTTATCTTGTTTACACTTGTTCAAAGGAGTGCTTTTATGTTTAAACCCCTATTTGATTTAGTTTAAAAATTTTGTTTTTTAACCTTGTTCTATTAATTTGTTAATATGAAAACAATTTGTCTTTGAACCCTTTGTTAATTTTTATTTAATTTATAGATTTTGTTTTAACTCCCTTATTAACTTGTGAATAAATTTATCTCATGTGTACTTTAATTCTTATACTTAGATTTCAAAAGATATATTCACATCAAAGCTTAAATGTTTGTTTACATATGTATATTTTACAAATGTTCATCTTGTTGATTTCTAAATATATAAAGAAAAGTAATTTAAATCTTTTATTTCTAAATATTTTAATCTTGAATTTCAAATCCTAATTCCAAATTATGATCTATTTATAAAAATATTCACTTTGAATTCCAAAGCAAAATTCTATATAAAAAAAATCAATTTATTGAATTTTTTTAAATCAATTCCTTTATATACAATCTTTTGATATATATTCATTCAAATTTTCAAATTAATCCACCATTAAATTTGTAATTAAAATATTATTAAAAATATATATTTCAGAATTTCTTAGTAGAAATTCTACTTTAAAAATCATATTTATATCCATTTATATAAATAAATATATCTTATTTAATTTTGAAGAATCCAAATCCAATTAAATTCTCAATCGATTCACAATTGAATCCAAAATTTAATTTAATTACCAATTAAATTTGACTCAAGAATCGGGATCGTTACAATGAACGTATATAATTCATCAACAAGCATATATATAACTTTAATCATCACAATATGGCATATACTTGCAAAAAAAATTTGGATCCAACCAAAAACCAAAAATAAAATGAAAGTGTGATGTAGTAATTATTCACCGTAGCTTTGAGATTAAAAGATGTGAGATTTGATGTTTATTATGTTGATTATCTTCCTTTACTTGAATCCTAGCTTTAATCTTCTCTTGAGAACAATAATTATGGCCGCCTTGGTAAGATTCTATTTGAGTGAAAATGAAATGAACATGAGTTCTATTTCCTAAGTGTTTAGGATATAAGTCTTCCGTATTTCCCATTGTGTCTTTGTCATATCATAACACATTAGCATATGTTACTTATTTTAGTTTACGCACTAACATAGCACGGCTACCCTTAGCTAATCAAATCTCAACCCATTAATCTCTACATTATTTTATTTAATTTTGTTAACTAAACATTCTAAATAATGATATAAAATGTGGGGTGTTACAGTTTATTTTTCATTTCAACTATTATATTCTTAACATTTGCTCCATCCCATAATTATTAGCATATATAAAGGGCAAGCCAACAACTACCTTATGAGTCAGAATGTATATTAATATACATATTAGAAAATTATGGATACGCTCCCTTAGTCAGATTAGGCTCATCTTGTCTCCTTGCTTATAGATACCTACGGAACTATATATAGATGTTCACTCTCCAAATCTTAGCTGCCTCACTTGATCCATTCCCATCAAAATTAGTCATTCCCACTATATGTGAATGGGAATTATTAGCAATTTTCACATAGATAGTACTGGCGAGAATAAGTGGTAGCTTCCTTTCTTGATATACATACATATATATATATACTTACATATACTTACATACATACATACATACATACATATATATATATATAAAATCTTCGAAAACATTAGCTAGACATATATATATATATATATGCTTTTGGAAAAAACTTTTTGAAAACTTTTTCACCTTTTTTTTAAAAGAATTCATGTACATTCTCTTAGTAAATACCAACTCTTAAGGAATCTTAAACTTAGGCTCTGATATCAAATGTGACAACTCGCACATTGAGACACACCGATCCAAAGCCTAGCGTGACCTTCAAACCTGTGATGGTGCCAAGAAGTACTGGTCATCGGTTTTTTAAACTTTACAGAGGGTGAGAATATAGGGGTAAAATCTAAACCATTTTACTTTTTCAGATCTCATAGTGGAAGGAAGAAAAATATAAGTATAAAAATAAACATGTCAAAAAACCAATCTCAAAAATATTTAATTCATATACACCATTTCCAAATTACAATACGAGCTTGGTAGATATTTAATATAATAAGACCCAATTTTTCGACTTTCGAAAGTCGACATCAATACATCCACTGTATCAAATGCCGCATAATCGAATGCCAGAAAACCGAACCGTTAGGGTTAAAGAAGAAGAAGATAGAAGAAGAAACAGAAACAATAACAGAATCTCACATTTTGCAGCGGAACAAATATAACAGATAAATGAATAATCTTTAAAACAAAAGTACTATATCTATTATTACAATACAACATCAGAGTTTACAACAATACAAACACTGGCAGTTATTTTAGCTTGCTTACATAGATAATTTTGACTTGCACCAACCCAAATGCAACGGACATTACATAGTATAAATGATACGCTTCGCCATCCGGCTTAAACTCCAGATCTCCATAGCATCCTTTCTGACTTTACCTTAGAAAAACCGATAACCTGATTCTAGGATTCCCGTGTGGAAAAATTATGGGCACCAGAGATTAGAAAAGGAATAATAAACTCTAGGTCACTCATGGCACTGGTGTGAGATCATACAAACAGTTATTTTCACAAAAAAAAGGAAAAGAAATCCGCTATGCTTTTGGAAATTGAAACTACCATAAGGCCTTCCGGCACACACAGAATGCAATCGCACACATGGAGGAGATTTATCCTTATGATAGTCAAACATGCTTGATACACAAAATTCTTTTTTGATGTTATTTTATTAGTGCATAGCGCAGAAAACCTTTCGAAAGTATAATATTAATCTTAGCCAGCATATGTACCATTATATTATGCCAGCTATAGCTACCACTTAAGAATGGCAGGTTATACAATTGCAATCGTAAATGGCGCATATTGATGATTGGATTTCCCACAAATGTTCGGGCTAAGGAACTTCCCGGGCCACATGGGTACGCCTCTGGAGGGACGCCTCGAGAACCTAACCGGATCTCTGCCAACACAAGGCCGGATTACCTCTGTAACTAGGTAACTACTATACGAATATGCCATCCCCCCGTCATTCGCGGCCTTTATCCAAGGATCCTCAACCATAAAGTAACAACCACAAAGTATAATAAATTTGCAGCAACCATATAGGTTAAATATCTGGGTTCCATACCATGATACTACCCTTTTCCGGAAGGAAATGACATACCATCAGGGAGCGCTACCCGCAAATAACCTTGCTGCATCATTCCTGTTTCGACCATTTTCGGGGTGTGAGGTCCGACAAAGTCTCATCCACAAATCTACGCTTTTCACAAAGCCATGCTTTGATCAACAAATGATCAGCAGCACTACATTTTCCACATTACCAAATTAGGAATGTATCACTATTAACCATCAACTACATAACCTCTGAGCTCGTACGTCTCAGAGAAGGGTGTTAAGTTAGGAGAATAAATTCTCCGCCACCAATAGAAATGTATTTGATTGAAACCAGCTTTACATCTCAAAGTGTAATGTCAGACACACATCCATACAAGTCCGTTCTTGGATCGAACGCAACCGAAGGCACTTCAAAGAAGCCCTTGCAATCCAGATATTCAGTAATCACCTCCGGAATTCCCATCACAAAGGGTGATAAAATCTCTACACCGGAGAAAACTAGTGCAAAGACATTCGATAGGTAATCCTTTCATTTTGGAAAATAGTCGGTCTTCAACACCATCTTCAAGTGCAATCCATTTTGTCGTAACATTAGTCGGAATGGGTTTTATGACACAAGGTCCTCTCCCGGCTAATCCGAATAACGAGCGCTTATTTTAAAAATAAGTGTAACATTCAGATTTCAAATAAATCACAGCACATTTCCACTCTGTCTTTTTAAACAAAAGATCCGTTACAATCACAAAGGTTCGACGTGGTTTTTGAATATCCATTTGGAATCTGATCCCTGGTCGCATTGAAATTCAAATGCCAATATTGGTAGTCGCTTATTTAACTACCAATTAACATTCACAACGATCACCAAGATTTAAATAATTTCCCCCCAATTATTTACTTTCAAAAAATATCTTCGCAAGATATAATTTTAACACTTCAACCATTTGAAAGCAAATTTCAAATCACTTTTCACCTTTCAATATTTTGAAAACAACTTTCAAATCGCCTTCCTCACGTGGAATAAATTTCCAAATAATTATTTAATTCCACCGCAAATTTTTCCGAGTTCAAATACTATAAAAATAAAATTAGTAGATAGTTTATAACTATTTAAGTAACCATTTTCTAAAAAAAAATTATTTAATTCTTTAAATAATCACTTCTATAATAAATTAAAATAAATCTTTACTTAAAAGATTTTCAAAATAACCTAAATATATAATTTCTTCAAAATATTCTTTCCTTAAAACCATCTTTACAACTTTAATTTATATTTATAAACTATATTGTAAACGTACTCGGCTTTCCCGGCGAAGTACACCTTCCATTCTAAAATGCTTCATTCAAATCAATATATAAATCTTTTTGTGTTTATTTTAAATTTACGTTCCAAATCCGTAAATTCCTTTCCACGCTTTTAAAAATAAAAAATATTTATTTTTTAAAACAAATTTCCCTTTCTTTTATAAAATTCCCATTGTGAATTTAAATTTTCAAATATCCACTGATATACGATTTTCGATTAGCTTCTCAAATATTCACTTTCAGCACCAAATCAATTTTCAAATACCATATCAAATCCCAAATTGATTTTCCAAATATTTATTTCAAACGCCAAATCGATTTCAGCATTGATTTCCCAAAATTTATTTTAAACACCAAATCAATTTTCCAAAGATTTATTTTCAAACACCGAATCAAATTCCAAATTGATTTCCAAATTTATTTTCTTTAAAATAAATTCCTCTAATTCTTTCTTCCAAACTATTTAAAATCTGTATTTTAAATAAATTCTTCAACCTTTGAATAATATTACCCGAAATCCATTTATTAAGCCTTTTTCCCATATTTTGGAATTAATTCAATAGGATTACAAAAATCAAATTTTATACTTTTAAAATTCCTTCTTTTAAATTTATCCAATTTTCAAAAATAATTTTTACTATAAATTTACAGCTTGAATTTCAAAAGTCATATTTTATTATTTCTGCTATCCTACGATACCAAAAAAAATATTTGGTTAAACTATAGCCTTCAATGATTTCAGTCACAAATATAATCACACACATATTATAAATAATAAATACATATAATTGAAACTAATTCAAATATTTGAGGAATCCAGTTGGATCCCTCCAACCTATTTCCCTGCATCCACAGATGTTAGCACAACAATTAAATACCAATTCCTCTTCGAGATGGAATATCGCGGTATATGGGATTTATAATATATTATCCGCTATTATGCGGCGCATAAGGTCTCATCCGCTATACAATGCGGGAAATCAATCACTCGAAATACATATACAATACTAATTCCACTTCGAAGTGGAATATCGCGGTATATGGGATTAATATAATATTATCTGCTATTATGCGGCGCATAGGTTCTAATCCAATACAACTGATAATAATTTATCATCCAAGCACACAATCAACAATTTTAAATTTAACTATTTAAAATTAAATCAGAAAAATCTGATTGAGTGAGAAGATCTCACCTTTAATAATGCATGCAATCCATTTTCCATTCCGGACTAGTTTTCTTCGCGATTCTAGATCTTGCATAACAATTATATGATTTCATTAATATTCGTAATAAATTTGAACAATTTAATTCACCATTTTTTGATTTTAATTTAAAAAATAATTTAAATTTTAAGCTAATAATTTAATTTTAATTTTAAAAAAAGAATTAAATTTTAAACAAATTCCTTTTATTAAATCTATTTAACTAAAATTAAATTAAAAACTGAATTCCCTTTATTAAATTATTTTTCGTAATTAGAATGATTGAATAGATTAATAAAATAAATTAACCACCAAACATTTATTTTTTCTTCACCTGCTGTAATTATTTTCTTCAGCATACAAAAATTTTATTTTTATTTTTTTATAATGAAAACGATATACCTCGCATCAAAGTCGCAGACGAGAAGCCAAATATTGCCTTTTCAATAACTCGAATGCGCTGCACATGTCATCGTCGAAAATCTGACATCGCCACGCCCATCCAATCCCTCATCCTGCTGCCGTCGATTCCATCCAACAACCAACGTCGCACTCCATACTCGCGCCTGCTAGTCGACCTCCAATCGCACGCTCCCCTCGCAAGCCATCAAGGCCGCGGTTTGCTTCACCCAATGCGATTCGCCGCCATCTCGTGCTTGCTCGCCATCGACCCGCTATGCTCGAACTCTAGCTCCTCGATCTCCCCCTCACGTCACCAGAGGTCGCGACTCTACATTTGCTTCAAACCTAGCCCTTGAGCCACCTACGACTCTCGAGCCCTCTATGACCACATTAGTCGAACACGATTTCGATGCTTCGAATTCGAATTGAAGCGAGAGCTGCTTCAATGAAGGCCATAATTTTCTGAGATTTTGTTTTCAAATGGCTGCCTTGATTTCTGATTGAAACGAAGAAGTGTTTCATCGTTTTTTTTCTTTTTGTTTGATGCCAAGATTAATAAATTTTTGAACGAGAATAATGTTTCGTTCGTTTTCTTTTTCTTTTTTTCTTTTAACTTTGATTTTTAAAACGAACGCGTATAATAACAAACAACATGTGCTCCCAGAATGTTAACAGGTGTTGAGCAAGGCAATAGTATATTGAAGGGAAAATATTTATATATTATTTTTAAATTTAAATTTAAATTTTAAATCGTCCCCAATTGAAGCTCAAAATTCCAAACTCCTATTAAGGCACGCCACTAGATGTTTATAATGTTATACGCCTATTCCGAACGCAATGGAAAAGGTTCCGAGTCCAAATTCGGTCGTATAGAGAAGACAGATTTTTGAACCCAGCTATTAAATTAAATTTCGATAAAATTTCAGCGCGTTTGCTTATCATATGGCCAAATAATCACTCCGCACACTACGAAAATTGAAATCGGATAATAATACAATTTTCTGAATTCAATGGAACTGGTTTCATCGAATTCCGAGACTGTTCCTCGAAAGGCTATTTTTAAATATCAATTTAAACTATATAAATTCAAAACTGAATAAATTATTTCCAAATTAAATTCTGAAGCTTCCATTATCTTCGGTATTATAATATGAATTTTTTAAGCCTTGGAAATATTTTTGATCAGCTGAAAACTGAAGATTCAAATTTTTACCCAACTTCAATAAATTAAATTCAAAATTTTAATTGTCAAAACCATACTTATATCTAAAATTCAAGTTAAATTAACATTTAAATATTTAAAATCAATTAAATATTCAAACGTTCAAAATTCTGGGTTGTCACATTCTTCCCCCTTAAAAGAATTTCGTCCCGAAATTACTAGTTAAGAAGAATATCCTCAAACCGTTCGCTATTTTCCCAAAACCAAATAGTTTTATCAACTAAGCAAAACAAGTCATTAGAGCCCCATTAACATTTCAACTAACTTCCAAAATCTTCCATAAATTCCAATCAACATTGTTTTCTTAACCATTCAAATTTAAATTTGAATTCAACTTTTAAATTTTCAAAATTTTCTCAAAATATTTCTAACTCCCTAAATTTGCAAAAAAAAATTCTAGCGTCTCCTTTGCGTGGCTAGCTCGGTAAGATTATAAAATGCCACAACAGGCCACCAGATTCAAAAAGAAAATGAAAAGCCAAGCGGCTGGACAAGAAAATCATCAAATTTCATGCTGAGATACAATTACAAACCATTTGTTGAGCGGTTAAATTATCTTCGAAATAAAATCCCAATTTTATCCTTTTCCTATAACACACTTGTATATCTACTGGCCTAATATCCAATTACAACATTCAAATATCTTTTTGCACATTTCTTCACAAAAGTTTCCATAAATTCCAATCGATCATTTTCTATATCAATTTTCTTTTCTATTATTCACATTGATTATCATTTCTATAACTTCTTATAATTAAACTAGATTTCAAATTCCAAATGAATTCAGTTCATTTCAAACTATATTTTCTTTAATATTTTTTCATTTAGTTTCACTTACTAATTCTATTTCAATACTTTGCTTTATTTTAATTTCATTTGAATCCATACCATCGTTTTATTTGATTCAAATTTTCAATATCAATTCTTTTATTCAATTTTCATTTTTTTTAATTCCACTTGAATTTAATTTTCCTTCCAACTTATTTTGTTTCCGCATTTAAGTTTATCTAACTTCTCTTTAAGTTAGATTTTATTTTAAGAACTTCAAACTTTACAAGTTATCAAACTTAATGATATTCCATAAATATTTTAAATAGGATTTGAGAGTCTTTTCAACATTTAAAAATCATTTTTTTTAAATCAATTCGAATTGTCTTTTGAATTTCCAAAACCAACCCAGTTTTCCAAACAACTTCAATCTAAAACATTTTGGCAGCAATTCCTCTCCTAGAAACTCGAAAATGAACACCAATGATGTCACGATCATCATCGAAATTATTTTCCAGCGACCGAAAAGAGTTTACTGCTTTTATCCCTTTGAAAACAGTTTTTCAAAACCTTTGAAAATCATTTTCAAACTCAAAAGGGATTTAATTTCCAAAACTTCTAAATTTCAATCCTTTCAAAAATATTTCCAAATATTCCTCTAGAATTCTGTTTCAAATTATAAATCACAATTACAATTCACATTTACAAATTCCATTTATATATGAATTTATCTTCTCAGCTTTTGATTATGATTTCAATTTTTATTCCAATTCACATCTTAAATGATAATAATTTAATATTATCACTTCCTAACATCCAAGTAACCATACACAATAATAATTTACAGAAAATTATTCCTTTTATATACAAAATTAGTTTTGGGTAAAATGATTTAATTTACCCCATTTTTTAAACAATATCATGTCGAATTGTTCTGTACAAGTGTTTAGAGATCCTTATCGATAGAGTTGTATCGACTATACTGACCAGAATCCATATACCACTCAACAAACCAATCGTCACAATATAAAACAATTTTTATATTCACTAACAAATACATGCTCATATCTATTATTGCACTCAAACTCATTCTAGAGTACTACTGACTCTATTTCTAATGATTAATCCCCACCAGAGCCAAGGTTGTCGCTTAACCAAATGCTCTGATACCAATCTGTAACGACCCAATTTTTCGACTTCGGAAAGTCGACATCAATGCGTCCACTACATCAAATGCCGCACAATCAAATGGCGAAAAAACGAACCATTAGGGTTAAAGAAAAAGAAGATAGAAGAAGAAACAAAAACAATAACAGAATCTCACATTCCGCAGAGGAACAAATATAATAAATAAATAAATAATCTTTAAAACAAAAGCACTATATCTGTTATTACAATACAACACCAGAGTTTGCAACGACACAATACACACTGACAGTTATTTGAACATGCTTACATAGAGAATTTTGACTTGCACCATCCCAAATGCAACGGACATTACATAGTATAAATGATACGCTTTGTCATCCAGCTTGAACTCCAGATCCCCACAGCATCTTTTCTGACTTCACTCCAAAATAACAGATAACCTGATTCTAGGCTGGCTGTGTGGAAAAATTGTGAGCACCCTGAGTTTAGAAAAGGAACAATAAACTCTAGGTCAGTCGTGGGACTGGTTTGAGATCTTAAAAACAGTTATTTTCATAAAGAAAGGAAAAGAAATCCACTATGCTTTTGGAAAATGAAACAACCATAATGCCTTTCGGCGCACACACACAATGCAATCTCACACCTAGAGGAGATTTCTCCTTATGATAGTCAAACATGCTTGATACACAAATTCTTTTTGGATGTTATTATTATTAGTGCATAGTGCAGAAAACCTTTCGAAAGTATAATATTAATCTTATCCAGCATAGGTACCATTATATTATGCCAGCTATAGCTACCATTTTAGAATGGCAGGTTATACAATTGCAATCGTAAAGGGCGCATATTGGTGATTGGATTTCCAACAAATGGTCAGGCTAAGGAACTTCCTGGGCCACATGGGTACGCCTCTGGAGGGACGTCACGAGAAACTAACCGGATCTCTGCCAACACAAGGCCGGTTTACCTCTGTAACTAGGTAACTACCGCACGAATATGCCATCCCTCGGTCGTTTGCGACCTTTATCCGAGGATCCTCCACCACAAAGCAACTACCACAAACTATAATAAATTTGCAGCAACCACATAGGTTAAATATTTAGGCTCCATACCATGATACTACCCTTTTCCAAAAGGAAACGACATACCCTCAAGGGGCGCCACCCCCAAATAACCTTGCTGCATCCATCCTGTTTCGACCATTTTTAGGGTGTGAGGTCCGACGAAGTCTCGTTCACAAAGCTACGCTTTTCACAAAGCCATGCTTCGATCAACAATTGATCATCAGCACTTTGTATGCCACATTACCAAATTGGGAATGTATTACTAGTAACCATCAACTACATACCCTCTGAGCTCGTACGTCTTAGAGAAGGGTGTTAAGCTAAAAGAATAAATTCTCCGCCACCAACAGAAATGTATTTGATAAAAACCAGCTTTATATCTCAAAGTGTAATGTCAGACGCACATCCATACAAGTGCGTTCCGAGATCGAACGGAACCGAAGACACTTCAAAGAAGCCCTTGCAATCCGGATATTCACTAATCACGTCCACAATGCCCATCACAAAGGGTGATAAAATCTCTATACCGGGGCAACCCGGTGCAGAGACATTCGACGGGAATTCCTTTCATTTTCGAAAATACCCGATCTTCAACACCATCTTCAAATGCAATCTCATTTCATCGTATCATTATTCGGAATGGGTTTTGTGTCACAAAGTCCTCTCCCGGCTAATCCAAATAACGAGCGCTTATTTTAAAATAAGTATTACATTCAGATTTCATATAAATCACAACATATTTCCACACTGATCTTTAAAAAAAAATCCATCACAATCACAAAGGTTCGATGTGGTTTTCGAATATCCATTTGGAATCCGACCCCCGGTCGCATCGAAATTCAAATGCCATTAAAAGGCCAATATTGATAGTCGGTTATTTAACTACCAATCAACATTCATAACAATCACCAAGATTTAAATAATTTCCCCCAATTATTTACTTACAAAAATATCTTTGCAAGATATAATTTTAACACTTTAACCATTTGAAAACAAATTTCAAATCGCTTTTCACCTTTCAATCTTCTGAAAACAACTTTCAAATCGCTTTCCTCACGTGGAATAAATTTCCAAATATTTATTTAATTCCACTGCAAATTTTGCCGAGTTCAAATATTTAAAAATAAAATTAGTAGATAGGTTATAACTATTTTAATAATCATTTTCTAAAACAAATATTATTTAAATCTTTAAATAGTCACTTCTATAATAAATTAAAATAAATCGTTACTTCAAAGATTTTCAAAATAACCTAAATAAATAATTTCTCCAAAATATTCTTTCCTTAAAACCATCTTTACAACTTCAATTTATATTTATAAACTATATTTAAAACATACTCGGCTTTCCAGGGAAAGTACACCTTCCATTCTAAAATGGTTCATTCAAATCAATTTATAAATCTTTCTGAATTTATTTTATATTTATGTTCCAAAACCATAAATTCCTTTACACACTTTTAAAAATAAAAAAATATTTATTTTTAAAACAAATTTCCCTTTCTTTTATAAAATTCCCATTGTGAATTTAAATTTTCAAATATCCACGGATATACGATTTTCAAATCGATTCGCAAATATTCACTTTCAACACCAAATCAAATCCCAAATTGATTTTCCAAACATTTATTTCAAACACCAAATCGATTTCAGAATTGATTCCCCAAAAGTTATTTTTAAACCGCAAATCGATTTCCAATTAGTTACCCAAAGATTTATTCTCAAATACCGAATCAAATTCCGGATTGATTTCCAAATTTATTTTCTTTTGAAATAAATTCATTTATTTCTTCCAAACTATTTAAAGTCCGTATTTTACATAAATTCTACAATCTTTGAATAATATTACTTGAAATCCATTTGTTAAGCTTTTTTTCGTATTTTGGAATTAATTCGATAGGATTACAAAAATCAACTTTTATACTATTAAAATTCATTTTTCTTATATTTATCCAATTTTCAAAAATAAATTTTACTATAAATTTTCAAACTGAATTTTAAAAAACAAAATTTATTTATTTCTGGTATCCTACGATACCAGAATATATATTCGGCTAAACTATAGCCTTCAGCGATGTCAATCACAAATATAATCACATATATATTATAAATAATCAACACACAATATTGAAACTAATTCAAATATTTGAGGAATCCATTTGGATCCCTCCAACCTGTTTCCCTGCATCCATATATGTTAGCACAACAATTAAATAACAATCCCACTTCGAGCTGGAATATCGCGGTATATGGATTTATAAAATATCATCCGCTATTATGTGGCGCATAGTGTCTCATCCGCTATATAATACGGAAAATCAATCACTCCAAATACATATACAATACTAATTCCACTTCGAGGTGGAATATCACGGTATATAGGATTAAAATAATATCATCCACTATTATGCGACGCATAGGGTCTAATCCAATACAACTGATAATAATTTATCATCCAAGCACACAATCAACAATTTTAGATTTAACTATTTAAAATTAAATCAGAAAAATATGATTGAGTGAGAAGATCTCACCTTTAATAATGCATGCAATCCATTTTCCATTCCGGACTAGTTTTCTTCGTGATTCTAGACCTTGCATAACAATTATATGATTTCACTAATATACGAAACAAATTTTAACAATTCAATTCACCATTTTATAATTTTAATTCAACTAATAATTTAATTTTTAAGCCAATGATTTAATTTTAATTTTAAACAAAGAATTAAATTTTAAACAAACTAAAATTAAATTAAAAACCGAATTTCCGTTATTAAATTATTTCTAGTAATTAAAATGATTGAATAGAGTAATAAAATAAATTAACCAAAACATTTATTTTTTCTTCAACTATTGTAATTATTTTCTTCAGCATACAAAATTTTTTTTACGTCATTTTTTTATAATGAAAATGATATACCTCACATCAAAGTCGCAGACGAGCAGCCAAATATTGCCTTTTCAACAACTTGAACGCGCTCCACACGTCATCGTCGAAATCCTGACATCGCCACGCCCATCCAATCCCCCATCGTGCTGCCGCCGATTCCATTCAACAACCATCCCCAACGTCGCACTCCACCCTCGTGCTTGCTAGTCGACCTCCAATCGCATGCTCCCTTCGCAAGCCATCAAGGCCGCGGTTCGCTTCACCCAACGCAATTTGCCGTCATCTCGTGCTTGCTCGCCATCGTCCCGCCATGCTCGAACTCGAGCTCCTCAATCTCCCCCTTACATTGCCAGAGGTCGCGACTCTACACTTGCTCCAAACCCAACCCCTTGATCCACCTATGAATCTCAAGCCCACCACGGCCACATTAGTCGAGCATGATTTCGATGCTTCAGATTCGAATTGAAGCAAGAGCTGCTTCAATGAAGGCCGTATTTTCCTGAGATTTTGTTTTCAAATGGCTGGCTTGATTTCTGATTGAAAGGAAGAAGTGTTTCGTCATTTTTTTATTTTTGTTTTATGCCAAGATTAATAAATTTTTGTACGGGAACAATGTTTCTTTCGTTTTCTTTTTCTTTTTTTCTCGTTTTAGCTTTGATTTTTAAAATGAACGTGTGTAACAATGAACAACACGTGATCCTAGAATGTTAACAAATATTGAACGAGGTGACAGTATATTAAAGGGAAAATATTTATATAATAATTTCAAATCTAAATTCAAATTTTAAATTGTCCCCAATTGAAGCTCAAAATTCCAAACTTCTATTGAGGCTTGTTGCTAGGCGTTTATAATGTGATACGCCTATTCCGAATGCAACGGAAAAGGTTTCGAGTCCAAATTCGATCGTATGGAGAAGATAGCTTTTTGAACCTAGCGATTAAATTAAATTTCGATAAAATTTCAGTGTGTTTGCTTATCGTACGGCCAAAAAATCACTCCAAAACACTGCGAAAATTGAAATTCAATAATAATACAATATTATGAATCCAATGAAACTGGTTTCGTCGAATTTCGAGACTGTGCCTTAGAAGGCTATTTTTAAATATCGATTTAAATGATATGAATTCAAAACTAAATAAATCATTTCCAAATTAAATTCCGTAGCTTCCATTAGCTTCAGTATTATCAATATGAATTTTCTAAGCCTTTGAACATTTGTAATCAGCTGAAAACTGAAGACTCAAATTTTTACCCGACTTCAATAAATTAAATTCAAAAATTTAATTGCCAAATCCATACTTATATCTGAAATTCAAGTTAACTAACATTTAAATATTTAAAATCAATTAAATATTTCAATTTCAAACGTTCAAAATTCTGGGTCACCACAATAGTTATATAAGGAACAATGAAGAGTAGTGAAACTACAACATTTGGTTCCTTTCATCATGCTTTATTTCAAATTAATTGTTGATCTGTTATCTTTTGATTTGGGGAGAAAAGAAAGGAGTGAATCGGATAAATGTCCAGCGAATGAATACATTATTAATATAAAGTGATCACATAAAATTAATTTTAGTAATACTCTATGTGACCTAGAATGTCCTATAAGTGTCGTGACTTAATTATTCTCTTCAATTAAGGGGGTTTATCTCAACACACACCTACACCAATGATTTCTGCCAGCTCTTACTTATGGTCGAACAACCGATTGAACCTGTAGACAACTAATGATCGGCTAACAGTTATTGGGACTATTGCAACATAGTGGTTATCCATAATTCTAAACCATGGGACTAAGTTCCAACACTATAACTACACGTATCAAATCAGCCATGGGACTATGTTTCCTATACTAGGACTACATATATTATATCAACCATAGGACTATATTTCCCACATTACGACTACATGTATCCTAGATATGCATCAAGAGGAAGCCCACAATGTCGACTCGTCGAGGTGTATCATCATCTGCATCTATAGCCACCTCCCAATAATAACCAAAACCTCTTATTACACCATGTTGGGTCCCATCAACAACATAGCATCACGTCACATCACTGTGAATACCAAGAAATTCCTGTTAGTGCCTGCCAAACACTCCATCAAGCATCATCATCCATGTTGTGTATCCACTATAGAACCTCCTGTTAGTTTAGTGTAAACGCCCCACCTCTATACCCATAATATCTAAGAGTATTAAATAAAATACTGTCAAATAATATAGAGAATGAGGCTATATTCGGTACACACATGAATATTTACTTGGATTAACACTGGTACATACTAAAAACGTCAAATAAATAACTCAACTATATGTACATAGTATCAGTACAAAGCAATAAACATGTGTGTATCTAGAACAAAATAATGCTTAATATACAGTATGTTAAAGAGAATACAAATTCAATATCATAATGATGACATATAATATATAATATATTTTACTACAAGCGCCGAATCAACTCAAATGATATTTGTCACACTACAATGTAATAAATGATCAATACACACTCAATTTCATATATATATATATATATATATATATATATGTGTGTGTGTGTGTGTGTGTGTGTGTATATATATATATAATGATGCACCGCCATATAATTTCTTACAACAATCCTAACATAAATCTCCTCTATGCCCACTAATATAAATGCTGGTTAAGTGGTCCTTGTACTTGAAATGTCCCGGATTGACTCGAGTATTACAAAATAACACACGGGTTAGACTATATCTAATTAAGTAATAATATGGGTATGGTACTAAAAAGAATAACAATATAATAGTACTACCAAATATACCCAATCATCAAGCCATACGTTAATATATATATATATATATATATATATATATTGAAATGCAAGCTTGATATATAATAATACTGTAATAAATCCTCAAAGCATCAAACCTCATAAATAACCCAAATCCATATAAAATAATATTTCTGATATCAAAAGATGTCATCTTCCATTTAGAAAACACATCAAACCAGAAATCAAATGAAAACTTGTATGGGTGGATCATACCTATCTCAAAATCAACATCAATTACCAGAAATATCAATATATGAGATATCACCAAGTATAATTAGGCAAGCACGCAGCACTGCCCAAACATATCTCTCAATCTCAGTAAATAATACATCATCATAAATATATGAGTACTAAATAGGATAGGCTGCCCATCAATATACTAGGAATCCGTCGTATATAGGATATATATATATCAGTTATTATCTCATCTTCTCAGATATAAATCATGTCAAAGTATTATGACGGGAAATGACTGTACGATAGACATAAAGTCCCAAGTATATATAACAGCATATACGGCACTTGGCACACATCAATACTACAATGAGGTGTATCAATCATATAAGCCAATCCACTACTCCATCAGAACCAAAAGGGAGACTGATAGCACTAAGAAAGCTCCAGCGACACTAAGTCTCTTCAGTCTTTAGTTATCTCACAGTCATCAACACATATCGACCAGTGTATCGTGAATGCGAAGAATCTAAGTTACGACATTACAAATGCCTTTATAGGAAATAGACAGCTGGCATATGTGACATAAGGGCAATGGCACAAAGCTAAGCACTAAACTATATGTGTGTGTGTGCGCGCGCGCGTGCACAAAGCTCCATAAATCTAGGGTGTCACGGATCTAAGGTACGACCCCACAATCAGGACGCTCTGGCCATCTGGTCCTCTCCAACACTAATAATAGAAGTATGTAATAATAGTGGCTTATAAAACTAATACGTATAGACATAAAGTCATGGCCATTGTTAGGCATGGAATCACACTCACTAAATACAGGCACAGAGCCATATATCACTACATGTATCACCTCACATTACCCACTCTATTCCCGTCACATCAGTGTCATTTAATTACAATAAATAACCAAATAAATATCACAATAGCATCCCATACTACTACATAATACTCAAACATTTATTCATTGCTTACAAACTCCACTCGATCTACTCACTATTCTGCATAATGAGTCGAAAGAATAACCGGAGAAATATTATTGAGTGCCCCATCCCAAACGGTATTATAACTCCGTTTATTTAGATTTCTTATCACAGAGAATTGTATATCATAAAATCAAATCAAAGATGTCATCACTTTATCATATTAAAACTCAGAACGAATCTATATCAACAATAACGACCCAGATTTTAGCCATTCGGTATTAATAAATTTTAAATATTGAAATATTAATTTTTATAAGTCGAGTATAGATTTTCTGGTATTGGAAATATCAGAATCTATAAATTTTGAAAACTATATTAAATTTTAAAATTTAAATTTATGAATATGATAAACATATACATATATATGTATATAAGCTTCACCATTTCAAACTTATGATGATAAAAATATATACAATGTGTGCATATATATGTATGTTTATATAAAACAGTGTATATGTAAATATGTTTATATCTAAATAAATATTTAAATATGTAGATAGGTATATGGTAAAAATATGTATTAGTAAATACATATATATATGTGTGTGTGTGTGTGTGTGTGTGTGTGTACATACAAGAAGCATCATGGTGGCAAAAATTAAATCAAGCACACATAGGAATCAAATCGAGCGCGAATAGCATCAAATCAAGTATACCATAAATTAATTCAACCCATGAAATCAAATCAGCCCAAAAAAAAAAGATTAAATCTACTCACAAAAAAGAAAGAAAAAAAATGAGATGAAGCCTATACAATCTCAGCCACCCTATGTATACTAGCCACCCTATACTTCACTAACCCTTCCCTGTACTTATATATATATATATATAGTCATACCTGTTTACTTATTCATACTTATGAAAAAATCTCACTGCCATTAAACAAAACAAAGATCTACCAATAGAAATAAAAATAAATTAAGTTGATCAAGGCTTGGAGGGGGAGGTTAAAGAGAAAAAGTTCATTATTTCCTTAACAATAGTGAGTAAAACATGTTTTGGTTACTGGATAACATATTATATATATATATATATATATATATATATATATATATATATTCAACTGTGATTTTTAGGATGCATCTTTGATCTGCACATGTACTTGTTGTGTGTATATGCCCTTGTTTTTGTGTGTTAGACATGGCTAGGTCACCCTCAAACTCAAAACTGTTCTTCTTGATCAAAAATTCTCTTTTCATGTTTAGTTTTTAACAACTGTCAAGCCTTTTAACTATGAAAATCAACACCTCATCATCCAAGTGGTTTTAAATCTTGATTCCAAAACGAGAAGTGTTTATTTTAAATAGAGATTATTTTAAAAGTAATATCATGCAATTTCATCAAGTGGAGGAAGAATAAATCCTATTTTACAATAAGTGGTTCAACATGGTCGAAAATCAAATATCGTAATTTAGCAAATGGATTATATAGTCGAGATCGTGGTTGGAAAATGTGATTTTTAAAATGGGTTTGGAGATTTTAAGTGGCACGTGGAAGGAGGATTATAGGGATGAACAGAATTGGGTGTAATGCCAAATTCTGTCAACTAAGTCGATCTCAGGTCAAGAGGTTGGGCGTGGAGGAGGTTTAAGGGGTGGCACACCTGGGAAATATGTCATTTTAATTTTTATTTGCATATGTTGGGTAGATAAGGTCGATGTAGGGTTTAGTGTGGTGGTTTTTTTTTTTCTCAGGTTTGTAGGGCATGGTGACGATGGAGGAAAGAGATAGACATGCGCATAAGGGGGATCGATAGAGGAGGTTATGGCAAAGCCATGGGCGGAGTTCGGTAGTGGATGGTCGAGTGTGGTGGCAAGGCGAGGTGACTTGGTGGGGATGGTTGTTTCTAGGTTTCGTGTTAAAGTTTGAAATTTTCGAATCGAAATTGATTAAGTGTTCCAGGTGAATTACGTGAGGAGAAAGGCCATGTGTGGTTTGTGGGGATGGCCGACGACGTGACTTAAGGTTCGGTGGTCATGTACACATGCACAGGGTCGTGCATGTTGCTTCGGTTCAAAGAAAAAGAGGGAAGGAAAGAACTGGGAAGAAAGAAGAGAAGAGGGATTTAAGCTGGAGTTGATGTATGGACTGGGTTTGGATCTGATTGGGTTGGGTTATGGGTTTTAAAAAGAAAAGTTTAAATAATTATCTCATTTAACAATTTATAAAAGGATACTCTATTTCTTATTTATTTTAAATCTAATCAACACGAGAATTTTTGCATGGAGGTCATATTGTGGAGTACTTCCATACGATCTAATGTCTTCAAGATTTCTGCATTGTGAAAATTTAACGATGATAATAGTTTAAAGTGAAATAAAAGGTAATTTCTTATTAAATTAATTATATGTTGATTTATAAATTAATAATTTAATGAACTGTTTAAATTTCAAATTTATTTAGAATAAATGATTTTATTAACTTTCTTTAATTAACAAGTAATCTGGATCAAGTATATAAATCAATTCGGTTAGTTGAGTCCAGATTGGTTCTGATTTGTAAATTGATTTGGAGACGATTGGAAACAGGTAAAATTTTAGGTTCAACCGAACATTGTTTGATTTAATTTAAAATTTGGAACGTTTGGCAAGTTGAAAAATCAAGGTGAGTAAAATCTCACTCATCTTGTATTACTGTTTTAATTTAAATTGTTGAAAATTAATTATTGAATAATTGGATAAGTTGGTAATTATTATTATCAGTTGGATGTTACATTATTTATATATAGAAGTATATATTAGTAGTTGGGTATGATTCGCACCGATTGGAGCGGATCAGACACTATGCACTCCGCAAAATAGTGGATGACCTTATATTATCGCGATATCCCGCCTCGAAGTGGGATTGGTATTTTATGTTATCTAACATCTCTATTTGCAAGGAAATAGGTTGGAGGGATCCACCTGGATTCCTCAAAATTATTGATTTTTAATTTCATATATAGTGGTATATGATGTGTTTGAATAATAGTCTGTGATAGATTATGATATGATTTGATTTATTGGATGCTGTGGTAGGTAACCCTAATTTTAACTTTTTAAAACTATAAAATATTATTTTTGGATTTGAGAGGAAATTTAAGATGATTTTTGAAGTGAAAAATTTATATTGCAAATTTGGATTAATTAAAAAAGAATTGATTTGGATAAAATAAATTATTTGAATTTAATTTTACCTAACTATTCCATGATATTTTAAATAGTGATTTTGGAATAATATGTATGTATATATATATATATATATGTAGGATTTTGAACAATAAATTTAAGTGATTTTGTTTAACTGTAAAAGGGTTTAAATAGATTGGGAGAATAGAAGGAAATTTGGAAATAAATATGAAATTTGTTATACTAGATTTTAAATAAGATTTTAAAATCACAAATAGGTGTAGGAATTGAGATTTGATTGTTTGAATTATAGTTTGGGTTATTCAAGAAATAGATTTATAAATGAGATTTAATTTAGAAATCGATTTATAAATAGATGTTTGTAATGAAACCTGTATAAGCTTTGGAAATGAGATTATGAAATTTATAAACAATGTTTATAAATAAAGTGAAATTATTATCATTTTATAAATGAAAATATAAATTCACGATGAGAATTTATAACGAGTTAGGGCAATTGATTTAAAGAGAAATAGTGAAGTCTATATTGGAATCTAGAAATAGTTATGGAATTGGAAATGTGAATCGATTGGTGATAAATCAAGAGAGACTTATAATAAATAAATTGGATATGTTGAATTTTAAAAATGGTTTTCCAATAGAAGTTAATATTTGATTTTAGAAAAGGATTTTATTTATTTAACTATAAAATAGATTAAAATGTTTCAAAAAGTTAGTTATTTAAATATTTAAATTTGTTAAAATGATATTCTAAGTTTTATCAATAAGTTCTGTAAATCGATTAGGAATTTTATAAAAAACTGGAAGTGGTTATTGAAGTTATTTAAAAAGTGCCTAATATTTTAAATAATTATTTAACCATATATTTGATTTTATTTTATTATGTATATAGTTTAAAGCAACTAATTGGAATTTATTTATAAATACTCTTGAGGTTGTAATCCAGATTTGTTAAATGGGTGAGTTTGTATAAGTGAAATGTTTATGGAATTTCTGGAAATTTAGGGAATTTCCAAAATATTTAGACTCGGGAACTTCGGAAATGAATTTGAATTCATTAAAGGAATCATAAATTATTAAATGGATTATAAATTAGCATAATCGATAATTTTTGGAAATTATAAAGGGAATTAATAAAATTCCAGAGATTGTGAGATAAAATGAAATAATCCTAAGTATTGGAATTAAATGGTTTATAGAAATATTCCAATTACGAGATGATTTTATAGAAATATTTTTCTAAGTGATGGACTATAAATTAAAATGGGAAATATTTCTAAGTGTTAGAAGTATCCTGTTATGGATATAAGAAATGGAAATTGTTTTCAAATGTTGAAATATTGAAAGAGAGTTGAATATACATCTAAATAAAGATATTTTGAAATAAATATTTAAAAAAATTTTAAACTGGGCCTAGTGCCTGCTTGTATGTGTAATTTGATAGTTAAATAATCGATTATCAAATCTGGCCAAATTCATTGATCGTTTCGAAGATACCGAGGTCGAATTTAATTATCCGAGAACCAATTTGATCCGATTTGTGTGTTGCGAATTGTGATATCATGAATGTAAAGAAGATGATTTTGAAGATTCAATTTGTTCAGACCAAGAACAACTTGTATGGATGAATGCTATCATTGCATCGTTGCCTAGAAGGCAATGTTAGCGTTCTAAGTATGAATGTTATTTTAAAGGTAAAATGTAGCCTCAAGCCTCATCAACTGGGAATGACTAAAACTAGGCATGCAGCAGGCCTAAGTGGTCGCTTCCATTAGGGTATTTCATCATCATTCTAGATACCCTACATTTATATATTTGTGGATTGGTTGCGCATGAGATCTCAAAAATGTCGAAAGAGTAGGATGATGACATATTCAATACTAATAGTCAAGTGTTAGGCCTGTTCTGTGTAGCAGGGAGCAAGATGTTCTTTTCTGACACATGTACATTGATCTAGAGATGCATTCATCGGAGGTAATTCCTTACGTGGTCATAGTATGGAATCCGTTCTCCAATACGCGTCGTATGGTTTTTGATTATATACTAATTAGGCTGAAACATGAGATGCAAGCATTTTTGCTATTTTCTAATTTACTTTCTATAGACACTATTATAATATCAAGTGATTTTGATATAAAATGTTTTGGTTATCGTAAGGCAAAAAACCATCATATTTATGTGTGGCGTGGTCTTACGAGATACTTTGTTTTTCAAAGGATTTTGAAATATAATTAAATTCAAATTGAGTGTGTTTTGTCACACTAGTTTTCCAGGCAGGCTCGGGTGTTATTTTATTATAATGCTCGGGTCAGACCGAGTATTACAGATTCAGGTTTGGATGCTATGGAGCTCAGGAGACGAGCTGGATGACGGAGATGTATTCCACGTAGTTGAGTATATTCCGCTATGTGTTTTAGGCTGTAAAGTCAGCTCTAGTAAGGACAAGTTATAATAACTTTCCATATTGATTTGTTGGTTGTTGTACTATGATGATTGCATGCATGCTAACATTTACAATTTCTTTTTATATAAAGATGTCATGATCCAAATTTCAACATTCGATAATTGACATCCGCACTCCACTTGTACCTGAATGCCGCAGATTCAACCGTTGAAATTTCGACTCATGTCGGAGCTTATAACACATTAAGTAAAACACAACGGAAGAAATGAATAATACATATCATATACAACATTGATACAATATCTGATACATTTAAATGATACAATGAATATCAATATACATCAGAGATATGATACAAGACAATAGCAGCGGAAAGAAAAGATAACACTAGCAGCGGAATAATATCTCCAATACGGTCTTCAAGAGAGAACTCCATTATCGGTAATCTCCATCTCCAAGGCACCAATCCAGAAATAGCTCGAACACCCAATAACGATGTTTCACAAAGATAAGCAAGGTTAGTCGTGCAAAGACTGAAGAAGATTCCCAAGGACTGAAAGTTACCAAACCAAAGACTTCGAAAGCTATCGAATCTACATCTAATATTGATTATCTGAAAAGCCCAACTCTAGACTGCCCGTGTGGGAAAATTGTGGACACCCAGAGTTTAGGAAGGGAACAATAAACTCCAGGTCATTCGTGGTACTGGTATGAGCAAACAAAACAGTTTATCTTTTAAAACAAACAACAAAAGAATTTAAAATAAATCCGCAATGCTTTTTGGAAAATGAAACTACTATATGGCCTCCCGGCACACAATCAATGCAATCGCACACTTGGGGAAGATTTCCCCTTATGATGGTCAAATATGCTTAATACGAGAAAAATTCTTTGTTATTACTACTAGTGCATAGTGTGAAAACATTTGTAAATAGAATATTAATCTTAGCCAGCATAGGTACCATGATACTATGCCTACTATAGCTGCCATGTTAAATGGCAGGCTCTACAACTAAAACCGTACAAGGAATGTATTGGATGATTGGATTTCCAACAAATGGTCAGGCTAACGAACTTCCTATGCTACATGGGTACGCCTCTGGAGGGACGTCCCGAGAACCCACCCGGCTCTCTGCCAACACAAGGCCAGGTTACCTTTGTAACTAGGTAACTACTACTCGAGCATGCCATCCCCCGGTCCTTTGGGACCTTTATCCGAGGTGCCTCTCAATCACAAAGCAATCACGAAGGAATAGATTTGCAGTGACCACATGAGTTAAGTATCTGGACTCCATACCATGATACTCCCCTTTTCCAGAAGGGAATGACACACCCTAAAGGGAGCGACCCTCATAACCTTGCCGCATCTTTACTGTTTCGACCATTTCCAGGGTGTGAGGTCCTCATGCAGTCTCGTCCACAATGCTATGCGTTATACAAAAGCCATGCTTTTATCAACAAATGATACACATCAGTACTCATCATCCCACACTACCAAATTGGGAGTACATCACCGATAACTATCAGCTACATAACCTCTGAGCTCGTACGTCTCAGAGAAGGGTGTTAAGCTAAGAGAATAAATTCTTCGCCACCAAGCAGAAATGTATTTGATAGAGATACGTTCTATATCTCAAAGTGTAATGTCAGACATACAACCATACAAGTCTGTTCCGAGTTCGAACAGAATCAAAGGCACTTCGTCCAATAAAGGAAGAAGCCCTTGCAATCCGGATATCCACAATCCCGATCGAACTTCCCATCACTTAGGGAATCTCTATACCGTAGCTACTCGGTGCAGAGATGATCGATAGGTTATCCTATCATTCTCGCAAATACCCGGTCTTTAACACCGGTCTTGAAATGCAGTCCATAACGTCGTATCATTATTTGGAATGGGTTATATGATTAACACCGGTCTTCAAATGCAGTCCATAATGTCGTATCATTATTTGGAATGGGTTATATGACACGAGGTCCTTTCTCGGCTTAACCGAATAATGAGCGCAATACTTAAAAACATATGGATAAGGGATTTTAGTTATGTCACAACTTTTAAAACCCAAAACCTTTCTTCAAATGGTTAAACAAATTGCCATTTCAAATCTTTTAACAAAAAGATTCGTTTCACAAAGTTCACCTAGTTTCACAAAGATTTATTCATAGATTTTCAAAACTATTTCCATTTCAATTAGGATTAACTCATCCAATCTTTAAATTAAAGATTTAACTTATAGCTTTCAAACCCGTTTCCATAAGTTGGAAAATCTTTTTCATTTCAAACTTGAAATCCCTTTAACACAGATTGAAAATTTCTTTTATTATATGAAAGCTTTTATTATTTGAAAACAAATAGTTTCCGTTTCGAAAAAATCAAATTATATTTGTACGAGTTGAAGCCCTTGAGTTAAATTCAAATTCCCAAATCAATACCATTAAAATGATTTAACCCGTATATAACTTGTATAACATCTCTAATCCCTAGTTTCCAAACATAGAATTCAATTTCAAATTTAAATCAAATTCTAAAACTAAATCAAGTTATTCAAAAATAACTTTTATCTTTGGAATTCCTTTTTAAAAACTTTTTACTTTAATCCCAATCCATTTCCAAAACCATTTGGATTCGAAATTCAAAATTTTAAAATATTTCAAAAAAAATCTGTGACTTAACTAATTCCCATGTGCAATCCATATTTGTGTGTGTATAAGTGTGGTCCAGGGGTTTTACACGATGAAAGTGCAACATCATCCATTAGTACATATTCCACTACAGAAATATATTTGATAAGAGGTATAAACTAGAACGCTTATGTTTCATTCACATATCATAGATATATATGTCACAGGTAATAAATTACAATAAACACAGCTCAAATCAAAACAGAGCATCACAATCGGGGATATCAAACAATTCAGTCATCCAATAGAATCCAAACATTCATAGGTAAGATTAGTTAATTGTCTGATTAATTCAAATCAGATTTAATTACTTATGAATCACTAATCCTGGTTAATTAACATTAATAAATTACAAATCATTTTGATTAATTATTTTTAATCATTTATTAATTAACCGTTAATAATAAATTAATTAACCTTTGAGTATAATTAATCAACCTTTAATTATTAAATAATTATCCATTAATTATACCATTTCATTAATTATCTTTAATTAATTAATTAACCCTAAACTGATTAATTACCATTAATAATTATCCTTAATTAATTACGATAAGTGATTATCCCCAATCTTAAATCAATGTTAATCACTTGATTTATGCACCCTTAATCATTAATTAATTACTTTTAATTAAGTAATTATCTTTAAGCAATTATTTACCTTTAATTGCTTTCATTAATTTAATTTTCATTAATTAATTAATTAATTACATAAATTAATCCTTAATTATAATTTAATTAACCTTATATAATAATTAATTATCTTTAATTAATTACAATAATCAATTAATTAATCCTTATTTTATAATCATCCCATAATCACTTTCGTATATTAATTTACTTTTAATTAATTAATTATTTTCAAATTAATTACCTCTATTAATTAATCACATTAATTATTTATTCTTTAAACATTAACCATAAATTAATTACTTTTAACTAAGTACTTTAAGTAATTAATTACCCTTATAAATAAATCAAAATTTAATTACATTAAGAAATTTTATCCACAAATTCTAAATCATAATCTCTTAATTAAATTAAGATCTCAATTAACTTAAGATAAACTAATTATCTTTAATTATTATTTCCAATTACATCATTCTATTTTGAAAATGCTCAGGGATTGATATAAAATTTATTTTAAATCTTTAAACAAAGATTCACTCTTTTTTTAACATCACTTTCAAATTGAAACAAAGTTACAAAGTTTCACAATCCTTTCAAAGATTTAAATGATAAAATAAATGTTTAAAACTTGTTAAAACATTTTGCCCTAAACTCGAACATTTCATATACCTTCCAAAACGGTTAGCATATTACTTGAAAACTAAGAACTTGGTTTAAATTTTGCTTTTGCTTCCGATCTGAAATTCATATTTTATAAAAAAAACCGAACAGGATTTCTTCAAGATTTTAAAACCTGGTAACCTACACAACTAAACCCGAGTAAAACACAAAAATCCCCAAGCGACATTCGAAATTACTCGAGCCAGACTCTGAGAAACTCGCGTCCTTCTTTCTCTTTTCCCTTTTCTTTTAACTTTATTTTGATTTAAGTTATAAAATTTGTTATTCAACCCATGCGAACTGCCCAAAGGAAATCCCGAGCAACACATCATTTTTCTCAAGTTAATCCCGAGGCCATTATCCTTTCTTCTTCGATACAAAACTACACAGCGATCATCTGACACATGTGCACGTGCACACGAGCTTAGGCGACTTCCGACCACCATTGGTACCTCCAGCTAGTCATCGTCGACCAACTCGTACCAGGCCAACCTCCAGAACCCTCGAACCACCATGAAATCAAAATTGTGCAACTCGATCACCATTCGAAAATCCTCCCAGACACCAAAAACTACCTCGTCCGACCAACCCCGTTCACCAGAGGCTCTGCTGCCTCGCCTCGAGAAACGTCACGAACCCGAGTTTTAATTCCCCTCACACCGGTCCATTCCAGTTCCACGATAACGACGCAATCGTCGAGAAACCCATGTCCAACAAACTTAACTCTTAAACCCTACTTCGACGTGGTTCGACCACCCCGACCATCAAAAAATCTCTTCGCCAATTTTCTTGAGATCACCCACTCTCAAGCTACCTTCGACAATGATTCCAACGACAACCTCCGAGCCAATCGTCAAGAATCGACTAAAAAGCATTTTCCGTTCATCTCTTGAATTCTCATCGCCCCTGATTTTAAAATTTTTGATATCTATATTAAAAATCATGATTTCCCAACACAAATCCAAATATGAATCCAAAACTTAAAAATGTAACAATCAAAATTTTGACTTGAGTTGATTTTCTTTGACATTTCTTATATCCTGTAATTCTATATGTTGATAATACTTAATAATATTTTTGAAATTTAGATTATGATCATTCAAACACATTTTATTCGAACATCAATGCCTAAAGAGGATTAGGAGATTAGATTTAGATTTTTGAACAGGTTTCAGAACCTGTTATGTTTAAACAGAAGCATGGATTTGCCTGTTCCCAAGCATGTATACAGATATTACCACACATACATATGCATAAAAATCAACATGCACACCCTAATCCAGATCATACTTCAAAGATCTCCATATGTTAATCAGATAGAACAAGCTTTAATAATTAATATTGGTGGTTTGCTCACCTGAAGGTTAAAGAAAGACAGTTTTTCCTGGAATGTTGAAAAACTGGAACTTGAATTTTTCTTATCTGAGTTAATTCGAAATGATTCCCTAAATCTTTGATCCTTGTCTTAAATCTGACATGCCCTGATTTGTTGTGTTGTGCTTTGCTGAGTTGAGTTTTTGTTCTTACAGTTTTGAAATCTTTTTTATGCAACAGAGGACAGATCTGCTGCTTGAACCCAGAAGTTAATTTTAATCTTTGAACTTGATTTGATTCCTACAACCGATTGATACAAATTGCTTAAATTCTTTCTTTATTACTGATTAACAACTTCAAATTCAAATATTTAAAAGAAATTTACTTGCCTTAATTTATTTCAGAGAACCTTGCACTGTTTCCTGGCCAAAACTGAAGCTCTTGTTTTTTTATTATAAATCTGCGTTTTTGAATTTGTTTTATGTTAAGACTTGATTTTGAAATCATGAATTCATTAAACTATGAAGTATAGAGTTTACCTGAGAGATGGAAACATAAACTACAGCTTAATGTTTTAAGAAGATCTTCAGATTTTTTTCAACTTTGAATTGAAGAAAAAAATGGTTGGCGGTTTTTTTTCTGATTTTTTTTTACTTTGGGCGTTGGAGTTTGAAATGCTCAATCTTTGTTAGTGTTCTTCAAAGATTTGGTGAGGCTAAATAAATTGAAAATGGAAGCTGAAAAGTTTTCTATGATTTTTAATTTTATTATTTTATTCAAGCAATGATATTGAATGTCATTTGTTAAAAGTAATCATGAGATCTAAACACTTGTAAATTTTACTCCATCTCCCTTATGTATATTTAACATTTGTAATTTTACAAAGACAAAAGAATTTTTTTTAATAAATTTTATACCATATTTACTTTATAAATAAATATACCCCTTATTCATTAGCATATACATATACAATGTTAAAAGAAGAATTGCTTTAACCAATATTTTCATCACTTAAAATTCAAATTCCAGTTCACTTGAACTATAACCATTTATATCCATTCATATATTCACACATATCTTGAACAATTTAAATTCAATTCCAATATATACTCAATTCTACTCATATATGCAATATACATATAGGTACATAATTTTAAATTCAAATGACTTTTAAAACATTCATTATTTCAAAATCTTAAACTCAAAAGAAATTGGAATTTATTCGTATATAATTTATCACTCGTTTTATTTATTTTGAAACTTTTCAATTTATTCTAAAATTAAATTCCAAAAGTTTAAATATGTTACTAATTTAAATTGATAAATTTTTGGGATGTTACTTTTTATTTATAACATATTAAATATAGAATTTCAAAGCCCTAATTAAATTTTAAAATCAATGCTCAAGTAAACAAATATCCTATTTAATCTTGGAAAAATTAATTTAATTTACAATTTAAATCCAAAAATTTATATCAATTACAAAATTTTATTTTACTCAAAAATCGAGATCGTTACAAAAGATCTATATTTATCTATTATATATTGTTCCACTGCGATTGTGAGATTCTACGTGTTGTTTCTATTTCTTCTATCTTTTCTTTCTTTTCGCTAACAATCGGGTTTTTCAGCATTCGATTTCTCGGCATGTAATACAGTGGAAGTATTAGAGTCGATTTTCGAGGGTCGAAAATCCCAACCGTTTCAGTTGGTATCAGAGCTGAAGGTTAATCGAGAACCTTGGCTTTGATGGGGTAACTCATAAGAGATTGGATCAGTAACATCCTAGAATGAGTTTGAGTGTGTTTACATATGAGCCCATATTTGTTAGTGATATAAAAGTGTTTTACATCATGTTGGTTGATTCATTGAGTTGCTTATGGATTGTGGTCAATACGAGTAATTAAATCATTGATAAGAATCTCTAAACACTTAAGTAGAGCAACTCGACATGGTATTGTTTGAAAATTGGGTAGATGAAATAATTTTACCCTGATTATGTTCTATATATAAAGAAATAATTTTTTGAAATTACTATAGTTGTGTATGGGTGCTTGGTTGTTAGGAAACGATAGTATTTGACTATTATCATTAGTGTTTGTTGTTGTGATCATATAAAAGTTGATATTATAATGAAAATAAGATTAAAAGTTAAGAAATTATTTCATATAACAAAATGGAAGTATGTAAGTATGATTTGTAAATGTGATTTATAAATTGAAAAATAATGAAGTTCCTGAAGTATATCATATAAACATGGCTTATAAAAATGATTTATAAAGGATTTAAAAGCTGAAAATGTGGGAATTTCAATAGTATATTTTTAAAATATAGCTGTAAGGGTTTAAGGCTGGGCATTTGTGAATTTAAATCCATTTAGTTTTGAAAATGATTTTTCAAAGTTGGGAAAATAATAATGTCAATATATAGAAAATGTTTTTGAATGGAAATAAACGAAATATTAAAGGGTTTTAAAGGGAACAAAAGCACTAAACTCATTTCGATTGCTGGAAAATAATTTCGATGATGACTGTAGCATCATCGACGTTCATGTTCAAGTTTCCAAGAGAGGAATTACTACTATAGAGTGTTGTTTTAATAAAGTTAGTTTTGATTTTGAAAATTCAAATGAATGAATTGATATACTAGGAATTGTGTGTGTATGCCTGATTTTAAATTGATTTGAAGTGTAACAGCATGATATTTTCCACCATTCGCATCCACACATGTCGTACTTGAATTGCTTAAAATACCGCGTTGTAAATCAAATTTGGAAAATCTCATCATATATAGTAAATAAATAATCACAGATCACAGACACAGAGTATTTAATAATGCGCCGGAAGTAAAAGAGATAGTAGTTCATGAAGCTACAATATAAATATAACACACATCAGAGTTAAACAAGATACAAAAGAAGAGTAACAAGATACATCAGGTACAAATCAGAATACATCACTGGAAACACTGGATACTGAAAGCAAATAGGTGGCTGGATCTTTCAAGCAAAACTCGAACTCCAAAAGTGAGTCTCAAAAGCTGTATCACTCAGTTTGACCCAAGCGTAAAGCAAAATACAAAACACTTGAGTCAGGATTAACATTTTTATATCAATAAATCCAACTCAAGTGAAATAACAACAGAAATACAAGTAACTCAAAGGATGTTGGGATAACCATCCTCTAAGGATCTGTTTAACTATTTACTATGTAGTAATATTTCGCTATTATAATAATGTCTACAGTAAAACAAACTCACTTTAAAATAGTGTTAAGGGGTTACTCATATAGCCCTTAACACATAATAGTGCCAATAGTCTATACAGCACCTTCATATCTCATGATCGGGAGACTATGAGAAGATACTCCATAGGTACGACACAAATAGAAACTTGTGGTAAGGCTCACTGTGGTAGGTGACATGGCACACATGGTAATACCAAGGTAGGTATACCAATTACGCACACGGGCTGACGGTGACGTAGCAGCCACTACGCCCACCTCGGAACACACTCCTAATCAAAATCGGAGGATGGCTATCAAATCAACCACAAGTAAGAGTATAGTATCGAAGAAGTGCGCCCGACCAGAGGAGCTACCCCTTTTGGCCCGAGATCACTCCTATTTTAGCCACCTTAAGCCAAGTCATGGGAGTCTCGTCCATGTTCACACCTCAATAGGATCGTCGCCACCATCCTACTTCATTCTAGAATCTCCACCGCTTACACAGTTGTTAAAGTGGTTTTCGTAGTTGGCAGTGAGTACGACAATTTTCGATCCCAGTCTCTTTAACAACCAATCGTTATTATAATGTCGTGGTCATTTCAAAATAGTTTATACTTCAAAACCAAAGTATCATTTCCATTTCAAAACCATATCAATACGGTATCATTTCCATTTCCAATATATCTTTACCAAAATCACAGCATTTGCAAAGTTATAGCACTTTCGAAACCAAAACATTTGAAATTATAACACTTTGGAAATCATAGTTTAGAAATCAAAATACTTCCCACCTAACTGATTTAAATATTAAAATAGTATATATAATAAAATTATTTTCCACAAATTTACTAATTAATTCCAAATCAACTCGAATTCAAAATTCAAATTTAATCAAATCTTAAATCATCAACTTCAACTCAATTCATTTCTTAATAAACCATTTCAAATTATCGATTCCAAATACAGATTTGAACCTCAAATAAACCTTTTCAATTTCAATATATTCCAAAGCTTGAAATATCACATATTTTGAAAACTAAATTTGATGACTTTATGTGTTTATATATATATATATATATATATATATATATATATCAATTTCAATTCATTATTATTTAATTTTGAAATATTTACTTAATAAATCCAGTATCATTTAAATAAAACTCTAAATTTTAAATAACTGAATATTCCTTCAATTTATTTAAATTTGATATATTTGCTTAAATCATATTAAACAATCAAGTTATAATATCGTAAGTCATATCCTTTAAATTTTCAAATCCCATAATTTCCAAATCAAACTTATTTAAGTTTTATCCTCAAATAAATTCAATTTCAATTTATCTTCTAACCTTAGTTTATTAAATCATTATAACTCCATATTAAAATATAATAAATACTTATCCATATTATATTTTAACAAAATCTATTTTATTGAATTTATTTTAAAATATACAATTTATACAAAGCTTAAAATCAAGAATTTAACTGTATATAAAATAACATCTATATAATATTTGAAATCAATCTTTATATAAAACCATATATTTCTTTCCAAAAAAACCATAGAAATCATATAAAAATATTTTTATATATAGACCACGATGTTTGTATATAATTTTCTATCCTAGATCAAGTGATACAAATATTTATCATTTCAATCCACAATTTAAATATTAATACGGGTATATATTATTTCAACCCGCAATCCCAAACTCAATTCAAATGAAAATCGAATGGGTTAATCAATTCAACCCATAATGTAACAACCCGCATATTTTACGATTTAATATTTAAATATTTTATTTTAATATTTTATCGTTAGTCGGATTTTAGTCTGAAAAGTTACCTTTTTGCATACGGTCGAATTAGGACTCGGAACCACTTCCATTGAGTTCAAAACACCGTTTGCGATCTTTTTGAGTGTAAACTTTGATATGTTTGGAGTTAGTGGAATTTTGTCACTTTTTCACTTTGGACTTTGGGTTTGGTTTAGCCCAATAGCCTAAACTATTTACTCTAGCTCAACCCCCTTCTCTTCATAACTTTACTTCCATTTCCTAGCACTCAAGCTTCATCAAAAATGGAGGAAGGAATGGGAAATTAAAACTCCAAGCCCTTATTCATTTGCAAAATCAACATCCAACTCCAAATTCAAAGAGAAGCCATTGATTCAAGCTTCTTGTGTAGAGATTCAAGTGTTGTTGGTTCCTCCTTTGCTTTTAGGCTTCTCCTTCATTGATTTTGTGTAAAGGTGAGATTTTTATCTCACATCTTTGTTTATAACTATCTTTGATTGTTGGGTATGAATTCCTAACACTTTTACATATGCATTTGTCATTGATTTGGATTGAATTGGTGAAAAATCACAATTTTTAGTGTTTTGGGTTCAAATCTTTAAAAATCCCAATTTTGATGTTTGAACACGTTTTTGTAATGAATCGAGAAGCCAATAGGACCGGGTAGCCGATAGGCGTAATCCCCTAGCGTTCGTGCTCGAAAGATTGAAAATGGAGTGAGTTTTGAGCTTCAAACCCCTTAGGTCGCTCGGCCTGCACCATATAACCCCTTCGGCCTGCAGCTAGCTCCCACACTCCATAGTTCATGGCAAAATTAGGTCGTTTCGTCCCTTGGTCGTTCGGCTTGCACCACCCTTCGGCCTGCATTTAGGTCGCTCGGCCATAGGTCGTAACCCATAGGTCGTTAGGTCGCTCGGCTTCCTTTTTATCTCTTAGGTCATTGCATCCATTAGGTCCCTCGACCTTCTTACCCCTTTAGGTCGCTGACCTTTAGGTCGCACCACATAGGCCGCTCACCTCCTTAAGCCGCGTAATCCTTAGGTCGCTCGGCATCGATTAGTCGTGCCATATTTTGGTCGCACCATGCTAGGTCGTCCCTTGTGCCTTAGATCGCGCCCATTTGACCACTTAGGTCGCTCGGCCTTCTTGCGCCTTAGGTCGCGCCATATTTAGGTCGCTCCACTCCTTAGGTCGCATGTAGTTAGGTCGCGCCACCCTTTAGATTGCCCCTGCTTTAAGCCGTGTACTATTTCTTGAGCCGTTGATTCCTTGTGTTGACATAGGTTAAGTCGTAAGTCATGGCTATTAAGTAGCAAGGGTATTTCCACTTTGATGAATTTGGAATCGAATTCTTTGGATTTTATTCACGTCTTCGAATGTGATATTTTGTGATTTATGGTTTCTGCAATCACTTTTTTGATTTGTCAGTTTACTTCACTCATGCGAGAAATCTAATTAAACGACTTAGTAAATCAAATGGTATGAAACGTTTGCATTCACTTCGCCGGTTAATTCTTGGACTTGTTCGATTGAATCTCTTGTGACAATTTCCGAGTAAAGATCTTCAATTTGTTCATAAATATTTAGGTTAAGCTAGTGGTTATGGGACATGAAGCTAAGCTTATATATTTACTAGCTTATTGTAATTGACACTTCTTGATGATCGTTGATGATCTTTTTTGTGATTTAGACTAGAAAATGTGCGATGTCTCTTTGTCTACGAGGGAGACTAAACCCCATTTCTGTGGAGCTTCGGCTCAAATTGGTGGGGTAGCGACCCATGGTCTTCGGGCCGTTTTGTGGAGCTTCGGCTCAAAATTAATGGTTAGCTAAATAGCGTTCCATTATGTGATACACGTATTGGTGAGTTTTCATGCTCCCGTTTTGTGATAGGCCTCCCACTTTTTGTGATTTCTGGATTTCCATTGATGATTTCTGGAATTTGTGTTTCACCAATTTTCGTGATTTACATTGATATGTTTTATCAATATTTATGCATTGGTGAATTTGTATGTCATTAACTTTTGTGATTGACATTGTTATTTTTGTCAATATATATAGTTTGGTGATTTGGTAAATAGGGAGTATGACATTCCTTTTGATCTTCGAGAAGATTCTCATGATATTGATTAATCCCTAGTTGATTTTTCAATTGCATACTTATCACAGTATGGCTTTATGGTTATTATATATTTATGTCATATCCTTATTCTATATCATTTTATCTGATATTTATAGCTAGACTGATCCATTTATTATTTTCTTATTAAATAATACTCGGGTCAGACCGAGATGTTACAAGTGCTTCTGCTTGACTTCACATCTGGGATCGTCACCCTGATTTTTGGCTAACTACTTACATTAGTAGTTTTTGTTGTATACATTTGAGATATAGACTCATAGATGTATCCATATTCTTTTGTCTAGCACTTGTAGCTATTCTTTTGTGATATTGTGGATCTTGTTTGACCACTACTCTGATGTAGTGTTATATATTCATATATATTTCCGCCTTTGTGATATGAATGTCTGTGACTGATTTGTGTTATGTTTACTTCTATATTTGTTTTCGAAGAATATATATAGCCACTGTGCAGTAGTTTTGAGTTTTTATCGGTATGTCGGAATTTCCTCCTAAAATAGATGCATGTTGTACTATGTGACATACCTGTGCTCGCACAAAGCAATTACACGGATGGTCGCTCCTCAACAGCCTTATTCTCCACGTCAGTTGACGGCATTACCCCATAGTGTCCTTGCAAGCATGGGTATAGAGGTGGGGCGTCACAGCTTGGTATCAGAGCCAATCTTCGCAACAATGTAGAATAATCTAGCAAGGATCATCGTCCTAAGTCCATCTTAGGAATCATGCTTTAGGATTTAATTCGAGTCTTCGTACCGATTCATCCTATTTTCTTATGAGTCCTTGTTTATCTATCAAGATTGCTTGATATTCATTTGGTGAACAACCTTATCCTTCTTCTTTCTTTCTTTCTAAAGGAAGAGAAATGGTTATACCTAGCCGTCCCAGCGCCGGTCAATCTCGTGTTACTCCCTAAGATGGGGTATTTATGTCTGCCCAGCAGCTTCTTGATCTTGTAAGGAATGCTCAAGCAGCCGGATCTAATCCGGAGTCTACTCACCTTAGGTCTGGATTTGCGCGATTGTGCAGCGATTATACTAATTTGGGTGGAAATCCATTCAAAGGTTATGAAACTATTATTGAAGTCCAGGCTTGGCTGAGATCATGCGACCGAACCTTTTCTCGCATGAATCTTATTGATCTTCACCGTGTACAGGTGGCCTCTAGTATGCTCCAAGAAAGAGCATTAGATTGGTATGAGCTTCTGATTTCTGAATTAAATGAAGCGGAACTTACTTGGGAAAAATTCCGAGAACGCTTCGAATTAAAATTTGTGCCAGAAGCTGAGAAGGTGACTTTGGCTCGCCGATTCATTGACCTTGTTCAAGGTGAATCCTCCGTGGCAGATTATGTCGCATCTTTCGAGTCACTTTCTAAATATGGGGTCGAATATATAAACACCCCATTGAAAAAAACCAATGATTTGTCTATGGCTTGAATAAAAAACTCAAGAAGCCATTACTTCTAAAATTAGAAGTTTCTTTTGATCAACTCGTTGATATCGCTCTTCGTCTTGAAGAGGCAGATAGAGAGAGTGATGCAGACATTGTGAGTGCCAAACCAAACTTCAACAACAAGAAAAGGCCTAATAAGTTTAAGGGTCCTTATCCCAACAATAAGAAAGAGAAGCAAGCCTCTCCGGCAACTAAGACTTCTACCCCAAGTGTTGGGCAATGTTACAACTGTGGTTCTAAGGACCATTATGTGAACAAGTGTTCAAAGCCTCATACTTGCCGCTATTGCAAAAGCCTGGATCATTATTTATCTTCTTGTCCTAAAATTCAAAATAGGAAGGAGGGAAAGCTTAATGTTGCTCAATCCCCTGGCAACACATCTCGTGGTAAAGGTATTTCTCATTCTATCCTTGATGGCATTATTTTATTTCGTGATCATCCTATTCGAGTTCTTATTGATACGGGTGCGTCCATTTCTTTTATTTCAAAAGAACTTGTTGATACTTTTTCTTTGGATGTTTTGTGTTTAATGACTTCTTTGAGAATTGCGAATCCGGTTGGTGGATCTGCAACAATCAATTTATTGTGTAGAGTTGTCGAGATTATTTTGTGTGATTTTTCTTTCCGAGCCGACTTGCATGTTATGCGCTACTTAAGCTTTGGAATGATTTTGGGAATGGATTGGCTTAACCACTATAAAGCCCAAATCCTATGCCCTGAGCGGACTATTTATCTTCGACATCCTCAATCTGTTAAGCAGATTTCCATTGACCTTAAAGATTCGGATTCCATCTTAGTTGCATCTTTATATTCTTTAAATCCTCATGATGACGATAATTATGATGAGGAAGATATTATTTCTCTTATTCACGTTGTTCATGAATTTTCCGACATATTTTAGCCCGTTTTAGGATTACAACCTAAGCGAGCAATTGAGTTCAGAATTAATCTCATCCCTGGAGCTCAACCTATTACTCGTCCTTATCGCATGTCCAATAAAGAAAATGAGGAGATGCGCAAACAATTATCCGAATTGGAGACGAAGCAATTTATTCGCTATAGTTCCTCGCCTTGGGGAGCTTCGGCAATTTTTGTGAAGAAATCTGATGGTACACTTAGGCTTTGCGTTGACTATCGCAAGCTTAATGATCTTACTACCAAGAATAAGTATCCTTTACCTCGGATTGATGATCTATTCGATCAACTTAGTGGTGCTAGAGTCTTTTCACAATTAGACTTAGCTACCGATTTTCATCAGCTTCGTATTGCAGAGGATAGCATTCCTTTGACATCTTTCCGTACTCGTTATGGATCGTATGAATGGCTTGTTATGCCATTTGGTTTAACGAATGCTCCGGCTTATTACGTTGACCTTATGAATAGAGTTTTCAAAGACTTCCTCGATCGGTTTGTTCTCATCTTTATTGATGATATTTTTTTGTATTCTATAACCAAGGAGGAGCATGAAAAACATCTTCGGATTGTGTTGGAAACTCTTAGGAGCAATCAATTAAAAGAAATTTTTTGTAAATGCCACTTTTGGCGACCTCGTGTGAAGTTTCTCGGTCATATATTTCCAAATCCGGAATTTCCGTGGATCCTTCAAAGATTGAAGCAATTCAAAACTGGAAGAGACCGGAGAGTGTGACGGACATTCGTAGTTTCCTTGGATTGGCCGGTTATTACCGCCGTTTCATAAAGGACTTTTCCATGATTTCCGTGCCCCTTACTAGCTTGACGAAAAAGGGAGTTAAATACATTTGGTCGGACAAATGTGAAGCTTCTTTTCAGAAATTAAAAGAATGCCTTTTCGATGCTCCTATTCTTGTTATTCCCAAGGGAAACCAAGATTTTATTGTTTATACCGATGCTAGTCGCGTTGGTTTGGGTATCGATCTTATGCAAAGAGAACATGGTATTGCTTATGCTTCTAGGCAATTGAAGCCAGTCGAGACTAGATATGCCACTCATGATTTAGAACTCGCGGCTACTGTTTTCACCCTTCGTATTTGGCGTCATTATCTTTTGGGAGAAAAATTTATTCTTTACACTGATCATAAATCCTTGAAGTATCTATTTTCTCAAAAGGAACGTAATTTGCGTCAACAACGTTGGCTCGAATTTCTTGCAGCCTATGATCTTGATATTCTTTATACTCCCGGAAAGGGAAATCGTGTTGCGGACGCACTTAGTCGTAAGCACCAAGCGGTTGTTTCTATGATGATATCCGAATGGAATGATCTCGGAATTCTATCCACTTGTGAGATTAGAGATCGTGTTTCCGATTTATGTTCATCTCTTGTTTTATGTAGCCTTGAGACTCATCCTTCTCTTTTAGACCGCATTCTTGAAGCTCAAAAGCTAGATCCCGAATTGGCTCTTCTTAGCCAAAATCTTAGGGATAAAATTGATATTGAAGGTTTGAAAGACTTTGATATTGATTCTCGTGGCGGTATTCGAAAATTTGGTAAACTTATCGTGCCAAATATTAGTAATCTTCGTAAAGACATTTTAGAAGATTCTCATCGTTCTAAATTTACCATTCATTCCGGTAGTAGTAAAATGTACGCGGATATGAAGAGACTTTATTATTGGGAGGGAATGAAATCTGATATTGCTAACTTTGTTAAGTATTGCATGACTTGCCAACTTGTCAAGGCCGAACACCAAATGCCCTGTGGGTTATTGCAACCTTTAGAAATTCCAATTTGGAAGTGGGATCAAATTTCCATGGATTTTATAGACGGCCTTCCCCGTTCTCGTTCGGGTCATGATAGCTTATGGGTGATAGTTGATAGACTTACTAAATCCGCACATTTTATTCCCGTTCGGTCCAATCGAACCGTTCCTCTCTTGGCCAAACTCTTTATCAAAGAAATTGTAAAATTGCATGGAGTTCCTTCTTCTATTGTTAGTGATCGTGATCCATTGTTTACTAGTGGAATTTGGAAGAGTCTTCAAAAAACTTTAGGAACGAAGCTTAAGTTTAGCACCGCTTATCATCCCCTATCCGATGGACAGACTGAGCGTGTGAATCAAACTCTTGAAGATCTTCTTCGTGCATGTGTTCTTGATTTTGGTGGAAGTTGGAAAGATCATATTTCTCTTGTTGAGTTTTCCTATAATAATAGCTTCCAATCTAGTATTCGTATGGCTCCTTTCGAGGCACTCAATGGAAGGCCATGCCGATCTCCTTCTTGTTGGCTTGAGGCCAGTGAGAAGCTGGTTTTAGGTCTAGATTTTGTTCTGATTCCATAGAGAAGATTGACCTTATTCTTCATAGGATGAAAGAAGCCCAGAGCAGACAAAGATCGTATGCCGATAACCGGAGAAGGAAATTAGAATTTTCGGTGGGAGATCTTATGTTTATTCTTGTTTCACTTATGAAGGGTGTTGTACGTTTCAGTCAATCGGGAAAATTAGCGCCTCGATATATTGGGCCATTTCCTATCACCGAACGTATTGGTTCCATGGCTTATCGTCTTTTATTACCGGCTCAATTTTCTGCTATTCATGACGTGTTTCGTGTTTCTCAATTACGGAAGTGCCTTCGAGATTCTGATTCTATTCTTGAGCCCGGTGTTGTGGAAGAAATTGAAGTTTCACCTAATTTAACTTATGAGCAACATCCTATTCGTATTATTGCTTCGGAGGTCAAGCGCCTTCGAAATAAAGATGTTCCGCTTGTTAAAGTCCAATGGTCCTCAAATCCTAAGGATTGCTCTTGCGAATCTAGAGAGTTCATCGAGCGAACACATCCGGACTTACTTTCTCGTGCTCTTTGAGGTGAATTTCTTATTTCAAATTTCTTCTGTGTTGATATGCTTTCATGGTTGTGACCTTATATTTTCTTCTTAAATATTGCGAGGACGCAATTTCTTTAAGGAGGAGAGTCTGTAACAACCTGCATATTTTACGATTTAATATTTAAATATTTTATCGTTAGTCGGATTTTAGTCCGAAAAGTAACCTTTTTGCATACGGTCGAATTAGGACTCGGAACCACTTCAATTGAGTTCAAAACACCGTTTGCGATCTTTTTGAGTGTAAACTTTGATATGTTTGGAGTTAGTGGAATTTTGTCACTTTTTCACTTTGGACTTTGGGTTTGGTTTAGCCCATTAGCCTAAACTATTTACTCTAGCTCAACTCCCTTCTCTTCATAACTTTACTTCAATTTCCTAACACTCAAGCTTTATCAAAAATGGAGGAAGGAACGGGAAATTAAAACTCCAAGCCCTTGTTCATTTGCAAATTCAACATCCAACTCCAAATTCAAAGAGAAGCCATTGATTCAAGCTTCTTATGTAGAGATTCAAGTGTTATTGGTTCCTCCTTTTCTTTTAGGCTTCTCCTTCATTGATTTTGTGTAAAGGTGAGATTTTTATCTCACATCTTTGTTTATAACTATCTTTGATTGTTGGGTATGAATTCCTAACACTTTTATATATGCATTTGTCATTGATTCGGATTGAATTGGTGAAAAATCCCAATTTTTAGTGTTTTGGATTCAAATCTTTAAAAATCCCAATTTTGATGTTTGAACACGTTTTTGGTGATGAATCGAGGAGCTAATAGGACCGGGTAGCTGATAGGCGTAATCCCCTTGCGTTCGTGCTCGAAAGATTGAAAATGGAGTGAGTTTTGAGCTTCAAACCCCATAGGTCGGTCGGCCAGCACCATATAAGCCCCTCGGCCTGCAGCTAGCTCGCACACTCTATAGGTCGCGGCAAAATTAGGTCGTTTCTTCCCTAGGTCGTTCGGCTTGCACCACCCTTCGGCTTGCAATTAGGTCGCTAGGCCATAGGTCGTAACCCATAGGTCATTAGGTCGCTCGGCTTCCTTTTGTAACGACACGGATTTTCGTTGCCGAAAAACCGAATAGTTATGGGGTTTTTAAAAAGAAAAGGAAAAGAAAGAAGAGAGAAAAGTAGATAAGAAGATAGAAAATAGAGGGAGAACAGAAATTTAAAAATTAAAAGATAGAAGGATTTTAAAAATAGAACGGACAGAAAGGAAACAACAGAACAACAACAGAATCTCACAATTCGCAGCGGAACAACATATAATAATAAATGAATAATCTTTAAACAAAGAACTATCAGTTATTACATTACATTTCATTTCATTACATCATATCATCAGAGTATACAACAACAACAAACAGTGCAGCGGAAAAAGAAATACTATATAAGTAATATGCCATGCCATCCAGCTTGCCTCCAGCAACTCCAGAATATCCAGAATATCCTGATAAACCTAACTCTTGACTGCCCGTGTGGAAATTGGTGGGCACCCAGAGTTTAGGAAGGAAAACAATAAACTCCGAGTCAGTCATGTGACTGGTGTGAGAACTCAAAACAGTTTATTTACTTTTAAAATCAAAATAGAATAATATTTTTAAATTCAATTCGCAATGCTTTTAAAAATGAGACTACCATAAGACCTCCTGCCACACACACAATGCAAACGCAGACTTGGAGAAGATTTCTTCTTATGATAGTCAAACATGCTTGATACGCATTTAAAAAGAGCATTTGATATTATTACTAGTGCATAGTGTAGAACAAATCCTTTCGAAAGTAGAATATAAATCTTAGCCAGCATAGGTACCATTATATTATGCCTACTAATAGCTACCATATTAAATGGCAGGTTCTACGACTAATACCGTACAAGTCACGTATTGTTTCTTTGGATTTCCAACAAATGGTCAGGCCAAGGAACTTCCCATTGCCACTGAGAATGCCTCTGGAAAGACATCCCCGAGAACCAAACCGGATCTCTGCCAACACAAGGCCGGGTTACCCCTAACTGGGTAACTACTGACACGAGCACGCCATTCCCCGGTCCTTTAGGACCTTTTCAACCGAGCGCTCGATATCCAATTCACACAATCATAAAGTGTTTTCAACATGAGTAAGTATCTGGGCTCCATACCATGATACCACCCCTTTCCAGAAGGAAATGAACATACCCTAAGGGGAGCTACAGCAACCCCTAATAACCTTGCCGCATCTTTCCTGTTTTGACCATTTCCGGGATGTGAGGCTCGACGAAGTCACGTCCACAAAAACATACTTTATACAAAAGCCATGCTTTGGGTCAACAAATGATCAACACAATGATCACTAAGATAGACGATCAAATAAATGATCCTATCACAAATAATCAACACAATGATCATTTCAGCATCACTAAGCATGTCACATTACCAAAATGGGATATATCGCTGATAACTTCAACTATATAACCTTTGAGCTCGTACGTCTCAAAGAAGGGTGTTAAGCAAAGAATAAATTCTCCGCCACCAACAGAAATATATTTGAAAGAAATCGGCTTTATATCTCAACTTGTAATGTCAGGCATACAATCCATACAAGTTTGTTCCGGGCTCGAACAAAACCGAAGGCACTTCTTACGAAGCCCTTGCAAATCCGGGTATTCACAATCCCGATCGAATTTCCCATCACTTAAGGAATCTCTATACCAGGTGCGACCCAGTGCAGAGACAATCGATAGGTCATCCTATCGCTCTCGCAAATACTCGGTCTTCAACACTGATCTTCAAATGCAATTCATAACGACGTATCACATATTCGGAATGGGTTATACGACCCCATGGTCCTTTCCCGGTTAACCCGAATAGTGAGCGCTTATTCAAAAATAAGTGTGCATTCAAATTCAATCATATTCACATCAAATACCCATTCAAAGGGAAATACTGATAGTCGGTTATTGAACTATCACTGGATATGCATACATCACCAGATTCCAAATAATTTTCCAAATTATTTATTTTCCAAAATATCTTTACAAGATATAAAATTCCAACACTTCAAAAATAAATCAATATTTATTTTCAAACAAATTTCACTTTCACATGTAAATTCCATAATGAATTTATATTTCAAAATATTCATGCATATACGATTTCAATTATTCATTTTCAATTTATCTTCAAAAAGATAAATTCTAAATATTCACTTCATATTGGAAAATATTTCCATACTTATTTATTCATAAGTAATTCACAAATCTCTTTTATTTTCAACACTTAGAAAATATTCAATATACTTAAATCGAATTAAGTATATATTTCATTCTTTAAGGAAATCATTCACTTAAACATATTTATTTGGGCCAAAACGAATGTTACGTAAAACATCGTTACGACAACCCAAAATCACTAGTATAGGGATTCGAAATTAAATAGATATATATATCCCAATACTATACAACCCATTTCCTTTCGGAAATCATTTACTATAACAACGGTGTTATAGTCCACTATTTCCTTTTATTTCTCGAAAACGTCTATTTCAACAATAAATGTTGAAATCTATGATTTCGAATCTCAACACAATTAAAACATCGTTAAATCGTTTTAATTCTATTTAAAACATTCACATTCAATACATTTTCTTTAACGTATTATTCACTATTCAAAAACGTGAATATACTTCATTAACAAATTTCATCCTTTCTATTCATTTTATTTTAAAGGATTATTCACTGTCTAAAAACGTGAATATAACTCCATTTATAAGTTATAACAATTAACTTATCAAAATAAGTCGTTTGCGAATTTATAAAACAATGTTTATAAATTCCATTTCCATTTATTTCATAACAACTTCCTTTATAAATCTTCTTTATTTACCTATTCGATTTATAATCTTAATTATAAACCAAAGGTCCAAATTATAAGCCAAACACTTATAATTTATTTATTTGCAAAAATCGTTCCTTTGAACTTTACAAATTTTATAAACCTATTGTTTATAAAATTCCATTTATAACTTCACCGTTACATAATTCTATAAATTTCATTCATTAATGAATTTCATTTTCACTTCATTCAAACACTTATAAAGACTCGTTTTATAATGTCAATATTTCGATTTATAAATATCCGTTTATAAATCTCTTAATATAAATCAATTAATATTATTCTTTAAAACATCTTTTAATTTCCTTTATAATTTCATCATTTCGATTTATAAAATAATCAAATTTTATAAATCCTATATTTAAACTTTTATCATATATTCAAAAATCCAATCTAAATTATTTTATAAAATCATTAGTTCATATTTCTCAAAATCGACTTTTAATCGTATTTCTAAAAATCAGCTTTTTAACTATATTTCACAAAAACCATAATTTTTATAACTTTAAAAATTATAACGTTTATTTATTTATAATGGATCAATTCCAAAATATTTTATCTTTTCAAAAATTACTTTAAAAACATTTTTAAAATACCAGAAATTTGGTCCAATGATGCTACACACCAAATAGTCAATCACGACTACAACGATATCATATATCGATATGATAATCCATCAAATATCAAAATATCTGAAATAAAATAAATACTGTTGAGGAATCCAGTTGGATCCCTCCAACCTGTTTTCCTGCATCCAAAAACATTAGCACAATACCAATTTCGCTCCAGTACGAAATTATCGCGGTACATGTTCTTATTAAATATTATCCGCTTAATAACGGCGTAATAGGGTCTCATCCGCTAAACAAAAAAATGCGGGAAATCAACAACTGCAATATATACATATGCCAATATATATATATTGATATTATATATAATACCAATTTCACTGTTTATGAAATATTCGCGGTATATGTTTATATTAAATAACATCCGCTTACTAACGGCGCATAATGTCTATTTTAACAATCAATAATTTACAGTCATCATTCAAACATGCATTCAAATATTTTAAATCTAACTATTTAAAATAAAATCGAAACTAATTCGATTGAGTGAGAAGTTCTCACCTTGGTTTTAATTTCCGTTTAAGCTTTTATTTCGAATAAAATTAAACGCGCGTTTAATTTTACCCGAAATTCTCACTAACTCCAAACGACTCCAAACCAACTCCATCGCGTAGTGCTCGTCCATACGATTCCAACGCAACTGAGTTTGCATTTTTTCGACCTCGTATGAAAAAGATATGAATTTTACAAGATCGCACACGATTTATATACACAATTTACAACTTAAAATAAACTAATTTATACCAAAGCAAATCCTAGCCCTCCATCTCAACCCAAACCATATCAGGCCGTCCTCCCCCCCCTCCATCTTTATCACGCGTCCTCTTCTCCAGGAAGGAGCCGCACACCCCCAAACCCATTAGCCTAACTAGGGTTCCGATTTGCTCCATCAACACTCGCTAATACTCGATCACAACACCGCCACGTCGAAGAGCACGACATCCTCTACCTTCGGCCCTAAAGCCATAGAACTCGGTCACCCCCTAGCACGCACTACGAGGCCGAACGGCCTGCCTTCGTGGCTCCCCCACGACCACCACACAGCTCCAAACATCATCAAATCCGTATGGATTTCAAGATCTTGCGAAGCTCTATAACTTTGTAGTTGATGGCTTCGTGAATCGATGAACGGATTGAGAGATTTTGAGGGAGGAAGCTTGTGAATTTCTGGCCCTTCATAATGTAACTGGCGGCTAGGCAAATGAAATTAGGGTTTTGGTTGTTATTTTTTTTTTTTTTTTGTGAATGGTGCTATTTATAAGAACGAGCAAGCGTAAACACTATTCATCCCGGGAATTCCGAACTCCGATTTAGGCGCCGTAACCAGCGTACCTAGGGTTTATCCCGCGTTCCGGACACAATGGAATAGGTTTCGGAAGCTAATTCGGAAGTATGTGCGAGTTATGGCTGAAAACGTTCAATTTAAATTAAACCGATTTAAGTCGATTTATAGGCGTTTTAATTTGTACCGGACAAACGGTAAATCCAATTGACTTGAAATTTGAAACCTTACAATAATATCACATTACGGATCCGATGAAACTAGTTTCGTTCAATTCTGAGACTGTTCAAAAATTGACTATTTTACAGTCGATTATTTAATATTAAAATATTCAATTTTCACAAATTAACTTTTAATTCGATTTTAAAAGTTCTAAAATATTTCTATAACTCCAGTATGATTAAATAAAATTTTCCAAATTATTTACAATCATTTTTAACTCAATTTTTAATTATTTCCATAATTTAACATATTTAAATTATCGATTTAATTATCCAATTAAATCCAATAATTCAAATAAAAATTTATTTGACTAATAAATTCACTTATAAATATTTAAAATAAATTAAATATTCAAATTTTAATTAAATAAAATTCTGGGTCGTTACAGCTTCCTTTTTATCTCTTAGGTCGTTGCATCCATTAGGTCGCTCGGCCTTCTTACCCTTTAGGTCGCTGACCTTTAGGTCGCACCACATAGGCCGCTCACCTCCTTAAGCCGCGTATTCCTTAGGTCGCTTGGCATCGATTGGTCATGCCATATTTTGGTCGCGCCATGCTAGGTCGTCCCCTGTGCCTTAGGTCGCGCCCATTTGACCACTTAGGTCGCTCGGCCTTCTTGCGCCTTAGGTCGCGCCATATTTAGGTCGTGCCACTCCTTAGGTCGCATGTAGTTAGGTCGCGCCACCCTTTAGATCGCCCCTGCTTTAAGCCGTGTGCTATTTCTTGAGCCGTTGATTCCTTGTGTTGACTTAGGTTAAATCGTAAGTCGTGGCTATTAAGTAGCAAGGGTATTTCCACTTTGATAAATTTTGAATCGAATTCTTCGGATTTTATTCACGTCTTCGAATGCGAAATTTTGTGATTTATGGTTTCTACAATCATTTTTGTGATTTTTCACTTCACTTAACTCGTGCGGGAAATCTAATTAAACGACTTAGTAAATCAAATGGTATGAAACGTTTGCATTCACTTCGCCGGTTAATTCTTGGACTTGTTCGATTGAATCTCTTTGACAATTTCCGAGTGAAGGTCTTCAATTTGTTCGTAAATATTTAGGTTAAGCTAGTGGTTATGGGACATGAAGCTAAGCTTATATATTTACTAGCTTATTGTAATTGACACTTCTTGATGATCGTTGATGATCATTTTTGTGATTTAGACTAGCAAATGTGCGATGTCTCTTTGTCTACGAGGGAGACTAAACCCCGTTTCTGTGGAGCTTCGGCTCAAATTGGTGGGGTAGCGACCCATGGTCTTCGGGCCGTTTTGTGGAGCTTCGTCTCAAAATTAATGGTTAGCTACCATGGAATAGCGTTCCATTTTGTGATACACGTGTTGATGAGTTTTCATGCTCCCGTTTTGTGAGAAGCCTCCCCCTTTTTGTGATTTCTGGATTTCCATTGATGATTTCAGGAATTTGTGTTTCACCAATTTTTGTGATTTACATTGATATTTTTTATCAATATTTGTGCATTGGTGAATTTATATGTCATTAACTTTTGTGATTGACATTGTTATTTTTGTCAATATATATAGTTTGGTGATTTGGTAAATAAGGATTATGACATTCCTTTTGATCTTCGAGAAGATTCTCATGATATTGATTAATCCCTAGTTGATTTTTCAATTGTATACTTATCACAGTATGGCTTTATGGTTATTATATATTTATGTCATATCTCTCATTCTATATCATTTTATCTGATATTTATAGCTAGACTGATCCGTTTATTATTTTCTTATTAAATAATACTCGGGTCATACTGAGATGTTACAGGTGCTTCTGCTTGACTTCACATCTGGGATCATCACCCTGATTTTTGGCTAACTACTTACATTAGTAGTTTTTGTTGTATACATTTGAGATATAGACTCATAGATGTATCCATATTCTTTTGTCTAGCACTTGTAGCTATTCTTTTGTGATATTATGGATCTTGTTTGACCACTACTCTGATGTAGTGTTATATATTCATATCTATTTCCGCCTTTGTGATATGAATGTCTGTGATTGATTTGTGTTATGTTTACTTCTATATTTGTTTTCGAAGAATATATATAGCCACTGTGCAGTAGTTTTGAGTTTGTATCGGTATGTCGGAATTTCCTCCTTAAATAGATGCATGTTGTACTATCTGACATACCGGTGCTTGCACAAAGCAATTACACAGATGGTCGCTCTTCAACAGCCTTATTCTCCACGCCAGTTGACGGCATTACCCCATAGTGTCCTTGGCTAGCGTGGGTATAGAGGTGGGGCGTCACACATAACGATTTTATCCTATTCTAAAGTATGTTCGGGTTGTATCATTTCAACCCACAATGATTTCTATAACAACAAGGAACTTGCAAAGTGATAACAGATATGATAATAATATAACAGGCATATATCATCAACATAAATAACTAATAATGATGTCAGATGTCAGGTGAACAGATACATGTAATAACATATTTATAACAGTGTAAATAACTAACAACAGTGTATTTTAAATTCCGTTTCAATTGAAATCAAATTTAATAAATAAAAGAACGTTAATCATGACTGATTCCTCACCTTTCAAGGCTACAGATATTCGACACCGAGTTACGAACCCCAAAGCAAAGCTAGATGAACACGATTTGATGAAGAACAGGCACGACGGACAAAGCTGATAGATGTGAATCAATGAGAATCAAATCAGTTTGACAGAACAAGAAAAATATATATATTATTATCAACATTAAACTTGAAACAATTACTAAAAAAAATATTTGCATATAATTAAATTCATTGCTTTAATTAAGAACATATATATTAAAATATTGTTCATATGTATATAGATACAACATAAACAAATTTTATATAGACTATATATATATATATACACTTCATATATAACAGATTATGAATTTATATACTAAATACATAACCAAATTTGTTTTACAACTTATATTATATACTGAAAATATATGACATTCAAATATATTAACACTAACAAATACCACTCACGTAACACAGATTACAAAACAAAATATGCTACAACAATACAACTTACTTACATTTTCTTAAATTTCTATAAATCAATATATATACATAAACATGTCACTATAATATATAAATAGCTAATAACTTGACTTGTATAAGCGTGTAAATGTGAACATATTGTATAAAACGACCCATAAAGGGCCAATATATCTAAAACCGTATAAAAAGCAACCCATACTATATATAATATATTCAACCTTATAAACCAACATTTTTGTACCACCATATTAAAAACTTATTTTATATTATATATATTACAAATATGCATAGGCCCATACATATATAAAACTGTATCGTTTATATGTACCAACATTGTACTCATTATATATATGTATATACAAAAAATAAAACTATATAAATTAATCTGTTATTATTTATATTACATAACTAATATATATAAAATCTTATATATATATAAACAACAAGTCATTTTAAAATCAATACTAAATTTTTTCACAACATTTATAAAATTTATATAACTTTTATAACATTTAACAGCAGATAGCTAAACTAACATATACTAAATTTATAAAATCAAGCATACAATATATTTTATATTTCATAATCAAACTATATATGAGTTGCATGGTAAAGGTCTTATATGAACCACTTATGTGTGTGTGTATATGTATAAGTGTTTATACGTTACTTACTGTAAACAATAAACTAACACATTAAAACTATTTAAATATATAAAATTTCAAAACTAACACATATGCTCTAAAATATATATGCACGCACTAAACTATATTATATAAATTTTAAAATACCCATATACACAAATACATACAAATCAAATCTGAGATCACAAAAGAAAAACAATATAATACTTATGTGCTTTGAATATATATATATATATATATATATATATATATATATATAACTGTTATAAGTTCCTATATGAGATCAACAGATTGCAATATTTTATAAACATATATATAACCAGAAACATACTATAATTAAAAACATACACACACACACACACACTTATACGCTTTGTATATAAACAACACAAATCATATAAACATACCTAGTAAACAACCGAAACAAATGGAAAGAAGGCACGAAGGTTGGCGCTCGATCGGAGCAGGTGGAGTTCGGTCTTCGGGTGTTGCGGCCAGTGGGTGCCGTTGCCTGGTCGAGACCGGAGGTTTGGACGAAGAGGTCGGAGGCCGAGAGGTTGCAGGCTTCGACCGGTCGCGTGCTTGGTAGCCACGGTGCTTGGGTTATGTAGTTCAAGTGGGAGTGGAGGTAAGGATGTATGCACGAAGAGAGGAGGTGGTGCAGTCGTGGTTCATACAATGACGGTTTGAGTGGAGACGAGGGAAGGAACAGAGCACATGAGGCAAGCAGGGGAAAGGAGTAGCAGCTGTTCGACATGATAGAGGGGAAGCTTAAATAGTTGAACCGTACTCTTTTTTTCTTCTAAGAAATGAAATAGAAACGATAAATGAAATGCACAGTTTGAATACACAAAGTAGATGAACAATGTAAAGTCACGGCTGTTGATTTGCGGAATATTAAAAGTTTCTGGCAATTGGATTTAAACGGTGGAAAAATGAATGGTCAAAAGAACGAAAAGTCGTACCGATACGATTAACCGTTACGTGGGTTCCGCCACATATCAGATTTCATAACAAAGAATTGAATATACTTTGGAGATCTGCATGATGAGACGGTCAAAATAGTATAAAGATATAGTGGTATGATCATCTGATCAAAAATCGATATCGGTACGAAAATGCTGCTATTTCACCGAAAATAAGATCAAGGAGCAATAACAGTCAAAATTTGAAGAAATGAAATATGACATCTTGCTCAGTAGACGACTTACAATTTTTCTATAGAAAAATATTCAGGTTTGGAAAACATTTTATTATCATAAAATATTAACATATATAATTTGAATAGAATTACACAATAAAATAAACTTTCAATTTCCAGATGAAAATTTACCAGTTGCTATGTTAAAAAAGACGTGTTCCTAATATTAAATTTTTATTTCAAAATTTTATAATTTACAATTTTACAAAAATTCAATTAATTAAATGAATAAAACCACTAAAATTTACGGGTCGTTACACTCTCCCCGGCTCAAAACTTTTCATCCCCGAAAAGGAACGAGGTAGGAGAATAAAAGAACCAAAAAGAAAATAGATTTGGAATACAGAATTAAACAATTGATTAAATCATATATATTTCAATTTAAATCAATTAATATTCAATAATTTATTTTAAATTCAAAGTATCTCATTTCAGTTGGTTTAATTTAAACTTATTAATATTTGATATAAAAGGTTACTTCTAAAATAATATTTATTTACTTATCAAATTTATTTATCCCATTTGATTTCACTTAAGCTAAATCAATCTTAACTATTTCTAAATTGGTTATCTTATTACCCAATTATCTTTAATTAACAATTTTCTAAAATCATAAATTTGCATTGTCATTTATTATACTCATATTTTATTCAACAAAATTAATACTCTTTTATTCCAAATTATTAATGAATTTATTCCACTTGATACATCTTATCACATATATTAAGTATATTTACACTTATTATAGCTACTCAAATTTATTTTTAATTTCCTTTAACATCATTTTATACTGTATATTATTCAATTACATAGTTAACTTCTGAATGACTAAGGTAAGTTATATTGGAACGCAATTGAATCTTATACTAGTAAAAATTTCCAAATTCAATTATTCAAGTTTAATATTTATTCAAAATTTTGATTTCATTTAAAATTTGGAACACCCTTAACATAAAATTTAAGAATTAAATTTTTGATTAATTTCAAACCATATAGAGATAATATATATATATATATATATATAATGTATCAAATCAAATTTAAAATCTTTAATATATATTATAAATCAATTCATGTTTAGAAATTCAAATCAACTTATTTTTTTCCAAAAAAAACTGTAGCTGGGCTGCTGAATAGTCTCTCCACTTCGAAACCCGAAAATGAATGTCGATGATGCGGCCGCCATCACCGAAATTATTTTCCAGCGATAAAGTAGGAGAGTACCGATTTACACATTCAAAATTCTTTGAGACAATCTCTATTCGAAAATACATTAAATAATATCCATTTTAAATCTTTAAAACCAAAGTTTGAAATCAATGGAAATTAAATTCACAATTTCTTGATTTTAACCTATTTAAATTTCCAAATTAATTTATGATCATGTTTAATAATTCAATTATTTATATATGAGACAATAGTCGATGGTTTACAAGCTATATATAAAATCAAATATTATATCCTAATAACCAATTCAATTTACTACCAAAATTCAAAAATTTATACTTGCATACATAAACAATATAATTGTACAAAATTTATTTCCCTTACTAAATTTGAAAACTATATTGTGTCGGTTTGCTCTGTTCAAGTGTTTTGGAGATCCTATTGATATCATTGATCAGATGAATCGATCAAAAACCCAAATCAACATCAAAAATTCAAACAACACAACATATATATATATATATATATATATATATATATATATATATATGACATTTTAAATTTTGATTTACAAATACACTTCCTCGCTCGATGATACAAGAATGTATTTCAAAGCAAGGATAAAGATTCAAATTTGATGGACTCAAATCAAAGAGAATTTAAATTCAAAGATAGGTTCGAAACAAAGATAAGATGATTAAATAACAAGATAGGAAACGGAAAAGCTTATATAAATCGCGAGCAACCTTAATCGGGTCAACCGTGACTTAAAGGATAAGATCGATGTGGATTTCTAGGTAAATCAACATTCGATCTCAAGAGATAGAATTCGGGATAATAAGAGATACTAGCATCTAAACCGAGGATATGAAAATCTCCGGTGAATCGATGTTGTTGTAAAGGAATTTCACCCCTTTACAAATAAATTTGAGATTAGCGAGACCGCCGACCCACTATAAAGATCATTCAAAGTGGAGTTATGGGATACTGCAGAATCAAAAGAAGATGAATAGTGAGGGAGTCAAAAAGGAAGAGATTCAAACTCGAATGAAAGTGATTTTGTAAATACATTTACCATATATGCTAAGTTTTGTCTAGAGCTACAAAGCTCTGATACCAATTATAGCAGCCTAATATTTTCAACCATTCGCATCCACACATGTTGGACTTGAATTGCTCAAAATACCACGTTGTAACTAAAATTTGGCAAATCTCATCATATACAGTAAATAAATAATCATATTTCGCACACACAGAGTATTTAATAATGCAGCGGAAGTAAAAGAGATAGTAGTTCATGAAGCTACTATAAAAATATAAGATACAACAGAAGAGTAACAAGATACATCAGGTACAAATTAGAATACATCACTGGAAACACTGGATACTGAAAGAAAATCGGTGGATGGGTCTTTCAAGCAAAGCTCCAACTCCAAAGGTGTGTCTAAAAAGCTGTATCACTCAGTCAGACCCGAGCATAAAGTAAAATACAAAACACTCTAGTAAGGATTAACATTCTTATATCAATAAATCCAACTCCAGTTAAATAACAACAGAAACACAAGTAACTCAAAGGATGTTGGGATAACCATCCTCTAAGGATCCGTTAAACTATTTACTATGTAGTAATATTTCGCTATTATAATAATGTCTACAGAAAAATAAACTTACTTTAAAATAGCATTAAGGGTTACCCATATAGTTTTTAACACATAATAGTGCCAATAGTCTATATAGCACCTGCATATCTCCTGATCGGGAGACTATGAGAAGATACTCCATAGGTACGACACAAATAGAAACTCGTAGTAAGGCTAGCTATGGTAGGTGACACGGCACACAAGGCAATACCAGGGTAGATATACCAATTACGCACACGGGCTGGAGGTAACGTAGCAGCCACTATGCCCACCTTAAAAAACATTCCCTATCAAAATTGGAGGATGACCATCAAATCAACCACAAGTAAGTATCGAAGAAGTGAATCCGACCAGAGGAGCTACCCCTTTTGGCCCGAGATCACTCCTGTTTTAGCCACCTTAGCCAACTCATGGGAGTCGGGTCCACGTCCATACCTCAATAGGATCATCGCCACCATCTTACTTCATTCTGGAGTCTCCACCTCGTACACGATTGTTAAAGTGGTTTTCGGAGTTGGTAGAGAGCATGACAACTTCCGATCCCGGCCTCTTTAACAACCAATCGTTATTATAACGCAGTGGTCATTTCAAAGTAGTTTATACTTTATAACCAAAATATAATTTCCATTTCAAAACCATATCAATACGGTATCATTTCCATTTCCAATATATCTTTTCCAAAATCACAGCATTTGCAAAGTTATAGCACTTTCGAAACCAAAACGTTTGAAATTATAACACTTTGGAAATCATAGTTTAGAAATCATAATAGTTCCCACCAAACCGATTTAAATATTAAAATAGTATATATAAAAAAATTGTTTTCCATAAATTTACCAATTAATTCCAAATCAACTCGAATTCAAAATTCAAATTTAATAAAATATTAAATCATCAACTTCAACTCAATTCAGTTCTTAATAAACCATTTCAAATTATCGATTCCAAATACAGATTTGAACATCAAATAAACCCTTTCAATTTCAATATATTCCAAATCTTTAAATATCCCATATTTTCAAAACAAATTTGATGACTTTATATATATATATATATATATATATATAAACTTCAATTCACTTTTATTTAATTTTGAAATATTTACTTAATAAATCCAATATTATTTAAATAAAACTCCAAATTTCTAGTAACTGAATATTCTTTCAATTTATTTAAACTTGATATATTTACTTAAATCACCTTAAACAAAAATATAGTTATAATATCATAAGTCATATGCTTTAAAATTTCAAATCCCATAAGTTCAAAATTAAACTTATTTGAGTTTAATCCGCAAATAAATTCAATTTATCTTCTAACCTTAGTTTATTAAATCACTATAACTCTATATTAAATTAATAAATACTTGTCCATATTATATTTTAATAAAAACAACTTTATTAAACTTATTTTAAAATAAACAATTTATACATAGCTTAAAATCATGAATTCAACCGTATATAAAATAACATTTATATAATATTTGAAATTAATCTTTATATAAAACCATATATTTCTTTCCAAAAAAATCATAGAAATCATTTCAGAATATTTTTATATATAGACCATAGTGTCTTTATATAATTTTCTATCCTAGGTCAAGTGATACAGATATTTATCATTTCAATCCATAATTTAAAATATAAATATGGGAATTTATCATTTCAATCCGCAATCCTAAATTCAATTCAAATGAAAATCGCTTGGGTTTATCATTTCAACCCATAACGATTTTCTCCTATTCTAAAGTCCATTCGGGTATGTATCATTTCAACCCATACTGATTTCTATACTAACAGGGAACTTGCAAAGTGATAATAGATATGATAATAATATAACAGGCATATATCATCAATATAAATAACTGATAATGGTGTCAGATGTCAGGTGAACAGAAATAGGTAATAACATATTCATAACAGTGTAAATAACTAATAGCAGTGTATTTCAAATGTCGTTTCAATTGAAATCAAATTTAATAAATAAAAGAACGTTAATCGTGAGTGATTTCTCACCTTTTAAGGCTATGGATGTTCGACAATGAGTTACGAACCCAAAATCAAAGCTAGATGAACATGATTCGATGAAGAACAAACGCGACAGACAAAGCTGATGGATGTGAATCTATGAGAATCAAATCAGTTTGATAGAACAAGAAAAATTTATACATATTATTATCAATATTAAACTTGAAACAATTACTAAAATAATATTTGCATATAATTAAATTCACTGCTTTAATTAAGCACATATATATTAAAATATGGTTCATATGTGTATAGATATAAATACTTCATACATAACAAATTATGAATTTATATACTAAATACATAACCAAATTTGTTTTACAACTTATATTATATACTGAAAATATATGACATTCAAATATATTAACACTAACAAATACAACTCAGATGACACAGATTACAAAACAAAATATGCTACAATAATACAACTTACTTACATTTTATTACATTTTTTTAAATTTCTATAAATCGGTATATATACATAAACATGTCACTATAATATATAAGTAACTAATAACTTGACTTGTATAAACATGTAAATGTGAACAGATTGTATAAAACAACCCATAAAGGCTCAATATATCTAAAACCGTATAAATAGCAACCCATACTATATATATATATAATATATCCAACATTATAAACCAACATTTTCATACTACCATATTATAAACTTATTTTAAATTATATATATTACAAATATGCAGAGGCCCATACGTGTAACGACCCGTAAATTTTGATAAATAAAATTGGTTAATTTGATTAGATTTTCAAAATCAAATTAGGAAGGACTAAAAATTTTATAATGTATATTGAAATAAATGTAAATAATGAATTGTAGAAATGGTTACTAAACCTAATTGTTGAAAATTTAAGTGAAATCCCAATAAAGAAATAGTGTTAATTGTTGCACCTGGATATAAAATTTAAAATAAGTAATTAAAGACAAGAATTTAATTTACCTATGTAATAATATATTGATAAATTGTAACTGTATGTGAATTAAGGTAGTAATGTAAATGGCAGTTGATGAATAACCAATTGAATGCAATTCAAATTGATTGAAACGACTATTTAGGTTATAATGGAGTGTAAATAGAAATATTTGGTAATAAATTGAATATAAGAAAACAAAGGCAATTAGTGAATTAATTAATGAATTCATAATAATAAATAGTGATTAAGTAAAATCAAGGTTCTGGATGTAATTGATTGGAAATAATAAGTAGAATAAATTACAACAGTAAGTTAACTATTAATAACTTGGATGTAATTCCAATAAGTGAAACAGTGTAAATGTTATAACTTGGTTACCAAATTTATATACGGAAGTGGATGTAAATATAAATTTATTTAATGAAATAATACAGGGTTAATGACAATTAATTAAAATTTGTATATATGGAATTTTAACCTGTGTTGGGAAGTAAAGGTTACTTTAATGATAATTAATATAATAACGGAAAGGTGAATGTAAATTGAAGAGAAGCGTAAGTTAATTTATAAGGCAGTAATTGATGAAATAGAAGTTGGAAACAAATTAAATAAATTATTGAGGACATTTAGTAGTAGTTAATGTATAAAAATTTGGCAATTGAATCAAATCAATTTATAGAAATCAATTTTAAATTAATTGGAAGGAAATCTATAATAATGAATTTATTTGTAAGTGAATGAAATTTATTTCTATATTAATTGAAAGTTGGAATAAGATGGTAATTGTTAATGTAATAAGAGTAAGCCAATAATAATTCTTCCCATAAATTGATAATTGATTCAATAATGTAATACTATCCATAATAGGGCAATTTGATTGAATAATAGAATGGAAAGTCTATTAAATGGGATTTTTAAAAAATAAAATTGGTAATTTCTGAATTATTGAAATTGGAAGTAAGGATATAATCATTGTAATAATTAAAATTGGAGTCAATTAGAATTTAGTGAACCTTAATGTATATTAATGAGAATTTAAGGCAATAGTCACCAGATATGAAGGAAATAGGATGAACTGCAGTGTAGTTTTTTGTAAAACAATTAAGTGATGTAACATATGAATGAAATCAAATATAGATAAGTTTAATTGAGATTTTAATTTTAAATAACGTGTGAAATTGAACAAAATATAGTAAAGGGAAATATGATAGTCAATAAATGAAGGATGGAATGAGAGCATTAATGTAATGAATGTAAAATAAATATTAACTATGATTATAGAAAGGTTTAATAGAGAATGGAAGGATTGAAATCAGGTTTAAAGCAATGTATTGTAGGTAATTATAAATAACTGGATTTATTAATTTGTAATTTTTAATATAATGAAATTGAAGATTTGATGGTACAATTGATAGATTTATCAACTTTAAATTGACATCTAACTTGTTTAAATTTTTGTATAAATGATTAAGAATTATAAAGTGATAAAGATTGTCAATTTCAAAATTTAAATGGGAAATTTGATTTAATTAATTTATTTTAAATTTATTTAATTAATATAAAAATAGCCATTTTGGCCACTGACTCAGATTTCGACGAAACAAGTTTCATCGGATCCGTAACAGTGAATTATAGTAGGATTTCAAGTTTCGTATCGATCGGACTGGTCGTTTGATCCTACGGACTCGAAACGCCTTGAAATCGATAAATTGAAATCAATTTGATTTTTTTAACATAACTTCCTCATACGATGGAATTTAGACTTGAAACTTGTTCCATCGCGTTTAAAATATTTTAAAATATCTATTTTGATATATGGACTGACCCAATTTCGTTCCGGAGTCGAAACGGGCTTTTTGGGCCACTTGGGAGTTAACACGTATATCCAACCTTATCCATCCATTCTAATTTCTGACCTACCTATATAAACCCCATTATAAACCCTAGTAGCCTCTATTCCTCATCTCTAAACGTACAGAAACTTTTGTGCTCCTCTTCCTCAATGGCTGCAAATCCTAGATCCAATTGCAAATTCAAAAATCTAATGAAAAATCGAACTCCTCATAAAAATTCAAAAAAAATATATGTTGAAGCTCTCGAAGTGCGTAATCTTCTGGTGTGATCCGTTTTTCGATTGGAGTTTCTATGTGGCCAGATCAGGGCGAATTTATTTCGGCTGTTCTTAAGAAGTTGTCGTTTTCAACAGCGGATCTACGACGAGGCGACGATCAGGGAGCACCGCTGTGTAGAGGGGGCTCGGAGGAGCCGATCCATGCGGCTACTTGGGTCCATTGGGGTTTGGATGAGTGCGAAATCGATGGGGAACATGCCATCGTCGTTCTCGGCCAAAGGGGTGTTGGAGGCGGCAGAACTTCGGGGTTTGAAGGCGAGGGGGCGGCCTGGCGTGGGGGTTGTGAAAACGTGGTCTAATCGAGGCGCCTTCGCTTCTGGTGGTCGGCGATCGTGCGTTTGGGTGGCGGTTGCAAATTCGTGTACGCGAATTTAGGGTTCGCTGTTCAGGGACGGTCACATGAAGGTGACTGTACGTATTTATTTTATATTTGTTTTATTTATTTTTAATTTAGATTTCAAATCATTTAACGATGATATCTTCCACATACGATCTCCATTTCACACGCGATTTCTTTTGTTAGGATCGTAATAAAATTCCGAACATTTTGGCACCTGTTTGGACGGATTTGAAGACTGTGTAATTTTTGGTTTTAAATTGGATTTAAATCCAATTTAAATTCAAAATGTGAGTGTTTTAACCCACTCTCAACTTCTAAAATTTCTTATGTTTGTTAAATTAATTTATGGTGTGATTAGAAATTTATTTATGACTGTTTGACATGTTTTAATCATCATCTCCGTTAATTGCATTTATTTAAATTAAACTGTTATTTAATTTTATTATTGCACATAAATTGACAGTTAAATTTATTAATTATTGCATATAAATTGTCAGTTAAATTTATTTATTATTGCATATAAACTGCCAGCTAAACAGTTATAAATTTATATTTTGAATATAAACTGTTCGTTAATATCTGTTATATCTTATATTCTCTATATTGATGTTTGTTTTAAATTGAATGATGATTGTAATAAATGGTTGATGATTGATATTGGGTGAATGGATGATGTGTTCAATATTGTATAAACTGCAAGTTATTATGCATTCTTATCTTGTCGGGATTACGATTTGAAATTATATATAACCGAAATTTTTTATTTTTAAATTACGAATTGAAATGATAAATATCCGTATCACTTGACCATAGGATAGAAAATTTTATACAGGCACCGCGGTCTATATATATAAAAATATTTTGAAAGGATTTCTATGGTTTTGTAAATAAAAATATGGTTTATGAGATATTGATTCGGATATTTATAAATGTTATTCTATATATGTAATTAATTTCTTGAATTTAGCTATGTATAAATTGGTTTTGAATTATAAAATAAGCTAAATAATGAAGTTGATTTCTTTTATATAATATGGTTAAGTATCTAATTAAAATTCTATTGTATATAGAGTTTATAATAACTCAAATAATATTAGGGTTGAAGATAAATGTGAATATGATTTGAATTAAAGTATTTAAGAATTATCCTCGAAAAATTTGATTTGAAATGTAAATAAATTAAGATTCAACAGGTATGATTTTATAACTTGATTTTGATTAGAGAATTTAAATGAATATCAAATTGATTTAAAAGATTATTATCAAGTTAATTTAATTTAAAAGAATATCCTGTTATTGAAGTTTAAGGTTACTTAAATAATATTTGTTTTATTAAGTAAACATTTCAAATTTAAATAGTAGGAATTGGATTTGATATATATGAAATTTTCAAAGAATCCATTTTGAAATAGTGGAATATTTAAAGACTGAAATATATGAATTATAAAAAAAAAATTAAGTTTTGAAATATAGAATATTTAAAGCTTTGAGTTATTTGGGAATATAAAATGGTTTAATTGGAGTTTTAAATTGGTATTGGGAAATTTATTGGTGAATTAAAGAAGCTATTCTATTATATAAAGTAATTTAATATTTAAACCTTTTAAGTAAGTATTAAAAGTTATGTTTCAAAGCTATGGGGTTTAAGGTATATAGACTTAAAAATGCTATGATCTTGGAAAAGGATATAATTGAAATAAAAATGATATCATATTAATTTGGGTTTTTAAAATAGAAATGATGTCGTATTTATATGGGTTTGAAATATATATTATATTCTGGTTTTGAAAGTAAAATTATTTTTAATTGGCCGCGGTTTTATAATAACGTTTGGTTGTTGAAGAGACCGGGATCGAAAGTTGTCATACTCTCTGCCAACCTTGAAAACCACTTTAACAACCGTGTACGCGGTGGAGATTCCAGAACGAAGTAGGATGGTGGCGGCGTTTCCTTTGAGGTAAATACATGGACCCAACTCTCGTGAGTTGGTATAAGGTGGCTAAAACAGGAGTGATCGACGGGTTAATTGAGGTAGCACCTTTGATCGGACACAGCCCTTCGATATTATACTTTGACTTTTGGATTTGATTTGGTGGCCACTTTTGACTTTTTTGATTTTGGAGGTGTTGTTCGAGGTGGGCAGTAGCTGCTACGCGTTACCACCGACCCGGAAGCGTAATTGGTATATCTACCCTGGCATTTCCTAGTTGTTGCGTGTCGCCTACCATACCCAGCCTTTACTACGAGTTTTCATTTGTGTCCTACCTATGGAGTGTCTTCTCGTAGTTTCCCGATCAAGAGATATGCAGGCACTGTATAGACTATTGGCACTATTATGTGTTAAGGTGGAAAATGTAAAGCCTTATTGCTATTTTAAAGTAAGTTTATTTTACAATTAGACACTATTATAATAGCGAAATATACTACATAGTAAATAGTTTAACGGATCCTTAAGAGATGTAAATTCCGAGCATCTCTTGAGTTACTGCACTCATATTTATTTCTGTTATTTTAACTCACATAAGATATTTTAGTCTGACTCGAGTGTTTTGTCTTTTCAATTCGCCTGGGTCAGTCCGAGCATTTCAGGATCGAAGACTTTATTTCTGGAGGACGAAGACGAAGATTTCATTATTATTATTTATTATAGAATTCCACCACATTCATACTGTTTCCGCTGCATTAATTATTATTCTCTGGTATGTATAACTCTAATATGTATTGTATAAGTAAAATTAAATATTTTATAAACAGCTTCATAAACTGTATATTTGATTATTATATTTTATTCTTCCGCTGTGAGATTCTATTTCGTTTTATTTCTTTCTTTTTTTCTTATTTACCCCATAACAATCCGCCCTTCCATATGGTTTGAATTGGCATGTGTGTCGATTTAAAGCATGCGAAAAGGCGGGACGTTACATCTGGTATCAGAGCTTTAGTTTAGTGAAAACCTTAGCTTTGTGGGGTCTGACTCTTTATTAATAGTGTAGTAATACCCTTTGATGAGTCGTTGAGTGTATATATATGAGAGAGCGTATTTGTTAGTGTCATAAAAAGGTTTTAATATTGTGTTAGTTTGTTTCGTTTTGTATTTATAAATTCTGGTTGGTGAATGGGATGCTATGACATCAATAGGGATTTCTAAACACTTAATAGGACAGACCGACATAATATTTGGTTTAATATAGGTGAATGAAATAATTTTGCCTATTATATTTTCTATATATATATATATATATAAAGGAAATTTTTATAAATGATATATATATTTGGTTGCAATGTATTGGTTGTTAGGAAATGAAATTTATAAAAAATAGTTAAAATAAGATTGAAAATTAAATAAATCAAATTGGAAATTTTAGAACTTAAGTTATAGGGTTTTGAAAATTTCTTTCAAATGATTTTGGGAATAGAACAATAATATTTTAGAAGTATTTTCTGATATGAATATTTCAATATAATTTGAAAGAATTGTTTTGAAGAAATTCTGGAAAGAACTTAAGTTGTACTCCCCTCTCTAACGCTGGAAAATAATTTCGATGATGAGTGCATGCATCATCGATGTTCATTTTCGAGTTTCGAAGTGGGAAGGCCACTGAAGTAGTTTTACTGCAGATTCATTTTTGATAAACAAATATAAATTTAAATTGTTTTTAATATAATTGGATATATAAAGTGTAAGTATATACATTTGTCTATTTTTTTAAAATGATTTGAAATTAACCCGGTATTTAGTTCTTAAGTTTCCATTAATTGACAGTTTTAATTATTATAGTAAATTTGAACGTAGGTAATTAATAATTGGAACCTCTTAAGGAAATAAGAGATATAATGCTAAGTTATAAATTAAAAAAAATGAAATTGTATTTATAAAACAAAGGATAGGATTAATGAATATTAATTTAGTCAAAAGAAAGATGTAGAACTTGTATAAGTTTCAATTTCATTCTTAAAAAGCATATATATAACTTACCAAAAGATGTAAAAAGTTGAAATGTTAATAAGAAGATGTAATAGATATTATACAAGTAATAAATTTGAGGTAATGAAAGTAATTGATGAAATTCTTTAGTAAATAAGAATTTGTTTTTCTAGTAGTATAAACTTAGGTATAATTGAAATTGCTTCTAATAAAATATAATAGAAAGATAAGGAATATAAATAAAAGATTATAAACTCAAGAACATGAAATTAAGCAGTTGATAAATGAATGTAATATAATAAAAGAAAATTTCATGCTATGAATAAGTGAAAATGAGACTTTGTTAGAAATGAATAAAAGTAAATGAAACTATAAGGAAAAAAAAGGAAAATTAAAACGATAAATTATTATATGAATGAAATTAATAAACTTGATCTATTGTTTGAAATTGTTTCTTGCTTGGTTTATGGTTGTTTGGATAAGGATACTTTAAAATTGTTTGGATGAATAAATAATCTATTTAGTTTCATCTAAGACTGTTGAGTAAATGGTGCACTAAGTAGTTTATTTTCCATTCTGTGCAATTTAAAGTTGAACCCGAACAACTATTTGTTTGTTTAATATGAATGAATGTTTGATTGTGTTGATTCTATATGATGGTTGTATGTTGTGATTGCAAGTGATTGTTGTGTTTGACATTGCTTTGGTTGTCAGTGGATGAAACAAAAATAATATTTCATTTTATATAACTGTTAACCTTTTCGGATTATACAAGTGAAATACAGGTTATGGAAGCAATTGCTACTGCTTCTGGTTTCATAATTAAGCGTAAATTGCCCGACCAATAGGTACTTTTTTGGATTACGGTCTTATAGCGCTATTATATTATTATTTTCCCATGTTGGGATATATTATTTTGGAAATTATATGTTATATATTCTTATATTTGATATTATGTTTTCTCCCGAGCCTCTCCATACAAAGGAGACTCAACCAAAATTTTCCGTAAATTTTGGACTCAGAAAATTTTGAAAAACATTTCCAAACTTTATTAATTTAAGTATAAAAGGATTAATTGGTTATAAATCTATATATTTATTTAAAATATCCTATTCTGTAACCTTATTATTATGAATATAAGGTTTTGAAAAATATATATTAATTCTTCTTATCCCTTCTTTTCCTTTTCAATGACGAAAAGTTTTAAGTGGGGGAGAGTGTAACGACCCGTAAATTTTGATAAATAAAATTGGTTGATTTGATTAGATTTTCGAAATCAAATTAGGAAGGAATAAAAATTTTATAATTTATATTGAAATAAATGTTAATAATGAATTGTAGAAATGGTTATTAAACCTAATTGTTGAAAATTTAAGTGAAATCCCAATAAAGAAATATTGTTAATTGTTGCACTTGGATATAAAATTTAAAATAAGTAATTAAAGACAAGAGTTTAATTCACCTATGTAATAATATATTGATAAATTGTAACTGTATGTGAATTAAGGTAGTAATGTAAATGGCAGTTGATAAATAACCAATTTAATGCAATTCAAATTGATTGAAACGACTGTTTAGGTTAAAATGAAGTGTAAATAGAAATATTTGGTAATAAATTGAATATAAGAAAACAAATGCAATCAGCGAATTAATTAATGAATTCATAATAATAAATAGTGATTAAGTAAAATCAAGGTTCTGGATGTAATTGTTTGGAAATAATAACTAGAATAAATCGCAACAGTAAAAAAAATGGAAGTTAACTGTTAATAACTTGGATGTATTTCCAATAAATGAAACAGTGTAAATGTTATAACTTGGTTACAAAATTTATATACGGAAGTGGATATAATTATAAATTCATTTAATGAAATAATACAGGGTTAATGACAATTAATTAAAATTTGTATATATGGAACTTTAACCTTTGTTGGGAAGTAAAGGTTACTTCAATGATAATTAATATAATAACGGAAAGGTGAATGTAAATTGAAGAGAAGCGTAAGTTTATTTATAAGGCAGTAATTGATGAAATAGAAGTTGGAAGCAAAGTAAATAAATTATTAAGGACATTTAATAGTAGTTAATGTATAAATATTTGGCAATTGAATCAAATCAATTTATAGAAACCAATTTTAAATTAATTGGAAGGAAATCTATAATAAATGAATTTATTTATAAGTGAATGAAATTTATTTCTATATTAATTGAAAATTGGAATAAGATGGTAATTGTTAATGTAATAAGAGTAGGCCAATAATAATTCTTCCCATAAATTGATAATTGATTCAATAATGTAATACTATCCATAATAGAGCTATTTGATTGAATAATCGAATTGAAAGTCTATTAAATGGGATTATTGAAAAATAAAATTGGTAATTTCTGAATTATTGAAATTGAAAGTAAGGATATAATTATTGTAATAATTAAAATGGGAGTCAATTAAAATTTAATGAACCTTAATGTATATTAATGAGAATTTAAGGCAATAGCCACCAGATATGAAGGAAATAGGATGAACTGCAATGTAATTTTTTGTAAAACAATTAAGTGATGTAACGTAGGAATGAAATCAAATATAGATAAGTTCAATTGAGACTTTAATTTTAAATAATGTGTGAAATTGACCAAAATAAATTAAAGGGAAATATGATAGTCAATAAATAAAGGATGGAATGAGAGCATTAATGTAATGAATGTAAAACAAATATTAACTATGATTATAGAAAGGTTTAATAGAGAATGGAAGGATTGAAATCAGGTTTAAAGCAATGTATTGTAGGTAACTATAAATAACTGGATTTATTAATTTTTAACTTTTAATATAATGAAATTGAAGATTTGACAGTGCAATTGATAGATTTATCAACTTTAAATTGACATCTAACTTGTTTAAATTTTTGTATAAATGATTAAGAATTATCAAGTGATAAAGATTGTCAATTTCAGAATTTAAATGGGAAATTTGATTTAATTTATTTATTTTAAATTTATTTAATTAATATAAAAATAGCCATTTTGGCCACTGACTCAGATTTCGAAGAAACAAGTTTCACCGGATCCGTAAAGTGAATTATTGTAGGATTTCATGTTTCGTATCGATCGGACTGGTCGTTTGATCGTACGGACTCGAAAAGCCTTGAAATCGATAAATTGAATTCAATTTGAAAATATTGTTTTTAGCATAAGTTCTTCATACGATGGAATTTGGACTTGAAACTTGTTCCATTGCATTTAATATATTTTAAAATATCTATTTTGATATATGGGTTGACCCGATTTCGTTCCGGAGTCGAAACGGGCTTTTTGGGCCACTTTGGAGTTAGCACGTATATCCAATCTTATCCATCCATTCTAATTTCTGACCTACCTATACAAACCCCGTTATAAACCCTAGCAGCCACTGTTCCTCATCTCTATACGTACAGAAACTTCTGGCTCCTCTTCCTCAATGGCTGCAATCCCAAGATCTAATTGCAAATTCAAAAATCTAATGAAAATTCAAACTCCTCATAAAAATTCAGAAAAAATATATGTTGAAGCTCTCGAAGTGCGTAATCTTCTGGTGTAATCCGTTTTTCAATTGGAGTTTCTATGTGGCCATATCGGGGAGAATTTGCTTCGGCCGTTCTTAAGAAGTTGTCGTTTTCAACGGCGGATCTCAGACGAGGCGATGATCAGGGAGCACCGCTGTGTAGAAGGGGCTCGGAGGAGCCAATCCATGCGGCTACTTAGGTCCATTGGGGTTTGGGCGAGTGCGAAATCGATGGGGAACATGCCGTCGTCGTTCTCGGCCAGAGGGGTGCAGGAGGTGGCGGAACTCCGGGGTTTGAAGGCGAGGGGGCGGCCTGGCATGGGGGTTGTGAAAACGTGGTCTGATCGAGGCGCCTTCGCTTCTGGTGGTCGGCGATCGTTGCGTTTGGGTGGCGGCTACAAACTCGTGTACGCGAATTTAGGGTTCGCTGTTCAGGGACTGTCACGTGAAGGTGATTGTGCGTATTTATTTTATATTTGTTTTATTTATTTTTAATTTAGATTTCAAATCGTTTAACGATGATATCTTTCGCATACGATATCCGTTTCACACGCGATTTTTTTGTTAGGATCGTAATAAAATTCCGAACAATTTGGCACTGGTTTGGAGAGATTTGGAGATTGTGCAATTTTTGGGTTTAAATAGGATTTAGATCCAATTTATATTCAATAGGCGAGTGTTTTAACCCACTCACAACTTCAAAAATTTCTTATGTTTGTTAAATTAATTTATGGTGTGATTATAAATTTATTTATGACTGTTTGACATGTTTTAATCATCATCTCCGTTAATTGCATTTATTTAAATTAAACTTTTATTTAGTTTTATTATTGCACATAAATTGACTGTTAAATTTATTTATTATTGCATATAAATTGTCAGTTAAATTTATTTATTATTGCATATAAACTGACAGCTAAACAGTTATAAATTTATATTTTGAATATAAACTATTCGTTGATTCCCGTTATATCTTATATGCTCTATATTGATGTTTGTTTTAAATTGAATGATGATTGTAATAAATGGTTGATGATTGATATTGGGTGAACGGATGATGTGTTCTATATTGTATAAACTGCAAGTTATTATGCATTCTTATCTTGTCGGGATTACGGTTTGAAATGATGTATAACAGTAATTTTATATTTTTAAATTACGGATTGAAATGATAAATATCTGTATCACTTGACCATAGGATAGAAAATTTTATACAGGCACCACGGTCTGTATATATAAAAATATTTTGAAAGGATTTCTATTGTTTTGTAAAGAAAAATATGGTTTATGAGATATTGATTCGGATATTTATAAATGTTATTCTATATATATAATTAATTTCTTGAATTTAGCTATGTATAAATTGGTTTTGAATTATAAAATAAGCTAAATAATGAAGTTGATTTCTTTTATATAATATGGTTAAGTATCTATATAAAATTCTATTGTATATAGAGTTTATAATAACTCAAATAATATTAAGGTTGAAGATAAATGTGAATACGATTTGAATTAAAATATTTAAGAATTATCCTCAAAAAATTTGATTTGAAATGTAAATATATTAAGATTTAAAAGGTATGATTTTATAACTTGATTTTGATTAGAGGATTTAAATGAATATCAAATTGATTTAAAAGAATATTTTCAAGTTAATTTAATTTAAAAGAATATCCTGTTATTGAAGTTTAAGGTTACTTAAATAATATTTGTTTTATTAAGTAAACATTTCAAATTAAAATAATAGGAATTGGATTTGATATATATGAAATTTTCAAAGAATCCATTTTGAAATAGTGGAATATTTAAAGATTGAAATATATGAATTATAAAAAAAATTAAGTTTTGAAATATAGAATATTTAAAGCTTTGAGTTATATGGGAATATAAAATGGTTTAATTGGAGTTTTAAATTGGTATTGAAAAATTTATTGGTGAATTAAAGAAGCTATTCTATTATATAAAGTAATTTAATATTTAAACCTTTTAAGTAAGTATTAAAAGTTATGTTTCAAAGCTATGGGGTTTAAGGTATATAGACTTGAAAATGCTATGATCTTGGGAAAGGATATAATTGAAATAAAAATGATATCATATTAATTTGGGTTTTTAAAATAGAAATGATGTCGTATTTATATGGGTTTGAAATATATATTATATTCTGGTTTTGAAAGTAAAATTATTTTTAATTGGCCGCGGTATTATAATAACGTTTGGTTGTTGAAGAGACCGGGATCGAAAGTTGTCATACTCTCTGCCAACCTTGAAAACCACTTTAACAACCGTGTACGCGGTGGAGATTCCAGAACGAAGTAGGATGGCGGCGGCGTTTCCTTTGAGGTAAATATGTGGACCCAACTCCCGTGAGTTGGCATAAGGTGGCTAAAACAGGAGCGATCGACGGGTAATTAAGGTAGCACCTTTGATCGGACACATCCCTTTGGTATTATACTTTGACTTTTGGATTTGATTCGGTGGCCACTTTTGATTTTTTTGATTTTGGAGGTGTTGTTCGAGGTGGGAAGTAGCTGCTACGCGTTATCACCGACCCGGAAGCGTATTGTTATATCTACCCTGGCATTGCCTAGTTGTGCCGTGTCATCTACCATACCGAGCCTTTACTACGAGTTTCTATTTGTGTCGTACCTATGGAGTGTCTTCTCGCAGTCTCCCGATCAGGAGATATGCAGGCACTATATAGACTACTGGCACTATTACGTGTTAAGGTGGAAAATGTAAAGCCTTAACTCTATATTAAAGTAAGTTTATTTTACAATTAGACACTATTATAATAGCGAAATATTCTACATAGTAAATAGTTTAACAGATCCTTAAGAGATGTAAATCCCGAGCATCTCTTGAGTTACTGCACTCATATTTATTTCTGTTATTTTAACTCACATAAGATATTTTAGTCCGACTAGAGTGTTTTGTCTTTTCAATTCGCTCGGGTCAGTCCGAGCATTTCAGGATCGAAGACTTTATTTCTGGAGGACGAAGACGAAGATTTCATTATTATTATTTATTATAGTATTCCACCACATTCATACTGTTTCCGCTGCATTAATTATTATTCTCTGGTATGTGTAACTCTGATATGTATTGTATAAGTAAAATTAAAATTTTTGTAAACAGTTTCATGAACTGTATATTTGATTATTATTTTTTATCCTTCCGCTGTGAGATTTTATTTCGTTTTATTTCTTTCTTGTTTTCTTATTTACCCCATGACAATATGCCCTTCCATATGGTTTGAATTGGCACGTGTGTCGATTTAAAGCATGCGAAATGGCGGGACGTTATTATACGTATATAAAATTGTACTGTGTATATGTACCAACATTGTAATCATTATATATACACAAAACATTCATAAAACTATATAAATTAATCTATTATTATTTATATTACATAATTGATATATATATATATATATATATAATCTTATATATATAAAAAAACAAGTCATTTTAAAACCGATAATAATTTTTTTACAACATCTATAAAATTTATATAACTTTTATAACATTTAACAGCAGATAGCTAAACTAACATATACTAAATTTATAAAATCAAACATACAATATATTTTATATTTCATAATCAAACTGTATATGAGTTGCAGGGTAAATCTCTTATATGAACCACTTATATATATATATATATATATATATATATATATGCTTATACGTTACTTACTATAAATAATAAACTAACATATTAGAAATATTTAAATATATATATAAAATTTCAAAACTAACATATATGCTCTAAAATATACATGCACGCACTAAACTATATTATATAAATTTTAAAATACCCATATACAGATATATATACAAATCGAATCTGAGATCACAAAAGAAAAACAATATAATACTTACATGCTTTGAATATATATATATATATATATATATATATATATATATAATTGCTATAAGTTCCTATGTGAGATCAATAGACTGCAATATTTTATAAACGTATATATATCCAGAAACATACTATAATTAAAAATATATGTATATACACTTATACGGTATGTATATAAACAACACTAATCATTTATACATACCCAATAAACAACCGAAACAAATGGAAAGAAGGCATGAAGGTTGGCACTAGATCAGAGCAGGTGGAGTTTGGTCTTAGGGTGTTGCGGCCAGTGAGGGCCGCTGCCTGGTCGAGACCGGAGGTTCGGACGAAGAGACTGGTGGCCGAGAGGGTGCAGGCTTCGACCTGTCGTGTGCTTGGTAGCCACGGTGCTTGGGTTGCACGGTTCAAGTGGGAGTGGAGATAAAGATGTATGCACAAGAGAGAGGAGGTGGGGCAGTCGTGGTTCGTGTGATGACGGTTTGAGTGGTGAGGATGGAAGGAACAGAGCACATGAGACAAGCCGGGGGAAAGGAGTAGTAGTTGTTCGACATGATAGAGGGGAAGCTTAAATAGTTGAACCGTACTCTTTTTTTCTAAGAAATGAAATAGAAACGATAAATGAAATGCACAGTTTGAATACAAAAAATAGATGAACAATGTAAAGTCACGGCTGTTGATTTACGGAATATTAAAAGTTTCTAGCGAGTGGACTTAAACGGTGGAAAAATGAATCATCAAAAGAAGCGAAAAGTCGTACCGATACAATTAACCATTACGCAAGTTCCGCCACATATCGGATTTCAAAACACAAAATTGAATATACCACAAAGATCAGCACGATGAGACGGTCAAAATGGTATAAAGATATTAGTGGTACGATCATCCGATCAAAAATCGATATCGGTACGAAAATGCTGCTACGTCGTCGAAAATAAGATCGACGGAGCAATAACAGTCGAAATTGGGAGAAACGAAATATGACGTCTTGCTTAGAAGATGATTTAAAAAAAATTCTATAGAAAAATATTCAGGTTTGGAAAACATTTTATTATCATCAAATATTAACTGATATAAATTGAAATAGAATTAGACAATAAAATAAACTTTCATATTTCCAGATGAAAATTTACCAGTTGCTATGTTATAACAGACGTATTCCAAATACTAAATTTTTATTTCAAAATTTTATAATTTACAATTTTACAAAAGTTCCAATTAATTTAATGAATAAAACCAATAAAATTTACGGGTCATTTACATGAAGTAATTTGAGAACTAGGAGTTTAAACTCTGATAATTTTCATTTAAATTGTTTTATTGAAAATATGAGAAAAAGTTAATAATTTATAAAATTTGTAAATTGCAAGTCAAAGCAATGGTTAAAAATTGTTGAATATGGATGCAAATGTAAGAGGTTGAAATTTAATTGTGAATAGTATGAGAGAAGCCTATCCAGAGATGATGTTAGGGTAGCTAGTTGTTGATTTGTATAGTGTGTGCCTTGTTTGATATGGTTGTTTAGTATATGACTTATTTATCTGCTCTATGTTATGAATACATGACTTTTTGGTATGGTTTGAATTATCTCTTTGCTTTCTAATTTAGGAGATGAAATTCTTTTATGTGGAAAGGTATGTGAAGACCCGGATTTTAGCCATCTGATATTAATAAATTTTAAATATTGAAATATTAATTTTATAAGTTGAATAAATAAATTTCTGATATTGGAAATATCTGAATCTATAAATTTTGAAAACTATATTAAATTTTAAAATGCAAATTTCTAAAAAGGATAAATACATATGTGTATACAAGCTTCACCATTTCAAACTTACGATGAATAAAAAAGATATACACACATGTATATATGTTTATATAAAATAGTGTATATGTAAATATGTGTATATCAAAATAAATATGTAAATAGGTATATGGTAAGAATATGCATTTGTAAATGTATATATCTATATATGTTTATGTGTATATATATACATACTAGAAGAATCTTAATGTCAAAAATCAAAGCAAGCACACATAGGAATCAAATCTAGCACAAATAAAATCAAATCTAGTATACCATAAATCAATTCAACCCATTAAATCAAATCAACCCAAAAAAAGTTCAAATCAGCCCACATATAAGAAAGAAAAAAATGAGATGAAGCCTGTACAAGCTCAGTCACCCTATGTGTACTAGCCACCCTATACTTCACTGACCCTTCCCTTCTCTCCTATATATATGTGTGTATACATGTATATATATGTGTGTGTGTGTGCATATATATATATATATATATATATGTATGTATGTATATAGTTATACCTGTTTACTAGTTCAAACTTATGAAAAATCTCACTGTTGCTAAACAAAACAAAGATCTACCAATAGAATTAAAAATCAATCAAATTGATCAAGGCTTGGAGGGAGAGTTTAAAGAGCGGTTGTTGATCATTTCTTTTAAAACAGTGAGTAAAACATTTTTTTGGTAACTATATATCATATATATATATATCATATATGTGTGTGTGTGTGTGTAACTATGATTTTTGGGATGAATCTTTGATCTATGCATGTACATGTCATGTGTATATGGCCTTATTTATGTGTGTTTAGACATGGCTAGGTCAACCTGAAACTTAACACTGTTCATCTTCCTAAAAAACTCTCTGTTCATGTTTAGTTGTTTACAACAGCCAAGTCTTTCAACTATGAAAACCAATATATCATCATCTAAGTGGTTTTAAATCTTGATTCCAAAATGAAAAGTGTTTGTTTTTTAATTGAGATTATTTTAAAATTAATGTTATGCAATTTTATCAAGTGGACAAAGAAGAAAACACATTTTGTAGTAAGTGGTTCAACATGGTCGAAAATCAAATATCTTAATTTGGCAAATTATATAGTCGAGATCGTGGTTGGAAAATATGATTTTTAAAATGGGTTTGGATATTTAAGTGGCTTGTAAAGGAGGATTATGGGGATGAACGAAATTGGGTGTGATACCAATTTCCGACAACTAAGTGGATTTCTGGTCAAGGGGTTGGGCGTGGTGGAGGTTTAAGTAGTGGCGCATGTGGGAAAAATGTGGCATTAATTTTTACTTGCGTGTAGGGTTAGATAAGGTTGATGTAGGGTATAGTGTGGTGGGTTTTTTAGTCTCGGGTTTGTAGGCAATGAAGATGATGGAGGAGAGCGATAGACGTATGCATAAGGGAGAATCGTTGGAGAAGGTTGTGGCAAAGCCGTGGGCGGAGTTTGGTGGTGGATAGTCGAGGGTGGTGGCAAGGCGAAACGACTTGGCGGGGCATCGTTGTTTATAATTTTCGAGTTGAAGCTTTAAATTTTCGAATCGAAGTTGTCAAGTGTTCTGGGTGAATGTACGTAAGGAGAAGCCGTGGGTGGTTTGCACGGATGGTCGACGACGTGAATCGGGGATCGATAGTCGTGTACACGAGCACAAGGTCATGCACATTGGTTCAGTTCAAAGAAAGAGAGGGGAGAAAAAAAACTGGGAAGAAAGAAGAGGAGAGGGATCTGGGTTGGAGTTGATGTTTGGGATAGGTTTGGATCTGTTTGGGTTGGGCTAGGGGTTTTAAAAAGAAAAGTCTAAATAATTATCTCATTTAACAATTTATAAAAGGAACTTTATTGCTTATTTATTTTAAATCCAATCAACGCGAGAATTTTTGCGTCGAGGCCCTATCATGGAGTACTTCCATATGATCTAATATCTTCGAGATTTCTGCAATATGAAAATTTAATGATTATAGCAGTTTAAAGTGAACGAATAAGTAATTTATTATTGAATTAATTATATCTTGATTTATAAATTAATTTCTTAATGAACTGTTTAATTTTAAATTTATTAAGAATAAATGATTTTATTAAATTTCTTTAATTAACAAGTAATCTGGATCGAATATATAACTCAACTAAGTTAATTGAATCCAGATCAGTTCTGATTTCTAAATTGATTTGGAGATAATTAGAAATAGCTATAATTTTAGGTTAAATTGAACGTCGTTTGATTTAATTTAAATTTGAAACGTTTGGCAAATTGAAAAATCAAGGTGAGTAAAATCTCACTCATCTTGGATTACTCTTTTAATTTGAATTGTTGAAAATTAATTGTCGAATGACTAGATGGATTTATAATTATTATTAACAGTTGGATGTTATATTATTTATATATTGTAGTATATATTAGTAGTAGGAAATAATTCCCGTCGATTCTAGCGGATGAGACACTATGCACCCCGCTTGATAGCAGATGACCATATATTACCGTGATATCCCAGCTCGAAGTGGGTTTGGTATTTTATGTTATCTAACATCTATGGTCGTAGGTAAATAGGTTGGAGGGATCCAATTGGATTCCTTAAAATTGTTGACTTTTAATTTCATACATAGTGACATGTGATTGTTTGAATAATAGTCAGTGATAGATTATGATATGATTGATTTATTAAATGCTATGGTAGAACCCGCCCTAATTTTAATTTTTAAAACTATAAAATATTATTTTTGGATTTGAAAGGAAATTTAAGGAGATTTTTGAAGTGAAATATTTATATTGAAAATTTGGATTAATTAAAAAAGAATTGATTTGGATAAAATAAAGGATTTGAATTTCATTTGTACTTAACTATTCCGTGATATTTTAAATAGTGATTTTGGAATAATATTTATATATATGTGTAGGATTTTAAACAGTAAATTTAAGTGATTTTGTTTGAATGTAAAAGGGTTTTAAAAATCAATATTTAAATAGATCGAGAGAATAGAAGGAAATTTGGAAATAAATATGAAATTGGTTATACTAGATTTTGAATAAGATTTTTAAGTTACGAAATAGAAGTTGAAATTGAGATTTTATTGTTGGAATTATAGTTTGGGTTATTTAAGAAATTGATTAATAAATGAGATTTAATTTAGAAATCGATTTATAAATAGATGTTTGTAATGCAATTTGTATAAGCATGGGAAATGAGATTATGAAATTAATAAACAGTGTTTATAAATAAAGTGAAATGATTATCATTCGATAAGTGGAAATATAAATTCACGATCAGAATTTATAATGAGTTAGGGCAATCGACTCCCGAAATTCGACATCAATACGTCCACTGTATCAAATGCCGATCAGTCGGATGCCGGAAAACCGAGCACTGAGGGTTTTAGAAAGAAGAAAGAGGTAGAAGAAGAGAGAAAGAATAGAGAATAGAACGGAAAGAAATAACAGAACAACAACAGAATCTCACAATTCGCAGCGGAACAACATATAATAGATAAATGAATAATCTTTAAACAAAGAACTATATAAGTTATTACATTACATTTCTTTACATCAGAGTGTACAACAACAAACAAACAGCAGAAAAAGAAATACTATAAACTAGTAAATACGCCATGCCATCCATCTTGCCTCGAGCAACTCCTGAATTCCATATATCCTGATAAACCTTAACTCTTGACTGCCCGTGTGAAAATTGGTGGGCACCCAGAGTTTAGGAAGGAAAACAATAAACTCCGATTCAGTCATGTGACTGGTGTGGGAACTAAAAACAGTTTATTTTTCTTTAAAATCAAATAGAGGAATATTTTTAAACTCAATTTTAAATGCTTTTAAAAATGAGACTACCACAAGACCTCCCACCACACACACAATGCAAACGCAGACTTGGAGGAGATATCTTCTTGTGTTAGTCAAAGATGCTTACTACGCAAAAATCAAATCAATTTTGATATTATTATTAGTGCATAGTGTAGAAAAAATCATTTCGAAAGTAGAATATAAATCTTAGCCAGCATAGGTACCATTATATTATGCCTACTATAGTCACCATATTAGATGGCATGTTCTACAACTAAAACCGTACAAGATCGTATTGTTTCTTTGGATTTTCAACAAATGGTCAGGCCAAGGAACTTCCCATTGCCACATGAGAACGCCTCTGGAAGGACGTCCCCGAGAACCAAACCGGATCTTTGCCAACACAAGGCCGGGTTACCCCTAACTGGGTAACTACTGACACGAGTATGCCATCCCCCGGTCCTTTGGGACCTTTAACCGAGCGCTCGTAATCAACATCACACCATAATAATAAGTGTTTCAACATGAGTAAGTATCTGGGCTCCATACCATGATACCACCCTTTTCCAGAAGGAAATGCGCATACCCTAAAGGGAGCTACCCCTCATAACCTTGCCGCATCTTTCCTGTTTTGACCATTTCGGGGTGTGAGGCTCGACGAAGTCACGTCCACAAAGCCACGCTTTATACAAAAGCCATGCTTTGGGTCAACAAATGATCATAGAAATGATCATAAAGATAAACGATCAAATAAATGATCCTATCACAAATGATCAACACAATGATCATTTCACAGCAACACTCAGCATGTCACATTACCAAATTGGGAGTATATTGCTAAAAACCTTCGACTACATAACCTCTGAGCTCGTACGTCTCAGAGAAGGTGTTAAGCTCAGAGAATAAATTCTCCGCCACCAACAGTAATATATTTGAAAGAAATCAGCTTTATATCTCAATTTGTAATGTCAGGCATACTATCCATACAAGTCTGTTTCGGGATCGAACAGAACCGAAGGCACTTACAAAGAAGTCCTTGCAATCCGGATAATCTCTAATCACGTCCGGATTTCCCATCACATATGGAGATCACTATACCGGGGATCAGCCAGTGCAGAGACAATCAACAAGAAACTCTTTCGTTTTTGAAAATATCCGGTCTTCAACACCGGTCTTCAAATGCAATTCATAACGACGTATCACATATTCGAAATGGGTTATATGACCCCAAGGTCCTTTCCCGGTTAACCCGAATAGTGAGCGCTTATTTAAAAAAATAAGTGTGGCATTCAATTTCAAGCAAATCACAACAAATACCTATTTAAAGGTAAATATTGATAGTCGGTTATATTAATGGATATGCACAACATCACCAGATTCCAAATAATTTTCCAAATTATTTATTTTCCAAAAATATCTTTACAAGATATATATTTTCCATTCTTATAAATCAATATTTATTTTTAAACCCATTTTACAAATTACATTTTTAAATTCCATATTGAATTTACATTTCCAAAATAACTATGAATATACGTTTTCAATTATTCATTTTCGATTTATCTTCAAAAGGATAAATTCTCTAAACTTTTCATTTCACATTGGAAAAACATTTCCATACTTATTTATTTATAAGTAATTCACAAGTCGTTTTATTTTCTATACTTGGAAAATATTCAATATACTTAAATCGAAATTAAGTATATATTTCATTCTTTAAGGAAATCATTCTCTTAAAAAAAAAATTTGGGCCAAAACGAATGTTGCGTAAAACATCGTTACGACAACCCAAAATCACTAGTATAGGGATTCGAAATTAAAATATATATATATATATATATATATATATATATATATATATATATATATAAATCCCAATACTATACAAAACATTTCCTTTCGGAAATCATTTATTATAACAAAAGTGTTATAATCTACCATTTCCTTCTATTTCTCGTAAACGTCTATTTCAACAATGAATGTTGAAATCTATGGTTTCGAATCTTAACACATTTAAAAATATCGTTAGATCGTTTTAAATTCTATTTAAAACATCACATCCCAAAACAATTTCTTTAACATATTATTCACTATTCAAAAACGGGAATATACTTCGTTAACCAATTTTATCATTTCTATACATTTTGTTTTACAGGATTATTCACTGTCTAAAACGTGAATATAACTCCATTAATAAATTACAACAATTTTACTTATCAAAATAAGTCGTTGTGGATTTATAAAACAATGTTTATAAATTCCATTTCTATTTATTTTATAACTATTTCCTCTTATAATTTCCTTTATTAACCTATTCGATTTATAACTCAATTATATACTGAAAGTCCATATTATAAGTTAAATGCTTATAATTTATTTGTTTACAAAATCATTCCTTTAAACTTCATAATTATGAATCTTGTAACTTATAAGATTCATTTATTTATCCAAATCTATTCCCTAAATAACTTTATAAATTTTATTTATAAAATTCCATTTATAACTTCGCTGTTATAATCCTATAGATTTCATTCATTTATGAAATTCATTCACAATTCATTCTAACACTTATAAAAGCCCGTTTTATAATTCCAATATTTTTAATTTATAAATATCAATTTATAAATCTTTTATACTGATCAATTTATATTATTCTTTTAAAACGTCTTTCAACTCCTTTATAATTTCTCATTTTCTTAGATTTACAAAATAATCAAATTTCATAAATCCTATATTTAATCTTTTTTTATAATAAATTCAGAAATCCTAATTTTAACTATTTTATAAAATCATTAATCCCATATTTTCAAAAATCAACTTTTAACTGTATTTCTCAAAAATCATAATTTTTATACATTAAAATTATAATGTTTATTCATTTAAGACGAATCAAGTCCAAAAAATATTTTATAAACGTATATTTTCAAAAATCACTTTAGAAATCCCTTAAAAATCAAAATCGTTGTTTTTAAACTTCAAAATTGGATCCGATGATGCAACACATCAAATAGTCAATCACGACTTTCAAACATCATATATCGATATGATAAACAATCAAATATCACAATATCTGAATCAAATAAATATTTGTGAGGAATCCAGTTGGATCCCTCCAACCTGTTTCCCTGCATCCACAGACATTAGCACAAAACCCATTCCACTTCGAGGTGGAATATCGCGGTATATGGGATTTATAGAATATTATCCGCTTAATAGGCGGCGCAATAGGGTCTCATCCGCTATACAATGCGGGAAATCAATCAACTGCAATATATACATATGCCAATATATATATATTGCTATATATATAGATATATCCTACTATATCTAATATCACAACCAAATAGCAATCAATCAATAACTGCAAATCCAACTTATAAATTTTTGAGTGAGAAGTTCTCACCTTTGCTTTTATTAGCAATCCATTTTCCATCTTGACTCGATTTTCTTGATTTATACCTTGTATAAATATTTACACAATTTATTAATATTCGAACAGATCGAATAATTTATTTTCGTTTTAATAATTTAATTAAATATTAAACTAATTTCCTTACATAATCTCTATTCAATCTAAATTTTCTTTGATAATTTCATTTACTTTATGTAAACATTATACGATTTATAAATATTTGAACTAGACGAAAAATTCAATTTCTCATTTAAATAAATTTAATTAACTAACAATTTTCGCTGTAAGCTTTATAAATTCCACTTCTATGTTTAAATTTTTTAACAAATTCCTTTTTAATAAATTATTTTAACTAAAATAATTTATATATTTCAAAAATCTAATTTTAAATAACTCCTTAACATTTAAAGATTCCTATGTTTAAACCTTGTATAAATATTATACAAATTAATTAATATTTGAATACTTTAAATTAACCCGTTATTTTATTTTAAAATAACACTTTTAGTTTTTTTAAACAAGCTTCTATTTGATAATATAATTAACTTGTGATTTTATTTAAAACCAATATTCTCAATCTTAAACAAATACCCTTTAAATAATTTGATTTAACAAGAAATTAAATTCAAAACTAATCTTCCTTTAATAGATTAAATTAACTTACCCTTAAATTAAATTTATCCAACTAATTATAAAATTTCTTTTTCTTCCCAAAAATTATATTTTAACTAATTTCATCATTTCTATTATTAAATTTTTAAAAATAAAACAGCACACACTTGAACTGTAATTATTTATTTTGATGTTATTTTTTTCTCAGGTTTAAATAAAAATAAGATTTATTTTACAAAGTATATATTTATCTAACTTAAATATACATGTATTAATTAAATTTTAAATTTGAAAAAGATATACCTTACTGCAAATCGTTCGAGCCCCTATCGCCTTTGAAATCCCCAAACACGCGCGTTCCAGATCACGCCTAACCATCAACTCAAATGCCCAAGTCAACGAGCCTCCTTAGCCGCGCCCTCGAGCTCAGCAACGCCACGCCGACCCCCCTTCCGACTCGCGTGCCGCCTCCAGTAGCCGCCGCTGCCTCGAGCGCGCCATCGCCACCTAGAATCGCACGCGCAAACCTCGACTTCATCCTCCAGACACCGCCTCTCCTCCTCGAATCGCGCGGCATCGCGATTGACCGCAACCCCCCCCCATACTCCAAGCGATTCGATCATAGCCTCATCGAATGGAAATCATTCGATTTCAAAAAAAAAAAAGGGGGCTGCGGCCATTTTTTATTTCGAATGAATTTGGGTTGAACGAAAAAGAAACTAAAGAGGCTGCGGCCATTGTTCTTCTTTTGATTTTTCGTTTTAATCTTTTGAGCGATGGGTATGCTTTAAAAGAGAACAGAGGGAACAGAGTTACGTGATTTTGCAGAGGAAGAGTTGTGTTTACACGATCTCTACACGATTGAAGGCGTGGTTGTAGTCTGAAAGGAAGGAGAAGACACGATTACGTGATTTACGCGATTTTCTCTATGATATTATGCGTATTCTTAGGCATAATGTTAGGAGGGTAACGTGCTGAGGTAACTAATTTTAAATTAAATTTTTAAATTGAATTCGTTGAAAATTTCAATGCGTTTACTCACCGTGTGCTCACATATCAACTCCGAAAAATACGAAATTTGAAATCCGATAATAATTCAATATTACGGACCCAATGGAACTGGTTTCGTCGAATTCCGAGACTGTGCCTCGGACGGCTATTTTAAATATCGATTCAAACGATAAAATTTCAAAACTGAACAATTCACTTTCAAATTCAATTCTGAAGCTTCTATTATCTTAAGTATTTTCAATATGAATTTTACAAGCCTCTGAAATATTTTTAATCAGCTTAAAATTGAAGATTCAAATTTTAATTCAACTTTGAATAGATTAAATTCTATAATTTAATCGCTAAATTCCTACTGATAATTTGAAATTCAAGTCAAACCATCATTCAAATATTTAAAATTAATTAAATATTTTCAATTTAAATTGTTCAAAATTCTAGGTCGTTACAAATCCGTTCAGAGAGAAAGAGTGGATTCTATATTGGAATTTGGAAATAGTTATGGAATTGGAAATGTGAATCGATTAGTGGTACATCGAGAGAGATTTATAATAAATTGGATATATTTAATTTAAAAAATGGTTTTTTACAAGAAGTTAAGATTTGATTTTAGAAAAGGATTTTATTTATTTAACTATAAATTGGATTAAAATATTTCAAAAAGTTAGGTATTTAAATATTTAATTTTGTTAAAATGGAATTCTAAGTTTTATTAATAAGTTGTGTAAATCGATTAGAAATTTTATAAATAAATTGGAAGTAGTTATTGAAGTTATTTAAAAAGTGATTGATATTTTAAATAATTATTTAACCATATCTTTGATTTTATTTTATTATGTATATAATTTAAAAGCAAGAAATTGGAATTTATTTATAAATACTCTCGAGGTTGTAATCCTGATTTGTTAAATGGATGAGTTTGTATAAGTGAAGTTTTTATGGAATTTCTATAAATTTAGGGAATTTCCAAAATAGTTAGACTCGGGAACTTCGGAAATGAATTTGAATTCATTAAAGGAATTATAAATTGTTAGATGGGTACTAAAATATTATAATCAATATTTTTTGGAAATTATAAAAGAAATTAATAAAATTCCAAAGATTGTGCGATAAGACAGAATATTCCTTAGTATTGGAATTAAATGGTTTTTGGAAATATTCTATCTACAATATTATGTTGTAGAAATATTTTTCTAAGCGATGGATTACAAATTGAAATGGAAAATATTTCTAAGTGTTAGAAGTATCCTGTTATGGATATAAGAAATGGAAAGTGTTTTCAAATATTCAAATATTGAAAGAGATTTGAATATATATCTTTGTAAAGATATTTGTAAATAAATATTTGGAAAAATTATAAATTGGGCCTAGTGACTGCTTATGTGTGTAGTTTGATAGTTAAATAACTGATTGTCAAATCTGGTCAAATTCGTTGATCGTTCCAAAGAGACCGAGATCGAATTTAATTATCCAAAGACTACATCGATCTGATTTATGCGTTACGAATTATGATATCGTAAAGATAATGAAGATGGTGATTTGGAGATTTGATTTGTCCAGAACGAGGACAACTTGCATGGATGAATGCAATCATTGCATTATTGCTTGGAAGGCAGCGTTAGCATTAAAAGTGGGATTGCTATTCTAAAAGGTAAACATGGCCCAACCGGAAAATGACTAAAACAAGGCATGTAGCACGGAAAGGTAGGCCACTCCCGTTAGGGTATATCATCATCTTTGTAGATACCCTACATTTATATATTTATGGATTAGTTGTGCATGAGATCTTAAAAAGGTCAAAAGACAAGGATGATGACATAGTTGGTACAGGTAGTCAAGTGCTAGGCCGGTTCTGTGTAGTAGGGTACAAGATGTTCTTATCACACCCGAGTGCATTGATCTAGAGATGCACTCATCGGAGGTAGTTCTTTACCTGGTCATAGTACGGAATCTATTCTCCAATACATGTCATACGGTTTTTGATTGTCCACTAATTATGCTGAAATGTGAGATGTTAGCATTTCATCTATTTTCTTATTTACTTTCTATAGACACTATTATAATATCAGATGATTTTGATATAAAATGTTTGGTTATCATAAGATAAAAACCAATCGTATATGTGTGGCGTAGTCTTACGAGATACCTTTGCTTTTTAAAGGATTTTGAAATATAATTAAATTCAAATTGAGTGTGTTTTCTAAAGCTGGTTTTCCAAACTGACTTGGGTGTTATTTTACTATAATGCTCAGGTCAGATCGAGTATTACAGATACAGGTTAGGATGCTATGAAGCTCTAGAGACCAACTGGATGACAGAGACATATTCCACGTACTAGAGTATATTCTGCTGTGTGTGTCAGGCTGTATAGTCAGCTCTGGTGAGGACAAGTTATAATAACTTCCCGTATTGATTTGTTGATTGTTGTACTCCGATGATTATATGTATACTAATAGTTACAGTTTCTTTTTGTGTAAAGATCTATATTTATCTACCATATAGTGTTCCACGGCAATTGTGAGATTTTATGTCTTCTTTCTATTTCTTCTATCTCTTCTTTCTTTTCCTAACAACCGGGTTCCCCAGCATTCGATTTCTCGACATTAATACCGTGGACGTAGTAGTGTCGATTTTCGAGGGTCAAAAATCTCAGCCGTTACATCAACAGTGAATCACTCATAACATCAAAATCGTGGACGTAGTAGTGTCGATTTTCGAGGGTCAAAAATCTCAGTCGTTACATCAACAGTGAATCACTCATAACATCAAAATCAGTATTGAGAAGATAAGAAATTAGATATCTCTGAAATCAAACATAAGATTATATATACATACAAAGATCAAGTTAATATTTCATAAGTAATTGTGTATAAAATTCTTAAAATAAAATTTTGAAAACTCCTAATCGGTAACAATTATTTATTTTCTAAATATTATATATATACACTTATCTCCTTTAAATTTTCAAACAAAAATCTATCCTCTTTTATATGTTAATAACTTTTTAAATCTAATAGATTATATTTCTGAAAGTAGAATAAAATATCGATTCATAAATCGCATAAGTAAATCATTTGAGCTATCTAATAACGACTCATCCACGACATCAAACTCTTAATAACATAGAGAAAAGCATCAAAACCCATAATAACCATTTTAGAATTCAATCGAATATTTAATTAATTTTCATATCATTAACTTAACATTCATATATATAAATATAACATAATTCAATTTAAATTTACTGACCAAAAAATTTACATTGAAATGCTTAAATATTAATTAGAATATATTTCTTATATACCATAATATACATTAAACATTCGTTAATCTTTAAATTCAAATATTTAATTTATTCTTTAATTTTCTTAATTTCATTTAAATTAATCAATATTACATTTACAAACTCGTATATAACTTCACAAATACAGTTTATGTATTTATTATTATTAGTTTATAATTACATCTTATATAGTTATATTTTACTTAATTTTTATTATGATTTTATTTAATTTTATAAATTATATTATTTTTTCTAAATATTAAAATTTTATCTTTTTATACTAATAATTAAATATCATTTAAATAGTATAATAAATTTTACTTTATTAATTTATTTATCTTATATTCATTTTCATATATATTTACAATATCCAATTAGAGTGTGTGTATATATATTAGAGTTTACGTACGGGTATATAAGATTTTATTTATTTTTAATTATAAATATATTCACATATTTCCATACAACCAATTTAATATACCAAACTTTCAATTCAACTAATAAATTGAACCCATAATTGATAATCATTTTCTCCAATCCGAACAGGTAGATATATGTTGTGATTACATATAAATAAATGACATAAACATAGTTGTGAGAGAGAAATGCTCACTGGAATGATGAATGAAATACCCAAAATAAATTTTTTTGTATCTTGACCATTGTTGCTCAATAACCAAACATTGCTCCTAGTTCGTTTGCTACCCAAGATCATCGTTTCCTAACACTCACGCGAACACTTCCTAAGATTACCAACCTGCCTAATTACACCCACTTCAACCTCTCCCAACTTAGGTTGAACAAATCATAGCTTAAAATATCAAGATCGAAGCATCCATTTGTGTAACGATCCTGAATTTTTAACAATTTAAAAATGAAGATATTTAATTAATTTTAAATATTTGAAATAATTTTAAATTAAATTCCAATAAAACTATGAAGTTGGCGATTAAATTTTTGAATTTAATCTATTTAAAGTTGAATAGAAATTTGAATTTAACTTTGAAGTTGAAACTGAATATTGAATTTGTAATTGAAATTCGAACTAACGGCTTAGAAGAAAATTAATAAATTTGTAGTTAGTTTCAATAACATTTTTCATTTATTTAAATAAAATAGAATAAGATTTTAAATCAATATAAAATCAATAAATAAATATACATAGTAAAAATTCAAACAACATATTTATAAATTTTGTAAAATATAATGTAACTACATTGGAAAAATTTTAACAACATAATTTTAACAAAAAAACTAATTGAATTAAATTGAAAAAAAAAAAGAGAAAAAAAAATATAAAATAAAAAGTATACACTACCTTACCCATCAGCTAAATCCACGCCTTCATTTACGCCATAACCCACGAACCACAAACACGATCTCCTTCTCCCATAAAACACGAAGCCCTTCCCCTATCATTTCATTTTCATACGAAAGAAAAAAAAAAGAAACGAAATAAAAATGGCGGCCGTATTCTCCTCTTCGTCTTCCTTCAGAAATTAGGGATTTGCGAATTTGGAGCTTCGATTCGTCTCTCGTTCGCCTTCACAAAATTGGGGGCTTCGACCTTGTTTAGATTGTGCTGTGCTCAGTACTCTTCGGCTGTTTCGATTATTAAAGGTGAGTTCTTGGCTCCCGATTGATTTTAATGCAAGTTTTTGAATTTGTTCGAATTGAATTTTGGTTGCATGCTATGTTTTGGGGAGTTATTCGTTATAAATTGCTCGGGTTTTTGTTGGATTTAAACTGATATGAGCAGATTTGTCACTGCCTGTTGTTCGTTGGGTGATATTGCTACCAATTGCTCTGATAATTGGTTTTAAACTGTTAAGAACAGATGCTACTTAAATGTTGTTTTAAATTGATAAGAACAGATGCTATCTATTTTGAATTTAAACTGTTAAGAACAGATGCTACTTAAATGTTGTTTTAAATTGATAAGAACAGATGCAAGATAATATCGAAGTAATTTGTTTGTGTGTATATGAGTTTCTGGAAATTAGTATATACATTAATGTATATATATGTGATTCAGGATTTTATATATCTGTTCTTGGCCTTGAACTAAGTTTTTTTAAAAAAGAAATCCATCATAAACTAGTTGATATCAGTTTAGATTTGTCACAGAAATAGAAAATCTGTAGCCTTTGAACAAGTACAGCAGTCAACAAGTTTTAATACGTAACTAAGAAACTGCTCTGTGTTCTTTGTTTAACCTCAAAATGTTTAAGTTTGTTAGCTGTGCATGTGAATATATATAGGAATAAGTATGTTGTGTGATTGTTTGTTGATGAATGTTTTTGTGTGAACATCCTATAATCTGAAAATAACAAAATTGACAAGTTTAAACCAATTGTTTGATGAAAATGATGCATGCTAAAGTTCTTGGAACCATTATGTGAATATGCTTTTATGCATATGCATGTCACTGTGAGTAAACACTTACAAATTAAAGCTAAGTAGATAATTATATGGTTGATTTTAAAATCTGTGATGATAACTGTTATGTATGTATGCATGTGAGTAAACTTTTTGCTAAAGTTTAATTAGTTATTAGCTGTTGCTATGAGATTGTGATGATGTTACATACATATAAGTTTGCCTCTGAAGTAGATAAGTATGAGAACTCGAAGTGAAAGAGTGGGTGTCTCGGGTTTATGGGTTGCAGGTTTTAAAGGTCTGTAATTTTACAGTTTTTTTTAAGTCTTGAATGAAACTCTTATTTTAAAGATTTAAAATTTAATCAAAAGTAAGATTAAACTGAATTGATTTTGCAGTTTTTAAAAATCAAATGTAATATTTAAATTCTGTGTGAATCAAGACTTGAAAACAGTTCAGGTTAAGCCTGAGAAGCTTTGCAGTTTTAAATTTTAGAATAAATTCATATTTTAAGTTGAAACTTGATTCAGGTAATATTTGAATCTGAATTCAAATATAGTTTTGAGTTCAAAGTTTTTTAAAAGTGAAATCTTAAAATTAAATTCAGTTTTAAATAAAAATTAAAACAGTTTGCAGGGTTTTATAACAGAGAAGTTGCAGTTTTCATGTTTAATGAAATTCATGTTTAAGTTGAAGACTTAATTCAAGGTTTTGAAAATGAAATTTTTTGTCTGCACTTTGGTTTATTGATGTTGATCTCTTGAGTTGTTTCACTGCCATACTTGTAGCTTGGTCATTTGATGCACTGCCTTGATTTACCTTGTCTCTATTTTGACTCTTGATCATTTCTGCATAGTGCATTGACCTTTATGTCCATGTAGTTGCATATTTTGACTTCATTGAGTCTCTTGATGGTTCATTGCCACTCACTGTTGCTCTTTGCATTTTGTCACTTGAACTTTTGTGACACTTGAACATTTGGGGTTTCTGACCTGTGCACATTGGTCATTGTTGATGTTCTTCTCTTATGTACATTTGTGATCTTCATTAGCATGTACTCTGTCATTGCTATATTGAGATCATCATGTAGCTTACTGTGTTCTTTTGAAATTATTTAAATTCTGGAAATTTTCAAAGTTTAAGTTTTTTTTTTTTAAATAAACCAGAAACTATTTTCTGTTTTAAATGTAAAGGAAAATTTAAAATTTGCAGGGTGGAGCTCTGCATTGTTGTCACTTGGTCTGTTTTCACTATGGTTTCATGTTTAGCTTTGCGGTTTGGTTTCACTTTGCATTTTATCGCGGTGACACTTGTTCTCTGTTCACTTGTATCATTGGTTATGTAGCAGTATTCATTGTTGATTGTTCCCACTCACTGCTGCATATTGTTCATCAGTTCATTTTTATCTGTTCCCTATGTTGTTTGCAACTGTGTTGCACTTGTATCACTGGAATTTGCATTTTTGTCTGCATATTGGTTTGTTTGTACTTTGGTTGTCACTGGAGTATTTGAGATGGGCTTGCCTGTTTAGTTGAGTTGCAGGCTTTGACTTCTGATACCCTGACCATTTCATACTTGTATATTTGAAATGCTCGGCTTGAATTTATTCTCGGCCTTCATGTGCCCTTTGTGCATTGTGTTTTGTATCTTTGGGCTGGTGCTGTTGTAGTGAGCTCTGTACTTCACCATACTGTTGAGTTTCCTTTGGGATTGAACTTGAGCATTTCTTTGCAGTGATTTGTCTTTCTTTGCACTTGCACACTTGCTCTTGTTGGCCACGCACATGTGTTGGCGAGGCAGTGCACATGTGTGCAAAGTATACGTGTGTACTGCAGCCACACGGGATTGACAGATTTTAAAATTTTAAGTTGTTAATAATGAAAATCCATAATAGATTTAAATTGATTCATTTGTTTCGTCATCTCTGTCACCGTTTTATTCAGTTCATTGCAAATTTAATTACTTGAATTAAGATTAATCCTGACTCGAGTGTTTTGTGTTTTGCAATTAACGCTCGGGTCAGACCGAGTATTTTTACAGCTTGAAGATTTTCAGGCCGCGAAGTTAGAGAGAGGGGAAAGCACTTCACTGAAGTTTTTCGAAATTTTTTTTTTGTACTCTAAAAGATATATATATAGATAAATTGTTCCGCTGTATAAAAATTTAATGCATTGTACAAACTCTGATATATGTATGTAAGAAAAATTCATTTATGAATAATATTATGATTATTCTGTGATTCTGTGGCTGATTCTGTTTAAACTTTATAAACTGAACCACAATCCGTCATTTTGAACGTTTCGAGTTGGTTTAATTACCGACTAGAGGCGGTCAGAGCGGCGGGTCGTTACAAAAAGTGGTATCAGAGCTTTGGTTTACTCAAAGCTCAGTTTATAATGTTTAATATGAATAGTAACTAGAACCACTATAAAGAACGTGCTTTTCAAATTTAAAGAAGTATAAAATTGTTTTCTTTAAAATAAAAGGTATTTTGAAAGTTAGAATTATTTTGAAAATTCTCCTCTCTAAATTTAAGTGCGATAGTTTATATTCGGTGAGGTCTCATTAGATTTGAGTTTCAATCGTTCGGAAACTCATTATCGAATTATTGAGATTTATGAAAAATGAAATATGAGTTAAGTGAATTAATGAATTGGTTTAAATTGGTTTAAATCGAATAACTTGAATATTTCAAGTAATAATTGGGAAATAAAAGGATATGTTAATTTAGTTATAATCAAGAGAATTATTGAACTATAACTTGGGAATTTGATTCTGAATTATTTTGAGAAATTGATTTAAAATGTGGTGAAGAATTATTTAGTAAATGAATGAATTATAAGTATTTAACTTATAATATGAACTTTTGGGTATATAACTGAGTTATATAAATTGAATTGAATTGAATTAATTAAAAGATTTATAAATTGAAGTTTTATAAATAGAAATGAAATTTAATTGTTGATTTAACTGTAGGAATCAAACTAGTTTTGATATGAAGTTTATATTTCAAGTTTTAAACTATTGCCTAAAATAGTTAATGTGGAAATATGAATTTAATGGAACTAAATTGATGAATGATTTACTAAAGAACTAGTTGACTATTTTTTTGAAATAGAAAGTAAATGTAAAGTTCAAATGAAATTTAGATTTCAAATTTGAAGTTGTCAACATGATAATCCATTATAGGTTTAATAAATTCAGTGATGAATTTGAATTTAAACGTGCGGAGAATTAAATTAAGTGAAAAACTTAATATTGAAAAGTTTGAAATCGGTTTAAAACTAATACTATGAAAAGTATGAAGGATTCAAACTATAAATTAAGTTGAAGTTGAAAAAGTTAATAGTTTTAAAAGTGTTTTAAAATGCATTAACTATCGAATACATAGATTTCAACATTCAATGTTGAAATAGACGTTTTCGAGAAGAATAAGGAAATGGTGGACTATAACACTGCTGTTATAGTAAATGGTTTCCGGAAGGAAATGTTGTTTATAGTATTGGGATTTATATATCTATCTTAAATCCGAATCCCTATACTAGTGATTTTGAGTTGTCGTAACGATGTTTTACGCAACATTCGTTTTAACTCAAATAAATGTGTTTAGAAGAATGATTTCCTTAAAGAAAGAAATATATACTTAATTTTGATTCAAGTATATTGAATATTTTCAAAGTGTTGAAAATAAAAGATTTGTGAATTACTTATTATTGAATAAGTATGGGAATGTTTTCCAATATGAAATGAAAGGTTTGAAATTTTATCTTTTAAAGATAAATTGAGAAATGAATATTTGAAATTAGTTTCAAATGGCTAAGTGTGAAAATTATATATCTTGTAAAGATATTATTTTGAGAGATTTGAACAATTAGTTCAACTTGGAAATTTTTCAAAGAATTGAATTTTGAGTTAAATTGAGTTTAACTTTGACACCAAAAACAATATAAGTTCAGCTTTGAATTTTGGATAGTCGATTGGGATTGTATGTCTAACATTGTGAATTGATGACATATCATTTGATCTCTATTAAATATATATCTGTGGTGGCGGAGAATTTATTCTTTTAGCTTAACACCCTTCTCTAAGACGTACGAGCTTAGAGGTTATATATCGATAGACATCAATTATGTGTTGAGAATTGACGATGTAACGTGAAATCCAAATCGAATGTGAAGTCGATAATGAATTGGATTGTGAATGTGAATTAGGTTTGAGATAACCTTAAATTTTCAAATCGATTTAGAGGAAAATTTTAAACGTGATGGAAAATTTGGAATCCTCTATTTGTAGTGAATGTGAATTGAGTTTTCGTAACTTATATATGTGAATATAATCGAAAACTATCAGTTTGGAAAGTCATTATTATGAAAATCCTGTGTAGGTTTACATAGATATGATATGTACGAAATGTGAAATGAAGTACTATATGTATATGACATATGTTTTCTAAAAACTGAGGATATGGAAATGTACCTTCCAATTATTATGTGTGAAGGTGATTGGAACTCGGTGGAGTGTCCATTGTAAATCGTGGCTACGTAGAATTCCATTAGTGGAATGTCCAATGGGACTGATATGATATCCCCCACGATGGATCATCGTGTTTGGGATTATGTGATTGATGCTGGCGTAATTCGTGGGGCGTGATGCCTACAGTTACAAGCGATTCCACTGAGATAGTGGCGCAACCGCCAAGTAAACTGCGATCTGGAAACCGAAGCGAAATTCGAGGGGCGTGATGCCTAAGGCTACGAGCGATTCTACTGAGATAGTAGCATAACCGCCGTGTGGACCGCGATCTAAGGCGATAACCATGGCGAAATTCAGGAGTGATGAGAAATCTGAGATTACAAGCGATTCTACTGAGATAGTAGCGAAACCGCCGGGTAAACTGTGATCCATGGGGGAACGGACTTTCCATATCCATTTTTAAAAGAATTTTTAAAAAAGTATTTTCACTGGGAGTTGAAGCAAGTATGTTTAGTACTTGGAGATTTTTAGTCTTGCGCCTGGCCAGCGTATGCCTAAAGTCTGTGAGAACGACGATGAACTTGTTAAACTTCGAGTTATCAAGTATTTTCAAAACTTTGAATAGAAAATCAATAATCTGAAATTAGAATTACATAATTCTAACTTAATGAACTAAGGAAGAAGATCTTTAAAATATCTTGAAAGTCCACAGTTTTGGATAAGATATATTATGCAAATATTTAGCATGAAAGATTTCAAGTTTAAAAATCTGAGTTTTTGTAAGTCAAAAATTTAGTGAAGACTTTTGTGTCTTGATTATTGAAATCGATGAACAAAACTAGTGAAATGAAATAAATGGAATGAATCCTATATTTATTTATGAGTTTGAAACTTGATAAAATTGTGTAAAATATAAATATTAGTGAAATTTCAACAATCATTTTTCCTTACTTGTAATTTCGGGACGAAATTCTTTTAAGGAGGGGAGATTGTAACGATCCTGAATTTTTAACAATTTAAAAATGAAGATATTTAATTAATTTTAAATATTTTAAATAATTTTAAATTAAATTCCAATAAAACTATGAAGTTGGCGATTAAATTTTTGAATTTAATCTATTTAAAGTTGAATAGAAATTTGAATTTAACTTTGAAGTTGAAATTGAATATTGAATTTGTAATTGAAATTCGAACTAACGGCTTAGAAGAAAATTAATAAATTTGTAGTTAGTTTCAATAACATTTTTCATTTATTTAAATAAAATAGAATAAGATTTTAAATCAATATAAAATCAATAAATAAATATACATAGTAAAAATTCAAACAACATATTTATAAATTTTGTAAAATATAATGTAACTACATTGGAAAAATTTTAACAACATAATTTTAAACAAAAAAACTAATTGAATTAAATTGAAAAAAAAAAGAGAAAAAAAAAATATAAAATAAAAAGTATACACTACCTTACCCATCAGCTAAATCCACGCCTTCATTTACGCCATAACCCACGAACCACAAACACGATCTCCTTCTCCCATAAAACACGAAGCCCTTCCCCTATCATTTCATTTTCATACGAAAGAAAAAAAAAACGAAATAAAAATGGCGGCCGTATTCTCCTCTTCGTCTTCCTTCAGAAATTAGGGATTTGCGAATTTGGAGCTTCGATTCGTCTCTCGTTCGCCTTCACAAAATTGGGGGCTTCGACCTTGTTTAGATTGTGCTGTGCTCAGTACTCTTCGGCTGTTTCGATTATTAAAGGTGAGTTCTTGGCTCACGATTGATTTTAATGCAAGTTTTTGAATTTGTTCGAATTTAATTTTGGTTGCATGCTATGTTTTGGGGAGTTATTCGTTATAAATTGCTCGGGTTTTTGTTGGATTTAAACTGATATGAGCAGATTTGTCACTGCCTGTTGTTCGTTGGGTGATATTGCTACCAATTGCTCTGATAATTGGTTTTAAACTGTTAAGAACAGATGCTACTTAAATGTTGTTTTAAATTGATAAGAACAGATGCTATCTATTTTGAATTTAAACTGTTAAGAACAGATGCTACTTAAATGTTGTTTTAAATTGATAAGAACAGATGCAAGATAGTATCGAAGTAATTTGTTTGTATGTATATGAGTTTTTGGAAATTAGTATATACATTAATGATATATATGTGATTCAGGATTTTATATATCTGTTCTTGGCCTTGAACTAAGTTTTTTTTAAAAAGAAATCCATCATAAACTAGTTGATATCAGTTTAGATTTGTCATAGAAATAGAAAATCTGTAGCCTTTGAACAAGTACAGCAGTCAACAAGTTTTAATACGTAAATAAGAAACTGCTCTGTGTTCTTTGTTTAACCTCAAAATGTTTAAGTTTGTTAGCTGTGCATGTGAATATATATAGGAATAAGTATGTTGTGTGATTGTTTGTTGATGAATGTTTTTGTGTGAACATCCTATAATCTGAAAATAACAAAATTGACAAGTTTAAACCAATTGTTTGATGAAAATGATGCATGCTAAAGTTCTTGGAACCATTATGTGAATATGCTTTTATGCATATGCATGTCACTGTGAGTAAACACTTACAAATTAAAGCTAAGTAGATAATTATATGGTTGATTTTAAAATCTGTGATGATAACTGTTATGTATGTATGCATGTGAGTAAACTTTTTACTAAAGTTTAATTAGTTATTAGCTGTTGCTATGAGATTGTGATGATGTTACATACATATAAGTTTGCCTCTGAAGTAGATAAGTATGAGAACTCGAAGTGAAAGAGTGGGTGTCTCGGGTTTATGGGTTGCAGGTTTTAAAGGTCTGTAATTTTACAGTTTTTTTTAAGTCTTGAATGAAACTCTTATTTTAAAGATTTAAAATTTAATCAAAAGTAAGATTAAACTGAATTGATTTTGCATTTTTTAAAAATCAAATGTAAGATTTAAATTCTGTGTGAATCAAGACTTGAAAACAGTTCAGGTTTAAGCCTGAGAAGCTTTGCAGTTTTAAATTTTAGAATAAATTCATATTTTAAGTTGAAACTTGATTCAGGTAATATTTGAATCTGAATTCAAATATAGTTTTGAGTTCAAAGTTTTTTAAAAGTGAAATCTTAAAATTAAATTCAGTTTTAAATAAAAATTAAAACAGTTTGCAGGGTTTTATAACAGAGAAGTTGCAGTTTTCATGTTTAATGAAATTCATGTTTAAGTTGAAGACTTAATTCAAGGTTTTGAAAATGAAATTTTTTGTCTGCACTTTGGTTTATTGATGTTGATCTCTTGAGTTGTTTCACTGCCATACTTGTAGCTTGGTCATTTGATGCACTGCCTTGATTTACCTTGTCTCTATTTTGACTCTTGATCATTTCTGCATAGTGCATTGACCTTTATGTCCATGTAGTTGCATATTTTGACTTCATTGAGTCTCTTGATGGTTCATTGCCACTCACTGTTGCTCTTTGCATTTTGTCACTTGAACTTTCGTGACACTTGAACATTTGGGGTTTCTGACCTGTGCACATTGGTCATTGTTGATGTTCTTCTCTTATGTACATTTGTGATCTTCATTAGCATGTACTCTGTCATTGCTATATTGAGATCATCATGTAGCTTACTGTGTTCTTTTGAAATTATTTAAATTCTGGAAATTTTCAAAGTTTAATTTTTTTTTTTAAATAAACCAGAAACTATTTTCTGTTTTAAATGTAAAGGAAAATTTAAAATTTGCAGGGTGGAGCTCTGCATTGTTGTCACTTGGTCTGTTTTCACTATGGTTTCATGTTTAGCTTTGCGGTTTGGTTTCACTTTGCATTTTATCGCGGTGACACTTGTTCTCTGTTCACTTGTATCATTGGTTATGTAGCGGTATTCATTGTTGATTGTTCCCACTCACTACTGCATATTGTTCATCAGTTCATTTTTATCTGTTCCCTATGTTGTTTGCAACTGTGTTGCACTTGTATCACTAGAATTTGCATTTTTGTCTGCATATTGGTTTGTTTGTACTTTGGTTGTCACTGGAGTATTTGAGTTGGGCTTGCCTGTTTAGTTGAGTTGCAGGCTTTGACTTCTGATACCCTGACCATTTCATACTTGTATATTTGAAATGCTCGGCTTGAATTTATTCTCGGCCTTCATGTGCCCTTTATGCATTGTGTTTTGTATCATTGGGCTGGTGCTGTTGTAGTGAGCTCTGTACTTCACCATACTGTTGAGTTTCCTTTGGGATTGAACTTGAGCATTTCTTTGCAGTGATTTGTCTTTCTTTGCACTTGCACACTTGCTCTTGTTGGCCACGCACATGTGTTGGCGAGGCAGTGCACATGTGTGCAAAGTATACGTGTGTACTGCAGCCACACGGGATTGACAGATTTTAAAATTTTAAGTTGTTAATAATGAAAATCCATAATAGATTTAAATTGATTCATTTGTTTCGTCATCTCTGTCACCATTTTATTCAGTTCATTGCAAATTTAATTACTTGAATTAAGATTAATCCTGACTCGAGTGTTTTGTGTTTTGCAATTAACGCTCGGGTCAGACCGAGTATTTTTACAGCTTGAAGATTTTCAGGCCGCGAAGTTAGAGAGAGGGGAAAGCACTTCACTGAAGTTTTTCGAATTTTTTTTTTTTTGTACTCTAAAAGATATATATATAGATAAATTGTTCCGCTGTATAAAAATTTAATGCATTGTACAAACTCTGATATATGTATGTAAGAAAAATTCATTTATGAATAATATTATGATTATTCTGTGATTCTGTTTAAACTTTATAAACTGAACAACGATCCGTCATTTTGAACGTTTCGAGTTGGTTTAATTACCGACTAGAGGCGGTCAGAGCGGCGGATCGTTACAATTTGCACTCAACACAATACCTGGTTATGTTGTATACATTGTCGACATCTGCCCAAATCACAAAGCCTGTTCGCATGTGCATTTCAGCTTTGAGCATCGTCTCCACTTCCACCATACATCGTTGCCATTCACAGCTCCCTCAGGTCATGATGTCTAACCTCCGTTTTCTTTTCCACTAAATTTAGGATTAGGGTTCCCAAAATTCGAGGGAGGTCGAGCACGATCATAACAGGCTAGGAAAAATGGTTTGGATTTTTCTTTTGAGATAATAAGCGATGAAGGGTTTTCTAGAGAAGGAAGAAGTTGTGTAGGCTTATATATTAGGCTTTGTTAAGTGAATTAATTTTTCTTTTCGTTTTCTTTAAACAATTCTTATTATTTATTTGCAACCAAATTCTGGTCCAATATAAATTGATTTACATTTTATTTTCAGGTTATATCTCAGTAACAAGAAATTTCGTTCAGGCTTGTTTAATATCAATTAATTATTCTTTATATTATTAGTATTATTATTAAATAAATTTATTTTTCGACTATTTCGATCATATAAGAATTATTTACGCTTTAAAACATTTATAATTAATCAAAACATTTTACATGATTCCAACATGTTATTCGAAAAGAATTTATTTATTTATTTCAATTTATTAAATCAAAATCTAATATTAAATACAGTTAAATTAACTAAAATTCATTTTGAAAATACGAATTATCAGATATCGATTCTAATTTTTACTATAATTAAATTTATGTATCGTTAGTTTACATATTATAATGGCATAGAAAGCAGGGTTGCCACATCCAATTTGCAATGGAATCGCCTCTAGTCGAAAGTCGACCTAGCTCGATAAATAACATTTACCCAATCCCGCAATGTCCTAGCATTGTTAACATAGGGAACTACCATCCCAACTTCTCCTAAAATCCATTTATCTATATATATAATATACACTATTAACTATTTTATTTATAACTTGGGCCTTAGGCCGAGGTTTATACCACGCTCTAAAATTCCAACCAGTCGACCACGTACTTCTAAAGCGATAGGCGGCTTGCTGTCGACCTCTCTAGTGAGTGTGGGATTGATTTCACCCTAGAGGGGGTGATTAGAGTGACGCTATCAATTATGAAAAATTTAATGCGGAGGTATATAAAATAATTATAGCTCAGATAATAGCAGAATAGTAGCAGCATAGATAATAGAAGAATAATAAATAAAAAATAGAACAACACAGATTAACCCAGCTTCGGAAAAACCCTGCCTACGTGCTGCCCCAATAGTTCTACAAGAAATTAAGTAGTCAGACGCTTACACACGTAAAATCATGACACCCGCTACCGACTAACCTAACTCTACGCTCAAAACCCTGTCACAACTTAACCACTGAGTTGCGAATTCTCGAACTACACCACCGCAGTTCATTCCTTATTCACATGCCTAGACTTTACAAAAGTTTAAAAAGATAAATAAAAAAATAAAAACAATTTTAAACAAAAAACCCTTATTTCAAATATTAAGCCCAATTAGTAATTTAAAGAAGCCAGCCCAAAATAGTGCTTAAGGAATTAGCGCGTTTCCCTTTTTCTTTTATTTCCTCTCCTCGGCCCGTATTTCGTTCCTTGTAAAAAGATATGGCTGCTTCCTCTAGCTCGTTCGTTCCTCTTTCTGATTTAGGGTTTCTTGGAAATGAAAAGTGCCGACTGATTGTTGGTCGATTACAATTTGTTATTTGCTTTGATTTTCTTCGGCAATCGACTCACTTGATTTGCACATGGTCTCTTCAATTCGTCGAGTTCGGCATGAATTAGTATGTGACTTTATGTACTTTTCTTTACTGGTTAATTTCCTTGAACTCGATGCTTTTGGCCGATGATGTTAATCGTTTATATGGGATTCGAATTCCTATTTCTTTTTAGCATGCATATGGTTTAAATTTGTCAAATAATACGTTGGGCCTTTTGATTTAACTTGATTGTTAATGATTAATCTTGACTTCTCAATTTGTATATTTTGCTATTTACTTGATTGACATAGCTTTGATTTTGTAACGACACAAAACTTTGTGATTTTATGTATTAAATTAATTGAAATTTTGTGAAATTTTAAACAATAAAATTTGAAAATAAAATTTATTATTTGGAATACGTCTATTTAAACATAACAACTAAAAATTTTCATCTGTTAATATTGAAGTTTATCTTATTGTGTAATTCTATTTGATTCAAATTGGTTAATAATTGATGATAATAAATTTATTTCCAAACCTGAATATTTTCTTATAGAAAAATTCTAAACCCTCTTCTGAGGGAGTCGTCATCTTTTGCTTTTCAAATTTTGACTTCTACTACTCCATCGATCTTATTTTCGACGAAATAGCTGCATTTTCATACTGATATCGATTTTTGATCAGATGATTGTATCACTAATATATGTATACCTTTTTGATAGTCCCGTCGTGCTGATCTCTACGGTATATTTATTTCTGTGTTTTGAGTCCGGTACATGGCGGAATCCACGAAACCGGTAACCGTATCGGTAACGGATCGGTGACCATTTGATTTCTTTTGCATTTCAAATTTCAACCGTGAATGACATGCAAAACAAAAAATTCTTATAATTATTCAACTTAATCTGAAAGGACCGTTGCTATTCATCCCACTTTGATAGCCCACGTCTCTGTTCATCATCCTATTTATTTTCTGCCTACTTATCTTCATTTTTTTCTAAACCCAGTTTCACCCCAATCAGGGCTTCTCCTCTCACCTCTTTCTCTACTACACATACTTAAAAATATAAGCCATGCCTCCCTCACTCGATGTATCATCACTATTCCATCACCCGACCGATCTGCACCCAGATCCGCTCACCGACCTCCTCGTCCTGACCTCAACAGCCACCGCAGCATCACTTCGCCATTGCTCTGCCATCCCACGGCGACTATTCTTCTCCCCAACCGAGTTCTTCCCCTCTTCCCCTCACGCTGCCTTCATCTCCTCCTCTTCCTTGCTTTGTCAACAGCAGCCGCCTTCACGTGTAGCACCCGAGTTGCTTGACCTCTCTTCCGCGATTTAGAGATATATATGCTTGTACGTGGGTTGCATATTGGTTTATTTTGGTAACTATATGTATTTTAAATTCCTATTCTAATTTTTTTCTTTTCCAGATCATATTTATTAGTATAATATATGATTTCAATATATTAGTATATGCATGTGCTTTGATTCTATTATACCCTATAGCTGTTATATTTAGTGCAATTGGATATCTTTGCGTACCATCTTCTTTGATGTAAGTTGATGTATTGATATATATTGCATAGATTCTATTTATTTTATATACATCAATGTGTATATAAATTTTATATTCTATTATATAGAAAATTTTATAAGTTATATTTAATGTTATATGTATAAAGCTAGACAGGTTAAATATATTCCATTAATATGATGTTGGTTATATACTATGTTCATATTTAGATAACTGTTGCGTGTGTCTAAGGTATCTATATATTTGTTTATATAAAGTTGTTTGCTTCGTATATATATGGATTTATGTAGATTAATTTCAAGTTGTGGTGTATACTTGTTTTATATTATCAGTAGAATTATGTAGGTAGTATATAAATTGCTATATCATAGCAGCTTTTGATATTTATAATATAATATTATTTGTTATATACTAGTTTACGAATTTATGCATATGAGGGTTTATATTGATACTTACAGACCAGTGTTTAAATAGTTCATATGTGTTTCGATTATATAAGCTACATATATATATTATTATTTTATCTTAAATTACATATGATTTATATATATATATATATATATATATATGCTTATGTTAGTATTATGAAATTTGATAATATATATATATATAGCCTGCATTGATTTAACTGTAGAAACCTGTTTTGTTTATATACAAGTATATTTAAATAAAACATATTGTCTACAAGAAAAAAAGTTCTGTTATATTTTCTGTTTTGTCTAAAGTGTATATTATGGAAGTCGTTATATGTATTAGTATAACTTATTCTGGCTTTTGTATTTGGGTTTCAAAATATTGGTTATTGTGAACTATTTGTTATATACATAATCGTCTGCATATGTTTTGTTAGTATTGTATAATATAAAATATATATATATATATTTGACTTTAATTTAAACAATGATTTTGTATTATTTTAATATTTGTCTTAAGGTAAAATATCGAAGAATTATATATATTATAATAATAGTGCATACATTTGTTGTTTCCTCAAACTGATTCTAATTATCTTATCAATTCCTATCTTTCAGCTTTGTCCGCCAGAAATCCGCTTTCAGCTTACTTTGCTTTGATTGGTTGTTTGGATTGTTCGATGGTCTAGATAGTGATCCAATTCATATCTTGTCAAGTCGTCAAATTCTTCTACCCTCGAAAGGTGAGTAATCAGTCACGATTAACGTTCTTGTATTTATTAAATTTGATTTAATTGCAACGACAATTGAAATATTGTGCTTTTAGTTGTTTAAATTGTTATATATGCTATTATCTGTAATTGTTCACCTGTGGGATATTACACCATATCCTGTTGTTACATTATATTGTTGTTGATGATATACGCCTGTTATTATTATTTTCATATCTGTTATCTCTACAAGTTCCCTGTTAGTATAGAATTCACTATGGGTTGAAATGATGCATACACGAACGGACTTTAGAATAGGAGAAAATCGTTATGGGTTGAAATGATAAACCCAAGTGAATTTCATTGAATTGAATTTGGGATTTCGGGTCGAAATGATATCTACCCGTATGTATTTAAATTACAGATAGAAATGATAAATATCCATACCACTTGACCATAGGATAGGAATTATATACAAACACCGTTGGTCTATATATAAATATTTCAAAAATGATTTCTATAGTTTCGAAAGGGAAAATATATGGTTTTATTTAATATTGGAAATATTTTTTAAGTTTTATCTAAAGTAGATTTAATAATAAACTTTTTATCTAATAAAGTTAGATATAATTAATATAATATGTCTAAGTATTATATCTTTGAACAGGTTTTTCAAGGATTTGTATAAATTGTGGAAGATAAAGTTGAATTAAGCAAAATTGTATCAAATTAAGAATTCTACTTAATTAAATCGATTTGAACTATTAAATTTGAAGTTTAAGGTTTGATTTTTGATTGAAAGTGATTAAATGGATATTTCAAGTTTAAACAAAACGAGAGGAATATTTAGTTTAGAGGTAAATTTAGGTTATTTAAATAATACTGAATTTATTATGTGAATGTTTCAAGATAAAACAATAATGAGGTTAAATCGAGATCTATATGAAAATGTTAAATTGAACTTTGAAATGTTGAATATTAAAGCTTTGAAATATACTAGAATTAGACGGTTTATTTGTGATTCAGATCTGTATTTTGAAATCAATATAATTTGAATTTGTTATTTAGAAAACTGAATTGAATGGAAATTGATAAATTGAGATTGAATTTAATTTGAATGGGAAAGTCAAGTTGATTTTGAAGCGATTGTGAAGTTCGAGGAAATTACGAATACTTTACTTTATAAATTATTTAATATATATATATACACACTATTTTGGGAAATAGAGACATTCGAAATGAAAATGATCTTTGGTTTTGAAGTATAAATTAATTTGAAATGACCACGGTGTATAGTGTATATTTCTACATTATAGATAGTTCCACAGATCCTTAGAGGATGGGTATCCCAAACATCCTCTAAGTTATTTGTATTTCAATTGATATTTCACTTGAGTTGGATTTATTGATATAAGAATGTTAATCCTGACTCGAGTGTTTTGTGTTTTGCTTTACGCTCGAGTCAGACTGAGTGATACAGCTTTGAGACTCACCTTTGGAGTTTGGAGCTTTATTTGGAGATCCAACTATCGATTCAGCTTTCAGCTTTCCAGTTGATTTGTTCAGAGAGTTCATCTGTTGTACTGGAGACTCCACTGTATTTGAGATATTCTATTGTATTTTATTTATAACTTTGTTGTTTATATAGTAGCTTCATGAACTACTATTTGCCTATTCCGCTGCATTATTACTCTGTACATTGTGTCTACGATTCCGTTCGAGCTTGAATTTCTTCCTCCTTGATTTGGTTTTCCTTTGGATTTTGAAACGTTCCCTATGGTTCGAAAATCCTTTATCTTCTCTTCTTATTCGTGTTTCTTGGTTGTGGAGTATTCCATAACTCCACTTTGAATGATCTCTATAAGAAGAGGCAATCCGGCCAATCTTTGAATGATTTCTAAAGGAGTGAAACTCCTTTACAATTGGCATTGATCCACCGGGGATTTATATATCCTTCGGTTAGGATGCTGCTACCTCTTGTTATGCCTAATTCTATCTCTGGCGATCGAATATCGATTTGCCTTAGAATTCCACATCGATCTTGTTCTTGAAATCACTGTTGACCGGTTAAGGTCGCCCTCGATTTATATAAGTATATCCATCTTCTATTTGTAATTTAATTATCTCATTTTCGTTCGAGCCTATCTTCGAATTAGAATAATTCGATTGGAGTTCCTCTAATTTAAATCTCTATCTTTGTTTTGAAATCCATTCTTGAATCATCCTTTGAAAAATCGGGTTTGTTTGTATTTTAGAAATAGTTTTATATATCAAAATTACTTTTATGATAAGTATGGTTTTATTCAATGTATAAAGTGAAAATGTTTTAGGTACGGATTATATACCTTTTAAAGCAAGAATTTGAAAGTTTGAAAGGATTTGAAATTTTGAAAATTTTATAAGAAGTTGATTTATATAAAAATGATTTATAACAACAGGGTTTTGAATTTGAATTTCGAGGAATGGTACTCCGGTGTTTTGAATTGGTTTTAAGATTTTGGAAAATATATAATATTTCGAATTAAAAGTAGTGTCCGGATAAGAAATGTTTCAAATGATTTCAAATGAGTCCCAATGATCTCGGAAAAAGAAATTTCAAAAAAAATTTCAAGAAAACATAAGTCCAGAACTCACTCATGTCCCTGGAAATTAAATTCGGTGATGAGTGCACGCATCATCGGCATTGATTTTCGAGTTTCAGAGTGAGGGAGAGGCCACTTTAGTAGCTTTGTTATACGAGTGATATTGTGAAACCAAACTTGATTTCAAATTCCGAAGTACGATTTGATATTCGAAAGATATGTGTGCATATATTTGAAACGATTTGAAGTGAACCCGGTGTTCAATCCTCGAGCTTCGAATTTGACCCTATCTGATGAAGTTGATTTACTAATTTGCTGTTGATTCCCAACTCTGAATTGGAAATTTGATTCCTTCGACTATTTTGAATTTTCGAGCACTTCCAAATCGAGGCCTAAATTTTCAAAGCTAAGTAATATGATTTAAATAAGTTTGAAACTGTTTTGTTAAGTAAATGAATAAGAATATTTCGAATTATATCGATATGAAATTTTGTTAGACCTGAATTAGGTTGGCTTGGAAACTTGGAATTATTTTCAAAACCTATTATTTTGGAAACTATGAAGCTGGAGATATTTAATTTGGAAAAAATAACTTGGTGAAATCGTATGTGATTTTGAAACTGAATTGATATGGAAATGATTTGAAATTGAGAACCTTGTTTTATTAACTACTTGATTTGGGAGTTACCAAACCCATATAAAATTGATTTGTATAAGTATGAAGTTGATTTGTAAACTATCGTTTTGGAAAGGTACTCAATTTGAAAAGTAAAATTTTATATAATGGTAGTCTATATAAGTGTGATATTGACATGGAAAGTATTCGATTTGAAAATAAAATCTTATATCTGATGGACTTTGTATAAGTATGATACTAAAAGTTGAAAGATGCTATATGATACATATTTTCGAAGTAAAGATATGGAAAGTGCCTTCTGCTTGATATCCGCTTTGTGGCCACATTGTGGATTCATTCTATCGATATTGTTCTCTCTGATTTTGGTTTTCCGAATATGATACTCAAGTGTCCATCGAATTCCATGGAGATCTCCATGGTCTTACGAGCACGACTGCATAGCATAATTCGCCTGGCAGAGATGGCTTACGGGTACGGACGTTTCCTGGAGGATTCAGGCATAACCATTGTGTATCTGCGATCTATATAGGTCGTTTTTAGTAGCGAAATCCACAGGCTGAGATAACTTACAGGTATGGATGTTCCCTGGGTGATCCAGGCGTAACCATTGTGTATGTGCGGTATACTAGTCATCATGGCAAAATTCAAAGGGCTGAGATAGCTTACGGATACGAATGTTTCCTGGAGGATCCAAGTGTAACCATTGTGTATCTGCGACCCATGGTTAGATAATGTTAGTTTGGTTATTTTGTTTGGATTGTACTTTCCATATCTGTTTTTAAAAGTTTTCTAGAATTTTCACTGCGTGTTGAAACAAGTCTACTAAGTACCTAGAGAATTTAGCCTTGCCCCTGATCAACGCATGGCCAGAGTCTACAGAAAGAGAATAAACTTGTTGAAATATCGAGTTATAAAAGTATTTTCGAAAGGAAAATTTGTTTCGATATAAAAGTATTGTATTATAAAAGTATTTCCAACAAAGAAATTTTGTATTAATCTTTGATCTTGACATTCTTATGGTTTGAATTAACTATTCATGCCCGATACTATTCTTTTGTATCTACCTTATCTGCTCAGCTTATTTACTCACCTATATTCTGTTTTCGAATCCACCTTCTTTTCCTTGTTGACTATATCCTTTTAAATATTGTTTATTTATATACTACATGGTTTAATGGAAAAAATTTATGTTATAAATGTTTTATAAGTTACTAATTAAATAAAATATTTAAAGAAAATGACTATTGAATTATTTGTAATATTTGAAAGGTATCTCGGGAAAATAAATTAATAAATTTATGAAGTATGGATTTAATGTTTCAATAGCTTCTTCGTAAATATAACTAACAATGTAAATAATTGGTTTCTAATAGTTTGCATATATTTATAAAGGTGTTATTTAAACATATAAATGGTACTTATAAAGGAAGCAAGAAATTTAACAAATGGTTTTGGAAAAAATATTATAGTATTAAAGAAATTGAGTTTCAAATGAAGTTTCAAATGAATATTTCAAGTAAAATTTTACAGTTTCAAATTAATTGTTTAATCCTAACTTTCAATCAACTTTACTTCTGGTTGTTCTACTCTCCTACCTTCGTCCTTTTCGGTGAAGAAAAGTTTTGAGGGGGGGAGAGTGTAACGACCCAAAAATTTTGTGATTTTATGTATTAAATTAATTAAAATTTTGTGAAATTTTGAACCATAAAATTTGAAAATAAAAGTTTATTATTTGGAATACGTCAATTTAAACATAGCAACTAAAAAAATTTCATCTACTAATATTGAAGTTTATTTTATTGTGTAATTCTGTTTGATTCAAATCAATTAATAATTGATGATAATTAATTTATTTTCAAACTTGAATATTTTCTTATAGAAAAATTCTAAACCCTCTTCTGAGTGAGACGTCATCTTTTTTTTTTTCAAATTTTGACTTATACTGCTCCGTCGATCTTATTTTCGACGATTTAGCTGCATTTTCATACCGATATCGATTTTTGATCGGATGATCATATCACTGATATCTGTACATCGTTTTGATAGTCTTGTCGTGCTGATCTCTGCGGTATATTTATTTCTGCTTTTTGAAGTTCGGTACACAGCGGAATCCACGAAACCGGTAATCGTATCGGTACCGGATCGGTGACCATTTGATTTCTTTTGCGTTTCGAATTTCAATCGTGACTGACACGCGAAAATTTATTGTTTTAATTACAGGTAAATAAGCACAAGGAAGAAGTTGCAAAAACATTTAGTTTTGGGGACAACAAGTTTGCTTTTTGGTCTGAAGGACACTTTTTAATATAAACTGAAAATGATAGTTACAACTATCATTCTGTGACTTACGCTAAAAGTGTCTTTCAGCCTAAAAAACAAACTTTCTATCCCTGAAACAAAAAATTTCTCTAGCTTTTTTCTTAAGCCTAAAAACCCCTATTAATAATTCAGCTCAATCTGAGGGGACCGTAGCTATTCATCTCACTTTAACAGCCCACGTCTCTATTCATCATCCTATTTATTTTCTTCCTACTTATGTTCATTTTTTTTCTAAAACCAGTTTCAACCCATCAAGTCTTCTCCTCTCACCTCTTTCTTCTACCACACATACTTCAAAATATATGCCATGCCTCCCTCACCCGATGTATCATCACTACTCCATCTCCCGACTGATCTGCACCCAGATCCGCTCACCGACTTCCTCGTCCCGACCTCAACCGCCGCCGCCGCATCACCTCGCCATTGCTCCGCCATCCCATGGTGACCATTCTTCTCCCCAGCCGAGCTCTTTCCCTCTTTCCCTCATGCCTCCTTCACTCCTCCTTTTCCTTGCTCTGTCAACAGCAGCCGCCTTCACGTGTAGCACCCGAGTTGCTTGACCTCACTTCCACGATTTAGATATATATATATATATATATATATGCTTGTACGTGGGTTGCATATTGGTTTATTTCGGTAACTATATGTATTTTGAATTCCTATTCTATTTTTTTCTTTTCCAGACCATATGTATTAGTATAATATATGATTTACATATATTAGTTTATGCAAGTGCTTTGATTCTACTATACCCTATAGCCGTTATATCTGGTGTAATTGGATAACTTTGCATACCAACTTCTTTGATGTAAGTTGATGTATTGATACATATTGCATAGGTTCTATTTATTATATATATATATATATATATATATCAATGTGTATATCAATTTTAACTTCTGTTATATAGAAAGTTATATAAGTTGTATTTAATGTTGTATGTATAAAGCTAGATAGGTCGAATATATTCCATTAATATGATGTTAGTTATATACTATGTACATATTTATATAACTGTTGCATGTGTATATGGTATCTATATATTTGTTTATATAAAGTTGTTTGCTTATATATATATGGATTTATATAGATTAATTTCAAGTTGTTGTGTATACTTGTTTTATATTATCGGTTGAATTATGTAGGTAGTATATAAATTGCTATATCATAACAGCTTTTGATATTTATAATATAATATTATTTGTTATATATTAGTTTACGAATTTATGCATATGAGGGTTTATACTGATGCTTACAGACCTGTGTTTATATAGTTTATATGTGTTTCAGTTATATAAGCTATATATATTATTATTTTATCTTAAATTACATATGATATATATATATATATATGCTTATGTTAGTATTTAACTGTAGAATCCAGTTTGTTTATATACAATTATGTTTAAATAAAACATATTGTCTACAAGAAGGAAAAGTTCTGTTATATTTTTGTTTTGTCTAAACTGTACATTATGGAAGTCGTTATATGTATTAGCATAACTTATTCTGGCTTTTGTATTTGGGTTTCAAAATATATGTTACTGTGAACCATTTGTTATAAACATAATCGTCTGCATATGTTTTGTTAGTAATATGAGTTATATATTTTAATATTGGAAGTATTACATATCACTGTTTAAATGTTATTGAGGTTACTATTGTACATAAAATATATATATTTGACTTAATTTAAACAATGATTTTGTATTATTTTAATATTTGTGTTGAGGTAAAATATCGAAGAATTATATATAGTATAATAATAGTGCATGCATTTATTGTTTCCTCAAACTGACTCTAATTATCTCATCGATTCTTTTCTTTCAGCAATGTCTGCCAAAAATCCGCTTTCAGCTTACTTTGCTTTGAGTGGTTGTTTGGATTGTTCTATGGTCTAGATAGTGATCCAATTCATATCTTGTCAAGTCGTCAAATTCTTCTAGCCTCGAAAGGTGAGTAATCACTCACGATTAACGTTCTTGTAATTATTAAGTTTGATTTCAGTTGGAAGGACAATTCAAATATCGTGCTTTTAGTTGTTTAAATTGTTATATATGCTATTATCTGTAACGGTTCACCTGTGGGATATGACACCATATCTTGTTGTTTATATTATGTTGTTATTGATGGTATACGCCTGTTATTATTATTTACATATCTGTTATCTCTGCAAGTTCCCTGTTACTTTAGAATTCACTATGGGTTGAAATGATACATACCCGAACAGACTTTAGAATAGGAGAAAATCATTATGGGTTGAAATGATAAACCCAAGCGATTTTCATTGAATTGAATTTGGGATTTCGGGTCGAAATGATATCTACCCGTATATATTTAAATTACGGATTGAAATGATAAATATCCATTCCACTTGACCATAGGATAGGAATTATACACACACCGTTGGTCTATATATGAATATTTAAAAATGATTTCGAAAGGGAACATATGTGGTTTTATTTAATATTGGAAATATATTTTTAAGTTTTCTCTAAAGTAGATTTAATAAGAAACTTTTTATCTAATAAATTTTATATACTTAATATAATATATCTAAGTATTATATCTTTGAACAGATTTCTCAAGGATTTTTATAAGTTGAGGAAGATAAAGTTGAATCAAGTAAAATTGTATCTAATTAAGAATTCTACTTAAGTAAATCGATTTGTACTATTAAATTTGAAGTTTAAGGTTTGATTTTATAACTTGATTTTTGATTGAAAGTGATTAAATGGATATTTCAAGTTTAAACAAATCGAGAGGAATATTTAGTTTAAAAGTAAATTTAGGTTATTTAAATAATACTGAATTTATTAAGTGAATTTTCAAGATTAAATAATAACGAGGTTAAATCAAGATCTATATGAAAATGTTAAACTGAACTTTGAAATGTTGAACATTAAAGCTTTGAAATATACTAGAATTTAAATGGTTTATTTGTGATTCAGATCTGTTCAATATAATTTGAATTTGTTATTTAGAAAACTGAATTGAATGGAAATTGATAAATTGAGATTGAATTTGATTTGAATGGGAAAGTCGAGTTGATTTTGAAGCAATTTGTGAAGTTCGAGGAAATTACGAATACTTTACTTTATAAATTATTTAATATATATATATATACACACACACACTAATTTAGGAAATAGAAACATTCGAAATGGAAATGATCTTTGGATTTGAAGTATAAATAAATTTGAAATCACCATGGTGTTATAGTGTATATTCCAACATTATAGATAGTTCCACAGATCCTTAGAGGATGGGTATCCCAAACATCCTCTAAGTTATTTGTATTTCAATTGATATTTAACTTGAGTTGGATTTATTGATATAAGACTGTTAATCCTAAATCGAGTGTTTTGTGTTTTGCTTTACGCTCGGCTTAGACTGAGTAATACAGCTTTGAGACTCACCTTTGTAGTTTGGAGCTTCGTTTGGAGATCAAACTATCAATTCAGCTTTCAGCTTTCATCTTCCTAGTTGATTTGTTCAAAGAGTTCATCTGTTGTACTGGAGACTGCATTGTATTTGAGATATTCTATTGTATTTTATTTCTAACTTTGATGTTTGTATAGTAGCTTCATGAACTTCTATTTGTCTATTCCGCTGCATTATTACTCTGTACACTGTGTCTATGATTCTGCGATTGATATATTTACTATATATGCTGAGTTTCGCAAATTTTTAATTTACAATCTGACATTTTGATCAATTCAAGTCCGACATGTGCGGATGCGAATGGTTGAAAATATCAGGTTGTTACAGATTTTGAACAATTTGATTCCTTGGCTACCACGGCTTGATTTTCTGGCATCTTTGGTTCCATGAATTTCTGATGGCATGGCATTGCTTTGATATTGAACTGCAATTGTCTTTGACTTGTTCATTCATGTTATCTTCTGGCTTTGATTTGGATTTGTTCGAACTTGCCTTGGTTATTTTTCTTTGTGCATGTTGATTTTGGCCAATTGATACTGTGAAAACATTTACTTATTTCTATCACCTGACTTTTGTAAAAAAGTGTTTGAAATCCCCGGTAACTTGTATTCATGCCTGATAGCATGGACATGTTTACTGCATCTTTGTACTTCATGTTGTCCGGTCTCGTTTTACTTCACTGTTCACCATATGTTCATTGTTGAGGCAGTCTCATTATAATATGGTTTGTGGTTCACATAAATTTGGGTCTAGTTTGAATTGTTGTGTTCGTTACTAATTTTGGACTGGTCGAGTTTGGAGTTTGTTTGTTGGACCGAGTTTGCATTTTGATTATTTGAGTCTTGTTGCAGCTGAAACTTTGAGCTGTTACATATATATGTGTGTACTTATCCTTGATTTATCGTATGCATGTATATGTGTATGTTTGACTCGGCTTTGATTGAGTTCATCGTGGTTTTTTGTATTGAGTCTGATGTGTTCTTCATGCATGTATATTGATCATAGTCACTTGCTTCGAGGCATTTTTCATTTGCTTCCAGTCTTTGTTGTACATAATTGCATTTTTGGGTTGGTTTGAGTTGCATCTTTGAATTTGGTCTTGTCCTTGGTTTCTTTGTAGTTTGTTGGCTGTTTTGGTCGAGATTGTGTTATTGTTTGGTTGTATTTGATTTCTTATGCTCAATAGTTTTGTGATGTTTTCCTAATGCGGTCTTGTTTTATTAACATTGTATTTGACTTGTGCAATCTTTTGTGCTATGCACTAGATGTATGTATACATGTATGTATACATATGTGTGTGTGTGTGTGTGTATGTTTTTTGCACTATGTAGTTTGCTTGCGTTTCATTGATGTTGAGTTCATTTGTTTTGAGCTGGTTCGATGTGATTTCACTGCATTTGTTTAATATAGTTGTGATAGCACTTGATCATTTGGCCTGATTTCATTGCTTCAAGTCATGTAGACATGTTGTATACTTGCATATTTGTGTGCTTCATGGTTGATTTGGGTCTGGTCTTGTTTCTCTTGACCATTTTATTGAAATTGCACCTCTCTTGAATCCAGCTTATAGCTCAGGTCTGACCTTATGCTCGTATTATGACTTTGTTTCTATTTCACTTGAGTTAAACTTGGCTTTTTGTTGGGTTTTACCTTGTTCTCACTTGCCTCTGTAATTTTATCAAGTGTATATCGGTGTGCACGACCTTGTGGCATGTATAGTGATAGATTGTGCATGTCACAAGCTGTTCGTGTACGATGAATTCAAATTTAAATGATGAAAAACAACCCAAATAGCTAAGGCAAATAATATTTTCAAAAAATATACATTTTATTTTACACTGCAAAATATTTTCTTTTTAATTTTACTTCGTTATTGTTTACTTTGCAGATTGCTCAGATGCTGCATTCAATTTGGAATAGAGCCGAAGATAAATACGAGTGAATGTGCGATATGTAGTGAGGATAGTTATGTAAATTGAAATGTATTCTAATTTTTATATATATAGTGAGAGCTCAAATTTGTATTATTCAAAATTGTAATAAAATATTTGTTTTGAATAAAATATCTATTTGAATTTAAATACTGTGTTATTTATTTTATTCAGCAAATATTTATTAATTATGTGAAAAATAAAATAGTACATTAACAAATACATTTAATTGAATATATATATATGTGTGTGTGTGTGTGTGTGTTTATTATCATCAAATAAAAATCATATACTTGCATATTCAACAATCTCCCCCTTTGATGATAACAAACATATATTTAAGATTTTGAATTTATTAAATGTATTTGATCATTCAATTCGATCCCTCCATTTGAATGCTCCCTCTCTACAACAAAGCTCCCCCTTCATATATGCATAAATAAAAATATGCAAATGAGCCTAGATGCAAATAGAAAATACAAAATAAAGTATTTGACCTTCATTTGCCTTTATTTAAGAGAATCTTAATTTTTCTCTCCCTCTTTTGTTATCAGCAAAAGGGTAACGGTGTTAGAAAATAGAGATAAAGTGCTAATACAATATCAATACCCAGCTGAGTATAAATATTAAATTTCAATTAAAATCAAAAAATAATAATAAATACTCTACTAAGGCATACTCCACTTTAGAATGATAGGAATGATGTCATCATGTAAAACCATATAGTTGTGTCTATTTGTGGTGTATTTATATCAGAAATTTGAATATCTACTAACCATGCATAACCGTTAAGACTTTTAAATGGGATTATCGGTATACGGAACTTATATATGAAAAAATAAATTCAAGTATTTTCTAACCATGCATAACCATGAGGACTTTTAAATGGGATTAGAATCATCTTATCTATTTAATCAATTAATTTTGATATGCGTTCCATACAAGCATAACCTTGAGAACTTTTAAATGAGAGTGAATACTTTGGATGTTTTTATTGCTAAAAATATAATAAAATGAAAAAACAAATGATTTCCTATTTAAAATACCACATATTGACATACTATATTGGATTTTGATGAGTGAAGATCGACATAAATATGATAGAAATAGATAGGGTCATGGATTTTTTACCAACAAAAAGTTTTATAACTCTTGTTTAAATTTCGAAAGAAAATTACTAAGTATACTGTCTCAAGTTATAATATATGATCAGTATCAACACTCATTACTTTTTCAATCACCATTTATCCTTTCTATAATCAATAGGGAGTCATATTAATTGATGTATTATCAAATTTTCTAAAAATTACTAATATGAAACAAGGTCAAAAAAAATGATTTTCTAGAAGGGGTTTTATAAGAAAAATTTCTGCTATTTGAAAATTATTTGAAATGAATAATATGCAGATATTTTCTTTGAAAAACGATGCAGCTGCTGAATGTCTCAACATAAATCACGTTCCACTAGTAATTTTTTAATCAACTAGATTACCATTGTAATCTGCATCTGAATTTCTCTTAGATTCAAGATTATCATTAGTTTGATGTAACAGACCATATAGTGATGTGTGCAACGAAATACATCTTTTATATGAAATTGAATTGAAGCCGTGCGAATAAACAGACATTGATCATGGTTTCAGATATAGAAACAAATATATCCACGTGTATTATAAGTAATCATCAACCAATAACTAGTCCAAGGACTCTAGATGAACTTATAGTGTTCTCGGCATAAAAATGTAATTAGCCAACAAATTTGAAAAAAGTCGGAATTAAAATCAACATTCATTATTTTATCACATAACAGGTTGATTTAATTCAGATCATAGTGCAGATTATCACATATATCGTTCAAGATGCCTTTACATATTTTACCTTTGCTGATAATTTTTTGTTGTTGCCCATTGTAATTCTGCAACCTTTATACTAGGCCACCTATTGTGTATCTAGAGCAGCCAGAATCTAGGTACCACTGTTATTATTCCTTAGCCTGCCACCACACCTACACGAGAAAAGATTTTTGTAACCTATTTGTTTTTATAGGTCTATGGTTGTTAGTGGCAAATGATTTTGAAAAATATGTTTGAGTAAACCCAAAACTATTTATATTTGTTCCTTTTGGCATCCAAATTTGTTTGATTTTAAGGCATTTTATATTAGTGCCTTTTGGAACCCAAATTGGAACGGTTTTTACATGTTTGGGATACCAACAAATATTCTGATTGTGTCCAGTTTTTCCATATATTGTGCACTTTAAATTGACTTGATTAATTTCATTTTTATCACGTTCTGATTGATTATACCCAAGTCCTTGTCTATCTGTATTAATAGTTTGTTTTCCTAATAGCATATTTAACGATCTTTTACTTTTTGAAAATTTTCCTAAAGTATAGACAATTGTTGGACTTGTATTTTGAGCAATTCATTTTCCTTCAATAATTAAGTGCACTTCTTAATAGAATTTCATCTCCTTGGATTTTCACTTTCTTTCAAAATCATAATTTCATTTTTAAGCAATTTAATTTTAATTTTAGATATTTTAATTTCTTCTTCAAATGTTGGACACTTTTCATACTTACGGCTCTTGCTTCGATAGTTTTTAACTAATTGATCAAGCTGTTTATTTAAATCTATCAAAGTGTCTCTTTGTGATTGAATTTTAGTGTATTTCTCCTTAAGTCGTTCAAAATAGCCATTTACTTCATTGAAATATATAAGTAATTCTGAATGAGTGAGTTTTGATACCTCGCTTGGCTCAACACCATCGCTATCAGTTATGTCTCCTCAATGGCACATATCTGCATTTTCACTCTCATTACTAGTGCTTTAATCATCAACACTTTTATTCCACGTGGCTGCAAAACTTCTCCTTTACAGTTTCTTTTCTTGGCCGTTTCAATTCTGAGGATAATAAGGCTTGATGTGAGCAAGTTTATTATACTTGTGACATGTGATCTCTTATCCTTCTGAGTCGTCTAGTTCTTTGGCTATTCTGCTTTTCAATTTTTGATTTAGAGATGGATTTCCACATTTTTTGGTTCTACCTTTTGAATTTCTTTATTAATTATGCCAGCTCAGCTGCTCCATCATCGCCATCACAATCATCACTTTTTATTGTTCTTTTAAAAACTATTGATTTATTTTGAGTTTCTTCTCCTTCACGCTCTTCCTTGAATTTCATTTCTAGGTCATAAGTGGTGAGATTTCAGATGAGTTCTTCAACTTTGACTTGTTTCAAATCATTTGATTCTAGAATGGCTGTAACTTTTAGCTTCAAAATTCAATGGAAGGACTCTGAGGATTTTTCGGTCTACCTCCAATTCTGTATATGATTTTCCAAGAGCTTTTGATTTGCATACAATATTGGAAAGCCGTCTACACATCTCCTTGAAATTTTCATCCTTGACCATTGTGAAGTTCTCGTATTCACTGCTTAGCATGGCAAGGTGAGATTCCTTGACCTGAGACGTTCCTCCATGAGTCACTTTAAGTGTGCCCCATATTTCCTGCAAAGTTAAACAATATGAGACATGATTAAATTCGATTTGGTCCAATGAAAAAATAATAAATTTCAAGACTTTAGCATTAGCATTCTGTAGTCTATCTTCTAAATCTGTCCATTGATCCGTTGGTTTATTTATTTCTTGATTATCTAGAACTATAGTTGGTGCTCAATAACTTGTCTCGACAATATTCCAAGCTAATGAGTTTCAGAAAAAATTTCATTTTATTTTTCCGGTAAGCATATTCATTGAACGTTGGTCGTTTAACTATGAACCGACCCCCAGCAAAAGCATTATTAAAAGAAGCCATTTTACAAAATCAATTTTTTTAAAAAACTAGTTTTTGAAAAATCAATTTTTTCTAAAAACTAGTTTTTGAAAAATCAATTTTTTAAAACAAAAATTGGCGTTTGTTCCTAGCTCTGATACCACTTATAGGATCGATTTCACCAAAGAGGTGGGGTGAATACGGTGATACTAGCAATTACAAAAATTTAATGCAGAAGTATATAAAATAATTGTAGATCAGATAATCGAAGAATAGTAGCAGCACAGATAATAGCAGAATAACAAATGCAGAAATAGAACTACACGGATTTATCCAGCTTCAGCAAAACTCTGCCTACGCGCTGCTGTGACGCCCCACCTCTATACCCACATTAGCAAAGAGTATTATTAGATAATACCATTTGCTAATACGGAGAATAAGGCTGGATAGGAGCGACCATCTATAGCCTTGCTTTAACTATCTATTGAATACATCGACAATTGCCCTTACCTAGCAAATCGACAAGTCCAATGAATACTTAAAACAAAACCATAGTTGGCTAGAGGATCTATCAGAACAGAATATAACAACTCAAATGTAATATACATCACAGAACAGTAAATCATCACATGCACATATACTGATACATAACAGAGTATACAAAACGATACATGACAAGTGGTATAGCAAACCACAATATACAGACGAGTCAATAATACATATCAGAGTTACAACAGATGAGGACTACACAAAGGCTATGACAAACAAGAAACTAGCGGAATAGTCCATGCGGAAGCAAAAGAGGCTAAGTCCAAAAGCACGTAACCTGAAACATCTCGGTCTGACCCAAGTATAAAATACACGGGTCAGTCTAGCTAAACAAATCAGTTAGATAAACTGAACAACAATAAACCTGCAAGGTTACAAAGTATAACAAATATCTCTGGAAGAGATAACATAATCATCAACAAAAGATGAATCATATAGAACAAGCCTCATATCATCGGCGACATAGATAAACAAAGGATACAATTATCCCAAATCAAGCCAAAAGGCAAATAACAAATACCCATAAGGTATACAAGTTCCACAAGGTAATCGCTATACTTCATGCGGCTCAAAAAGACCAACATCGAAGGGCAATACCAAGGGAATATACATATCAATGAAACATCATAAAATTGCTCGAGCTCATTACTGTATAAACAAGGATCCATGAGCCCGAAGACTCCAAACCCAATATCACCCATGCGGCTCATAACGACCAACATCGGAAGCGACACTGAAGGGCAACCCAATATCACCCATGCGGCTCATAACGACCAACATCGGAAGCGATACTAAAGGGCAACAAACCCGAAGGCACAAACCTGAAGGTACAAACCCGAAGACAACATACCCGAAGGCAACAAACCGTAGTGGTGAAGGTCCGGAGGCCCAGTACTGGACACCACTAACTGGCAGAATGTGTTACAACTCTCGAAAAGGAATACAAAAAGTGTTAACGCATGTCCCATAACCACTCGTTCTCACTAAACGGTTTACTATCCGTCAGTCATTTTCACACTCAAAGCAGTACAAAGTTTACCTCATATCATCGGTAAACCAAACCCGAAGGTCAAAACGATCAATCGAATAGGTCGGGGACTAATCGGGAAGACAAACGCACGAATTCATGGTCTGTGTTTTACCTAACCATTTAATCTTCCTCCCACTTCGCTCGAAGTGCGAAATTGTGTGTGTGCATTATAAATAGAATTTATAATTTGGAGAAGGGAGCTTTTAATACGATTTAGAGAGATTATTTATAAGACCCGTGAATGAAGTCAAAAACAAGTCATCAAAGTCAAATATGCAATAACAACTAATTGGAATCAACAAGAATCGATAAAATTTGGAAATTAACTCAAAATTAGCCAAAATAGGTAAAACTGCGCATTTCAAACGTCTGAAACTACCTTCCAGACGTCTGAACCACTACCAGACGTCTGAATGGATTTCCAAACGTCTGGATTTTGTCTCTGCCTTTTTGCGTCTTCCAGGGACCAATTCCAAACATCTGGGTTTCCAAACCAGATGTCTGAATTTTGAAACCAGACATCTGAAATTAGAGTTCAGACTTCTGAAATCCCCCTGTAGGCAAAAAATCAGCTAAGCCCATAAAGGCAAAAATCCAAATGAATTGCAAACGAACGAGCGATGGATGCTATGGGTTTATGCCATACGACAACCCAGCACTATTGGCTCTTTTATACACCTCCAAAAACATAATCAAATATCAAAGTTAGGATCTTTAAAGAATTGAATCCAAACACTAAAAATTTGGATATTCACCAATTCAATCCAAACCAATAGCAAGTGCATATGAACAAGGTGTTAGGAATTCATACCCAACATCAATGAAATCAAGAGAAGTAGATGTGAGTTCAAAACTCACCTTTTTAACTCAAGAACAAGAAGAAGAAGCTCAAATGCAAAGGAACAAGGCCAACCACTCTCTACTTCAACTCTACTAGCTTCAATCTAAGATCAAACAAATATTTCCTAAGTTTAGGTTTAGGAATTTCTGAGATTGAAGAGAGAAAGAGATAGAGAAGATGAAGAAGAGGCTTACCAATTGCTTCTCTTTGATTTTGGAGCAAGAATATGAGCTAGCAAGAAGAACTAGGGTTTGCAATTTCTATTTCCCTTTCCCTTCCACCATTTTCAGTTGGAGCTTGAGTTTAGAATAGTGGAATGAGAGAATGGAGGGGAGAGGGATGAGTTAGGGTATTAGTTATGCTAGCGGGCTGAACCCAAACCCTAAACCCAATAGAAAAAGTAGCGAAATTCAACTTACTCCAAACATATCAAAGATTATACTCAAAAAGATCGCAAACGACATTTTGAACTCAATGGAAGTAGTCTTGAGTCCCAATTCGACCGTTTGCAGAAAGTAACCTTTCGGATCATAATTCGACAAACGACGTCATATTAAATAAAATATTTAAATATACAATCGATAAATATGCGGGTTGTTACAGACTCCCCTCCTTAAAGAAATTGCGTCCTCGCAATTCTTAAGAAGAAAATAAAGAGTAACAACCAAAACATATCAACACATAAGAATAACAGAATAAGAAGTTCACTATAAAGTTCACGAAAAGATAAGCCTGAACTTGCTTGCTCAGAGAATTCTATGGATTCTTAAGCTCGAAATAATTCGTAACACTGACGTGGTACAAACAATACGTCAAATGATCCAAAGCTCAACAAAAGAAGTGCAACAAAACGTCCGATGAACTTGGTAAAAAGATTATTCCATTCGGACATCAACAAAGAAACAATCACTTGTTGTTTACAACTAAATGCATTGGCAACACGATCCCCCTTTTCGGGAATAAAAAGAATATCAAGATCATAAGATGCAAGGAACTCGAGGCAACACTAAGTTCCTTATGAGAAATTAAACATTCAAAAATTATGATTGGTGAGGAGAACAAAATTCCTTACCCAAAAATAATGATGCCAAATATAAAGAGCGAAAACAATAGCCGTGAGCACTAGATCATGAGTGGCATACCTAGTCTCTATCGGCTTTAATGATTTAGAAGCATAAGTGATAGCACGTTTTCTTTTGCAAGAGAACGGCATTCTAACCAACACGACTAGTATTGGTAAAAAGATAAAATCTTGGTTCCCTTCAGGAAACCCAAGATAAGAGTACCGGAAAAGAGTCCTTTCAAATAATCTACTTTCTTAAAAGTTAAAACTTTCAAATAAAATTCTTTACCAAAAAGCTAAAGCTTCGAAATTTCAATTACCTTCATGAAATCATATTTCGAGAAAAATTTTCTTATTTCAAATCAATTTATTGTGTCAAATTGTCTCATCAAAGCGTTTAGGAGGTTCCTATCGATAACGTTGATCAAGCGCATCGACCAGAATTCTTAAAGCACTCAATGGGCAATACAATCAAAAAACCATCTTTTATAAGATAAACATGTTTCTAAAAACTTTTAAAAATTCACTTTGTTCGTTTTAAGAACAAAAATCCCATTTATACTTATAAATAAATCTTATGAAAAAGATTTGCAAAAATTTTAAATGGCTAATTTCCATCCAAAACCAATAAAATACTAAAAATGGAATCATCGAGATATTCGCGGAACACTCGATTCATAAAATGGATGAAATGATCTAGACAACTGAATGACATAACAAATCATTCATAAGAATCACAACCAGTGCGGAATGTGGTAAGTGGAATCCTAACTCCCGTAACTCGTAGCCAAATGAAAACCGGTGGTAAGGTCGAGCTAAAAAGACCTTAACACTACTCAAAAGATTGCTTAGGTAATAACCCTAAGACAAGACCAAAAATACTGGAAAATTCTCAAACTACAAGAACTAGGGAAACAACACTTTCCTCATCATGAGGGCTAAAGAATAAAATGATGCCATCAAATTGGAAATCGAGATCACAAAGAAAAATAGAGACTTTCCAAAATAGATGGAGACATACCTTATCCCTGAGAAGAACCTCCAGAAGCATCTGTTACATTTAACTTGCCAGATGGAGAATTATTCGGAGCAATGGGACAAGTGGAACTACGATGGCCTTCCTTCTTGCAATAACGGCAGAAGAGAGGCTTAGGACAAGCTCGAATCATATGATCAGGAGAACCACAATTGAAACACTTCCTAATGGAAGGTGTTCCAACAGACTGAGACTGAGAATCAAATTCATCGGGCTTTTTCTTCTTGGAAGGGAAAAATTCTGGCTCATCCAATGGAGACTGCTTTTTGTCGGGGTTCTTGCAAACCTCAATATCATCATCACTATCACACTCCCTCTTGATGGTTTCGAGATGCAGTGCAAAATCAACTAACTCCTCAAAAGAAAGCTTAAGCTCAAGCATTAAAGATTTCTTAAGATATTTCTTATGACCAGAAACAAACTTCAAATTCTTCTTATAAGAAGTGCTAATGAATTCAAGACCATACTTCGATAAGGCCTAGAAAGATGCAACATATTCAGAAATGGAAGACTCCCCTTGCTTTAATTCAAGAAAGCGCCGGGACAACAAAGCTTTCTCAGATTCAGGAACGAACTTGAGTTCGAATCGCTCCCGAAACTGAGTCCAAGAAAGAGCAGACTCATCAATTTCGGCTACAAGAAGATCGTACCGATCAAGGGCACGCTCTTGCAATAAGCTAGAAGTTACAAGAACTCTATCATGATCAGAAATATCCATTCTAGAGAAGATACGTTCGCACGTGCGAATCCAAGCTTGGACCTCAAGAACGGATTCAGAGTCTTTAAACAGCTTTCCTCCAAGATGAGCGAAATCACTGCACTGACGTGCAAAGGCAGACTTACGAGGTGAAGACACTCGAGGAGGAACTGGAGGCTGAGTGCTCCTAAACAACTCCATAAACTGATCGGTAGGCATATAAACGCCATCCTGATGTGTGCTACTGGATTGCCCAACATCCGAACGTCGTCCCCTGCCTCTTCCAGCCATACGCTGAAAGTAAGATAAGAACGAGATTATGCACAAGGTAGATATTACAATTAGGAATACTACGGAATAAAATGCATTCCTAGACGTATTCCCAAATTCTATATAACCTTGATGGAATAGAGAGACACGATGATTCAAAGATTTGTATCACTTATACACATTGATGTATCGTAATATGTGCTTCTATTCTGTGTTTATCATACTTTGTTCTGAACTCAGCTCCGATACCAAGCTATGACGCCCCACCTCCATACCCACATTAGCAAAGAGTATTATTAGATAATACCGTCTGCTAATACGGAGAATAAGGCTAGATATGAGCGACCATCTATAGCCTTGCTTTAACTATCTATTGAATACATCGACAATTGCCCTTACCTAGCAAATAGACATGTCCAATGAATACTTAAAACAAAACTATGGTTGGCTAGAGGATCTATCAGAACAGAATATAACAACTCAAATGTAATATACATCACAGAAAAGTAAATCATCACATGCACATATACTGATACATAACAGAGTATACAAAATGATACATGACAAGTGGTATGGCAAACCACAATATATAGACGAGTCGATAATACATATCAGAGTTACAACAGATGAGGACTACACAAAGGCTATGACAAACAAGAAACTAGCGGAATAGTCCATGTGGAAGCAAAAGAGGCTAAGTCCAAAAGCACCTAACCTGAAACATCTCAGTCTGACCCAAGTATAAAATACACGGGTCAGTCTAGCTAAACAAATCAGTTAGATAAACTGAACAACAATAAACCTGCAAGGTTACAAAGTATAAAAAATATCTGTGGAAGAGATAACATAATCATCAACAAAAGATGAATCATATAGAACAAGCCTCATATCATCGGCGACATAGATAAACAAAGGATAAAATTATCCCAAATCAAGCCAAAAGGCAAATAACAAATACCCATAAGGTATACAAGTTCCACAAGGTAATCGCTATACTTCATGCGGCTCAAAAAGACCAACATCGAAGGGCGATACCAAGGGAATATACATATCAATGAAACATCATAAAATTGCTCGAGCTCAGTATTGTATAAACAAGAATCCATGAGCCCGAAGACTCCAAACCCAATATCACCCATGCGGCTCATAACGACCAACATCGGAAGCGATACTAAAGGGCAACCCAATATCACCCATGCGGCTCATAACGACCAACATCGACACGATACTAAAGGGCAACAAACCCGAAGGTACAAACCTGACGGCAACATACCCGAAGGCAACATACCCGAAGGCAACATACCCGAAGGCAACAAACCGTAGTGGTGAAGGTTCGGAGGCCCAGTACTGGACACCACTAACTGGCCGAATGTGTTACAACTCTCGAAAAGGAATCCGAAAAGTGTTAACGTATGTCCCATAACCACTCGTTCGCACTAAACGGTTTACTATCCGTCAGTCATTTTTACACTCAAAGCAGTACAAAGTTTACCTCATATCATCGGTAAACCAAACCCGAAGGTCAAAACGATCAATCGAATAGGTCGGGGACTAATCGGAAAGACAAACGCACGGATTCATGGTCCGTGTTTTACCTAACCATTTAATCTTCCTCCCACTTCGCTCGAAGTGCAAAATTGTGTGTGTGCATTATAAATAGAATTTATAATTTGGAAAAGGGAGCTTTTAATACGATTTAGAGAGATTACTTATAAGTACCGTGAATGAAGTCAAAAACAAGTCATCAAAGTCAAATATGCAATAACAACTAATTGGAATCAACACGAATCGATAAAAGTTGGAAATTAACTCAAAATTAGCCAAAATAGGTAAAACTGCGCATTTCAGACGTCTAAAACTACCTTCTAGACGTCTGAACCACTACCAGACGTCTGAATGGATTTCCAGACGTCTGGATTTTGTCTCTGCCTTTTTGCGTCTTCCAGGGACCAATTCCAGAAGTCTGGGTTTCCAAACCAGACGTCTGAATTTTGAAACCAGACGTCTGAAATTAGAGTTCGGACGTCTGAAATCCCCCTGTAGGCAAAAAATCAGCCAAGCCCATAAAGGCAAAAATCCAAATGAATTGCAAACGAACGAGCGATGGATGCTATGGGTTTATGCCATACGACAACCCGGCACTATTGGCTCTTTTATACACCTCCAAAAACATGATCAAATATCAAAGTTAGGATCTTTAAAGAATTGAACCCAAACACTAAAAATTTGGATATTCACCAATTCAATCCAAACCAACAGCAAGTGCATATGAACAAGGTGTTAGGAATTCATACCCAACATCAATGAAATCAAGAGAAGTAGATGTGAGTTCAAAACTTGCCTTTTTAACTCAAGAACAAGAAGAAGAAGCTCAAATGCAAAGGAACATGGCCAACCACTCTCTACTTCAACTCTACTAGCTTCAATCTACAATCAAACAAATATTTCCTAAGTTTAGGTTTAGGAATTTCTGAGATTGAAGAGAGAAAGAGATAGAGAAGATGAAGAAGAGGCTTACCAATTACTTCTCTTTGATTTTGGAGCAAGAATATGAGCTAGCAAGAAGAACTAGGATTTGCAATTTCTATTTCCCTTTCCCTTCCACCATTTTCAATTGGAGCTTGAGTTTAGAAGAGTGGAATTAGATAATGGAGAGGAGAGGGCTGAGTTAAGGTATTAGTTAAGCTGGCGGGCTGAACCCAAACCCTAAACCCAATAGAAAAAGTAGCGAAATTCAACTTACTCCAAACATATCAAAGATTATACTCAAATAGATCGCAAACGACATTTTGAACTCAATGGAAGTGGTCTTGAGTTCCAATTCGACCGTTTTCATAAAGTAACTTTTCGGACCATAATCCGACAAATGACGTCATATTTAAATAAAATATTTAAATATACAACCGATAAATATGCGGGTTGTTACAGCTGCCCTAAGGTTTTTACTAGAAATTAAGCATTCAGACGCTTACACACGTAAACTCGGGATACCCGCTATCGATTAACCCAACTCTACGCTCAAAAATCTACCACAACTTAGCCACTGAGTTGTGAATTCTTGAACTATACCACCGTAGTTTGTTCCTTAGTCACACGACTAGATTTTACAAAAGTTAAAAGATAAATACAAAAATAAAAATAATTTTAAACACAAACTATTATTTTAAATATTAAGCCCAATTAGTAATTAAAGAAGCCGGCCCAAAATTTAATGCTTAAGGAATTAGCTCGTTTCCCTTTTTCTTTTATTTCCTCTCTACATTCCCTCGGCCGTTTTTCTTTCCTTATGAAAAAATTTGGCTGCTTCCTCCAGCTCGTTCGCTCCTCTTCCTGATTTAGGGTTTCATGGAATTGAAATGTGTCGACTGATTGTTGGTCGATTACAATTGGCTATTACTTTGATTTGCTTCGGGAATTGACAGACTTCGATTCGCATGCGGTCGCTTCATTGTCGAGTTCGGTATGATTTGGTATGTGACTTTATGCACTTTGCTTTATTGGTTAATTTCCTTGAACTTGATGCTTTAGGCTGATGACGTCAAACATTTATATAGGATTCGAATTCCAATTTTTTCATTCATATACATCTAGTATGAATTTTTTAAATAATATGCTCAGTCCTTCGATTTAACTTGATTGTTGATGATTAATCTTGACTTATTCAATTTGTATATTTTGCTATTTACTTGATTGACACGGGTTTGATTTTGATCTGTTTGATTCCTTAGTTACCATGGCTTGATTTTCTAACACCTTTAATTCCGTGAATTTCTAATGACCTGGCATTGCTTTGATATTGAACTGTAGTTGTCTTTGACTTGTTCATTCATGTCATCATCTGGCTTTGATTTGGATTTGTTCGAACTTGCCTTGGTTATTTTTCTTTGTGCATATCGACTTCGGCTAGTTGATACTGTGAAACTATTTACTTATTTCTTTCACCTGACTTTTTGTAAAAAAACTGTTTGAAATCCCCTGTGACTTGTGTTCATGCGTGATAGCATGTACATGTTTACTGCATCTTTGTACTTCATGTTGTCCGGTCTCGTTTTACTTCACTGTTCACAGTATATTCATTGTTGAAGCAGTCACATTGTGATCTACTTTGTGGTTTATATACATTTGGTCTAGTTCAAACCGCTGTGTTCATTAACGATTTTGGACTGGTCGAGTTTGGAGCTTGTTTGTTGGACCGGGTTTGCACTTTGTTCATCTGAGTCTTTTTGCAGCTGAAACTTTGAGTGGTTACATATGTGTGTGTACTTGCCCTTGGTATATTGTATTCATGTATATATGAATGTTTGACTCGGCTTTGATTGAGTTCATCGTGGTTTGCTGTATTGAGTCTGATGTGTTATTCATGCATGTATGTTGATCATAGTCACTTGCTATGAGGTAGTTTGCATTTGCTTCCAATCTTTATTGTACATGATTGCATGTTTGGTTTGAGTTGACATGCATCTTTGAATCTGTCCTTGTCTTTAGTTTCTTTGTAGTTTGATGGCTCTTTTGGTTGAGACTGTGTTATTGTTTGGTTGTATTTGAATCCTTATGCTTGAAAGTTTTGTGATGTTTTCCTGATGTAGTCTTATTTTGTTAACATTGTATTTGACTAGTGTAGTCTGCTATGTTATGCACTGCATGTATGTATACATGTATATGGATGTGTGTGTATGTTTGTTGCACTATGTAATTTTCTTGCATTTCATTGATGTTGATTTCGTTTGTTTTGTGCTGGTTCGATGTGATTTCACTGCACTTGTTTAATATAGTTGTGACCGCACTTGATCTTCTGGCCTGATTTCATTGCTTCGAGTCATGTAGACTTGTTGTATACTTGCATATTTGTGTGCTTCATGGTTGATTTGCGTCTGGTCTTGTTTCTCTTGACCATTTTATTGAACTTGCACCGCTGTTGAATCTGGCTTAATCGGGTTTGACCTTGTGCTCGTAATGTGACTTTATTTCTATTTCACTTGAGTTGAACCCGGCTTTTGATTTGGTTTGACCTTGGGCTAACCTGCCCCTGCAATTTTATCGAGTGTACATTGGTTTGCACAACCTTTTGGCATGTACAGTGATACATTGTGCATGTCACAAGCTATTCGTATACGATGAATTCAAATTTAAATGATGATGAATAACCCAAAAAACTGAGGCGAATAATATTTTCAAAAAAACACATTTTATTATATAGTGCAAAATATTTTCTTTTCAATTTTACTTCGCTACTGTATACTTTTCAGATTGCTGAGATGCTGGATTCAATCTGGAATAGAGTCGAAGATAAATATGAGTGAATGAGCAATATAGTGAGGATAGTTGTGTAAATTGAAATGTATTGTAGTTGAGATTTGTATATATATATAGTGAGAGCTCAAATTTGTACTATTCAAAATTGTAATAAAATATTTGTTTGAACAAAATATCCGTTTGAATTTAAATACTATATTATTTATTTTATTCATCAAATATTTATTTAATTATGTGAAAAATAAAATAGTACATTAAAAAATACATTTAATTGAATATGTGTGTATATATATATATATGTTTATTAACATCAAACAAAAATCATATACTTGCATATTCCACAGTGAGTGCGATAGGCCAGTCATTGTTGCTTAGGGTTTTTAATTAGCGATTTCAATTTCATTTTGTTTCTTAGTTAGCAATTTTAGTGTCTTTCCCAAATCTATTATAGGAAACTTGAATCATACATTATCATACAGTAACCCTGATTTTAGTTAACCAAACTTATAAATATATGATTTGTAAATCTTCAAAACTTCCTATTCAATTTCTTATTTGCATAACAATCAATTCTTATCGATTTGACAAAAGGGTTATTTAAAAATTCATTAATTTTCTTAATGTATAGGTTAACATAAATCAGATTTGGAGTAGAGAAGGGAAGTCATTTTCATATTACTACTAGTAAACTTCCAATTTCCGTTAACAATCTTTGCAATTCAATTCTGACAAGCTATATCAAAAAGGGTATTATAAAATTAACTCTTTGTAGCCATCTAACCAGCAATATACCCACTCGCCTCAAATCCAAGCTATCCTTTTCGAACAATGTACGAAATCTCCTCCGTTTGCTAGATCTTCGGTAGATTTGATATAACAGCTTCTTCCTCTTCTTTATTTAAATTTTATTTTAATTTGATTGAAGAAATTTTTTTGAAGAGAAAATAATATAGTAGAATTTTTGGTGTATTGTTTATTTCCTGGTAAATTAGGTTTTGATTAGTAATATATTTATAGACACAAACACTTCATCTCATCCATTTACCAAAAAGATATGACTCATCCAATTCAATTAAAGATATGCTAAAACCTAAGCATCCACGAAAAGATACATTCAATCCAGGCTGTTTGGCTAATCCAAACCCTACTTACAACACCTCAACCAGTCAACCGCTTGGGTCTTCGGAGGTCGACCGCTACAAGTCGATCGGCCCAACCTAGAGTGTCGACTGCTATTATATATATAATTGTTTTTAAATCCAAATTCTACAAATTTTATAATTTATCCATAATAACTTGGATTTCAAAACATTATATATAAAAATTATCCAAAAAAATCACTATAGACGCAATGGTGCAAGTTTCATAGCTAGATTCGAACGTTTGCAATAATTCTAATTTTACCATTGTTATATTTAAATTTAATTCTTTTATTTAAATGTTCCACTAAAATTCTCTAGGTGTTATACCTACATGAGGAGAATTTCCAATATCCCATTAACAGCAATAAGCTCGACACTGTGGCTTTTACTTAGCCTAAAGAGGAGGTGGCAGCATAGATGTGGGCTAAGGGCATTCCTGTAATAACCATTTTTACCCAGGATCAACTGACTTCTTGCCCGAGTGAGCTAAGGGGATACCTTTGATAAACCTTAGTTTTCCCTTCTTGTACGCATAGTGGGGCAAGCTATTTTCCCCCACATTCTGGTTTTGAATATAACATTTTTTTTAAAGTTTGTCTAAGTGTTTTAAAAGCCGAATATGATCTTATTTGTTCTAGCTTATAGGGTAGCATACTTTAAGTAAACAGTCCCCCTTGTGCTTGCACTATGTGCTATTTGACAAGTTAGATCGGATGAGTAAACTAAAGGTCATGTCTATTCTTGCACACATTGCATTGAATTAGTAAAGTTATGTTAGTTGATGGGCTAGCCTAGTTAAAGGAGTCAGATGTGAGTCTTGCCTGAGTAAAACGGTCGCTTAGTGGGCGCCAAGGTTGAAATATTATTATTGGGATCACTTATGCCATTTCAGGATAGTCCTGGCTTAAACCCATGTAATGAATGGCTTGAAATTCTCGTAGATAGCTAGCTACAAGGAAGACTGGCAATCGCCAATGGAGAGGTTAATGCACAGCAACTTACCTCGTAGATGGCCAGCCGGTAAGCGAAAGACTGGCTTGCTATGCACTTAGAAGCAGAGGTCGGATGTCCCCAACAAGTAAAATGAGCCTATGAAAAACCCATCCTTCATTGGATAGCCTATTTTGTTAAAAGGTTGTACAGGGTGACATGATGCTAGTTGTAAGTGGCAGTTGAGCCCAGCCCAAACCTAGACATTATGGGGTGGTCCCTGATAAGGAAGTGAATACACGGTAATTCACCCTCCCGGGTAGCTAACTAATATAGAGAGACAGCTCACAACGCACTTGGAGACAAAATTCAGTAGTCACCAACAAGGAAAATAAGCACATAAAAACTCATTCTTCACTAGATAGCCTAGGATGGACGAAGGTTCTTCAAGGTGACACGATGTCAGTTGAGAGTGGCAGTCGAGCCCAGCCTAAACCTGAAAGATAGGTGCTAGTCCTTGACGATGAAATGAATGCACAGTAATTCACCCTCGAGTATAGGTAGTTGGAAAGCGGGAAGAACGGATCGCTATGCACTTGGCGGCAAAGGTCAACAGTCCCCAACAAGGCAAATAAGCACATGAAAAGTCATCCTTTGTTGGATATCCAAAGGCTGTTTGAAGGTTCTTTGGGGTGACACGATGCCAATTGATAGTGGTAGTCCAGGCCAACCCGAACCTGAATGCTGGGTAGGAATTCATAGCAAGGAAGTCAATGTATGGTAATTCACACTCGTGGATAGCCGACCGAAAAGCAGGGAGAACGGCTCGCTATGCATATAGTGGCAAAATCGTCAGTCCTTAATAAGGCAAATGAGCAAACAACATGGTGCTAATGTATAGATTTTCTCCTATAACTATCTATTAAGGGTGTTATATATAGGGTGCTATTTAACTAGGCAAATGAGCACATAATAAGGTGCTAATTTTCTTAATTTTTAAGAGGATCCTATGGCTTACATACATTTAATGCCTCTTCTACAACGTCACAATCCATATATAAAGAACGCATCAATTTGCATCAATCAAAAGATCACAACATATTCATAATTGTATGCAACGTGAAGAAACATAGTTTAAAATATTGATAAAAATATATACTAATGCATTGAGAGTGAAATGCACTTTAACAACTATTCAATAGTTGAGTTCCTTGTGTAATCACTAACTATATGAGTTATTCAAACCTAAATCCGAAAATACCCAATCACATTGTTGATTACCAAAATAAATGAAATAAGAAATAACTCTAACATATACATACGTCGCTAAACATATGATATAAAGATTAAATCTTTATCAAGGAGCTTAAATTGATTTCTGGAATTCAACTAAAATGTGTAATATTCAAAATGTAAACATAGAAGTTCATCGACTAACAAAAGGTGGTTAATAAATTAATTTCTCTTTCGTCTACCCTTTGCAACTTAAAATCCAAAGCAATCACCCAAAATAAACCACGACACTAAACTTGTCTTTCGAATTTCTAAAGCCTTATGAAATAGAAGTAAAATAAATCAAATAGCTACCACTTGCCCTATTGGATTACCATATCTATTCTACTGATATGCAGTTTTGATCCATTCCTGTGTTCCTACAAGCGATTAGAACACCAATATATATTTGATAGTGGATCAAGATTTATCGTATTGCATTTAGTTTACCAAAGAAGATTGAATTGTATAATTTGAAAAGTGGGACTATTTATTAGAGCTGGATATATGGAAAGTGGAAAACAAAAAGTTTGAGTTTTAATAATATCTTATATATACTTGGAGAAATAATTGTGGAAATAGGCTACAATAGAAGTCATATGAAACATAAAGCTTTGAAACATTACATTTGGAATTTCAATATGGCTTAGCATCAACAAATTGAATGTTTAACTTCATACAAATACCTATTAGGGGTTCATCAGAAGAATCTTCCTTTCTAAATTTGTAAGAATAGATCTACAATTAAGAAATTTAATTTACAATGTTAAATTTTCTCATACATTGAATTAAACTGTAGTCATTGACAATTTTAGAAATAAAATGTGATAAAACCATGTAGGCTCAAAAGAAAACCAACTGGTATCTAAATACCAATTGGACTTGATGTGTGTATTGATATAATGATAATAAACAATGGATGCAAAATCGGTAATTCCAATACGTCTTCTTCCATATTTTGGTCATGTGCCTTGATGTAACTATTTTCTCATTCCTAGCCAACAAGCTAACATGTATCTTACACATGATACACATAGCAACTAATTTTTTCAATATTATAGGAAAGTTTTCATATTGGTGTAAATCATAATAAATTATAAATCTTCCAAGGAAGCAAATTATATATGCGTATGTATGTACATACATTCATAAACGTGTGTATATATGCACAAACGTATATTTTAAAAATTAATATTTATCTGTCATGCCTAAAATTTACTTACCGCAAAGTTCGTATGTTCAGCAAAGACACTTTCAATACCAAATACCTAAATATCCAACCATAAGTCATAAAATAAGAAGATATATGCAACATTAACCTAATTTCTCTATTACTTACTAAATATATGCGAACAACATAATTCATCATGGTATTTTAGTAACTACATAAAAAAGGTTTTAACCATTTTAGAAAATAAGATATTTAAGGCAAAGAAAATTAAAAATTCAATTTTCGGATATTGTAGTTTACAAATTAGTGTTGATAATAAATAGAAATATTCGTCTAATCCCACATAAAACAATTTAGTTTTTATACCTGATATGTAGAGGATAGTCGATAGAAACGAATTCAAAAAATTAAGTTGGTGGGTGGAATAATGACATGAAACCACAGATGTGTGGTAAAATCTTATAACGGCCCCGTTTTGATCCATTTGCAACCGCATATGTTGGACTTGAATTGCTCAAAATGGCAGATTGTAAACTTATATTTGGTAAAATTTGGCATATACAGTAAATAAATCAATCACAGAATCGTAGATACAAAGTAATATCAACAAACACCGAAATAGATAAATAGTAATTCATGAGCTAATATATAAACATCAGAGTTTAAAGCAAAATACAACATATATCTCGAATACATAGAAGTTACTAATATAGATGCCTATGAAAAGTCTAAACAAAACAACTGGAATAAATTGAACTGGAAAGCTGAATAGAAAAAAACAGATCTTCAAGCAAATCCCCAAGCTCTAATGGTGAGTCTCAAATGTTGTGACACTTAGTCTGTGTAACGACCCGATATTTTCAACCATTCGCGTCCGCACATGTCGGACTTGAATTGTTCAAAATACCGCGTTGTAAATAAAATTTGGCAAATCTCAGAATATATAGTAAATAAATAATCACAGAATCATAGGACACAGAAATTAGAATACTCGCAGCGGAATTTAAAATAACTTAGTGGTTCATGAAGCCACTATTAAAAGTCTCAAAACAATAAAATTTACATAGACTTTAAACCCAAATATAGTTTGAAACAACAATAGTAAATCTCAATATTCAATAGTCTTGATTACATAAATTTAGATAAGGAACTGAAAGGAAAATTTGCCAACAGCTTGAAAGTGATCTACAGAAGTCCTAGCTCCGAGCCGAAGACTGAACTGCAACTCAGGCTGACTTGAGCGTAAGAAATAAACACAACACTCGAGTCAGGACATACATACTTATACAGTGTAAGCTAATTCAAGTGAACTGTATTAAAGTACAAGAAACTTAAAGGATGCTTGTGACCGCCTATCCTCTAAGGATCCGTTAAACTATTTACTACACAGTAATACTTCGCTATTATAATAGTGTCTATTTGTAAAATAAACTTACTTTAAAATAGCGTTAAGGCTTTACATTTTCCACCTTAATACATAAATAATGTCAGTAGTCCATACAGTACCTGCATATCTCCTGATCGGGAAACTATGAGAAGATACTCCATAGGTACGACACAAATCAAACTCGTACAAGGCTCGCTATGGTAGGTGACACAGCACAACTAGGCAATTCCAGGGTAGATATACCAATTACGCTTTCGGATCGGTGGTAACGCGTAGCGCGAATCTACCGCCCACCTCGAACAACTAACATTATTTTATGCCCATATCCGATCCCGGTCTCTTTAACAACCAACATTATTATTACCCGTGGTTATAAAGAATCCAAAATAGTTATATTAAAATCAATTACTTCGTTTTATAATTTAAAAGTGAAGTTATAAATTTTATAAAAATCCAATATACATCCCAAAGGTTATACCTTAGTTCGTTTGAGTAATTTAAAATTTTACTTAAATATAGTTTCAACAATAATTAGACCAATTTAACTTATAGATTCAAAATTTCCACCCATTAAATAGTCATTTAAATTACTCAAAAATCTATGGCCTTCGTAAAGTATTTTATTCAAATATATATCTAACTTCTTTTACTTATGCCAATCAAGTACAAGATTTTTCTATGAAATTTGCTTAACCATTAAGTAAAATACCAATCCAAAATAACTATATTTCCAATCAATTTCTAAATCTTACCTTTATTTCAAAACCAGCCTATCATTCAGTTATATCTTAACTTCCATATTTTCCACCAATTTAACTATTCACTTCATAGAAAACTTAACCTCGCTTTATATTCAAGTTATGACAAATTCCATATTTTATTTCTTAACTTAAATTCCCTTTATTTTACAAACAATTTTTTTTTACAAAATGAATTTACACTTTAAATTTTTAACATTTATTTATTTACATATTTAACTTGAAAAATATCACTATACTTATAATCATCATTTAAATCCACTTTAACAAGGTGCAATAACATTTTAGATTTTTTTTAATATTTAAATATTTTCAGAATATATATATATATATATATATAACCACGGGTCTGTATAATATCTTCTAACCTAGGTCAAGTGATACGGATAATATATCATTTCAACCCGTAATTTACAAAATAAACCCGGGTTCTATCGTTTCGAACCTGCAATCCCAAGAATTAAAATAAACTAAATAAATAAATACCGTTCAGGCCTATCATTTCAGCCTATGACGATTTTCTTTTCTATTGGGGGCTTGCAATGTGATTAACTATAAATAATAAATGAATAATGTAACAGCATAAATAAACAGTATATAATATAACTGATGACGTATAGGTTTAATAACGGGATTTTTAAAATCATCAATTTATATCACAGTCAAATAAAATAATAATTATTCTACAATCACACTTGTTATCAATTTATAGATATATAAGTACGTTTGTCAGGTGAGGAAACTCACCTTTTCGAAGCTGCGGAATTTATTCAAACAACGATATCTACCCCGAAAGAAGAGTACAGAAGTTACGATCAATTTTCGGTGGATGCAACGACTTGATTCAAATCTTGAACAAAGTAATTAAATAAAACTAAGTATTCGAATCTTATCACGAACACAGCAAATTTGAAACAAGACTGAATTAAAGGAAATTGACACAATGGCTCGACCACTCACCATACGACTTGACCCATTAAAACAAAAGCTCAGCCTGCCCATTTAATTTTTCCAAATCAAAATTTACAAAATAAATGTTATACTCTATATTTTTTTTACCCTTTTTACAGAATACTTTTTACAGAATATTATGACGTGTTAATAAAAAGATGGCAAATCTTATGTGGGCAACAATGCAATTTACGGCAGTGATACATAAAGGTGGCGCATGCAATATTTATTTATTTATTATTAATTTTTTATTTTTTTCTTTTTCTTTTTTTCTTTTTTTATTACTAAGTGCAACATGTGGTTTACGTATTAATACTTCATAATTATTCTTAGTGTACAATACTTCATAAGGATCTGTTCATAGTGCATAAAGACTGTTATTCATGCATGTATCTACCTACCTATATTCACTATATATCCTAACAAGCTAATGCTCAGGATGCTCTACTCACATGCACAGGTGGCTCCCTACTATTCTATTCACCCTCTTATTATAATAATTTTTTCTTTCTTTTTATAAAAAGGCATGGCCCTTGCCAAATTTCAAAACTCGAATGCATGCACTCCTGAGACTTCACGTCATGGCATAGAGGACTGGTTACACAAGTTACAGGTTGCGCACATTTTCTACTTCAGAAATGCAAAAGGGTAATTTCAACCTAGTATTTAGTTGGACAACACAACACTATGCTTGCTCATATATTCATTCGTGACATGTACGCATAATTTACTTCTCCCTTTTTTTGACACGGCATAAAATAGCTAGGCTCGGTCATATCCATCTGAAGGCATGCACGCATATTCCACTCGATGGGCTAAAAAATTTCTACAAGTGGCGAACACCTAATTAATTTAATCCAATTACTCAACGTCAAAAAAAAATCTTATGAGCATACTTTCACTAGCTTATTACAAAATGGATGCATGCAGCTTCATTCTAACTCCAGTTAGTGAATCCTATCAAATTTTATTCAATAGCACATAGAAATCAAAACTTGCTACTTAGCGGCAGCAAAACCTAATACCATATCCAAACCATGAATCTATATTAGCTAACATAAACGCAAAATATAACTTATACCTTACCTAATCAAGCATTCTATCCATGCAGTCTTAGATAATTCCATGAACATGAATATAGGCATAGAGGAAAGGTGGATAAATAGGTGTAGTCAAGTTATGTGGCAATGTAGGTCGAGCTTTGCGTGAACGGGAAAAAGTGAAAAAAAAAATATAAAAGGAGAACAATAGAAGAAGCTAAGCTAAAAGGTGGCCATTACCTGAAGTATGCTTGCTCACGCCCGAGGCTGAAGCCAAACTTTTGATGAGGAGATGGAAAATGCGTGGGTTATATATTTATAACAGAGGAGTTTTGCAAGGAACAATTTTGGCAAGAAGTTTTATATTTGCATACGTGCATTAGAATATAATGATAAACTTGCGATATTCTAGGAGAAAGAATAGGTAGATTTTACTCTAAATGGTCAGGCAATTTTATGCTGTTTGAGCTTTACAATTACGTTTGATAAAGGCAAGAATTTCGTGTGTTCAAAAAAGATTTGAACGTAAATGTGGTTGTTCAAAGGAAAGAAAAAGGCAAGAAATTAATAGATTGCGTTGATTTATAAAGAAACAGCAAGAAATTTTTTTCTTTGAAGGGTATTTGGATTTAAAACAGAGAGTTGCGCAATCAAAGGATGGAAAATTTTGGCAAGTAAAATACGTCTGATTTTTTTTAGAAACAAATTACAGGAGGAAGTAAATTCTTTCATTCAAAATTAACAGATTGCGTGGGTATATATATAAATAGGGAAGTAAATTTTACTGGAAAGAGAAAAATAAACGTAAGAAATATGGGTAAAGAGAAATGCGCATATAAAATAGGCAAGCAGATAGCAGAGTGGATACTGTGCATGACTGAGATTTAGGAGAAAATTGTGTTCTGAAAAATGCAAGTAATAAATTTTGTTGAATGGAAAAATCTATGTTAATCAAATTTTTAAAGCAATGCGTTGAATTAGAGGCAACATACTTGATTTGAACGCTAGACAATTCCTTCCCTCTAAAAACACATGTCACTGACAAATTTACTCATTTACAGCTAAAGTCATATTTTTAAGAATGTGTACCATATCCGTAATATTTTATGCCCAAAATATAACGAAATAATGGATTTAAATTCTATATGTTTTCTTACACACACACACACACACACACACACACACGTTATTTATTCCCCCAATTTACGCGCTCTTTAATTGCGTAATTACCCAGTTCATTTATGCACTATAAATTTCCAAATTTTATTCCTTAATTAAAGCATGTTTTGTTTTTATTTTTCTTTTCTTTTTGAAATTTTACTTTGCGTTGATTGTTTTGGAAATAGAGGATAGATGTTAAAGAAGTATAGGATCTCTTTTCAACGGATGCGTGATTTATATCCTTAAATAGGCTGAGTGAATTAAGCAAAGTAACGGCAAGAGATGATCTTGCTGTGAAATGGTAATAAAACTTATGGATAACGTTCTATTTAAAACTGAAGAGAAAAGGTAGGTGAATATATTTGTCTTTAATCGGAAATGGAATTTGGACAAATTTGTGAACGTGTTTAATAATGAGAAGAAACTAGCGTTGATATTGGAGGAAACGACAATAAGATAAGATTTGAACGTTACTTTAGTGAAAGATTTTATACTAAGTAAATAATTGCAGTAAAAAGAGAAATGAGATATCTTTTTTTCAAAAAGGTAAATGGCCAGTCACGGTTAAAGGAAAAATTGAAACGGATATGCTTCCCTCCAACTCGAAAATGCACGTTTGCTGATTTATTTAACCATTTTCAGTTAAGGTATATGTTTTTGAAATGCGCACCATAGATGCAAAATTTAAGTCCAAAATAAAACGAAAATAACGGATTTAAATTTTATACGTTTTCTTATACGTTATTTATCCCATCAAATAACGCGCCCTTTAAACGCGTAATTCAATAGTTTATTAATACATTGTAAATTGTGAAAGTTATTACTTAACTAAAATAGAATTTGTTTCCATTCTTCGGATTTATTTATTCTAAGAAATTTATTACTAAATTTTAATATATATATATATATATTATTCATTTTAAAAAGAACAAAAAGTAAAATAAATGTTATTACCAATATAAGTAAACATCCTCACAATAAATCATGTACATATATAATTCTTATATAAAAGATTTAGAAATTAAAATTTTTAAAAATTCCAATTAGAGTTATCTTTAACCAAAGTTAAAATTTCAGAACTCTTGTCCTTTAATTAAAAATTTGGGAAATGTTAAAATCAATTTTAAAAATTTAGATATTTATATAATAAACCCCAAAGTTTTATAATTAAAAGTGAAAAATACTTGTTAAAACTTTAGGTTATTACACTCTCCCCCACTCAGAACTTTTCGTCCTCGAAAAGGAAGAACGTAGTGGAATAGAAACAACCTGAAAGAAAAATAAATTGAAACTCAAAGTAGAATCATTAATCTAAAACATACAAATTCAATTTTAAATTAATAATTGATTTGATCTATTTAATTTCACTTAAGTTAAATTTTACTATTTCAAATTTCATTACTTCATCTTCCAATTATCTTAAAATAAAAATTTCTAAAATCAAAAGTTTGAAAATCATTTGTTATACTCAAAAATGTTTTCAATAAATTAATATCTTTTATTTTATTCCTAATTATAACCAAATTTATTTCTCTCAATATTTTTTTTTCATCTATGTTAAATATGTTTACAGTTATCACTACTGCTTAAATTTATTCTTTGTTCCTTTAACATCATTTTATGTTGTAAATTATTCCATTACCTCTTGTTATTCTATTTACCTCTGTTAATCTTTTTTATAACTAGAATTTAAGTGTATAACATTTATTATAACCACTCAAATTTTATTTATAAAATCTTTTTATATTGTATATTATCTAATTACATTGTTAACTTCTGAAAATCAAGGTAAGTTATATTGGAATGCAATTGAGTATTATACCAATAAAACTTTCAAATTCAATTATCTCAAGATGGAATTATTTATTCAAAAATTTGATTTTCTTTTTATAATTGGAATTATTCCTTAAGATAAAATTTAAGAATTAAATTTCTGATTCCCTTCAAACCATTTAGAGATAAATAAATATATGTACATAATATGTCAAATCAAATTTAAATCATATATTTATATATTATAAATCATGTCATATTTTAGAGATTCAAATCAATTAAATTCTCAAGGTAACACTGTAGCCAGACTACAGAATGGTCTCTTCAATTCGAAACTCGAACATGAATGTCGATGATGTTGCAGTCACCACCGAAATTATTTTCCAGCGACAAAGAGAAGAGCAGTGATTTTTAAACCTTTAAAATTCTTTGGAAACAAATTTCTATTTGAAAATAGTTTAAATAATATATCCTTTTAAAATTAAAAAAACAAGGTTTGAAACCGTCGGAAATTGAATTTTCAATTCTTGTTTTAAATTCATTTCTGTTTCCAAATTAATACATAACCATTGTTTATATTCAATTATTTATATGACACAAAACCCATGGTTTACAAAACCATAAATAAAATCAGAGACTATTATCTCTTGACAACTAGTTAAATTAATTATAAAAATTTTGAAAATTTATACTTATATATAATATTAGATTTTTCCCAAATATAGGAATAAATTTTTCAAAACAAGGATAGAGATTCAAATTTTGATGGACTCAAATCAAAGAGAATTTGGTTTAAAAATAAGTTGGAATCAGAAGATCCGACGATTAAATAACAGAATAAGGAACTGGATAAGTTTATATAAATCGCGGGCAACCTTAACCGGGTCAACCGTGACTTAAAGAGTAAGATCGATGTGGATTTTCTGGGGTAAATCTACATTCGATCTGAAGAGATAGAGTTCGGAATAACCAAAGATACTAGCATCTAAACCGAGGACAAATATAATTTTCTGGTGAACCAATGCTAATTGTAAAGGAGTTTCACCCCTTTATTAGAATATTGGCGAGACCGCCAATTCACTATAAAGATAATCCGAAGTGGAGTTATGGGATACTCCAGAATCGAAAGAAGATGAATACTAAGGGACATGAATGAACTTTGGAACCGCAGGGAACGTTCCAAAATTCGAAAAGGAAGAGATTCAAGCTCGAATGAAAGTGATTCTGTACATCAAATGTACCATACATTCTAAGTTTTGCCTAGATCCAAAGCTCTGATACCAAACTGTAACGACCCGATATTTTCAACCATTCGCATCCGGACATGTCGGACTTGAATTGTTCAAAATACCGAATTGTAAATAAAATTTGGCAAATCTCAGAATATACAGTAAATAAATGATCACAGAATCACATGACACAGAAATCGGAATATTCGCGGCGGAATTTAAAATAACTTAGTGGTTCATGAAGCCACTATTAAAAGTCTCAAAACAATAAAATTTACATAGACTTTAAACCCAAATATAGTTTGAAACAACAATAGTAAATCTCAATATTCAGTAGTCTTGATTACATAAATTTAGATAAGGAACTAAAAGGAAAATTTGCCAACAGCTTGAAAGTGATATACAGACGTCCTAGCTCCGAGTCGAAGACTGAACTGCAACTCAGGCCGACCCAAGCGTAAGAAATAAACACAACACTCAAGTCAGGACATACATACTTATACAGTGTAAGCTAATTCAAGTGAACTGTATTAAAGTACAAGTAACTTAAAGGATGCTTGGGACCGCTCATCCTCTAAGGATCCGTTAAACTATTTACTATGTAGTAATACTTCGCTATTATAATAGTGTCTATTTGTAAAATAAACTTCATTTAAAATAGCGTTAAGGCTTTACATTTTCCACCTTAACGCATAAATAGTGTCAGTAGTCTATACAGTACCTGCATATCTCCTGATCGGGAAACTATGAGAAGATACTCCATAGGTACGACACAAATCAAACTCATACAAGGCTCGCTATGGTAGGTGACACGGTACAACTAGGCAATGCCAGTGTAGATATACCAATTATGCCTCCGGACCGGTGGTAACGCGTAGCACGCAGCTACCGCCCACCTCGAACAACACTCCCATATCAAAGGTGCGCACCAAACAATCACAAAGTAATAGAATGGCATAAGAACAAGTGCGTCCGATCAAAGGTGCTACCTTATTTGTCCGTCAATCGCTCCTGTTTTAGTCACCTTATGCCAACTCACGGGAGTCGGGTCCACGTATTTACCCCAAAGGAAACGTCACCACCATCCTACTTCATTCTGGAATCTCCTCCGCGTACACGGTTGTCAAAGTGGTTTTCGGTATCGACAGAGAGTATGCCCATATCCGATCCCGGTCTCTTTAACAACCAACATTATTATTACCCGTGGTTATAAAGAATCCAAAATAGTTATATTAAAATCAATTACTTCATTTTATTATTTAAAAGTGGAGTTATAAATTTTATAAAAATCCAATATACATCCCAAAGGTTATACCTTAGTTCGTTTGAGTAATTTAAAATTTTACTTAAATATAGTTTCAATAATAATTAGACCAATTTAAGTTATAGATTCAAAATTTCCACCCTTTAAATAGTCATTTAAATTACTCAAAAATCTATGGCCATCATAAAGTATTTTATACAAATATATATCTAACTTCTTTTACTTATGCCAATCAAGTACAAGATTTTTCTATGAAATTTGCTTAACCATTAAGTAAAATACCAATCCAAAATAACTATATTTCCAATTAATTTCTTATCTTACGTTCATTTCAAAACCAGCCTATCATTTGGTTGTATCTTAACTTCCATATTTTCCACCAATTTAACTATTCACTTCATAGAAAACTTAACCTCGCTTTATATTCAAGTTATGACAAATTCCATATTTTATTTCTTAACTTAAATTCCCTTTATTTTGTAAACAATTTTTTTTACAAAATGAATTTATACTTCAAATTTTTAACATTTATTTATTTACATATTTAACTTGAAAAATGTCACTATGCTTATAATCATCATTTAAATCCACTTTAACAAGGTGTAATAACATTTTAGATTTTTTTTTAATATTTAAATATTTCCAGAAAATATATATATATATATATAACCACGGGTCTGTATAATATTTTCTAACCTAGGTCAAGTGATACGGATAATATATCATTTCAATCCGTAATTTACAAAATAAATCCGGGTTCTATCATTTCGAACCCGCAATCCCAAGAATTAAAATATACTAAATAAATAAATGAATAAATAAATATCATTCAGGCCTATCATTTCAGCCTATGACTATTTCTATTCTACAGGGAGCTTGCAGTGTGATTAACTGTAAATAATAAATAAATAGTGTAACAGCATAAATAAACGGTATATAATATAACCAATGATGTATAGGTTTAATAACGGGATTTTTAACATCATCAATTTATATCACAATCAAATAAAATATTAATTATTCTACAATCACACTTGTTATCAATTTACAGATATATAAGTACGTTTGTCAGGTGAGAAAACTCACCTTTTCGAAGCTGCAGAATTTATTCAAACAACGATATCTACCCCGAAAGAAGAGTACAGAAGGCACGATCAATTTTCGGTGGATGCAACGACTTGATTCAAATCTTGAACAAAGTAATTAAATAAAACTAAGTATTTGAATCGTATCACGAACACAGCAAATTTGAAACTAGACTGAATTAAAGGAAATTGACACAATGGCTCGACCACTCACCACACGACTTGACCCATTAAAACAAAAGCTCAGCCTGCCCATTTAATTTTTCCAAATCAAAATTTACAAAATAAATTTTATACTCTATACTTTTTTACCCTTTTTACGGAATACTTTTTAAAGAATATTACGACGTGTTAATAAAAAGGTGGCAAATCTTATCTGGGAAACAATGCAATTTACAGCAGTGATACATAAAGGTGGCGCATGCAATATTGATTTATTTATTATTAATTTTTTCTTTTTCTATTTTTCTTTTTTTATTACTAAGTGCAACATGCGGTTTCCGTATTAATAGTTCATAATTATTCTTAGTATACAATACTTAATAAGGATTTGTTCATAGTGCATAAAGACTATTATTCATGCATGTATCTACCTACCTATATTCACTATATATCCTAACAAGCTAATGCTCAGGATGTTCTACTCACATGTACAGGTGGCTCCCTACTATTCTATTCACCCTCTTATTATAATAATTTTTTCTTTCATTTTATAAAAAGGCACGGCCCTTGCCAAATTTCAAAACTCGAATGCATGCACTCTTGAGACTTCACGTCCTGGCATAGAGGACTGGTTACACAAGTTACAGGTGGCGCACATTTTCTACTTCAAAAATGCAAAAGAATAATTGCAGCCTAGTCTTTAGTTCGACAACACAACACAGTGCTTTCTCATATATTCATTCCCGACATGTACGCATAATTTACTTCTCCCTTTTTTTGACACAACATAAAATAGCTTGGCTCGGCCATATCCATCTGAAGGCGTGCACGCATATTCCACTCGGTGGGCTAAAAATTTTCTACAAGTGGCGAACACCTAATTAATTTACTCCATTTACTCATCATCAAAAAAAAACTTATGAGCATACTTTCACTAGCATATTACAAAATGGATGCATGCAGCTTCGTTCTAACTCCAGTTAGTGAATCCTATCAAATTTTATTCAATAGCACATAGAAATTAAAACTTGCTAATTAGCGGCAGCAAAATCTAATACCATATCCAAACCATGAATCTGTATTAGCTAACATAAACGCAAAATATAACTTATACCTAACCAAGTCAAGCATTCTATCCACGCAGTCTTAGATAATTCCATGAACATGAATATAGGCATAGAGGAAAAGTGGAATAATAGGTGTAGTCAAGTTATGTGGCGGTGTAGGTCGAGCTTTGCGTGAATGGGAAAAAGAGAAAAAAATATAAAAGGAGAACAATAGAAGAAGATAAGCTAAAAGGTGGCCATCACCTGAAGTATGCTTGCTCACGCCCGAGGCTGAAGCCAAAATTTTGATGAGGCGATGGAAAATGCGTGGGTTATATATTTATAACAGAGGAGTTTCGCAATTCAAGGCAACAATTTTGGCAAGAAGTTTTATATTTGCGTACGTGCATTGGAATATAAAGATAAACTTGTGATATTGTAGGAGAAAGAATAGGTAGATTTTACTCTAAATGGTCAGGCAATTTTATGATGTTTGAGCTTTACAATTACGTTTGATAAAGGCAAGAATTTCGTATGTTCAAAAAAAAATTGAACGTAAATGTGTTGGTTCAAAGGAAAAAAAAGGCAAGAAATTAATAGATTGCGTTGATTTATAAAGAAACGGCAAGAAAAAAAATTCTTTGAAGGGGATTTGGATTTAAAACAGAGAATTGCGCAATCAAAGGATGGAAAAATTTGGCAAGGAAAATACGTTTGATTTTTTTTTTAGAAACAAATTACAGGAGGAAGTAAATGCTTTCATTCAAAATTAAAAAATTGCGTGGGTATATATATATATATATATATATATATATAGGGAAGTAAATTTTACTGGAAAGAGAAAAATAAACGTAAGAAATATGGGTAAAGACTAAGGCGCATATAAAATAGGCAAGCAGATAAGAAAGTGGATACTGCGCATGACTGAGATTTAGGAGAAAATCGTGTTCTGAAAAATGCAAGGAATAAATTTTATTGAATGGCAAAATCTATGGTAATCAAATTTTTAAAGCAATGCGTTGAATTAGAGGCAACATACTTGATTTGAACGCTGGACTATTCCTTCCCTCTAAAAACACGTCGTTGATAAATTTTCTCATTTACAGCTATGTTCATATTTTTAAGAATGTGTACCATAGACGTAATATTTTATGCCCAAAATATAACGAAATAACGGATTAAAATTCTATACGTTTTCTTATATATATATACACACGTTATTTATTCCCTCAATTTACGCGCCCTTTAAACGCGTAATTACCCAGTTCATTTATACAATATAAATTTCCAAATTTTATTCCTTAATTAGAGCATGTTTTGTTTACATTTTTATTTTTCTTTTTTTGAAATTTTACTTTGCGTTGATTGTTTTGGCAATAGAGGATAGACGTTAAAGAAGTATAGGATCTCTTTTCAACGGGTGCGTGATTTATATCCTTAAATAGGCTGAGTGAATTAAGCAAAGTAACGGCAAAAGATGATCTTGCTATGAAACGGTAATAAAATTTATGGATAACGTTCTATTTAAAACTGAAGAGAAAAGGGAAGTGAATATATTTGTCTTTGAACGGAAATGGAATTTGGACAAATTTGCGAAAGTGTTTAATAATGAGAAGAAACTAGCGTTAATATTGGAGGAAACGACAATAAGATAAGATTTGAATGTTACTTTAATGAAAGATTTTATACTAAGTAAATAGTTGCAGTAAAAAGAGAAATGGAATATCTTTTTTTAAAAAGGTAAATGGCCAGTCACGGCTAAAGGAAAAATTGAAATTGATATGCTTCCCTCCTACTTGAAAATGCATGTTTACTGATTTATTTAACCATTTTCAGTTAAGGTATATATTTTTGAAATGCGCACCATAGACGCAAAATTTAAGTCTAAAATAAAACGAAAATAACGGATTTAAATTTTATACGTTTTCTTGTACGTTATTTATCCCATCAAATAACGCGCCCTTTAAATGCGTAATTTAACAGTTTATTAATATATTGTAAATTATGAAAGTTATTACTTAATTAAAATAGAATTGTTTACGTTCTTCGGATTTATTTACTATTTTCTAAGAAATTTATTACTAAATTTTAATATATATAATTCATTTTAAAAAGAACAAAAAGGGAAATAAATGTTAATTACCAATATAAGTAAACATCCTCACAATAAATCTTGTACATATATATTTCTTATATAAAAGATTTAGAAATTAAAAAATTAAAAAATTCCAATTAGAGTTATCTTTGACCAAAGTTAAAATTGCAGAGCTCTTGTCCTTTAATTAAAAATTTGGGAAATGTTAAAATCAATTTTAAAAATTTAGATTTTTATATAACAAACCCCAAAGTTTTATAATTAAAAGTGAAAAAAACTTGTTAAAACTTCGAGCTGTTATAGTCTGACTCGAGCATAAAGCAAAACACAAAACACTCGAGTCAGGATTAATATTCTTATACCAGTAAATACAACTCTAGTAAAATATCAACTGAAATACAAGTAACTTAAAGGACGTTTGGGATTTCTGTCCTCTAAGGATCCGCTAAACTATCTACATGCATAGTACAATACGCTACATAAATAATGTCTGTAGTAAAGTAAACTATTTAAATAGAGTTAAGGCGTTACCCATATCCCCCTAAACACATTTTATATATTCCTATAGTCTATACAATGCCGTAATCTCCACTAAACGGTGGTTTACCCAGAGGACATCCGAAGGTACGGTACAAAACAAACTCGTAGAAGGAGCGATATGGCATTTGAACATGGCACGCGAGGAAATGCCAGGGTATATATATCGTTTCCAGACCCGGACTGGTGGTAACATAGAAGCTGCTACCGCCCACTTCAAGACCACTCCCATACCAAAGGTGCACCCAAACAAATCACTTAGAATGGTATTGAATAAATGTTTCCGATCGAAGGAATGACCTCATTTGGCCTAGCATGGCTCCTATTTTAGTTACATCTAAGCCGACTCATGGGAGTCAAGGCTACGTAAATACCTCATAAAGAATCATCGCCAAGCTATCCTACATCGTTCTAGAATCTCCTCCACGTACACAGTTGTTAAAGTGGTTTTCGGTATTGGCATAGAGTATGACAATATCTGATCCCGGTCTCTTGAACAACCAAATGCTTATTTCACACGTAGTCATTTTTATTTCAACAATTCATGCTTTTTATCAGAATATATCACTTCTGAAATCACATCATTTTCGAAATCATATTCATAAAAATAGTTTAAACCATCATATCCAAATATTAGTATTTAAATCCATTAAATCTAAATCATAACGGTTCCAACTTATATGGTTTAAACATTGAATTAGTTTATATATATATATATATTGAAATAATTATAAATAAAATAGTTTATATAAAAAAATAGGTTATAGATTAAAATAGTTTATATATAATCCTTTATATAACAAAAATAGATTCCTCCAATTTGAAAAATCGATTCGAATCAACTTAAATTCCAAAGTTCAATTTAAATCAATCTCATTTCAATAAAGCATTTAAAATTATATTGATTTCAAATCTAGGTTTGAATTACAAATTTAAACCACTTTAAAGTAAATAGGCTTCAAAGTTTAATTATTCAAACATTTACAATAACTAAATTTGATAATTTCATTTATATATTCAAAATTCAACTTTAGTCCTATTTAAATTTTAAATTATCTACTTAATCATTTTAATAACATTTAAATAAAATCTCAAAATTACAAATTTAAGTCAATGTTAAATATTCAAATTCATAGTCAAATTTAAATATTCATATAATCCTCTTCAATCAAAATCAAGTTATAAAACTTATAAATCATAAAATCAATAAGTTACATATCAATCTTTATTTAAATTTAATTCTTAACAATTAAATTACAAATCAAATTAATTTACCTTCCAACCTTAATTTATTAAAGTTGTTACAAAATATATTTTTAAAATATAATTTTAAATAAATAAATAAATAAACATTATATATATTAATTAATTTAAATTTTATTAAATAAAATCTTATTTTATATATTTTTAAAATAATAAGGTTATAAGAAAAATATTAAAAGTTATATTTTCAAAACCAACTTATAAATTTAAAATTTCCAAAACGTATAATATTGAAAATCACAATTTATACATATATCAAAAAATATATATATATATATATATAATATTTTAAAACTCAATATTTATTAAAACCCATATATTTCCTTTCAAAACTTTGGTAATCATTTTCAAAATATAGAATGGCGATGTCCATATAAAAAAATTTCTATCTTATGGTCAAGTGATACGGATATTTATCATTCCAATCCAAAATTTAAATATCTACAGGTATATATCATTTCAACCCGCAATCCCAAAATTCAAAATCAATATAAATCACTTGGGTTTATAATTTCAACCAATAACGATTTTCCCTAATCTATAGGATCATTCGGGTATATATCATTTCAACCCATAGGGAATTTCTATACTAACAGGGAACTTGCAGAGTGAGAACAAATAATATTACATATAAAAAACATGCATATATCATCTGTAACAACTTTAAATATAGTATATACAACAAGCTAGGGTGTTGTATGTCATATGTAAACAATTGCAGATAATGGCATATCATATTTCACAGTTAAATAACTTGCCAATTCAAATTTAACAACATATTTCAATAGTCATTTCATGTGAATTAAATTTACTAAATCAAAGAATGTTAATCGCAAATGATAGCTCACCTTTCGTTATGGAAAACACGTTAATGAAGAACAACGTAGCGGACACGGGCACAAATCAGGCACGACAAGTCAATGATCTGTGACAAGCATAGAAGCAAATTTAGCTCGAGCATTCGATGGAAATGAATATATAAACATATTAGATGTATATTTATAAATTTGTTTTGTCACAAAAATATTGAAGAGACAAAAATATATATGCAACACATAGTTTATGTCGATAAAACATACGTGCGCAATATATATAGCATATAAGCTTGGATTGAAAAGCAAATAAAATTAACTTTTTCTCTCCCAACAAGTGCATATAGGCAACATCAACCTATATACAAACTTTCATATATATATATATATATATATATATATATTATGTGTATGTATTTATAAAAAGAGGAGAAGGACAACACATATGTAATAGGTAGAGAGGCCGGTTCATGCATGTGGGACTGAAGTTGGTTTGCTTTGCAAAATGTAATCATATGTTTAGGAATATATCTTAACTGCAACTAAGGTAAGATGATATCAATAGTAAAATATGAAAATTTATAATACTTTTTGGGATGACTTTATTTTATAGAGGAGGAAGGTTTCGGCCTCGAGGGGAAGAAGGCAGGCTGCTCATGGTAGTGAGTGGCGATGGTGTTAGGGATGTGATGGCTGTCGGGTCTTGGTATGGTGGTGGCAGAGGGCGAGAATCGGGAGGAGGATTCGTGGTGGTGCGTGCTGAGTTGGTGAGACTGTAAATAAGGCGGACGTGGAAAATGAAGGGTAGGCATGGGAGGAGAAGGTAGAAAGGCAGGCGGAGTTTGGTTGTTTGGGGCTATCATTTGTAAGAAGAAGAGCATATGTTTATAGCCATACGAAGAACGGAAGTATCATAGTTTTACATAAATATGGTCGGGCTTAATATTTTAATTATTATATTATTTTTATCAAAGAAATGAACATAAACAAAGTGAGAATGATATTGAAAGGTCAACCGAGAATATATATCAAAACTATGGAATGGTAAAGGCCAGACGTTCATTTCTATGAAATAGTAAAAGCTGATGGCTATTCGTTTCAACCGGTGGGCAATCGAAAGAAAAAGGAAACCAAACAGTCCAAACGCAGAACCGATACGACAAATTATTTCGTCAACTGCATTGTGTATCGGACGATGAATTAAACAAATGAATATACTATGAAGATCAACACGATGAGATGGACAGAATGATACACAGATATTAGCGATATGATCATCCTATCAAAAGTCGGTATTCTTTGACAAACTACTACTAATTTTCCAAAAATAAGATAAACAGAGCTATAGCAGTCCAAGTATGGAGAAACGAAATATGACGTCTCACTCAGAAGATGATTTACTTTTTTATTATGTTAAAATATTCAGATTTCGAAGATATTTTATTTTCATCAATTTAACTGATTTTAAATTGAAATTGAAAAATACAAAACAAAACTAACTTGCATATTTACTAATGAAAATCTACCATTGCTATGTATAAATAGACGCATACCAAATACCAAATTTCATTGTTAAATCTAATTGTTTCAATTTCTGGAAAAATTCAGTTAATTACGTTTTAAAAATCGTTAAAATTTTCGAATCGTTACACTCTCCCCACCTTAAAAATTTTTATCCCTGAAAAGGAAGGAGACAGGTGAAAAGAAGTAACGGAAAGGAAAGGTAAATTCGAAATACATAAACCTAGATACAAGAATTAATTTAAAACCATATAAATTTCATTTGTTTTTAAATTAATTTATATTCGACCAATCTGGTTTAAACCCATTTTATTCAATCAATAAATATTCAGCAAATTTGTTTATTTCAATTCAAGGTATTCAACTGATTTGCTTTAGATTTATTAACATTCGTTGCAAAATATTCTTCCAAACAAAATTTATTTTATTTAAATCATTTATTAAGTCCAATTAACTTTACTTAATTCAATTTCACTTAGAAGTTCAATTTCAACCATTCTGAAGTTCATATTTATTTACTCAATTCTCTTTTATTATTCAATTTATTTCACTTAACAAATCTTACAACATAGGCAAAGTGTATATCATGTATTATAACCACTAAATTTTATTTGTAAATTCCTTTAACAAAATTCATTTTTGACATCTTATTACTTACTTTTATATTATATATTATTCAATTATATATTCTCATTAACATTTTACATTTTTTCTATTTGAGTTATATTAATGTTTCTGAGTGTAATTGAACACTATACGAATTTACCTTTAATTTGCAACATTTTCTATTAAGAAAAATTTGGGTTAAACATTTTTTATAACTTAACTTTTCTCTTGTACATCCTTCAATTATATATTTACATAACACTTTTAAATTTTTAAATAATTCAAGTTATATATTAAAATGCAATTGAGTATTATTCAAATTATTTTATTCTAGTTTAGCTATTCAAGTTACCTCAATTCAATTTCTCAATTTAGACACTCCGGTTGTTCAAAATTTTGCTTTATTTAAATAATTGAAAACCATCACTTAACATAGAAATTAAGAGTTTAATTTTTGGTTTCACTCTAAACAATTTTGAAATAAATATACATACATATAGATATATATTACACATCAAATCACACTTAAGAAATTCAAATCAAATCCATTTTTCAAAACAAAAGTGTAACAAAGCTACTAGTGGCCTCTCTACTTTGAGACTCGAAAATGAATGTCGATGATGCTGCAGTCATCACTGAAATTATTTTCCAACGACAAAAGAGGAGAGTACTGACTTACTTCTTCTAAAACTCTTTGAAAACAAATTTCATTCAAAAATACTTTCAAATAATATATTTTTCCCAAACTTTGAAAATTTGAAAAGTACCGAAAATTTAATTCTCAAATCCTTAATTTAAATTCATTTCTTTTGTAATTCAGATTGATAACTTATATTTATAAAATTTCATCTTCTTATACATATGAAAATAGTTAATTATTTATGAATGTTAACAAACAATAAATTATAATCTAGTACAATCATTTCTAACAACTAATTTATTTAACTATTCAAGTTCATAAAATTATATAAAATATAATTATACAAAAATTATTTCATTCACCAATTTCAAAAAACATATTTTGTCAGTTTGCTCTGTTCAAGTGTTTTGGAATTCCCATCGATAGCATTGGCCAGACGAATCGATTGAAACCCCAAATCAAACTTAACAATTCAAACATCACAGTGTAAAACATTTTTATATAAATAACAAATACATTCTCTCATAGGATGATTCAAGAATGTATTTTGGAACATGGATAGAGATTCAGATTTAGAGGAACCCTAATCTAAGAGAATTCTAACTAAGAAGATTGGCTCGAAAGGAAGATAAGATAATTACACTACAGAAGATGGAAGATGGATAGGCTTACATTAATTGTGATGACATTGACTGGTCCACCGAGACTTGGAAAAGGCGAGAGTGCTATTAACGATTCCAAGACAAACTTGATGAGAGCATCGTGGAAAATGTGATTTATGAGATCGACGTAGAAGGCAGGAGAATTGGTTAATCCAAAAGGCATGACTAACCGTTCAAAGAAACAATTCGTCTAGGGAAGAAAGGATAACAAGTCAAGCTTAAGAAATAAGATCGATGCGGAATTCAATTTCCAGCTTGAGGAGGAGAAAATTATTTCATCGAAGACATCAGGATATTCCGTGAATATCTGGTAAAGTCAAGATTAATAGGCTGACTATCAATCGAAAAGATAAGGCTGACTGCAAAATTCTGAGGCAATCGACATTCGATCATAAGAGAACTTCCCGTCATCTACTTGAGAAACGGTTTTTCTTTGTAAGAAATAATAGAATCTAAACCGAGGATGTAGATATCTTTGGTAAATCGATGTCTTTTGCAAAGGAGTTTCACCCTTTACAAATCAGAATAAGTTTGGCGGGACCGCTGATGCGATTAGTCACATATCAGGACAAAGATGCCTACCGAGGTTGGATTTACTTTAAAGATAAACAGGAAGAGAACTATGGGATGCTCCAATATCAAGAAGAGCACGAATAGGACAAGATAAGAATGGGTTTTGGGATATAGGGGAGAGTTTCAAAATACCAAAGAATTCTAATTCAGGGGGATCCTAACGAAGATTTCAAACTCGAACGAAGATGATTCTATAATTAATTTTTTTACTCCATATGCTAAGTTTTTCCTAAACCAGAGCTCTGATACCACTTGTAACGACTTGGTATTTCGAACCATTCGCATCCACACATGTTGGACTTGAATTACTCAAAATATCAGATTGTAAAGTTATATTTGGAAAAACTTAGCATATACAATAAAGAAATCAATCACAGAATCACACCCACGGAGTAATATCAACAAACAATGGAATAGATAAATGGTAGTTCATGAAGCTACTATACAAAAATTAGAGTTTAAAATAAAATACCACAAATATCTCGAACACACAGAAGTCACTAATACAGATGCCAATGACAAGTCTAAACAAAACAAATGGAATAAACTGAAGCAACTGGAAAGCTAAATAGAAAAAAATAGATCTTCAAGCAAAGCTCCAAGCTCCAAAGGTGAGTCTCAAATGCTGTGACATTCAGTCTAACTTAAGCACAAAGAAAAACACAAAACACTCGAGTCAGGATTAACATTCTTATACCAGTAAATTCAAATAAGTTAAATATCAAATGAAATAAAAGTAACTTAAAGGATGTTTGGGATTTCCATCCTCTAAGGATCCGTTAAACTATCTACATACATAGTATAATACATTACATAAACAATGTCTATTGTAAAATAAACTATTAAAATAGCGTTAAGGCGTTATCCATATCCCCCTTAACACATTTTATATATTCCTGTAGTCTATACAATGTCTTAAGCTCCGCCAAACTGGTGGTTTACATAAAGGACACCCTATAGGTATGGTACAAAACAAACTCGTAAATAGCGCGATAGGGCATATGAACATGGCATGCGAGGAAATGCTAGGGTAGATAAACCATTTATGGACCTGGACTAGTGGTAATGTATAGCAGCTACTACCGCCCATCTCGAGACACACTCCCAAATCAAAGGTGCACCCAATCAAATCACAAAGTAATAGAGTGGTATCGAAGAAAAGTGTCCTATCGGAGGAATGACCTCACTTGGCCCAGCATGGCTCCTGTTTTAGTCACATCTAAACTAACTCACGGGAGTCAAGGTTATGTAAATACCTTATACAGAATCGTCGCCAAACCGTCCTATTTCGTCTTGGAATCTCCTCCACGTACACAGTTGTTAAAGTGCTTTTTGGTATTCGCAAAGAATATGACAATATTCAGTCCCGGTCTCTTTAACAACCGAACACTTATTTCACACCGTGATCATTTTTATTTCAAACAGTTCATACTTTTTATCAAAATACCATATTCATTTCCGAAATCACATCACTTTCAAAATCATATTCAAAAAAGTAGTTTAAACCATTATATCCAAATATTAGTATTTAAATCCATTAAATCTAAATCATAACAGTTCCAGCTTACATAGTTTAAACATTGAAATAGTTTTTAAATATATACTTTGAAATAATTATAAATAAAATAGTTTACTTAAAAAAATAGGTTACAGATTAATAGTTTATATATAATAAATACTTTATATAACAAAAATAGTTTCCTCCAATTCACAAATCGATTCAAATTAACTTAAATTCCAAAGTTTAATTTAAATCAATTTCATTTCGACCAAACATTTAAATTTATATCGATTTCAACTCTAGGTTTGAATTAAAATTTAAACCACTTCAAATTCAATTGTTTTCAAAGTTCAATTATTCAGACATGTACAATAAATAAATTTGGTAATTTCATTTATATATTCAAAATTCAACTTCAGTCCTATTTAAATCCCAAATTATCCACTTAAACGTTTTAATGACATTTAAATAAAATCTAAAAATTAAAAATTTAAATCAATATTAACTATTCAAATTCAATTTTATTCAAGTTTTAATATTTGTCTAATCCTCTTCAATCAAAATCAAGTAATAAACACTATCATTAAATCATGAAATCAATAAGTTTCAGATCAATCTTTATTTAAATTTAATTCTTAACAATTAAATTACAAATCAATTTAATTTATTCTTCCGACCATAACTTATTAAAGTTATTAGAAAATCTATTTTTAAAATATAATTTTAAATAAATAATTAAACATAATATATATATATATATATTAAATAAAATTTTATTAAATAAAATTTTATTTTAAATATTTTTAGAACAACAAAGTTATAAGAAAAATATTAAAAGTTGTATTTTCAAAACTAATTTATAAATCTAAAATTTCTAAAAAGTATAATTTTTAAAATCTAAATTTACACATATATAAAAATAACATTGATATATTATATTTTAAAAATCAATATCTATTAAAATCCATATATTTCCTTTCAAAACTTTGCAAATCATTTTTAAAATATACACCAGTGGTGTTTGTATATAAATTTTATCATATGGTCAAGTGATACAGATATTTATCATTTCAATCCGAAATTTAAATATCTACAAGTATATATTACTTCAACCCGCAATCCTAAAATTAAAAATCAATGAAAATTGCTTGGGTTTATCATTTCAACCCATAACAATTTTTCTTAATCTATAGGATCAATCGGGTATGTATCATTTCAACCCATAGGGATTTTTTATGCTAATAGGGAACTTGCAGAGTGAGAACAAATAATATAACATATCAACAACATGCATATATCATTAGTAATAACTTTAAATATAGCATATACAATAAGTTATGGTGTACTATGTCATATGTAAACAATTGCAGATAATGGCATATTAAATTTCACAATTGAATAACTTACTAATTCAAATTTAGCAGCATATTTCAATCATCATTCATGTGAATTAAATTTACTAATAAAAGAATGTTAATCGCGAGTGATTGCTCACCTTTCATGGCTATGGAAAACACGACGACGAAGAACACCGTAGCGGACATGGCACGAATCAGGCACGACAACTCAATGATCTACGACAAGCACAGAAGCAAATTTAGCTCGAGCATTCGATTGAAACGAGCACATAAACATATTTGACATATATTTATACATTTGTTGTCTCTCAAAAATATTGAAGAGACACAAATATATATGCCACACATAGTTTTCCATTGATAAAACATACGTGTGCAATATATATTACATATGAGCTTGGATTGAAAAGCAAACAAAATTAACTTTTCTCTCCCAACAAGTACATATAGGCAATAACAACCTATATACAAGCTGTTATATATTTTTACATAATATATATACATACATATATATATATATATATATTATGTGTGTGTCTATATATATTTAAAAAGAGGAGAAGGACAACACACATGTAATAGGTGGAGAGGCCGGATCACGCGTGTGGGTCCTAAAGATGGTTTACTTATTGCAAAATGTAATCATATGTTTAGGAATATATCTTAACTGCAACTAAGGTAAGATGATATCAATGGTAAAATATGAAAAGGCATAATACTTTTTGGGATGATTTTTTTATAGAGGAGGAAGGTTTCGGCCTTGAGGGGAAGAAGGCGGGGTTGCTTACGATAGTGAAGGGTGGTGGAACAAACGGCGGTGGTGTCAGGGATGTGATGGCAGTTTGGTCTTGGTCTGGTGGCTGCAGAGGGTGAGACTCGGGAGGAAGATTTGTGGTGGTGCATGTTGAGTTGGGCGAGTCTGTAGATAAGGTGGAGGTGGCAAACAAAGAGTAGGTGTGGGAGGAGAAAGGTGGAAAGGCAGGCGGAATCTGGTTGCTTAGGGAAGTCATTTACGAATGGAAAGAAGAGCACGTGTTTCGCAGCCATACGAAGAGACACAAATATATATGCCACACATAGTTTTCCATTGATAAAACATACGTGTGCAATATATATTACATATGAGCTTGGATTGAAAAGCAAACAAAATTAACTTTTCTCTCCCAACAAGTACATATAGGCAACAACAACCTATATACAAGCTGTTATATATTTTTACATAATATATATACATACATATATATATATATATTATGTGTGTGTCTATATATATCTAAAAAGAGGAGAAGGACAACACATATGTAATAGGTGGAGAGGCCGGATCACGCGTGTGGGTCCTAAAGTAGGTTTACGTATTGCAAAATGTAATCATATGTTTAGGAATATATCTTAACTGCAACTAAGGTAAGATGATATCAATGGTAAAATATGAAAAGGCATAATACTTTTTGGGATGATTTTTTTATAGAGGAGAAGGGTTTCGGCCTTGAGGGGAAGAAGGCGGGGTTGCTCAGCAGTATCACAGCTTTTATATAAATATATGCTTGCTTAATATTTTAAGTATTATATTTTTTTATCAAAGCAATGAAAAAAAACAAAGAGAGAATGGTAGTGAAAGGTCAACCGAGAATATATATCAAAACTAAGGAGTGGCAAAGGCTAGATGTTGATTTCTGTGAAGTAATAAAAGTTGATAGCTATACTTTTCGGCCAGTGGGCAACTAAAGGAAAAGGAAACCGAACGCGAAACTGATACGAAAAACCATTTCATCGACTGCATCGCGTAACGAATGTTGATTTAAATAAATGATTATACTACAATGATCAGCTCGATGAGACGAATTGAGTGTACACAGATATCAACGATACGATCATCCTATCAAAAGTCAGTATTTCCTGCCAAACTGCCGCTAATTTGCCATAAATATGATAAATGAAGCTAGAGCAATCCAAATTTGGCGAAATGAAATATGACGTCTAACTTAGAAAATAATTTACATTTTTATTATGTTAAAATATTCAGGTTTTGAAAATATTTTATTTTCATCAATTTAACTGATTTTAAATTGAAATTGAAAATTACACGACAGAACTAACTTACGTATTTACCAATGAAAATTTGCCATTTTCTATGTTTAAATAGACGCGTACCATATATTAAATTTTCATTGTTAAATCTAATTGTTTTAATTTCAGGAAAAATTCAGATAATTGCGTTATAAAAATCATTAAATTTTCTGGGTCATTACAAATATAATTGTAACAACCTGCTCAAAACAGACCTAATTTCAACCAAACAAAAGCCCGTCGAACCTTAGGCCCATCTCAAGGCGAGTTGTTATACAAAGTACACAACATACGGAGCTATCTATCTATACTTTCTAAATCTCATAGAGTAATGGATAAAATATAATATCAGAAACAAGTACTCATTCCATAAAGAAAACCATTTCAGAAACATAACCCTATTAAATATTACAACATGTTGACATAAAGCCTCCATAGCACAATATTCCAAAATAATATAACTATCTGAACTGTGTATAATGATAATAGCCATAAGTCTTCATCTCCACCTTTGTCTCCTAAATCGGCACTGCATCCTCTAACCTGCGTGTTGTACTGAGGAGTGGGTCAGAATAACAAATATACGGTGAATTGAAAATCTCAAGTTTTAACATAATTGTACTTGAGCAGCATTATTAGATAAGAAATATGTCTTATGTATTTAAAACTATGCCATACTAATAACTTCAACCATAAGCCCAAAGGCCTTTTCGGTCCAATTCTAAAACTCCAACCCCACTAACAACAATGATGCAAGAAAAAACACTCAAACCAGTAAATACGTTTTATTAGGGATTAGGCAGAATCTACCATTTAATACCTATAAGCTAGGCAAGTCTTCGTCGTTTAATACCTAATCCATTTTCAAATTCTAAAGCAACTATCATTAACGATGTGAGAGAGAATCCCAACCACTTAATACCTTTTTATTAGGGATTAAATTGACTCTGACCATTTAAGGCCTATAAAATATGCAGGTCTTTGCTGTTTAAGACCTAACCCAAGGTGGTTTCCTACATGGTTCTCACTAACTAACATTGTAAGGGATCCTATCTGGCCATTTAATACTTCTCCTAAAGGAATAGGCGGACCCTACCATAGCCACTTAGTACCTCTAACTTAAAGCGGACCTTTTATAATGATTTCACCTACCGTATCAATAGCATAACTTATGACCCATAACCCAATCATGACATCTCAGATTAACCCAATTATTCGTAGGTACTATTAGCTAGATTGACTGGGAAGATTTAGCTTATAGAATTGGGAGTAACCTCCCATCTACTAGGGTTATTTATTATAGGCACAGTCCTACATTAGGCTGTAAAGCCATACGGCTAGTAGCCAGATTTAATTAGGCAGACTTCCATGTAACTTTGGACTGATCTCGCATCCCCGTAACTTAGTCATACTTTGTATGTACACTAATTATATACAAATACCAGCTTACATGATTAATAATTGAGGCCAAATGATGTAACCCTTTATTACGCCTCTAATTCGCTCCCTAATTTACGTTAAATATCTTCCTAAGAAATTAATGTTATTTACTACCCTATTAATTCTAATACGTTGAGTGCGTTATAATTATTACGTTGTTATTACTTTAATAATCAATACTATAATAGAGTGTGTGTGTGTGTAGACACACATGCATGCACGAGATTCGAATAAAATATTTCTAATCACATGCAAAGAAACCGCTTATTAATTTAAATGTTAAAACCCATACAAGTCTCAAACTCCAAACAAAAGAATAGCTAATGTCCTTATCCAACAACTTAACTTGTAAACAAAAAGGAATAATACCAAAATTGTCTTATTAATATAATAGAATTAGCTCCTCTATTAAAGGAAGAAACTTTACAACTTAAACTTTTTTTTATTCTATCCAACTTTTGCAACTATTACCTTGGAGTGAAAAAGAAATTCATACTTATTTTAATTTACTGAAATAGGCGGTAAGAACTAAAAATAATAAAAGTTCACACTTTGCACACAATTATTATTTCTAGAATCCTTTAACACTACAAGAGAAATCTAAAAAGATGAAGTGGGATAGATTATAAATTGCTTAAATCTCCATACGGATCTGATTCTACTATCATTAATACAAAATAGTTGAAATTCCAACATATTTAAAGACCAACATTTATTTAGGAAATTTTGATGGTTTTAGATGTTATGTTTTCGTTTACCAGAAAATTTCCAAGGCATATATCAAATTCAAATAAATACCATTCAATTACGAAAATGTGAACAACTTGATATTTCCACTCAAAGAGAATTGTTTGCTTCCCAACTGGATTTGGTTCCACCGCCTAAATTCCTTTCCGATCTCCCTCTTTTGGAACATACAACAAAATGAATTGTATGTAGAAATTAGATTTAGAATCAAAAATAAGAGAGGAATAGAATCAGAAATCAAAAGAATTAGACATCTGCCCATTTTGCCTTAAAATCCTAACTGATTCTGGAATCTAAGAAAGAAGAAAAAGATGGGATATGATATATTTCGCACCTAATTCTCTGTTAGATCTTCCCCTTTTGGATATACAACAAATAGATTGTATATATGGATTAGATTTCAGAAATCAAAAGATAGAGAGAAGAAGGATTGGAAATTTAATTTAAATTAGAGATTAGAATTACCTACCAGAAAGTTGACTATTTCTGAAATCCAAAGGAGAAAGAATTTGATAGAGCTTCACTGTTGCTACCAAAAATTTATGAAGAAAAGTCGGGATCTATATATAGAGGTTGGAAGGAACATGACCGTTGGTTAAAAATAAACAAATCTGGACCCTATAGGCCATGGGTTTTCATTACACCGAAGCCATTACCAGTCGACCGCTAACCTTTGGACGGTTGATGTGCACGTAAATATGCATATTTTTACTTTCACATTTAATCTAATTAAATTAAATAAATGATCATATTGGGAATATTAACATGTTTAAATCAAAGTTCAAATTATTTTTAAATCATCATATATTCATCTTCATATGGGGCAAAATGGTCATTTTTGTGCATATATTAATTTGAAAAAATTTACTTGGATATTTCTATAATATTTTTGTTGGAATTTGGATTCATATACAAGAGGCTTCATTAAAATATGCATGCACAGGTGAATACAAGAAAATGAAGATGAAAATAATTCATTTCATGCAATATGGAGGATCCCACCTACCCACTTACCATGATTCCCTACCAGGAGTTAATGCACATGCTAATGAAGATTAAAGCTATATGTACATTTAAGTAGAGGATTAATGCATGCTAATGATAATTTAGTGGTCATACTTCCTCAAGTATAATTTGGATAGTTCATAAAAATATGGACTAGGGTTTCACATGTATAAATACGCCATATGTTCATGTAATTAGTCTCTTCTCTCTCAGCCACATTTGAGCCTCCTTTTTAATTAGTTTAGTTTGAGGTTCAAAAATAAGCAAAAACTCTCATTTCTTTTTAATGGCTTCTTAGTCTTCTTTCATGTAATTGTCTTAATGAAATTTTAATAAAAGTTCTTTTCCTGTTTATTTCTTCTTATGTTAGTTGTGTAGATCTCTTTATTTTATGCAAGTAATTTAGCTTTCATTTTATTCCAATTAGCTTGCGTTTTCCTCTCGTTTTTTGTTTCATGTTGAACTCTATATTTATTGAAATGATAACAAATATGAGAAGTTAAACCCCTTCAATTTATGAATAATAAAGCTCTCTTAATCATTTAGATTTAACATTTTGTTAATTTTTGATCTTTTTTTTTTATTTAATGGAAATGTTTGAATGGGTAAACTATTGTTGTTTTAACTTTGAATTTGATAGCCGTTATTGTTGACACCAAATAGGCTATGCTTAAACAAATAAAAACACAAATTACCTCGTCATCCACATATGATTTTGGTCATGAAGTGAATTTTAAAATCAAAATTTGATGGTCTATATTTCTAATCAATAGTTAATAGATCATGCTTAGAATAGTTTTATTTTCAAGTTCATTGTCATTTTCATAAAAGTTAAGAAGTGGTTTCATGGGTGTATTATAATTTGATGGTTTATATTCGGCTAATTAGTATCACAAATATTACACACTTATGATAAACACATCAAGTAAATTCATTAATGACCAAAAGAGAGATCATAATTTCATATATGTTGACTTATGTGATCTTGAGAAGGACATTTTCTCCAAATTGCCTTCTACTCTCATATTTTTATTCACTTTATTTTGTTACTTTTCTATAAATTTTTGCCAATCATAATTTCAAACTCTTGGTTAACTTGATTGAACAGATTTTTAAAATCTAAACAATTTTCTACAGATCGGCTCGTACTCGTCGTGTACTAACATTGTACGCCGTACGCTTGTGGTATATTTTTAATTAAATTTTTTTTGGCTATTTTTCTAATCCGATAGAAATTTAGCCATCAAACAAGTTTTTGGCACTGTTGTCAGGAATAGTTTTGATTTTATTTTCTACTCTCTGAATTATTTGTTGTTCGATTTTACTATGTGTTTGTTTAGTGTGTTCAATTGAATTTAATTTAAAAAAAATTAAAAATAATTATAGTGTGTTTGTGTGATTTGTGGTTGCATTTGTCTGTTTGCTTATTGTTTTTCATTTTGCATTTGATAAAAAACAACAACAACAATTTTCTTTATAAAAAAACATCGCATTTCATTATATCTTCAATTGGCATTTACATCTGTGTACGTTTTCAATTTCTGTAAAAAAAACATCTTATTTTTGTACATTTCTGCTACTACTGCTACTGTTGCATTACATTTTTCTCCGAACTTACAAACTCCCTTACTTTCTTACATCTCCAGCCATACCACAATCAAACTCATCAATAGTGTCGTGTTCATAAACTTCACTGCCATATTCCTTACCTACAAACTGTGCACACACAGTGCACAACAAACTGTGCGCATATCCCACTGATACACTCCTTCAACTCAACACCATTCTGCCTGATCACTGTCTACAACCCTTCCCAACTTACACTGCTCGTCCACCAACTATATCACACTTCATTAACCCCACAGTTCACTACTTCCTTCAACCCTTTGCCAAACATACATCATTACAAACTGTTAACTTGCAACTCCATCACCCTGTATTAATCAACCACCATCTCCACTGCTTACCACTTCCAGCTTACTATCAAAAATCCTCTGCCTTCAAATAGCCACTGTCATGTACATTAACCACCTCCAGTTCATCACCATTCTAACTTGCTACTACAAAAACAACAGCCAACTTCTTTGTCAAACATATTTATCCTCTTTTTCCACCACCTCTGTCAAAAATCTATTGCACTTCTACCTGAAGACAACCACCTCCTCTGCTTGCTGGCACAATCATCCCATTATAACACGCCTCGTTATCCATTCAATACCCCCATATCCCCGGCCATTTCAATACATTTCAATACCAACCATTTCCCCGACAACTGCTTGCTACCACCATTTCAACACCCCTGTCATCCCGCTGTTCCAAAACAAGTCATACATTCATACATCCTCCAAGCTACCATACATACATACAAATCAATTCAACCCACAGATTCATCAATACAAACCACTTGATCATCTCTACAGCTACCCCCACCAGTGCACGAACTAACCACACCATAAATGTACACAAATCTGCCAGCAACTTCACCAAAGTACTGTATGCACCCTTAGCTTCATACTACTTAACAGCTCCATCTCAATTCATCCAAACTTACCCCTGGATTTCAAACTTCAACTCTAACCATCAACCCTCATGGCATTTACTTTCATCCCAACCCCCAGTGCCACTGCCACCGCCACCGATACATCCACTTCCGCCACTGTTGAATGCTGTCATATACATCCACCATTTCCTTCATACATCACCACTTACATCTACTGCACTACACATCCATCTCACCACTGCTACACTTCATAACAGTAAGCAATTACCCACAGTTACATCAAAATAACAGTCTCCTAACAGTTCCACCACTGCATCTGTAACGACCCGTAAATTTTCGATAAATAAAAATTGTCAATTTAATAAGATTTTATGATTTAATGTTAGAAGAAAATAAAATGTAAGATTTATAATAGTTAAATGAAATGTAACAATGTTAATTAAAGTCAATCGTTAGCAATTTGAATGAAATTCTAATTAGTTGAGAAGGTTAAATGTTATACTTGGCCATAAATTGAAAATAAGAAACCAAATGTAAATGTTGAATTAATTAATGAAATAGTATGGTTAAAGGTAATTTAATAAAATTAGTGTTATGAAGCAATTATAACATTTGTTGTGAATAACAAATCTATAAGTGTGATTAAAAGTCATTGGTGACAATTATTATATGTCACTTATTTATTTAGGCTATTAAATTTAATTGAAAACCAATGGCAATAAATCTAATTAAATACTACGTTAATGTAATTTAGGTAATAATTGAAAATTATGTTAATTTTATTCATATTATGACAATTGTTGAATAAAAAGAATGGAAATCAAAATTTATCAATTTATTGGAATTCAAATTATAATAATTGAATTAATTGCAATTGAATGAAATTGAATACTACGTTAATGGGAATTAAGATGAAATTGGAGAACATTGGTGTACTAAGATATAAATCAATTATAATTATACCCATAAGATGATAATTGTTGGAATAATAAGATGGAAGTTATATCAAATAGATTTATTTGGAAGTTAATTTATAATTCCTGAATTTACTAAAATTGACATTAAACTCTGTAATTGGTAAATTAATATAACTTTAAATTGATATTTAAATTTTTTTAAATTATTGTAATTGTTTAAGAAATCAAAAATGATAAAATTTGTTAATTTTAGAATTGAAAATGGAAACTTGATTTAATTAATTTAATATTAATTTAATTAACTTGTAATATAGCCATTTTGGCAACTGTATCGGATTTCGACGAAACTAGTTTCATTGGATCCGTAACAGTAAATTATTGTACTATTCCAAGTTCCATGGCAATCGGATTTGTCATTGTATTGTACGGACTCGAAACGCCTGGAAATTAATTTAATTTGAAATCAATTTGAAATAAGCTGCTTTTAACATAATTTCTGCATATGATGAAATTAGGACTTGAAACATGTTCCATTGAGTTTAAAATTATAGAAAACGCCTATTTTGATATATAGCATGACCCATTTTCGTTTCAGAGACAGAACGGGCTTTTCATGTCAATTATCGTTCAACGTGTAAATCAATCTGGTCCATTCTTTCTGTTTTCAGCTTTGTCTGTAAATAGCTCATTAAAAACCTTAGCTACTTCTTATTTTTATTTTTCTGTACGTACAATTTTCTCTAGCTTCGTCTTTCCAATGGCAGACAAACCAAACAAATTCCAAATTCAATTGCAAATCAAAATCAAATCAAAAATTGAAAATCCTCAAAATATATCAAATTATATATCGATTTGAAGCTCTCGATGAGCGCAGATCAAATCTGTAGCTTGTTTTTCTATTTAGTTTTCGATGTGGCCTAGATTCGATGAACTATTCATTGTTGTTCAATCAAGCGTTGATCAACTTCGTCTGATCGACGAATCAGGGGTACGGATGCGTAGAGAGGACCGAGGAAAGTTCATCGATGTGGGTCGTTCATCTAATTGATGGTCGGATCGACCAGAATAATTCGATTAGGTTTTTATGGATATGCGACGGCCGGAGCTGTAGATGCCTATTGTCGGCCAGGTAGGTGTCGCGCAGGCGAAGGCGGCCTCCAAGGGGTTTTGGCATGGCCACGGTGATGTCGGTCTAGGCATGGAGGCCTCGGCGACGACGATGGGAATATCGGTCGATGGCGACTGTTTTTTTCGAACGTGAGATGCTTGGGTTTTGGGTGCTCAGCGAGTTGACGTGGCGGTAATTAATTCGTTTGCTTTATTTTAGTTTAATTTTAATTATCCAGTGTTCTAATATACATAATTTTTACACACGAACTCGGATTTGGACGCGGCTTCTTGCATTAAGATCGTATCGAAATTCAAGGCATTTATGGCATTGGTTCGGACGAATTCTGAAACTGTTTGAATTTGGGCCCTATTTTTAATTTCAAATCAATTTGAACTCAAAGGTGAGTATTTTAACCCACTCACAACTTCTAAAATTTCTTATGTTTATTAAATTAAATTTATAGTGTGATTAGAAATTTATTTATGGCTGTTTGTGTATTTAAGTAGTCATTCCAGTTAATTTGAATTTATTTGAATTAAATTTCCATTTAATTTATTATTAAATTTAAATTGCCAGTAAATTACATGTTATTGTAATTAGTTAATTGTTTAAATTTATTAATTGAATTGGATGATGATTGTGATGAATGTTGATTGTTCATATTGGACGATTGGATGTCTTGTTTGAATTATATACTGTTATCACTCTGTAAGTTCCCTTAGTTATTATTAGGAAAATCACTATGGGTTGAAATGGTATATACCCCGATGGTCTCTAGATTAGGGAAAAATCATTATGTGTTGAAATGATAGACATGAGCGATTTATGGATTTTATTTAATTCAGGATTGTGGTTTGAAATGATATATAACCGTAAAATTTTAAATTGTGGATTGAAATGATAAATATTTTTATCACTTGACCCTAGGGGAGAGAAAGATATTCGGATACTGAATTGGTTGAATTTAATGATTTTTTTCAAAATCTTTAAATATTGAATTTAATTAAATGATATTTGAAAATAAATTTTGATTTATATAAATTAAAATTATAATCAAAATCCAAGTTTTGTGTTTAAAACTGGAATTGGTTTAAAGGAATTGCTTAAAGGAATTAAATTGAAATTTTAAGGTTGATTTTGAAGTTTAATTGGAGTTTATCAGAATCGAGTTATAAAATCACATGAAATATAACTTTGAAAATATTGAAATTGGAATAATTTAAATTGATATTTCAAACATGGATTGAAATTGATATATAATTAGATATTTAATCGAGAATTTGAATTAGCAAGATTTGAAATTTAGTTTTGTTGATTTGGAAATTGAAAATGGTTCGAATGTGTCGAAATGAAATAAATACTTTAAATTGATATAAATTTAAATTTTGTATTTAATATAAACTATTTTAAAATAATATATTAATATGAAGATTCTAATTTTTAAGATTTTCAAAATTTAAAACTATTTTAATCTATATTGGTTATATAAATTATTTTAACCTATCTTAAACCAATTTAATTTATTTTAAACTATTTAAACCATTTTAATTTATTTTGAAACTAACTAATCTATCTTAAATCTATTTAATCTATTTTAATTACATTTAATCTACTCCTAATTCTATTTAACTATCTTAGATCAGTTTAAAACTATTTTTATCTATTTTAAAATAATTTAGGGTATTCTTTCTAAATTCCAAACTAAGTAAAGTAGAAGGTTTATATTCAAATCACCATGCCAGAACTATCATTTTGTAACGGTTATAACCGTTGGTAATCAAATTCCCAACGGTTATAACCGCTGGTGGAAGGTACGTGTTAGCACCACAATTGGTCGCTAACACCCTTGAGTAGAGTAATGTAGAGAGATTTACAAAGAGAGCAAATTAGAACAGAAGAATGGTGCAATTCAATGCAAAATGAACAGCAAAAACAAAAACACTAGATTTATAGTGGTTCGGCATAATTGCCTACGTCCATTTGAGTTTAATCTTCATTGCTTTCTCAATCACTTGAATACAGATACAATCCGTAAACCAATCACTTGCATACAAGTTTGAATTAAAAAGAGAACAGTATCAAAAATGGCAGGGTCTCCATAGTGTTTTCGGCAAAAGTTCCATTTCACTATGCCTCTGCCCATCTATTTATAGGCAAAGATAGGCTGGACTCCCCACACGGGCTCAGGAACAAAGTACTTGGCCCATAATAGGTGACTTCTGCGCAACGGGCCATGCATGCCAAATGAGGAATGCCGGTTGAGAATTGTTTGGTCGATCGTTGAATGACTCAGAGTAGAGTCTTGCCGAACGCTCCTGCTTTGTTGTGGGCTTGACAACATGCTAACACCTCCAGTCTGCATCGAGCCATAGATGCCGAAACATGTAGATTGCATCAAACCCTTATACCTTCAGGCTCTTCTTGGTCAAAATCTTGTCTAGTGCTAATAATAATATCTTCAACTGTCGTTTTGTAGCCGGACCAAGGTGTCGGATAACATTTCCCCCCCCCCAAAGTATGTCGTGTGAAGCAACACGACACGCTTTGAATCAGCGATATTCCTTATTTTTAGAAAGAAATCCATCACGTTTCCTGAATAGTCGTTATCCTCCAATTTTATCCCTCCAAGGTGTTTCATCCTTCTTTGGTCATCATGACGGTTGGTTGATTCCCAATATTATAAATTCAGGGTTGTAGTTCACCAGTGGTCATCCGCGTCCAGTTCTACAGGGCTAATAAGCTTCGGCTAACTGATCGAGTCTTTTCTTAATGACCTTAAGTGAGAATTCAATTTCTATCCATTTTAAGAAGTCTAACATTTCTGGATGTACACATGCATGTTCGGGTACACGTTCTTTCCATTGGCTCTCGGATGTGTTCTATATGCTCATAAATCGTCACCAATTCCATCTAGCTTAATTGCAATTCAATTGCAATTCCTTATTTGTATTTTTTTTGGAATAAGGTTTGTAATCAGCCACTTGATGAGAGGGGACTTCAAGTTTTACATGGATGACGACCTCAGAGCAGTAAGCAAGAATGAATGGAGTACGGCCAGTTACGGACCCATGGGTAGTTCTATAAGCCCATAATGCTGTTGGGAGTTCACTCACCCATTTACCTCCATCCTTTTCCAAACTTCTCTTCAGAACAGACTTTATGATCTTGTTCACAGCTTCAACCTATCCATTTGAAGTTATAATGGATCATGGAAGTCATAAGGACAGATGATGTTACAGACAATGAATTTGATTACTTTATTCATCTTGGTCGTGTTTAAAAGTTCTTCATCTACCCATTCGGTGAAGCAATCAACTAATATGATGGCGTATTTCGCACCACCTTTAGGATCGGTAAGAAGATGATGTCAATGTCCCCAAGTGGCAAACAACTATCGACTAGCCATTTGAGTAATTTTCATCGGCGGGGCTCCCGGATTATTTGCAAACATCTTCCACTTGTCGCATTGTCTAGCATGGTCAACCGCATCTGGATTGGTATTTGGCCAGTAATACCCATAGCAGAGTATTTTCTTAATCAAGGTTTTCCCTCTGATGTAATCGCCACATTCTTCTTCATAGACTTCGCTCAAGACTCATTTGATATCATCATGGGCGATACATCGAAGTGTGGGAATGGATGAACTTGTGTCTATGCATGTTTTCTTCTTGGATGATTTGGCATGAAGCTTTGAGGTGGATCTGTCGCTTTTCAATCCTTCATTCAGTAAGAATTCCTCATTGTAGATAGTCCTTGATTGGAGCCAACCATGGCCCTTTTTCTGGCTCCATCTTTTAGATCCAGCCGATCTTCATCCGTCAATGCTTGGAATATTAAGTATTTCAACCGAAACAATGTGTGTCTGTTGCGCATCCCTAAAACTTGCTAGCTTGGCCAGTGAATGGACTCTTTTCATTTTGTTTGCTAATTATGTATGTGACGATGTAATTCGTGAAGTCGGCTAATAGCTCTTGGACCTGGCCGAGATAAGGAGCGAGACAATGCCCCCTAGTAAGATCAACTTTCTTAACTTTGCATACTATCAATCTGGAACCACAAAAGATATGTAAAGTTTCCACTCCAAATTCTCTAGAAAGATTGAGGCTGGAAGTCGAGGCTTCATAGTAAGTATCGTTGTTTCTTACAGGGAAATCGAGTTTCTGGAAGTAGCAGATCGATCATTCCTTAGGAGTCGAGTCATTATCATGAATCCTGCGCAGTAACACTGATCACTGGATGCTCCATCCACGTACATTTTCCATCTATTGGTTGGTTTTCTACTACTCTTTTAGTAGTCATCTGCTGCAGTAAATTCGAGTATGAGGTCTGCTAATTTCCGCCTTGGATAGACCTTAGAGGGAAATAAGTTATATCGAATTGGCTTAGTTCGGTATTATATTTAAGTAGTCTTTCAGACGTCTCAGGTCATTGTATGCCCTGTCGCAATGACTGCTAGGCATAGACGTTGATGGTTACTCTAGTCGAATCCTAGAGTCTTGTCATGAGTTATTAAGTCTAATGGTGATGGGATCTGAATGCTCTAATCGATTATCTTCAAATGGCCAAAGATCAGGCCTAAAAGCACGTTGAGGGAAATGTCGAGTAGGGATCAGCCTCGAGTTGCATGCAGCAACATAGCCGGATCTTGCTATGAGTTTGAATTTGCTTGTATATTCGAGTAATGCACTTTCTATTCAATGCATTCATGATCCTTTACCCATGCTTTGGGTTGGAGTGACAGTCCGTTGCCCACGAGCTTAGGTGTCGATTTAATGATTCTATCTCTAGGCATTCTTTCAGTCGTAGCCTTGAGTAGCTGTAAGCACTATATATAAATTTCAAATTTCAACATTGAGCTATCGCAGCCAGTATTTGGATGACCACGCATCTGCTCCTAGTCTTGGGTTGAAAAATGCACTGCATGGATGGTTGACTCTCGCCCTAGCTATGTTTATATTCCCACCTAAGCTCCAAAGACACAGAGTTGTTCGGTGAATAGTCGGTTCACATTCATCTTGCTTCTCGCTCGTGCCCCTAGGTCTGGGGCATATACCGAGAAGTAAGAAGGCCAGCCATGCCTACTTTAGCTTTACTCTCTTTCCCATTGAATCGTGGGATTAGATAAGTTGATGGGAGGTTGGGTCTCGCCTGTCTTGGATTGTATTGTGATTTTTCATTCCAAGAGGAATACTTCGATGCCTCGTCAGTTTCAGGGCGTAATTTGGACAATTGACGGTCAGCCACATCCAGTTTGTTCATGTTCTATAATCAGATCTCGAGGTAAAGTTGGATCAAATGCAGTCGGGTCATGCTCGTCCAGTTTCATACTCCTCCTGACGGATCAAAGGAGGGTGCTGGAGAATTTTTGACCAAGTCTTTATGGTTTACTCTCCTTTCCACACTCTAGAGGATATAGTTTGTCAAGGAATATCCGAGGCACATTCTATGTGCTTGATGCGGATCGGTATTGGCCCTCGATCTGAGGTATGATATAATCGGTCTCATGTAGCTATGGATGCTATTTCGATTGGTTCTGTATTGAGGCCTCCCTATAGTCGTTGCCTTAAGTTGTAAAGAACGCCAAGTTAGAGCTATAGCAAGTTGTCGTATTCAGCTTTTAATGATTTATGCTCCTACCCCTAGCATTGGTTTTGGCCAAGCCACAATCGAATGGTTGAACTCCATCCTCAGCGAGTTAATACTCCTCCTTTCAGTTTCAGGCCGAAGTTTGCGGGATGGAGAACGGTCGAAATCCACTCATCTATTTATCGATGTTTATGCACCACTCTGCATTCTGGTGACTTAGCGTTATTCTCCCCCGGTCGACTCGTGCCCAATTTGTGTTCATGCTTCGGTCCACGCTATAGGGACTTGGAGATTTGTCGAATGTTTTTTGCTATATTCCACAGTTTGGGACGTAGAGATTTTCGTCGATTTGTTTATACTCTTGTCCGCACTCAGGGGACTTAGAGTACTCTAGTTCGCTTCAGGAACTTAGAAATTTTTCTCAATTCCTTTATACTCTAGTCCGCACTAAAGGGCTTAGAGTACTCTAGTCCGCAATCTAGGTACTTAGAGGGTTTTAAGTCATTTATACTCTAGTCCGCAATCAGGGGACTTAAAGTACGCTAGTACACACTCTGGTGACTTAGCGGTATTTAAGTCGTTTAAACTCTAGTCCGCACTCAGGGGACTTAGAGTACTCTAGTCCGCACTTTGGAGACTTAAAGGTTTTTAAGTCGTTTATACTCTAGTCCGCACTCAGGGTACTGAGAGTACTCTAGTCCGCACTCTAGGGACTTATAGGGTTTTAAGTAGTTTATACTCTATTCCGCACTCATGGGACTTAGAGTACTCTAGTCCACACTCTGGGGACTAGAGGTTTTTTAAGCCATTTACACTCTAGTCCGCACTCAGGGGTCTTAGAGTACTCTAGTCCGCACTTTGAGGATTAGAGGTTTTTAAGTCGTTTGTACTCTAGTCCGCACTCAGGGGACTTAGAGTACTATAGTCCACACACTGGGATCTTAAAGGTTTTTTAAGTCGTTTATACTCTAGTCCGCACTTAGGGGACTGAGAGTACTCTAGTCCTCTTGGTTTTTAAGTTGTTTATATTCTAGTCCGCACTCAGAGGACTTAGAGTACTCTAGTCCGCACTTTGGAGACTTAGAGGTTTTAAGTCGTTTATACTCTAGTCTGCACTCAGGGGACTTAGATTACTCTAGGGGTTTTCATTGAGAGCAGTCGTATTTCCACCCTTTAATTTGTATTTCATTTACCATATCGAGGCTAATGCTGTCGAATGAACGACCGAACCACGTTTGCTCATGGAATGGGATTCCCCCCAGCATGAGGAACGAAAATTGATAATTGGACGGTCGATTCTCTCCCGCCTAGTGATTATAGCTCTTCCAATCAAGTTAAGGAAGGTGGTATATGAAAAATGGTTGGATCACATCCACGCTGGGTTAGATAGTCAAATCTCACACAATTTGCTTCGTATCTCTTTCTAGAAAATAAGTATAATGGATTATTGAGTACACAAAGTAAGTTGCATATGTTTCAAGATGCAGTCGTGTCCATGTATTGAGAGCGATGGTTGACGAGTAGGTAGTCCATCACAGCTACTCCAAGTCGGGATTTCGAACAAAATTTTGTGTTCAGGGTAGGATTTGATGTGTAGATTATCAAATCACGTCTATTCTAAATAGATCCCCATGTAACTAAGCTTTAGAAAAGGCATCGGTATTTTTTCAAACTTTGTTCTACGACTCGATTTGAGTGGACGATCGGGCCATACTCCTTCCAAGCCTTGCTTAGGTCTCCAAGTCAAACGTGGAGGTTGATTAATGGATGGTCGGTCATGTTGAATTTGTATTGGGCTCTAATCGTGATGAGCTTTTCAATCTCTAGTTCTTGGCCCAAAATTAAAGGCACATGGTTGATGATGAGCGATTGAATCATGCTCGTCTAGATGAAACTCCACAGGTCCGATCACGGTCTACGTGGAATGGTTGGCGGCTAAAGCTAAGTACCTGGTCACCTGCATCATTTTGAAAGTAGTTCAGTTCAAGTCGGTCGTAGTTGATAGAACAAATGAAATAGAAATAGAAATGGAAATAATTCAAAGAAGATTGGAATAAATCTCATTGATAAGAGAAGCAGCATCGTGTGCTCGATATTCGACTTTTCCCCTAGCTCCTTTCAAAGGGATGTCGACCGTCAGAAGTTCAATTGATAATCATAGCCCTTTATTAATAGGCATCGAATGTTCACTGCCTGCCATTCTGTAGGACTTGTACATAGTATTAAAGCTTTCCTTTCTAAATCGACTTTTTGATCACACCTCGAAGGTGTTTGTAATCGCTCGTGTTAAATCAATGAGCATCTTGGAATATACAAATCTCCCTTGATTTTATTTAGACTTTGGTGTACTCTCTCGAGGTTGGTTTCTAGCACCACTTTGAGTTGCGAGTCTTCAAGTAGAGTTTGTCGATTGAATCTTTCAAAGAGTACATGAGTCGAATTTTGAGATCTTATTTTGTCTGCTGGGATCAGAGTCCTTAGCCAACGGGTCTTCATTGTTACTTTTTCTAATCTGTTTCACTCTTCCACACTTTATTCAAATTCATTTTGTTATAGAAACGATCCATGGTCGTAGGAGGCTCTCCAGCTAACTAGTTGCTAAAATATATCTGGAGGTCGATTCTCCTCAAACTGATCGGTACGATATCCCTTTGGGTGTATCATTTGAGTAGCGGTTGCTTGTCTGTTCCCTTGTTGCCGTCCAGAAGCTGCCGCTAGATCCTTCATGCCCTGGTCGATCATGGGATTTAAGTTAAGTGGGTAAAATGTTCCTTTATTAAGTTAAGTTTTGAATTCACTATCCGGAGGCACTACACTACGGCTAGGGTTCGGGTCGTACTCAAAAATATTTTTTTGAAAATAGGGATCGTATAAGAGATCGATGTAACTAAAGTTTAGGTCGGCCAAGCACGGTTCGGCCAAGGTGGATCGGCCAAGGCGGCTTGGCCTAGAGTGGCTTGGCATGGAGTGGCTCGGCCTGGATGTGGCTCGGCCTGGATGTGGCTCGGCTTGGATGTGGCTCGGCCTGGATGTGGCTCGGCATGGATGTAGCTCGGCCGGAATGTGGCTGGCATGGATGTGGCTCGGCATGGAGTGGCTCGGCCTGAATGTGGCTCGGCATGGATGTGGCTTAGCATGAAGTGGCTCAGCTTGAATATGGCTCGGCGTAGAGTGGCTCGGCCTGAATGTAGCTCGGCATGGATGTGGCTCCGCCTGGATGTGGCTCGGCATGGATGTGGCTAGGCATGGAGTTGCTCGGCCTAAATGTGGCTTGGCATGGATGTGGCTCGGCTTGGAGTGGCTCGGCCTGGATGTGGCTCAGCCATGGATGTGGCTCGGCCTGGATGTGGCTCGGCATGGATGTGGCTCGGCCAGGATGTGGCTCGGCATGGATGTGGCTCGCCCTAGATGTGGCTCGGGCTGGATGTGGATCAGCTTGAATGTAGCTTGGTATGGATGTGGCTCGGCCTGCATGTGGCTTGGCATGGATATGGCACGGCCTGAATGTAGCTTGGCATGGATGTGGCTTGGCCTGAATGTGGCTCCGCATGGATGTGGCTCCTCATGGATGTGGCTCCGATGGATGTGGTTCGGCCTGGGAATGGAGTGGCTTGGCCTATGCCTTTTCGGGGGCGATCGACATACACCTTTTCCGGGGAGATCGGCAGAATTGCCTTCAGAGGAGGATCGGTCTTTATTCAACTTGAGTGCAAACTTCAACGTCCAATCCTCAGATCTTGCGTACATCAGTGAATCCAATACTTTCACATGAACATGAACACTCGATTAACTCTAAACAAGAAAATTAGCATAATCAAATCTTCCAGAAAACAAGGTGATGTAGACTTAGTTTCTTTGACTACGGCTATCAGCTTCCTTTAGATTTCTTTCCAATCTGAGTAGAAAAGGAAATTATTTAGTAAACAACTGGATCTATCTCATGAATATGAAAATCCACTACTAGATGATGAGATCCAATCAAGCTGAGAATTCAATTCTCAGTGAAAGCACCAAAATGTTAGCACCAAAATTGATCACTAACACCCTTGAGTAGAGTAATGTAGAGAGATTAATGAAGAGAGTAAATTAGAATAGTGTAATTCAATGTAAAAGGAACAACTAAAATGAGAACACCAGATTTATAGTGGTTCGGCGTAATTGCCTACGTCCACTTTGAGTTTAATTTTTATTGCTTTCTCAATCACTTGAATACATATACAATCCGTAAACCAATCACTTGCATACAAGTTTGAAGTAAAAAGAGGAGAGTATCAAAAATGGTAGGGTCTCCCCAGTGTTCTCAGAAAAAGGTCCCTTTCACTGTGCCTCTGCCCTTCTATTTATAGGCGAAGATAGGCTGGACTCCCCTCTCGGGCCTAGGAATAAAGTACTTCGACTCACAGTAGATGACTTCTACGTACCGGGCCAGGCATGCCAAACGAGGAATGCCGGTCGAGAATTTTCCGGTCGATCGCTAAATGACTCGAAGCATAGTCATACCGAATGCTCCTGCTTTGTTGTGGGCTTGACAACTTGCAAACACCTCCAGTCTGCATCGAGCCAAGGATGCCGAAACATGTCGATTGCATCAAACCCTTATACCTTCAGGCTATTCTTAGTCAAAATCTTGTCTAATGCTAATAATAATATCTTCAACTGTCATTTTGTAGCTGGGCTAAGGTGCCGGATAACAGTACGTTATATTATTTTTTACATATTTTGTAATGGTTATAACAGTTGGGAATGTTAGTCATTCCCAACGGTTACAAGCGTTGGGAAAAATCATAATTTCTAACGGTTATAACCATTAGGAATCTTGGTAATTCCCAAACGTATAACCATTAGGAATGTGAAGTAATTCCCAACGGTTATAACCATTGGGAATTACCAAGATTCCCAACGGTTATAACCGTTAGAAATTACGGTTTTCCCAACGGTTGTAACCGTTGGGAATATTTTAATTTCCAATGGTTATAACCGTTAGGAGTTGCTTGTTTACGTAAATAGCAACATTAACAACACTCATAAGTGTTACAAATTTGGTATAGCTGAAGCATATCTTATTCACAGTATCTCATTCAACTATATCATTACGAATTTGTAACAATAGAAAACACGAAACTAAAATTCATAATTAACATATCATCAAATTGTTAAAAACATCAAACATACGAAATAGTGCATATCAAATTCTACAAAGTTCATTGTGACAACATCAAATGTCACTACTATAACATATCTAGAAGGTTACAAACAACGAATACGACACTTTGGCTAAACTGCAAAACCACCATTAGCGAACTCGGACAATGGATAATGACAATTTTAAGGTACATCGAAAAGTGGCTCGTCCGGATTAAGAACATCCTCCACCCGACCAACCTTTTCTCCATCTCCAACCTTTCTACCATGACAAATCTTCTGCACTCCAAGATGTTCTTTAGTTACCACTTTCATTTTTCGTGACAATAATTGCACCGCTTTCCTTTCAACCATAGAAGATCCAATACCAGCAGTACATGGAGTAGGAGTAAGGCTAGGATGGTGTTCGATATACGAACCAATTTCTGTTCTTAGTGCCATTGCGTTTGTTCCAATCTGACTAACAAGTTGTCGTATGCATTGTTGCATTTCAGTTAGAGTTGAATTCGTTATTCTACTTTCTTCATGCATTTGATCAATCTTCTATTGCATTTCCATTTTCCATCGCTTATCTTCATTCCTTTGTAATTGATAATTGCTTTTGAAGCTTGAGTGAGTTTTACGTGCTTCACAGTAGATGTAGAACTAATTGCACGACAATAGCTTCTTTTTTATCATTTCCAAAAACTTCAGCAACGGCATCAATAATTGGTCTCTTGTTATACTAATATATAAACACCATATTGAATCAACAGATTCAAAACAACCAAAGCTATATTTTTTGAGAATATAAATGGCTTTTCCAGTAGCCTAGATATATACAAATAATCTAATGTTTATTCGACAGCAAATGTGAAAACATAATAACAGCAAGGCTTAAAACTTACACTTTTGTCAGCTATTAATACACACACTGCAGTTTTTACTACTACTGTATATCATAACTAAATGAGTAAATGGGCATTTAGTAATAACAGTTACTACATTCACTTAGGGACGAGCAGACAATCAAACAAAAAGGAACCCTAACAATAGAAGATCAATGTAAAAATGGTAAACGTGAAAAGTAATAATTATCCGATTTCAACCATACAAGTGATAAATATAGCAGATTTTTACCTAGCATCAATCATATGTTATTTTTTTGTTTAGTTCAGAAATTCGTTTTGATATATTTGTTAATGTGAGTACTACATACAAATTTATTTACTAATTCAATTCCTTGATATAACAATAAGATAATTGTAAAAGGAAAAAACGGTCCCTATATGATCAAGATCACTAATTCGATGCAAGTATAAATTAAAAAACAAACACGCATAAACAACCATAAATTTACAAAAAAATAAAAATGATCAAAAACACTAATTCATGGATGATTTAGCATGTTGAGGAATAGGATGTTACCATGCAGTTGTACTAGAAGGACTCTCATATTATGTATATCTTCCAACACTCCATGTTATAAGAATTGCGCCTATGCAATTTCCTTCCTACGCTACTACTGGAGAGCTATACAGGTCTTATTACCATCAAAAATTAATTCATATAAATTGACCTTATTTATAAGGTGGATTATTTTTTCTGTGAAAAAGGTATTAAAAAAATACTCTTAATAGATAGTTTTAAGTCATTCCACTGTTCCAATGAAATACAGATGTAAATACAGACGTTCCTAACAATGTAGAAAACGTTGTAATTTCTAATAAAATGATCATTTTACACTTTTAAACCACTGCTTACAATATATTATGCAGTCAAATCACTTTTAAACCACTATTTCAAATAAAACGATCAAAACCTGTCCCTTAAAATTTACTTGGTGAATGCTAAAGATTTTTTATTTTTAAAGGAAAATAAGATAGGGAAACACAATTGTATGATTCAAGCTTAATACAGCGAAATAATGTATTGTTACATCATGATGATTATTTGAAATGGCCCTTCTAATTTCTGGAATCCTTGGTAATTTAGTTACGTTAATATGATGTAGGAGAAGAAATTAGTTTAGAGATTTTATTTAACAAAAGGTATTATTGAAACAAAGAATGGTGGTACAGAAAGTAATAACCCATCTAACTGCCTCAAACTGATCTTGGAAAAACCAAGCTGTGTATATATTTGCAGGCATAAACTAGGAGAAACTGGGGATAAAGCAACTGCTATAATTCTACGATTATATTTAGGTTCAAAGGAGCAGGTTCAATTCTTTAAGAAATAACAGTCCCAACCTCATTTTTTTTCTTTTTCTATTCTACAAATTTTTATTAAACTAGGTTACTGGAATAACATTTACAATCAATAGTTTCTGAATGAAAACAATAACGGTGCTAAATTTGTATAATTTTTGGAAGAAAAAAACAATGAACTTAGTTGTTGAAGCAACTTGTAGCAAAGTTGCTGCAATTGCTTGTTGCAATGCAGTAGGTTTAGTTACTGCTCTAAGCAACATCAGCATCTTTCAGTTGCATTGGCACTTCATCATAAACATGATCAATCAAATCAATCAAAAAATTACATATTTTTCTTCTACGCACGGAAGCACCTCTCCGGTTTTCTACTTATGTGCGCTACTTTCCACGCCTTTACTCGTGTAGGCATGCATTTCGGATTCTCCGCTTCCTACATAAATATATATGAATTCATTTGTAAATTATACATACCATTAAGACTACATGTACAATAATGGCTACATACCAATTATTCATAAAGTCGAGTATATGATTTTCTTCCCAAAATATGAGTTATGTTTTTTTTTCCCTTTATTTCAGCATTTGTTTTGCATTGTTTTCCTTTCTTATCAGTGTGCTCAATATCAACAAATTTCTCCCACTGGACTTTATCAATATCATTCGGACGATTATCAATCGCAATGCGTCTAGCTAAAAACTCTTTATGTTTCTTCAAATATTTGTCTCATAGCTTTGATTTTCCAATCTAAAATATTGTGAAAAACCTCTCTCCAAATTAGGTCGAGTAATAGTTGGATCCAAATTCATGTCAAAGTCTTTCTACAAAAGCAAAAGAAAAACTTTGACAGAACCTCAGTAAAACTTTTGATGATATTTCCATGTGAAACCAAAAGTTTAGGTGCTCTCAGTGGCAAATAGAATGTTTGATCTGCTAAATAATATTTACATGGAAGAAAAAGATATGATTTAAATGAGTAAATAATTGACGTAAAATACCGTAAGTGATTTCCATAAATTATCCTTATAAAAGCTATCTACTTTCCTCCAATCATCGTAACCAACCGGAATGAGTGCATGAATCAAAACCCCACAATGAGAACTACAATTTTTCACATCTCTACATTTAACACCATTCATTTCAACAATTATTGAGTACTTTTATTTGTTGGTGGAGGAGCAATGTCTTCTTAGGTGCTTTCTTGACACTGTGATGCATTGTTGCAACTAGTTGACATTCTACAATATACATTATGATGCATTGTTGCAACATAACTTTTTTAACAGTCTTCTAGGAATACAGAAACAATATTTTATGTTGTTGGTTGGTACTTGGCAATCACAATAAAATCATAGATTAAATTCGGTTTCAAAAACAAGGGTGGCTTTAAATAAGCTACAACAGCTGATATTAGATAACGATAAGGAAAAAAACAAAACATAAACTTGAATGTGCCCCAACTATCATTAAATGGACTCAAAACATCAAACCAAAAAAAGAAAGCATGCTTTACTACTGAAGAATTCAGATGTCAACATAGACTCAACACACCAAACAAAAAACAAATAAAACATCACTAGTTACAATCATGTTTTTCTATCTAGACTCCATGCATTTCAACAACGTTATGTGTTGCTCATCCATTACTACTTTTAAGCTTCTTTAGATTTACCTCGGTAAACTAGAGTCCGGACAAACCTTAAACCCATGTGTTTTGTCGGCGATATTTACCCAGTCGTAGCGGAATGCTACATGTTGAAAATCATAATAATCAACCTCAATGATCTCCTTGGTAACATCATACCAAGTTGTATCATCATCCATAGGATTTAAATCTTTTGCGCTTGCGATAAAACGTTGTAATTGCATCCATACAAACACCTAACATAATAACATAACAATGAATTCATGCATTTTTCTTCCACTAATTGTTAAAACCACTAAAATATACTAAATAAAGTCGTAATTATGTAATAAAACTACTGTTTTCTTGAAGCCTAGCAAACCTTGATGTGCAACCAATCAATGAATTCAGATTGTATAAAAACTTCTGCCTTTATTAGAAGTCTTTCTTTATTACGGTGAGCATCTTCTAATGGAAATCGATACTCGCTACAAAGTAAACATGTTATATGTTAAGTAAATAGAAAGCTAATTTATAATTTGTTAAAAAAGCACAAACCTAAAATAATCGTCTAGATCTGGTATATCCATTCTAAGAAGTATCCATCATCGAATTTGTGTGCGTTGTACGCCACTTGGCCTTGATAGTTTTCCCTTCAATAATGGAGTGTTCGTATGTAACATTACCATTCTCATCCAAGAATGGTGCTTCTTTGGAGCTATGATTTCCAACACATGGATCTGGCATATGCTCCATTGCATACCTAACAGATTATGAAACAAGACAAGCCTCGGCAATTGACCCTTCCACATATCGTTTATTGCTTGGTATGTTTATACACTCTTTCACAGCTCTAAGAAAACATAAAATAATGCATGTTTTTATATTATCATTGGATAATAATTTGGATTATAATTATTAAAAAGAATATTTCACCTTTTAAATGGATACATCCATGTACAATTAACCGGTCCGCAAAGTAGTGCTTGATCAGCTACATGCACCATTTGATGTATACTTATATCAAAAAATCCGAGTGAGAATATAATGGACCAACACACATAATGCCTCCTCAATCATATCTTTGGAAGCTTGGACATGCTCTCGAATCAAAACCTTTGAACAAATAATATTGAAGTACAAGCACACTTGCAAACTCGCATGCCTCAAGTCATGAAACTTTGGACATGCATGTTGAACCATGATAGGCAAAAAAATGTTGATAATAATATGATAGTCGTATGACTTTCAAATATTCAAACTACATGGTTGAATGCTTACTAAGTTTCCTAATTTAGTACCAAAGCATGATGGAAGTTTTACGCCTTTAAGAAGTTGACAACATTGGATCTTGTAAGCTTTATCAAATGCAAATTTAGAGGATTGTTTAGTTCTATCGAATAACAAAATTAATAAAATGATCTTCCACATTCTTCTCAGTATGCATTACATCTATTGTATATCGCACTTTATGGCCACTCCAATACTCTAAGGAAAAAACAATTGACTTTTTATACCATGCTGGTATTAGACCATTGTCATTCTCATTTCCAAAGTGTTAATCATGATCAAAATTATCTCCTATACGCTTCTTTTTTCTATTCAATTTACCGGTTATGTATTTGATCTGAGCAATTTTCTCTAAAGCTGATCCTGTCAGTCGTGTTGGAGGTTCCTTATACTCTATATCTTTATACCATCCATGTTTTGGTGCTTTATATGGATGGTCGTTCTTCAGAAATCTTCAGTACGTCGTATAAACAATCTTATTACCAATGTGTTCTACCTCGGTCTCTGTAGCACAAATAGAGCATGCTTTATAACCAAGGGTCACACAACCCGATAGATTCCCAAATGCAGGTAGATCATGAATTCCCCATAATAGCATTGCTTTCAATGTAAAATACTCGTTCTTGTCCATGTCAAATGCAGGCACTACTATTGTCCAAAGTTGTTTCAACTCATCCACAAGGGGTTCATGCACAATGAAGGAGGTAAATTATAAGGAACCATATACACAGGCAAACAACTGTAACTGTTAGGCTGGATTGTATCAGGATTGAACCCATCTATAGCAGTTCCAAGCCAAACATTTCGAGAATTGTTAGCAAACTCTGGCCACTTATTCTTAAGCGATCTCCATTTAGCAAAGTCGATTGGATGACGCATGAATTTCAATAAGTTTATGTTTCACTATGTCATAACATTTTCGAGCTATCCATGGTATAGTGTACAATCTAGTAAATCTAGGAATTAATGGAAAATATTTTAGAACTTTTCTTGGTTGCTTTGTGACTCTTACAATTTCACCTTCATCTTTAACTTTAAATCTCGAAGTATGGCAACGAGGACATTCAGTGGCATCTTTATTCTCCTTTAAAAATAATATGCAATCGTTTTCACAAGCATGTATGCACTCTACATTCACTCTAAATCCTTTAATATTTGTTTCATTGTGGGGTATTTAACCAGTAGTGTATTTCCATTTGGAAGCCACTTTTTTAATCTCTTCAACAACTCGGTCACACTGTTTCCTGCCAATTGAATTCTTTTTTCAAATTATGTTGCTCTATAAGGACGCTTAACTTTGCAAGACCATCTTCACAACAAGAATACAATTTTTCATTTGCTTTAAGTGATTGAGATTGGAAATTCTTCCTGGATAACCAAGTACTTTTTCAAAGTAAATTTTTAAATATAAACTAAAGGTTTTTAAGTTGTTTTAAAAAGTAAGTTTTGGAAAATTTATTATTTCTAAATATTTAAATTCTAAAGTAAGTATTTTCTTTTAATCTATTATAGCAGTAAATATTTAAAGAGTGACTTAGTATTTGTTTTTAAAAGTGTAAATATAGTTTTATATTTTATTAAGTAACTTTATTTTCAAATATTCATATAGTATGTATTTTTAACAAATTCTTGAAGTGGTTTTAACTTAAATTTTTTAAAGTATATTTCAAAGTAAAGTGTTTTAAATTATTTTAAAAATCTAGTTTTGTGCTTGGTGATTTCAGTGGGGATAGAAAATATTTTGGAATGTTTATTCTGAAAAAGAAAGATGATTTGAAACTGTTTTCAAAGAGTTGAAAATAGAAATATATCTTGTGAAGAAATTTTGAGATTAATAAATAATTTGGGGAATTATTTATAGTGTGATGGATGTTGTGAATATTAATTGATAGTTAAATAACCGACTATCGGTATTGGACAAATGCGTTGATCGTTTCGAAGAGACCGAGATCGAGATTTATTTCTCGAAAACCACTTCGATCCGGTTTGTACGTTCCATGGGAAACGAGTGTGGATTCGAAGATGGAGCAGTGAAGTGCAAGGGCTAGTCGCTACTAATACTGAGGATATTTCCAAAATGGATGTAGTAGGAATAGTGTCTTCGGTTCCGTTCGAGCCCGGGACGGACTTGTATGGATGAATGCTTTCGGAACTTCGTCAGAATGGGCGATGGGAATTCTAAGGGATATGTTCTAAAAAGGTAACGCTTAGCCTCAAGCCTCATCAACCGGGAATGACTGAAAATCAGGGGTATGCAGCAAGGCTATGTGGGTAGCAGCCAAGCAGGGTGAGGTCGTCCCCGTCTAGATGTCCCTTTTATTTCGGCTTAGTGGGCGGTTGCTGATCCCAACCGCAGGGTGATCTCACTCGGGATTATCCAGTAAGGGGTAGTCTCAGTATTGTGTTGCAGGTGAGCGGGCGTACTCCTCGGTACTGTGATCTAGGCCACGTACTGTGACAGGTGATACCCCAGTGCCTAGTCATTAGTTAGAAATCCATTCTCACTACGAGCCTTGTATGAGTTTTGTTTGTATTACCGACTCTATGGCTAGTAGCTGGAATTTAATCATGTAACAATTTCAGCTATTTTAATAAGTATTTGTATATAGACCCTATTATAATATCAGAAGATTTTTAATAAAAAAAATTCTAGTTATCGTAAGGTAAAAACCCGACATGTTTATTTGTGGTGTGGTCTTACAAGATGCTTTTGTTTTCAAAAGATTTTTGAAACTTTAATAATCAATTGAGTGTGATTTTCTCACGCTGGTATTCCAGGCTGACTCGGGTGTTATTTAACTGTAATGCTCGGGTTAGACCGAGTTATAGGATACAGGATATGATGCTGTGGAGCTCAAGAGACGAGCTGGATGACGATACGTACTTTCGTACTTGTTTATATATGTATTCCGATGTGTTGATTAGCAGTATATCCAGTTGTATGAAATTTATGTTGAACTGAGATTGATGTACGCTGATTATGTAATATATAAAACAGATATTTTTATTTTGGTGTAAAGATCTGTTAATATCTATTATATTTTATTCTGCTGCGATGGTTAGATTCTGTTGTTGTTTTCTATTTTCTTCTTCTACCTCTTCTTCTTTAACCCAAATGATTCGTATTTATATGCAACTTGAGTTGATTGATGTAGAATAGTGTTGACTCAAGGGGTACGGATTTGTGGGTCGTTACAACAAGCCAAAATATCCAACCATTAGCGCTTCCAAACCAAAGCCACTTTCCACTTCGTCCTCCTCCATGTTCATGGTCCATCCCCTCTTCCTCTCACCTCCTACCATTTATTACTTGCTAATCTTGCTTCCCATGATGTTTTAGGCCCAATGCCAAAGTCTTAAAGAGATTTGAGAAGATTTGGTTAACTTTTGAAAAAGTTAGAGAGTAATTAGTGGATTAGTGCTTAAGCACTTCCACCATTTTTAACCCTCCTAATTCATCTAAAGATTAGGAATTGTTTGTGATTATTAAGCGGACCCCTCCCCTCTGTTTATAGTCTTAGGAATTTGATGGGAAAAGACCAAAAAACCCTCAAAATCCTACATCAAATATCACTTCCAACATTATGTCAAAGTTGCTGAATGTTTAAGGAATTTCCATTTTTTCTTACTTTTACTTTATGTCACTTCTCCTTTAGGCTGCTTACCATTATATCATCCTCATAATAGTATATCTCATCCATAGGAAGCTTCTAGAACCTTCCAAGCTTTATGAATAGGTGTGTGTGTTAATTAGTTGCTAATATGTACATTTGATCATTAGCTTAAGAGTTAAATGTTTCCTTATTTGCTTTTTTTTTTTGCTCATTTTTAAAATATCATATGACATCGTCACATTTAGTTAGCCATAAACATGAAAATATTTTAGTTGCTAATTTCCTCCTTAGTCATTAGTTAGACATGTGCAAAATGTTCGAACAACTTTTGTTGAGAAAAAAACTATTTATCGATAAAATGATTTTTTATCATATTATTTTTATTTTTCCAAAGAATATATTTTTATAAATGTTTTTCCAAAATAAGTTTATCATCATTACTTATGATTTAAAAGAGGGTTAAGAAACTTATTAATTTATTAGTAGCATTTAATCCAAGATTCAAATATTTAAATATTCTAGATATTTAAATACGAAATTTCCGAAATTCTGGATCGTTACATTAATGCTCTATACCAATTTAAAGATGCACATTCCTAGAATGTCATTCCACCATTACCCATCTTCTTTATTTATTTTCTTAGCTCTAATAAATATCCATTACTCATAATAACTTATCACCAACGTCAAAATTGGCAGTCACGAATAAACCCTTATCTGATTCGTTTTTAATCTCTATTGATTACAAATATATTGCCTACTAAATCTGTAATTAATGTCCATAAATTTTAGTCTTGTAATTACTATGTTGTTTATAATTAATACGAGTACCGTTGTAAACTACGTTATTTATATATTTCTTATTCCTAATTATCAATTTCTAAACAAGAACGTTACTCTCCATATTTTATTTTATCAATGCCATCATTCCAAATAGGTTTACCGATAAAAAAATTCATAAATTAATCAAGTGATATTTCTGCTTCTTTTGAAATTACAAGAGATTATTTATTTTTCTTTTATTGAAATGGGCGGCGTAAATTTCAAAAATGAATATCCATATCATACACATTTCTTTTCCTTTTTGGTATATCCCTTATCAATTCAAACGTCGCACTTTTGTGCATTTAAGGAATTGAGTAATTTATAGAAATAACACAGGGCCTGCTCCCGGTAAATCAAAATATGGAAATTCACATTCCAAGGGTAATCTAACTTACAATCCAATTATAGATCTGGAATACCCTTACAACATTACCAACATTCTACACATAAATGCATGGGACTGATTTCAAATTTCCTAAACAGGTCATACGTAACATTCTTATTTATTCATATCATTAAACCTTCAAGCTTTCTTATCTAGATGGTGATCCTTATCCACTCCATAAAATATAAACTTAGAAACCCACATTACACTAGTATGCGACATATGAAATTCAAACTTGCAAAAGAATTTTCACATCTTAAAAGAAATCTTTTAAGCATAGTTTTCAGAAAATTTTCCAACTTTTCAAAATAGTTTAGGGAATTGAATTCTTAAAAGCATCTAAATACAATGTTTTATTTTACTCCATATGTCTATTCCATTTTTATTAAACATTTGAACAAAATCTTCCAAAAATATCAGAACCCAACTTTTCAAAATTTTCAAACATTTACTGCTTTATCCTTAACTCCAAATTCAAAAGATTCTAAAATTGCTTAGTAGTATAATTTCTCTTCTCTAATACTTTCACTTCCAAGACTTACTTCTTTAAAAGCAGGGTCTTTAACCCCAAAACATTCAAAAACTCAATTATTAACCAAACTATCAAAATTTCAAAAAGTATTTCTTAATCCTGAAAGGGTGCAAAATAATTTCCCTCTTTGAAAAATTTCTACATTAAAAATTTATTGCTTTAAAAGTTGGTCTGTTTATTCAAAACATTCAAATACATCTTTTACCACTTTAAATAATGAAAAGTGGAGAATACAAAGATAACTTCCATCCTATAATTTTCCTAACCTATTTTCATCACTTCTCTCCTACATTATCTCTAACTAGATTATTGTTCCTATTTTATAAGTTCCTAATGCTATTCCTATCCAAATCTTTCAATATTACCAATGTTTATATTTTTCCTACTTAAATGGCATCTACATCATTTTAATCAAGTTCCATTTTTAGTTTTAAAAAGAAGATTTTTAGTAGAACTTCCAAATTTATGAAAAAAATGATCAAGTCGATCTTACGCTCTATTTTACAATTATTTCAAAAGGAAAAACCCCTTTATCGAAAATCTTTAAAACAAAAACCTTTTAACTCAACTATTTCTTAAACTAAGAGTTCCAACAATGAAAAACCCCTTTTTACCAAAATCCTTTTAATCGAAATTTTTGACTCCACAGATTCTTTTTAAGTTATGTTTTTCCAAATTTCCTTAATTTTCTAAAATGATAACTTTTTAACAAATCTTTTGAAAAATTCATTCAAAACATTTCAAGGAAGTTTCCCAAGAAAATCTTTTTACCAAATTCTTTGCATATGAGGTAGGGATTTTAGAAATTTACTTTAATGGTTCTCCCTATTGCATTTTGTTCTTCTATCATCCCTTGCTTTCGAATGTTTACAACTATACTACCATGTAGTATTTAATTATCACCTAATATGCTTACTTTCTATTTCTATAAATGTTGGATGTCCATAATAAATGAGTATTATTCTAAATGGAAAATTTCTAAAGACATTTATTTATTCATCCATCTTTTCCTACTAAAAATTCTTCACTCTTCATAATTACCCTAATAATTCCATTCATATCCTCGTTAAATTATTGTATCTCTCCATTTGTCTCACATTTATTGTCATATTAATTTTTGAGTTGCAATTTTTTCCATTTACATCCTTACTCTATTTATTTTTCCAACCTATAGTCGCCTCGCCCATCCTTTCGGAGTTTATAAAGTAAGTTCAAATTAAGTATATGTACATATATATATATATAAATATATAGTAGTGATTTGGAAAATACTTTCAAAAGTAACAAATAGGCCACTCAACATATACCAATCCCCTTTGATTGGGTAACCTAAGCCCCATACCACATGTAACAACCCAAAACGGACCTAATCTTAATCAAACAAAAGCACATCGAACCTTAGGTCCATCTTAAGAAGAGTTGCTAAGTTGATAAATATACAGAATACATACATAAAGCCATCTGTCTACACTTTTAGAATCTCATAGCGGAATGGATAAAATATAATATCAGTAATAAGTACACATTTCATAAAGAAAACCATTTCAGAAACATTACATGTTAAATATTACAACATGTTTACATAAAGCCTCCATAACACAATATTCTAAAATAACGTAACTGTCTAAACTGTGTACAATAAAAATATTTAAAAAGCGTAAATAGATAGACGACTACCGCAAGTCTTTAACTCCACCTTCGCCTCTTAAATCATATCGGTTTCTCTAACCTGTATGTTGTAATGTGGAGTGGATCAGAACAACAAATGTCTGATGAAATGAAAACCTCAAGTTTTACCATAATTGTACTTGGGAAGCATTATCTAGATAAGAAATATGTCTTACTTATTTAAGCTATACCATACTAATAACTTTAACTATAACCTAAAGGTCTTTCCATTCCTATTCCAAATTTCCAACACTACTAACATCAATGATGCAAGAGAAAGCACCCAAACCAATAAATGCATTTTATTAGGGATTGCAAAGAATCTACCATTTAATACCTATAAACTAGGCAGGTCCCTGTCATTTATGCCTAGCCCATTTTCAAATTTTAATACGACTATTGTTAATTATGCAAGAGAGAGCCTCCAACCACTTAATATCTTTTTATTAGGGATTAGGTTGACCCTGACCATTTAATACCTATGAAATAGGTAGGCCCTCGTTATTTTAAGACCTAACTTAAAGCAGGTTTGTACATGGTTCTCACTCGTTGACATTGTAAGAAATCCCATCAGGTCACTTAATACTTCTCCTAAATAAAGAGATGGACCCTACCATAGCCACTTAATACCTCTAACCCGTAGCGGATCCCTTTTAAAGATTTCATCTATTGTATCAATAACGTAAATTATGACCCATAACCCAAACATGACATTGCAAATTAATCTGACAATTTGTAGGTATCGGTAGCTAGATTGACTACACAGATTTACCTTGTAGAATTAGGACTAACCTCGTGTCAACTAAGGTTATTTATTGTAGATGATGTCCCACATCAGTCCACAAAGGCACATCATCGATAGCTAGATTTAACTTGGCATACTTCCAGCTAACTTTGGATTGACCTTGCATCCCTATAACATAGTCATACTTTATATGTATACTAATTATATACATATACCATTCTACATGATTAATAATTAAGGCCATATAAGGCAATCCCTTATTACACCTCTAATTAAGGATTAATTCTTTAATTTAAATTAAGTATCTTCTTAACAAATTAATGTTAATTACTACCCTGTTAATTCTAATCAATACATTTAATATGCTATAATTACTTTATTGTTATTACTTTAGTAATTAATATGTTATAAGCATGAGTTTCGAATAAAATATTTCCAGTCACATGCAAAGAAAATGCTTATTAATTTAAATGTCAAAACTCATACAAGTCCAAAACTCCAAACAAAAGAATAACTACTATCCTTAGCTAATAACTTAACTTGTAAACAAAAAGGAATAATACCAAACTTGTCTCATATTAATATAATAGAATTAACTCCCCTATTCAAGGAACAAATTTTACAATTTAAAACATTTATATCCCATCCAACTTTTGCAATTACCTCCTTGGAGTGAAAAATGGATTCAAATTTATTTTAATTTACAGAAATAGGTGGTGCAAACTGCAAATAATCAAAAATAATATTTTGCGCATTATTTCTAGTTTTACTTATTTTTAGAATTCTTTAACACTACAAGAGAAATCAAAAGAGGTGAAGTGGGATAGATTATAAATTGCTCAAATCTCAATGCAGATTTAATTCTACTATATTAATACAAAACAACTGAAGTTCCTACATATTCAAAGATTGATATTTATTTAGGAAAACTCTGGCGGTTTTAGATGTTATGCTTTAGTTTACCAAAAAATTTCCAAGGCATACATCTAATCCAAATAAAACTATATAATTACAAAATTGTGAAAAACTTGATATTTCAACTCAAAGAGAATTGTTTGCTTCCTAAATGGATTTTGTTCCGCCACACCTAAATTCCTTTCAGATCTTCCTCTTTTGGAATATACAACAAAGTGGATTGTATCTAAAAATTAGATTTAGAATTAGATATTAGAGAGGAATAGAATCATAAATAAAAAGAATTAAATATCTAAACCTCTTACTTGAAATTCTTAACTGATTCTAGAATTAAGGAAGAAGAAGAAGATGAGATCCGATTTATACCACTCCTAAATCTCCGTTAGATCTTCCCCTTTTGAATATATAACAAATGGATTGTGTATATAAATTAGATTTTAGAAATGAGAAGATAAAGAGAAGAAGGATTGAGAATTTATTTTGAATTAGAGATTAGAAATTAAATTACTCATTAGAAAGTTTACTATTTCTGAAACCTTAAGCGGAAAGAATTTGACAGAGCTATACCATTGCTACAGAAATTTATGGATAAAAGTGGGTGTCCAGGAATCTATTTATAGAGGTGGGAAGAAACAACGACAATTGGATTAAAAATAAACAAATCTGGACGTTAGGCATATGGTTTTTATTACCCCGAAGCCATCATCGATTGAGCGCTACCCTTTAGGCGGTGGAACACTAGTGTTGACCTGCCCAAGTTAGATTGTCGACTAGTCCTACTTAAGACCAAGGATTTTCTTTTCTGTTTTTGTCTTATTTATTACTTAATTTCATTTATATGTTACCCTTAATTATGGCACTTAATTAAATATTAAGTAAGCCTCGGTGTTAATTATTTAAACTCAAACTTTAAATTTTTAAAATTCAAATATTAAAATTTTAAATTTATACTCGTCTGAATTATTTTAATTGTGGAAATTTCAAAGTCATATAACTTCTTCGTTTTAACTTCGATTTCAATATATTATATATAGAAATTGATCAAAAAATCGCCATGGATGCAATGGTGCAACTTTCATTGTCAAATTCTGAATTTAATCATCTAATTTCTTATTAAATTTTATAGGATGTTACAATAATGGAGGTGAATTAATTAATCGATTGTCACGACCCGCCATTCATTCCATAGAAAGACGCATCATTAATAAGAAAGAAAGAGATAGAAAAGAGAAAAGATAGAAAAGAAAGGAACAAACAATATCAGAATCTCACAGCGGAACGAATAAATTATATTATATCAAATAAAACATTACATAATATCGTATACATCAGAGTTATACAGCTAATACAACACAAACTAGACAGTTATAAACATCTGTCTAGTAATTACAATTCAAGTACATCAGAGAAAACAGATTCAACTTAAACACAGCGGAACCACTAAATATATCTACACGCTGAAGCCTCCTGCTCCATATCTCCTCCAGAGTTCGTCAAAGCAATCCTGAAACACTTGAATACTCATACGGAATATGAGTACCCAAGAGTTTAATAAAATAGAAAATAAACACTCAGGTCAGACAGGGGTCCGATGTGAGTAAACGAGTTTAAAGTTGCTTAACTTTGAAAATTCTTTGAAAAGAAAAGGTATCACGTAAGACTTCCCAAACATAAACATGGAAAAGTTTTTACCTTACGCTAACCAAAACATTTGATAGGAAATCCAGTGATATTATAATAGTGTCTAGGGTTTTCAAATAAATAAAAAATAGCCGAAATTGTTACATCTATTAAATTCCAGCTACTAGCCAAAAAAGTGGGTAGTACAATCAAAACCGTAGGGTCTTGTAGGAAGAATGGGTTACCATCAATGGCAGGGCTACCGGGGTACCGCCCGTCACAGTACGTGGCCTACATCACCGTACCGAGGAGTACGCCCGCTCCTCTGCAACACAAGACTGGAACCATTCCTTACTGAACAGTCCCGAATAAGACCACCCCGCAGATTGGCCGTCGCCAACTACCACACGACCGAAATATAAAGGGACCTCTAGACAGGGGTAAATCTTGTCCTACTTAGGCATGACCCACTTAGCCTTGCTGCACCTCCCCTGTTTTAGCCATTCCCGGTTGATGAGGCTTGAGGCTACGATTACCTTTATAGGACATATCAATCTTAGAACACTCATCGTCCACCTGACGATGTTCTGAAAGCATTCAATCCATACAAGTTCGTTCCGGGTTCGAACGAAACCGAAGGCACTATCTCGTTGCACTCATTTTGGAATCACCCTCAGAGTCAACGACCATAGCCCTTGCACTCTGAATCACCATCTCGAACCTGTAAGTACTATCTCAGTCAAACTCATCACGGAATCACCCTCAGAGTTATACTGACGAATAGTTCTTGCACCTCGAGTCTTCACTCTTCACTTGATATTCACGACCTAACGTTTTATTTGGATCGATGTGGTTTTCGGAATTCCAAATTTGGAAACTCGATCCCGGTCTCATCGAAATCCAAACGCCATCTTAATGTCCAAGTGAATTTAGTTTGAACAATTAATTCAATTAATCATTATCTATTATACACAGATAGATAATTCACATATCACAACAGATAATCACATTCTCATCATAAACAGATAACCTGTATTATCATAATCACAACCAGATAATCATCACAAACAGATAATCCATATTATCATGCTTTAACTAAGCATCCATATCATATAGATACTACTCATCTCATTACTGAGATCACAACCATTAAAAGAAATATCAATATCATCCATAAGCAAAGATTTATTAACCACCATCTATAGTTAATTAAAAAGAATTAAATTAATTATTTTTGTCCCCAATTAATTTAAAATAAATTAAATTTATTACCACATCTCTAAATCCTGCTTAATATCCATTAATTAATTAACCCAGTTAATTAATCGTTCTCTAAGTATTCATCTTGATTAAACACATTTGATTAATCATTCTCTAATTACAATAAGTAATTAGTCTTTAATTAATTTCATAAATTAATTAACCTTAATCATAGTAATTAACATTTAATTATTTTATTTATTAATTAATTGTAATTAATTACATTTATCCTTAATTAATTACATTAATTAATCACTTAATTATTAATTATTCCTTAATTAAGCAATTCTTAATTACATCATTAATTATAATAATTAATGATCTCTATTTATATTTAAATTAATTACTTAATTTAATATTAATTACATTTAGTAATTAATCAAAATTTAGAATACAATTATTAATCACCCTTGATTAATATTCAATCCAGTAATTAACTACCCTTACTTACTCATAACAAATTAATTATCTTAATTAATTAATCCCCTGATTAATTACAAAAGTAATTAACCAAATTACTTCATTAAAAATCATCTTTACTAATTACATTCCAGTAATTATCATTTATTACTTCCCTAAGTAATAATGTTCCATTACATTAAGTAATTATTCTTATTAAACCATCAAATGATTTACTTAAATTAATTAAACTAAATTAATTAACTTAAACAAATCACATTATCATAATTAATTACAATAAGTAATTGATCCCTTAATTACTTTAACAAGTAATTATACTTAACAATATACAATTTATTATCTTCAATAAATTAATCTAATTAATTATCAAAATTAATCAACTTAATTAATTACTTAATTATCCTTAGATAATTATCATTATTAATTAAAAACATTTTCTTTAATTACTTACTTGAGAAATTATCTTAGATTAATTACCATTAATCATCTCTAATTAAAAATTAATCTAAATCATTATTTAAAATCAAATAAATAAGTTATTCCTTAATTATCTTAATTATTTCCAAAATAATTCATTTACTTATTAATGACTTTATTTACATTCAAATGTATTTAAAACAATACATTTCTAAATTAAATTCAAATTCTATATTAGAATAAGATTCAAAATGTTTAACAATTTAAACAAATATCCAAAATTTAAATAAGTTTATAAACCTTGAAATAAAAATAAATGTTAAAGAACATTCATTGCTTAAATATATAAGAAAAGTTTGAAACAAAATTTCTTAATTTATTTTAAAAGAAAACAGGCTACAAAATTTATTATTTAACTTTTCAAATTAAAGTTAAACCCATCATAACCTTTATTCAAATATTTAAAGTAAATAATTTTATCAAGTTTTAACCATTTGTTTGAAATCAAATTCATTTTTAAATCTACTTTAAAACATTTTAAACATGTTCAACATTTAAAATTTTCAAATCTGATTTAAATTCAAGATTTATATTTATGGTAAACTTGAACTATGTTTTAGACTTGATTTTAAAAACTTGATTTAAATCTTACTTAAATTTAAAATTTTCATTTCTTTTTTTTAAATCCTTGAATTCAAAAATTCATCAAGCTCAAACTTGAATTTAAACCCCTGTTTAAATCCTGCTTATAAATTTGAATTTCATTTAAATTTTAAAAAAAACAAAACTGTCAGGTTTAATACCCTGAAACAAAACATACCCGAGACCCCTAAATAACTACTTCGAGTTATTTCCCTAAATGCTGCAAGACAAAAACACAAATACCCGAGTAATACTTCGAGACACAAGCCTGCACAAACCAAAATAGTTCATCGGAACTAATATGTGCACGGTGCATATGCACCGGCGCTCCAGCCACCTACAGCCACCCTTAACCCCTTCATCACATCGCAGACCAACCCCACACCTAATCACGACCACCAAAATCCCCATAGCAGTTCGAAATCAAAATCCAGTTAACCAATGCAACCTGGAAACACAACTGCACTGAAATTCCCAAACCTATCAACATCGCTCACACCAAACTCTGACCATCAACATCATAGCGACTCCGACCAACTCTTCTTCTACGACTCCTCTTCCCATCCCCTAAGTATGGCAACACTCGATGCAACAGAAAATCAGGGAAACAACCAAACTTCGACCCCTTAAAAACGAGGGTTAGAACCTGAAATGAGCCACCACTGTCGCCACCACTCTCTGACAATCCATCTGATAATTTTCCCCTACTCATCCATCTGCCCTTCACCTCCAGGAAGCACCATAACAACCCTAAATCTCTAGGCAAACAGATAAACCCAAAAACTCTCAATTTGATCAACTCAGTAATGCTCACTCCCAATTGAATTTTAAAAATGTGGTTTTTGTTTTAAAATTCATAATTTCATACTTGCCTTCAAATTATATAACTGTTTCAATGATTTAAGAAGTTTAAGATTCTTGCTTATTGAAAATAATAATGGATATTATTGTTCAGAGTCAACAGTTCTTAAATAAATCTTAATTTTGATTTATAACCATAATTTCATACTAAACAAACAATTTTTGTTTACTTGTCAATCCTAACAGAGAATCAAACCAAGTGGAAATGAATTTCCATTAAAAATCTTAGTTTTAAAACAGAGACAAGTATCCAGATACCTGTAAACATATATGTATGTGTGTGTGTATACACAGAACATTAATCAATATGCAATCACACAAACGTACTTATTCCTATTTATCCACAAGCAACAGTTAAATTAAAGCTCCTTTTTAAAAATTGTGAAGTTATTTACCTAAGAAAATGAAGCACTGCAGTTTAATCCATAGCAGTTTTTTTTTAAATGACAGTTTGCTTTGAACTTGAGTTCTAATACTTGCTTAGGCATTTAATTTTTTTTAAAAGAAGAACTGTCTTTAAAATAAAAGTTTACCCACCTTATTTAGAAGAAGCAGATAACCAATTCAGATGCATCACATTTTCCTAGCACTGCAAATTGAATCTGCATGTTGAATCTGTGTTTTGCAATTTGCTATTGAACTTGTTGATTTCAAGTTGAAAATCTGGGTTTTCAGTCTGCTGTTGAAGTTAATTTTACTTGTTGATTTACATGCTGACTCCATCTTCATTTGCTTAGAGTTTGAAGTTGAACTTCAATAGATTACAGATCTCAAATTTGCAGATTGAATTTTGTTTGCAGATTTTAAACAGAATTTAGGTTTTGCATAATTGGTTTTGATTTTTACTTAAAATCTGATTTTCAGATTTCTCATTTGAAGATAAATGTTTGAATGAAACGAATTGTTAAGTTTCCTATCTAAAATAATTATTTCCAAAAATAAATTACATTGCCACTTGTTATCTTATAGTGTAGATTAATTTACAAGTGTCCTCTTATTAGTTAAATACTTAACACGTGTACAATTTTAATATAAAAATAAATTTCCTAATTTATGAATGTTTTTAAATCTTTCTAAATCAATTTCTAATTTATGTTATCATGTTTTTAAATGTTTATCTATTTTTAGCCTTTAATTGATTACATATAAATTTACTTTTACACAATTACATATCTTAATGTTCATTTGAATAATTTAAAATAATATTTTTAAAACTAAATTTTCAAAAGAGAAAATCTTAAAAAAATGTTAAATTACATTTTGTTCCAAAGTTTCAAATCAAAATACTTTACTCTAATGTAAATAAACTAAGTCTATTTCAAAAGGAAACAATTTCTAAAATAAAACAAAATACACTTTTATAATAAAAATACAATTTAAACTATTATATTTTTGAACAAAACAATATTAACTTTAATTACTTTGAAGATATAAGATAGATTTTTAAATTAACTTTTGAAAAGTTTCCAATACTAATTTAAATCAAATTAACCAATTCACAAGTTATACACCTATATATAATAAATTTTGAAAATATTCTTATTAAATTTAAACTTAAATTAAAACCAAATTCTCTATTTACAATGTATACACATATATACATTATAAATAAAATATCCCTAAATAATCTTAGGAAGATAATTTTATCATTTAAATATTTTTAACTTTTGAAAAGAATAAAATTCCCAAATATAAAGTTATCATTATTATAAATTTTGTAAAGAATATCATTTGTCAAACTAAATAATTATTAATCTTTAAAAGATAATTTTTGTTTGAATTAGATTATTAAACCAATATTTCACATTTTAAAACAATTATTAATGAAATTATTAAATAAATATTGCCTAAATTTCCGGGACATCACATTTCTCCCCCCTTAAAAGAATTCCTCGAAATTTAAAAGCAAAGGTAATTTAATAACCACATACAGATTTTAATTTTTAAAATAGCAAACATATGCTATCAACCAAATACTATCAACCATAGTAACCAATTCAAATAAACAATTCTAACTATCCAGACAAAATTCTGGATAGGATTCCCTAGAGTTTCCCAGGCACAAACACCGGGACACTCACCTTACAGAATCTAAACTAGCCACACCACTCAGATCTAGAGCTTCTATGTATCTAGATCTACAAATCTAAACATGATACTGGACCACAGACAAGTCCTGATCAACTTCCAAATCTCTCAGAACTACTGATTCTAAAACCAATGATGGACCATACACGTACTCCCTCGGAGATACGTGAAAAACATAACAAATTCCAGCCATCCGAACTGGAAATTCAATCCTGTAGGCCAAACACTTAACCCTTAAGAGATAACAGAAAGATCCAATACTCTTATCCACAAATCCCTCTTGTCGATCCTAGGCTGCCTTCAACCTTCTAGATCAACCCAATCTTTGCAGATGCTTCACGGAACAAATCTGGACAAAAATAAACGATCTCCAGATCCTACTCAACAAAATGGTTCTCTCAAGATCCATCAAAATCCACCACACAAACTCTACTACACAAATATCTGAAGACTTCAAACATGCTACTCCTATTCGGAAAACAAACAGATGCACAAGACAACTAAGCCTCCAGATTAAAATGAATTTCCTGTAGAAATCCTCTGATCCAAGACAAAACACAAATTCCCAAAGAATCGGGTGTTTCTTCTATTCTGGAATAGCTGCCAATGCTTCCGCTGCACAACTATGATTTGAGAATGTTGTTGATGAACACAAGTACAAACTTGATCAACTTATCCCGGAAACATTGTTCATCAAATTCCATAAAATCTCAGTGACCTATCTGATTCGGTCACAAACACCACAACAAAAATTCAACCAGAAATCTAGATCCGATCAATCCTGCCAGCTTAAACAGATCTCTTTCTCAAAGAGCCTCCTACTATGCTGAACCACCGGTAAAGCTCCAAGAACCAAGTCGAAACAGAACTCAATATCTTGATGTGGATGCAAATCTTAATTCCTTCGAAGATATCCAGAGAAATCACACCACTTCGATAACTCTAACATCCTCTAGAGATGCTTCAATCCAATAAAGATTACTCAAAGAACTTCCAAACCATCGCAAGTCACTTTTGCGATTCTCTTCAGTTCAGATTCCAAGAAACCATTCTCTCTTCAACAATCAGAACAGCTAAAGCCTTCTAATATAAATAAGAAACTAGTGGTCCACCTTCAACCACAAACATCTCACCCAGCTGAGCTTCCAGAAGAAATGGACAAACTACACCATTTGCCCGGCCAACTGACAGAAGAATCACAGAGACTTCTGAACCATCGAAGAAACAGGCCACTCTACCGCTTCCGGACTCCACCTCTAGGATACAGCTAAGCCAAGAGACTATCCTGATAGCACACACAACACCTCCAAGCTTCTGCTGCTGCCAAAGACATTCTTATCCAAAAGCTCATCGGATCACAAAGCTACATCAGCCACTTCCACAATAGAGCCTTCAGATAGACAGATATCCCTCAGGAAACTCGACATCAAACCAAGCACAAAACACTCTGCCAAACTGAGCCTCAAACTCAAATACAGACAGAACTCCTTCCTAAGGTTGCCAAGATACCATTGCTGTCTTCAGTACTCCCAACTAATCCGTACTCAAGAAAATCCACTCACACGAGTGCAACCAAGCTTACAATCCAAAGATAAACTCCTAACCTTGAAAAGATTTCCTTTAGAGATCGGTGAAATCCTTCACACCAAACTACAAAACTACTCAAGATGCCCAAAACTGCTCTAGCAGATTCACTTCCAACCTCAAACACTCGGACTCCAACCATTCGTAGTTGTGTTACACACACCACTACCCTATCTACCTTTATTACTTATATTGGAAAACCTGTACGGATAACCCAATCAAATACGTAGAAATAAATAATATATATATATATATATATAAAATTACAAATACGCTCTCTCAAGAAGGACACCACTCCAGAGTCTAGCTATTCGCTCAACCTAGCGCTCTGATACCACAATGTAACGACCCGCCTTTCATTCCATAGAAAGACGCATCATTAAGAAGAAAGAAATGGATAGAAAAGATAGAAAAGAAAGGAACAAAAAACATCAGAATCTCACAGCGGAACGAATAAATTATATTATATCACATAAAACATTACATAATATCGTATATGTCGGAGTTATACAGCTAATACAACAGAAACTAGACAGTTATAAACATTTCCCTAGTAATTACAATTCAAGTACATCAGAAAAAACAGATACAACTTAAACACAGCGGAACCACTAAATATATCTACACGCTGAAGCCTCCTGCTCCATATCTCCTTCAGAGTTCGTCAAAGCAATCCTGACACAATTGACTACTCATACGGAATATGAGTACCCAAGATTTTAATAAAACAGAAAATAAACACTCGGGTCAGACAAGGGTCTGGTGTGAGTAAACGGGTTTAAAGTTGCTTAACTTTGAAAATTCTTTGAAAAGAAAAGGTATCACGTAAGACTTCCCACACATAAACATGGAAAAGTTTTTACCTTACGCTAACCAAAACATTTGATAGGAAATCCAATGATATTATAATAGTGTCTAGGGTTTTCAAATAAATAAGAAATAGCCGAAATTGTTACATCTATTAAATTCCAGCTACTAGCCACAAAAGTGGGTAATACAATCAAAACCGTAGGGTCTCGTAGGAAGAATGGGTTTCCATCAATGGCAGGGCTACCGGGGTACCGCCCGTCACAGTACGTGGCCTAAATCACCGTACCGAGGAGTACGTCCGCTCCCCTGCAACACAAGACCGGAACCATTCCTTACTGAACAGTCCTGAACAAGACCACCCCGCAGATTGGCCGTCGCCAACTGCCACATAACCGAAATATAAAGGGACCTCTAGACAGGGGTAAATCTCGTCCTACTTGGGCATGACCCACTTAGTCTTGCTACACCTCCCTTGTTTTAGCCATTCCCGGTTGATGAGGCTTGAGGCTATGATTACCTTTATAGGACATATCAATTTTAGAATGCTCATCGGCCACCTGACGATGTTCTGAAAGCATTCAATCCATACAAGTTCGTTCCGGGTTCGAACGAAACCGAAGGCACTATCTTGTTGCACTCATTTTGGAATCACCCTCAGAGTCAACGACCATAGCCCTTGCACTCTGAATCACCATTTCGAACCTGTATGTACTATCTCCGTCAAACTCATCACAGAATCACCCTCAGAGTTATACTGACGAATAGTTCTTTTACCTCGAGTCTTCACTCTTCACTTGATATTCACGACCTAACGTTTTATTTGGATCGATGTGGTTTTCGGGATTCCAAATTTGGAAACCCGCTCCCGGTCTCATCGAAATCCAAACGCCATCTTAAAGTCCAAGTGAATTTAGTTTGAACAATTAATTCAATTCATAATTATCTATTATAGACAGATAGATAATTCACATATCACAATAGATAATCACATTCTCATCATAAACAGATAACCTGTATTATCATAATCACAACCAGATAATCATCACAAACAGATAATCCATATTATCATACTTTAACTAAGCATCCATATCATATGGATACTACTCATCTCATTACTGAGATCACAACCATTCAAAGAAATATCAATATCATCCATAAGCAAAGATTTATTAACCACCGTCTATAATTAATTTAAAATGAATTAAATTAATTATTTCTGTCCCTAATTAATTTAAAATAAATTAAATTAATTACTACATCTATAAATCCTGCTTAATATCCATTAATTAATTAACCCAGTTAATTAATCGTTCTCTAAGTATTCATCTTGATTAAACACATTTGATTAATCATTCTCTAATTTCAATAAGTAAATAGTCCTTAATTAAGTTCACAAATTAATTAACCTTAATCATTAGTAATTAACATTTAATTATTTTATTTATTAATTAATTATAATTAATTACATTTATCCTTAGTTAATTACATTAATTAATCACTTAATTATTAATTATTCCTTAATTAAACAATTCTTAATTACATCATTAATTATAATAATTAATGATCTCTAATTTATATTTAAATTAATTACTTAATTTAATATTAATTACATTTAGTAATTAATCTAAATTTAAAACACAATTATTAATCCCCCTTGATTAATATTCAGTCCAGTAATTAACTACCCTTAATTACTCATAACAAATTAATTATCCCATAATTAATTATCTTAATTAATCCCCTGATTAATTACAAAAGTAATTAATCAGATTACTTCATTAAAAATTATCTTCACTAATTACATTCCAGTAATTATCATTTATTACTTCCCTAAGCAATAATGTTTCATTACATTAAGTAATTATTCTTATTAAACCATCAAATGATTTACTTAAATTAATTAAACTAAATTAATTAACTTAAACAAATCACATTATCATAATTAATTACAATAAGTAATTGATCCCTTAATTACTTTGTCAAGTAATTATACTTAACAATATACAATTTATTATCTTCAATTAATTAATCTAATTAATTATCAAAATTAATCAACTTAATTAATTACTTAATTATCCTTGGATAATTATCATTATTAATTAACAATATTTTCTTTAAATACTATACTTGAGAAATTATCTTAGATTAATTACCATTAATCATCTCTAATTAAAAATTAATCTAAATCATTATTTAAAATCAAATAAATAAGTTATTCCTTAATTATCTTAATTATTTCCAAAATAATTCATTTACTTGTTAATGACTTTATTTACATTCAAATGTATTTGAAACAATACATTTCTAAATTAAATTCAAATTCCATTTTAAAATAAGATTCAAAATGTTTAACAATTTAAACATATATCCAAAATTTAAATAGATTTATAAACCTTGAAATAAAAATAAATGTTAAAGAACATTCATTACTTAAATATATAAGAAAAGTTTAAAACAAAATTTCCTAATTTATTTTAAAAGAAAACAGGCTAAAAAATTGATTATTTAACTTTTCAAATTTAAGTTAAACCCATCATAACCTTTATTCAAATATTTAAAGTAAATAATTTTATCAAGTTTTAACCATTTATTTGAAATCAAATTCATTTTTAAATCTACTTTAAAACATTTTAAACATGTTCAACATTTAAAATTTTCAAATCTGATTTAAATTCATGATTCAAATTTATAGTAAACTTGAACTATGTTTTAAACTTGATTTTAAAAACTTGATTAAAATCTTACTTAAATTTAAAATTTTCATTTTTTTAAAAACCTTGAATTCAAAAATTCATCAATCTTAAACTTGAATTTAAACCCCTGTTTAAATCCTGCTTATAAATTTGAATTTTATTTAAATTTTCAAAAAAAAACAAAACTGTCAGGTTTAATACCCTGAAAAAAAATATACCCGAGACCCCTAAATAACTACTTCGAGTTATTTCCCTAAGTGCTCTGAGACAAAAACACAAATACCTGAGTGATACTTCGAGACACAAGCCTGCACAAACCAAAATAGTTCATCAGAACTAATATGTGCACGGTGCATATGCACCGGCGCTCCGGCCACCTACAGCCACCCTTAACCCCTTCACCACATCGCAGACCAACCCCACACCTGATCACGACCACCGAAATCCCCATAGCAGTTCGAAATCAAAATCCAGTTAACCAATGCAACCTGGAAACACAACTGCACCGAAATTCCCAAACCTGTCAACATCGCTCACACCCAACTCCGACCATCAACATCACTGCGACTCCATCCAACTCTTTTTCTACGACTCCTCTTCCTATCCCTTAAGTATGGCAACACTCGGTGCAACAGAGAATCAGAGAAACAACCAAACTTCGACCCCCTAAAAACTAGGGTTAGGACTTGAAATGAGCCCCCACTGTCGCCACCACTCTCTGACAGTCCATCTGATAATTTTCCCCTACTCATCCATCTGCCCTTCACCTCCAGGAAGCACCATAACAACCCTAAATCTCTAGACAAAGAGATAAACCCAAAAACTCCCAATTTGGTCAACTCGGTAATGCTCATTCCCCAGTGAATTTTAAAAATGTGATTTTCTTTTAAAATTCATAATTTCATACTTGCATTCAAATTATATAACTGTTTCAATGATTTAAGAAGTATAAGATTCTTGCTTATTGAAAATAATAACAGATATTATTGTTCAGAGTCAACAGTTCTTAAATAAATCTTAATTTTGATTTATAACCATAATTTCATACTGAACAAACAAATTTTGTTTACCTGTCAATCCTAACAGAGAATCAAACCAAGTGGAAATGAATTTCCATTAAAAAACTTAGTTTTAAAACAATGACAGGTATCCAGATACCTGTAAACACATATATATATGTGTGTGTGTGTGTGTGTGTGTATACACAGAACATTAATCAATATGCAATCACACAAACATACTTATTCCTATTTATCCATATGCAACAGTTAACTTAAAGCTCCTTTTTAAAAATTGTGAAGTTATTTACCTAAGAAAAATGAAGCACTACAGTTTAATCCATAGCAGTTATATTTTTTTTTTTAAATGACAGTTTGCTTTGAACTTGAGTTCTAATACTTGCTTAGGCATTTAATTTTTTAAAAAGAAGAACTGTCTTTAAAATAAAAGTTTACTCACCTTATTTAGAAGAAGTAGATAACCAATTCAGGTGCATCACATTTTCTTGGCACTGCGAATTGAATCTGCATGTTGAACCTGTGTTTTGCAATTTGCTGTCGAATTTGTTGATTTCAAGTTGAAAATCTGGGTTTTTAATCTGCTGTTGAAGTTAATTTTACTTGTTGATTTGTATGCTGACTCCATCTTCACTTGTTAGAGTTTGAAGTTGAACTTCAATAGATTACAGATCTCAAATTTGCAAATTGAATTTTGTTGGTAGATTTTAAACAGAATTTGGGTTTTGCATAATTGGTTTTGATTTTTACTTAAAATCTGATTTTCAGATTTCTCATTTGAAGATAAATGTTTGAATGAAACGAATTGTTAAGTTTCCTATCTAAAATAATTATTTCCAAAAATAAATTACATTGCCACTTGTTATCTTATAGTGTAGATTAATTTACAAGTGTCCTCTTATTAGTTAAATACTTAACACATGTACAATTTTAATATAAAAATAAATTTCCTAATTTATGAATGTTTTTAAATCTTTCTAAATCAATTTCTAATTTATGTTATCATGTTTTTAAATGTTTATCTATTTTTAGCCTTTAACTGATTACATATAAATTTTCTTTTACACAATTACATATCTTAATGTTCATTTGAATAATTTAAAATAATATTTTTAAAACTAAATTTTCAAAAGAGAAAATTTTAAAAGAATGTTAAATTACATTTTATTCCAAAGTTTCAAATCAAAATACTTTACTCTAATGTAAATATACTAAGTCTGTTTCAAAAGGAAACAATTCCTAAAACAAAACAAAATAAGCTTTTATTATAAAAATACAATTTAAACTATTATATTTTTAAACAAAACAAATATTAACTTTAATTACTTTGAAGATATAAGATAGATTTTTAAATTAACTTTTGAAAAGTTTCCAATACTAATTTAAATCAAATTAACCAATTCACAAGTTATACATCTATATATAATAAATTTTGAAAATATTCTTATTAAATTAAACTTAAATTAAAATCAAATTCTCTATTTACAATGTACACACATATATACATTATAAATAAAATATCCTTAAATAAGCTTAGAAAGATAATTCTATCATTTAAATATTTTTAACTTTTGAAAAGAATAAAATTCCCAAATATAAAGTTATCATTATTATAAATTTTGAAAAGAATATCATTCGTCAAACTAAATAATTATTAATCTTCAAAAGATAACTTTTTTTTGAATTACATTATTAAACCAATATTTCATATTTTAAAATAATTATTAATGAAATTATTAAATAAATATTTTCTAAACTTCCGGGACATCACATCGATCCAAAGAATCAATTTGTTATTGTCAGATAGATTAGATGAAACTTCAAGAATGTGGAAGGATAGTTATGGTTAGAAAATTTGGAGACAGTGGCGATTTAAGTTAGAGGTAGAACGATTTAGGCTATATATTGAAAATTAGGAAAGAAAGGGAGAATATGAACGGGAAAATCCGGTGCCTTTCAATTTGTAAATACACATGGGAGTATAGGGTTGCCTCGTGTTGAGAAAAAAGGAGGGGGCTTAAGAGACAAGCCGGCTATGTTATTAATTGTATATTGTATACATTAAAGATAATATTTATGTACATAGTATTATTAATTAAATGTTAATAAATATTACAAATATATTGTAACCTTTTATGAATAATAAAATTTATAACTCGTATATTATTTAGTATTATTTTGAATCTATTTATTTATAACTTTTATAATATTAAATTCAAAAAAAAATTCTAACTTATTTTCTTAAAATTTTCTACATTCAAAATTAAACAATTTTAGAATTATAATCTATAACGTTTATGAATAAAAATTTAATGCACTTTTAAATTTTATTCGTAATCTTTATAAATTTTAATTTTAATTTAAAATAATTTTGAATTAATCTATTTGTAAATTTTATGAATACAACATTTAAAAACAATATTTGAACTTATTCAAAACCTTGATAAATTTTAAATCTAAACTAATTTTAAATTCAAATTTTATGTATTATTCATAATAACACAATATGGATTCTAGTGCCGTTGTTAGTTTAGATGCATCAGACGGTTGGTAAAAGGGCAAATTTTAGTATTTTTCCTTTTTAATTCATTATGCACTAGATCTTTTATTGTTTTATCGTGGATTATTATATTAATATTAAATCATATTTAATACTTAATAGGAAAGATTTAATTTGAGTTTAAAGTTATAGTATAGCGCAGTAGGCAAGAGCAACGACCTCCCTTATATGTGGTGGGGAGTTTAATTCCTGTCAGCTGCTTCAAGCCAACCGAAAGGTCTGGCATATTTAGGGGTGCGGTTGTGGTGAGCCAGCTGTGTTCTTCTAGGTTTACTGTTCAGGAGTCGCAATGTCGGCGGTGATGGAACAAGTTTTCCTGGTTGCAAAAAGAATATTAATTCAATTTATTTTGTTATTATTCGTTTAAAAAATTTACCAAGATTATTTATTATCAAATTAAATTGGATGCACTTGATGAGAATTTTAATTATAAAATAATTTTCATTATACTTATACATATACACATACACATACATAATTTCAATTTTGGACAGTTAATAACTGAATGATTACACCTAATGAAACAATTTTAATATAAATTCAAATAGAACATATTTAAGTTTAATACTTAAATTTAAATGACCATAATTCGTCTTAATTGAAATATCACATATTCAAATCAGACAAACAATGTTTAATACGCTAATTTTGTTTAATGATGTTGATATGTAAATATAAAGTGATAATATTAATATTATAATATTCGCTTACCATATTTGCAATAAGTGTAAAATTAATATTAGTTAATGCCAATATCTCCATGATTTATTTACGAACTCAATAACGCAAGTTGTGTGAGAAATGGAATTCGTATGCAGAAGTTATGATGTTAGCCAGTTCTAAGGCTCTTTTGCAAATATTACACATAGTTGTTTATGTTCAAAATTTTTTTAAGGGATTACTGACAAAAATTAACTTCTCCTTTATTAATCCGCGTTTAACGCGTTGTTATGCTTGTAAAATCCAATGGGGTCGATACAAGTACATAGCGAGAGAACCATAGGGAGGACGACTAGATTCAAGTCGTAGCATGGTTCCCAGTTTTACATATTCTTGTTTACGTTTTTTTTACAGTTTCAGACCAGCCTTTGGGAGTGTTTGGAGCAACGCTTAAGGGATACTAATGTCCAATAGCAGTAACGTAGATATCAATGCTAAGGAGTAATGCAATGACAGGGATTTTCATTAGTGTCAGGAAAGTGGTTTAGGTCTGTAAGAAGGCACCCGTGAAGCAATGCGATTGTATGAGTATGCTTAGTTCTGCTTGTTTACTCTCAACGAATAGTAATGTAAATCCAATGATCACATAGGGTATAGTTTCTCCATTGACTTTTCGTTCAGTATTGGAACAACGGTAGTTACCGGTTATTTGGATTTACCATATCAGAGCAATACGTGAGTATGTGTAATCGATTATTTGTACTTATATTTATGCAGTAAGAATTGTTATATTATTTATGATAGAGAGCGCTGGCATTGATTTACCTTGGAGGTACCCCTAATCCTGCACTAGCTAAGTTAGCTAATATGAGTATTAGAGCATTATTCTTAGAGGTAAATGGGCTTTTCTAGTATCGGCATTACTAGGATGTGCTGACTTTTTGGTCACATAAGAGGAGCGGCTACGATATGATTTTCTATCCTTTGGTATGAGTTTACTATACTTGTCCATGGGTAATCTTGTTTACCCATACACCACACTTGTGGAGAGGACTAGAAGTGTTTTAGTAGCTTTCTATTTTATATATGTATGTATACAGTATTTTGAGATAGTTCCTGTCACGTCAGGCCATAAATATAACTCGCGTATTGTCTCTCTATTTATGTTAAAACAATGCTTGGGTACTCGATTGAGTGGTATGTGAGTCAAGTGCTTTTAGCGATAGGCTAACAGGATAGCTGGAGCATTTTGGGGGCACGAAGTCTATATTTCGGATATATACTTTTTTTTATAGTAGTATATGACATACTTGTTTATGTAGATGTGACTTGTATCATATATTATACTAGGAACTATGTATGTATGGAGTTGAAGTGTTATGGTTTTTCGAACTGATATTTTATATTAGTTACTTCCGTTATTGCATTCATGTATATGTTGTTCTTCATATACGTTCATGTATATTTAGTATATTATATGTTATCATTCCGTTTTAAGATTGTATTGTTATGTCATGCTTAGTTTAGTATAGTTTTAATATTTACCCCCAACGGACTGTCTTTCGTAATATTCGAGAGTCAATCGTTATCATTCGACGTTGATCCAGGACATTATAAAAGGCGGATCAACACACACCCCAACATTACTACCTGTGACAAGATGAAGGATTAGCCAAGTCACATTTAGGACGTCTTTCAAATAAAATGTGAAACAAAATGCTCGAAAGAAGTCTAACATTTGTTAACTCGCTCTTGAATGTTGATATAAAACTCTAGCTTCATGCTATTTTATAAGATTATAAGGTAATAATCATTTCGTTTTGTAATGTTGCTTTCTTTTGTCAAAGATTAAAGGTGATATAGTTTGATCATTTGTTTAATTAGTTGACTTAAAATTGCTTTAAATATCAGGATAAAAATGTTAAAGCGGAATAACTTTCTTAAGTACTTTATGTAAAGGCTTAATCTTGATGTGTCAAGAGAAGAATGTAGTGCATATGTCTGCTTTTACGATTACAATCATTTATATCTGTTTTTTGCACTTAAGTTCTTAGTTTGTAAGTTAGTTTTATATGTAAGCGTGGACAATATTGCAATCCACACTACGCCCACAAACAATCAAAACCCAGAGCACAACTTCAACCACATATCATACTCATCTACTGTGCCAAGCCATGCTTATGTGACTCTCCACGGAGGAATTGCCGCAACTCGGTGGCCAAATTTGAATTAGTCTGTTCGCTCTTATGTGTTCGTGTGGCCAAATTTGAATTAATCTATTCCCTCTTATGTGTTCCACGTGCCTAATTAAATTCAGTCCATTCATAATTTAGGAAAAAAATTAACTTGTGGAACCAACTTTCAAAATGGATGAGTAAGATTTAAAAGGGAGGGAGGGCACATGAACTTGGATACGGAGGAACATGACTTCAAATTCTTCACAATATTTTTTTGTCATTAATGCACATGCTTGCCTCTTCTCTTCGAACTCTTTGAGTGCATCATCAATGTTCTGCCTTTGTTCTGAATCCCCATGTTCATGCCCTTGTAATACAACTATATTTGATGACATGTTTATAGGAAAGGAATCTGCATACTGGAAATCTGAGGTCATTAATATTTTTTTCCTTTGTTAGGTAAACTAATTCTAATTGTTCTATTAGACAAAGTTTATTGCAGCATTTATTTATTTATTAGTAATCGGGTAACAATTTCCAATAATTGAACCACTTTCATTTCTTTTTGTGAGGTATGCGCTTCTGTAAGCGAAAGAAAAGTATTCCAAGTGGGGAACAGATAAATTATACCAACTATACTGTCATGTTATACAAAGACGTTTTCCTCTTCATTGAACCCTCAAGTTGTGAATAAACAAATTGTTCTTGTGCTAAATGTTACTTCTTATAATTCAGTAAGTTTGAATATAATCAAAATGGGATTATCATTAACTCTTTTGTAAATAATACTTGTGTATGACCATTCATTGTTTTGAGGCTGTGACAGCCATTAATTAAGTTCTTCTGACAAATGTATTTTGATATCTTATTTATATATATGAAATTTACATATGGTATTAAAACTCAATAAGTATGTACAGCTAAATAATAAATCAGAGAGACTGTGTTTTGTAGCTATAAGTTTTGTTATAAGGGCTTGGTGATTCTATTGACAAATTGAAACGTGCATATTAATTTTAGGCTAAAGTAAGCCAAATTCCTTACCTTTTCAGGTGTGAGTAACATTTGACTTGCTTGATAATTAAGTTCTTTGGGTTGCATCAGGCTCTAAATCATACTTTAATTTTTATAATGCATGATTTACCTGTTTCCATTTTGTACAACATTGATAATTACTTGAAGCCCTACAGTTTGTTCATGGATTAGGGATCCAGTTCGTTCATCATCAATGATGAATGAATAAATTTATCAGTTTTCTCAAAATTTCTCAATTTTCTCGATGATTACTCAATTTCTAAACCTAGCCAGCATTTCAATAATAACTCAAAATTCATCATCACATATAAATCTTGTGGGTTGGGCGGCAACTTTAACAGTTACTAACATTTTGAGAAAATTTACTGGTAAAGTTGTAAAGAAATTTACTGCTATATTAAGTATATTCAATTTACTGGTAACGTCTACACAGTAGTAGCGTTCTACTATATTACCATTTTATTTGGAAAATTAAGGTCTTTCCATATTATTTGAAATTCAAATAACATATGTACAAACTTCAGCGGATCATTCAGTAAAATTTAATACGAGAGAAAAGAAAATGCAAACTAATAGCATAACTTAAATTGAAATTTATAAGAAATAAAATTTATATGCTTAAGAAAATTAAATTTGCAGATAATATATGCTTAACAAACGAGTGTCTTGGCACTATATTAACCTAACATGATTTTTACCCACAGATTAAATATTTTTCTCTATATTACAGTCAACTATCATCACGATTAACCAAAATATAAATACACATGTAACACATAATTTATATGATGACATAGCTGCTTGGCCCTTGGAGGCAAATTGAGTTCATTGATTCTGTTTGTTGTTGATTTTTTGATCTTTTGTGTTGTTTATGATCTGTATTTAGAATTATATGATAAATTAAAGATTTGAAGAAAGGACAAGGGATTGTCACTAATTTAAAAAAAAAAAAAAAAAAAAAATTAAAAAAAAAAAAAAACATCATCGACAAACTTCAAAATATTATAATAGTTCTAATTATTATTATTTTTTTCCTTTCTTTCTCCCCTTGGGTGCGGGTCAGTAGCTTTAGGCAAGTAAGCGTATACTCAAAAGTTGTAAAGGAAGTTCTGTCTTGTTTTCTTTCCTTGAGTTTTCAGAATATCCCGCTTGATTAGGCAATTGATGATCATACGTCAAGCATGTAAGTGGCAATAAGAGTCCGTCCTTTGTATTGATAATAACAAAAAAAAAAAAAAAAACTTTGCAAAAACAAGTTTCGCTAACTATTATTATATTCAAAGAAAGTGCGTAATATAGACTGCAAATATGTATGCAGTTCTAATAGTAGTAAATACTTCTAAAATAAACATTTGCAGTATAGACAACAAATATTTGCAATGTAAACTGTAACCATTTGCAACATAAACGGTACATTTTCGCTGAAAATAACGATAGTGTTTTTAGTGAAATATGTTTTTAGAAAGGGACGGAAGTGGATATTGAAATTTATGGAGTGTGAAAAAACATCCTTTAGTGGAATGTGTTAAAGTGTTTTATAGTTTTCCACCGATTTGTATCTCAAAAGTTAGTTATTGCAAATTGTATTTAAAACTAGGCACCATGCAAATCAACCTATTAATATAATGTTATGGAAATAATTTATCGTTTTATGCGGAACTTTAGGGTTTAGTCTGTCGATTAGACACCAACTTCAAACATAAATATGCAATTACCGAATAACATCACATATAGGAAAGAGGGACAAGAATTTACATGCCTCGATCAAATTAATCTACGTTCACAAAGAGCACAACAACTTTCTTTTATTCCATTCACCCAACTCGAAGAATACAAAAGAAAAATAAAGTCTAGAGATTACAAATATGTAGATACTCTCTAATCTCCTCTATTGATGTGGAATTGCAATAGTCACTTGATATAATTAAAAACAACTAAACTAGATGAATTAGGGCTTCGAACTTATATCTTGATTTAGCTAGAAACTCTCTTCTCTTGCTTGAAGAACAATAAAATATTGGAGCTGTATTTATTCCTTGGGAGGGAATATATTGAAAGATATTGTGTATGGAAAGTGGAATATACGGTAAATTGTATATATAGTAAGTTTGATTATATTGAAAACCTGTTAGCCATATTGGCTACTTTTCCTAGGGCAAAACCCTAGGAATTTCCTCTTTCAGATCAAAAAATCTTTCTCTCAATTTTTTTCTATCTTTTAATTATATCTCTCAATCACTTTCTACTCTTCGATCTCAATCTATTCTCGATACTTATATGGCGACTATTGTAAATAACAAAGATTTGGAGAAGCAGGACAACGAGGATGAGGGGTGGGAAAAGGTAGTGAGTAGGAAAAACAGGGTGGAAGCGGTAATCCATGTCAAAGAGAAGCCAAGAAAATAATTCTGGATCAAATCCAAGCGGTAGAAAATTTTCGAGTAGGGGATGCGCTGGATCCAGTAGTGGTCCCAAATTCTGTATCGTGAAAGGGGCTGAGAAAGCGTTGTACAGCGATGCAATCAAGGGTCTGGTCATATTTGAGGCAGGTGAGATGACTATGGTTTTTGTATAACCAATAGCGGCACATGTTAAAAAGAAAGAAGCAGTGTCTTTATATACGATTATAGAAGCCGTAGGGGAATGTAAATACTGTATGATGTTATATGTAGTAGGTCCTAGGCCTTATTTCAAAGGCCTGGAAGCATACACAAAGAGAATGTGGAGACCTTAAGCTAGTTACACAATACAATCAAGAGTTAATAGTTTCTTTGTGGTTCGATTCAAAAATAAATTAGACAGTAATAAATGTGACGACCCACCTTTCTGACCCTTGAGAATGACACTTAATACATCTGTGGTATTCATGTGTCGTTGCTCAAGTATCTGAAAGAGGAGTTGTCATAGGGTAAAATATAAGAATGGAACAATAATCTAACAACGGAACTGTTAAATATAACATAAAAATAAGACAGTACATATGGTTACTCTCCAATATGGAGTTATCAGAGTTACAACGAAAGTACTACTATCAGTTTAGGTAGTTATAACAACCTGCATTTAAATACACATACATAGAGCCAACATTTCATAATCGCGGAAATAAATAGCTTGATAGATAAGGAGCCTCCTGCTCATCCACCATCTTCAAAAGAGCCCAAAGATACATGTCGTTTTCGGACTACTCAAATATAAATGAGTACCCGAGAGTTTAGGGAAAACAAATAATTCGGGTCAGAAAATAAGTCTGATATGAGTGAACTCCAAATAAAAAAATAGAACACACAAAATAACCGGTGAGACCACATCACAAGTAGAACGGGTTTCCCCTCATAAGGACAACATCCAAGTACAAAAGAATGGACACAAATAATTAAACATCGCATAGAACGCAAGACTCTTCCCAATGCAATTAAGAAAGAATCAATCCAAAGATTTGAATGAAAAATAAAGAAAGGAATTTTTCCAACAATGACTAGGAGGGTGCGCCCTTCTCTTATCGAAAGTATACCTCTATAAATATACTTGAGAACTACGATGGCTCTCGGAAACCTCCAAGCCGGACCCCACCAACCTTACCGAGTATTTCACATCTCCGTGCACATACAACCGAAACCAATCTAGAGAAGATGTGATAATACCCTAATGGGAGCAACCTCACATAGCTTGGCCCCCACTCACTCTTTATTTAGTCATTTCTCTAAATGAGCAACAAATCGTCTTAGATTGACAAAACAAAAACAAAAAGTAGAAGGGTATCGAAATAGATAGTTAAAATATCAACTATCGAGGATAACAAAATGATCGTATGTGAAAATTAAATCTTATGCCCTTTCAATGCTTGAAAAATATCCATATACTTATCTCATCAGTATAAGTATATTCATAAAACAATTAAGAGGGTTTCATATTTCAAAAGCATACTTAAATGGGTCAGAAATAATTGTCTACAAGAAATGTGAATGTTTTCCATTATAATTACGAAGATCATTTATGGAATCAAATCTCCTACACTTGTCACGTTTTCGACAACTTACTTTAACCCTCGCCCAGAAACAAAGCTAGGTAAGTCAAGGCACTGGTTCCTCCTAGCCTTGCCTAGACACTTCGATTTCAGATCTCACAGATAGAGGATCAATCTACTCATCGGCTTTTAGTGCCAAGTATAGGACTACTTACTTTCCATTAATAACCCATTTAAATCATTATATAAATTTTGAAGCTCTTTTAAAATACTTTAAATAAAGATTTAAAACTTCCATTCAAATCATAACTTAAACCCATCATCTTTAAAGAAGAATACGACCAAGAGGGGTGAAGCTCCCCCTCTTAATCAAATGAGATAGCTAAAAGGAGTGTTGATTCTTTTAACCAAAAAGTCACTAAATGTCAATCCTAAGTTAAAAGGTGGTGTAAGTTCCCTTTAACTAAACATCAAAGTTATTGCTCATAAACTAGCCAAGCACAAATCAAACAACCAAATAAGAATAATAACAAGAATAATAACGGACTCGTTATTATTAACAATTTACAATCAATAGTTAACACAATATTTGTTAAAATGAATGAGTCAAAGGAAAGAGATTAGGATTACACTGACTATAAAATAATTAAATTATACTCATAGAATAAGTTATACCCACTAACTATGAAAAGTGGAGAATAAGAGAAGAGAAGAACGAGATCGATTTAGAACACAGAAACAAGGTAAATCAAGGTTCTTAAACTCAAATCTAATTTAATTCAATCCTTTCCCCATATCTGAAGTTCTAATAAGTCTATGTCCTTTTTATATTTTGGATTTAAACTAAGATGGAGTCAAATAAAAAGGGAATGAATCTAGTTGTGGAGAATTGCAGCTAAATAAATGTGAGTGGGAATTACATATTTTGTAATAATATTTGATTTGTATCATTGTAGACCAATTTCGTTTATACCTAGATATAAATCACGATTTGGATATTTAATTATATGTGCATAATGATTATGGGAAATATGCATATACACTGTTGAACACAAATAAGGATTGGTTATAAATTAAATTGGGATTAGACAATATTTTAATACAGTGGAACTAATTGTGTAACAATGTGAAATTCTACAAATTATCCAAAAATACAAATAAAAGTGTAGTGTTTGAAATAACAAGGATATAAACAAAAAATAAGAGATGTACAAAATAAGGAAATCACCGTATTTTATACTATCTATTCAATAGAAAATAAAAGATAATTCATTGTTATTTCATGCATAACATAAGTCCTCTTTTATGTACTTTATATAGAGTTACAATGTTAAAATTTTCCTTTAAGGAAAGAATTAATTCCAATGTATTAAGGTATAAAAATCCTTTAAGTATAATATAAAATAACAATTTAAATGGAAAACCTAAAGTATATTTTTTAAGATGGCGTACAAAACAAATGGTAAACAAAGAAGATACAGTTAAATGAATATGGAAGTAATAAATCTAAATAGGCAATTTAAGAGAGATATTATTTTAAAAGGAAACGGGAGATTTCATCCAATAATGTTAGAAGGAAGGGAAATAATTGTTGAATATGCAAGTATATGATTTTTGTTTGATGATAATAAACATATATATATATATATTCATTTAAATATATTTGTTAATGTACTATTTTATTTTTTCACATGATTAAATAAATATTTGCTGAATAAAATAAATAACACAAAGTTTAAATTCAAATGGATATTTTATTCAAACAAATATTTGTTACAATTTTGAATAGTACAAATTCGAGCTCTCATTATACATACACAATTTTGATTACAATATAAATTCAATTACATCACAATCTTTCATTTACAAATGTCCTCACTACATTTCGCTCATTCACTCATAATTTATCTTCAACTTCATTTCGGATTGAATTCAGCATCTGAGCAATCTGCAAAAATAAATTTTGAAGCAGTAAAATTGAAAATAAAATATTTTTGCAGTATAAAATAAAATGTAATTTTTGAAAATATTATTTACCTCGCTTATTTGGGTTGTTCGTCATCATTTAAATTTGAATTCATCATACGCGAACAGCTTGTGACATGCACAGTGTATCACTGTCACAAGGTTGTATACACTGATATACACTTGATAAAGTTACAGGAATAGGTGAGCACAAGGTCAAACCCAAATCAAAAGCCGGGTTCAACTTAAGTGCAATAAAAATAATGTCACAATATCAGCACAAGGTGAAACACGAGCTCTAAGCTGGATTCAACATAGGTGTAAGTTCATGAAAATGGTCAAGACAACTAAAACAAGCCTCGACCAAAATCGAAATGTACAAATGCAATTACGGTCGAGAGCAACTCAGACTCAATATGTATGGCATGAATCAAAGGCGAACCAGACCCAAGGGTAGCATGATTCAAATGAACAAAGCACCAAATTAGACTCGAGGCAAATGTACAAAACCATATACAAACTGAAACAGGCAGTGGCAACAACAGCTATAAAGGATGAATACATACAAATACACATAACAACAACGACTAGAAACACATTGCACCTCAACCCAATACAAACCAGGATTAAGTGAAACCAAAAGTCGACAAGTACTTCAAGTACGAACGCACCGTGACAGGTATACGAAGTCAAAAGAAGTGGACAATACAATCAATGATGAAGCAATGCAATATGAACCAAACAGTGCACACAGCAGATACAAGGCAACAGTAGTGAACATGCATATGATTCGTAACCAGATTTCAACATGAAGTGATAAACAACATACATATATACATGAACTAGTTCAATATGCCATGCACTTGAACCCTGACTGTCAAAGAAACTTCAAAACAACATGATACAAATACAACATTTCAACAAGACATATATATGTATCAATGAAGCAGTGCAACAGTAAATGGAAATCAAGTCACGGTTCAAACCAGGAATGCAACAAGGCTTCATATATGTGTAGTCAAGCTACATGAAGATTAACAGTAAGCAGTGCCAAAATAACAACAACCTAAATGTATGAGTGAAGCCACCAGAATTTCAAATCAAACAAGACAGTGGCTCTACATCAAAGACACAAATGACATGAAAATATCACAAAGGCACAGACCAACAGGAAATATGCAACTCAGTGCAGCAGCAAATTTAACTTGACCAACAATGCAAGGCTAAAAGAAGACAACCAGTGCAACTTCAACCTGAACCAGAGCATGCACAAGCTAACATACACATATATACATACATGAATGTATGTATACACATGATGCAAGACCAGTGAACTGCAAAAGTCAACCAGGCTACACAATGAACTCAAGCTCAAGTGAATACAAGTACAGCTAGCAAAACCAAAATGGACAGCGGCTACAACTAAATGCAAGCCAACTTTATAGTATCACTAAATCATGGACAATGGAGTACATATCTACATGGAATGGCAAGTAAAATCGAACAAGTCAAGTATGCTACAGGGATGAACAGTTTTCACCAAAATCGAAGTCAGGTGATGATGAACAACTTAGAGAAACAATGTCGAAGTCATACTTGCAGTGACAGTGCCGAAGACACAAAAGTCAAAATCATGAACCAAGTCGGAAATCAAACAACGCTGTGATGACCAAGGCAACAATGAACGGATCGAACAGTTCAAAATCAATACCGTGGTGAGCAAGGAAAACAACGTCAAAGAAATAAAACCGTGTCAACCAAGTAAACAACAAATATACGAATTGGAAGAGGTCAGAAATCATCATCAATGTCCAAGAAAAATCATACTGCGGAGAAAAAATCAATTGACGAATTCGTATAAAATATACGAACAAAAATCAAGGGGTTTGAACCTTATATAAACAAGTAACATCATCGGCACTTTATCATTGAGTTCAAGCATTTAACCAAGGGAGAAAAAGGCATAAATTACATACCGAAATCAAAGTCGAACTCAATCATCGAGAAGCAGCCGAGCGCAACTCAAGGAGACGAACGACCGACAAAGCAAACACGCGAATATCTATTTGATCGATCAAAATTCAAGCGACGGCTTCGAAGATTTTCAAAAGCACTAATTTCATAGCAAAGAGGAACGAAGAAGCCATTGTCACAAACGAGAAAAGGAACCGGCCGAATAAAGGAAAAGAAAAAGGGGCACAATTTTAATAATATATTTAGGCCGGCCTTGTTTTCATTATATAAGGCTATAATATTTAAAATTAGGGTTTTGATTTTTAATTTTCTTTTAAATTGTATTTTCCTTTTTAAACTTGTGTAATTTCTGGTCATGTGATTAGGGGACAAATTACATGGCGTGGTTTGATAATTCGCAACTCAGTGGCTGAGTTGTGGTAGGGTTTTGAGCGTAGAGTTAAGCTAGTCGATAGCGGGTATCGCGAGTTTACATGTGTAAGCGTATGACTGCTTAATTTCTAGTAGAAACCTTGGGGGCAGCATGTAGGCAGGGTTTTGCCGAAGTTGGGTAAATTCTGTGTTGTTCTATTTCTGCATTTATTATTCTGCTATTATATGTGTTGCTATATCTGTATTGAGATTATTTTATATAAGCTTCTGCAATAAATAATTTTTATAGTTAATAGTCTTACCCTATTCACCCCTCCCTCTAGGGTGAAATCGATCCTACAATAATAAGTGACACTTAAGTTAATAAATTAGAAATGGATAATAAATGATAGTAAATGACTAGAATAAATCAAAAGTGAGTTAGTAAGATTTATTGAGCATTAATGATTTAAAGTAAAGAATTGATATTTAAAAGAAAGAGGTAAACGACCTTAAATTAAATAAGATGTAGCACATAAAGAAGTAGAGAAATATTGTTAATAATAAATAGCAGAGGCATGATAGTTAAATAGGAATGAATGGAAATATGTGTGTGTGTGTGGCCTCAAGTATATGTTTATGATGGGTATGAACTATTATAGTAAATAAATGATTAAATGATTAGAAAGATGTTAGTCATTAGTATGGGTTGGAATGTGAGACCATAGTGTTACATAATAGAAGTATGCCCACCACAACGGGCTGCCAGCAATTGCATAACATTATATTGATGCGAGATATATCCAACCATAGGACCCATAGAGAGTATACGCTTGTGTATAGATAAAGGAATACCTCTAATAGATAGAAGGGACTTCTTTAAAAATTGAAAAAGAAGGGGTATTGCTTCATTGCAATAGGCAATCTAAATGGGATGGTGAGCGGGATCGGGCACATGATGGCATGTGTTGGTACCAAAGCAAGAGTAGGAATGTCATAAGGCGAGAACGTCATCAGTCCTAAATGGTCAAAGCAAAAGACAGGGTTACACCTAATTGGGCTATACCTCCTACTAGGGTAGGCCAAGTTAGGTAATGCACTGTGATAGTTGTTTGCTAGTTTGTTTGTAAAGGCAAGGCTAGTTAACCCATAAAGAGATCTTTCAAAATGAATGGGGTAGTCCATGGAGCTAAGTCCATAATAGAAAGCAGACAAGTAGTAAATCCCCAAAGCGAGATAGAATACGGAAAAATATTTGAAAAGCCATTATTAGAAACTATATGAGTCCCTCGATATGTGCGGCGATTAGATCGTGATACGACGAGGGTGATGGATCCTGACAAGGTGCTGATTAGGGATACTAGTAGGGATAGTATTTAGGTCCAATGGGTGACCATGATATATATATATATATATATATATATATGTAGCTATAATTGACTATGGGTGGATGGGACGAATCGTACATGAATGTGGAGTCGAGATGACCAGGTAAAATTAAAAGACATTTGTAATGAAAGACAAATGGCATAAACTAGTGTTATGTAGAAAGTGTATGGTTTACCAGTCACCAAAACATTGTTCTAACCCCCTCCTCATTAAAACCTACAGGATAGCTTAGATGGACAGGTTCTTTCGCATGTTCGATACTAATGAGGACACCAAACTTTTGAAGTGTCAACCTTGGTCCATAACTATAAGTTTTATTATATTTTACTATTCCACTATAAGTCATATCTATAGTGCTTTGATATTCATTTATTTATTTGTAGGGTACCAAATCAATGATCCGTACTTTGATGGACTGGATTTTCGATTTAGCAAAAATTTAAGTCCACTTGGATGTTGGTGTTACACCTCGTTAGGTCGGAAGATTTATTGAGCACGGTGTACCTCAAACCAAGATTCCCTCATTATGTTCACCTACTGAGGGCAAGAGTAAGATTTTATGTGGATGTTTCTCTTAATAAGGTTTTTGGCCATTGAATTAAGAAGAATTCTTTTTCAAAAATTGGTTTTTTAAGAAAATATTTCAACAATTGTCTTTATAGAATATCTTTTTTTCAAAACTGATTTGGAAATTCCTTTCGAACCATTCCCTAATTGGTATGCCAACGAAAGTGTTATTTCTTTCTTTAAAAACTGATTTCTCAGAAACAAATTTTAGGAAATTTCTATTTGAAAACTGACTCTTCGATGGTTAGGACATTTTCTTATTCCAAAATTTCCTCTTAATTGCCGAATCTGAAATCGATCTACCATATACATTTACTTTTCTTTATTCATCCATTGACATGAAATCTGGTATCAAGTGTTAGACATTCCACATTCCGGCTACTATATTTCCATCTAGCCTTCTTAAATGATAATTTCCTAAAGGTATAACCTTGTGGATGACTAAGGGCCCTTCCCAATTTGGTCCTAAAGATCCATCAGCTGGACTCATAGTATTTTCCATTATTCTTCTAAGTACCAGGTGTAACGACCCAACTTCCACACTCCAGGAAGTCGCATCGTTAATAAGAAAGAAGAGGATAGAAAAGAGAAAGAAAGAGAAGAAGAAGAATCAACACATCAGAATCTAAACAGCGGAATAAATAAATTATATTAATAACATAAAATATTACATAGTTTACAATCATTATTAGAGTACACATATAGTACAACACATACTAGACAGTTATAAACACCTGTCTAGTATTTATAACATAATACAATTCAGAGACAATCACAGAACACACAGCGGAATACTAATATCTAACGCAGAAGCCTCCTGCTCCATTGCTCCTCCAATATTCGTCAAAGCTAACCTGAATCCCTTGGTTACTCGTAAAAATTTGAGTACCCAAGAGTTTATGAAAAACAAAAATAAACTCCGGGTCAGACATGGGTCTGGTGTGAGTAACAGGTTAAAGTTTCTTAACTCTCAAAAACCTTTTGAAAAGAAAGGTATCACGTAAGACTTCCCACACATAAACATGGAAAAGTTTTTACCTTACGCTAACCAAAACATTTGATAAGAAATCCGATGATATTATAATAGTGTTTAGGGTTTTCAAATAATATGAAATAGCCGAAATTGTTACATTCATTAAATTCCAGCTACTAGCCACAAAAGTGGGTAATACAATCAAAACCGTTGGAACTTATTGGATTTTGGATTCCATACAATGGCAGGGCTACTGGGGTACCGCCCGTCACAGTACGTGGCCTAGATCAACGTATCGAGGAGTACTCCCACTCCCCTGCAACACAAGGCCGGACCCATTCCTTACTGAATGGTTCCAAACAAGACAACCCCGCAGTTGGTGCGCAATTCCAACTGCCCACTAAGCCGAATAAAAAGGGACCTCTAGACAGGGATCAATCTTGCTCTCCAGTAGGTTCTACCCACGAAGCCTTGCTGCACCTCCCCTATTTTAGCCATTCCCGGTTGATGAGGCTTGAGGCTACGATTACCTTTATAGGGCACATCTCTTAGAATGCTCATCGTCCACCTGACGATGTGCTGAAAGCATTTAATCCATACAAGTTCGTTCCGAGTTCGAACGAAACCGAAGGCATTATCTCGTTACACTCATTACGGAATCACCCACAGAGTTAACGACGATAACCCTTGCACTCTAAATATCCATCTCGAATCTATATGTACTATTCCGTCAAACTCATTACGGAATCACCCACAGAGTTATACTGACGTATAGCCCTTACACCTCGAGTCTTCACTCTTCACATAAGATTCACGACCTATCGTTAATTTGGAATCGATGTGTTTTCGGATATCCAAATATGGAAACCCGATCCCGGTCTCATCGAAATCCAATTACATTATCTATATACACATAGATAGATAACTCATAGATTCACAACAGATAATTATCATTATCATAACCACAGATAATCCACATTATCACTATCAAAAATAACCCATATCACCATCACAATGCAACCAATACATCCATATCACTCAACATTATTAATCTCATAGCTAAGATTCAAAACCATTCAAAGCAACCAATAACAATCATTCATAAGCAATGATCTAAAATCATACTATCTATAATTAATTTAAAATGAATTAAATTAATTACATCATCTTTAATTAATTTAAAATGAATTAAATTAATTACTTACACAATATAAATCTTGCTTATATTATCATTAATTAATTACAAATTAATTAATTGATTAACCTAAAATTTATCATCTTAATTAATCAATCCTGATTAATTATACTTTAAATTAATTCCACAAAATTAATTACCATAAACCAAATACAGTAATTAACCTCTAATTACTTCATTAATTAATTAACTATAATTAATTACATTTGACCTTAATTAATTACAATTAATTAATTGTCCTTAATTACTTATTATTGATTAATTAATATTAATTAATCAATCTTAATTACATCATTATATTGATTAATGATTTTTTGATTAATTACTCAATTAAATTAATTACTTTCAGTATTTAATCTCACTTAATCCATAATTATTAATCACCTTTGATTAATCACAATAAGTAATTAACTATCCTTAATTACTTATCAAATTAATTACTCCTTAATTATTTCTTTAATTAATCCCTTGATTAATTAGATAAAATAATTTAATCCTAATTATTTCTCAATTCCAATATTATCCACTAATTACATCTAGTAATTACCTTTAATTACTTCACTGAGTAATCCCATTAATTACATCAAGTATTTATTACCAAATCCAACGTTTAAAATTAATTAAACTTAATTATTTAATTTAAACCAACCTCAATAAACCCCATTAGTTACATTAAGTAATTAATGTCTTAATTATTTTCATTTAAGTAATTAACTTAAATAAATTTCACAATTGATATCATTAATTAATTAATCTAATTAATTATTAAAAATTAATCATATTAATTAATTACTAAATAAACCTTAGTTAATGACCATCATTAACAATTATTAATTCTTTAATTACTTCTTAATTACTTCTTAATTAATCTCTATTTTAAATTAATTCAAATTATTAATTATAAATTAAATAAATAAGTCACTCCTTAATTATCCTATTTATTTAATTATCTTATCACCTTAATAATTTCTAAGAAAATCCATTTCTTATTAATAATTTTATTAATATTGTGTACTTAGAACATTTCATTTTTATATTTAAATCCAAATTCCATTTTGAATCTAAAATTCAAAACGATATTTATTTAAGCATAAACCAATTTAAATTCCATTTATATACTTTCTAAAATAAATGTAAATAACATTTATTACTTCCATTTAAAACTTATATAAGATAAGCCTTTAACTAAATTTGTTTAATTTCATTTAAAATTAAGTTTTAAAGTACATTACCATTTAAATTGTAAATTCATGTTAACAAATCATTTAACTTCTTTTATAAACCTTTTTGTAAATGCCTTCATTCAAAAAGAAATCAAATTTAAATATTTGTTTGAAAACACATTTACCCCTAACAAGAGATTTAAATTTAAACTTGTTTGAAAACATTCAAACATTTAAAACTAATTCAAATATCCATATTTGAATTCCAGATACTTGAACCCATTCTTTATTTAAATCATTTGATTTTAAACTTGAATTAAACTTTGATTTTTAAACCTTGATTTTAAAATTCGTATTAAATATCCAAATTTCATTTTAAAACCTTAAGATTCAAAAACTTTTTGAAAACTGAGCATAGCCTTTGAATTTAAACACTGTTTTAAATTATGAATCATATTTAAAATAAAAATTCAAATTCTAGAAAAAAAACTGTCAGATTTCTTCTTTTAAAACTGAAAACCCATTTTAAATATTTAAAATGTTTATTTCATTTCAAATTAGAATTCAAATATAAATTTGAATCCAAACTTCAACTTGGATTTAAACTTTTTTTTAAATCTTAGTATTCAAATCTAAATTTCATTTAAGTTTGTATTTTTATTTTATTTTTTCTACAAAATAACAATTACTGTCAGGTTTTAAAAAAAAAACCTGAAACAGACAACTGACTCGAGCAAAACCCTCAATTACTTCGAGTCCACCAACCAGATACTTCGAGCAACCCATCAATTTACTTCGAGTCAATCACCATTTACTCGAATACAAAACAGAATCAAGCAGCTTCACCTCGACACGGTGCACTGTGCACATGCATCATCACCGCAGCAAATTCTGATCGCCAATGTTGATCTTCTCAAGTCAGTGATCACTCTCACACCTAGATACGATCTTTAGATCAACGATACATACTCGAATTCGAATTCGAGTGATTAACTTAAAACCTGGAACCAATATAACAGAGCCTAGAACCTTCTCCTCAAAACCTGAAAACCGCCTCGAATTCAACCCTCCGATCATCAGAGCATCCTGGCCTCCGGCCACAACTTCGCCGTCACCCAAACTACTTCCTCCTAGAATTCCAATACACTCGGTCCACAGTAGAAGACGAGAATGATCGATCAACCTAACCTAGTTAAACTAGGGTTCCAGAAGGAATTTCATCACCGCAGCCTCCATGACGACGTTCAACACCACCTACCATTTTTGCCTCCAACACGATTCACTCCTCCATCATCACAAAGATTTCCAGAACTTCAGAGCAACTAAATCACCAGAATTCCCCTAATTTCCTAATTCCTGACCAACTGGTACTGCATCCTAAATCTAATTCTAAAAATTGTGAATTTAGTTTTAAAAATCATAATTTTGAATAATGTTTTCGATTCTAATCTTGAAATAGTGAATCAAACTTGTTTGAAATTCACTTATATTCAAATTTTCACAGTTATCTTAAGTTTCAGAGACAAATCAATTTTTTTTAACTTGAATAAATTTTAAACTTTTAATTCTTGATTCAACAAACACATTTTGTATGAATCTTAAACACAAACATAAACTATAGTATGTGATATTGGGGTTTGAACAGATTCTTGAATCCTGGGAATATAATACAGAGGACATAACATGTTTAAAATTATCCATTCTTACATACTAGAAATCAACTGATATAAATACATATCATTCACACTAGATCAAAGAAATCAACATGCAACGTAATAAAATACTTAAATTCATTAAAAATAATGTTACTCACAGATTTTAGTAGCAGAGCCTCTGTTTATTGAAAGCTTTGAAACTGAAGTTGCTTCTTTTATATTTTTAAACTTAAATCTTGATTTTACTGCAATGCTTTCCTTCGTAACACTTGCATGCATGCTTTGTTTCTTTAATTTGAAACTGCAGTTGCCACTTGAATAAGAAATGCAGGTTCCAAAACTTGAAATTGCAGGTGTCTTCATATTTGAAAAAAAAATGCAGGTTTGAATTCCAGAGAGCAGGTATTTGATTTTTGAGATGGTGTCAGGTTGTTATTTGTGAACAGAGATATGTATGAAATAGTTACAGGTTTGCTTTGAAAATGAACAGGGTTTTAGATTAATAGGAATTGATTTACATGTTTGATATAGGAGTTGGATTACAGGGTAATGATTTATAGTTTGCAGGTTTGATTTGAAGAGCTTGTAACAGAATTTTAATTTGGAGGGTTGTTTAAAGATTTTGAAAAAAAATGGGAAGAATTACTGATTTTGTTTTGAACAAATTTTCAGCTGAAGACTTTATCTTAGCTTTTTAAAAAGAAAAAAAAATAAAGATTAGAAACATGAGAGAATGAAGAAAACATGTTTTGTAAGGGTGAAATTTTATTTATTAAAATAAAAGAAAATCTAAAATGGATGACACTTGTCTATAAATTTAACATTTGTCGCCTTAAATGTTTTATTACCTAACACATGTCTCTTTTTAAAAGTTAATTAGTTAAAATTAAGTTAATTTGTATTTTATTTAATGTTAATACAAAATAAATGTAAATCCATGTGTAATTAATCAGTTAACATGTACTTATTCACAAGTAGATAATTTTAAAATGAATGAATACAATTTTTTTTATAAACTTATACAAATATTTCAAAATCAAAAGAAATTAAAACATTTATACTTTAGTTTTCAAGCTCGAATTCAAGTTCAAAATAAATTTTGAAATCCAGTTTATTTACAAATATAACTACATAATTTAAATTTCTGAAGAACAATTATTTTTATTAAAAATTTATTTGTTAAAACAATGCATTATTATATTTTTAGAAATAACAATTAATAACCATAAATAACTATTAAAAGAAATTTTCTTCTTACTAATAGATTATTTATTTTATCACATTATATTTTAAAGAAACTCAAAATAATCTCATTGTTATTTATTTAAATTTTAAACTTGAGTTAAAATATTTCAAATCATTTCAATACTTATCTTATGTATTTAAAACCTTATTTTATTTATTAAATAGCTTTTAAAAAAAGTTTAACTTTTAAATAAAATCGTAATTTCCAATTTTACTAAAGATATAAATTTTATAGAAAACAGGATTCATTCAAAACAATACCTATTTACAATATATACAATGTCCTCTATATATTATAAATATAAAACAATTTATTTAATTTAAAAAGATAAAATCTATCAATTTACTATTTATTTATTGAATTATTAAATTAATTCAAATCTCATTACAAAGATTATCTAATCAATTTAATTTTTATTACAGATTATTAAATTGATATTGCTTTAAAATCCCGGGTCATCACACCAGGTCTTCCTTTCGTAATGTCTTTCCCCTCACTTTCAGGTTATAATATTTTGAGATTCTTCATTGATATTCCATCATTCGCAAGGCGGCATAATCTCTCAGTTATTTTTTTAGGTTTGGGAATTCTTTCTTAAATTCTTGATTTGGTCCAAATGCATATACAACTTTTTGATGCGATGGAATTTCAATTTCTACCAACAACTTGGCCTTGAGCCCATATGTTAAGAAATATGACATATGTTTGATTGCAATTTTAGCTAATAATCTATACGACGATAATACGAGGTAAGTTCTTCTACCTAATTTCCTTTAGCTTGACTTGACCGTTCCTTGGTGGATTCATTCGTAGCTTCTGAAAGTCTAGTGGATCATACCTATATTAGAATGTGAGTGTATACTAATATATGAGCTAAATATAGAAATATAACAAAATAAAAAGTAAAGTATAAAAATGAGCACATCGGAGTTTTATATAGGTTCGGGCCACTCATCATACATCCATTTCGGGAGTTCACCTTCAGTATTTCACTAGACAATAAACATAGCTTCGCCTGGAGGAATAGGCTGATACAAGTAGTTTTTCTTTGACAATCTTGTGTTCGATATAACACAGATACTGACTGCTAATACAATTCTTCCTATAATCTTCTTTGAATGATAATGATTGTGAGTTGCTTGGATTTGTAGGAAATAGTTTTAACCAAAATATATTGATTTTGGTTCCAAGTGATTGAGAATATTTATTGATAGCACAGGAATCTGAAAATAGAAGTTATAGAATAGTAAAGCAAGTTAAGTTAAAATCTCAATTAATTGAAGTATTTATAAAATCAAGAGTTTTTTTTGAAAATTTATAACTTCATGAAAGATTGCTCTTTGATGAATGATTGCAACTGTTAAGTAGGAGCATGTCTGTTCAAAGCAAAAAAAGTGTCTGTTCGAAAATGACAATTGCAGTTTTTTATATAAAAGCTGAAGCATATGTCGGACATCTATCATTATATGTCAGATGTATGTAATATTCAATAAATTAAAAACTGCATCAAGTGATAGACGTCTATGGCATATTGACAGACGTCTGTCGCTGTTGAATTTGAAAATCTTGGAAAGTTTGTTATAAAATGAAATTGCGTGTGTTATGATCACTCAAGGAGATTGTACAACATTTATCTATGACTATAATATAATAATATGACTTTACTTTTAAATAGTAGGATCCTTCTATCTTCAATCATCTTTGAGCCATAATCTTGTCGTGCACCATATCTGATTGTATAGTTGTTGTCATTGAAATCTCACAACAGAGGTTCTAATATACTCCCCCTTTTTTGATGATGATAACTATACAATGGTTAGTAATAATTAAAGAAAAGATAACTCCGCCTAAACGTTATCTCCTCCTTGTATATGCATATTTATCTCCCCTTTGGCATTATTGAAAATAAGAATCGCATAAATGAACTAAACACAAGGTCATAAAAGTCATGAACAATGAAAATGGAAAATAGTTTGGAGAAATGACAACATTAGTTCTAGTACGAATGAACAATAATTAAAATAGAAGATAAATAGTCCTAAAATTGCAAGGAAAAGCTGTTGATAGTCACGAAAACTAAAATTAAAGAAATCACCATATTTATCAGAATAATCATGGTTGGTGGATGAAGTAGAGTGATAATTTTCTGGTCATTGCATATATTATTCATTTTCTTGAATAGAAAATCCTTGAAATATGGAGACATTCATTTGTAGTGGTACTAAAAGATCAATCCAAGACATATCATTGCTATCTTCTTATTCTTCCTCTGGTTGTTCCTGAATTATAGTCTTTCCTCGATCTTGTTGAGAACTACCTTGATAAGGTGACGATCTATGAGGATGATAGACTAGAGTTTGTGCCGAAAGAGGTGGCGTTGGAGAAGGAGAAGAGGATGATTGAGAAGATGACCTGCCTTGTACTTTTCTCACTACTTTGACTAAAGTGGACACAACCTTTTCCAAAGTTTCTATATTTTGGTCATTCTCGTAAAAAAAAGATCATTCCAGACCGACCATTTTAGTATACAGATCTCTCTAATTAGCCATGACTAATTTTTGATTTTGAAACGTTAAATCACAAATGGATTCATTTTGATTTGGTTCAGTGTGAGCTTCATGAATCTCCAAATCAGAATAGTATTCGATAGTATGATAAGAGGAACACGTTTCTCGTGGAGGATGAGGTGACTGAGTTTGTTGTGGAGGAGGAGTTTGAGCCTATTGAGTTGGAACTGGAAGCATTTGTTGTTGTTGTTGCGTAGTCCATTGAGCTAGGGACAGGATTGGAGATGGTATGTCGCGAAGATGCATTAAGGATAAAACCTTATACCACTTTCTTTGATAGGAATTTCTTCGAAATGAGAAACATTAAGACCTTGTTAGAGAGGCATGATGTATGGAGAATATATAATTGTGCGTCGGTGGTTAGATCAAAAGCTTTTAATATTCGTCATTATAAATTTAGCCCAATTTAGTTGAATTCCACCAAATATAGCATACACGGCTTTGTGGTCATTTTTATATAATTGTTTATGACTTCCCAAATGAGGAATTATTGTATTAATTATCATATGATCTAATAGCCTAGCTTTTGATCGTAAATAAACGGATTACCATTGTGATATTCTATCTTTCCAAATTTGATTTGTCACTTCGTCACCTGGCAGATTTCTTTGGTTGGGAATTTCCTCTAGTCCAGTAGAGGAACAATCTAGTAAATAGCCAATTGTGTTTACGCTATTTTTCAATACGCGACCATAAACACTAATCGATAACCAACCATATTCATTTTCATGCGTCCAAAGATCATTACTATATAAGTTTGCATAAAAACGAAAGATGGCCAAGTGATCAATTTGTGCCTCATTTTTTAAAAGTTTGATTCATTCTCGACAACTGGAGGCAATGGTGAGTTCTTAAATACCATAAATTCTAAATTTACATAATCGGTAGAACAAACCGAAATGATGTCTCTTTTATTTCAGTTCTTTAAATTTTTTGTTTGCAATTAGGTCATTTTGAAGCCATTCTCGAATATGGGCCTCGGTGATAAGACAGGTTTGAGAAGAAGAAGATTGACCTCTCTTTGATCTTTTATTAGTGGAATTTTTTGCTTTGGGAGCCATATTTTAATGAATTAGGGTTATGGAAAGTTAGGGTTTTAGAGTTGGAGCTTTAGATTTGAAGTTAGATCGGTGAATAGTTGAAGAGTTGAATAAAAGAAATACATACGAAGTGTCGTTTGGTAGCAGCCGAAACTTGGCTCAAACGCCTAAGGAAAAGCGACAGACGACTGAGGTCACTCAATATTGTTTTCCCAAGCAATCTAACAGATATTTTTCACTTATTCATAAACGTCCGTGGGAGGCAGAAATGAATATTTTGGTTTGTTGTTTGATTTTTTATTTTAACTGAATATTTTCATAAATTCATCGTAATAAACGGTTATTATAACCAATAAACATAAGAAAATTATATATTACATGGTTTACATATTTATTTCTATATATAAGAGTGTGTGTGTGTGTGTGTGTGTGTCTAGGCACATAGAATTAATCATCTTCAGAAGAATTTTTGATTTTAGATCGATCTTAAGAATTTGTGCTACTTTGCTTATCTTGAGGCTTAAGTGGAGACCAACTTGGACGAGCTGGAGTACGAATCCAGTCTTGATTTTATGGTCATGCCTTGCATAAATTTCTTGGTGTTATGTTAAAAGTTTTTGCAGAAGTTCCTATTGATTAAGGAGATTTTTGATGAATGCAATTTTTTGTTGGTGAATGACCATATAATGCTAGAATATATTTTTCGAGAAAGTTAAGATAAGATCCTTGATGTTGATGTTCGTACTACATTTCTCATTGAACTCCCATCATATTTTGTTGATAGTGATATATTGCATCAACTTTAGTATTGAGAGATGTTAATTCTAGACTAATTGCTCATCTGGCTTTCTCCTTAGGAGAGAAGCCAGTGTGATATGTAGGTGATGCCATAATTTTTAGCAAGGCCGATCGAATTGACTGAGATATGGTTTTAGTTGGTGATATGTAGGTGTTATTTGATGAAGGTGAGCTAAAATCGATAGTTGAATAAGTGGGGTCGTGATTGGAAGACCTGCTTAGTTTTTGTAAAGGGGCATTTTACTAGAAGGACAAACTTTACAGTCCAATTAGTTTCTAGGACACACATTCATAAAAATTAATTTCAAGGCCAAAGTCAGTAGAATAATTACTTTTAAGGACAAAGTCAGCAGTCCAATTACTTTCAAGGACATAATTTCATAGGTTTTTAGACCTTAGAAACTAACTATTTTGCACTGTGTCCTTAAAAATAATTATTTCAGTTGTGTGTCCTAGAAACTAAATAATATTTTTATTTTTCTTTAGTCATGTATAAATAGATTGTATAGTCTATTTATAATTAGAACTTTGTATGAATAGAGTTGTTTTAACCATTAATTTGTTAATCATTTGCTTTTATAGTTGTCAAAAGATTGACTGAATTAAATTTAAGTTAAAATTTTATATAGAAAAATAATGTTTATAATGGTGAATAAACGTGGCATACATTAATTTATTAATTGAACATATATAAAGTAGCTTTATAAAAGTTGATTCACATAAGGTTTGGTGAAAATATCGGAATTTGATTTTCAGTGTTAACAAATTCAAGAGAAATTATTCCTTTATTTACATTATCCCTTAAAAAAAGGCAAAGAATGTCGATATGTTTTGTATGAGAATGGTTAATTGAATTTTTGGATAAATTTATAGCACTAGTATCATTACGATATATAGGAGAGTTGGTTATAATTTTACCGAAATCTTGAAGAGTTCGTTGTATATAAATTACTTGTGCATAGGCTAAGGCTGCTGATATATACTCGGCTTCGCATGTTAAGAGAGACACACAATTTTTATTTTTACTGAACCACGAAACCAAAGACCAATGAAATGACATGTGTCACTCATACTTTTTCTATCAATATTGCAACCACCAAAATCCGCATTGCTATATGATACAAGTTCGAAAGAGCCGTCTTTAGGATAGAAAAGTTTCATAATCTTTGGTGTGGGTTAAGTATCGTAGAATTCTTTTAACTACTCGATGATGTGACTCCTTAGGTTGTGCTTGAAATCTTGCACATAGACACATGCTTATCATAATATCTGGTCTACTAGCCATTAAGTATAACAGAGATCCTATCATACTTCAGTATAATTTTTGTTCGAAATCTTTTCCATTTTCATCTTTATCTAGATGTAAACTTGTGCTCGTTGGATTTGGTTTACTTGAAGTACTATCCATTCCGAATTATTTTAGTAATTCACTACAAAAAAATTCTTAATTTACAAAAATTCCATTTTTCGATTGTCTTATTTGTAAACCTAAAAAAGAAATTTAATTCTCCCATATGCGACATTTCGAATTTGTTTTTCATTATATTAGAGAATTCGTTACATAGTTTTTCATCGATTGATCCAAATATGATTTCATCTATAAATATTTGTTCAACTAGTATACTGCTATCTTCACTTTTAATAAATAATGTAGAATCAATTTTCCTAATTTGAAAATCGAAATTGAGTAAATGTGTTTTTAGTCTCTCATAGCAAGCACGGGGTACTTGTTTTAAGCGGTATAATGCTTTTTTAAATTTGGAAACCCGGTCTGAATATTTCTCATGAACAAATAAGCTTGTTCGACCTAAACCTTTTCTTTTATGAAACCATTTAAAAATGCACTCTTAACATCCATTTGAAATAATTAAAAATTATGATGATATGAAAAAGTAGTTAATATTCGTATAGCAACAAAAGGTGCTACAGGAGCGAATGTTTCTTCATAGTCAATTCCTTCTTCTTTGTGTTGAATATGCAAGTATATGTTTTTTGTTTGATGATAATAAATATATATATATTCCTTTAAATATATTTATTAATGTACTATTTTATTTTTCACATAATTAAATAAATATTTGATGAATAAAATAAATAAAATAAATAACACAGAATTTAGATTCAAATGGATATTTTTTTCGAACAAATATTTATTACAATTTTGAATAGTACAAATTTGAGCTCTCACTATGTATATATATATACAATTTGCAATTACAATACATTTCAATTTACATAACTGTCCTCACTACGTATCGCTCATTCACTCGTATTTAATCTTCAACTCTACTCCAGATTGAATCCAGCATCTGAGAAATCTGCAAAATATACACTAACGTACTAAAATTGAAAAGAAAATATTTTTGCAGAGAAAAATAAAATGTAATTTTGAAAATATTTTTTGCCTTGATTATTTGGGTTGTTCGTCATCGTTTAATTTTGAATTCATCAAACACGAACAACTTGCGACATGCATAATGTATCATTGTACATGCCACAAGATCGTGCACACCAATATACGCTTGACAAAGTTACAGGGACAGGTGAGCACAAGGTCAACCTAATTATAAGCTGGATTCAGCTCGGGTGCAATTCAAAATGCAAATAATTCTCGAGTGAAACAAAGGCCACAAATTTCAACTAGATCAATCAGCAATACAACATGCACAAGTAACTATGATCATTCAACTCGAGTACCCATAGCTACACAATGAACACAACCAAGTGAATATGCAACATGCACATGACTTATGACTACAATATTCATGAACCTAGTCCAACAAACACAAATGTACCTTCAACAATGAAGACAAAATGAAGACTCAAATATCAATGGCACTTCCTCAACAGTCAAAGCATCATATATACAAATGTGCTCGAGGCAACCAAACTGAATACGCTAATAAGGACAAAATGCATACAACACAGCAGCACGGAAGTGAAGACTTGATTGCAATGACCACAACATAATTACACATGAACCAACAGACTCAAAAAAATGCAGTGACACTGTAGCTATGTTTAAAATGTCATACACTGAACAAGATGATTTTCAAATCAATGCAAACAGTCAATGGTAAAGCAACTCGACTACAATAGCTTAACCAAATTCAAAGTATGCCAGACCTCATATATACTATCAACATGAAGACAAATGAAAATACAATGCATCAGTGCACATGTATACCAGACATGACTTTGAATGAAACAATGCAGATCAACAAGATGTACTCAAATCCTGACAACAACAGAGTTCAATGCAACACAGTGGCAAGCATGCAAATACAACATGAATGTACAGACTCAATAGTTCAACATACTGCAACACTTGTCTGCGAAGAACAACAGGAATTCACCAGTGATAATGTAGGTAACAATTTCAAAATGACCAAGTCAGTTTCATACCAAAGTCAAAGCCAAATGAGAAAATGCTACAGAGCATTTAACAAGCATCACATAACAAGTAACCGAAGTCAACAAAGCATAAAGATCAGGAACTAAAATCACGAATTAAATGCCAGCAAATCGAAACCCTGATGACCAGAAAAAATTGAACAAGCCAAAATTGAAACCATGAGAATCAAACTACCACTTATAGGAATTCGAACAGGTCAGAGACAAATCGCAACATTCAAGCAAAATCGTACAGCCGAGACAAATCAATCGAAAAATTCAAACAAATACATACGAACGAAATTATAGGGATTAACCCTATATAAACCCAATCATTATCGGCATAAAAAGCATCAAGTTCAAGCAAGCTAATCGGAAAAGGCAAAGAGAATAATCACATACCGCTTAGTCAAACTCAATCAAAAATTGGGGCAGCCACGTGCAAAGCAAAGAGATCATCGATCGACAAAGCAATGGACATTGATTCGATCGAGCAATTGAAGTCGACAGCCTCAATTTTCACAAGCCCTAATTTTCGCATAGAGGAACAAATGAGCAAAGGAAGAAGAAACATTATTTTCACGGAACAAAACCGGCCAGAGGAATAAAAGAGAAGGGATTTGTTGTCACTAACTTATTTTGTCAGTTTCACAATTTATTTTGGGGTTTAGTTTTGTTTAAGGGCTTTGTGTTGTTAATTGTTTTTAAATTTGTATTTTTCTCTTTTAAACTTGTGTAATTTCTAGGCGTGTGACTAGGGGACGAACTGCGGTGGTGTAGTTCGAGAATTCGCAACTCAGTGGCTGAGTAGTGGTACGGTTTTGAGTATAGAGCTAGGTTAGCCAATAGTGGGTGTCGCGAGTTTACGTATGTAAGAATGTGACTACTTAATTTCTAGTAGAAACTTTGAGGGTAGCAGGTAGGCAGGATTTTGTCGAAGCTAGGTAATGTTCTATTTCTGCATTTATTATTCTGCTATTATTCTGCTATATCTGTGCTGAAATTATTTTTTATAAACTTCTGCAATAATTTATATAATTATTAGTATCACCCTATTCAACCCCCCCTTCCTCTAGGGTGAAATCGATCCTACATGTGGTATCAGAGCTAGGAAGAAAAGCCATTTTTGTTTTAAAATTTTGATTTTTCAAAAACCAATTTTTTTATACAAATTTATTTTTAAAATGGCTTCTTTTAATAATACTTTTTCTGAAGGTCGGTCCAATATTATTCCTCCTGTTTTTGATGGAATGGATTTTTTGAATTGAAAATTAAAAATGGAATTTTATTTGAAATCTGATATTTTAAATGTTGGGATATTATTGAAAATGAGTGTGATATAGTAGACCAGAAAATTACTTCGATTAATGATCTTGCTATGCACATACTATATTCTCATATTAATCAAGATAGTTTTAACATTATCTCTCATTGTGAAAATGCATAGGAAATTTGGAATACTTTTGATGCAATATATGGTGCAAAGTCAACAACAATGAGAAATCCTCCTCAATCGACTCAGTTAAAGAAACGAGCTTAATAGGATTGGCACAAAGCAGTAGTGATGAGGATGATTAAGATGGAGCAGCTGAGCTGGTACTACTAATGAAGAGATTCAAAAGGTGGAACCGCAGACACGGAAATCCAACTCTAAATCCGCAATTGAAAAGCAGAATAGTCAAAGCACTAGACAACTCAGAAAAGCAGAAAATCATATGTCACAAGTGCAATAAACCCGGTCATATCAAGCCAATGGTCCCCGAATTCAACTCGTCCAAGAAAAGAATTCAAAATGGAGAATTTTTGCAGCCACATGGAATAAAAGTGATGATTATAAAAGCACTAGCAATAAGAGTGAAAGAGCAAATCTGTACCTACGAGGTAATATAACTTATAGCGACGATATCGAGCCAAGCGAGGTATCAAATTTCACTCACTTAGAATTATTTATATATTTTAACGTAGTAAATGGCTGTTTTGAAAGACTTAGGGAATAGTATGCCAAAATTGAATCACAAAGAGATATTTTGATAGAATCAAATAAACAGCTTAATAAGTTGGTTAAAAACTATCAAACTAAAAGCCCTAAGTGTGATAAGTATCCAACATTCAAAGCAGAGATTAAATAATCAGAAATTAAAATTAAATCACTTGAAAATGAAATTCTGATTTTGAAAGAAAGTGAAAATACAAGGAGAGAAAATTCTATTAAAAAGTGCACACAATTATTAAATGAAATTGAATCTCTCAAAACACAAGTCCAATAACTGTTAACGACTTTAGAATAATTTTTCAACGGAGAAAGAACGTTGAATATGCTATTCGGGAAACAAACTATTAATACATTTTGACAAGGACTTGGTTATAATCAATCTGAACCTGTTAAAATAAAAATTAATCAAGTCAATTCAAAGTGCACAATATGTGAAAAAACTGGATACAATCACAATATTTGCTGGTATAGACCCAAAAATGTGAAAACCATACCAATTTGAGTTCCAAAAGGCATGAATATAAAATCCCTCAAAGTTAAACAAATCTGGGTGCCAAAAGGAACACATATAAATAGTGTTGGGTCTAGACAATTATATTTTCAAAATCTTTTTCCACTAACAACCATGCACCTTTAAAAACAAGTGGTTCACAAAAATTCTTTATCGTGTAGGTGTGGTGGAAGGTTAAGGAACAACAACAGTGTTATCTGGATTCTGGCTGTTCCAGAAGCACAACAGGCGAAAAATCAAAGTTTCTTAGCCTAATACAAATGTGAGCAGAATCACAATGGGCAACAATGAAAAATTATCAGTGAAGGTAAAAATAGGTAAAGGTATCTTAAACGATAAATATGATAATCTGCACCATAATCTGAATTAATTCTGCCAGTTATGTGATAAAGTTATGAATGCTGATTTTGATTCTGACTTTTTCAGATTTGTTAGCCAAACTATTCTTTTATGCCGACAACACTTTAAAAATCTCTAGAATCTTTGAGCTACTTCATATAGATTTGATTGATGATAATACATTTGGCTGACTCTATATTCATGGTTCTGTTTGCACGGTTTCAATTCAAATTCAAAAGATGTAAAAATGAATTCAAGGTATTTATTGCAACATCACGGTCTGGTCTATGACATTCAACTAATGATAATCTCGAGTGAAAGAAAATTTCAAATGTAGATTACACTAGTAATCTAGCTGGTAGAAAAATTACTAGTGGAACGTGATTTATGTTGACATATTCAGTAACTGCGTCATTTTCAAAGAAAATATCTGCATATTTTCTTTTCAAATAATTTTCAATTAGCAGACATTTTTCTTATAAAAACCCCTTTAAGAAAATAATTTTTGTTGACCTTGTTTTAGATTAGTTATTTTTGAAATTTTGATTTTATAATTATTTTTGGATTTGATCTTAAATGACTACATTAACTAATCTGACTCCCTATTCATTATCAAAAAGATAAATAGTGATTGAAAAATTGATGAGTGTTGATATTAATCACATATTATACCTTGAGACGGTATATTTAGTAAATTTCTTTAGAAATTTAAACAAGAATTATAAAAAAAATTGGTAAAAATTCCATGACCATCTCTCTATTCCTATCATATTTCTGTCGACCATCACTCATCAAAATCCAATATAGTATGTCAATATGTGGTATTTTAAATGGGAAATCATGTGCTTTCATTTTATTATATTTTTTAGAAATAAAAAACATCCAAAGTATTCACTCTCATTTAAAAGTCCTCACGGTTATGCATGGATGAATTACTTGAGATTTTTGATTATGTGTTTCCATGCTCATTTAAAAGTCCTTACGGTTATGCATATATGGAACGCATATCAAAGTAGATTGATTGAATAGAAAAGTTGATTCTAATCCCATTTAAAAGTTCTCACAGTTATGTGTGGTTAGAAGATACTTGAATTCATTTTTTAATAAAAATTTGGAATACTACTAATCACATTTAAAAGTCATAATGGCTATGCATGGTTACTAAATATTCAAATTCTTGAAATAAATATACCACAAATAGACACAACTATATGCTTTTATATGATGGCATCATCCTTATCATTCTAAAGTGGAATATGCATCAAAAAGAGTATTTATGATTTTTGTTTGGCTTTTTGTTGAAATTTATACCCAATTGAGTATTAATGTTGTATTACTTTCTATAACTTTATCTCTATTTTTCTAACACTATTACTCTTTTGTTGATAACAAAAGGGGAGAGAAAAGTTAAGATTTTGGCAAATAAATGTCAGATATTTTATTTTGTATTTTCTATTTGCACCTAAGTTCATTTGCATATTTTTCTCATGCATATATGAATGGGGAGATTTGTGTAGAGAGGGAGCATTCAAATAGGAGGAGCACCTTGAATAATCAAATATATTTAATAAATTCAAAATCTTGAATATATGTTTGTTATTGTCAAAAGGGAGAGATTGTTGAATATGCAAGTATATGATTTTTGTTTTATGATAATAAATATATATATATATATATTCATTATAATGTATGTTTTAATGTACTATTTATTTTTCACATAATTAAATAAATATTTGATGAATAAAATAAATAACACGGAATTTAAATTCAAACAGATATTTTATTCAAATAAATATTTATTACAATTTTGAATAGCACAAATTTGAGCTCTCGCTATATATATATATACACAATTTGCAATTACATTTCAATTTACATAACTGTCCTCACAACATATCACTCATTCACTCGTATGTAATCTTCAACTTTATTCCGGATTGAATCCAGCATCTAAGAAATCTGCAAAATATACACTAACGTAGTAAAATTGAAAAGAAAATATTTTGCCAAGAAAAACAAAATGTAATTTTGAAAATATTTTTCCTAAGTTATTTATCGTCGTCATTTAATTTTGAATTCATCAAACACGAACAACTTGTGACATGCTCAGTGTATCACCATACATCCCACAAGGCTTTGCACGCCAATATACACTTGATAAAGTTACAGGGACAGGTGAGCACAAGGTCAAACCCAATTATAAGCTGGATTCAACTCAAGTGCAATTCAAAATGCAAATAATTCGAGTGAAACCAAGGCCACAAATTTCAACTAGATCAATGAGCAATACAACATGCACAAGTAACTATGATCTTTCAACTCGAGTACCCATAGCTACGCAATGAACACAACCAAGTGAATACACATGACTCATGACTGCAATATGTTCATGAACCCATTCCAACAAACACAAGTGTAGCTTTAACAATGAAGACCAAATGAAGACTCAAATATCAATGGCACTTCCTCAACAGTCAAAGCATTATACATACAAATGTGCTCGAGACAACGAACTGAATACGCTAACAAGAGCGAAAGGCATACAACACAGTAGTATGGAAGTGAAGACTTGATTGTAACAACCACAGCACAATTACACTTGAACCAACATACTCAAAGAAAAATGCAAGACACTGCAGCTATGGTTCAAATGTCATGCACTGAACAAGATGATTTCCAAAGCCAGTGCAAACAGTTAATGGTAAAGCAACTCGAATACAACAACTTAACCAAATTCAAAGTATGCCAAACCCCATATATACTATCAACATGAAGACAAATGCAAATACAATGCATCAATGCACATGTATACCAGACCAGACTTCGAATCAAGCAATTGAGATCAACAGGATGAACTCAATTCCAAACAACAATAGAGTTCAATGCAACGCAGCGACAAGCATGCGAATACAACATGAATGTACAGAATCAATAGTTCAACAGACTGCAACACTCGACTGGAAAGAACAACAGGAATTCGCCAGTGACAATGCAGGTAACAGTTTCAAAATGACCAAGTCAGTTTCATACAAAAGTCAAAGCCGGATGAGAAAATGCTACAGAGCATTTAACAAGCATCACTAAATCAAGTAACCGAAGTCAACGAAGCATAAAGATTGGAACTAAATCATGAATTAAATGCAAGCAAATCAAAACTGTAATGACCAAGAAAAATTGAACAAGCCAAAATCGAAGCCGTGAGAATCAAGCAACCAGTTATACAAATTCGAACAAGTCAGAGATAAATCACAGCATTCTAGCAAAATCGTATAGCCATGATATATCAATTGAAAATTTCAAACAAATACATACGAACGAAATTATAAAGGATTAAATCCTATATAAACCCAATCATCATCGGCGTAAAAAGCATCAAATTCAAGCAAGATAATCAGAAAAGGCAAAGAGAATAACCATATACCACTTAGTCGAACTTGATCAAAAATTAGGGTAGCCGTGTGCAAAGCAAAGAGATCATCGATCGACAAAGCTAGGGACACTGAATCATCATTCGATCAAGCAATTGAAGTTGGCAGCCTCAATTTTTCGCAAGCCCTAGTTTACGCACAAAGGAACAAATGAGCAATGGAAGAAGAAACATTATTTTCACAGAGCAAAACCGGCCAAAGGAATAAAAGAAAAGGGATTTGTTATCACTCACTTATTTGGGTCGGTTTCACAGTTTATTTTGGGCTTTAGTTTTATTTAAGGGCTCTGTGTTTCTCATTTTTTTTTCAATTTGTATTTTTCTCTTTTAAAATTGTGTAATTTCTAGTCACGTAACTAGGGGACGAACTTCGAAGGTGTAGTTCTAGAATTCGCAACTCAATAACTAAGTTGTGGCAGTGTTTTGAGCATAGATTTAGGTAGTCAATAGTGGGTGTCGCGAGTTTATATGTTTAAGCATGTGACTACTTAATTTCTAGTAGAAATTTTAGGGGAAGCATGTAGGCAGGGTTTTGCTGAAGCTCGGTAAATCTGTGTTGTTCTATTTCTGTATTTATTATTTTGATATGATATGTGCTGCTTTATTCTGCTATATCTGTGCTGAAATAATTTTATATAAACTTTCGCAATAATTTGTATAATTATTAGTATCACCCTATTCACCCCCCTACCCTCCCCCGCTTTAGGGTGAAATCAATCCCGCACATGGTTGTATCCTCAAGCGACTAATCTTGCTTTATTATGAACAATGTTTCCATGTTCATCTACTTTACTTTTAAAACATATTTTGTTCCTATTATGAATTGATCATTTGGTCTTGGTACAAGTTCTCATACATCATTTCTCTCAAATTGATTAAGGTCTTCTTGCATTGTGATAATCCAATAATCATCCTTCCATGCTTCTTTATAATTTTTAGGTTCAAAATTAGATATAAATGCAACATGACTTATTTGATTTATTTGATATCTTGTTGAAAGTCTTGTGTTTAAATCACCAATTATATTATTAATTGGATGATCTTTTAAAATTCGAGGTGGTGATCTTAAAAGATTATCATTGTTATTTATGGTATTAGTGTTTTTAGTTACAGAAGTATTATCACTATTATTATTATAGACTTCATCGTTGTAGTCAATTTTGGTATTCCGAAAATTTTCATCAAAAGAAACATGAAGACTTTCTTCAATAATATTAGTTCGTTTATTATAGATACTATATGATTTGCTACGATTCGAATACCCAACAAAAATTCCTTCATCAGATTTTTGATCAGAATTTCCAAGATTATCTTTAGTATTCAAAATAAAGCATTTAAAACACAAAGAATGAAAATATGATACTATAGGTTTATTTTCGAAATACTTTTCATAACATGTATTCTTAGTCATAGGTCGAATTATTAAATAGTTTAATACATAACATGCGGTAGCAACAGCTTCCGCCAAGAAATTTTTTTGGTAAACCACTACTACTAAGTAGTTCATGAACATGCTTGTAGGTTTGATTTTTCCTTCCTACTATGCCATTTTGTTGTGGTGTTCGAGAAAATGAAAAACTATGAGGAATTCCCTTTTTATTGCAAAAAATTTCGAAGTATCATTTTTAAATTCACCACCATGATCGCTTCTTATACTTTTAATTTTTAAGTTCAATAATTTTTTAATTCTCTTAGCAAAAAAATTTAACATTTCAAACGTAACATTTTGTGTTTTAGTAATAGCGTCTAAGTGTATCGTGAAAAATCATCGACGATAACAAATACATATTTGTTATGATTTATTTATCTTACTTGAGTTGGGCCAAACAAATCTGGATGAAGTAATTCAAGCAATTGTTTGGAAGTAATTTTTTCTTAGATTTAAAAAATATTTTCTTTAATTTTCCAACTTGACAAGTATCACATAGATTTTTAACTTTATAAATTATTTTGGGTGATCCTCTGACTAAATCATTCTTTGCTAATTTATTTATATACTTAAAATTTATGTGACAAAAGCGTTTGTGCCATAGTCTTGGATCATTATGATTGGCGATCATGCATAAATCACTATTATCTTTAATATTCATGTTTAAAACATTAATATTTCACTTTCTTAGTCCTTCAAAAATTAAAATTTTATTTGGATCAAATATACTCCATTTTTCTTTCTCGAAATCAATTTTAAATCATTTATCACATAATTGACTTATACTTGGTAAGTTATGTTTTAGATTTTCAACTAAAAAACATTAGTAATAAGATGAGAAGTGGATATAATGATGTTGATAACATGTCCAATGCCAATGAAAAATCCTTTTGAGTTATCTCCAAATGTCAGTGCCACCAACGATATATTTTATATTTGATAACGTGTGTGCATTTCCTGTCGTATGCTTGGAGCATCCGCTGTCGAGTATCCAATTCTTTTTGCTTTTAATTTTATTTTTAACTATTTACAAAATAGTAAAGATTTAATTGCAACCCACTTCCTCTTGTTATGGTCCTAAGTGTTAATGGGTGAAGGCAGCCATATCTAAGTGGGTTTGGGACCTTTAGAAACATAGTTTTTATTAGAAACAATATTTTTCAAGTATGAATCTATATGTTTTTTCCTAATAAGTTTTTTATTTAATTTATCAATCCATCTTTTGGCACTACTTGTTTCAGGAGTATTAAGCTTAATTTTTGAAATAGGTTTCTTGAACTTAGTAAGCAATGTACTATAGTTTCTATGTTTTTGCTTAGCTTTAAATCCTAATCCATTTCAATTTCCTGATAGTCATGATATTTTGAACAAATTTTCTAAGTTTTTTTTCCTTTATTAAATTTGAAACATTATTAGTTATTTTATCTAACTTGTCCTTAAGCTGACAAATTTCAATATTGTTAGAATCTACACTTGCCTTAAGTACTAGTTTTTCTTTTTCAAGTTTGGTGTTTCAAATCTACTATTTTATAAATCATATAATAGAGTGTCATTTTGAAAAGATAACCTTTTGCATTCATTTTGAGCTATTTCTAGTTCCTCTTCTAAAATGTTTTCTCGTCTTTTAATAAACTAATTCCAATCTCTGCTCTGTTTATCTTTCCTGTATATTTTTTACTTGGTTTCTTGGATTCTCAATATTTATCATCCAATTCTATACTAATTTTCGAAATTTCATCATATGTCAATTCATGGTGTATCTCATTAATATTGGCCATAAAACATACATTAGCTTGTTCTGAGTCGCTTTCACTACCACTATCAGAGGAAGAAGAAGAACCGAAGTTGTGACGACCCGAAAATTTAATATTTTGAAATTGAAATATTTAATTGATTTTAAATATTTAAAAGTTAATTTAACTTGATTTTCAAATATCACAGTTTATTTGGCAATTAAATTATTGAATTTAATTATTGAAAGTTGGGTAACATATTGAATCTTCAAGTTTTAAGCCAGTTAAAAATATTTTAAAGGCTTGGAAAATTCATATTGATAATACTGAAGGCAATAGAACTTTTAAAATTGAATTTGAAAATGGTATGTTCAGTTTTGAAATTATATCATCTAAATCGATATTTAAAAATAGCCTTCCGAGGCACAGTCTCGGAATTCGACGAAACCAGTTCCATTGAATCCGTAATATTGTGTTACTATCGAATTTCAATTTTCGTAGTGTTGGGAGTGATCGTGTGACTGTACGGTAAGTAAATGCGCTAAAATTTATTGAAAAATTTAATACAATAACTAGGTCCAAAAAAATAACTTCTCCATGCGATCTAATTTGGACTCCAAACCTTTTCTATTGCGTTTGGAATAGGGTTTAACATTATAAATGCCTAGCGGCATGCCTCGATAGGAGATCGAGATTTTGAGTTACATTTATCGAGACAATTTAAAATTTGAATTTCAATTTGAGATATATATATATATATATATATATATTATTCTAAATAATGTTTTCTCAATTAACACGTACCCTCTTTTATAATACGTGTTTGCCCTGATTATACATGCATTCGAAAAAAAAGATTATACACGCTTCGAAGCAAAAAAAGATTATACATGCATTCGAGAGAAAAAAATATAAGAATCACGCCTGTAAACCCATTTTCCCGTTCCATTCAAATCAAAACAAAGAATCAGTGGCGGCCTCATCCAAATCAAATCGACGCAGTTCTAATTCGTATCAAAAAAAAGAGGAATCCAGATCCTACTCGTCGCCGAGCGCGAACTCGTTCAAGAGAAGGGACTGTCAAAGTCAAAGTCAGTTGGAGTCGCGATTTCGTGGAAATTGGGTGGAGGTGGTGTTCGAGTTGTGGCGAGGACGTGCGATGCTTTGGGATTGGTTGCGATCTGGGGTTGCGGTGGCGATGCATGCACGAGGCGGGCAACAGTGATGGTCTCGAGCGGCACGCGAAGGCTAGGGTTAGTGCTGCGACGGGTGATTGAGCATTTCGGGCCGGATTTAGAGCGGCAAGGTAGTTTTGTTTATTAATTAATTGATAGATTATTTATATATATGAAAAATATAAATCGAAAAACAGAAGGAAAAAAAGAGAGGGAGAATAATTATTTAATATTTATGCATGTATAGATTAAAAAAAATAAAAATAAATATGAATTTTAAAGTATTGAAAGTTCATTTTTGAAATCTATAGTTTATTTGGATAAAAATATATTGTGGTTTCGATTTGAAGAATATATATATATATATATATAACAGAAATTTTTAAAGGTTGAAGTTATAAAATTAGAATTTTAGATCTATACATTAATTTTTTTTAAGCATATATATATATATATATATATATATATATATATATATGTTGGTAGTTCAAAAGGAAATAAATATACCTATATCCATTTTAATTTACTAGTTTAAATTAAAATAATTTATTAAGGCAACTTATGTGGTTAAAAACTTATTTAATTTATTTGGCTACTAAAAAAATCTTAAGAGGAAAATTATTGGTTTAAAATAAATCTTTAGTTAATTAAAATTATCAAATGAAAAAAGTTAGTTATTTGATTTTTTTTCAAATATTAATAAAATAAAATAATTTTTATACAAGGTCAAAAATCGCGAAAACAAACTGGGATGGAAATGAATTGCAAAACAAAAATAAAGATGAGATCTTCTCACTCAAATTGGTTTGCCTAGTTAATTTAAATAGTTAAATTTAAATTATTGGATGTGCTTGGATGAAATCTATTGGGTGGTATTATATATATACACATACACAGATATATATATATATATATACATATATATATTGGAGTGATTGATTTTCCTCATTATACAGCGGACGAGACCCTTTGCGCTCCGCATAATAGCGGATGACCCCATATACCACGATATTCCACCTCGAAGTGGAATTGGTATTTTATATTATGCTAACAACTATAGATGAAGAGAAGCAGGTTGGAGGATTCCAACTGGATTCCTCAAATTGTTTGAATTTATTTCATATCCTGTGATATGATTTATTTATAATCTGTGATTGATTATATTGGTAACTGAAATTATTGAAGGTTATGGTTTGGCCGAATATATTTTGGTATTTTTAAAATAATAGAAATATAAAATTTGATTTTTTTTGGAAGGAAATTAAAGTAGAGAATTTTAAGTAAAATAATTTTAGAGAATAGGATATGTTAAAAGAAGAAACTTGGAAAAGGATAAAAGTTGACTATTGAAATCCTATTGAATAAATTCCAAGTATGGGGGAAAAAGATTTTTAATGAATGGATTTTGAGAATTTAAATAGTATCGTTTAAATATTGAAGAATTTATTTTAAAAATTCGGATTTTAAATGGTTTGGGGGGGGATAAAGGAATTCATTTTAACAATGGAGTTAGTTTTGGGAAATTGGTTTTAAAACTGATTAAATGTTTGAAACTATATTTTAAAAGGAGGATGAGACTATAAAATTTATAAACTGGGTTTTATAAAGAGAAATAATATATCAATGGATATTTGGAAATATAAATGCATGATGGAATTTATAAAGGAATGGGTAATTTGTTTTAATAATAAATATTGGTTCATTTTTAAAAGTGTGGAAAGACAATTTATGAATCTGGGATGTAAATTGAGATAAATCGAGAAGGATTTATTAATTGATTAAAATGGACTATTTTGGGATGGAAAGTGTATTTTCCCTGGAAAGCCGAGTATGTTTTCAAAGTAGCTTTTAAATATAAATTAAAAGTTCGAAAGTTGGTTTTAAAAAGAATGTTTTGAAGAATTTAGTTTCTTAAAAAAAAAATTAAAATTTTTGAAGTAAATATTTATTAAATTAATTGTAGAAGTGATCATTTTAAAAGATTTAACTAGTATTTGATTTAGAAGATGGTTATTCAAATAATTATACTCTATCTAATAATTTTATTTTTTAAAATTAATTTGGGGCTTAAGTTTTACATGAGATATTAGTATAAAAATTTCATAAGTAATATTTTAAAGAAAATGTTTAAAAATAGTTCTTATTTTAAGTACTTCCATGTATATATTTTGGATAAGTGATTTAAATTATTTTAAAAACCTAAAGTATTCAGGCAAATTCTTAATGGGAATAAAAAATATCTAGAAACTTATTCCGCGAGAGAATGGTAGTTTAAAAATTGTCTTCAAAGGATTGAAGTATGGAAATATAGCTTGCGAAGATATTTATAAATAAATAAATAATTTTGGGAAATTATTTAAATCTGATGGTTGTTTATGAATCTTAATTGATAGTTAAATAATCGACTATCAATATTAGCATTTAAGACGGCATTTGAATCTCTATGAAACCGGGAATCGGATTCCAAATGGTTATCCGAAAACCACATCGAATCTTAAAGGTGGATCTTTTGTTTAAAAGATTAAAAATGGAAATTGGTTGTGACTTAATTAGATATGAATGTATCCACTTGTTTTTAAAATAAGCGCTCATTATTCGAATAAGCCGGGGGAGGACATTAAGTCATAAAACCCATTTCAAATAATCATACGACGGAATGGAATTGCGCTTGAAGACGGTGGTTGAAGACCGGGTATTTTCAAAGACGAAAGGATTACATGTTGATTACCTCTGCACCGAGTTGCTCCGGTATAGAGATTACCATATGTGATGGGGAGTTCGGACGTGATTTGGGGATATTCGGATTTGCAAGGACTTTTTTCCTTAATTGGATGAAGTGACATTGGTTCCATTCAGACTCAGGATGGACTTGTATGGATGTATGTCTACATTACATTTGGATATATAAAGCGGGTTTCTATCAAATACATCTCTGTTTGGTGGTGGAGAATTTATTCTCCTAGCTTGACACCCATCTCTGAGACGTACGAGCTCAGAGGCTATGTAGTTGATAGTTACTAGTGATATATTCATGATTTGGTAACGTGGCATGCTAAGTGTTGATCATTGGTTGATCGAAGCATGGCTTTTGTGAAAAGCGTAGCTTTATGGGACGAGACATCATCCAACCTCACATGTAACGACCCGCAAATCCGTACCCCTTGAGTAACACTATTCTACAACAATCAACTCAAGTTGCAAAGAAATACGAACCATTTGGTTAAAGAAGAAGAGGTAAAAGGAGAGAAAATAGAAAATAACATCAGAATCTAACCATCGCAGCGGAATAAAATATAATAGATATTAACATATCTTTACACAAAATTAAATATATCTGCTTATATATTACATCATCAGAGTACATCAATCATAGCTCAACGATATCATACAACTGGTTACACAACTACTCAGCACAGCGGAATATATATATAAACAAGTACGAGAGTACGTATCGTCATCCAGCTCGTCTCCTGAGCTCCATAGCATCATATCTTGTATCCTATAATACTCGGTCTGACCCGAGCATTATAGTTAAATAATACCCCAGTCAGTCTGGAATACCAGCATGAGAAAATCACACTCAATTTATTATTAAAGTTCAAAAGTCCCCTGAAAACAAAAGCATCTCGTAAGACCACACCACAAATAAACATGTCGGGTTTTTACCTTACGTAGCTAAAACATTTTTTATAGAAATCCTCTGATATTATAATAGGGTCTATTTACAAATACTTATAAAATAGCCGAAATTGTTACATTATTAAATTCCAGCTACTAGCCACAAAGTGGGTAATATAAACAAAACTCGTACAAGGCGTGTAGGGAAAATGGATTTCCAACTAATGACTAGGCACTGGGGTACCACCTGTCACAGTACGGGGCCTGGATCACCGTACCGAGGAGTACGCCCGCTCCCCTGCCACACAAGACCGGGACTACCTCTTACTGGATAATCCCGAGTGAGATCACCCCGCGATTGGGATCAGCAACCGCCCACGAAACCGAAATAAAAAGGGACATCTAGACAGGAATGACCTCACCCTGCTTGGGTGCTACCCACCTAGCCTTGCTGCATAACCCCTGATTTTCAGTCATTCCCATTTGATGAGGCTTGAGGCTAAGAGTTACCTTTTTAGAACATATCCCTTAGAATGCCCCTCGTCCACCTGACGATGTTTCGCAAGCATTCATCCATACAAGTCCGTCCCGGGTCCGACCGGAACCGAAGGCATTATTCCTATTACATCCATTTTGGAAATATCCTAGCCCTTGCACTTCACTGCTCCATCTTCAAATCCAAATTCGTTTCCACGAAACGTACAAACTGGATCGAAGTGGTTTTCGAGAAATTAATCTCGATCCCGGTCTCTTCGAAACGATCAGCGCATTTGGTTAATATTGATAGTCAGTTATTTAACTATTAATTAATATCCACAACAACCATCAACCAATAAATAATTTCCCAGATTATTTATTAACCTCAAAGATATCTTCACAAGGTATATTTCTATTCTCAAAACCCTTTGAATACAGTTTCAAAACATCTTTCTTTCCCAGAATAAGCTTTCCCAAATGTTTCCTACCTCCACTAAAATCACCAAGCACAAAACTAGAGTTTTCTAAAATAATTTAAAACACTTTACTTTTAAAATATACTTTAAAATATTTATGTTAAAACTACTTCAATAATTTGTTGAAAGTACATACTATATGAATATTTGAAAATAAGGTTACTTTATAAAATATAAAACTAGACTTTCACTTTCTAAACGGAATACTTGTCACCTTTTAAATAATTATTACGATAATAGATTTGAAAAATATTTACTTTAGAATTTTAAACATTCCAAAATAATAAATTTTCTAAAACATGCTTTTTAAAACAACATTAAACTTTTATCTTATATTTAAAAATTTACTTAAAACGTACTTGGCTATCAAGGGAAATGTACTTCTCTTCACAACCTTTAAAAAATAAATCACCATCTATTTTAAACAATTGTTCTCAGTCCTTTAATAAATTCCCACCTTAAATTTATTCTTCCAAATATCCAATTTCAACTTAAATCAATTTCCAACTTGATTTCCAATTTACTTTATTCATTCAAAATTTCTTTAATTTCAGATTTTATTCCTTAATTATGATTTAAAATACCTATAATTGGAATGCCAATTTAGATTTCTCAATTTACTTCTTATTAAACCTTTAAGTTTTAAAATAATTCTTTATTCATTTAAATTAATATCACAAAATTTTACAATTCATTAATTACTGTTTATTCAGACCCTTTTTCTTTTCATACTCGAAGTTATTTATTAGTATTTAACATACTTCCATTTCTTTTTCAATTCATTCTTAATTTATTAAATTTTCTAAGATTATTTCGTTTACAACTTTACTTCCTTTATTTTCTTTCCAAAACCTAATTTATATATTTTTGATAATTCATTATACCCAAATATATCCAATCAAATCATAACATTCAATATTCTAATATATTCATCATAGAATATCAATATTCAAAGCAGAGAATAATAAATAATTTAAATAAATGTTGAGGGGTCCAGTTGGATCCCTCCAACCCGTTTTCCCTGCATCCACAGACATTAGCACAACATAAAATGCCAATTCCAAATTATACCACACTATAGCACAACAATTAATTCAACCATTCAAACAATTATTTAAATTTAATCATTTAAATTTAAATTTAAATTTAACTGAGTGAGATTAACTCACCTTTGATTTTCGTTTGCAGTCCATTACCGTCTCGACCCGTTTCATGACTTTTTACCTTGAATAAACATTGGATTCATTTGTTAATATCCGAATAAATCGAACAAATAATTTCCATTTGCTAAATTTAATTAACAAATAATTTTATCTAAACTAATTTTAGTTTAATAAATTAGTTTTAGAAACTAAAATAGATTAAATATGTTAATAGAACAAACTAATCACCTTAGTAATTTATTTCCATCATAGACCAGTAAATTAAAATTTCTGTCTCCTCACATTTTAAATAAATTTTCCAGTTTTCGGTATTTTCCTTTCACCCTAACTATAAATTAAGTTAACTGCCAGTTAAAATTTTTATTATGTATATAAATTGGAAAACAAAAGAATTATACCTCACTGCTTATAAATTTCCTAATCTATATATTCATACATTCCAATTTAAACTGAATTAAATATGTTGTATACTCCTATTATTTAAATCCAAATGAGAATAAAATTTCCTTCTTCATAAATTTTCTTTAAGTGACTAAGAACAAATTACTTTCATTAATTCATTATTTAAAAATTTCACTAGTAAATGGAAATAGGTATATATGTGTTTATTAATATCTTAACTTATCAACAATTTATTACCATTAAATAAATGAATCAACTAATAATTAAATTTTACAAATTTCTTTAATTTCCTTTTTTTGAAATCACAAAAAAACTGATAACATAACCCATATAGATTTTAAATCTATTTTCATAAAATTCTATAACATTTTAAAATCATATATATTTTTTTAAACAAGTTCATTTCCTTTAGAATTTAAACTACAGATCTACCATAATTCATTATTTAAAATAACTAGCAAGCTAAAAATGTATATATATATATATATATTATTTACTTTTATTCAAAATTCAATCTGTATATGTATTTCCGCATAAACATATATTCATTCAATTCCAAATAAAATCTCTTTCATGTATATATTTTAAAACAGAAATAGTTTTATTCCTGAAATATTTTAAAATTTACTTTGAATTAAAAAAACAATACCTTACTGCTCAATTGCAACAGCAAGCTCCAAACGTGCACTGGCCACCCTCGTACCTCGCAACGACGACGACACAGCCCAAAAACTTAACTCGCGATTCTAAACAATCTACGGCCGCCATCTCCCCTGCGACGAACTCCACGTGCCGCGATATCGACTCGGTCTCCTAGCGTCGATCGAACGACTCGCGATAACCCTTAAAGGCGAAACCCTACTCAAGAAAATGGTCCTCCTTCACGCGAATTGAACACGCGATGCCACAGCCTCCGCCGTTCGAACCAGATCCGGTCACGTGAACGATCGATTGAATCGAAAAAAAGCGGCTATCGATGATGATGACGCAATTTCCTCGCGTGTTCGAGCACGCGAGTTTCCCCCATGTTCCCCATTTTTTTTAAATTGCTTTGATTTGGTTAAAGCTTCGCCTTAATATCCTTTGTTATTATATTTTCTACTTCTGATCGAACAGAGACTTGAGAAGATGGGAAGAAAAAGGAAAATGGGTATGAAGGAGGCAAATAGGCGGCAGGTTGTGCATAATGTCGGATGAAAGAAACGAATATATGGTATTTAAATTTAATTTGTCACGGTAAAAACTTCTATGCGTTAATATATCGTATGCTCACCCAATAACTCCAAATACTACGAAAATTGAAATCCGGTAATAATACAATATTACGGATCCAATGGAACTGGTTTCGTCGAAATCCGAGACTGTGCCTGGAAGGCTATTTTTAAATTCAATTTAAACAATAAACTTTTTAAAACTGAACAAACCACTGCTAATTTCAATTTTACAACTTCTATTATTTTCAGTGTTATCAAAATTTTACAAGCCTTCAAATTATTTTTAACAGGCATAAAATCCCAGATTTCATATTTTACCCGATTTTAAATTATTTAATGTAATAATTTAATTATCAATTAATTAGTGATATTTGAATTCAAGTTAAAATTAATTTTTAAATATTTAAATCAATTAAATATTCCAATTTAAATTGCTTAAAAATTCCGGGTCGTCACATCACACCTTGGAAATGGTCGAAACGGGAAGGATGCAGCAAGGTTATAGGGGTCGCGCCCCTCAGGGTATGTGCATTTCCTTTTGGATAAAAAAAGTGGTATTCAGGTATGGAGCCTAGATATTTAACCTATGTGGATAAAAAAGTGGAATTCTGGTATGGAGCCCAGATATTTACTTATGTGGTTGTTGGAATTTGAGGCGCCTCGGTAAAGGTCGGTTACGACCAGGGGATGACATACTCGTGACAATTAGTTACCTAGTTACAGAGGTAATCCGGTCTTGTCATGGCAGAGATTCAGTTAGGTTGTCGGGGCGTCCCTCCAAAGGCGTACCCTTCGGATAAATGAAGTTCCTTTACCTTGACCATTTATTGGAAATCCAATCACCAAATATGAGCCATGTACGGTTTTTAGTAATATAACCTACCAATTTTATATGGTAGCTATAGTAGGCATACTATAATGGTGCATATGCTGGCTAAGATTAATATTATACTTCGAAATGTTTTTCACACTAGGCACTAATAATAATATCAAAAGGATTTGTGCGTATCAAGAATGTTTGATTACCATAAGGAGAAACCTTCCCCAAGTGAGCGATTGCATTGTGTGTGTGCTGGGAGACGTTATGGTGGTTTCATTTTCCAAAAGCATGAAAGGATTTCTTTTTCTTTCCTTTTGGTACAAATAGCTGTTTTTAGATCTCACACCAGTCCCATGACTGAGTCAGAGTTTATTGTTCCCTTTTCTAAACACCGGGGGCCCCTAATTTTCAACACGGACAGCCTGGATTCAGGTTATCATTGTTCTGGAGCTAGTTCATATAGTAGATGTGGATGGGAAGTATGCTGTGGTGACTAGGAGACAAGCTGGACGGCGAGACATATCACACGTATATGACGTTATTTTTCCGCTGCTATGTTATATTCCGCTGTTGTGTTGTATATGACTCTGATGATGTAATGTATAAACAGATATAATTCTTTTGTTTAAAGATTAGTCATTTATCTATTATATATTGTTCTGCTATGATTATGAGAATCTGATATTGTTTCTATCTTTTCTTCTACCTTCTTCTTCTTTAACCCTAACAGTTTGGTTTTTGGCATTCGATTGTTTGGCATTTAATACAGTGGACGTATTGATGTCGATTTTCGGGCTTCGAAAAATCGAGTCATTACAGAAGTCATCCCAAGTTACTTGAAAATCTCTTTGCTTCTTTTTTGAATATCTCGAATTTTCTTTTCTTTTTTTCAATTATTGAGTTGTGGACAACCTTTCTTCATATAGCCAAACTTGTCGCATCCATAACATTTGATTAAGGTTTGATTTGATGATTTTGAATTGCCGCCGTTTTGAAATTTTGTCATCCTTTTGAATTTCTTGAATTTGTTGTAGTTCTTAACGATGAATACAATTTCTTCCTCATCCAAATTGGAATTGTCATTAGTTGCTTGAAAAGCAATATTCTTCTTTTCAAGATTTTGCTCCTTTCTTGCCTGTAAATTAGCTTCATATGACATCAGATTTCCTATTAGTTCTTCGACTTTGAGTTGAGAGAGACCGTCAGCTACTTCGATGGCTAAAAACTTTCTTTCTCATTCGACAGTCAAAGAATTTAATATGTGTGCAACCAAATCAAAATCAGTGAATTTGGCCACTAGTTCCATGAGTTTGTGTTGTATAGTTTGAAATTTAGAATACATGTTACGACTAGATTTTTTAATTTAAACGATGAAAATTGATTTTCTAAAATAGAGATTTTTGTTTGATTGACTTTTGTCATGCCTTCATGAGTAACCTGCAAAATGCACCATATATCATATGTAGTAGTGCAAAGCATAAGGTATGAATTATCAAACGAACAAAATAAAATATTCGTGGCTTTGGTATTATTAGTTGTATTTTTTATGCACTGGTCCTGGTGCATATGCAAGTGGTAGGTTCTCCATATCTAGTTTAAGTAGTTTGCCAAATTTCTAAACCATTGGCTTCCACAAAAATTCGCATATGTCTTGACTGATAAGCATAATTAGAACCAGTAAATAGTTGGGATGAGTAGTTGATTGACATTCTTGAAATGTACTTGCCATATTAAAAAGTTTTCAATCACATGTTACTATAAATTGAAATAACCTTGCTTTGATATCAAATGAAAGTCTAGCGGATCGTACTAATATGACAAGTGTATTAGAGTGTGAGTGTATACTAATATAAGAGCTAAATGTAGCAATATAACAAAATAAAAAGTAAATAAAAAACAAGCGCATCAAAGTTTTTATACAGTTTCAGAGATCCCTCTAACATCCAGTCCTGAAGCTCCCTTCGGTATTTCACTAAACAATAACCTTGCTTCACCCAGAGGATAGATTTATACAAATAGTTTTTCTTTGACAATTTTGAGTTCGATATAATACAGATATTGACTGCTGGTACAATTATTCCTATAATCTCCTTTGAGTGATAATGAGTGTGAGTTTCTTGGATTTGTAGGAAATAGTTTTAACCAAATATATAGATTTTGGTTGAGAGTAATTGAGAATATTTAATGATAGCATAAGAGAATCTGAATATAGAAGTTATAGAGTAGTAAAGCAAGGTAAATTAAAATCTCAAAAAATTGAAGTATTTATAGAATCAAGGAGTTATTTTTGAGAAGTTATAACTTCTTCAAAGAATGATTGCTGTTGCAGTAGGAGCATGTCTATTCAAAGTAGAAAGAATTGTCTGTTCAAAAATGATAGTGGTAGTCTTTTATATATAGGCTGAAACATACGTCAGACATCTGTCATTATATGTTAAACGTCTATGGTATTCAGTAAATTAAAAAAACAAACCAAGTGACAGACGTCTTTTGCATATTGACAAACATCTATCGCTGTTGAATTTGCAAACCTCGGACAGATTGTTATAGAAATGAAATCATGTGTGTTATGATCACTCAAGGAGATTGGTCAACATTTATCTATGACTATAATATAATAATATGACCTTACATTTAAATTGTAGGATCCTTCTTTCTTTAATCATCTTTAAGCCATAATCTTTTTGTGCGCCTTGATCTTCGTCTAATATATATATGCCTACAATGTGATATGTATCCTATATATGTGATTTTATAGTTGTTGTCATTGAAATCTCGCAATAGAGGTTCTAACAGCTTCAACCGCTCAATTAGCTTTTGGGTGAGCTACCAAGAAAACTCCTTATTAGCCAATTAGTTTAACAAAAATGAGTGAACTCTTAACTTTTGAATTGAGTCCTAATGTCATAAATGATTTTGTTCCGCAATCCAAATCGAGTCGCAATATTCTTAATAGCGAACTTTAAAACTCTATTTTTGGTTATATTGGGCAATGGTTCGGCTTCTACCCACTTAGTAAACTAAAAAATTGCTACAATTGAATTTTTATTCTTCTTTTGAGATGGATAATGGTTTTATTAGGTCAATCCATATATACATCAAAAGGCCAGGGACTAATTAAAAGCATTGGCTCACTTGGAGGTAATCGGGGGATTCTGAGAACTGTTGACATTTATCACAACCCTTCACAAAAGCTGGAGCATCTTTTGCTCATTCGAGGCCAATAGCACCCCTGCTTTATTAGTTTCTTTGCTAACTTTATTCCTTTGGAATGATCTTTGAAAAATCCGTCATGGACTTCAATTAGTAGTTTCATTACTTTCTCTGGCATTATGCATCGAAGATACAAGATGGAGTGCTAGTTTTACATAATATTCCATCTACCATAGCATAAGATGGAGGTTGGCATCTTATTTTCTTTGATTCATTCCAATCTCTTGGTAATGTTTAGCTCCCTATATATTCTATTATTGATGTCATCCATCTATTCTGGTATTGGTCACCTTGATGATTTCCGCTTGTATTCATAGTTAGCCCTTCATAATTCATTCCTTGATTAAACAACTTTGTTTGATTGTTTTTCATTGCTTTGTTATTGTTAGGTTTGAGATCTGGTTATTTCTTGGATTTCCTCATTTGATCCATCCTCTTTAGTCAATATCTGGGATTCTTTTAGAATCCTAAGAGGACAAATTTCACTCTATGGCTCCTTTGAGCTTGCTAATTTTTCCAAAGAATCTGCTAGGCATTCGTATCTCTTGCTACATTATGAACAGAAAAATCTTCAAACAAAGCTAACATCTTATGAACTTTCTTTATATATTGAGACAATCGTGGATCCTTTATTTGATAAAAATTTTCTATTTGATTCACCATTAACTGCGAACCACTAAATACTTTAATCCTTGAAATCTTCAGATGATGTACTAAAGTTAAACCGACTATCCTAGATTCGTACTTAGAAACATTATTATTTGCTAAAATTCCTAATTTCATGGCCTAATGTACCTAATGCCCATCAAGAATAATTATCATATATCCTACACCAACCCCATGTTCATTTGAAGTTCCATCAATGAATAATTGTTATTTTAGCTCACTTTTTCTTCCTTCTCTTTTTGTTCCTCAATAAATTTGGTACATTCGGTAATAAAATAAGACAATGCTTGTCCCCTTATCGTCACTTAGGGTAGATAAGCTATGTCGTATTGACTTTATCCCATTTCTGACTTCATTAGCGTCTGGTTGTTTCTAGTTTACTAAACACTTGTTTGAGTTGATAATCAGTCAAAACTTTTATATGATGCACCTGTAAATAAGCTTTTACTTTTTGAGCTGTTAGTATCAAAAAATAAGTCAATTTATCCATAACTAGGTATCTGATTTCCACATCTTTCAACTTTTATGTGTGTAATACACATGTAATTGAGTCCCTTTTTCTTGTGGTTCTAAAATTGAACTTATGACATTTTCTATATTGCCATGTATAGGAATAATTCCTTATCTTTCATTGGACGTGAAAATATTGGGGGCTTTTCTAAATGATCCTTCGATTCTTGGAAAGCTATTGGAAACTCATCTTCCATTCAAAACTCCTATTCTTTTTAATTATATCGTAGAATGTGATACATTTTTCAAATGCATTTGATATAAATCAATTAAGCGCACCCACCCTTTTGTTTAGGCTCGTTATATCTTTACTAGTTTAAAGTCTACTAATTGCCTTTATTTGGTTAGGATTTGCTTCCATCCCATGCACATTTACTATTTATCCTTAAAATTTCCCCAATTGTGTTCCAAAACAACACTTTTGTGGATTTAGCTTCATGGTATGCTTGCATGAAACTTTAAACATTTCATCTAAGTAATTTATGTTATAAACTCCTTCTTTTGACTTGACCAACATGTCATCCACATAAACCTCCATGTTCTATCAATTTAGTTCTTATATATCCGGTTAACCAACTGATGACAAGTAGCTCTTTCATTTTTTAACTCAAAAGGCATTATCCAAGAGTAATTAGTTCGTCGATTGGTTATGAAACTAGTATGTTATTCATCAGGATTATGCATTGCGGTCTGATTATATATCAAATATGCATCCATAAAAGGTAATATTTTATGGCCTCTAGTCTTGTCCATTAATTAATCGATTCTTGGTAGTGGATAAAAGTCTTTTGGACAAGCTTTACTCAGATTTGCATAATCAATACGTGTTTTCCATTTTCCATTGGACTTCCTAACCAGTATCAGATTTGCAACCATTTAGGGTAATAAACCTCTCAAATGAATTCATTCTCTACCAACCTCTTAACCTCTTCTTTTAGAGCAAGCAAAGGTACCCTATCAACCTGTCTTTGCTTCCCCATTATGGGAGTAAAACTTAGGTTTATATTAATATATAATGACACATTACCATAGAGTTACTCCCATGAGTAATTTGCTCTAATTACTTCCCTAAGTAATTTCCATTCTTAATTACATTCAGAAATTCACCATTCATTCCTTCATTGGTAATTACACTTAATTAATTCATAATTAAAGTGATTATTTAAAATTAAATAAACAATTAACTAATTACTTAAAATTAATTAAATAATTAATTAACTAACTTCTTATATTTCAAAATCCTTAATTAATGGAACGTAGTTTACCTCTCTTTAACATTTGAATTCAATTCTGTAACTATTTTAACCAATTTAATTTGATGGTAGAGATCTGTATTGACTTCCTCCTACTCACTGTTGATTTAACATTCCTTTAAATATATATAGAATTATTCTCAATGACAATTATTTCTTGTTCCCTTCTAGGTTCACCTCAAGATAATTTTCCTTCCATTTCATCTTACTTCCTTTTTCTTCCATGTTCATCAACCCTCCTATATAAGACCGTTTTATTTACTTGGAGGAAACTTTTATTTATTTGGCTTAGTCGTGAATTCATTATGCTTGATATCCAAGGGCTTTAAGATTTTAATTTCTTTAGGTTTATTTAATACAAAATCAAAAAATGACTCATCCTCTTTATTCAGTTGTCCTTAGGTGGAAAAATATATTTCTCAAGCACTAAATTGCTTCCCTTTTAGAATCCCTAACTCAACCTTTGAAAGGACCTTTAGAATTAGATACTTTGGTGACACAAAAACATTCATCTCTTCCATTGTCGACCTCTCAAAGAAAGCATAGTAGTAGGAAGACTACTCATGATCAAAAAAATCATTTCAAAGTCTTTCTATATAGGGGAATTCCTACTTGGATATACAGCCTGATTTACTATGGGGTTTGACCTTAGTTGTTGAACCCAAAAATAGGATTGAGACTTGGTTCAAGCTTTTCTCCTAGGATAACCATTTGGTCGAATGCATGTTTGTAGATTAAATTTATTGCACTTCCTATATCCACTAGAATTTTGGATATTAGCAATAACTAAATTTGTGTTGTAACCATTAGAGGGTCATTATATGGCTTCCTTACTCCCCTTAAGCCTTTATCAATCGCCACCAAGTCTAGCATTAGTATTGATCCTTATAATATTTTGAAGGTTCTTCCTCCATAGAATATATTCCCTCTTTTTCTTCTATAATGTACATATTTCGTGCCATTTTACTTGCCCTCACAATCCATGGGCCTTCATGGATTATGTTAATGTGATTTATCAGTTACAGGAATTCATCTTGCGGCTCATTTTCCAAGATGTTGATGTGGTTTGTGCTGGATTTGTATTATTATTTAGTCATGGAAAGCTTCAGTCTCCTTTAACAAACTCTTTTAGCAACCCATTTTTAATTAGATTTTGAATTATTCCTACCAAAGCAAATTTATTATCTATTTTATGCTCATTGGTCTTGTCGAAGACATAATAATTATCTCCTTTATTTAGCACTGGATTGGTTTAGGCCTTTAATTGTAATGACCTGGAATTTCAGACACTTCGTATTTAAATATCGGAATTATTTAAATATTTAAATATTGAATTAAATGTCATTAAAATCATTTAATAAGCTTTTTAACCCTTTTTGAATCAAAATTAGTAACGGTAAACTCATTTTGGAAAAATGTTTACAAAAATAAATACTTTGAAAAAATATCGATAAAGTGACCAAGAATCGTTTTATCCATAAACAGCTTGTTAACCTTTAGAAGTTGTTTACATTTTTTTTACATACATTTATTTTCTTAGGAATTAAAGAAAATGAAATAAAAATATTTTTTCACTTACGAAAATAAAATTTATGGATGACGTCATGCATTAGGTAAATGAAGATATTTAGGAAATGACCTTTCATGGTAATACTTAACTTTTAAGAAGAAAGAGGTGTAAAGTTAACATGTGTAAAGGAGGCTCCTTCGTAAAACTTCATGGAAGTTAAGAGGTATTTATGACCTCTTGTAAAATCCTATATGAGGAGAGGCATACCCTTAGGAAAAAATCATAAAATTCCTACGCCTGAGATGAAGTATGATAGTTAAAAATGATGGAAGTGCTTATGTACTAATCCACTTATTACTCTCTAACTTTTTCAAATGTTAACCAAATAATCTTCAATCTCTTTTAAACTTTAGATTTAGGCCTAAGATATCATGCGAGGTATGACAGGAAGTAAGAAGTAGGATAAGGTGAGAGGAAGAGAGGGTTCCAAGGGGGGCCTTGAGCATGGAGGAGGAAGGTGAGGTGGTTTCTGTGGTTTGGAAGTATTAATGGTTGGATCTTTAGTCTTGTGGTGACGGAAGGAGGTGGTTCTTTGGTTCTTATAGCCTTGTGCTTAGGTTTGACATGAATCTAAGTGATTTATCTCACTATCGCTTAAGTATATATTGTGTGTGTATATGTTGTATAAAAAGTTTAATAGTTAAAATGACATTAACTAATTAAAGTTACAAACTTTAGACCCCTCTTGCTTTTGGAAGAAAATGATAACTTTATATTGTATAACACAACTTCTATTACCCTCTTAAACATGTGGCTTGGCCTTGACTTGATGTTTAAATGGTTGTTTAATTTGTGTGTTAAATTGAAGTAAGTTTGAAAACGTTTGAAATGAGAATATTCGTTATAAGTGCACTTCTGAACCCTTTATTTTTGGGAACTTTTATAAATAGATGAGAAGATATTATTAGCTATTTCTTTCCATGGTTTTTAAATTCCCTAAGAGTAGCATTTACTATAGAAATCTCAAGTGTTAAATCATTTGTTTAATTGGTTAAAACAAGTCGCAAAGATTGTGCTTTTCAATATTGTTTTAACAAGGACTTTTAACGGCATTTCCTAATGCTGTCTTAAGTCGCTTATTATTTTAAGTGTGTAAGATGTGACGTTTTGACTACTTTTTCATAATTTAAATGGTTTTTAAATTATTTTCTTTATAAAAAATTTTTTATGGAAGTTCTTATAAATTTTAATTTAGTATGGAAAAAAGAACAGAAGTTTAAATACAGCTTTAATGATTATTCATGAATCATTTATGAATTTTGAAAGTAAAGTGCTGCAAAATGTAAAATATTTTTTAATCAAACTTATAAATTAGTTATTTTCAAGTAGTATTTTATATAAATATTTAAAACCTATTTACAAGTATTTCTAAAGTATTATTATATGTAATATATATATAATAAATTTTTGAAAAGGTGATCGATTAGGCTTAACACTAACTGCCTATTTGTAAACATATATGTTTCTGAGCTTCAAGAATGAAGTGTCTAGGCAATGCTTTAATGCAATCATTGCTCTAACTTATTTGGATTCCCTCTTGAACAAGGAATAGAATAAGTTGAAATGTCGAAAACATGTTAATTTTGTTATTTGCTTACTTTTTTAAAAAGGCAATTAAATTTTCTTAACACTAAATGCCAATGAAGTAGGCTTTTCTAATTCTTAGAGTTAAAGATTGATGTCGAGTAAGGTCAGACAATAGAGCTCAAACCTATTAATTTTCCTCTTGAACGAGGAATAGTTACATTGAGAATGTCAAAAATGGGTTAACAAGGTTGTTTGTTACTTGTTTATGGAAATCATTATTACTACACTTAACATTAAAAGCCAACGAAGTAGGTATATCTATTTCTGGGAGTTAAAAATTAATGTCGAGTAGGAACCGAGCAATAGAGCTCTAATCTACTGGTCTCCCTCTTGAACGAGGAATAGTTAAGTTAGGAAAGTCGAAAACGAGTTAAGTATACGATTTGTAGACTAAGGAATTTAACTTATTATTAGCTTAGATCTTTAAGAAGAATGTGTTAAAGGTAATATAAGTTTGAAATGATTTTCAGCTTGTTGTGACAATGTGTTAATTACATGTATTTAACCCTTTTTGAATATACTTATGAATGTAAGTAGATCTTTAGAAGAACATTTTAAAGATAAGCATAAGTGAAATGATTTTGGGTTTGTAGTGACAGTTTTTAAGTAACATTAGTCTTAAACCTTTTTGAATAGATTTGTGAAAGTAATTGGTCCCTTAGAATGGATATTTTAAAGGAAAATATAAGTATGTAGTCTTTTGGAAAATGATAGAAAAAGAAATGGTTTAAAGTAAGAAACCTTGTTAATGATTTGTGAATATACTTATACCATTTGAGATAAGTATACGAATACTTTTGGAAGTATAAAAAGAAAGGTATAAAGTAAGAAAGCTTGTTAATGATTTGTAAATATACTTATATACTTTTTGAAGTATTAAAAAGAATATGAATGAATGGTAGAAATTGAAAAGATGTTTTATTAGATAAAAGAAGTTTTGCTAACAAAAGAGGTTTTAATTAGTAAAAGACTAATTAAATGAAAAGGGATTAGAAGTTGCTTATATGACGTGATTGTGCTATGTATGACTTGACCGAGCTTTGTATATTTACTCATTTATGGAAAACATTTAGTGATATACTTAGCACTAAAAGCTGATGAAGTAGGCTTGTCTATCTATGAGAATTAAGACTGATGTTCATGTAAGGATATGTGCAATAGAGCTTTAACCTACCGGCTTTACTCTTGATCCAGGGATAGTGAGATGAAAATATCGGAAACGTGATAAGTGTGCAAGATTTGGTTTCCATGTGTGATCGCTCTCATTATCGTTAAATGACCAAATTCATTGATTTGGTTATGAAGAGACCAGGATCTATAAGTGTTTACTTACTGTGAACTAATTCAAGGCTGAGATACATTTCTATCACTTGGAATGCGATCTTTTTGAAATGCGGGAATCTTTAGGGAGATTCGAGATCTACTTAAAATGCTTAAACACATGTAATTTTTCATGATCTATTCAGAATGTGGGAATCCATGTGTGATTCTAAGAAATGCTGAAATATGAGAGTCTATGCATGGTTTCGAGATCTGTTCTATAATGACCCACCTTTTTGGATGGTTTAAATCAACAATAAACTACACATGTCTAATTCAAACCATTCAAAAAGGAGGATTTTTAATGGGGTAAATAAGAAAATAACAGAAAAGAAGGAAAAACAAAACACAGAATCTCGCAGCGGAATGACAAAATATAATAATCAAATAAGCAGTTCATGAAGCTACTTTCAAATGACATTTGATTACACTTTTACAATTCAAATATGAGTTGTACGTACATCATAAAACAACAACTAATACAGCAGAACACAGAAGGTAGTGGAATAATAAATAGCAATAATATATTGAATCTTCGTCTTCATCCTCCAGAAAATAGTCTTCAATGCACTAAAAAGCTCAGACTAACCCAAGCGTAATGAAAAGACAAAATACTCGAGTCAGAACTAATAGATCTTATGTAAGTCAAATCAATTTCAAATAAAATACAAGTGCAATGACTTTGGAGATGTTACAGGATTTTTCATCTCCCAACAAGTGTACAACGTGAATACATTTATTTAAAAGGTTTCAAATAATTCGAAATACCAAATTTAACCAATTATTTAAAATAAATCTGAAGCTTAAACTTAAAACATTAACCTTTAAATAATTCTGCTCCAAATAAAATCCAAATTCAAGAAATTATATGGGTATATGTCATTTCAATCAGTATCAAAAATTAGCATTTTCAAATCAATGAAAACCATTCGGATTTATCATTTCAATCCATAACGATTTTCCGCTAATCTATAAGATCGTTAGGGTATGTATCATTTCAACCCATAGTGAACTTGCAATATTATAATGATATAAAATACAACATCCATTCATCCAATATCAACAATCAAACATCTATCACAATCGTCATCCAAATCAATCAATAAACATCAGTAGTCAATTGAAAATCAATAACCGGTATTTAACTGGCAATTTAAATTTGATAATAAATTAAATAACGGTTTAATTCAAATAAATTCAAATTAACTAAAATGACAACGTAAAATATAAAAAACAGCCATAAATAAATTTCTATCACATCATAAATTTAATTTAACAAACATAAGAAATTTTCGAAGTTGTGAGTGGGTTTAAACACTCGCCTTTGAAATTAAAATCGAATTTAAATCCAATTTTAGAATCAGTCTCCGAATTCATCCAAACTAGCGTCAAAATGTCCGAAATTTTTATATGATCCCAAGGAAGAAACCTTGCATGAATCGGACCTCATATGTGAGAGTTATTCTAGTTAGAAAAACTCGAAATCAAAATACAAATAAATAAATAAATAAAAGCATTCACCCAGGGCTACGTCAGCAAACCAGCTGGAGCAAGCACGAAGCCCTAATTGATTTGTTCCGGCCATCGCCATCAACTCGTTTGATCGTCGCGTGGCCTGCTACACCACCACGCACGGAGCGTCGTGCCTCCAGATCCCCCTATGACCATCCCCACACCGATGTTCGCGAGTTACGAACGCAGCCGCCGCCTCATGGTTTTTGAACCCTACCGAATATTTTTCGATGATCTAGCCAGTTATTCGACAAATGGCTAGCATGGATGGATTACGTACAGTAATCTCCACCCACCCATAACAACGATTCGACGATCGGTCGACGCTGATCACAACTCAACGAACGGTCGAGAATTATTCCACGAATTCCAACCGCACAGAAAACCCAGATTGAAAAATAGAGTGTAAATTTGACTTGCGCACGCCGAGAGATTTAAATCGATATATAATTTGATATGGTTTGAGGAGATTTGATTTTGAAGTTGAATTTTGAACTAAAATTGAATTGGATAATTTAAGGTTTTCGGCCATTGAGAAAGAGGAGCAACAGAAACTTCTGTATGTACTGTAATGAGGAATAAGAAATAATTAGGATTTATAACAAGGCATTTACAGGCAGATCAAAAAAATAGAATGAATGGACCAGATTGATTTGGATTGGAACGATAAACGACCCGAAAAGCCAGTTCTGCCTCCAAAACGAAAATGGGTCAACCCATATATCAAAATATATGTTTTCAATATTTTTAACTCAATGGAACAGGTTTCAATCCCTATTTCCATCATATAAAGGACTTACGTTAAAATCAATTTATTTCAAACTGATTTCAATTGATTTTAATTGAATTGAATTCTTGGCGTTTCGAGCCCGTACGATCAAACGACCAGTCTGATCGTTACGAAACTTGAAATCCTACAATAATTCACCGTTACGGATCCGATGAAACTTGTTTCGTCGAAATCCGAGACAATTGACAAAATGGTTATTTTCACGTTAATTAAATAAATGAATATTAAATTAATAAATCACTTTTTCATTCAAAATTAATAAACTAGCCAATTTTAATCATTTGATTTCATAGACAATTTGGATAATTTAAAACAAGTCTACATATGCTTTGATGTCAAATATTCTCGCAAATTATAGCGTTCAAGTACAAATGTAATTAAATTCAATTAATTACAAATTAATTCCAATAAATTGATTTTATTTTGAATTTAAATATTTATATTCAATCAATTATTACTTACAACATAGTTAATATTTGTTGATATCTTATTTCATTAATATACTACCACTTCTGTAACAACCCGCATATTTATCGATTTTATATTTAAATATTTTGTCGTTAATCGGATATTGGTCCGAAAATCTACTTTTTGCAAACGTTCAAATTAGGACTCGAGACCACTTCCATTGAGTTCGAAATGCCATTTACAACTTTTTTAAGTATAAACATTGATAGGTTTGGAGTTAGTGGAATTTTACTTACTTTTCCCGCTTTGGACTTTGGGTTAGATTAGCCATTATAACTCAAACCCACTTCTCTCTTTCTCCTCACTCTTCATAAATTTCCTAACAACCAAGCTTAAGCATTAATGGTAGAAATTAAAATTCCAAGCTCAAATTCTCTTGCAAATCCAACATTCAATTCGAAATTCAAGAAGAAGACATTGGATTAAAGCTTGTGATTACTTCTCCATTGCTTTCAAGCTTTTCTTCATAAATTCGGTGAAAAGGTGAGATTTTTATCTCACAATTCTAGCCTATAACTATATTAGACTGTTGGGAATGATTCCCTATCATTTTTGCATGCATATTAGCATTTGGTTTGGAATGGATTGGCGAAAAACACCAATTTTTAGTGTTTTTGGTGAAAAACTGCACTTAGGTTGTTCTGCCTATGTTAGGTCGTTCGCGTTGAAAAGTCACTCAGAGAATAGCTCGTTTCTGGCCTTAAAACCGTTCTCACGTGTTAGGTCGTTCGCCTTGGAATTAGGTCGTTGGGTTTTAAGTCGTAGGTCGCTCGGCCTTGTTATAGTGGTTAGGTCGTTGGACGATAGATTGCTCGCGTGTTAAACCTCTTAGGTCGCTCGACCTTATAAACCGTTAACTCGTTATATCGTTGGTCGCATCGGTACGTTAGGTCGCGTGACCTTAGGCCGTTCCCCTTTAGGTCGTATGACCTTGAGTCGTTCGCATGGTTTAAGCCTTTAAGTCGTTAGGTCGTAGGTCGCGAGGCCGTAGGTCGCGCAATCCCCTTAACTCGTTCGGCCATGTCATTTTTAGGTCGCGAGTCTTGCTAGGTCGCCCCTTGTGTCATCTCGTTCGGCCTTTACCACGTTGGGTCGTTCCCCATTTAGGCCGCGTGGCACTTTAGGTCGCGTGGCACCATAAGTCGCTCGGCCTTTGTTCCATTAGGTCGCGTACCCCCTTAAGTCGCTCGGCCTTTGTTCCATTAGGTCGCGTACCCCCTTAAGTCGCTCGGCCTTTATTCCATCCTTAGGCCTTCACTAGGTCGTACCGTTTTGACCGAGGGGGCTGCCCCCTAGACCCCCACGACCTAACCGGGCAGGTCGAACCCCGTAGCAGGGGCGTTGCCCCCGCACCCCCACCTTGGGGGGTTGCCACCCCCCCTCCGTAGGGGATCTTATCTGAAAAACATTCAATCGAACTTGCTTTGTTGAAATGCTGGGTTGACCATTCTTCGAGACAAACTATCTTGGGCTTCTCGGTCAATTTTATGGATTTTTGAATATCTATTTCGATGGATTCTTTATCGGTTTATTTGGATTTTATTCACGTCTTCGTATGTGAATTTTTATGATTGATTGTTTCTACAATCACTTCTATGATTTGTCACTTTAAAATATGAAGGTTTCAATATTAGAAGTAAATATCAAAACTCTTTCAACAAAATGATTTCAACTCTATTTTCAATAACAACGCTCTTTTCTTAAACCATTTTCCAATCTACTAGTATATACAAACCTTTACCTTACTCGTATGAGAAATTGAATTAAACGGCTTAGTAAAACAAGTGGTATGAAACGCTTGCGTTTGCTTCGTCGGTTAACTCTTGGACTTGTTCGATTGAACCTTTTTATGACAATTTTCTAGTGAAGATCTACAGTTTGTTCGTAAATATTTGAGTTAAGCAAGTGGTTATGGGACATGAAGCTAAACTTTTATATTTACTAGCTTAGTGTAATTGACACTTCTCGTTGATCATGATGATCATTTTGTGATTTAGGCTAGCAATTGTGCGATGTCTCTTTGTTTGCTTTTTGGTTAGCCTAGACACCATTTATGTGATTCCACTCACACATACCTTTTTGTTGCGAGGTCAGGCTAGACACCATTTATGTGATTCCATTCACACATACCTTTTTGCTTTTTGGTTAGCCTAGACCTCATTTGGGTGATTCCGACTCATCCATATGGGGTAGCTCCCCATGGTCTTCGGACCGTCATGTGATAGGCCTCTATCCCTTTTTCTGTGACTTCTGGATTTCTTGTGTTGATTTTTGGAATTTATGTCATTGACTTGTTATGAGTACAAGTTTAGGGTATGATGCCCTCTTTGGATCTTTGAGAAGATTCTTGTGATATCGATTTATCTCTTATTGATTGATCTTCTGTTGATCATCATTTGCATACTTATAGTAGTATGTCAGTATGGATATTTTATGTTTATGCCATATCTTTTATTTTATACCATGTCATCTGATATTTATAGCTAGACTGATCCGTTTATTATTTTCTTAAATAATACTCGGGTCAGACCGAGATGTTACAGGTGCTTCTGCTTGACTTCTTCCCGGGGTTTGCTACTCTGACTTTTGGCTAACTATTTAGATTAGCAGTTTTTGTTGTATACACTTGAGATATAGACTCATAGTTGTATTCTTTTGTATAGCACGTCTTGCTATTCTTTTGTAATATTGTGGATCTTTTTGACCACTACTCTGATGTACACTTTCATTTGTTAGTTATATATTCATATTTTCTTCCGCCTTTGTGATATGGATGTTTGTGACTGATTTGTGTTATGCTTATTTCTATGTTTGTTTCTGAAGATTATTTATAGCCACCGTGTGATAAGCAATCACATGGATGATCGCTCCTCAACAGCCTTATTCTCCGCGCTAGTTGACAGCACTACACCCTAGTGTTCTTGGCTAGCGTGGGTATAGAGGTGGGGCGTCACACCTTGGTATCAGAGCCAAACTTCAGAACAATGTAGAATAACTTAACAAGGATCATTGTCCTAAGTCCACCTTAGGAGTTATGTCTTAGGATTAATTCGAGTCGTCATATTGATTCATCCTATATCCTTTATGATTCCTTGTTTTATCTAGCAAGATTGCTTGATATTCATTAGTGAATAACCTTCTTCTTTCTCTTCTTTCTTTCTTAAGGAAGAGAAATGGTTAGACCTGGTCGTCCCAGAGCTGGACCATCTACTGCAACTCCCCAAGATGGAGTTTTTATGACTACCCAACAACTTCTTGACCTTGTCACGAATGCTCAAGCAGCTGGTTCCAATTCGGAACCTACTCACCCTAAATCTGGGTTTGCACGTTTGTGCAACGATTACACCAACCTGGGTGGGAAGCCATTTAAAGGTTCTGAAACTATCATCGAGGTCCAGGCTTGGTTGAGGACCTGCGATCGAATCTTCATTCGCATGAATCTCGTCGATCTTCACCGTATTCAGGTGGCTTCCAGTATGCTCCAAGAGAGAGCATTGGACTAGTATGAACTTCTTATTTCTGAAGTCAACGAAGCGGACCTTAACTGGGAGAAATTCCGGACACGCTTCGAGTTAAAATTTATACCAGAAGCAGAGAAGGTAACTCTGGCTCGATGCTTTATAGACCTTGTTCAAGGTAAGTCCTCCGTGACTGATTTCGTCGCAGCCTTTGAGTCGCTTTCCAAATATGGGGTTGAATACATCAACACCCCATTGAAGAAGAACCAGAGGTTCATTTATGGCTTAAACAAAAGCCTCAAGAAGCCATTACTTCTAAAGTTAGAAGTTCCTTTCGACCAACTTATAGATATCGCTCTTCATTTGGAAGAGGCTGATAAAGAAAGTGATATTGAAGTAGTAGCTTCCAAACCCAACTTCAACAACAAAAAGAGGCCCGGTAAATTCAAAGGCCCTTATCCCAACAAAAAGGGTAAGCAAGCGACCCCTGCGGCAAAGTCTCCTTTTCCTGGTGGTGCGAGATGCTTCAACTGTGGATCTGGGGATCATTTTGCGAATAAGTGCTCGAAGCCCAAATCTTATCGCTATTGTAAGAGCCCAGACCATTACATATATCAATGCCTCAAGCGTGAAGGCAAGAAGGAAGGAAAGTTGAATGTGGCTCAAGCCCCTGGCAACACATCTCGTGGCCAACGTATTTCTCACTCCATTCTTGATGGTGTTATTAGAGTTCTCTTTGATACGGGTGCATCCCATTCTTTTATATCAAAGGAACTGGTAGACACTATTTCCTTAAGTGTTACTGCGTTAATGACTTCTTTGAAAATTGCGAATCCTGTTGGTGGATCCGTAACTCTTAGTTTGCTTTGTAAAGATGTGGAGATTATTTTATGTGATTTTTCTTTCCTAGTCGATTTGCATGTCATGTGTTACTTAGGCTTTGGAATAATTTTGGGAATGGATTGGCTTAACCGTTATCAAGCCCATATCCTATGTCATGAGCGGACTATTCATCTCCGGCATCCACTATTTGTTAATCAGATTTATGTTAATCTTAAAGATTCAGAATCCTGTTTGATTGCATCCTTATATTCTTTAAATCCTCGTGATGACGATGATGACGATGAGGATGATATTATTTCTCGTATCCACGTTGTTCGTGAATTTTCCGACATATTCGAGCCCATTTTAGGTTTACCACCTAAACGAGCAATTGAGTTCAGAATTAATCTTGTTTCTGGAGCTCAACCTATTACTCATCCTCCTTATCGCATGTCCAATAAGGAAAATGAGGAGATGCGCAAACAATTGTCCGAATTGGAGACGAAGCAATTTATTCGCTCTAGTTCCTCGCCATGGGGAGCTTCGGCTATTTTCGTGAAGAAATCCGACGGTACGCTTAGGCTTTGCGTTGACTATCGCAAGCTTAATGATCTGACTGTTAAAAATAAATATCCTTTACCTCGGATTGACGATCTGTTTGATCAGCTTAGCGGAGCTAGGGTCTTTTCACAGTTGGACTTGGCTACCGGTTTTCATCAGCTTCGTATTGCTGAGGATAGTATTCCTTTGACATCGTTCCGTACTCGTTATGGATCTTATGAATGGCTTGTTATGCCATTTGGTTTAACGAATGCTCTGGCTTATTTCGTTGACCTCATGAATCGAGTTTTCAAAGATTTCCTCGATCGGTTTGTTCTCATATTCATTGATGATATTCTTGTGTATTCAAAAACCGAGGAGGAACATGAGAAACATCTTCGGATTGTATTGGAAACTCTTAGGAGTAATCAATTAAAGGCGAAATTTTCTAAATGCCACTTTTGGCAATCTCGTGTGAAGTTTCTCGGTCATATTATTTCCGAATCCGGAATTTCTGTGGATCCTTCAAAGATTGAAGCGATTCAAGATTGGAAGAGACCGAAGAGTGTGACAGAGATTCGTAGTTTTCTTGGATTGGTGGGTTATTACCGTCGTTTCATTAAAGACTTTTCTAAGATTGTCGTGCCTCTTACTGGCTTGACTAAGAAGGGAGTTAAATACATTTGGTCGGACAAATGTGAAGCCTCTTTTCAGAAATTGAAAGAACTCCTTTCCGATGCTCCTATTCTTGTTATTCCCGAGGGGAATCAATATTTTGTTGTTTATACTGATGCTAGTCACGTTGGTTTGGGTGCCATTCTTATGCAAAAAGAACGTGTTATTGCTTATGCTTCTGGGCAATTGAAGCCGGCCGAGACTAGATATGCCACACATGATTTAGAACTCGCGGCTATTGTTTTCGCCCTTCGAATTTGGCGTCATTATCTATTGGGAGAGAAATTTATTCTTTACACAGATCATAAGTCTTTGAAATATTTATTTTCTCAAAAGGAACTTAGTTTGCGTCAACAGCGTTGGCTTGAGGTCCTTGCACCTTATGCTCTTGATATTCTTTATACCCCCGGTAAGGGTAATCGTGTCGACGATGCTTTTAGCCGTAAATAACAAGCAGTTGTTTCTATGATGATATCCGAATGGAACGATCTCGAGATTTTATCCACTTGTGAGATTCGAGAGCGCGTATCCAATTTATGCTCATCACTTGTTTTATGTAGCCTTGAGGCTCATCCTTCTCTTTTAGACCGCATTCTTGAAGCTCAAGGACTAGATCCTGAATTGGCTCTTCTTGGCCAAAATGTTAAGGATAAAATTGATATTGAAGGTTTGAAAGACTTTGATATTGATTCTCGTGGCGGCATTCGAAAATTTGGTAGACTTATCGTACAAAATATTGGTGATCTTTGTAAAGATATTTTAGAAGATTCCCATCGTTCTAAATTCACCATTCATCCCGGTAGTAGTAAAATGTACGCTGATATGAAGCGACTTTATTATTGGGAGGGAATGAAATCTGATATTGCTAACTTTGTTAAGTGTTGCATGACTTGCCAACTTGTCAAGGCCGAACATCAAAGGCCTGGTGGGTTATTGCAACCTTTAGAAATTCCAATTTGGAAGTGGGACCAAATTACCATGGATTTTATAGATAGCCTTCCCCGTTCTCGTTCGGGTCATGATAGCTTATGGGTGATCGTTGATAGACTTACTAAATCCGGCCATTTTATTCCCGTTCGGTCTAACCGAACCGTTCCTCTTTTGGCCAAACTCTTTATCAAAGAAATTGTTAAATTGCATGGAGTTCCTACTTCTATTGTTAGCGATCGAGATCCATTGTTTACTAGTGGATTTTGGAAGAGTCTTCAAAAGGCTTTAGGAACGAAGCTTAATTTTAGCACTGCTTATCACCCCCAGTCCGATGGACAAACCGAGCGTGTGAATCAAACTCTTGAAGATCTTCTTCGTGCTTGTGTGCTCGATTTTGGTGGAAGTTGGAAAGATCATATTTCACTTGTTGAATTTTCCTATAATAATAGCTTCCAATCTAGTATTGGTATGGCACCTTTCGAGGCACTCTATGGAAGGCCATGTCAATCTCCTTCTTGTTGGCTTGAGGTCGGTGAGAAGTTGGTTTTAGGTCCAGACTTTATTCGTGATTCCACAGAGAAGATTGAACTTATTCGACATAGGATGAAAGAAGCCCAGAGTAGACAAAAATCCTATGCCGATAATCGAAGAAGGAAATTAGAATTTTCTGCTGGAGATCTTGTTTTTATTCGTGTTTCACCTATGAAAGGTATTGTACGTTTCAGTCGGTCGGGAAAGTTGGCGTCTCGATATACTGGGCCATTTCCTATCACTGAACGTATTGGTTCCATGGCTTATCGCCTTTCATTACCGGCTCAGTTTTCTGCCATGCATGACGTGTTTCACGTTTCTCAATTACGAAAATGCCTTCGAGATTCCGATTCTATTCTTGAGCCTGGCATTATGGAAGAAATTGAAGTTTCGCTAAATTTAACTTATGAGCAGCAACCTATTCGAATTATTGCTTCGGAGGTCAAGCGACTTCGAAATAAAGATGTTCCACTTGTGAAGGTTCAATGGTCCTCGAATCCTAAGGATTGCTCTTGGGAACCCAGAGAATGCATCGAGCGAACACATCCGGACTTGCTTACTCCTGCTCTTTGAGGTGAACTTCCTATTTCAAATTTCTTTTATATTAATATGCTTTTATGGTTGTTACTTCTTATTTCCATCTTATATATTGCGAGGACGCAAATTTTTTAAGGAGGGGAGCTTGTAACAACCCGCATATTTATCGATTTTATATTTAAATATTTTATTTAAATATTTGGTCATTAATTGGATATTGGTCCGAAAAATTACTTTTTGCAAACGGTCAAATTAGGACTCGAGACCACTTCCATTGAGTTCGAAATGTCGTTTACAACTTTTTTAAGTATAAACATTGATAGGTTTGGAGTTAGTGGAATTTCACTTACTTTTCCCGCTTTGGACTTTGGGTTAGATTAGCCATTATAACTCAAACCCACTTCTCTCTTTCTCCTCACTCTTCATAAATTTCCTAACAACCAAGCTTAAGCATTAATGGTAGAAATTAAAATTCCAAGCTCAAATTCTCTTGCAAATCCAACATTCAATTCGAAATTCAAGAAGAAGACATTGGATTCAAGCTTGTGATTACTTCTCCATTGCTTTCAAGCTTTTCTTCATAAATTCGGTGAAAAGATGAGATTTTTATCTCACAATTCTTGCCTATAACTATATTGCACTATTGGGAATGATTCCCTATCATTTTTGCATGCATATTAGCATTTGGTTTGGATTGGATTGGCGAAAAACTCCAATTTTTAGTTTTTTTGGTGAAAAACTGCACTTAGGTCGTTCTTCCTATGTTAGGTCGTTCGCGTTGAAAAGTCACTCAGAGAATAGCTCGTTTCTGGCCTTAAAATCGTTCGCACGTGTTAGGTCGTTCGTCTCGGAATTAGGTCGTTGGGTTTTAAGTCGTAGGTCGCTCGGCCTTGTTATAGTGGTTAGGTCGTTGGACGATAGGTTGCTCGCATGTTAAACCTCTTAGGTCGCTCGACCTTATAAACCGTTAACTCGTTAGGTCGTAGGTCGCATCGGTACGTTAGTTCGCGTGACCTTAGGTCGTTCCCCTTTAGGTCGTATGACCTTGAGTCGTTCGCATGGTTTAAGCTTTTAAGTCGTTAGGTCGTAGGTCGCAAGGCCGTAGGTCGTGCAATCCCCTTAACTCGTTCGGCCTTGTCATTTTTAGGTCGCGAGTCTTGCTAGGTCGCCCCTTGTGTCATCTCGTTCGGCCTTTATCACGTTGGGTTGTTCCCCTTTTAGGTCGCGTGGCACTTTAGGTCCCTAAGCCGCTCGGCCTTTATTCCATTAGGTCGCGTACCCCCTTAAGTCGCTCGGCCTTTGTTCCATCCTTAGGCCTTCACTAGGTCGTACCGTTTTGGCCGGGGGGCTGCCCCCTGGACCCCCGTGACCTGACCGGGCAGGTCGAACCCCGTAGCAGGGGCGTTGACCCTGCACCCCCACCTTGGGGGGTTGCCACCCCCCCCTGAACCCCCCCTCCGTAGAGGATCCTATCTGAAAAACATTCAATAGAACTTGTTTAGTTGAAATGCTGGGTTGACCATTCTTCGAGACAAACTATCTTGGGCTTCTCATTCGATTTTATGGATTTTTGAATATCTATTTCGATGGATTCTTTATCGATTTATTTGGATTTTATTCACGTCTTCGTATGTGAATTTTTATGATTGATTGTTTCTACAATCACTTCTATGATTTGTCACTTTAAAATATGAAGGTTTCAATATTAGAAGTAAATATCAAAACTCTTTCAACAAAATGATTTCAACTCTATTTTCAATAACAACGCTCTTTTCTTAAACCATTTTCCAATCTACTAGTATATACAAACCTTTACCTCACTCGTATGAGAAATTGAATTAAACGGCTTAGTAAAACAAGTGGTATGAAATGCTTGCGTTTGCTTCGTCGGTTAACTCTTGGACTTGTTCGATTGAACCTTTTTATGACAATTTTCTAGTGAAGATCTACAGTTTGTTCGTAAATATTTGAGTTAAGCAAGTGGTTATGGGACATGAAGCTAAACTTTTATATTTACTAGCTTAGTGTAATTGACGTTCTCGTTGATCATGACGATCATTTTGTGATTTAGGCTAGCAATTGTGCGATGTCTCTTTGTTTGCTTTTTGGTTAGCCTAGACACCATTTGTGTGATTCCACTCACACATACCTTTTTGTTGCGAGGTCAGGCTAGACACCATTTGTGTGATTCCATTCACACATACCTTTTTGCTTTTTGGTTTGCCTAGACCTCATCTGGGTGATTCCAACTCATCCATATGGGGTAGCTCCCCATGGTCTTCGGACCGTCATGTGATAGGCCTCTTTCCCTTTTTCTGTGATTTCTGGATTTCTTGTGTTGATTTCTGGAATTTATGTCATTGACTTGTTATGAGTACAAGTTTAGGGTATGATGCCCTCTTTGGATCTTTGAGAAGATTCTTGTGATATCGATTTATCTCTTATTGATTGATCTTCTGTTGATCATCATTTGCATACTTATAGTAGTATGTCAGTATGGATATTTTACGTTTATGCCATATCTTTTATTTTATACCATGTCATCTGATATTTATAGCTAGACTGATCCGTTTATTATTTTCTTAAATAATACTCGGGTCAGACCGAGATGTTACAGGTGCTTCTGCTTGACTTCTTCTCGGGGTTTGCTACTCTGACTTTTGGCTAACTATTTAGATTAGCAGTTTTTGTTGTATACACTTGAGATATAGACTCATAGTTGTATTCTTTTGTATAGCACGTGTTGCTATTCTTTTGTAATACTGTGGATCTTTTTGACCACTACTCTGATGTACACTTTCATTTGTTAGTTATATATTGATATCTTCTTCCGCCTTTGTGATATGGATTTCTGTGACTGATTTGTGTTATGCTTATTTCTATGTTTGTTTCCGAAGATTATTTATAGCCACCGTGTGATAAGCAATCACATGGATGGTCGCTCCTCAACAGCCTTATTCTCCGCGCTAGTTGACGGCACTACACCGTAGTGTTCTTGGCTAGCGTGGGTATAGAGGTGGGGCGTCACAATTTCCATCTTTTATTTGTGTTAACTGCTATATTTCAATTATATTGGATTTTGTCAAATTTTCATATTGATTATAATTTAAAGTCTCAATTAATTATTTATCTCAGTTTCATTCTTTTATTAGCTTAGTTATTACCTTATGAATAAATTTACATTTCTATTCACTTTATTACATTCAAAATTTTTAGTTATTGTCTTAACTCACATTAATGTAACATCTATTTGCATTTAATTTCAATTAATTAAATATATTGGTGACAAACACAATCGTCGCCGTTTACTAAAATTTATAACATTTGCAAGTTTATTTTTTACAATTAATTATTATAACTACTATTAACAATTTCAATTAATCATACCTTATTTCATTAATAAATCAACTTTTGAATTATCAATTTAACTTATATTAACTGCACTAATTAAGTGAATCAATTTTAATTGATTTTCAATTAAAATTGACCAAAAATTAAATAGGTAACATATATATACTGTTACATTCCTTAAATCACACCAACAAGTTTATTACTTGCAACAAATGTTGCAATTGCTTTCATAACACTAAATCATTCAATTTCCATTTATTATACCATTTCATTACATTAATGAATTCAATATTCACATTTTTTTCCTATGTTCGCATTATAACCAAGTATAACATTACATTATTTCGATTAATTGGAATTTCATTCAAATTATTAATAATTAGCTTTAATTAACATTGTTACATTTCATTTTAGTATTCAGTTCATTATTACATCAAAAGTTCATATTTCTCTCAATATTAAATTACCAAAATCTATAAAATTAACAAATTTAATTATCGAAAATTTACGGGTTATTACATGTTCGAGATGTGGGAATCCAGTTCATGTTCTATTCGAGTGATGAAGACTCGTGTGAAAGACGCAGAACGTGACCTCGACATTGGAAATGGCTAACGATGGAGTAAAATGCACAATCTGTGGTTTTGCAGTCCCATGATAGGGTATTATCAACTCTATATCTACAGTATGCTTATTGATATTGGTACCGAGAATTAATGATATGTGGTACCATGTGGTTCATGTTTATGTTCGAGGGTGGGACTTTATGTTTACCTTATGGTATATTTTATATAGAGATATACGACACTCGGAAGGTGTTTTCTGATCCTTGCGCATGGAGTTCGGATTCGGCTTCTTTGGAGATTCACCGCGAAAAATCCAATATGCCAACATTTCTTATCGGATTTGATTGTACTCCCAATATGCTACTCCAACCATTATATCCATGTTATAACATTTATATTCTACACTCTAGACATTATCTATTATACCACCTTATGTACCTATTAGATGGTGGTTCGTTGAGGGGATAATCATTATGGCATTCCTTGCGGTTTCAAAAGTACTGTTATGTATTAGTTACATATTTCTTAAGTTTCTTATACCAGACTTATGTCTGATGCTTGGTTTTTATTTTTACTCCTTGCGTACTCTTTTGATTAGTTTGAGAAAGGCAGACTTTCGTTGATGTTCTTTTCAACTCGAGAAGACGAACCGGATGTTTCACCTACCGTAGTACTCTTATTTCTGTTGCATTACTATATTGTACATATCAGCATTGTGAGGATAGGTTGTTATGACTATCAAGGCTGATAATAGTAGTTAGGTTTTAGTAACTCTGAAATTTATGTATCCGAGTAACCCTTTGTACTTTCGCTTTGATCTAATATACTATCATTTCATTGTTAGAGTCTGATATTGTGTTCTCTTCCTTCTTGTTTTATTTTGTTTTTATTTTACTCTAACTTTTCATTTTTTTGGCACTTAATTGCTTGGCACGTGAATGTATTAGTCTTGACTTTCAGGGGTCAAAAAGGCGTATTGTTACATTTAATATCAGAGTTGAAGGTTAAGCAAGAACCATGGCTTTGGTGGGTATGACTCATTAAGAGATAGGGTAATGGACGGCCCTAGCTTGAGTCGGAGTGTATTACATATATGAGATTTTATTTGTATTTTTTATAAACGTGTACCTCAAAAGTAATTAGAACTGCGAAAAATAAAGATCTTATATAAGGTAACTTATATAAGTGAATTGCCAAAGTATAGTTTAATTAATGTAGGGGGTTAAAGATGTCTATCTATTATCCCTCATTAATTTTTTTAGTTATGCTCGGCCAGTTTATTATGCATTACCTATCATTTGTTGATTGTTGATGTGTGCTTGACTAATTTATGGGCTGCTTTACATTTTCACCGCATGGGCTGGGTAGAAAATATTAGTAAATGCATTGAAACGAACACTTTGTGAATTTAGTTTCATAGTTTGACTATAGGCGTTCGGTGATAATATTGGGTTCAAAAGTTAACTCTTTTAAAAGTTGAATTTAGTAAAAAGATGTTTATTTTAATATCGGGAAGATAAGTTATTCTAGGAATAAACATTTGTGAAAAAAATTTATATAAGAAAGTGATTTTACATAAATATGGTTTATAAAAGATGATTTATAAACTAGAAGGATTTAACTGATATTTTGAGAATTTAAATCCCAATGTCTTTGAAAACATTTTTCAAGATTTTAGGGAAAATAGTAGTAGTACTATCTGAAAGTAAGTGTTTGGAAAATTGGTTTATGAAATCGAGATCATGGTACTTAGTAATATTTGTGAAGTATTTGATTCCATTTTGAAATGATTTTTGTTAAGTCCAAAAGGCATGAATTGGATGTACTGAATTCACTCATATCGCTTGAAAATTATTCTGGTGATGACTTCAACATCACCGTCGTTCAGCTAGGGTTTCTAAGTGGGGGATGGTATAAGGTTGTTTTAATTAAATAGATTTCGATTTAATTCTGACAGTAATATTTGTTATACAAAAGATATATGTATATATTATTATTTCTGAAAAGATTTGGAATAAAACCCGGTGTTCAATTCTAAAGTTTTTCTTTAAAAGAAATTTGATACCAACTTTTTGTGTAGAAAATTATTAAATGTATACTATGTAGGGTGCCCGAGTGGTAGTGGCATAGCCCAGAATAAATAATGAAGCCATTTCATATTTTCCCTTTAGGGTAAAGGTTGTTTAATAAATTGCTGAATTTGTTAAGTTATTTTATAGACACATGTAGCCTATGCATTAGAAGTGTATAGTATATGCATCATGATATGATATGTTGTTTGGTAGATTTCGTTTGTTAAAAATGAAACGGGATTTTCGACGATTTTGGACAGTTGGAAACTTCCGAATTGTTATAGAACTTTAAGCTAAGTGTTTTATGAAGATATAATAGTTAAGTTTATATAACACTTGAATTGAGTGGGTATTAAGTTAAAACAAGTTTTGAATTTTTTGAACATCCTTGTTAAGTAAAATGAATTTAATTTTTTGTATATACTCTTAGGATGTCACGGAGTATTATAAGGGTACGAACTTAAGTTATAACTGTTTATAAACTTGAAGTTATGTTCTATGAATTGGTTCATAAATTATTTAGTATTAAGATATACTATTAGTGTAAAGAAAATAGATAAAAGATATTGGTGTAGTTAAGAAACAAATAGGATAAAATATGTAAGTTGTGCGTAGATCATTTTATTTGCATTACTGTTCTTGATCCAGTATTTGAGTACATGATTTCAAGGTGGTTTACATCGGTCCGAACAAGGATTTTTCACTAGATTCTTAATGGCAAACACTTGATACAAATTCTTGATAAGATCCCAAAGTTTTTTATCATAGTATATGGCTATGTAAGGGAAACGGAGGTTTTTAGTCGAGGAACCTGATCGGAGGCCACACTAGAGAGGTCAAGTGATCTATGCTAGTTGGAAAGTAAAATTTATATGATTGAGCAAGTGATCGAAATTGATATTGAATACGGATGGTCCTTATGCATCATACAGATTTTAGTACTTGCATACTATGTTTTGTTGGCTTATTGAGGGTTTTATGATGACTTTTCGATTTGTTGTGAGGCATTGTGAATCGTCGACTAAGTAATAACCTGAGGCTGTTAAACGTAAGGTACACTTAGTAGGTCATTTACCATCCTAGTGCGATGAAAGGATTTTGAACTTGAGAAAACCATGAGTTTTTTTACTAGTGATTTAATTCTATTAATTATTAATATATCATTACTTCTTTTGTTGCTTGTGTTGGAATTTCGAGGGCGAAATATTCTAAGTAGGAGAGAATGTCACGACCCTGGATTTCAGACACTTCGTATTTAAATATCTAAATTATTTAAATATTTGAATATTGGATTAAATAGATTTTTAAACCCCTTTTAATCATAAGCGACAACGGTAGACTTAGTTTGGAAAAAAGTTTACAAAAATATATACTTTGAAAAAATATTAATAATGTGACTGAAAATCATTTTATTCATAAACAGCTTTTTAACCATCAGAAGTTGTTCAATTTTTTTTACATACACTTATTTGCTTAGAAATTAAAGAAAATATTTTTCTATTTATAGAAATAAACTTTATGGAAGATGTCATGCATGAGGTAAAGGAAGATATTTTGGAAATAGTCCTTTATGGTAATGCTTAAATTTTAGTAAAAAGAAAGGTGTGTAAAGGAGGCTCCTTTGTAACCTTTCATGGAAGGTAAGAGGTGTTTCTAACCTCTTGTAAAATCCTATATAAGGAGAGGCATGCCCTTCAGAAATGATCCAAAATTCCTAAGCTTGAGATGAATCATGAGAGTTGAAAATGGTGGAAGTACTTATTAATCCACTTATTACTCTCTAACTTTTTAAAAGTTAAGCAAATCATAGCCAATCTCTTTTAAACTTTGGCTTTGATTCTAAGACATCATGGGAGGCAAGATTAGGAAGTAAGTAGTAGGAGAAGGTGTGAGCATGGAGGAGGAAGGTCGGGTGGTTTCTTTGGATCGGAAGTGCTAAAGGTTAGATCTTTAGGCATGTATTCATGTAAGGAGGTGGTTCATTGGTTCTTGTGGCCTTTGCTTGGTTTAGAATGGATATAAGTGAGTTATCCCTCTATCTGTTAAGTATATATTGTGTATATATATGTTATTTGCAAAGAATAATAGTTAAAGTGGCATTAACTATTTAAAGTTATATACTTTAGACCCCTTTGATTTTGGAAGCCAATGACCACTTTAAATTGTATAACATCACTTCTATTACACTATTAAACATGTGGTGTAGCATAGACTTGATGTTTAAATGGTTTTTTAACTTGTCTGTTAAATTGAAGTTAGTTTGAAAGTGTTTAAAGCGAGAATAGTTATTATAAGTGCACTTCTGAATCCCTCGTTTTCGAGAATTTTTATAAATAAATGGGAAGACATTCTTAGGGATTTCTTTCCATGGTTGTAAAGTACCCTAAGAGTAGTACTTATAAAGTCTAAAATCATTTGTTTAAGTGGTTAAAACTAGCCGTAATGATTGTGTTTCTCAATGTTGTTTTAACAAGGACTATTAACAGCACTTACAAATGCTATGGTAGGTCGCTTCATGTTTTAAGCGTTTAAAATGCGACGTTTTGACTAGTTTTTCCTAATTTAAATTATTTCTAAATTCTTTTCTTTGTAAAATATTTTTATGGAAGCTCTTACAAAATGTATTTGAGTATGAAAAAATAATAGAAGTTTAAATATAGTTTTAATGATCATTTACGAATTTTGGAAGTAAAGCGAATGTAAAATATATTTTTTAACAAACTTCTAAATTAGTTATTTTCAAGCAATATTTTACATAGATATCTACAATCTATTTGCAAGTATTTCTAAAGTATTATTTTACATATAATTTTTTTTACAAAGGTGATTAACTAGGCTTAACACTAAAAGCCGACAGGTAAACTAATCTATTTATAAGATTCAAGAATGTAGTGTCTAGGCAAGGCATTGATGCAACCAGCACTTTAACTTATCTAGCTACACTCTTGAATAAGGAACATAATAAATTGAAATGTTGGGAACATGTTAATCTTGTTGTTTACTTACTTTTTTAAAAATGTAATTAACTTTGATTAACGCTAAGAGCAAACGAAGTAGGCTTATCTATTTCTAAGAGTTAAAGATTGATGTCGAGTAAGGATGGAGTAATGGAGCTTTAACCTATGAGTTTCCTTCTTAAATGAGGAATAATTAAGTCGAGAATGCCAAAAATGGGTTAACAAGATTGTTTGTTACTTGTTCATGGAAGTCATTAATACTACATTTAACACTAAAAGCCGATGAAGTAGGTTTATCTATTTCTAAGAGTTAAAGATTGATCGAGTAGGAACGAAGCAGTAGAGCTCTAACCTATTGGTTTCCCTCTTGAATGAGAAATTGTTAATTCAAGAATGTTGAAAATGGGTGAAGTATTGATTGGTGTAAGCAATTGTTTTGACTAGATAATCGATTAGTCGACTATCGAACTTAACTTATTATTAACTTAGATCTTTAAAAAAAATATTTTAAAGATAATATAAGTACGGAATGATTTTGGCTTTATTGTGACAATGTGTTAATTACATTTCTTTAACCCTTTTTGAATATACTTATGAATGTAAATTGATCTTTAAAATAATATTTTAAAGATAAACATAAATGAAATGGTTTTGGTTTTGTAGTGATAATGTTTAAGTAACATTAGTCTTAAACCTTTTTGAATAGATTTGTGGAAGTACTTGGGTCTTTAAAATGGATATTTTAGAGGAAAATATAAGTGTGTAATCTTTTGGAAAAAATAGAAAAGAAAAGGTGTAAAATAAGAAATCTTGTTAATGATTTGTGAATATACTTATATCATTTGAATAAGTATATAAATATATATATATATATATATATATATATATATATATGTACGAATACTTTTTGAAGTATAAAAAGAAAAGATATAAAGTAAGAAATCTTTTTATTGATTTGTAAATATAATTATACCATTTGAGATAAGTATATGAATACTTTTTGAAGTATTAAAAGAGTACGAATGAATAGTAGAAATTGAAAAGATGTTTTATTAGATAAAAGAAGTTCTACTAATAAAAGAGATTCTAATTAATAAAAGATTAATCAAACAAAAAGGGGTTTAGAAGTCGCTTATGTGACTTGATAGTGCTTTGTATGACTTGATTATGCTTTATGTGTTTACTCGTTTGGGGAAAGCATTAAGTCATATACTTAGCACTAAAAGCGGATGAAGTAGGCTTGTCTATATATAGGAATTAAGACCAATGTTTATGTTAGGATATGTGCAATAGATCTCAAACCTACGGGCTTCACTCTTGATCGAGGGATGATGTGAGATGAAAATATCAAAAACATGATAAGCATACGAGACTTGGTTTCCATACGCGATCACTCTCATTATCATTGAATGACCAAATTCGTCAATTTAGTCTTGACGAGACTGGGATTAGTAAGTGTTTTACTTATCGACAACCACGTCAAGGCTGAGGTAGGTGTTTTATCTCTTGGAAGTGGATCTGCTTGAGATGCAGGAATGTACGTGGAGATTTGCGATCTATTTAAAATGCTCGAACACATTTAATTATTCGTGATTTATTCAAGATGTGGGAATCCATGTGTAATTCCAAGATCTATTCCATGTGTAGTTTTGAGATCTGCTAGAGATGTGGAAATCTACTTAGGGATTTGTGTTCTATTCGAATGATAAAAACTCGTGTGAAAGATGCCAAATGTGACCTCGACATCAGAAATGGCTAAAGATAAAGTAGGATGCACAATTCGGGGTTTTGTAGTCCCACGAAAAGATATTATCAACTCTAGATCTAGAGAATGCTTACCATCATTGGAACCGGGAGTTAATGTTATTTGGTACCATGTGGTTCATGTTTATGTTCGAGTGTGGGCCTTTGCATTTACCTTATGATATATTTTATCTAGAGATATATGACGCAAGGAAGGTGTTTTCGGACCCTATGCATGGAGTTCGGATTTAGCTTCTCGAGATCTCTGCGGAAAATCCAATATGTGAATGTTCCTTATCAAATTTGATTGTACTCCTAATATGTTGTTGATTGTAACCAATGTAACCATTCCAACTATGTTATAATATTTATATTCTACACCCTAGACATTATCTATTATATCACCTTATGTACCTATACTAGATGGTACTTCTTTTGAGGGGATAATCGTAATGGCATTCTATGCGGTCTCAAAAGTATTGTTATATGTTTACTACATATTTCTTGAGTTTCTCATACCAAACTTATGTTTAATTCTTGGTTTTCTCGTTTTCCTGAATGCCCCGCGTGCTGTTTCGAGTAGTCAGAGAAAGGAAGGTTTTCATTGATGTTCTTTACAGCTCGAGAAGATGAGCTAGATGTTTCACCTACCGTAGTATCCTTATTTTTGCTGCGTTACTATATTGTACAGATTGGCATTTGTGAAGACAAGTGGTCATAAATGTTCAGGCTGATGATAGTACTTAGGTTTTCGTAACTTTGAAATTTCTGTATTAGAGTAATCCTTTGTATTGTTCCCTTGATATCATAAATTATCATTCCGCTGTGAGATTTTGATATTGTGTTCTCTTCTTTCCTGTTCTATTTTCTTTTTATTTTGCCCTAACTTTCCATCTTTTTGGCACTTGAATGCTCGGCACACGAATACCATGGATATATTAGTGTCCATATTTGGGGGTCGAAAAGGCGTATCGTCATTGATGGAGTGGGATATTCTACTTTATCCTTCATGATGGTGTAGATGTATGAGATGGGTTGGTTTAGATATACATGTTTTCCTTTTGGACTTCATCTTATCTTCCAATTATTTGGAGCAAAGAAACCTACTCTATCATTTTCTCACTCCTTCTCTTATAATTTCTTCTTATCGTGAAAAAATAAATTTCATTTAAGCGGATGGATTTATCATCCTGGAAATGAAAGTGTTGTAGATCCCTCCAACCGTGCATGTACAACTCCTTCCATAATGGAGTATTCTTGATCAAACCAGATCTACAGTAATGAGCTATTCTTTATTTGTCACCTTTCAGCTTTATTGGCCTTAATATTGAATCTTTTAAGATGGTCACTTGGCAACTCAGTTGATGTTGTCTGATGTTAGCATTCACACTTGAATCTATCATTGGGTCCTTTAAAGTATGAAAATGAACATAAAATTCATAACAAAATTGGCTCCATGAGTAGATAGTTTCTTTCGGTATCAGTGATACCATTTATTATAGCCCCACATATTATTTTCGTTTGGCTGCAGGTCAAAAATGTTCTTTTGGCTTTTAAAGCCAAAAGGTGTTCATTAGGTTTCGCAGACCCATCATACATTATATAAGGGGATTTTATATGTGATATTGAAGTTGAACCTATGCTATTTCATCTATAAACAGGGCTCCCCTAAATTTATTATTGATTGTAGCTTCGAGGATTCATTTAGATTCCTAGGTTCCCTAGTTAATTTCTGAGTAGAATGATCATTCATTTCAATCCCCTTTTTTGCATGGCAACCTAGCTTTGAAGGGGTTCTTATTGGCTTTATAGTGCTAGTCACTCCTTTATTTTAGACTCTAAGGCACACTTTTTGATATCCCTCTTTCTTAAAGGGACATATTATTTTCTTTTAAAGGAGACTTTATATCTTCTCCATTGTCCTTTGTTGTTTGGTTTTTGAAGATCTCTATGAAACAAGCATTTCAATCAAACGCATGGGATCATGTTGAGCTATTTTCGTATCTCTTTTATTGCTACACTTTCATTCCTCGTTACTATAAGAACCGAAGCTTATTCAACTTTAGTGTTATCGACATTGAAATTAGGGGTTACATTTTTTCCAAAGTGTTATGAACTACTTCTTCTTCTTGGGCATTTACTTTCTTTATCATGTTTTCTTTGTTCAAGTTAGTACAAAGGTTTCATTAGTGGTTTAGGAAAACCTTCTCGATTTTAATTCTCAATTAAAACGTTAATGTTAAACCTAATAGTTGGCCTAACTCATGTTGAGTCAAGATTTTTATAGAGTTTTGATTTCTGACAAAGGGATAAGCCGTGATCGACAAAAAGAAGTTATTTAGACACAAAGAGCTCCATATGATTAGAGGTTGATTATTTGGTATGTTAGTAATGATTATTTATGTTAAAATCTATCCTCAAATAATCTTATGCCTTTAATCTTCGAATATATATATAAATATATATGAGTGCACATTAACTGTGCAGTCTGGACAAAACCGGTCGACCGGTCAAAAACCAGGTGGTCGACCGTTTTTGCCCAGAATGCACAGATAATGTGCACAAGTGAACATAACGTATATATATATTCAAATTCCTGTCTACTGGTCATTTTTTGACCTGTCGACCGTTTTTAAACAGAGAGCAACCTTTTCCAAAAGACACTTCTTTCTCCAATGGTTGCATCTCTTACCTTTCATCAATGATCATATCTATTAATGGCTACTGTTCACAAAGAGTTACAACTATTTTTCTCTATATATACTCATCTAAATCATTGATTCAATATACATGAAAACATATTCTTTTTACTCTAATTTTTGATATTACTTTCTAAATACTCCTGCATTCTAAAAGCTCTCAATTATTTATTGAATCATTGAAACTATTTCATATCTTTTGATTCAATAAGTAATATACTTTCCTTAATCTTTTCAAAACATCATTCGCATACTTTGAGGATAAGATTATAGGAAGGGTGTACTACTGGTGACAAATCCGTGTTTTCAAGAGCACAAGTTGTCAACAACAATTGTATTTGTTCTTTTGTTGAAGTCCTCTGTGTTGTAAGAGGCAAGTGTTGAAGTCCTCAGTGTATTAGAGGCGTGAAATCCCGTTCGGTTGCTCGGGTGTTGTAAACCTGTTCCTCCGGGTGAAGCGAGGTAGTTAATAGTGAAAATCCAGATAGAAGTCTGGGACTGGACGTAGGACGGTGCTCCGAACCAGTATAAAAATCTCTGGTGTGATTTTTCTATTTTTATTTACTATGCTATTATCATCTATTTCCGCATTTATATTGTAGTCCATATTACACGATCCGTGTGTACTATATTAGCACATATAATTGTATACACACCGAACTTTCATTTGGTATCAGAGCATAGCGACTTTTATTTGGTATCAGAGCCTGGTTTTCTAGAGATCGTAACAACATCCTAGAATAAATGGCTACAAAGAGATCTAGTCAAGGCAATAAGAAGAGGAAGAGCAATAAAGAACAATCAAAGGAGCAAACAAACAAATGCTTCATGGCAAAAGATAACGAGGTTAGTGATCTAACTTTTGATGATATGATAGAAATAAATTCAGAACTTCTAGACACTTTAAAAAGTCTCAAAAGAAAATATAAGGAAGCTCTGGAAAATCAGAAGAAAGCAGAATTCGAAAGAGATATGCTTAAAGACGAGAAGAGAATATTAGAAGAAGAACTTGAGAAAATTCAAGATTCAGACAATTCTCAACTCGCTCTATTAAGTCAAGAAATAGAAGCTCAAAAAGAAAAGAATAATGCTCTAGCTTCTGAAAATCATGAGTTAAAAACAAAAATTAAAATTGTTGAGTTAGATAACACTAGTCTCAAAACTAAGCTTGATGACATTACTAAAAATATTTCCAATTTTAATAAAGGGAGAGAAAATTTATCCAGGATTATTGAAAATTCTCAACCTGCTTCAAATAAGAAGGGATTAGGTTATGTTAAGAATTCAAAAGCTCACAATGATAGAAGTGGTGTAGGCTATAAACAAGCTAAAAGTAAAAATAGTACTAGATATGCATTCATGTATACTAACTTTAGTGCTAGTACTAGTAATCAAGATAGTTTTAAAACCAGTTATAGTCATAACAGTACTTTGTTTAGAAATGATAGAAATTATTCTTCAAGTACTAAGCTAATGACTAATAGTATTAAGATATGGATTCCAGCTAATATGACTGATCATGATAAACAACTTTATATTAGCAACTATTATAAGAATGTAATTTGTAATGAAAATTATATTTATAAAGGTTCAACCACACCCAAATGGGTATGGTTTCCAAAGACCTAACCCCCCGGACCCTAACATAGTAAGTGGGTACCGAAAATTATTATTATTTTTTGCAGGTACTCAGAGAAACAAAAGGAAAATGATAGATTTTGGAATTTCAAAGAATGCTCCATATGTTTAATAGAATTACGTGCTTACAATAAAATATGGACTTCAGTAAATATGGTAAAATTTATTTTACTTTTCCTTCATAATTAATAATGAGTTTATCTCGTTATATACAAGATATTTTATATAATTTTATATATTTCCCCATTCTTTTTGATAATGACAAAGGGGGAGAAATTCATATGCATATAAATAGAGGGAGATATTATACTTAGGGGGAGATGTTATACTTAGGTGGAGCTTTAAAGATATTATCTGGCACTTGTACTAAATAGTGTCGTGTTTTAATTCGTACTAGACTTGTGTGTATTATCATCTTGTGTGAATGTTACTCTTGATCTATGGTTGTAGTTTTATGTTGCTTATAATCTCTTTTACATCCTCCATTTAAACAACTCCTTTTTGTCGATGACAAAGGGGGAGAAAATTGTGCTAACAGTATATATGCAGGACACAATCTCAGGGGGATATCTTATACAGGGGGAGATTCATAAATATGTTGTCATCAATCAAAAAGGGGAAGAATGTTGAGTCAAGATTTTTATAGAGTTTTGATTTCTGACAAAGGGATAAGCCGTGATCGACAAAAAGAAGTTATTTAGACACAAAGAGCTCCATATGATTAGAGGTTGATTATTTGGTATGTTAGTAATGATTATTTATGTTAAAATCTATCCTCAAATAATCTTATGCCTTTAATCTTCGAATATATATATATATATGAGTGCACATTAACTGTGCAGTCTGGACAAAACCGGTCGACCGGTCAAAAACCAGGTGGTCGACCGTTTTTGCCCAGAATGCACAGATAATGTGCACAAGTGAACATAACGTATATATATATTCAAATTCCTGTCTACTGGTCATTTTTTGACCTGTCGACCGTTTTTAAACAGAGAGCAACCTTTTCCAAAAGACACTTCTTTCTCCAATGGTTGCATCTCTTACCTTTCATCAATGATCATATCTATTAATGGCTACTGTTCACAAAGAGTTACAACTATTTTTCTCTATATATACTCATCTAAATCATTGATTCAATATACATGAAAACATATTCTTTTTACTCTAATTTTTGATATTACTTTCTAAATACTCCTGCATTCTAAAAGCTCTCAATTATTTATTGAATCATTGAAACTATTTCATATCTTTTTATTCAATAAGTAATATACTTTCCTTAATCTTTTCAAAACATCATTCGCATACTTTGAGGATAAGATTATAGGAAGGGTGTACTACTGGTGACAAATCCGTGTTTTCAAGAGCACAAGTTGTCAACAACAATTGTATTTGTTCTTTTGTTGAAGTCCTCTGTGTTGTAAGAGGCAAGTGTTGAAGTCCTCAGTGTATTAGAGGCGTGAAATCCCGTTCGGTTGCTCGGGTGTTGTAAACCTGTTCCTTCGGGTGAAGCGAGGTAGTTAATAGTGAAAATCCAGATAGAAGTCTGGGACTGGACGTAGGACGGTGCTCCGAACCAGTATAAAAATCTCTGGTGTGATTTTTCTATTTTTATTTACTATGCTATTATCATCTATTTCCGCATTTATATTGTAGTCCATATTACACGATCCGTGTGTACTATATTAGCACATATAATTGTATACACACCGAACTTTCAACTCAAAGCTGGGGAAGTAGGATCATGTATTATTCATGCAAGAGTAGTTCCTTTTGGACGAATATGTAAATAAAAAATTAGAAAGCCCTTAGTCATAATTTGTCAATCCCAATTTGAGCTAAATGGCCTTAAAGTTCCAATTCAAGATTTTTCTATGCTTGAATACAAATGAAAAATGATGAAGAAGAGAAATCATTAATTTGTGCCTTCTTAAGTGAGATACATAGCTATCTATAGAAAAATTACACCCTTGAATTTTTTATGTGTGGCGGATACCACCTTTGGACAGTTGAGATCTTTCTGACCAATTGCTGATGTGGCATGTTGTTGAAGTGACACATGACACGAATACCTTTTTCCTCTTTACAAGCTGATGTGGCATAGCTAGACAAATAGGAAGCTGACATGTAAATGATTTTGATGGTACTTTTAGAGCTTTGATAGCACTGAAGCGATAGCACTTTACCTTTAGATATACGATAGCACTTCATTTTCGTCATGCGACTTTATTTTTGGACATGTGATAGTTTTCAGTCAAGAAATACGATAGCCCTTTAATTTTAGACACGTGATAGCTCTTCAAGTCTAGTCATGCGAAAGCTCCCTAATTTTGTACATGCGATAGCTCATCTTAGACTTGCAATAGCTCTTTAACTTTGGACATTCGATAGCTCACCTATCTTAGAATAGCGATGGCTTTTTAACTTTAGATATGTGATAGCTTTCCATCTTAGACTTTCAATAGCACCTAAATTCTAGATATGTGATACCCTTTCTTTAGACTCACAATGGATTCCCTATCTCAGATATGCGATAGACCTACTTTAGACTTATGATAACTTCTCTACCTTAGATATAAGATAGCCCTTCGTTAGACTTGCGACAGCTTCGATCTTAGACATAAAATAGCTCCTCTAATTTAGACATTTGATGGTTCTATCTTAGATATGTGATATCCCTTCTTTAGACTTGCAATATCTTCTCTACCTTAAGTATGTGATAGCCCTTCAATTATAAACATATGATAGTTTCTCCATCTCAGATATGTGATAGCCCTATTTAGACTTGTGAGAACTCTTTAACTTTAGACATGCGATAACTCTTCTATCTTAGACTAGTGATAAATCTTCAACTTTATACATGCGGTAGCTCTCCTATCTTATTCTCTATGTACACCTTAGAAATACCCTTAACATCATCTTTAGGATTCCCTCCTTTGACAAGATAAAAATTTAAGCAATAAAAGCTTATCAAGTGAAATTATTACACCTATATGCTAGATTCCTCATCAAAAGACAAAGAAAACTTTACTTTATGAAAAGTAGAGGGCCTTATTTTGCCAGCACAAAATGAAGATAAAAGGGACATTAAATCATGACAACCCAAAAGGGATAAAGCTAAAAGGAGATGTCATATCAAAATGCGTTATTAGCTTCTGGAATGCACTAAACCTACAGTTGCCATTTTATGATAACTAGATAACTGCCTTATATCTACTATATGTGTGCCATAAGATGTATGAGGAATATAGATGTTTAAAACAATAAAAAAGCTTATGCAATAAGTCTGCAATGGCAGAAAGCTAGCCTTCATCCATGTAAAATAGTTGTGATGATAAAATTGTTACTCTACTCCACTATTCTCTAGTATATTTCCTATCATTCAACTCTGTTCATCCAACTTCAACTTCATATTGAGAGCAAAAATAGTCATGTAGAGTTTGGTATTAGAGCCAGGTAAGGTATATAAAAGTTTGTTCAAGCTTAAAAGTCGAGAGAAGGTATACTATTCATTTTCGTCTTCAGTTATTGTTTATTAACAATTTGGTTACCGTTATTGTTACTGTAGTAGCTTTATTTCATTTTGTTAGATACTCTATCTTAGATATTCCATAAACCTTCTTTAGACTTGCATAGCCCTTATTTTAGTCTTACCTCCATTTTTCCTTCTTTATGTAAAAATTGGGTAACGTAATTCGTGTTTGAGGCAAAGAAATACAATAGCAATATAAAAAAAATTCTCCAGGCATGATGTAGGTAAGGCATAGATGAAACATTGGAATATTCAATTTTTGCAATTTTCATAAAGTCCTAGCTTGGACATAGGTATGACATCGGAAGAAAATGTTATAGGAAAGACATCAAAAAATAACGTAGGAAAGACATGAAGATAAGCTCATGAGTAACATGGGAAAGACATGAGAGATTTGGTTTGCAATTTTCACAAAGTTGTAGGTATTATGTATGCACAACGTTGGAAATAAGGATCATAGGAAATGCATTGGAAAAAGTGACATAGGAAATGCATCAGAAACAACCTCATGAGTGACATAGGAAATGTTGGATCTGATCCTTCTGGCAGGAGACGAAATTAGGTAAATTTCAAAAAATAAATTCCCTAAGTGGTTCTTAATAGGCATATGTAAATAACTAATTAGCATTTAGATCAAATCTATATTTTAAAATGATATCATATTTTATTTTAAAATGTTTTGTATAATATATTTTATTTTAAAATGTTCACATTTATATTTTAGATATGACATATATATACATAATAATAATGTAAGACATATATAATGTAACATGTGTATAAATATATATATGTACGCACATATAGATATTAGGTTTATTTCTAGTGTGTATGTAATGTACTTACATATGTATAAGACAATTTCATATACATGTCAAGCTGTGGTATAAATACCTAAGTATATACATTTGTTTGAATATAACAAGATATGTGCAGTATACATATATTGTAACATCCTCCTACTTGGAGGCCTAAAACTAACTGCTATCAATGTTGCAGTCATCCACAGTTATTAATCTTCGGCAACTAAATACGGCGTTTCTAGATACATTGATACACAGATCACAAGAATATGGAAAAATTTAACAATTCAAAAGCATAATTCCACATTCAAATCAAAAAAATCATGTTCATTACATAATCCCAAAACCTTATCCACGTTCAACAAAATATAATTATTACACATACGCCAAGAGCGGCATATGAAGATGCCCCTTGGTTGATCGGAGTATATAGTAAGGCTAACAAATCTGCCTATACATTCAAATACACATCGGAATAAAAAAATCAATGACTATCTACCTCTTGCACGCCTTTGGAAGCTTTATTCATCTAAGAAAAACCTGAAATCCCTAAACCTCAAACTACTCAAAATCAATTGAGTACCTAGAGTTTAAGGGGGAAAAAATTCAAGTCAAACATAAGGCCTGAAATGAATAATAGTCTATCATATCAAACCAAATGGATATCTAGTGAGACCACGCCGCTTGGCGGAATAGGTTTTCCCCTCACTGGTATCCTAAAGTCTTTATAAAACGTATGTTGCGCTCCTGCATCCACGTGGTTAAAAACAAAACATTGTGGTGATATGCAAAACAAGCAAATCAAATTTGGATTACACCTCCCTATTCATTTGAACTATCTGTCTTAATTATAGCTTCAAGAAATACTATTAACCTAATAGTTTTCACGGGCTAACTAATAACCAGTTAAACATTTAAGAAATCCCTGTCCAATTATATAGTTTTCATGGGCTTACTATGAACCTGTCTATCTGACATCTTCATTTATGCATAGTTTACATGGGTTAATTATGAACTTGTCTATCTGATATCTTCATTTACACATAGTTTTCATGGGCTAACTATGAACCTGTATATCTGAAATCTTCATTTTCATATAGTTTCCATGGGCTAACTATTAACCTATTGGCCTCTACCAATATCATATAGTTTTCATGGGCTTACATGAAACCAATCCGCCCCTGCCAATATCTTTCCTTTATATTTTACTCATTCGGGAGTTTATTCAATTTATATTATTACTGGTTTAACCTACTCTTACCCTTTTTCCCAAATTACAATTATAGGTACTTTATAAAGTGGAGATATTAGAAGAAGCAAAATAATATCATAGTAATACCACTCCCCTGGGTTTAATTTATCAAAGATAGATTCTTCTTTAACCATTGTAAAAACTCCTTTAATATAGCCAAGGTTTTTCCTTTAAAAATATAAAGTTTCGGCCATAAAACCTTTCAATAACTTCGATACGTAGCATTTTACTTTATAGGGTAACCTCCTTCAAAATCTCTTAAAAACATTAGGCTCCTGCCTTATAATACTTTAAATTCAACCTTTCGAAAACATAAAACTTGATCAAAAGAAAACAATTTTACAACCCCTTCGAAAGTATCTCCTTCGAACGCAAAGAAAACCAAGAAAACATATTCGAACGCAAAGAAAACAGCTTCTTCCGAAATATAAAACTTTTTTTAGCCATAACGTTTTATAAATGTAGAATTAAAGTCTCCAACCTATTCCATCATGTTTAAATAATGGTTTGCCTTTCCATAGAGTGGTCACAATGGAAAAACCGGCTTACGGTTAAAAAGTTATGCCTATTTGAAGTTTTTAAAACAAAGCTGGAGAAAATTGCTAAAAAAGAGATTCTACAGCCTTTACAACTGCTATCGAAAGGTTGCTTTCGGCAGGCCGAAGGATTCACTAAAAAGGCTGCGGAAAGGTGCAGAAATGCTGCGGCAGGTTCTATGACGAAAGGTTTAGGTTCTATGACGAAAGGTTCGACGAAAACGCTGCAGAAATGCTGCAGAAGGTTCTATGACGAAAGGTTTAGGTTATATGACGAAAGGTTCCACTGCAGAAAGCTGCAGAAATGTTGTAGAACGTTTTAAAATGGAAGGTTCAGTGGCAGAGTCGTAAATAACTGGAAAACTTATTTTTTGGCTAATTAAAGTGTATTCTTTTCACCAACTCCTATTCTTTGTCAAATTCTTATTGGTTAAAAACATACTTTAACACTTTTTCTGCAAAAAACTTGCTATTAACTAGATTTCTTATTTCAAAATTATTTCAAAATAATTAATTATATTAATATTTTAATATGATTAGTAAGTCTTTTTAGCTTAGAAAATTCATAATAAATCGAAATCACTTGGGAAAAACCCAAAAATTCAATAGGAATCTATATAACATTTTCTTCATCTTATAAAAATTTCGGGGCAGAATTCATTATTTTAGTGTTTTTAATAATTAAAATTCAAAATAAATGCTTTTTTCACCTTAGGAAATTCATAAAATATTCCTATTAACTTCGAAAATTATGAAATTATAAAAACCTCTCCAAAATTATGTTATACATACTATATCCAAAAATCAAGCCATTTGGAGTTTGTTTACTAAGATTTTAACTTTAAAACCCATTATTTTAATTCCATAAATATCCAAATAAATCAACATAAATCATTATTCTATTAAAACAATAACTATCAGATTCAAGTATGATCAACATAGAAAAATAAATTCAGTTACCATTTATAACCGAATAAAACAAGTAAAAATGAGATGATTTACACTATTATTCATCTTGATTTAGTTTTTGGAGTTTGAGATTTTCCTTAACTTTAATCTTCTAGTTTTCTCTCTTGGATCTTCCAAGTTTGCTGATCTCCTAAGGTGTTTTAATGGTTGGCTATATCTTCTCTTTTATGTTATTTTGGTTTATGAAATAATAGTGGAGAATAAGGAGATTTTAAGGGTATATGGGTGTGGCTATTCCCATATTGCCCTCCTCTTATTTTTTTAACTTATAAATTATAACCCACACTTATACATTCATTGGTTTAGCCGTGGCTAAGTTAATTGACAACTAAATCTCAACTCCTTAATCAACCACATTATTCTAGTTAATTTATCTAATTAAATATCCAAAATAATGTTAAAAAAAATTAAAGGCGTTACAGGCTCCGTCCCTTAAAGAATTTCATTCTTGAAATTCAGTAAGGACTACAAACAAGTATAACAACCATGCAAACAAAAGCTAGTTTGTCCTACCAGCTAATAAGTAAATATAAAGCAAATATAGAACATACCCTCAAAACAGATTAGGATACACATCTCAAATCCTGTCCTTTCCTCCCAAGTACAATCCTTCTCGTTGTCGCTCCACTGAACTTTCAGCAACTTGACTGTCTTGGTCCTCAATCTTTTCTCACCTCTCGCTACAACCCAAACCGGTTGTCTAAAAAAAGTCAAATCAGGCTCTACTACCAAGTCCTCCAACTCTATCTGAGCCTTTGAGGAATAGTAGTCTATGGATCATGCACGTACTTGCGAAGATGAGACACGCGGAATAAATTATGGACACCTGCCATACTGCTTGGAAACTCTACTCTGTAAGTAAGTTTTCCAATCCTCTCTAAAATCTGGAATGGTCCAACATAGCTCGGGGCCAACTTTCCCGAGTTTCCAAGCCGTACCATATCCTTCATTGGTGATACTTTAACGAAAACCATGTCTCCCACTAGGAACTCTAGGTCTTTACGCCTCTTATATGCGTAACTCTTCTGCTTGAATTGAGCTTCCTTCATCCATCCTCAGATTAACTCAATTTTTTCTGATGCCTCTCTAACTAAATCTGGACCTAAGACCAATCTGTTTTCAGTCTCCAACCAGCATTCTAGTGATTTGCGTGGTCTTCCATACAAAGCTTCAAAATGATGATATTCATATACTATTCTGATAGCTATTATAATAGGAAAAGTCAATCAAATGTAGGTGGTCCATCTAAGATCCACCAAAGTCTAATACACAAGCCCTTGGCAAGTCCTCAAGTATCTTGTTGACTCTCTCCGTCTGTAGAAGGTAAGTTGTACTCATCCTGATCTTGGTGCCTAATACCTCTTATAGACACCTCCAAAATTCGCTAGTGACTAATGCATCCATGTCGCTAACTATTCTACTAGGAATCCCATGAAGTCTAACTATGTTCTTCATGAACAACTTTGCTAAAATAGGTGTCGTTTTGGTCGACTTTACTGGAATGAAATGAGCACTCTTGGTCAACTTGTCCACAATAACCCATATACTCTCATTTCCTCTCCTTGATCTAGGCAACCCATCTATAAAATCCATGGACATCAAATCTCATTTCCAAACTGGAATATCTAAAGGTTGAAGTAACCCACTCGGCTTCTGATGTTCGGCTTTCACTTGTTTACAGTTTACACACCGCCTTACCCACAAGCCAACATCCCTCTTCATGCCTTTCCAATAGAAGCTCAACTTCATATCTTGACAAATCTTGGTCCCTTTAAGATGTGTCGTAAAATTGGATAGATGACATTCCTCAAGAACTTCTCTTCTCAAGTTCTCCACATCTGGAACACCTAACAGTCCCTTCTTTCTCAACTATCCTCTCAGGTCAAGACAAAAATCTTTCAAATCATAGACCTTGGTTCCAACCCCGTCTTTTGATCCTTTCAGCTAATAATGGATCCTCCTTCTGTTTAGAAGCAATTCTCTCGATCAATACCGGTTGAACTTCTAAACAAGACAACATGGTCGTGCTTTGACTAGAACTAGTAGTCGATGTTAACTGCACACCACAATTGGTCAATGCTTCTAGATCTTTCCACTCCACCAACATAGCCAACATTACAATCTGATGTCTTGTGTTAAGAGCATCCGCTACTTTATTTCCTTTCCCTGTGGTATATTTTATACCATAATCATAAACAGCCAAAAACTCCAGCCATTTCTACTGCCTCATATTCAGTTCCTTCTGAGAGAATAGGTATCTCAGAGACTTATGATTGGTATACAATTCAAATCTCTCCCCTAGAGATAATGTCCCCAAATCTTCAAGGAAAAATTTACTGCTTCCAACTCTAAATCAGGATATCTTACTTCGTGCGGCTTAAGCTGCCTAGATGTGTAAGCAATAACTTTTCCCTTCTGCATCAGTACTGCTCTCAATCCAGTCCCACACGAATCTGTGTATACTACTAACCCTTGGTTACCATCTGGAACTACTAATACAGGAGTATTGGTCAACAAATGCTTTAACTTAAGGAATGCTCCCTCACATTTGTTGGACCAAAAAAACTTCACTTCCTTTCTAGTAAGCTTAGTCAAAGGCACTGCAATCCGTAAGAAATCCTTGATGAATCTCCGGTAATAGCCAGTAACTCCAAGAAAACTTCTGATCTCAATCACCGTTTCTAGTCTCTTACAATTGTTTACTACTTCGATCTTGTCTGGATCGACTGAAAATCCCTTCTATGAAACTACATGACCAAGAAACTTAACCTCTTTCTTCCAAAAATGACACTTGGAAAATTTCGCTTTTAGCTGATTCTGCCTCAACGTCCCCAACACCACTCTAAGATAAATCTTATGCTCCCTTCATCTTTTGAGTATACTAAAATATCATCTATTATTACCAATACGAACCTATCCAAGTGCTCTTCGAAAACCCGGTTCATCAAATCAACGAAGAAAGAAGGTGCATTTGTCAACCCAAATGGCATCACCAACCATTCATATGAACCATATCTGGTTCGAAATGCCATTAATGGGATATTGTCCTCAGCCACTCTGAACTGATGAAACCCCGTCGCCAAATCCAATTGGAAAAATACTCTGGCTCCACTCAACTGATCAAATAAGTCATCAATTCTAGGCAAAGGATACTTATTCTTGATCATCCTCTCGTTTAGTTTACGGTAGTCGATACACATCCTTAATGAACCATCTGATTAATTAACAAACACTGTGGCCGCTTCCCAAGGTAAACTGCTTGGTCTAAAAAAATTCCTTCCCTCGAGATCCACTAGCTACACCTTTAATTCCTTCATCTCTATCGGTGACATTATGCTAGGTGGTTTACTGACAGGTTCATCTCCTAGTACAATATCTATGTGAAACTCTATAGCTCGTCTTGGTGGTAATCCACTAACCGGCTCAAATACGTCTGCAAATTAACTTGCTACATGAACCTGAGTAAACTCATCTTCCACCTCCAGGCCACTTAATAAAGCCCAAACACTCTTATTGGAATTCTACACTGAAAAAATTATTCGGCTATGACTATCTGAGTGTCTCAATGATATTTCCCGATCTTGGCAAAATATCCTAGCCTCATACTTACCTAACCAATCCATGCCTAAGATGATCCCAAATCTACCGGTATCGAAAAGTACTTTAACTGATATACTCTAAATCAAAAGCATACCTTCCATCATGGTTTTTCAATTCTTTGCAGCAGTAGGTGTAGAAGAAGATAGTGGTCCAATAGCAAATACCTTCCCTCTGTCCGTCTGGACTGGCTCTGAACACTGGTTTTTATAATGCCCAACTTGGTCATAGTTGTAGCATTTCACATTTTTCTTCTTTGCAGGTTCTTTATGTACCAAATCTGCACTCGTTGGCATAATGGTCATTCTTATCACACTTATAACACACTAAACCAGCCTTCGGTTTTTTGGCAGCATCCCCTTTCTGGGATCCTTTCCTCTTGAAAACTTTCATTTTCTTTCCCTATAGGCCTTGGGACTCAACTGGTTTCTCCCTAACAGACACAACAAGCGTCTTCTCATGGTGAATGTTCATCTTCATCTCTACATGACAAGGCTCGCTAATATGAGTCATAGTCATTCTGCCAAGCTCTGGCCTCAATCCTCTAATAAATCTTTCATTCCTTCTGACATTAGTGTCAACCAAAGCATAACCATATCAGAATAGCTCATCGAACTTAGCAGCATACTCGATCACTAACATCTCTCTATGTACAAGATCCATGAAGTTCCTCATCAATGCCGACTTGGCCACCTCGGACAAGAACCTCTGCTCAAACCTTCTTCTAAAATCAGCTCATGTCGACTCTTCCTTTGGAACTCTGACTGTCACACTGTTCCACCAGTAAAGCGCTAACCATTGCAACTGACTCTACGCTAGCCTTCTCTTCTCTCCATCATCTTTTGCTCCAACAACCGATACACCATTCCTAACATCTGCTGGTAGATTTTCAGCAACTACATTGGCCTTAGCATTTTGATTAGCACTAGTCGGTCGACCTTGGTTTCTTCGGGTGTTTGGTCGACCATTTCCATTGGTAGTGGTGCTTCCTCCACCAATATTTCCTCTTCCGTTTCCTGCTTCCATATCCTCTTTCTCGTAAATTTGTGTATGAGCCTTAGTAAGATATAGAACGGTCTAAGAGATAGGAAAATACGTACTTATATATATAGAGAGAGAAAACACATGTACGTTACTATAATATTAACCCAAACCCTAATCTTATTCTTTAATTCATTAGGATTATGTTTGAAAATATTTGATTTATTTTATGTTTTATCATAAACCTATGCTTTGATACCAACTTGTAACATCCCCCTACTTGGAGGCCTAAAACTAACTACTATGGATGCTAAAGTCATCCATAGTTATTAATCTTTGACGACTAAATAAGACTGTGCTAGACACATTGATACATAGATCACAAGAAAATGGAAAAAATTAACAATTCAAAAACATAATTCCACATTCAAATCATTACATTTCATGTTCATTACATAATCCCAAAACATTACCCATGTTTAGAAAAATATAATTATTACATATACGCCAAGAGTGACATATAAAGGTGCCCCCTTGGTTGATCAGAGTATATAGTAAGGCTAATAAATCTGCCTTTACATCCAAATACACAGTAGAAAATAAAACTCTAAATAACCATCTACCTCCTGCACGCCTCTGGAAGCTTTATCCATCTAAGAAACACCTAAAAACCCTAAACCTCAAACTACTCAAAATCAATTAGGTACTCGAGAGTTTAAGGGAAAAACAAAAACTTTGAGTCAGACATGAAGCCTAGTATGAATAATAGTCTAACATCCCAAACCAAATGGATATCTAGTAAGACCACGCCGCTTAGCAAAATGGGTTTTCCCCTCACTGGTATCCTGAAATCTTTATAAAACCATATGATATGCTTATGCATCCACAATGGTTAAAAACAAAACATTTTGATGATATGCAAAACAAGCAAATCGAATCTGGATTACTCCTCCCTATTCTTTCGGACTATCTGTCTTAATTATAGTTTCTAGGATTACTATTAACCTAATAGTTCTCATAGGCTAACTAATAACCAATTAAACATTTAAAAACTCTCTGTCAAATTACATAGTTTTAACAGGCTTACTATGAACCCGTCTATCTGACATCTTCATTTACACATAGTTTACATGGGATAACTATGAACCTGTCTATTTGACATCTCCATTTACACATAGTTTTCATGGGCTAACTATGAACTTTCTATTTAACATCTTCATTTTCACATAATTTTCATGGGATAACTATTAACCTACCCTTCCAATATTATACAGTTTTCATGAGCTTAACGGAAACCTATCGGCCCCCGCCAGTATCCTTCCTTTATATTTTACTCATTCAGGAGTTTATTTAACTTATATTCACTACTGTGTTAACCTAACTGGTTCTCCTACACTTTTTCTCAAATTATAGTTATGGGCCCTTTATAAAGTGAATATGTTCATATTAGAAGAAGCAATATAACAACATAGCAAAACCACTTCTGTGAGTATAATTTGTCAAAGATAGATTTTTCCTTAACCATTGTAAAAATTCCTTTAATATAGCCACGGTTTTTTCTTTAAAAATATAGAGTTTCGGTCATAAAACCCTTCGATAACTTCGAAACCTAGCTTTCGACTTTAAAGGTTAACCTCCTTCGAAAGCACTTAAAAATATTAGGCTCCTCCCTTATAATACTTTAAATTCAACCTTTAGAAAATATAAAACATGATCAAAATAAAACAATTTACAACCCTTTCGAAAGTATCTCCTTCGATGGCAAAGAAAACCAAGCAAACATATTTGAAAGCAAAGAAAACAACCACCTTTGAAAATATAAAACTTTGTTTTAGTCATAACTTTTTATAGATGTAGAATTAAGGTCTCTAACTTACTCCATCATTTTCAAATGATGGTTTATCTTTCCGTAGAGTGGTCACAATGGAAAACTGGGCTTACGGTTAAAAAGTTATGCCTATTTGAAGTTTTTTAAACAGAGCTGGAGAAAACTACTACAAAAGAGCTTCCACGGCATTTAAAACTGCTACCGAAAGGTTGCTTTCGGCAAGACCGAAGGGTTGCTTTGGGAAGGCTGAAGGATTCACTAAAAAAGCTGTAGAAATGCTACAGAAGGTTCCATGACGAAAGGTTTAAAGTTCGTCAAAAACGCTGCAAAAACGTGTAGAAATGCTGCGGAAGATTCTATGACAAAAGGTTTAGGTTTGAAAGGTTCGTTAAAAACGTTGTTCATTAAAAACGCTGTAGAAAGCTGCAGAGATGTTGCAGAATGTTTTAAGGTGGAAGGTTCAGTGGCAGAGTCGTAAATAACTTAAAAACTTATTTTTTTTGCTATTAAAGTATATTATTTTCACTGACTCCTATTCTTTGTCAAATTCATATTGGTTAAAGACATAATTTAATCTTTCTCTGCAGAAAAACAGATTTCTTGTTTCAAAAATCATTTTCAAAATAATTAATTATATCAATATTTTAATATGATTATTCAGCCTTTTTAGCTTAGAAAATTCATAATAAATCGAAATCACTTGGGAAAGATCCCAAATATTTACCACAAATATGAAATAATATTTTATTCATCATATAAAATTTTGGGCTAGAATTCATTATTTTATTTTTTTAATAATTAAAATCCGAAATATATGCCTTTGCACCTTAGAAAATTCATAAAATATTCCTATTAACTCCAAAAATTATGAAATTAAAAAAAATCTCAAAAATTACGTCTTACATAACATATCCAAAAATCAAGACCTTTGGAGTTTGTTTACTGATATTTAACTCTAAAACCCATCATTTCAATTGCATAAAAATCCAAATTGTAGGATCGATTTCACCCTAGAGGGGGGTGAATAGGGTGATGCTATCAATTATAAAAATTAATTGCGGAAGTTTTTAAAATAATTTCAACACAGATCACAGAACAATAGCAGCACAGATAATAGCAGAATAATAAATGCAGAAATAGAACGACACAGAATTCACCCAGCTTCGGCAAAACCCTGCCTACGTGCTGCCCCCAAGGTTTCTACTAGAAATTAAGTAGTCACACACTTACACACGTAAAATCGCGACACCCGCTACTGACTAACCTAATTCTACGCTCAAAACCCAGCCACAACTCAGCCACTGAGTTGGGAATTCTCAAACTACGCCACGTAGTTTGTCCCCTAGTCACACGACTAGAAATTTAAACGGTTTAAAAAGAAATTACAAATTAAAAACAATTTAAAATAAAATAACCCTAATTAAAAAATTAAAAGCCCTTATTAAAAATGAAAGCCGACCCCTTTTATATTCTTTAGCCCGTTCCTTTTGTTAGTGGCGGCTTTGTTCTTTCTTTGCAATTTAGGGCTTCGTTCCCTTTGTTCCAAATTAGGGTTATTCTGTAATTCGAAGTAGCCGACTTTGAGTAGATTGATCGTGGATAATCGCGAGTAGCTTCGATCGTTACCTCGTTGCTCACTTTGGCTGCTTCATTGATCGAGTTCTATCTTTGCTTGGGTATGTAATTTATGCTTTAGTGTTTTTGTACTTGAACTCGATGATATGCCGATGATGATTTTGGGGTTTTTATATGAGTTTGAGTCCCTAGATTTTCGTTCGTCTGATTTGTTCAATATTATGCTTTCGGCCATTCGATTAATTTTTGATGTTGATGATTTTACTGACTTAATCAAATTCGTATAATTGATGCTTGCTTCTCACGGTATTAATGTTTAACTCGGTCAATTATCTTGGCCACCACGATTTTGAATTTGACTTGTTCATACGCTTGATTTTTGACTTGGTCAAAATTGATTTTGATTCGTGAATTCATTGTACTGCTGGCTTCGGCCTTGGCTTGAGATTTCATGTAGTTGTTTGGTGAATTCACTTGATACTGTCACATGCTACTTGGTCACTGTTGCATAAATGAACTGGTCATTCTTCATTGTGGCCTTCGACTTTACATTTTCTGGACGTGAATTTGTAGTCTTTATTTGTGTCTGCATTGTCATGTTGTATTATTGACATGATACTCGACTGTTGTACTTGGTGGTCTAGTGGCACTGCTTACTGTCATGTTGCATACTCTCTGTATACATACTTGAGTCTTGTTCATCCAATTCATTGAGATTATTGCATATAGTTTGGTATAGTCTTGTAGAATTTAAAAACTGTAACTTGATGGATGTTGTGCTCTTTCCAGTTGTTGCAGTTCCACTACTTTGGTTGACATTGTGAACATGCTACACTGTGTTGAATAAAATCTTGACCATATGCATATTGCAACTTGTACATGCTTCGATTTGAACTTGCATTGTTTATTCGAGCTGCTGCAGTTTGTAATTTAACCCATACTTCTTCATGTACTTGATGTCTACATGCACTTGGTTTCAATATGCAAACTGTACTAGTTTGCATTAATTTGTGTATATACTTGATGTCTTGGTTATATTGACTAGTCGACACTGTGCATGTTTGTTTGTATATTGACTTGAAACTGCTTTGCATATTTTATTCAATGAGTAACCTGGTCGAGGCTGCTATATGAATTATGTTTCCTATCATCATGTAGTTGCATTAGGTTGGTTTCAATTTTAGTTACAGGATTGTGTCACTTGTGTACTGTGTCTTTGAGCATTGCATTTGTGTACATATTGCATATTCACTTGGTTGGAGCTTTGTGACATATTGTTGATGCTATGTTCAAATGTGAACTTCTTTTCTCTGGCATATTAGTCCCTCTGCTGTATTGGTCTAGTTCACCTAAAACTTCATGCGTGCTCGAGTCTGGTTCATGTTACATTGCACTGGATTGTGGTTTCGCACCTGTAGCCTTTGTGTTGATTCTATTTTTGTTGTAGTTGAACTGTTGGGTTTCACTAGTCGCTACGAGTCTGGGTTGCTTTGACCAGTTTATTGTTTGAAGTTGCTTCATGTATTCATTGTGTGATGCCATTTTGTAATTGACTTGTATTTATAAGCTAGTCTTTGCATTGAGTACAGAATTTTCATTCACTTGTGTATATGAGCAGTTTGAAGTTGCTGACTTCATGTTGCCTTGACTTTGGTTGTTGCATTGAGTTGAGTCATGATTGCAGTGACTTGACCTTTGCATTTTGTTTATTTTTCGAAATTTCACCTGAGTTGAATCTAGCTTGAAGTTTGGATTTGACCTTGTGTTGAAAGTTGTGACATTATTTTATTGCACTTGAGTTGAATCCGGTATTTTGGGTTTGACCTGTGCTCACTTGTCCCTGTAAATCAATCAAGTGTATATTTCGGTGTGCATGGCCTTGTGGTATATACAGTGATATACTGTGCATGTCACAAGTTGTTCGTGTATGATGGATTCAAAATTAAATGATGACGAACAACCCAAATAACTGAGGCAAATATTAGTTTCAAAATTCACATTTTATTTTATACTACAAAAATTTCCTTTTCAATTTTACTGCGTCAAAAATTATTTTTGCAGATTTCTCAGATGCCGGATTCACATTGGAATAAAGTTGAAGATAAAATACGAGTTGAGTGAATGAGTGATATGTAGTGAAGTCAGATGTAAAAGTGAGATTGTGATGTAATTGAATTTGTACTGTAATCAAAGTTGTATATGTATAGTGAGAGTTTGAATTTGTACTATTCAAAATTGTAATAAATATTTGTTTGAATAAAATTTCTGTTTGAATTCAAATTCTGTGTTATTATTTTTTTCAGCAAATATTTATTTAATCTATGAAAAATAAAATAGTACATTAACAAATACATTTACATGAATATATATATGTGTGTGTGTTTATTATCATCAAACAAAAATCATATAATCGCATATTCAACAATCTCCCCCTTTTGATGATAACAAACATATATTTAAGATTTTGAATATGTTAAATGTATTTGATCGTTGATATGCTCTAATTGCTCCCCCTATTTAAATGCTTCCTCTCTACAAAAAGCTCCCCCTACAAATATGCATACAATTAAAAATATGCAAATGAGCCTAAATGCAAATGGAAAATTATTTGATCTTTGTTTAATTTTATTTGACAAAATCTTAACTTTTCTCTCCCCCTTTTGTTATCAGCAAAAGAGTAATCGTGTTAGAGAAAATAGAGATAAAGTGATCGATATTAATCCAATATTAAAAACTCAATTAAATATAAATATTAAACTTCAATAAAAAAATCAAACAAAAATCATAACTACCCTTGTTAGGCGCATATTCCACTTTTAGAAATAATGGAAATGATGTCATCATATAAAACCGTACAGTTGTATCTATTTGTGGTACATTTATATCAGGAATTTGAATATCTGCTAATCATGCATAACCGTTAGGACTTTTAAATGAGATTAGTAGTATTCCAATTTAATTTTAAAAATGAATTCAAGTATTTTATAATCACGCATGACCGTGAGGACTTTTAAATGGGATTAGAATCAACTTGTTTATTTAATAAATCAATTTTGATATGCGTTCCATACATGCATAACCGTAAGGACTTTTAAATGAGCATGGAAGCACATAACAAATTCCAAGTAATTCACCCATGCATAACGTGAGGACTTTTAAATGAGAGTGAATACTTTGGATTTTATTTTATCTTATAAAATGAAAAACGAATTAGGGCTTCGTTCTTTCTTTGCAATTTAGGGCTTCGTTCCCTATGTTCCAAATTAGGGTTATTCTGTAATTCGAAGTAGCCGACTTTGAGTTGATTAATCGTGGATAATCGCGAGTAGCTTCAATCGTTTCCTCGTTGCTCACTTTGGCTGCTTCATTGCTCGAGTTCTATCTTTGCTTTGGTATGTAATTTATGCTTTAGTGTTTTCGTACTTGAACTCGACGATATGCCGATGATGATTTTGGGGTTTTTATATGAGTTTGAGTCCCTAGATTTTCGTTCATCTGATTTATTCAATATTATGCTTTCGGCCATTCGATTAATTTTTTATGTTGATGATTTTACTGACTTAATCAAATTCGTATAATTGATGCTTGCTTCTCACGGTATTGATGTTTAACTCGGTCAATTATCTTGGCCACTACGATTTCGAATTTGACTTGTTCATACGCTTGATTTCTGACTTGGTCAAAATTGATTTTGATTCGTGAATTCATTATACTGCTGGCTTCGGCCCTGGCTTGAGATTTCATGTAATTGTTTGGTGAATTCACTTGATACTGTCACATGCTACTTGGTCACTATTGCGTAAATGAACTGGTCATTCTTCACTGTGGCCTTCGACTTTACATTTTCTGGACGTGAATTTGTAGTCTTTATTTGTGTCTGCATTGTTATGTTGTAATTACCATATTCAACACAAATAAATCACCTTAAATCATTATTCTACCAAAACAATAATTACCATATTCAAACATGATCAACATAGCAAAATAAATTCAGTTACTATTTATAACCGAACAAAACAAGAGATGGTTTATACTATTATTCACCTTGATTTAGTTGTTGGAGTTGATTTGCCTTAGCTTTAATCTTCTAGCTTTCTCTCTTGGATCTTCCAAGTTTGCTAATCTCCTAAGGTGTTTTAATGGCTGGCTATATCTTCTGTTTTATGTTATTCTGATTAATGAAATGGTAGTGGAGAATAAGGGAGGTATTAAGGGTATATGGATGTGGCTTTTCCCATATTGCCCTCCTCTTATTTTCCTAACTTATAAATTATAACCTACACTTATACATTCATTGGTTTAGCCGTGCCAAGTTAATTAACAATTAAATCTCAACTCCTTAATCAACCATATTATTCTATTTAATTTATCTAATTAAATATTTTAAATAATGTTAAACAAAAAATTAGGGAGTGTTACACATATCCTTGATACCATATATATGTGTATAGATACACTCGCACAAAATATTCCATGGTAAATATTTGATTATATATATATATATATGTGTGTGTGTGTGTGTGTGTGTGTGTTTTTTTATATAACAAAATATTTAATATATATGTACATATATGAAAATTCAAATTTATTGATAAAACTAGTTATTTAACCAAATAAAATATCAACTTAAAATTCAAATATCAAAATATCCTAACCTAAAAATTAACTTGACTAAGTAAAAGGTATTTAATTTAGAACTTAAAAATAATTTGACTATTTCAAAATCGTATAATATTATTAATATATAATAAAATTTTAATATTTAAAATAAATTTCCTATTAGATATATCATAAGTCAAAAATAATTTTTTTTATAATATTATTTAATACATGTGAACTGATATTAAATCAGTGCTAAATATTTTAAATTATATATTCCTATATGGCAATAATGCATATATGTAGTTAAGGGCATAAACATAAACTTAAATCCAATATGTAGTTATTACCATTGAAGATATATTCGCTTATAACTCTCTGTATGCTCATAAAGGATGAGATGAATTGCCAACGAGATGTATTTTGATTTTGAGGAAGGTGACCTATGGAGTTCGACTTTGGTTGAAGGGGATGTTAGGCTATTATCAAATGAAAGCAATGAAGAAGTAAAAGAGTATTTTCAAAGAGCTTAGATCAAAATATCTAGCCCTCTTTACTTGGTCTCTAGGACCAATTCGAAACTCTCCCTGGTCTTCTCTTGCCTACACGTGGTCGACCCTATATTTGACCATACTTTCAATATATTTTCAACCTAAATTATTGTTTGTGTTTATATTTGAAATTCATTTAAATAATATATATTAATATGTGCATATATAACATATATATATGTAACAAAATAATTACAATGGTATCCCAAAAAATTCTAGGAGCAACCCAATTGTTATAGGCAGCCCAAATATCAATTACACTAATAATTAATATTTCTCAAATATTAACTTATATAACGAAGTTATAACAATTATAAACTAATTAAATCGTATGGTATTTCAGAGATTTCACGAATATGGTTGTGTAACTCATAAGTGTGAATTCAATCAGCGAATAAAATTTAACATTTTAAATATTAAAATTCATATGTTACTGTAGTTGATGATGTGACAGTTTGGCTACATTCTTCGCTTACAGATCCTTTCGGTAGTTAGATTTGATCAATTTATGTTGTACCGTTAAGCAATGATATAACATACACATGTTCTCTTCGTCAACTCTATCACCATAAGATGTATGGAGTTTGGTATTGGTCAAAACTCCAATGATATCTATGTACAACTATTCATTTCATCTACAAAGTTGTTGATTCAATAATAAAATTAATTTATTATTAACCATACTATCATGGCCACAGGTTTTGATTTTGAGTTGACTACAGTTGACCATGATACTAACGTCATACAATTGAGTAGATGAATTTTCCGTTGAATAATATTTCGATTCCAATGCTTCAAGTACGTCTCATCTATGGTCACTCGATATTTGTTATGCCATGATTTAACTATAATCAAATTGGAATATCCACATTAAAACTCAACAGTGTTCTCAAGCTGAGAGAACTGCACAACATTGTCATGCTGAGATTTCCAATTCGACCTAGTTGTTATAAACTCTCGGTCGATCATTTTAGAGTTATCCAATAACTATAATTATGTAATCCTTTGGTGTTCTCAGCAACCATGAGTTATACACTGTGCAACATTTGGATAGCGTTACGTACTATAAGTTTAACAGTTGTATTGATATCCTTTTCCGAAATATCTTGACTATGAATATTTAAAATAAAAAGTTATTTAAATTGTGATTAAATACTCACAGTTCCAACTATATACAACTACAATCATATAAAATTTTATTTAAGAATTTTCTTATTTATATATTTTAAATTATTTAATAATAATTTTTATCATAATATAACATAATGTATAAAAGAAATTTGAACACCAATAATAACTTTTGTTATGAACAAGCTCAATTATAGTTAGTTATATAACACAAATACATAATTGATCTTACAACATACCACCAATTCTCTCAAGAAAGACATGAGAATTTCTTAACCATGCATACTTTTCTGACACCGAGTATAGCGTGTGTGGCCCATGATATATGGTTTTTCAACACTACAGATAGACCATTGGGTTCGTAAACATGAAAATTGATGTAATGAAATGACAACCAAAATGTTATTCATCGACAAGCACCATTGTCCCAGTGGTTAAGCACTTCGACTTTGGCGCGAGACGTCACAAATTCGAAACATGCGTAGCGTGATTTGAATATATATATATATATATATATATATATATATATATATATATATATATATATATTGATATATAATATGTCGTATACTACCACTACTAGAAAAGGCAATATTCTGCTAGCATCAAGCTATGGCTTCCAAAGGCCAATTTCCGGCGGCTTCCGGCGGCCGTCGAAAGCCGTTGGAAATTCGCGAATTACAGGACTCAACCGAGCCTTCTTCTTCCTCATTCGCAGCACGAAAATTTTTAACCCAAAATCCCCAAATCTCTCCCCCATGCTTCCAATCACCAATTTCGAGCTTTCGTATCCTCTCCGGCTACGTAATCAACGTATATTGCTCTCTAACTCAGGTATAATATCTTATTTTCGCCAAAAATCTAATTTTACCTAAATCTAGATTTGCATAAGTTGTTAAATTAGGACTAATTAGTGATTGCAATTGTTTTCAATAGCGTAATAATTGTTTATAGCATCTCATAGTATACATATTTCATAAGTTATCGTGAAATTGTAAAAAGTATGTATAATTTGTGATTGTGTGTGTATATGTAAACCATTGTATATGTGTTGTTTACACCATTGTATTGTGTTAATTGGAATAAGACATAAGTCGTATAACATCTTGACTTGTGCAACGATAATGAATCCATGAGTCTAAAAGAAATTTAATTGTATTGGAAAATGACAACAATATTAAAGCAGTCTTATTCGATGAAGAACAAAAGTGCTAAATTAATATTTTTTGAAATGTATAAAATTAGTAATTTTTTTTTATAAAATACTTTTTTTAACGTCCCTTAAAGAATTTTTGGCCCCGTCCGACGGGAGTTGTACATGATCGTTATATAAACAGTCGTTTTTGTCACAAAATGGTCATTATATTCATTTGGTACAATGCTTGCCGGATTCGTCCGTATATTTGACAAATTATAAACACAGTAAACAATTACATTTCGCACATTATTTTGTTTCAAACGGTTCACAAAATTTCGCCGTCGCTTTTCTTTTTTGTTTTCTACGTATACACATTTGTATATAATGCAGAAAACAAAAATGAAGTGTTGCCGAATTTCGTTGAATCTTTTAAAACGAAATAATGTACGAAATGTAAGTGTTTACTGTGTTTACAATGGAAAGTAGGACGACTGACAAAAAAAAGATAACTACAAACCAACAGTTCTACATTGTATTATTAAGTGCGGTAAAATTGACACATATAAGTTTTTGTATTGATACATTGAAAAATAAAACGTAATGGAACATATGAACAATATTTATTTTCGAATTTGTGACACATTTTTTCAAATAGAAAAAAGGTTGATTATTTTGTTGAAGAAGGAGGTTGAGAGGCTCAATAAAAGAAGATTTTTATGATGGTATAAACGAATTTGTTGAGTTTGCTTTATGTAATAACGGAAATAATGTAGAAATTCGATATCCGTGTAGTAAGCGTAGACATTCGAAGTATTTGTTACCCGGTATTATGAAAGTCCATTTGTGCAAAATGGCTTCGTGTTCAAGTATTATGTTTGGAATCGTCATGCAGAAGTTGTAGCAAATAATTCTGTAGAGTTGACGGACGCTGTCGGAAGCTGACGGAAAATCTGCTCACCGACGAGTTAATTTGTGACGTCATTTTCCGACGGTTCCCGACGCCGACGGTCGAGAGTTGTCGGAAAATAATTTGTCTCTTGTGGTATATCTAAGACTTGTAGCACTAATATGTGCTACTATCTAAGTACCCAATTTTAAAATAAAAAAATATTATCGGCAAACACAACAGTATTTACATCATTTTATATATACAAATGGATATAAGTATTTTGGTTGGAGCTCTACTTCTTTAATCAAATAAGTATAACTATGGTAAACGACTAAGATTTAATGGAGCAAGTCAAGTACTTGTTCGAACAAGTGGTATGCCATTCTAAATTAAGATTAAAGGTCATTGGTTCAAACATCTAAAACATCAAAGTAGGTGCCTTGTTTAGAATAAAATACAGAGAAAGGGAAAAAAACCAAAAAAGAATAAAAGAAATAATCGTGCAAATGAGATTGGTGCACTCCTATAGTTCCTCGTAGTACAATATAAATTTGTGAAACAAGGCAAAATATATGACTTGCCAGGCTTTTCCAACCTTGGGCGAGTGAACATGTTTGATAGCAGAATGGTATGCCCTATTTTTTTAATATGAATTATTATCGGTTGATGTAATCCAAGTAAAGAAAATGAACGTTGGATCTTTGGACCAGTTAGAATCATTTCGATACAATAGAAATTTTCAATATAGCTTTTTAATGACAACATGGTCATTCAGATCAAAGTAACAAATCTTTTGTTAGACCATTCTGGAAAACTTTCTCAAGAATCAACTACAATTTGCAAATATATAAACGAAGACAAAATCAGTAATTTGCATTTAATATGTGCTTTGACTCTACTCCTACTCCTACTCCGATATTTAATATTTGTTTTTCTCCTTCATTCAAATCTTTCGGGTTCCATATCTAATACGTATAATAAAATATTGATATGGGGGTGGGCAACTGGCTGGCTAAATATAACGAATTAAAATATAGCGCTACAGAAAACAAGAACAGATTCACTGTGTTTGGGAAATACAAATAAATAATGACATATGTCATTAATTTTTGGTTGTACAGCATGGTTAATATATACGAGAGGTAGCAATCGTATTATAGGAGGAAATTCTTCGTATTGCAAGTTGTATGAGCAAGGCCATAGATATTGATGTATAATAGAGTAAACGGTCAACGACGTAGGCTGTCCTTGTAGTTGTTAAACATGCAATTCCTGCACGGAGTTGATTTCACAAATGAATATTCTATAGCATTTGTCTAATTTGTTGAATCTTTGGATGCAACATTCACAACCACATGTATATTCACATAACAAATTCGGTCTTCCATACTATCTATTGAGGTTCAAAAGAAAAGCGTTAAGGTCAGAAATAAATTGTTTTTTATTTTAGGGGAAAACTTTCGAAAAAGATAAAATTGCGACAGGAGAATTTATTACTGTTTACATCTTCTAATTATCTGTTTTGAAAAGAAAGAAAAAAAATCCCGTCGTTTTAACACAATTTAGAATTAGAATAAGTAATTATTAAATCAACCACTTATTATGGTATTGTTATTGATACACGAGCATTGAATATGAGATGATCATTTTTTTTTCAAAAGTTCTTTTTAGTACTAATCAAACTCAAGGCCTAGTAAAATTATAATAAAATTGACCTAGTTGTTTTTTCTTTTATTTATCTTATTTTTTCCTTAATAATCATACATGTCTAGTTTAAAATTGTTGATCAAATAAAGGAGAACTCAAACTCACATCATGATAGAATTGCAAATAAGAAAGAGTTAAGTTTGCTTCTTATTGAAGAAAACATTCAACACGTTAATTTTAAACTCTACATTTTAGAACTGTTAAAAAAACACGCAATAAATTGAGTTAAGAAAATACCTTTCTATCGCCTTCTCAGTAGGGTTTTAATCTAATTATGAAGATCAAGATGACTTTTTTGTTTTCGCTATTGTTTTCATTTTCAAAAATTGAAGAAAAATGAAAGTAAATGAAATGTTTAAGGTTTTGATATTTTTCTAAAGGCAAGAGGGATAAAAATATATGTTTTATTAACAAAATATATCCCTCAAAGCAATTTTATTTTGTATGAAGCGATCCTAAAATTTAACCCTTTCATATTCAAAACTAAAGTCCCAATAACAATACGTGCAACTCAACATAACTATTCCATTGTAAAATTCTTCGTCCAAATCAAAACCTTAGCAAATTCAAAATGAAGGAAAATGTCAGATAGAATGTCTTTAATTAAAGTTCCATTTGTGTCATGTCCCATCTAAATACATACAAAATTTTGTAAAAAATATAACTTTTAACATAACTAGTACGAACCCGTGATTCGCGTACGGACCGCACTCAACCTCTTATCATCATAACATATTTGAATGATTTATATGGTTCATTGATTAAGAAATAATGATCTTTTTTATCAATTTTCAAATAAGTTTGCATTTTGTCTAAAACTTGTGTACAAATCTTTGAAAACAGTAATGCAGATAGTACCGGTGTTTGATAAATAATTGCGAAAAATCGAGCAAAAATGATTTCAGAGAAAATTTCCACACAATACACATATAAATTATACACATATAAATTTATTGTGCGCATCAGCTATTGTTTCATGCATCAGCTGTATTACATGTAACTTCATTTGGTGAGATATCTTTATCAATCATTTTCTTTAATACCTGACGTCGTTGATCCATTTGCTTCTTGGGTAAATAACTATCTATAAGAGCAGAACAGGCAACAACATTTGATTTATACTCGACCATTGATCCAAAAATGTCAAAAGCAACGTTGACATGATTCATGAGAACGCAAGTTTTGATGATGATCCAATAACTGACTATATCTAGGAACACATATTTATTTCTGTTTTGAACGATTCTTGTGAAAATATGCTAAATCTAAAGCATACATATTTTATGTCTGAAGTGTTCGAACTAACAACCATTATTCAACAATATTTATTTTAATGTGAATAATATCATTGTATTTCTTTTACAATCAAAGCAAATTCAATATAATAAGAAGCATATAATTGTATTTAATGCTTTTGAGCTTTTTGGTTCCATTTTTAATTCCATCTAACATTGTTGTTGTATTTTGATAATGTTGGATTTCATCAGACTTACTGCAATTTGTGAAAGTAGAATCAATGGCTGAAAATTTTCAAAACAATCAACGACATAGATTAGTTAAAAGAAATAAAGTGAAACAGATTTAATTACTTTAATAATATGAATAATCCGAAAAATTATGATTTTTAAAATTTTATTTTTAGCTATCAACAATGGATATCATTGGAAAGCATATTAAATTTGAGATTTAATAGTGAAATCAATTCTTAAATCCAATTAATTTAGAAAAAGTTATCACATTTCAAAGTTTGTAATAGAAAGAAACTAAAAACATGACTGTTCATTTTCCAAAATATAAAGGAGACCTTTATGCCTTGAAATCTAACTTAATAGTAATATTATAGTATGGATATCATTACGTGCCTTAGTTTTAAACTCAACAAAAAACATAACATTCTAACCACCATTTAAATACATCAATAATGTTTTAAATCAAATGATATCAATATTCGTAAAATTTTATTTGGATGCATATTCAGATGAAGATTGAGACGAGTCCTAATTAGAGCATCTCCAACCTTGATGTTATTACAACATAATGTCAATGCCACATGGATAATTAAATTCTTCGTTCGACTTTGTTTCTTCAATGATATTGTGAAGTAAATGTGTATGCTGATGTGTCAAAGCTTATACTAGACATTGTAAAAGAGAATGCCTAGTAGTAGACATTTCACAATTTCAATTGATAAACACCACTAATATGATTACACATAATCAAAATTAATCAATATCATTTCATTTTACTAAAATTGCATTTAAGTAAAAAAAATTATAATTTTGTAATTTGAAATGAAATCATTCAACATATTCATCACAATATCAAACAAATTATGCCACGTAATTGATTCATGACATTACAACATAAAAGGGTTGTAGATGCTCTTAGTAATCTTATTTTTTATTTTATTTTTCTAAAACTGAAGATTAAGTAATAAGCTGTGTTTTGCAGCCAAATTTTAATCCATTTCCATTGGGGTCGCGTCCGAAGCCACAACTGCGTCAGTCCCACTGTCAATTCCGTTATGTAAATGGTGGAGGAAGATACGTCGGCGTCCAACGCGTCGGACACGTTTCCAATGGTTGATATCAAGAGTCATTGGTTTCTTTTCTCGCCCATCCGCACCTACAAATGCTCCGCTCAAATACCCTTTAAATACTCCGTTCACCGTCTCAAACGCTTACTCCGTTCACTCGACAACTTGTTCAAATACACCATTAGCATTCCCGGCAAGCGATATCATAAAAGGTCAAATTGTTAATTCTACTTCTATTTTAATAACTAGAGAACTAAAAAATTCTACTTTTCACATAATTTTTTTTTTTTAAATTCCAGTTTTGCAAATTGATATGGGATATTCTAATCAAACCGACCGTAGGAAAGTTTGCCTACTTCTACTAGCCAAAATCAATTTTCCTGAAGCCAAAAAAACGTGGATCTTGTCTCGTCGCGGTTTCTCTAAAAACGTGGATCTTGTCTCGTCGCGGTTTCTCTAAAAACGTGGATCTTGTCTCATCGTGGTTTCTCTAAACTTTCTCCTTTTATTTTGCGCATCAAAGATTTCAAATTTAAATCTATTATGATTTTAAAATTTTAAAATTTTCAATTTCAAATCGACAATTTTGAATGTTTTGATTAATATTTGAATTTGAAATTCATATTTTCAGATTCAAATCTCAATTTATTTTTTTCCAACATATTATCACTTAATGTTTAAGTAATATTAACAAATTTTTTAAATGTATATTTCTTATCAAAGTTATACAATCGAACGGTCTGTTTCTTCACCGTTGTGCGGTTATACTAGTAATATGAGTTTAACAAACAAATGAACGTATGAAAGTGGATAGCAAGACACAAGGTAAAGGATAAAATCCTGATAAAATGAACGTGGATCCTTGATTAAGAAACAATTTCAAAACATGAATTACTCCCACTTCTCCAGCAGACGACCGAAAAGCATTGGCCTTTTTCTTCTTTCTTTGAAAAATTGTGTTACTATTTACACATCTAAACATTTACTAACACCACTTAAACATTAATTAAATCAAATCATGATATATATTTTAAAAACTCACCTTAAGTAACATAGTTATTGTCAATCATGTTAATCCTTAATGAGAAAAGAAAATGAGATGAAAAATGTAAAAATAAATTCTTTTATGAATTTCATATTAGAATTTGATTAATTAAGAAATTTAATCAATTAAGAAATTTAATTCTACTTAAAGTATAAAGGTAAATCAATATTTTTATACATGTTGATTTTCTAGTGAATGGATTATCATAATTAAATATATTTGACTATATCATGTTATTTTCTACTGCAATTAGTTTCATTATTTGTCCGTTTTCTATTCAACCAATAATAATAATAATTGGATGTTTTTGATCGAAGTAGTACTTAATGTTATTTAATATGTTACGCTGTAATACCTGATTTGATCTGCAAACTATTCTTTATTATGTCAACCTTAGTTAGGATTGCATAGTTAAAAAAATGAAAATTCCACCTACAGTTAAAGTCGAAACAACTTAACTGTAACAAAATTAGTTATATTTATATATCTCAGTAAAGCACTAGGTTAAAAAGATTGGTTATGAAGAAATTTTGATTTTATTGCTTGAAGAAAGATTGAGAGGAGAAGTTGGGTTATGATTTTGAGGAAATAAAAAGTTTACGAAAAGGGAGTGTAGATGGATGAGTGAAGAAGACAAATGGGTGAGGAAAATAGGTGGATGAGAGAAAAGATTCGATGGGTGTAAATAGTAACACTCTTGAACAACTATAAACGGTTTTCTCAAAACCGTTTATATTTATGAACGGTTTTTAGAAAACCTTATGTGACAACATGGATTTTGAAAACCATAAACCCTTTGTGATATAAACGGTTTTCAAAAATATATTTATGTCATAAACGGTTTTGTAATTATTATTTATGGACGGTTGTTTAAAAAAAATCCAAAAATATTTTCTAAAAGAAATGCGATATTTGAGAGGGCTTGATTCGAGATTAACTCCTCTGTTCCATGTTTCATGTTCTTATATGCCATTGAAAATTCCAACCATACGTTACAACAAATTGTTGAATTTGTGAATCCCACCGTATTTAATCGATGGCCTATAAGAAAAAAATAAATGAGTGAGATTATTGTGGGTTGAAACCACTGTTTTGAGGACAGGACCCGGGCACAGGTTGAGCCGCGGCTGAACTGAAGCCGATGGTAGCGACGGCCGGAGTGGAATTGAGCCGCAATATACTGCAAGCCGTGATTAATTGACTAAGCTGCTATGATTTTGAGTTAATTTGAGGTTGACGTTGAAAATTTTGGATTTAATTTGGGTTCGGTAGAACGTTGAAGGAGAAGAAGGTGAGAACAGCAAGTGAATTCTGTACTTGCATTCAAGTCTGTTTGATTTCAAACAATATGCTAAGATAATTTTACAACAGGAAAATAGGCATAAGGAAAAAGTTACAAAAAAAATTTAGTCTCAAGAACGGTAAGTTTGTTTTTAAGTCTGATGGACACTTTATAGTGTAAATAGAAAATGATAGTTACATCTATTATTTTGTAATTTACACTACAAAGTATCATTCAGACCAAAAACAAACTTGCTGTTTCTGAGACTAATTTTTTTTTGCAACTTCTTTCCTGTGTCTAAAATCCCCATTTTACAATCTATACTACTTTCTATATATAATCAATTATGAATCCATTCCTTATTTCCGCAAAGAATTCGCCGGTTGAACATTCAAAGCATCACGGCTTGGTAACGGTCGAAACTATGGTTGAACCACAAAGAGGATGTAGTATTTGATATCGTTTGCTAGCGTATGCATTAATAATAGATTTTTGGCTTAATAAAAAATGCACCTACACTTTTGACCAACACTCCCAAAAACAATTTTGGAATTCTCCCACACACATCTATAAATTACCGTACTCAAATCTACTTCATCTTCCCCAATCAAAACCGACAATGTCAACAACCATCCAAACATGTTCCGCATCCGCCCTCGCCCCACTCCTAAACTCCACCTCCGCGGCCGCATACCTCTGCGACCAGTTCTCCACCGTCCAACTACAGCTCACCGACTCGGCCACCGCAATCAACGCCACGTATCTTCTCTTCTCCGCCTATCTGGTCTTCGCCATGCAACTCGGTTTCGCCATGCTCTGCGCTGGCTCCGTCCGTGCTAAAAACACCATGAACATCATGCTCACCAACGTCCTCGACGCTGCCGCCGGAGGCATATTTTATTATTTGTTCGGTTTTGCTTTCTCCTTCGGTACCCCTTCTAACGGCTTCATAGGCAAGCAATCCTTCGCCCTAAACGACATACCCAACGACAGCTTCGACTATCCATTCTTCCTCTATCAATGGGCCTTTGCCATTGCTGCAGCTGGTATCACCTCCGGCTCCATCGCCGAACGAACCCAATTCGTAGCCTATCTCATCTACTCCTCCTTCCTAACCGGGTTCGTATACCCGGTTGTGGCCCACTGGTTCTGGTCCGTGGACGGCTGGGCAGCCGCAGGCCGTGCCGAGGGAGCTTCCCTTCTTTTCGGCTCCGGCGTCATTGATTTTGCTGGATCTGGCGTAGTCCACATGGTGGGAGGGATCGCCGGGCTCTGGGCCGCCCTAATCGAGGGCCCACGCATTGGCCGCTTTGACCACACCGGCCGGGCAGTCGTCCTCCGTGGCCACAGCGCAACTCTAGTAGTTTTAGGAACATTCCTCCTCTGGTTCGGATGGTACGGATTCAACCCGGGCTCATTCATCACCATATTAAAGTCCTACGGCCCGATCGGATCCATCAACGGACAGTGGTCGGCCGTCGGCCGTACAGCAGTCACCACCACACTCTCCGGATGCGCAGCCGCCTTAACCACTCTGTTCGGCAAACGGATCCTGTCCGGGCACTGGAACGTAACAGACGTCTGCAACGGGTTACTCGGAGGATTCGCCGCCATCACTTCGGGATGCGCAGTGGTGGACCCATGGGCCGCCATCGTTTGCGGGTTCGTATCCGCTTGGGTTTTAATTGGTTTTAACATCCTGGCAGAGAAGGTGAGGTACGATGATCCATTGGAAGCGGCGCAGCTGCACGGAGGGTGTGGGATGTGGGGGATCATATTCACGGCGTTGTTTGCGAAAAAGAAGTACGTGAACGAGGTATACCCGGGTAGGGAGGATAGAGGGTATGGATTGTTCATGGGGGGAGGGGGTAGGTTATTGGGTGCGCATTTGGTGCAGATATTGGTGATTGTAGGGTGGGTGAGCGTGACGATGGGGCCCTTGTTTTACGGGTTGAAGAAGATGGGTCTGTTGAGGATTTCAGCGGAGGATGAGATGGCGGGTATGGATCTTACCAGGCATGGTGGGTTTGCTTACGTTTATCATGATGATGACGCTAGTCATGTAGAAGGGTTTATGTTGAAATCATCTAGAGTAAAAGCTGAGCCTGCTTCGACTGCTGCAGCATCGCCTGATTCTGGAGGTAACCAAGTATAGGTAAGTTTTAAAACGAAGGTTTTAATTAGCGGGTAACAAATATGAAGTATCCTTTCAGATTATGGAGGTTGAGTGAATAACGTTGATAGCTTTTGAGATTAACTATGTACAAACACGAAAGCATTGGATTCAAGATTGGGGATATACAAATGTAGCATTGAACTTCTTTATCATACGTTCCGCTCCGTGTTACATTACCAAGTAATATTTTATCTTTGCTTAACTGTTGAACGTCAACTTGCTTTTGCTATGGTCAATCAAGCACATGCGTTAAAGCTCAAAGTCTTGGAATAATGACGTACTTATAAACAATAGACTTTTGTCTTGTGTATTTTTTTCAAACTCTATTTCTTTATTGCTCTTGAAATGAGATATCGCATTCACATTTGAAATGAATGCATGTTATCTTCAGTGCCGGCAAAGAGAGGATTATTGGGACAATTCGTCCAATAAATTGGTATTTGGTATCAGAATCAGAAACCAAAATGAGAATTTAAATAATTTTTGTACCCAGAAAAATTGTGACAAACACAATTATTCAAGTGGTTAAATGATCCGTTTTGGTGCGACAGATCATAAATTCGAAACTTATGTAGCGTGATTCGAACGTTTATTGATATGAGATATGTTGTCTCAGTAGAACGTTGTATATAAAGATCATTTCATAAATAAATAAATAAAAGTCACTGCCACTACATAAATGATTTAATGGTAAATTTCATGCCCGGACTACGAGTTAAACCGTGAAGGTCGAAGATTTAATGTTTTGATAGTTCAACCAGTCAAATCATAATATTTTTAGAAATTTACACATTTAAATACAAGTTATATGAAAAAATATTGAAATAAAAATACTAGATAAGTTAACAAGAGAGAAACTTTAAGATTTGCAATTGAAGTTGTATACTGCCATAGCATACAATTTGTATACAACTACACTAATATAACTATAATTGTGGGCACATTATTAGTGCATAACGACGATGTTTTGCAAAGGCAAACTTGAGAAAACTTGCAGTGTTTTGGAAGAGTCTGTAGCGGTGAAGAACAAAGTGGTCGAGCTTGTTTTTATTGTTTTTTAGATTTTGAGACGATGATGATGATTTTTTCAATGTAGATTTTTTTTCCTCGCAGTAATATGAACGATGAGAATAAGGTAGAATGCACTTATAATAAGAAGAAATTAAAAGAACCGTAGTTCAATCACGTAAAATGAATAGTTGTATCGCTGGTTTGAAGGTTCGATCTCGGTTTTTTGACAACGGAGTCTGATTGAGTTTCGAAACAGAATGATTCACATTTCAGGATTATTCGAAATGAGACCGGGTTGAATCCAGCCATTAAAACACTAGATTTAACATACTACTGGACAAACTGTTTAATTAGCTGGTGTGCCAAAATAAAAAATCTTCCCAAATCATGTACTCTACTTTGTATCGGTTGCCCGGTTGAGGATTGGACACTTCGGCAATGGCCGAGATCTTAACATGCTTATTTCTTGAATTTTTCCTAGATGCGAAGCAAAAAGGTGAAAATGAAGTTCCTTGTACAAACTATATGTTAGCTTGGTCTAGTTTCAACTGGTAAGTAGACTGGCTAACGTTATCATTGTCATTTACCAGACCTCATATTAACATGAGGTCGCCACTGTGGACATAAAGCCCGCTAAAGTCCTACAACATCTCCGTTGTAGCGCATGGCGCTTTTCGACCGCTACATAATTTCAATTTAGCATCATTAAATAATAGATCTGCTTTTAAGCTCTGCTATTTTCAATTGCAACCGTTAAACTAAGGCTTTTTAGCATCCGATTTAGCAATATTAATATAAACATTGATTTGATTGGTTATCTTTTAAATCAAATCAACAGGGGTAAATATGTAATTTTAAGACATAAATATCCAATATATGTTAGAAATCTATTATAGTATTCTTCAGTTTGGTTAAATAAAATTTAACAATATTTCTTTTTCAATACAAATGATGTGAGAATGAGAATAAATTAGTTTTGATTATTTGATTTTATTGCAAATGAAACTCTTCGAACCTCCGTTATTTTCTGCTATATCTCTGCTTTATCTCCTATAACTTTTTGAGCCTCCCCTGCTACATAACCGCTAAGCACTTTAACTGCACAGAGTTAGAATGTCATCGACAAACCATACAGTTGTTATATAATAGCGGTCAACCAAGCTCCCCATCTCAAGCATGCGACATAATCATATGAGTTGACACACTGTTGTAACAAAAGGAATCCCGATGTTACTTGCCTATTGACTCATATTTATTTATTGAAAAAAAATGGTGGCTAGCTATTACTTAGGATCGTGTAATATGGAATATAATAGAATCTAAATGCGGAAACAGATGATAATAGCAAAGTGAATGAAAATAAGTAAAATAAAACAAGCACACCAGGAATATTTATACTGGTTCGAACTTCTCGTTCTACGTCCAGTCTCAGACTCCTTCTGAAATTTCAACTACAACAACCCTCACTTAACCCGGAGGAACAAGTCTATACAACCTTTGAACAGCCGAACACGAGACCTGAGCAGCAGAACATGATTTTGCCTCAACAGCCGAAGAGGATTTCACACGCCTGAGCAGCAAAACATGACTTATACAAAATAAAGTTTTATTGACACTATGTGTTCTTTAACAACACGAATTTGACAGTTACAGTACACTCTTACTATAATCTTCTCATTTATGATATATATATATATATATATATATATATATATATGTATATATGAATATGCGAAGAACAAGGAAGCAATAGAATGAAATTGAATGCACAAGAATATTAGAATCAAGAATATGAGAGTAGAGTAAGAACAGATTGAAATTTGTTGATAAAAGAATGATTCTATTGTGTTTATATAGATTATAAATAGGTGCATTTGTTAGTGACGAGTTATCATGAAGAGATATGGTCATATCTATTGAAATGAAGGATGCGTCTCTTCACGAATGGAAGTGCCTATTTGTAACAACCCGCATATTTATCGATTTTATATTTAAATATTTTATTTAAATATAACATCGTTCGTGGGATTTTAGTCTGAAAACCTACTTTTTGCAAACAGTCGAATTAGGACTCGAGACTACTTCCACTGAGTTCAAAACGCCATTTGCGACCTTTTTAAGTATAAACTTCGATATGTTTGGAGCTAGCTAAAAATTTGACCTTTTTCACTTAGGGTTTGGGTTTGTGTTCAGCCCACTAGCCAACTTATCAAACCCACTCCACTCCACTTCTCTTCATTCATTCCTTATTTCCTAACACTCTCAAGCTCAAGAGAATAATGGGGGAAGAGATTGGAAATAGAAATTTCTAAGCCCTAGCTTCATTTACAAATCCAACTTTTAGCTCCAAATTCTAAGAGAAGCCATTAGTAAGCATCTACTTCTTCTTCTCCAACTCATTCTCCTTTCAATTTCAGAATTTCCTAAACCTAACATAGGAAATATTTTACTTGTAAGCTTAGATTGAAGCTTCTTGAGTTGTTATTGAAGAAGAATTGATCTTAGCTTGTTTTAAAAGCTTCTCCTTCATTAATTTGGGTTCAAATGCGAGATTTTTATCTCACATCTATGTCTATGATTATCTTCGGTTGTTAAGTATGAATTCCTAACACATATTCATGTGCATTTGATTTTGGTTTGAATTGATTTGATGTATATTCCAATTTTTGGTGTTTTGAAATCAAAATCTATGAAAATTCTTTTATGGATATCTTAACATGTTTTGGTGACGCATCGAAGAGCCTAAAGGGCCGGGTAGTCGATTGGCATCAACCCTAGCGCCATTGCTCGAATTCGGTTGCGAATTGGTTGGGTTTGCACATCTTGTGCAAAGGCAGAAAAACTGCCTTAGCTCCAGTCAGTCGACTGGATTTCTAAGCCAGTCGACTGGCTGTAGCTAATAAGCAGTATAAAGACTTCCTGCATATCCTTGGGATTCTCTGTTTATTGCAGTCAGTCGACTGACTCACTGAGTTCAGTCGACTGACCTGCATCCCGAGAGTTTTTTGGGACTGTGATCAGTCGACTGAACACAGTGAGTCGGTCGACTGACCTGCTCATATTTGCCTATCTGAGCCTTGTTTTGCTTGGTTTCCAATTTTTATCGACTCGTTTTGATTTCTAGTTGTTGTTATCAATTATTTGACTCTGATGACTCTATTTTGGAATTTTTGGAAATATCCACTTTGATGGATTTGTTGCCGATTTCTTTGGTTTTTTTCACGTCTTCGAATGTGAATTTTTATGGTTGATTGTTTCTACAATCACTTCTATGATTTGTCACTTTAAAATATAAAGTTTTTCTATACTAGTAGTAAATATCAAAACCCTTTCATTAAAACTATTTCAACTCTATTTTCAATTACAAAGCTCGTTATCTAAATCCGTTTTCCTACCTATTAGTATATACAAACATTTACCTCACTCGTACGAGAAATCTAATTAAACGACTTAGTAAAACGAGTGGTATGAAACGCTTGTGTTTACTTCGTTGGTTAATTCTTGGACTTGTTCGATTGAAACTCTTGTGACAATTTTCTAGTGGAGACCTACAGTTTGTTCGCAAATATTTAAGTTAAGCTAGTGGTTATGGGACATGAAGCTAAACTCATATATTTACCAGCTTATTGTAATTGACACTTGTTGATGATCGATGATGATCGTTTTATGGTTTAGACAAGCAATGTGCGATGTCTCTTTGTCCGTATGGAGGACCGTACCTCATTTTATTGAGCTTCGTCTCATTTCTCGCATGGGTCGTATCTTTCTAGATACGTCGATGTTTACTTCTCGTATGGATCGTACCTATCTAGGTGCGTCGATGTTTGTTTACTTCGCGGAGCAATCGGCTCAATAAGTCGGGACGTGGGGCGTACCTTTCTAGGTGCGTCGATGTTCGTCTATACATGGGGCGTGTCTTTCTAGGTGCGTCGATATTCGACTTTGCATGGGGTGTATCTTTCTAGGTGCATCGATGTTAGACATTACATGCGGTGTATCTTTCTAGGTGCATCGATGTTTAATTATGCATGGGGCGTATCTTTCGAGGTGCGTCGATGCTAGAGCATAGGGCGTATCTTTCTAGGTGTGTCGATGTTCGACTGTGCATGGGGTGTGTCTTTCTAGGTGCGTCGATGTCCAGTTTATGGGATTGGCCATCCTTTTATTGTGATTTCTAGATTTCTAATTGATGATTTCTGGAATTTATGTTTCACCACGTTTTTCAGTTGGCATTGTTATGTATGTCATTCATTGTGGCTTGGTGAATTAAATAAAGAATATGACATTCTTTTTAATGCTATGAGATTCTTGAGATATTTGTATGATTTTAGTTGACTATCTTTGTATACTTGTCGCAGTATGACATTTTTGGTTATCACACGTTTTTATTACATCTCTTCTTATATCTCATTTTATCTGATGATTATAGCTAGACTGATCCGTTTATTATTTTCTTCTTAAATAATACTCGGGTCAGACTGAGATTTTACAGGTGCTTCCTCTATCTGGAACCATCATCTGACTTTTGGCTAACTACTCTAGTTTAGTAGTTTTTGGTTGTATACATTTGATATTTAGAACCCTTGGTGTATACATATTTTGATGTCTTGCACTTGTAACTATTCTTTTGTGATATTGTGGATCATATTTAACCACTACTCTGATGAACATTATCATGTGTTATATTCATATCTATTTCCGCCTTCGTGATAAGAATTGTCTGTGACTGATTTGTGTTATGTTTATTTCTATATTTGTTTCCGAAGATTATATATAGCCACTTTGTGGTAGCTTTGAGTTTGTATCGGTATGTCGGATTTCCTCTTAAAATGAAATGCATACTAAATTATCTGACTTATTGGTGCTCGCACAAAGCAATTACACGGATGGTCGCTCCTCAATAGCCTTATTCTCCGTGCTAGTTGACGGCATTACACCGTAGTGTTCTTGGCTAGCGTGAGTATAAAGGTAGGGCGTCATAGCTTGGTATCAAAGCCAAACTTCGGAACAATGTAGAATAATTTAACAAGGATCGTCGTCCTAAGTCCATCTTAGGAGTCGAGCTTTACGATTTAATTCGAGTCTTTGTACCGATCTACCCTACTTTCTTTTATGATTCCTTGTTTTATCTATCAAGGTTGCTTGATATTTATTTTTGAGAATAAATTTTCTTCTTCTTTCTTTCTTAAAGAAGAGAAATGGTTAGATCAAATCGTCCCAGTGCCGGACAATCTAGTGCTACTCCCCTGGATGGAGTATTTATGTCTGCCCAGCAGCTTCTTGATCTAGTAAAAAACGCTCAAGCAACCGGACCCATTCCAAAGCCTACTCATCCTAGATCTGGTTTTACACGTTTGTGCAGAGACTATACCGATTTGGGTGGAAGGCCGTTCATGGGATCCGAGAGTGTTATAGAAATCCAAGCTTGGCTCAAATCATGCGATCGTATCTTTTCTCGCATGAACCTTATTGACCTTCATCGAGTCCAAGTGGCTTCTAGCATGCTCCAACAAAGAGCGTTAGATTGGTATGAGCTTTTGGTTTCTGAAATCGTAGAAGCTGATCTTACTTGGAAGCAATTCCGGGAAAGATTCGAATTGAAATTTGTGCCGGAGGCTGAAAAAGTAACTTTAGCACGGCGTTTCATAGACCTTGTTCAAGGTGAATCTTCTGTGACAAACTATGTCGCATCTTTCGAATCTCTTTCTAAATACGAGGTTGAGTATATTAATACCCCGATGAAGAAAAATCATAGATTTGTCTATGGCTTGAATAAGAATCTTAAGAAGCCATTACTCCTGAAATTTGAGGTTTCATTTGATCAGCTTATTGATATTGCTCTTCGTCTTGAAGAGGCCGATAGAGAGAGTAATGTTGAAGTTGTGGTTGCCAAACAGAACTTCAACGACAACATGAAGAGGCCAATTAAATTTAAAGGCCCCATTCCCAACAAGAAAGGGAGGCAAGAAACCCCGGTAGCAAAAGCACCTACCTCTAGTCGTGGACAATGCTACAACTGTGGTTCCACGGACCACTATGCAAAGGAGTGTCCGAAACCCCTCTTTTGTCGCTATTGCAAAAATTCGGGTCACCATATAACTTCATGTCCCATACTTCAAAGTAGGAAGGAGGGAAAGCTCAATGTAATGCAAACTCCTAGCAACTCTTCTCTTGGTCAAGATATTTTACATTCAATCCTTGATGCTATTGTTTTATTTCGTGATCTTCCTATTTGATGCCACATCAGGTGAATCCGCAACACTCAATTTGCCTTTTATTTATGTCGAAATTGTTTTATGTGATTTTTCTTTCCAAGCCGAATTTTTACTTAGGCTTCGGAATTAATTTTTGGAACGGATTGGCTTAATCATTATGAAGCCCATATCCTATTTTCCATGTGGACTATTCATCTTCGACATTTTCTATCTGTTAAGCAGATTTCTATTTTTCTTTGTGATTCCGATTTCAAATTTTTGGTTGCATCATTTTTATTCCTTAAGCCCACTTATAAGGAAAGTGTTATTTCTCTCATTCATTTAGTTTGAGAATTTTCTGGTATTTTGAGTTTGTCTTAGGATTATCACCTAAGCAATATCTTGTTTGGTGTTAAGGTCTTTTCAGCTCGACCTTGCCACCGGCTCTCATTTGCTACGAGTTGCGCGAGTTAGCATTCCTCTTACCGCATTCCGCACTTGTTATGATTCTCATGAATGACTTGTGATGTCATTCAGTTTGTCCAGCTTATTTCATCCATTTTATGAATCGAGTATTCTATGAATATCTCGATAATTCCATTCTTGTATTTATTGATTTTGGATGAAAATAGAAATTTAAAATTTTGCAAATCTTTTTTCATAAGATTTATTTATAAGTACAATTGGATTTTGATCTTAAACGAGTAAAGAATATTCTCTAAACTTTTAAGAGATATTTTCATCATATAGAAGATGATTTTGTGATTGTATTGGCCGTTGAGTGCTTTAAGAATTCTGGTCGATGCGCTTGATTAACGTTATCGATAGGAATTTCCTAAACGCTTTGATGAGACAATCAGATACGATATATTGACTTGTAAAATGTAAATTTTTCTAGAAAGATTTTTACATAAAGATAAATGTAATTTTGAAAGTTTTAGCTTTTTGGAAGGGAGATTATTTTAAAGAACTCTTTTCCGATACTCTTATTCTTGTGGTTCCCGATGGGAACCAAGACTTTATCTTTTGTACCGATGCTAATCGTATTGGTTTGGATGTCGTTCTCTTACAAAAGAGAACGTGCAATTTCTTGTGCTTCTAAATCATTAATGTCTATTGAGACTAGATATGCCACTCATGATCTAGTGCTCGTGGCTATCGATTTCGCTTTTAAAGATTTGGCATCATTATTTTTGGGTGAGAAATTTGTTCTCTACTCTGATCATAAATCTTTGTAATATTTATTTTCTCATAAGGAACTTAATATTGGTCGAGTTCCTTGCATCTTATGATCTTGATATTCTTTGTATATTCCCGGAAAGGGGAATCGTGTTGCAAATGCACTTTGTTGTAAACAACAAGTGGTTGTTTCTTTGATGATGTCCAAATGGAATGATCATTTTACCAACATCGGATGTTTCGATATACTTCATTTTATTGAGTTTCATCTCATTTCTTTTATGGACTTGCGTCTGATGTTCTTTTATGGTGTTCGGTTCATTGGACGTACCGTTTTTGTACTACGTCGGTGTTCCGAAATTATTCGAGCTTTGGTTTATCTGGCGTACCGTTATTGTTCTACGCCGTTGTTCCAAATTATTCGAGTTTCTAGTTTCTCGGGCATACCGTTTTTGTGCTACACCGTTGCACCGGCTCAATTTTCTATTATTCTTGACGTTTTCCACATCTTTTAACTATAGAAATGCTTTCAGGTTTTCGATTTTTATTCTTGAGCCTGGTGTTATAGTACGAATTGAAGTTTCACCAGATTTGACTTTTGAGCAATATTCTATTCGCATCATTGCTTCGGAGGTTGAGCGCCTTCGAAATAAAGTTGTTCTTTTTGTGTGAGTTCTATGGTTCTTAAATCCCAAGGATTTCTCTTGGGAAATCTAGAGAATTCATCGAGCGATCCCGTTCAGGCTTACTCTTTCATACTTTTTATGGTGAACTTCCTATTTCATATTTTCTTTTGTGTTGATATGCTTTTATAGTTGTTACTCTTTATTTTCTTCTTGAGTATTGCGAGGACACAATTTCTTTAAGGAGGGGAGTCTGTAACAACCCGCATTTTTATCGATTTTATATTTAAATATTTTATTTAAAAATAAAATCGTTCGTCGGATTTTATTCCGAAAACCTACGTTTTACAAACAGTCGAATTAGGACTCGAGACTACTTCCATTGAATTCAAAACGCCGTATGCGACCTTTTTAAGTATAAACTTCGATATGTTTGGAGCTAGCTAAAAATTTGACCTTTTTCATTTAGGGTTTGGGTTTGAGTTCAGCCCACTAGCCAACTTATCAACCCCACTCCATTCCACTTCTCTTCATTCATTCCTCATTTCCTAACACTCTCAAGCTCAAGAGAATAATGGGAGAAGAGATTGGAAATGGAAATTCCTAAGCCCTAGCTTTATTTGCAAATCCAACTTTTAGCTCCAAATTCTAAGAGAAGCCATTAGTAAGCATCTCCTTCTTCTTCTCCAACTCATTCTCCTTTCAATTTCAGAATTTCCTAAACCTAACATAGGAAATATTTTACTTGTAAGCTTAGATTGAAGCTCTTGAGTTGTTATTGAAGAAGAATTGATCTTAGCTTGTTTTAAAAGCTTCTCCTTCATTAATTTGGGTTCAAAGGTGAGATTATTATCTCACGTCTATGTTTATGATTATCTTCGATTGTTAGGTATGAATTCCTAACACATATTCATGTGCATTTGATTTTGGTTTGAATTGATTTGGTGTATATTCCAATTTTTGTTGTTTTGAAATCAAAATCTATGAAAATCCTTTTATGGATATCTTAACATGTTTTGGTGACACATCGAAGAGCCTAAAGGGTCGGGTAGTCGATTGGCATAAACCCCTAGCGCCATTGCTCGAATTCAGTTGCGAATTGGTTAGGTTTGCACATCTTGTGCAAAGGCAGAAAAACTGCCTTAGCTCCAGTCAGTCGACTGGATTTCTAAGTCAGGCGACTGGCTGTAGCTAATAAGCAGTATAAAGGCTTCCTGCAGAACCTTGGGATTCTCTGTTTATTGCAGTCAGTCGACTGACTCACTGAGTTCAGTCGACTGACCTGCATCCCGAGAGTTTTTTGGGACTGTGATCAGTCGACTGAACTCAGTGAGTCAGTCGACTGACCTGCTCATATTTGCCTATTTGAGCCTTGTTTTGCTTGGTTTCCAATTTTTATCGACTCGTTTTGATTTCTAGTTGTTGTTATCAATTATTCGACTCTGATGGCTTCTATTTTGGAATTTTTGGAAATATCCACTTTGATGGATTTGTTGTCGATTTCTTTGGATTTTATTCACGTCTTCGAATGTAAATTTTTATGGTTGGTTGTTTCTACAATCACTTCTATGATTTGTCACTTCAAAATATAAAGGTTTTCTATACTAGTAGTAAATATCAAAACCCTTTCATTAAAACTATTTCAACTCTATTTTCAATTACAAAGCTCGTTATCTAAAGCCGTTTTCCTACCTATTAGTATATACAAACCTTTACCTCACTCGTATGAGAAATCTAATTAAATGACTTAGTAAAACGAGTGGTATGAAACGCTTGCATTTACTTCGTTGGTTAATTCTTGGACTTGTTCGATTGAAACTCTTGTGGCAATTTTCTAGTGGAGACCTACAATTTGTTCGCAAATATTTAAGTTAAGCTAGTGGTTATGAGACATGAAGCTAAACTCATATATTTACTAGCTTATTGTAATTGACACTTCTTGATGATCGATGATGATCATTTTATGGTTTAGACAAGCAATGTGCGATGTCTCTTTGTCCGTATGGAGGACTGTACCTCATTTTATTGAGTTTCGTCTCATTTCTCGCATGGGTCGTATCTTTCTAGATACGTCGATGTTTGCTTCTCGTATGGGTCGTACCTATCTAGGTGCGTTGATGTTTGTTTACTTCGTGGAGCAATCGGCTCAATAAGTCGGGGCATGGGCCGTATCTTTCTAGGTGCGTCGATGTTCGTCTATACATGGGGCGTGTCATTCTAGGTGCGTCGATATTCGACTTTGCATGGGGTGTATCTTTCTAGGTGCATCGATGTTAGACATTACATGCGGTGTATCTTTCTAGGTGCATCGATGTTTAATTATGCATGGGGCGTATCTTTCGAGGTGTGTCGATGCTAGAGCATAGGGCGTATCTTTCTAGGTGCTTCGATGTTCGACCATGCATGGGGCGTGTCTTTCTAGGTGCGTCGATGTCCAATTTATGGGATTGGCCATCCTTTTATTGTGATTTCTGGATTTCTAGTAGATGATTTCTGGAATTCATATTTCACCACCTTTTTCAGTTGGCATTGTTATGTATGTCATTCATTGTGGCTTGGTGAATTAAATAAAGAATATGACATTCTTTTTGATGTTATGAGATTCTTGAGATATTTGTATGATTTTAGTTGACTATCTTTGTATACTTGTCGCAGTATGACACTTTTTGTTATCATACGTTTTATTACATCTCTTTTTATATCTCATTTTATCTGATGATTATTGCTAGACTGATCCGTTTATTATTTTCTTCTTAAATAATACTTGGGTCAGACTGAGATTTTACAGGTGCTTCCTCTATCTGGAACCATCATCTGATTTTTGGCTAACTACTCTAGTTTAGTAGTTTTTGGTTGTATACATTTGATATTTAGAACCCTTGGTGTATATATATTTTGATGTCTTGCACTTGTAACTATTCTTTTGTGATATCGTGGATCTTATTTGACCACTACTCTGATGAACACTATCATGTGTTATATTCATATCTATTTCCGCCTTCGTGATATGAATTGTTTGTGACTGATTTGTGTTATGTTTATTTCTATATTTGTTTCCGAAGATTATATATAGCCACTGTGCGGTAGCTTTGAGTTTGTATCGGTATGTCGGATTTTCTCTTGAAATGAAATGCATACTAAATTATCTGACATATCAGTGCTCACACAAAGCAATTACACGGATGGTCGCTCCTCAATGGCCTTATTCTCCGTGCTAGTTGACGGCATTACACCGCAGTGTTCTTGGCTAGCGTGGGTATAGAGGTGGGGCGTCACACTATTTGAAAATATAGCCGCTGTAGATATTCAGACTTCTGAATTGAATAGTTCTGACTTCTGAAATTGCAGTAAACAATATTCAGACTTCTAAATTAAATAATTCAGACTTCTGAATTTACACTAGACAATATTCAGACTTCTGAATTGAATAATTCAGACTTCTGAAATTGCACGAGCTCAAACCAGAAAGGAAATAGGCTATTTTTGGCCTTTTTCAGACGTCTGAATATTTTCATTCAGGCATCTGAATATTATTGAATCACAATTTTGTTTCAGCATTCAGACGTCGGAATGAAGTATTTCAGACGTTTGAATTTAGCTTGTAGCAAAAAATTACCATAGCTCAAATGGTTAGAGCACTTGCCTTTTGAACTAGTGGCCCGGGTTTGAGTCCTGCTCCGTGCAAATTTTGAAAACTTGATTTTTCATTTAAAATATGAATGTACATGTGTGTATACCATTTGGAGAAGATTTTAACATTTGTAAACTCTAGACATGACACTATATGAAGAATAAATCTTTGTTTGTCACCTTCGTCTTGTCTCTATCGTGTATATCTCTTCTTGTATCTCCATATACATACTTTCATCCTTTTTTGTATCGTATATCTTCATTTTGAACGTATTTTATTATCTCTTTTTGGTGCTCATGTACCTGCAAATTAGCTTAAAGATTTTTTGACATAATTGTATAGTTGTTGTCATTAAAATCCAACAATTGAGGTTCTAACATATATCATTTCTCCAAGTTATTTAGCAGTGTGAGACTATTTCAATTTCAAACCATCGTTTCTCCTGCATGGTTCAGTTCGCAACATTCGACTCTGATACTTATTATTGTGTAAAGGCAATTAGACTAAGCTCCACATCTCCAATATGTGGCATAAGCATATGAATTGACACACGTTTTGTTATAGCAAAAGGAATTTTCAATGTTACTTGCCTACCAACGTATATTTATACGCCACTTTTTTAAGTTATTTTGCGATTTAAGACTATTTCAATTCCAAATTATCATTCTTCATTTTAACATGCAACACAACCCTAACAATCTCCTTCTTGACTTGTATCCCTTTGGAGTACTTTGAGAGCATTGTTTATCTGCATGATCCAGTTAATAACCTTCGGCTGCAATACCAATTGTTGTGTAGCAGCGATCGGACCAAGGTCTCCATCTCCAGCACGTGCTGTATGCATATGAGTTGGCATGTACTTTGTTATAACCAAAGGAATTCCCGATGTTACGTGTTCATCAACCCATATTTATACGCTACATCTCCAAGTTATTTAACGATGTGTGACTATTTCAATTCCAACCGTCGTTTCTCCTTACAACATGCAAGACAACATTAACAACGACATCCTCTGGGAATAACAAAAATAATGTAAAATTCCATACATTTCGTTGTTTGAATGACATGTTCCATGTCTTTCTTTTCATTTTATGTTATTTTTATTTTTTGTTTTGTTAAATATTATTTTTTATAATATTTTTTCATTTTTTAACAGCTTATTATTTATTAATTTTTGTAAAGAATAATTGTTACTTTTACATGTTTCTAAAACTCACTAAAGATCAAGGATCAACTTGAGTCGAAATGACACATTATCATATATTTAAGCTTCTAATATAACAATAAAAAAATGTGTACATTCGGATTGTGAAATGTTTGGACATGAACATGAAATTTTTGAGTTTATGTGAAATAGCCGAAACGGTGAATACTTTCTACGTGAATTATACCGAATATGAATATCTTTAATAATAGTTGTAATAACTTTGTTGTCATGTTTTTTTTGTGTCAATGTGAACTACCAGAAACGTCTTTCTACAAATATTATCAAATCTTAACATTACTTGAAAATAAAATCTAACAATTAAACTTCATTTACAACTTCAAAATGCTCATATTTATCTTTATCTTTAATAAATGTTGTAATACTTTCCGTGTCACACTTATTTGGTATCAGTGTGAACTACCAAAAACGCCTCTAATATCAAATCATAATATCACATGAAAATATGATCAAACACTTAAATTTCCTTTACAAATTCAAAACGTCCGTCTATCAATATTATCAAATCTCAATATCACTTACAAATATGATCTAACAAATAAACTTCTTTTACAAATTCAAAAATGTCCATTACAAATGCTATCAAATCTTAATATCGCTTAAAGGTAGGATTTAACAAATAAACAATTAATTAATATTATAAATAAAAATTCAAACTTAAAAAAATGTTGCAACGTAGAAATAAATTTTAAACTAACAAATGGTTTCAACGCAAAAAAGGCTTAAATATTTCCTCTTGAATGTGCTAAGCACATACAATTTGTAGAAAAAGAAGTCACGTGCGACATACGTACCATCATCATGCGTGAAGCGCATGCCATAACGTTCCTACTAAATATATCGAATATATATAGTGAATGCTACTTTTTATATTGAATGTTAATTAAAGTTGAACATATTCGGTGAATATATCAAGTTAACTGCATATAATTTGACTGAATTAGTATTGAAGTGACTACCGAGTATGGTAATATGCAATTAATTGTGTATACTCAGTTAATTACATGCATTAAATTTTAATTAATTATGCGGACTAGGCAGCTATTCCTTATTTATATAATTAATCTCTAAATATATTCACCGATTTAGTACTCTCTATGCATGTATTTCGAGGGACTTTTCTTTCATCATCTTTCAATTCTGAGGATTAGGCAGCCATTCCTTGTTTATATAACTAATCTCTAACTATTTTTGTCATCCCATCTTTTGGTCAAGGCTAGAATATCAACAAATTGGCAAGGAAGAATGGATATCAGGATTGGAGATTGATTGGAAACAAGGCTGCAATCGATGTCGTTAAAATTTGGCCGGGCTTCGATCAGGACGGAATCGATTGGAAATGATGATCAAAGCAAGAAGAAGCTATATTTCAAATTTCAGGTTAATCGGGGTTCGTATGAAGAAGATATGATCGATACAAGGTGAAAAGAATATGTTGTTCGTATCCATCAGATTGACATCACCTCAGTATGTTCGAATCCATCGTCTTGTGCAATTCGAATCCATCAGGTTCACATCGATCAAAGAAAACCCCGGTTCGTATCCCCGAGTTCGAATCGATCAAGGTCATAGCATCGATCCAAACAACAGCGTCGAGTAGATTTCGGTCCGTATCCAACATGGTAGGATTGCTTCGTATCGGTCAGGGGCTAGTTCAGTTCGCATTGGTCGCACGTAAGCATATTTATCGTATCCATCCAGTTCGTGGTTGTTCGAATCGGTAACGCCGGAGTCCTTGTTCACATCCATCATGCTCGAGTGAGTTCATTTTGTATCGATGAGCGATCGATACGAAGTGTGTCAACATTTATCGATACGAACAAGGGCTTCAATAAACGGGTGCGAATTGATAATTGATTCGAGGAAGGACTGAAGTGAGTGGATACGAATCAACGGTCGGCGCGAATGAAGCTTCGGAATTGGATGCGATAACTCGGTCAAATCGGCGCATAAGTTGGATCGATCCTGGAAATTCGCAACACGTCATCCTACAATCACATGCCTCTATCGACTCGAAAACATCGATACAAATCAGTCGATTCAAACCACATGGCCTGCCAAAAAATCACAACTCGTATCGATCGTATCTCCTAAACCGCGGATGCAAATTCGACGAAATTTTCACAGCAGCTTGCATACAAGGTAAAGAATGTTTCTGCCAAGTTTTAGCCCGATTGGATCATTTCTTGATCGATACGAAATCGATTTGTATCGATCACAGATCGAGTAGAAACTTGGTGGGATCGGTCGCGTCGGCCCCTTCACGTGCCAGAAGAAGTCTCTCAAAGTTTGAGCGTGATATCAGCCTCCTACGCCTATAAATAGCCCCCTGAAGCCTATAGAAAAAGGATCTTTTGGCCATTCGACGTCCAGACTCTGCCGGATTCAATTCTACACCTTATCATCGCTGTTGTACTCAAATTACTTCATTGTAATCGCTGTGATCATCTGTAACCAGCAAGGATAATCAATAAAAGATAAAACTTTGAAGTGGACGTAGGCCGGAGATAGCCGAACCACTATAAACCTTGTGTTTCTGATTGTAATTTCTGAATTGTTGTTTGTTATTTGCTGAGATCTGTGACTTGTATTTGAATATTGCTGATCCATATTCATAGTTTGGTGCTTTCACGATATTTGGGGTTTGTGACCAATTTTGGCGCAAACACTTTGGCGCTTTCATTGAGAAAAACTAGCACCCGCTACATCGGATTGAAGTTCAGATTTGAAAAGCGTGAAGAGTTTATATTTGAAAGACAATGACTCGACAGACAAGTAGAAGACAAAGGGCTGAGAGAAGCCAACAGGAAGGAAGTCAAGAAGCATCCTCCGAAGCTGGGGAAGGACATGCTTCGATCTACATCACCAGGGATGAAATGGAGGCTATGCCCAATTCATTGCAGGAGAGATTGTTGAAGAGTCAACATGACATGATGCAGACTTTCTTTGAACAGATGAGAGCTGTAGGAACACAAAACCTTAGACCGACCACAGTGACTGCGAACGTGGAACAAGGAACTAAGGTCGCGGAACCCAATGGAGGGCAGAATACAAAACCAGAGGGCAATCAACAAGGGCTTTGGGGCAGGCCCGTAGGATCTGATACTGGAAGGCCTATGGATGGGGCTCAACAGGCTAGAGCTAGCGCTAACGTCAGTGAACCGCATGAGGAGTATGTACCTGAATTCCCTCGGGGCATGGGGGCAACCTTTGATGGATAATGGTGGATTAGCTGAGATTATCAGGAGAACTATGCGTGGAGGTCTAACCAATAGAGATTTGGAAGGGGTGAACAGGAGTCCGTTCACACGGGAAATCAGGATGGCTCGAAATCCGCCTGATTTCAAGCTACCTAGTGTGGAAGTATACCATGGCAAGGCTGATCCGACAGATCATCTGATGAGATACACTAGACACGTGGAGGTGTTGGGGGGCATCGGAGGAAGTTATGGCCCGATGTTTCTTCCTATATTTGACAGATATAGCCGCAATGTGGTTTAGGAAGGTTGAAGAAGTGTCTATAAGAACATGGACGGAGTTGGTGGATAGGTTTTTGAGGCAATTTCGGGTTCATATTAAGGGGCCTAAGAATGTGATGACGCTAACGTCGGTAAAGCAAAGGATGGATGAATCACTTAGAGCTTTTCTAACTCGATTCAACGCGGCGGTTGCTTCGGTGGATCGGCCGGATCAATGGTTTTAATGGCAGCAGTGTCAGGAGTCAGAGAGGATTCAGATTTCAAGGTATCTTTAATACGAGACCCACCACTGGATCTCGGGGAATTCTTTCACGAAGCTGAGAGATTCCTTCGACAAGAGGATGCATGTGCAGATTTAAAGTTGAAGGAGGTGAATGCGACTGAGGGTGGAGTACCATCCAGCAGAGGTTCAGATAAAGATAAAGGAAAAAGGAAGTTGGATGATGATTCTGGAAAAGCTAGGAAGCGATGGAATGATCCAAAGTTTTCCACATACACATGATTAAACGAGACGCTGGAGCGGATATACCTGGAAACCCGGAATCGCTTTCCCCATCGAGGGCCAGCTAGGAGAGAACCTTCCGAACATGAAAGGGCATCAGGCAGGCACTGCCTCTTCCATGATTTGGATGGGTACGATACCAACAGCTGCAGGCACTTAAAGGATATAATCGAGGAGCATGTGAGGAATGGACAGTTGTGATAATATGTCGAAACTCAGAATGCAGTGGTGGAGCAGGAGCAAGCACCGCCTACCTCAAACCATGATGGTGGGAGGTCCAGGAGTGATGGTCGATTCGTTATCAATTGACCGGGATAATGTGAAATAAGTAACAAGCTATTGGCAAATGGCAAAGTCATTTACACATGTATGGGGACGGAGATAGCCCCTAGGCATGCTCTGAATGATAATAAACCGCGATGCTATGCTTTGTGAAATCTATCTTTTGTTTTTGGATTGGACACTCGCTTTTCTGGTTTGGTTTGGAGTTTGGTTTGAACTTCGGGTTTTGTTTACTTTCTGGTTTTGATTTTTCTTTGGATGATTGTTTTCTGTTTTGGATGTTGATTTGGATTTATGATTTTCTGATTTGATTTGGATTTCGGATTGGTTTTTGATTGGATTTTTATCTGGTTTTTGGTAAATGGTTGTCAGGTATGGATTGTATCTGGCAAGGGGTAAGTCTCTTCGTCCGCATGTGGCGAATTGGCTTATTCAGGTCGTTGAGGTTGAGTATGGACTATGCTCAACTAGGGTCTGGAGTGACCAGGATTCGGCCAAGGACTTAGGCCCCATATTATCGGTTATTGTTTCGGTTCGCTGAGTATGGACTACGCTCGGCAAGGGTCCGGAGAGACTAGGATTCGGCTTAGAACTTAAGCCATGACATTGTACAACGTCCAGGGACACTGGACCACGGTCGTCAAGTGTGGATTGCGCTTGGCAAGAACCCAGATAGGTTAGCTCAACGTCCAGGGACACTGGACCACGGTCGTCAGGTGTGGATTGCGCTTGGCAAGATCCCGGAGAGGTTACGGATTTGGATATCGACCCGGAAAGGTCCTGGATTCGGTTATTGGCTATTGGATAAGGATGGATTAGGACTCGGTTGTCGAGTTCGAATGGATATGGAATTGGCTAAGATTTTGGTTGCTGGATTTGGAATTGAGCATCGAATCGGAGCAGTCAAGGATGATGTACTTTGATGATATGGCTATGGACTTCGGATATCAGATTCGGAACTATTCAAAACACGCCTTATTATCAAAAGGCATGTTTTAGGGGGAAAATATTATCTCACCTTTTGGTCAAGGCTGGAATATCAACAAATTGGCGAGGAAGAATGGATATTAGGATTGGAGATCGATTAGAAACAAGGCTGCAATCGATGTCGTTAAAATTTAGCTGGACTCCGATCAGGACGGAATCGATTGGAAATGATAATCAAAGCAAGAAGAAGCTATATTTCAAATTTCAGGTTAATCGGGGTTCGTGTGAAGAAGATATGATCGATACAAGGTAAAAAGAATACGCTGTTCGTATCCATCGGAATGGCATCGCCTCAGTATGTTTGAATCCATCATCTTGTGCAGTTCGAATCCATCAGGTTCGCATCGATCAAAGCAAACCCCGGTTCGTATCCCCGAGTTCGAATCGATCAAGGTCATCGCATCGATCCAAACAACACCGTCGAGTCGATTTCGGTTCGTATCCAACATGGTAGGATTGCTTCGTATCGGTCAGGGGCTAGTTCAGTTCGCATTGGTCGTAGGTAAGCATATTTCGTATCCATCCAGTTCGTGGTCATTCGAACCGGTAGCGCCGGAGTCCTTGTTCGCATCCATCATGCTCGAGTGAGTTCATTTCGTATCGATGAGCGATCGATACGAAGTGTGTCAACATTTATCAATACGAACAAGAGCTTCAATAAACGGGTGCGAATTGATAATTGATTTGAGGAAGGACTGAAGTGAGTGGATACGAATCAACGGTTGGTGCGAATGAAGCTTCAGAATTGGATGCGGATAACTCGGTCAAATCGGCGCATAAGTTGGATCGATCTTGGAAATTCGCAACACGTCATCCTACAATCACGTGCCTTCATCGACTCGAAAACATCGATACGAATCAATCGATTTGAACCACATGGCCTGCCAAAAAATAACAACTCGTATCGATCATATCTCCTAAACCGCGGATCCAAATGTGACGAAATTTTCACAGCAGCTTGCATACAAAGTAAAGAATGTTCCTGCCAAGTTTTAGCCCGATTGAATCATTTCTTGGTCGATACGAAATCGATTCGTATCGATCACGGATCCAGTCGAAACTTGGTGGGATCGGTCGCGCGGGCCCCTTCACGTGCCAGATGAAGTCTCCCGAAGTTTGAGCGTGATATCAGCCTCCTACGCCTATAAATAGCCTCCTGAAGCCTACAGAAAAAGGATATTTTGGCCATTCGACGTCCAGACTCTGCCGGATTCAATTCTACACCTTATCATCACTGTTGTACTCAAATTACTTTATTGTAATCGCTGTAATCATCTGTAACCAGCAAGTATAATCAATAAAAGATAAAACTTTGAAGTGGACGTAGGCCGGAGATAGCCGAACCACTATAAATCTTGTGTTTCTGATTGTAATCTCTGAATTGCTGTTTGTTATTTACTGAGATCTGCGATTTGTACTTGAATATTGCTGATCTATATTCATAGTTTGATGCTTTCACGATATTTGAGGTTTGTGATCAATTTTGGCGCAAACAATATTCATTGATGTGGTACTCTCTTTGCATGTATTTATATATGTATGCTCATGTATTAAATGTTAATTAATACTAATTCATGTATTAAACGTTAACTGTGCATATATTGAAATAAGATATAACTGTGCATATATATGTTTCAGTTAATTGAATGATGCGAGTACAATTATCCCATACACACAAGTGATTAACCCATTTTTCATCATAAGTTTAGTTTTACAGAAACATTCAGCCATGCTATCAAAGGCTTTGTTTAGGCCCTATCTGGATTTACATTATAAACTGTATATTTATGAACCGGTAACAATATAGTGTTGGATGGTCAAATATACAACTGCTATATTTGTGAACCAGTAATACATTATCTGGTGCTTACATATAGCAGTATCGGCATGAACCGGTAACACATTAGACCATTGGGTGCTTTACAGCAGTATCGAATGTATTATGGACCAGTAATACACAGGCCCAGCCCAGTGTAATTTTAGGCCTGGGGCAATGTGATCCTAAATGGGGTATTTTATTTTGGGCCCTTACGAGCTTAGGAAAATTTCAAAAAATCAGCCATGCTATATTATTTAAATTTAAACAAGCGCCATACTACTTATTTATAGTATAAAATTAGTAAATTCGGCCCTAACCTCAAACTGCGCATTGGTCCATCGCATAACCTGCCCAATCCAGGCCGTCCCTGGCGATACATTATAAACTGCTACATGTAACATTATAAACTGTATATTTTTAAAGTACTAACCATACACGATACCATACAACATGCAGCAATTTACACAACTTGTAACCGTACATTATAAGTAAATGACCAGTAACCATACAATATATAATATACAATTGTTTACAATTTACAATTATATACAATTGTAAAGTGTAAATTTATACAATAGTCCATAAATTTATACAAAAGAACTAATACCATTGCAAACAATGGACATGTTTACTTTTAATCTTTCTTCCTTTTGCACTATTACGCACCCAGATCATCTCTACACTCAAATAATCTCTAAACTAGTCACGAACCAGTTTAAAAAAACCAATACAGCTTAAAACGACAGAGAGTTTGTCATTTTATTTAAAACGATTAAACTATATGTCCTTACCCAACTCCCGCCATCTTTCCTTCCTCCATTTTCGTTTTCACTTTCATCAATTCGACCGAGAAGAAAATACTCTTGCATTTTTAACATTTTCTTACCCCAAATCCCCAAGTCCAAGAAAACATACACAAATTAAAAATTCTTTTCGAGATCTACACGTGTTGAAATGTTTAGACTACTCAATATTTTTGTCAAAAAGTCCAAGGATGGAAAATGTACCAGCAGCGGCGGCGGTTGCCATGGAGAAGATAATGTGATTGTGCCGTATGGATACGAGCAATGAATAGAAGAGCTACTTAAAGCCACCGAAAATACCAACGAGGAGGGTGGAGGTAAAGGCGGTCACGGAGGTCGGCGAGGTTGTGGAGGCTGTAGAGGGGGTTGAGCGAGCAAGAGTCATAGGGGGGTGAGGCAAGTTTCGACTAGAGTTACCGAGCTCAGTGGTTTTGAGGGTCCAAACTTGAGTGCGGATAAAGTTCTTATAGACTTTCGGTGTACTTCCAAAAGGAGAACTGCACGTTAGCGCACAAATCAACTTAGTTGTAAGTATTTTTTTTCATGGTACAGTTAAAGTAAATTATCATTTCATAACATATATTTGAGAATTCGTTTAACATAAACAGTTGTGAAATATTCGTTCTCGGGCTTCGTTAGGTAATACCTTAAAATATTTTAGAAGCATTTGACAAATATTCCTAGTGTTGTAGCGTGTCTACATGAGCTTGAATTTCATCATTTATCAGGTAATTTAATTATTTTTTTAATTTAAAAAAATTCTGTCAATTTATTGTGGTTTAGTTTAACTTGTTATGTAATTTGATATTCTAGGCATTATTGATGTTATTAAAGGCGATGTTAGTTATGTGCTGCTATTGCTCTTCGGTAGTATAAACCACTCAAGTTTTCATTTTCTTTGCGGTGGTTAAGGATTGCACCGTTAGACTTTTCACCGACATTAGAATATGAGTGACTGGTTTTCCATCCCTTCCATAAGATGATAGGTGGCGTGATCTCATTCCTATTCATGACATTTTTCCACATTTAGACACTTCTCCGATCTCTTATCAGATGCCACTGCTATTAGAGTCAGCGTAATTACAGCTGTCATGGACAACATAATAACAGCGTATGCACAAGAACATGATTTGAAGCTTGCTCGACTGTTTGTTTTATACCTTATGGGAAACTTGTTTTTCAATACTTCTAGCAGTAGTGTGCAGGCCCCTATATTAAAACCGTTTTTATTTGGATTTTGACTGCACCGTCACATATGATTGGGGTACTCCTATACTTGCGTACCTATGCAGATGTTTGGACATACAGTGCATCGTTTCCGTTTCACATGTTTCACCGTTTGTTTTCTGGGAGTTGTTTAGTATTGATACTTTGATATTCTAGGAACTTCCATTCCATGACAGTGAGATGCATCTACTTTCTTCTTTTGTTTATTGCTTTGGTGTGTAAACAACAGGAGGACTAGGGATAAAAAATGCCGTCATGGATATTTGATTGGCCATAACCAGATTGACTTGTGGATGTACAAAGGGCAGCTGATATGACATCCATATGATACTAACGATTCGATCAAGCTTGAGTTTGTACAATTAGCTAGGATGCTCAATATGTGGAGATTTCCCCGTGTATCATATGCTACAGAAGTGCAGTATTTGGTGCTTACTGGTACCTCGCTGAGAGGTGTTAGCGACAATTGTATGACTATGATGCCATTCTCGATAATCCACACACTCACACGTATATGTATAATTTACGACTCATACTGACTTGTCACTGTGAGACCGGCTGTGGCAACCCACTCTCCTTGACACACCGATTCAAAGCCTAGGGTGACTTTCGGACTCGCGTAGGTGTCAAGTAGTACGAGCTATTGGATTTTTATAACATTAAAATGATTAAAATATAAACAGATATGATATAAGATGTATTACATTTCAGAACTCACAGCGGAATGGAACAAAATATAAATACTGAAAATATCTATCTTAGAAAATATCAAAAACACAGCCTCAAAAAAACAGTACGCATTCAAATACAGAGTACATAGAAATGCAACTCAAAGTCTGATAAAAGAATTACTAAGTACTGAGAAGATAAACAATTACATGGAGATCAAATAAATGATAAACAACTCCTGTGATGAGCTTGCCTCTCCACGTACTAAAATCGGGTCAAATCACTTGCTGCCCTGTCCTCCTGTGGTGGGGAATGAAAGGGAAAATGTGATTTAGACAAAAGTCTGGTGAATAAGTACACGTTAAATATATGATGATCATGTGCAGTTAACTTTAATCTACTTTATGTGTGCTAGGGTTTCCTACAAGTATTTGTGCATTCCTATGGTCCATTACCTAAGGGTTTTTTTCTCCAACACACACACCCCTACACTACAACTTTTGCAGACCACTACAAGGATCGAATTATGGATCGAAACTCAAGAACCGACGATCGGCTATTGCTCCTAGAGCTACTCGATATGGAGACACGGCTCCTAGAGCTACTTGATATGTAAACATTTCCACCGGGCGACTAGACATGGAAATGCCGCTATTAGGCTATATGGGAAAAAAAATTCCCATAAATACGACCACATTAATCCAATTACGCATCAAGGGGGAGCCTGCAATGCTAACTCGTCAATGTATCACATCTTCTCCATCCACGTCCACCTCTTGACCGTAGTATACGTCTCTTATTTCACATGTCGAGCTCTATCTACCACATAGTATCACGCCACATCAGAATCATGTGTACCAAGGATCCCGTTGTGCTGGGCCCATCACTTCATCAGCCATTAGTCAGACACGTCTATGTAGAACCTACTGTGAGTGCCATTTGCGATAAAACCACCCCAGTGGAATATTTGTGACGCCCCATCTCTATACCCACGCTAGCCAAGAACACTACGATGTAGTGCTGTCAACTAGCACGGAGAATAAGGCTGTTGAGGAGCGACCATCCATGTAACTTCTTTGTGCGAGCACCGTTATGTCAGATAGTATAGCATGCATTTCATTTAAGGAGGAAGTCCGACATACCGATACAAACTCAAAGCTATCACACGGTGGATATAAATAATCTTCGGAAACAAACATAGAAATAAGCATAACACAATCAGTCACAGACATCCATATCACAAAGGCGGAAGAAGATATGGATATATAACTAACACATGAAAGTGTACATCAGAGTAGTGGTCAAAAAGATCCACAATAATACAAAAGAATAGCAACACGTGCTATGCAAAAGAATACAACTATGAGTCTATATCTCAAGTGTATACAACAAAAACCGCTAATCTAAATAGTTAGCCAAAAGTCAAAGTAGCAACCCCGGGGAGAAGTTAAGCAGAAGCACCTGTAACATCTCGGTCTGACCCGAGTATTATTTAAGAAAATAATAAACTGATCAGTCTAGCTATAAATATCAGATGACATGGTATAAAATAAAAGATATGGCATAACATAAAATATCCATTCTGACATACTACTATAAGTATGAAAATGTTGATCAACAGAAGATCAATCAATAAGAGATAAATCAATATCACAAGAATCTTCTCAAAGATCCAAAAAGGGCATCATACCCTAAACTTGTATTCATAACAAGTCAATGACATAAATTCCAGGAATCAACACAGGAAATCCAGAAATCATAGAAAAAGCGAAAGAGGCCTATCACATGATGGTCCGAAGACCATAGGGAGCTACCCCATATGGATGAGTCGGAATCACCCAGATGAGGTCTAGGCTAACCAAAAAGCAAAAAGGTATGTGTGAATGGAATCACACAAATGGTGTCTAGCCTGACCTCGCAACAAAAAGGTATGTGTGAGTGGAATCACACAAATGGTGTCTAGGCTAACCAAAAAGCAAAAAGGTATGTGTGAATGGAATCACACAAATGGTGTCTAGCCTAACCAGGAAGCAAACAAAGAGACATCGCACAATTGCTAGCCTAAATCACAAAATGATCGTCATGATCAACGAGAAGTGTCAATTACACTAAGCTAGTAAATATAAAAGTTTAGCTTCATGTCCCATAACCACTTGCTTAACTTAAATATTTACGAACAAAATGTAGATCTTCACTAGAAAATTGTCACAAAAAGGTTCAATCGAACAAGTCCAAGAGTTAACCGACGAAGCAAATGCAAACGTTTCATACCACTTGTTTTACTAAGCCGTTTAATTCAATTTCTCATACGAGTGAGGTAAAGGTTTGTATATACTAGTAGATTGGAAAATGGTTTAAGAAAAGAGCTTTGTTATTGAAAATAGAGTTGAAATCATTTTGTTGGAAGTGTTTTGATATTTACTACTAGTATTGAAACCTTCACATTTTAAAGTGACAAATCATAGAAGTGATTGTAGAAACAATCAATCATAAAAATTCACATACGAAGACGTGAATAAAATCCAAAGAAACCGATAAAGAATCCATCGAAATAGATATTCAAAAATCCATAAAATCGACCGAGAAGCCCAAGATAGTTTGTCTCGAAGAATGGTCAATTCAGCATCTCAACAAAGCAAGTTCTATTGAATGTTTTTCAGATAAGATCCCCTACGGAGAGGGGGTCCAGGGGGGTGGCAACCCCCCAAGGTGGGGCTGCGGGGCAACGCCGCTGCTACGGGGGTCGACCTGCCCGGTCAGGTCGCGGGGTCCAGGTGGCAGCGCCCCGTCCAAAACGATACGACCTAGTGGTTAAAGAGGCACGACCTAGTGGTCCAGCGACCTAAAGGGTAAAGGTCATGCGACCTAAAATGGGTTCGCGACCTAACATTCAAACGACCTAAAGAAAATAAGGTGCCGAGCGACCTATAAGAAGCAGCGACCTAAATAGAATCGAGGTCCAACGACCTACGGGTTATGTCATGCGAGTTAAGGAGGTCAACGACCTAAAAGAGACACTCGACCTAATAAAAGAACGCGACCTAGCGACCTAAGCAGGAAACGCGACCTATAAGGAACAAGCGACTTAAGTGGGGAAACGACAAAAAGGAAAAAGGTACAACGAGTTAAAGCCCAACGACCTAACAAGAATAAGGCCCAACGACCTAGTGGTGTACGCGACCTAGTGGACGAACAGGTCGAGCGACCTAAGTGGTTCGCGAGTTATCGGTTTAATAAGTCCGAGCGACCTAATGAAGGAACAAGGCCGAACGATCTATAGGGCTCGCGACCTACGACCTAAAAGGCTTGCGACCTACGACCTAAAAGGCTTGCGACCTACGACCTAAAACCGAGGGAGTCAAATACGAAGGCCGTGACTTTTCCACCCTGAGCGACCTAATGAAGACAGAACGACCTAAGAGCAGTTTTTCACCAAAAACGCTAAAGATAGGAGTTTTCGCCAATCCAATCCAAACCAAATGCAAATGTGCATGCGAAGGTGATAGGGAATCATTCCTAACAGTCCAATATGGTTATAGGCTAGAATTATGAGATAAAAATCTCACCTTTGCACCAAAAACCAATGAAAATGAAGAACAAAGCAAGCAAGAATCAATCCCTCTTCAATCCCAATGCAAGAAGCTTGAATCCAATGTCTTCTTGTTGAATTTGGAGTTGAATGATGAATTTGAAGTTGAATTTGAGCTTGGAGTTTTAATTTCCCATTCCCACTACAATTTTTGAAGAAGTTGAAGGTTTAAAGCAATTAGAAAGTTATGAAGAGGGGAGGGTGGAGTTTGGGTTTGATAGGTTAAAAGCCCAACTATTGGTCTCAAGTGAAAAAGTGGTGAAATTCCACCAACTCCAAACATATCAATGCTTATACTTAAAAGAGTTGCAAACGGCGTTTCGAACTCAATGGAAGTGGTCTCGAGTCCTAATTTGAACGTATGCAAAAAGTAGCTTTTCGGACTATAATCCGACTAACGATAAAATATTTAAATAAAATATTTAAATATAAAATCGATAAATATGCGAGTTGTTACAATATTCGACCCCATTGGGTAAAATACATTTACCCGATTCCGCAACGTCCAAGTGTTATCTCATATGGAACCAGCTTCCCTACTGGCTCTAACATTTACACATATATGTACACAATAAAGTTATACGTACGATTAATAATTTTTAATAATTTAGGTAATTTTATAACTAGCCTAGGCTTTAGGTGAGGTTCAAATTCTGCATTTCAGGCCTCAACTGGTCGATTGCTACACCTTATCGGTCAACCGCTTGCGGTCGACTACTCAGGGTAAATAGTCGATTAGTCACATAGTAAAATTTAGGGTTTTCAATTTTTGATTGTTTAATTGTAATTATTGGTTAATTTCTCAAATTCTTCACTACACGGTGAATTCTAAACAGTGACCAGTCAATATTTCCATATCATAAGTTTATATAAATTTAATTATACTTTTTTAATCTGGGTTTAAAAAATTTTAGGGTCTAAGTCGGGTTAAAATCAGATTTATCAATTTAAACCAATTTTAATTTCTAATTCAGATTTCATGTTTTACAATTAGGATTTACATTTTACATTTTAATTTTTAGCATCCTAGATCAGATAGAATATGTTAAAATTAACTGTAAACAATCAACTTATTAAACTTATTCCCACTCACCTCGGATCCAAGCTCTAATTCTAAACTCCATCGAAGATTTGTTACCCATTAGCTTCCCCCTCCTTATCGATCTATTAGTGCTCTCTTACTTTGATTTTAATTTATTTTTTAAAGAAAGTTTATAAGTGGAGAGAAGAAATTTTGGCAGAGTTTCAGTACTGTACATTCTCTAATAAAATTAGGGTTAATCTATGTGTTAATTTGTAGAAGTCAGGGATTGATTTGGATCGTTGAATTTAGCCTAAGAAATCTTTAGTTTCATCTTGGATGCATATCAATTACTTGGCAGGAAGAAAAATAATCGGTTCAAACATCTTCATCCGATTGCACGATCTAGGTCTACAAAAACACATGTTAACGATCGACCAGTAATAGGGACCAGTCGACCGCTATCGGTCGACCGTTAAGCCCTAAGAGTCGGCTACTCATAGTGTTAGTTCTGGTGAGTTTTTTCCATTAGCTTGCTCCTCCTTATTGATCTATTGGTGCTCTCTTACGTTGATTTTAAATTATTCTTTAAAGAAAGTTTATAAGTAGGAGAAGAAATTTTGGCAGAGTTTTAGTACTGTAAATTCAATAATGAAATTAGGGTTAATATAGGTGTTAATTTATAAAAGTTAGGGATTGATTTGGAGCGCTGAATTTAGCCTGAGAAATCATTAGTTTTATCTTGTACATAGATCAAATACTTAATAGGGAAGAAAAATAATCGGTTCAATCAACTTCACCCGATTGCACGCTCTAGGTCCATGAAAACACATGTCAAGAATCGACCAATAATGTAATGATTCGTAGATTTTGTGGATTTAATTTGGTTAAATTAATAAGTTGTAATTAAATTTAGAAGAAAAATAAATTAAAAACCTACTTATAGTAATTCGAAGTTAATTCAAATGATTTAAGTGGTGAAAAGAATTTTACCTATATATGAGTTGAATATGAGGAATTTGAGCAAAATATTAAACTAATATAATGTAATAAACATTGTTAACAGTAAATGGAATATGATAATAAGAACAATTGCAAGTTTGTATTTATGGGCGAAATAATATTGATAGGTAATAATTGTTGTAGAGAATAAATTACAAATGTTATAAATTGTATGATGATGACAGATATTGTTCGTTACCAATGCATTTAATTTATAGCGATTAAATGTAATTAATCATTGCCTTTTTGTAAGTTAAGAAGTAACTGAAAATTTTGAAGGAAAAATCAATAGAAAGGTTAACTATATGCATAAGATGGAAAGTTGAATAGAATTCTAATAAATGATAATAATGGAATACGTATACAATCAATGTAGGTAATTTGAAATTACAATGTTGTTGAAATGATTAAACGTTTCTTGTGATAATTAATAAATAACGAATGGAGTAAGCGTATTTATTTAGAGTATTAGTTACTATTGGGTAGAGATTTAAGTAACAACGTTTAATGCAATGTTAGTAATGCCAATTTAAGTCAATAATAAGGAATTGGGAATCATATCTATGAAATGATAACGAGAATACAAGGTGATAAATGCCAATTAAGGGTAATAATTAATAAACTTAATGAAATCCCAATTTTGTATAAAATAATTTAAAAGTCAGGTTTGGCTACAATTTGAACATAAGTAAATTGAATTTGTAGTATGAAAATATATGCAAAAATTGATTTTTGTAATAAAAGATTTTGTATGTGACAAAAAGGTAACGGTAATGTTTATGGTAGGTTGCCTATTCATTTATTTAGATTTTTAGTTGGAATTGGAAATAAGTTTGTAATAAATGTAAATAAATGATACATTTATGTGAAATGTAACCAATGTAAATTTTATTTATAATATAGCAAAGGGTGGATTTAAGAAGTGAAATTGCAGAATTTGAAGCTAATTAATAATAGACATAGTAAAGATGGCAATCCAATCAAATACTTAGGAATAAAATTTATTGGAAGGTAACCTAATTTATAAATAAATGGTAAGTATTTAAGATATAATTCTATATTGATTGAAACTGATTGTAGATTTAGTGTAGTAATGTTAAGGCTAACTAAATTTGCTTTATAGATGGAATTTTAATCAAGGTGGATAGGTAACGAACTTAAAAATATAATTAAGAACTAATAGGTGGCAAATTAATATAGTTTGTATTATGTAAGTAAACTTTGGTAAATCAAATTCTACCAATCCAAAGCTAACGTTTTGTTAATATAGATTTAAGTATAGAGAGCAATATTTATTAATTTAATTGAAGTATTGCAAAATAAATGAGAATTTAACATCTAAATATTACGTTAATAGGAAGTAATTGTTCTGCTTATCATTACATTCATTTAGCCCATTTTGAAACTTAATCAACTGAAATTAATAGGAGAGAGAATACTAATTGTAATAGGTGCAAATAAAAGCAGCTTATGTTTTGTGAAATATAAGAAAAGTTTTGATTCAAAAAAAAAAAAACATTTACATCAATAAAATGAATGTTTCATCTATGAATGTAGGTTTAATTTAATTTAAATAAAAATATAGAAAGATTGATTTTTAAAGAAAGAAATATATGTTTATTTGAACTGTGTTTAGCTTACAAACTAATTACAAGAATAGGAAAATAATCTATTTATTACTCTTATGTATAAATAATTTTTCTATTTTTTTTTTTTTGCATTTTAGTTGTTTGTTTTAAAATTTAATTTTGTGTGATTGCAATTAATGTAGTTCAAATATTTCAATTAAAAGAAAAGAAAACGGTGATTGCAATTAATAGATTTAATAAAAAAAAAACGCGCGTTTTATGGTAAACAAAAAGGGTGTTTTAATGGTAATTAGAGATCATTTTGGGAAAAACAATTCAAATGTTTTCATTTTTAAGGTAATTATAAAAAAATTATTATGCATAGACAAAAACCCGAATGCGTAGAAATTCGAATATTACTTGAGTTAATGAAGTTAATTTTGGCGTGTTTAGGGTTAACAAAATTCATTAAGTAAACAATTGTTTTGAAATTTGAATCCTAAAAGTATGTTTACAGTATAGAGTTAGTCCATTCATTCCCTTTCTAATAAATAATTACCTCTTTTTAATACCTTCTACTTTTAAAAAGGTTGTTCGTATTTACTATATTTCAAAACCAAGTTTGTTCATATTTACTTTATTTCTTTCCATTCATTTTCCAACTTCATTTTCTGAAACGTCATTTCATTTATTTCTAATTAATAGCGGTCTCTCTTTCCAAATCTCTTTGATCCTAAACCTAACTCTAACCTTATAAATAAGATATGACGCAAATGAAACCACAGTCTCCATTATAATCTTCTTCTTTTTTTCCTTCAAATCTCCTTATTATCTCTGATTTTAATTTTCCTTCCTCTTCAAATATACTTCTTTTTCAAATTTTCTTCTATTTCAAACCTTCTTCTTTCTTTTCAAATCTAGATTTTCTCTTCCATTTTCAGTTTTTATTTTAATCATTTTCTTTTTCAATTCTTCTTTTTCAAATCTTTTTTTTTCCAATACTTTTAAAAATGCATACATTCATATAATAAGGAGGAAAATTAAAGTAAATCGAAATAAAAGAAAAATTTCGGAACAAAGTTAGCAATCAAGAAGAAGCATACGCGTTTTTCACGAGGGAAGAGTGCATGTGGCACGGTATTTTATTTTTGTTTAATTTATTTTTGTTAATTTTGATTTCAATTAGTTCTAATAATCATAACTCGTACATACGGACTCCGTTTCACGCAATTTTTTTTGTTAGGATCGAAATTAAATTCCAGATCTTTTGACACTGCTTTGGACAGATTTGGAGATAGTCGAATTTTTGGGTTTAAATCGGATTTGAATTCGATTTAAATTCAAAAGGTGAGTGTTTAAACCCACTCACAACTACTAGAAGCTTTTATGTTTGTTAAACTAATTTTAGAAATGAATAGAAATTTATTTATGAGTATTTGGCATGTTTATTTTATTCATATCTGTTGAATTGCATTTATTTAATTTAACTGTTAATTTAATTAATTTATTGCGTACAAATTTACAGTTAAAATTTATTTGTTTGTATATGAACTGCTAGTTAACAGTTATATAATTTATTACTGAATATAGACTGTAGATTAATAGCTGTTAAATTTAATTTGAATAAAATTGCCAGTATTACCTGTTATGTAGTACCAAAAATAATATTGTTATTGATTGATATTGATTGATGATTGCGATTTGGATTATGGATGATGTTGATGAATGGATGTTTATTGGATATCATTAAATTGCAAATTATCATGCATATTTCATTTCATTCGGGATTGTGGTTTGAAATGATATATAACCGCAAATTTTTATATCTTTTAAATTGCGGATTGAAATGATAAATATCCGTATCACTTGACCATAGGATAGAAAATTTTATACAGGCACCGCGGTCTATATATAACTATTTTTATGTGATTTCTATGGTTTGGATGGAATACGGTTTATAATAATCTTAAATTTTATATTGTATAAATATTTTTCTTTCATATATATATACATATGAAGTTGAAAATTTTGAAATTAAAAGGTGTATAAAAATCTTTATTAAAAATGGAAGAAAACTAAGAAAATGGAGTTTAATAATTTATATCATATGTTTAAATGTTAAGTTTGGAAATTTTAAGATATGATATTTATAATTGGATTTTTCCCAAAATAAATTGAAATGAATATTCTAGTATAATTTGAATTGGGAAAAATATATATATTTTATTACTAGAAATTGAAGTCTTATTATTTATGGATTTTATATGAATATTCAAGACTAATTGATAGAACAATTGATTTGTTGAAAGCATAAAATCCGACTTTAGTTTGAAATATTGATACTCAAAATGGATATACGTATATATAAATAAATTGAAGTGGTTTTGGAACTTGAGAGAGATAATATAAATTTTGGTTTAGACTTTAATAAAGAAATGTATTTGTAAAGCCATGAGAACTATTTTCTTTACAAAGTAACATTTAAGTTAAACCATTTAATTCATACACCGTTGAATGTCCAAACCATTCAAGTTTTTAGAAGTTATGGTTTTAAATTATGATTTTCAAAATATTATGCTTTGAAATATTTGATTTTCAAACGTTATGAAGTTAAAGCATTATGATTTTGGAAAAGAATTATATTTGGGATAAGTGATAAAATATGGTTTTGGGTTTTGAAATGATATCGTATTCATGGTTATGAAATGGAATGTTTATTCTGATTTTTAAAGTATAACCTATTTTTAAATGACCGCGGTGTTATAATAACGATGGGTTGGCAAAGAGACCGGGATCGGATATCTGACATACTCTCTGTCGATACCGAAAACCACTTTGACTAACCGTGTACGCGGTGGAGATTCCAGAATGAAGTAGGTGGTGGTGACGTTTCCTGTAAGGTAAATACGTGGACCCGACTCCCGTGAGTTGGCATAAGGTGGCTAAAACAGGAGCGATTCTCAGGCCAATGAGGTCATTCCTCTGATCGGACCCTCCTCTTCGATATTATACTTTGATTTTGGATTGATTCAGTGGCCACTTCTATATTTTGATTTTGGGGAGTTAGTCCGAGGTGGGCGGTAACTGCGGCTACGCGTTTCCACCAGCCTGGATAGCAATTAGTATATCTACCCTGGCATTGCCTAGTTGTGCCGTGTCACCTACCATACCGAGCATTTACTACGAGTTTCTATTTGTGTCGTACCTATGGAGTATCCTCTGGTAGCTTCCCGATCAGGAGGTATTACGGTACTGTATAGACTATTGGCATTATTTGTGTTAAGGGCTATATGGGTAACCCCTTAACGCTATTAAAAAGTAAGTTTATTTTATAAATAGACACTATTATAATAGCGCAATATACTACATAGTAAATAGTTTAACGGATCCTTAAGAGATGTAAATCCCGAACATCTCTTGAGTTACTATACTCATATTTATTTCTGTTAATTTAACTCACATAAGATCTTTTAGTCTGACTCGAGTGTTTTTGTCTTTTCAAATTCGCTCGGGTCAGTCCGAGCGTTTCAGGATCGAAGATTTTAGCTTTGGAGGACGAAGACGAAGAATCCGTATTATATTATTTATAGTATTGCACCACACTCTAAATTTCCGCTGCATTAATTGTATTGGTATGTGTAACTCTGATATTCATTGTATAAGTAAAATAAATATTTTGTAAACAGTTATCATGAACTGTATATTGATTATTATATTTTATCCTTCCGCTGTGAGATTCTATTTTGTTTTATTTCTTCTCTGTTTTTTTCTTATTTACCCCATAACAATCCGCCCTTGCGTATGCTTTGAATTGGCACGTGTGTCGGTTTAAAGTGTGCGAAAAGGCGAGATGTTACAGTTGGTATCAGAGCTTTGGTTTTAGCGATAAACCTTAGCTTTGTGGGGTTTGACTCTTTGTTAATAGGGTAGTAATACCCTATGGGAGTCGCTGAGTGTATATATATGAGAGAGCGTATTTGTTAGTGTTATAAAAAGATTTTGATATTGTGTTAATCTGTTTCGTTTTGTATTTATAAATTCTGGTTGGTGCATGGGACGCTATGACATCAATAGGGATTTCTAAACACTTAATAGGACAGACCGACATAATATTGTTTTAATATAGGTGAAATAACTTTGCCTATTATATTTTCTATATATAAAATAAAATTTTCAAATGATATCTATATTTGGTTGCAATAGATTGGTTGTTAGGAATAAAATTTATAAATAATAGGAAAAATAAGATTGAAATTAGAATCAATGAAATTTGGAAATTTTAGAACTTCAGTCCGGGATTTTTGAAAATTTGCTTTCAAAGGATTTATGAAATATAATAATTTTTTTTATAAGTATTTTCTTATATAAATATTTAGTATAATTCGGAAGAATGGTTTTAAAGAAGATTTTGGAGAAAATAATTTTTGTACTTTCCTCTCTGTCGCTGGAAAATAATTTCGGTGATGGCGGCCGCATCATCGACTTTCATTTTCGAGTTTCGAAGGGGAGAGGCTACTGTAGTGAATTCTACTACAGATTTGTTTTGGAAATAACTAAAGGTTTAATTGTTTTAATTATAATTAGAGGTATATAAGTTATAAAGGTATATTTATCTATTGAAATTTAACCCAGTATTTACTTCTAAAATTTCCATTAATTAATTGTTTCATTTATGGTAGTGAAACAGAATTTAATTAAGAATTGAAACCTAAATAGAATAAGAGACTTTAATGCTAAGTTATAAAGGAAGTTAAAATTTTAACTTATAAGAAAAGGTAAAGATTTATTGAACAATGAACATAATTAAAGGATGAGATAAAACTTGTATAATCTCTTTTGCATTTTCTTTAACATATATAACTTACCAAATATTAAAAGTTGAAATGTTAAATAAGTGATTGGAATAGAATATTATACAAGTAGAAATTTTGGAAATAATGAAGTATTCAATGAATTGCTATTATAAATAAGAATTTAATGGTATAAACTTAAGTTATAATTGAAATTTTACCAAAATTAAAGGTAAGTATTATAAATAGGTGATTTTAAACTTAAGTGAATAAAATGAAATTCTTTAATAAATAAGGATTGATGTGTAGGGTTATTAACTTAAGTATGAATTAAATACTACTAGCTAAATATAATGGAAAGTAGGTAATATAAATAAATGACTGCAAACCCTAGTTAAAGAATTTGTAAATTCCTTTACTTATAAGAATGGATATTTTAGGGTTAAGAATTTAAGGGAATTAAAAAGGGTTACTATAAATAAGTAATAGAATTGTAAGCATGGAATAAAAGATTGAAACTTAGAAGTGTATTAAATACAATACATATAAAAGAAACTTACATGACCGGAATAAATAAATAATAAAAGTGAATAAATTGTAAGTAATAAGTAAAAATCAAGGATACAACCACTGACGAGAAAATAAAATTTGAAGTTGTTAGAAATAAATGTAAACTATAAAAAGGAAAATTTATGCGGTTTGTATCAAAGAAAGGAAATCAAACAACTAAAGTATGTAATGAATTTTTATAGGTTAAATTGATTTGTTGGTTTAAATCGATATTGTTTGCTTTATGGTTGGCTGGGTAAGGAAATTTGAAGTTGTAGGATGAATAAATAAGCTATTCTGTCCCATCTAACACTGTTGAGTAAATGATGCACTGGATGGTTATTTTTCATTCCGTACCATTTCAAGTTTTGAACCCGAACAACTATTTGCTTGTTTGATCGAATGGTTGTTTTGTTGTGTATGTTGTTTGTTGAAATTTATGATTGTATATTTGGTGTTGTTAGTAGTTGAAACCATGAAAATATTTCGCTTCATAGAAATTGTTAAACCTTTGGATGTTTATAAGTGAAATGCAGGTTATGGAAGCAATTGCTACTGCTTTTGGTTCCATAAATTAAGCATAAATTGCCCGACAAATAGGTACGCTTCGGATTACGATTTATAGCGCTATTTTATATATTTTCCCGGGTTGAGATATAATATTTTGGATAAAATATGTAATATAATTGTTATATTTTGATATTATATTTTCTCCCGAGTCTCTCCGTTCAAAGGAGACTCTACCAAAAGTTTTCCGTAAATTTTGAACTTAGAAGTATTTTGAAATGTTTTTCCAAACTTTAGTAATTTAGATATAATTTTTTTTTTATGGTTATAAATTGATATATTTTATCTAAATTAATTAATTTTATAAATTTAATTGTTTATAAAGTTAATGTGTGAATGAGGTATATTGATTTCTTAGTTCTTCGTTTTCCCTTCTTTTCCTTTTCGGGGACGAAAAGTTTTGAGTGGGGGAGAGTGTAATGACCCGTAGATTTTGTGGATTTAATTTGGTTAAATTAATAAGTTGTAATTAAATTTAGAAGAAAAATAAATTAAAAACCTACTTATAGTAATTCGAAGTTAATTCAAATGATTTAAGTGGTGAAAAGAATTTTACCTATGTATGAGTTGAATATGAGGAATTTGAGCAAAATATTAAACTAATATAATGTAATAAACATTGTTAACAGTAAATGGAATATGATAATAAGAACAATTGCAAGTTTGTATTTGTGGGCGAAATAATATTGATAGGTAATAATTGTTGTAGAGAATAAATTACAAATGTTATAAATTGTATGATGATGACAGATATTGTTCGTTACCAATGCATTTAATTTATAGCGATTAAATGTAATTAATCATTGCCTTTTTGTAAGTTAAGAAGTAACTGAAAATTTTGAAGGAAAAATCAATAGAAAGGTTAACTATATGCATAAGATGGAAAGTTGAATAGAATTCTAATAAATGATAATAATGGAATACGTATACAATCAATGTAGGTAATTTGAAATTACAATGTTGTTGAAATGATTAAACGTTTCTTGTGATAATTAATAAATAACGAATGGAGTAAGCGTATTTATTTAGAGTATTAGTTACTATTGGGTAGAGATTTAAGTAACAACGTTTAATGCAATGTTAGTAATGCCAATTTAAGTCAATAATAAGGAATTGGGAATCATATCTATGAAATGATAACGAGAATACAAGGTGATAAATGCCAATTAAGGGTAATAATTAATAAACTTAATGAAATCCCAATTTTGTATAAAATAATTTAAAAGTCAGGTTTGGCTACAATTTGAACATAAGTAAATTGAATTTGTAGTATGAAAATATATGCAAAAATTGATTTTTGTAATAAAAGATTTTGTATGTGACAAAAAGGTAACGGTAATGTTTATGGTAGGTTGCCTATTCATTTATTTAGATTTTTAGTTGGAATTGGAAATAAGTTTGTAATAAATGTAAATAAATGATACATTTATGTGAAATGTAACCAATGTAAATTTTATTTATAATATAGCAAAGGGTGGATTTAAGAAGTGAAATTGCAGAATTTGAAGCTAATTAATAATAGACATAGTAAAGATGGCAATCCAATCAAATACTTAGGAATAAAATTTATTGGAAGGTAACCTAATTTATAAATAAATGGTAAGTATTTAAGATATAATTCTATATTGATTGAAACTGATTGTAGATTTAGTGTAGTAATGTTAAGGCTAACTAAATTTGCTTTATAGATGGAATTTTAATCAAGGTGGATAGGTAACGAACTTAAAAATATAATTAAGAACTAATAGGTGGCAAATTAATATAGTTTGTATTATGTAAGTAAACTTTGGTAAATCAAATTCTACCAATCCAAAGCTAACGTTTTGTTAATATAGATTTAAGTATAGAGAGCAATATTTATTAATTTAATTGAAGTATTGCAAAATAAATGAGAATTTAACATCTAAATATTACGTTAATAGGAAGTAATTGTTCTGCTTATCATTACATTCATTGAGCCCATTTTGAAACTTAATCAACTGAAATTAATAGGAGAGAGAATACTAATTGTAATAGGTGCAAATAAAAGCAGCTTATGTTTTGTGAAATATAAGAAAAGTTTTGATTCAAAAAAAAAAAAACATTTACATCAATAAAATGAATGTTTCATCTATGAATGTAGGTTTAATTTAATTTAAATAAAAATATAGAAAGATTGATTTTTAAAGAAAGAAATATATGTTTATTTGAACTGTGTTTAGCTTACAAACTAATTACAAGAATAGGAAAATAATCTATTTATTACTCTTATGTATAAATAATTTTTCTATTTTTTTTTTTTGCATTTTAGTTGTTTGTTTTAAAATTTAATTTTGTGTGATTGCAATTAATGTAGTTCAAATATTTCAATTAAAAGAAAAGAAAACGGTGATTGCAATTAATAGATTTAATAAAAAAAAACGCGCGTTTTATGGTAAACAAAAAGGGTGTTTTAATGGTAATTAGAGATCATTTTGGGAAAAACAATTCAAATGTTTTCATTTTTAAGGTAATTATAAAAAAATTATTATGCATAGACAAAAACCCGAATGCGTAGAAATTCGAATATTACTTGAGTTAATGAAGTTAATTTTGGCGTGTTTAGGGTTAACAAAATTCATTAAGTAAACAATTGTTTTGAAATTTGAATCCTAAAAGTATGTTTACAGTATAGAGTTAGTCCATTCATTCCCTTTCTAATAAATAATTACCTCTTTTTAATACCTTCTACTTTTAAAAAGGTTGTTCATATTTACTATATTTCAAAACCAAGTTTGTTCATATTTACTTTATTTCTTTCCATTCATTTTCCAACTTCATTTTCTGAAACGTCATTTCATTTATTTCTAATTAATAGCGGTCTCTCTTTCCAAATCTCTTTGATCCTAAACTTAACTCTAACCTTATAAATAAGATATGACGCAAATGAAACCACAGCCTCCATTATAATCTTCTTCTTTTTTTTTCCTTCAAATCTCCTTATTATCTCTGATTTTAATTTTCCTTCCTCTTCAAATATACTTCTTTTTCAAATTTTCTTCTATTTCAAACCTTCTTCTTTCTTTTCAAATCTAGATTTTCTCTTCCATTTTCAGTTTTTATTTTAATCATTTTCTTTTTCAATTCTTCTTTTTCAAATCTTTTTTTTTCCAAACCTTTTAAAAATGCATACATTCATATAATAAGGAGGAAAATTAAAGTAAATCGAAATAAAAGAAAAATTTCGGAACAAAGTTAGCAATCAAGAAGAAGCATACGCGTTTTTCACGAGGGAAGAGTGCATGTGGCACGGTATTTTATTTTTGTTTAATTTATTTTTGTTAATTTTGATTTCAATTAGTTCTAATAATCATAACTCGTACATACGGACTCCGTTTCACGCAATTTTTTTTGTTAGGATCGAAATTAAATTCCAGATCTTTTGACACTGCTTTGGACAGATTTGGAGATAGTCGAATTTTTGGGTTTAAATCGGATTTGAATTCGATTTAAATTCAAAAGGTGAGTGTTTAAACCCACTCACAACTACTAGAAGCTTTTATGTTTGTTAAACTAATTTTAGAAATGAATAGAAATTTATTTATGAGTATTTGGCATGTTTATTTTATTCATATCTGTTGAATTGCATTTATTTAATTTAACTGTTAATTTAATTAATTTATTGCGTATAAATTTACAGTTAAAATTTATTTGTTTGTATATGAACTGCTAGTTAACAGTTATATAATTTATTACTGATTATAGACTGTAGATTAATAGCTGTTAAATTTAATTTGAATAAAATTGCCAGTATTACCTGTTATGTAGTACCAAAAATAATATTGTTATTGATTGATATTGATTGATGATTGCGATTTGGATTATGGATGATGTTGATGAATGGATGTTTATTGGATATCAATAAATTGCAAATTATCATGCATATTTCATTTCATTCGGGATTGTGGTTTGAAATGATATATAACCGCAAATTTTTATATCTTTTAAATTGCGGATTGAAATGATAAATATCCGTATCACTTGACCATAGGATAGAAAATTTTATACAGGCACCACGGTCTATATATAACTATTTTTATGTGATTTCTATGGTATGGATGGAATACGGTTTATAATAATCTTAAATTTTATATTGTATAAATATTTTTCTTCCATATATATATACATATGAAGTTGAAAATTTTGAAATTAAAAGGTGTATAAAAATCTTTATTAAAAATGGAAGAAAACTAAGAAAATGGAGTTTAATAATTTATATCATATGTTTAAATGTTAAGTTTGGAAATTTTAAGATATGATATTTATAATTGGATTTTTCCCAAAATAAATTGAAATGAATATTCTAGTATAATTTGAATTGGGAAAAATATATATATTTTATTACTAGAAATTAAAGTCTTATTATTTATGGATTTTATATGAATATTCAAGACTAATTGATAGAACAATTGATTTGTTGAAAGCATAAAATCCGACTTTAGTTTGAAATATTGATACTCAAAATGGATATACGTATATATAAATAAATTGAAGTGGTTTTGGAACTTGAGAGAGATAATATAAATTTTGGTTTAGACTTTAATAAAGAAATGTATTTGTAAAGCCATGAGAACTATTTTCTTTACAAAGTAACATTTAAGTTAAACCATTTAATTCATACACCGTTGAATGTCCAAACCATTCAAGTTTTTAGAAGTTATGGTTTTAAATTATGATTTTCAAAATATTATGCTTTGAAATATTTGATTTTCAGACGTTATGAAGTTAAAGCATTATGATTTTGGAAAAGAATTATATTTGGGATAAGTGATAAAATATGGTTTTGGGTTTTGAAATGATATCGTATTCATGGTTATGAAATGGAATGTTTATTCTGATTTTTAAAGTATAACCTATTTTTAAATGACCGCGGTGTTATAATAATGATGGGTTGGCAAAGAGACCAGGATCGGATATCTGACATACTCTCTGTCGATACCGAAAACCACTTTGACTAACCGTGTACGCGGTGGAGATTCCAGAATGAAGTAGGTGGTGGTGACGTTTCCTGTAAGGTAATACGTGGACCCGACTCCCGTGAGTTGGCATAAGGTGGCTAAAACAGGAGCGATTCTCAGGCCAATGAGGTCATTCCTCTGATCGGACCCTCCTTTTCGATATTATACTTTGATTTTGGATTGATTCAGTGGCCACTTCTATATTTTGATTTTGGGGAGTTAGTCCGAGGTGGGCGGTAACTGCGGCTACGCGTTTCCACCAGCCTGGATAGCAATTGGTATATCTACCCTGGCATTGCCTGGTTGTGCCGTGTCACCTACCATACCGAGCCTTTACTACGAGTTTCTATTTGTGTCGTACCTATGGAGTATCCTCTGGTAGCTTCCCGATCAGGAGGTATTACGGTACTGTATAGACTATTGGCATTATTTGTGTTAAGGGCTATATGGGTAACCCCTTAACGCTATTAAAAAGTAAGTTTATTTTATAAATAGACACTATTATAATAGCGCAATATACTACATAGTAAATAGTTTAACGGATCCTTAAGAGATGTAAATCCCGAACATCTCTTGAGTTACTGTACTCATATTTATTTCTGTTAATTTAACTCACATAAGATCTTTTAGTCTGACTCGAGTGTTTTTGTCTTTTCAAATTCGCTCGGGTCAGTCCGAGCGTTTCAGGATCGAAGATTTTAGCTTTGGAGGACGAAGACGAAGAATCCGTATTATATTATTTATAGTATTGCACCACACTCTAAATTTCCGCTGCATTGATTGTATTGGTATGTGTAACTCTGATATTCATTGTATAAGTAAAATAAATATTTTCTAAACAGTTATCATGAACTGTATATTGATTATTATATTTTATCCTTCCGCTGTGAGATTCTATTTTGTTTTATTTCTTCTTTGTTTTTTCTTATTTACCCCATAACAATCCGCCCTTGCGTATGCTTTGAATTGGCACGTGTGTCGGTTTAAAGTGTGCGAAAAGGCGAGATGTTACAAATAATAGGGACCAGTCGACCGCTATCGGTCGACCGTTAAGCCCTAAGAGTCGACCGCCCATAGTATTAGTTCTGGTAAGTTTTAATTTTTATTTATTCTATTTTCAAATTTTCAAACATCAATAACTTCTCCATACTAAATCCGATTTCAAAGTATTATATATGAAAATTGTCCAAGAAATCTCTACGAAAGCAATGATGCAGATTTCGTAGACAAGTTTGTGAAAATTCAATTTTAGCCCTTGTTTTATTTAGGTTTAATTTTCTTGTTAAATTTTCCATTAAATTTCCCGGGTGTAACATTCTCCCCCCTGAAAGGATCTCATTCTTGAGTTCTCAAACAATGAAAAAAAATGTAACTCGTAAATATAACAAATAGTAGCTACAACCATCAACTTATTAAAACGGACTAGCCCGCGGCGGAAGTTATGGGTAAATTTCAAAAAATTTACCTTATTGGATCTTTTATTGGGCATATGAAGTCTAACTGAATTAGAACGTTTCTAATTTCATTTGAATAAAATCATTTATTTTATTTAAATTAGAATTTATATTAGGATATGAAATTAGTTTATTTTATTTAGTTTATACATAAATGTATCATATACATATATATATGACTACATGTGTAACATAATAATCCGTGAAAGGTATAATATGCCTATATGTAGATGTGGGGATTTACATTGCAACAAACATATTAGCTCATTTTTTATGTCATGTATATTGTTCAAATATGTGCATGTATATGCGTTACAAAACACACACACACACATAGAAAGAGAGAGAACAATTATAAAAATTATTTATAATTCAAAATTAACTTAGTTTTGCAAACATAATAGTTTTAGTATTTTAATTTTTATATATTATGAATAAAATAATGTTTTCATCTATAAATAATTAGCATAAAATAATTTATTGATGAAAATTCAAATTTTACAATTTAAAAAAAATCTAGGATCATAAAGAGCTTAGGAAAAATTTGGAGATATTTCAAAGTGGAAATATTATATTTAAAAACAAATACAAAATTGGTATTATAAAAAATATTATAAAACGACTTTTTTATAGTCGAAATAAAGTTCATTATTTTTTGATTTGTCTTTTTAGTTCCTTCTTGATTTGTTTTATCATTATTTTTGGCAATAATTATTTAATATAAGATAATATATTATTAAAAATTCAAAATTTAAATTTTCAAAACTTCTAGGATCTTGAATGAAAGGTTATGAACATTTTTGAAGAATTTTTCAATTAAATTATTATTTCAATAAATCATAAATAGTTTTTTCAAAATAATATCAATTATTAAAAATAATAAACTTTATTAAAAATTCTTAAATTTTTTCTATATGTTTCTGAATGCATATAATATTTAAAAAAAAATATGAAATCGAATTTTTAATGTAATTATTATTTTATGCATAATAAACAACTCAAAAATTCAATAAATGTTAATTTAAAAATATGAATATATGTATGATAATTAATTTTTGAATTTTTAAATTCATATTATATATATATAAGTGTACTAATTTTTTTATATCACATATATTTATATCTTATTTATGCATATATGATATTATGAGAGAGAAATATATACTGATATATATATATATATATATATGTATTAATTTATTAATAAATATATATATATAAATCAACTTTTAATGAAAAAATTTATTTTACACAGTAAACAACAATTGTCTATTCATAAATCAAATAGTATAATAAATGGATTATGCACATAACCAAACCGATTTGTGGCAACCACATCTACTTACAAAATCTCACATAACTAAACATACAGTAACAATATATTTAAACAGATATGAATTGCTCATTATAGGATCATAGAATATATATATATATATATATATATATATATATATATATATATATATATATATATATATATGGTTGTATTAGAGAGGAAGGAGGAAAATCTTTTTACCCATTCTCACTTGATCTCAACCCATTATCTTCAAGCCAATTCCCTATGTTTTAGGTACCCCTAGACCTTCCCAAACTAAAATTTTGCAGCCTTAATGATGGGCCGTAAACCCATCTAAGCCAAGCCAAAAATTATGCAATTAAATCTATTTTAATCGCTCACCATTATTGTATATCGATCGATGCATTTATAACTGTTATAAATATATATAACATTATTTATTTCTCAAATCATATTCAAATTTTATAATTAATATTTCATAATATTTAACTTATAAAAATTATGAACTAATTAAATCGTTCGGTCTTAAGGGAATTCATCATTTCGGTTGTATAACTCTTGGGTGTAAAAGTGGTCAGCGGTTAATATCGAACTATTCTAATATTATCGTTCACACGTCACTTAGCAGGTAGTGTGACATTATGGCCAAATTTATCGCTTACTCGTTTTCGGTAAAAATTCAATTTTACTTTAATATGCGTTACTCGATTGTGATATTTGTTTACACTAATTCTCTTCGTCAAAACTATATCACTTTTGACTTATGGAATTTGGTAACGATCCAAATTCCAACCTCACCTGCATTCGACTTTATAGTCCAAATACAAAGTCCTTGGTTCAATAATAACAATTATTATTAATCGAAATGCTCTGGCCAGAGACTATGACTTTGAGTTTACTTGAGTTGATTGTGAAACTAACCGCATATAACTGAGGAAACGAATCCTCTCTTGAATAGTGCTTCACTTCCAATACTTCCACTCGACCCAATCATAGTCACTCGATGGACACCACGCCATATGGCTATAACCAAAGCGGAGCTTTCATACTGAAGATCCACAGTATTATCAAGTCGAGAAAACTGTGTAAATCAGTCACATCGATATTTTCTGTTTGACCTTAGTTATATTAACCAACAAAAAACTATCGAGTGAGTCGTTTCATAGTTATCGAATAACTTTTAGTATGTAACCCATAGGTTCCCCTAGCAGTCATGAGTACTACACTGCCCAACATTTGGAGAACGTTACGTACTCCAGTCTCAATGGATACATCGATATTCAGTCTTGATGCATCTTGACTAGGAACATTCAAAATCGTTCTGATAAATTACTCATAGTTACAATACTTTGTAGCTACTATCATAAAATATATCATTTATGGATATTCTATTAAATATACTTTTAATTAAGTTAATTAATTAATATAATCATATTATATCAAGTATTTAATAGGAAAAAATACCTTTTATTTCGAGCAAGATTGGTCAACGAGTTAGATACATGTAACGAACTACATAATTGTCCCTATGGCATACACCTAACTCTATCCATCTTCCACTTGCTCTTGGGGTCAATTATCGAATCTAATTTCAACTTCTCTAATCAGTTTTCTAAAAACCATTTAGGTCAGCCCCTTAGTGAATGGGTATGTTATTATGTTTTAATTATCTACTTTGTCGATAACTCCCTTTGACACAAATAAACTGCGTTTATCATGTGGAATGATTCGAAGTATGTCTTTCGACTTCCAGTGAGCTTTAAGTTCTATCACAACCAATTTCATGACATTGTTATCTTATAACAATATTATGGGATTCTCAACATTTGAATCACCTTTGGCTCAATTATAAATTTGTGCATTTATATCTATATACATTGGTTTATTGTAGCGCTGTACAAGTTAACGTTCTCAACATTTCATTGAATCAATCACAATAACTTTTATGTTGAAACATTTTCAAATTAAAGATTTTAACTTGAATTTTATCATTGACATGTTATACCCAATATCGCCAATAGAAGTTTGTGTCCAAACATTCCATCATAATGAGTTTGCTGTTTCTATAAACAATTCTCTAGTATTTCATAAATACATGAGAACACCTCAAGCAACCATTTAGTGATATCAATTTGGATTTTATAGTTTCTCCACGTATCAAATACATTAACAAAACACAATATGATACACAACATTATCTATATGATAATTCCTATTGTTGATGTATAGGAATCCAACTTACATGTTATTTTTTAATAGGATGGTCTTATATATCGTTTTGGGACAATCCCTATATCTTTTATACTCACCATAAAAGACATCACTTACAATCCAAAATTAAGTATTAAAACAACTAAAGTTGATTTTAATACAAGCATATTGTTAAAATCAACAATGTGTTGCTTAGTTATAGTTTAGAAATATCAATGTACCTTTTAACGTTCTTTCTTATGAACACACACGTTCCTCTACACTTTGATTGAAAATCAAACTATTTGATATTTCTATAAAATACTTATTCAAGCTTAATGCTTATAAAATGATATATTCGTATCATTTCTTGGATCATATCCAAAGACTCACAAACCCGACATCGATCCTACTGACTTCGAGGCATTTTAATATGTGTAAACACTTACTCTAAATTATTATTTAGAATTTTCTATTTGAATACATAAGAACCAAACACTATGTCTTATCGAGTGATAATTTTGTGAGTAAATCTGAATTAACTTGAGTATGTTGAATACCGAACCTGTTATGCTAATTTCAAAAATTGAAATTTACGATATTATTCTTATGAACATTGCTCATTTAATTCCAACCACATTATCTATCCAATAAAGACACAATCTCGACCGATGGATCACATCTATTTTGCTACGACCACCAAAATCATATTTTGACAACGTACTTGGAATTCATTTAGATTTGCGCATCATACCATATAGAGTCAACAATCTTAATGGTTTAATTGAACAACCGAGGGTATGTATATTTTTGACATTAATAAGAAACTCATAGTTTCTCTTCGATGTTCGAGAATACTAGACATTCAACTGCTATATGTTCATTTAGGTTAGTTAATTTCACTTTATCTCATATAATCAGTTCTATCTATGGATTGGATCCAATTCCATTTAACTACTAAATTTACTCAAAGAAATTCCTTCACAATGAAGTTGATATATCTTGAAACAACAATTGTTTCTTAGTGCAAGTAGAATAGGGATTCATAAATGCTTTATGAATCTTTTTATTTATAAAACTGATTTTAGTTTACAAAAATTATATTTCAAACATAAATAAGTCATTTGATGATAGACCTTTCCAATTTTTTTTGGAGATCCATACAAGATCTCTCATGAACAACTATTACGTGCAATCTTTCGACTCGCATAACCTGCCAACTCCTTGGCCTTGGATATATTGGGATTTCTTACAAGCCCTTATCTTGTATGATTTTGTAAACCATTGTTTAGATGAAATATTATCAACCTTGTGTACTATACTTAAGTATATGACCTTATAGAAAGTAACAAACTCAACTTCACTCACAATTAATCGTAAATTATCCAACAATGTCTTATTACTCTTTATCGATACATCATTATGTATCACATGGAGGAGCAACTTATGAGATTGAATCTGTATTCAGTTTTAGGTACGTTTGGAATTCTTTCCAGTATACTCATTTATTCGACCAAATCAAATCATGTTATTATATTGCATGTTATATTATTTGCCTTTCTTTTATATTCTATGATTTTATCATAAACTTACCATATGTGTATCTAATACACATGTTCATGTTGGTAATAAATCATCGATGAATATAACAAAGTATGTGGAGCTCTTTTGGTATTAATAGACTTTTGATTACATACATCAATACGTATTAATTCAAAGAGTTCATAAACTCTTATGATGCTCCCACTGAATGAATGCATAAGTATTAATCAATGATTCGAAGTATGACTTTCGACTTCTAGTGAGATTTAAGTTCTATCATGACCAATTTCATGACGTTGTTATCTTATAATAATATTATAGGATTCTCAACATTTGGAATCACCTTTGACTCAATTATAAATTTATGCATTTTATATCTATATACATTGGTTTATTGTAGTGCTATTCAAGTTAATGTTCTCAACATTTCGTTGAATCGATCACAATAACTTTTATGTTGAAACATTTTCAAATTAAAGATTTTAACTTGAATTTTATCATTGACATGTTATACCCAATATCGTTTATAAAAATTTGTATCCAAACGTACCATCATAACAAGTTTGTTGTTTCTATAAATAATTCTCTAGTATTTCATAAATACGCGAGAACACCTCAAACAACCATTTAGTGAAATCAATTTGGATTTTATATTTGCTCCATGTATCAAATACATTAAAAAAACACAATATCATACACAACATTATATGCAGGATAATTCATATTGCTGATGCATAAGGAATCTAACTTACATGTTCTCTTTTTAACAGGATGATCTTATACATCGTTTTGGTACAATCCCTATATCTTTTATACTCACCATCAAATACATCATTTACAATCCAAAAATGAGTATTATAACCACTAAAATTGATTTTAATACAAGTATATTATTAAAATCAACAACATGTTGTTTACTTATAGTTCAGAAATACCAGTGTACCTTTTAACTTTCTTTCTTATGAACACACACTTCCTCTGCACTTTGATTGAAAATCAAACTATTTGATATTTCTATCAAAATACCTATTCAATCTTGATGCTTATAAAATGATACGCTCGTATCATTTCTTTGGATCATATCCAAAGACTCACAAACCCAACATCGCTCCTACTCGAGGCATTTTAATATATGTAAACGACTTACTCTAAATCATTATTTAGAATTTTCTGTTTCAATACATAAGCACCAAACACTATGTCTTATCGAGTGATAATTTTGTGAGTAAATCTGAATTAACTTGAGCATGTTGAATATTGGATCTGTAATTCTAATTTCAATAAATAATTTGCGATATTATTCTTACGAACATTGTCCATTTAATTCCAACCACATTATCTTTCCAATAAAGACACAATCGCAACCGATGGACCACATCTATTTTGTTACGACCACCAAAATCATATTTTGATAACGTACTTGGAATTCATTCAGATTTGTGCATTATACCATATAGAGTCAACAATCTTAATGGTTTAAATGCACAACCGAAGGTATGCATATTTTCAACGTTAATATGAAACTCGTAGTTTTTCTTCGATGTACAAGAATACTTATTAGACATTCTAATGCTATGTGTTCATTTGAGTTAGTTAATTTCACTTTATCTCATATAATCAGTTCTATCTATGGATTGGATCCAATTCCATTTAACTACCAAAAATTTCTCAAAGAAATTCCTTCACAATGAAGTTGAGATATCTTGAAACAACAATTGTTTCTTAGTGCAAATAGAATAGGGATTCATAAATGCTTTATGAAACTTTTTATTTATAAAACCGATTTTAGTTTACAAAAATTATATTTAAAACATAAATATGTCATTTGATGAAATACCTTTCCCAAAAAAGAACTTTATGGAGATCCATACAAGATCTATCGTGAACAATTATTACGTGCAATTTTCGACTCGCACAACTTGCCAACTCCTTAGCCGTGGATATGTTGGGATTTCTTAAAACCCTTGTCTTGTATGTTTTTGTAAACCGTTGTTTAGATGAGATGAAATAATATGAACCTTGTGTACTATAGTTAAGTACATGACCTTATAGAAAGAAATTAACTCAATCTCACTCACAACTAATCGTAAATTAACCAACAATGTCTTATTACTCTTTATCGATGCATCATTATGTATCATATGGAGGAGTGACTTATGGGATTGAATCTATTTTCTTTTTTAGGTACATTTGGAACTCTTTCCAATATACTCATTTATTCGACCAAATAAAATCATTTTATTAGATTGCATGTTATTTTATTTACCTTTCTTTCATATTCTATTATTTTATCATAAACTTACCATATGTGTATCTAATACACATGTTCATGTTGGTAATAAATCATCAATGGATATAACAAAGTATGTGGAACCCTTTTGGTATTAATAGACTTTTGATTACATACATCAATATGTATTAATTCAAAGAGTTCATAAACTCTTATGATTCTCCCATTGAATGAGTGTATAACCATTAATTGTTTGAGATATAATCAACCTATATGATATGATTCATAATCACATAGTAAAATTATTTCTCAAAACTATGGCTCGGTCTATAATTCTAAAACAACTGTAGAAAACATCAAACACTTAAGTATTTTTATTGCGTCACTTTTACTATGAAAACAAATTCCATAATATAGTTCTATTTCATAATAAATATTCATAATACTCATATTGAAATATAGTTATATCTATTTTTCAGTCAATACCAAAAATAAAATTATTTCATAAATAATGTTTGATACATTTTATGAAAACAATTTTCGTAATTTGATGCAGTCATTAGGTGCTATGTGCCATGCTCTTACTATTTCTGCCATTACTCTAATAGCGTACTAAATTTAAAGGTCCACCATTCACTTAATATTGTCAATATTGTTTACTTATTTCATGTGCTGCAACTAGTTTACAGTGGAGAGTTCTTTGATCAAATATCTTGAACTCAAAAAAATAAATGTTATAGAAAACAATTTTCTATATGAAAATACATTTCGGAAAGTATTTCATATTTCAATATTAAGTATCAATTATTATTACAATTCTTATTTCCAATGTTTCTCTATGAAGCAGAAGTGACTACTCATTCTCTTCATTCCAACTTTACCTTAAATTACATTTATTCTTATACATTCGTTTTTCTTTCAATGGTCAAACCGTTCAAAAGAAAACCTTACTACAATATCACAACAAACTATTTACAAAAGCGCATTCGATTATTCTTAACATTTAAGACATCAAATATGTTGCACTTTATGTAAACCGATCAAGATGACATCTCAACAATCGAGTTCTTAGACGTATCTCGTAGTTTATGGTCATGTGTTATATTAACACAATATGATCCTTTTGAAATCATTCAAGTTGAATACATGATCTTAAAATACTATTTATTAGCTTACCTCGAATGAACTAACTTCGTCAAAATATTGTACCACACAAACTATGACTGTCCACCATATAACATTTATATGTGAAAGCACATGGATCAAATATCCATAGTCTTGGATTGCATTTAGAGTTCAAAAACTCATAAAATGCAAGACACGGTCTAAACCAAATAAACATATAAGTGGCCAACTTACAGATGTATCACGTAATTGAAATTAGGCACTTGCATGGGTGTAGAAACATTATATAACATGCAATTAGAATTATTAGTAGGTATTATTATATTTTTATTCGTCAACTTTCAATTCAGTTTGTTTATATATGCCAATTGACAAATGTTTTATCAATCATATTAAATGCAAAAATTTATCATTGTAGATAATTATAGCATTATATAGCATATGTTCTTACGATATTAGAAAGGTTATATTTTACCATTTCATTTTTTAATAAGGCTCCTACTACCTTTTATGTTTCTCCAAACCCTAAGATGAAAAATAGAAGTCTTACAACTTCACTAGTGGGTGTTAGGACTCGTTTGCTTTGGTATTCTGACCTTGAGTTTTCTCAGCAAATCATAGCCCAACAAACGATGGGTAACTCCTTATCGGTTGTATCACATACAACTCCTAACCCATTTTCCTTGTTCTAGTCGCATTTTCGCCTTGAGTTTGCTCAACAAATCAAAAGAGATTATTCACTCATACCTACCATATTGTGATGGCCTAAGCATAGTATATGTACCTTGAGTTTGCGCAACAAATACATACAGTTATCTTACCTTATCTGTTCAATATATTAGTAATACTACGCATAACATCCCTAGCTTGAGTTTGCTCAACCACTGAGGAGTACGTAAGTAATTTATTAGTATATATATATGGTATATGACAACATTATATTGAAGATTCATAATCTTCAATGTGTATATATATATTAAGTGACATCGACTTATAGAATAATATATTCCTTACGAAATACCCCAACGATTAAAGTGTCAGACACATCAATAATCACCGTATATGTACATTTACATATGTATTTATTTCTATAGTCTATTTAGGTTTCTTTAATGTTCCACATTTAGTTTATACAAATATTATATAAGTTTTATTGTTATACAACTTTTATATTTCATATTACTTATATGTTAGTCTTACGTATAACATATCATTAATTAAATCTTATCTAATTAATTTTAATCAATTAACTCTTTAATTAATTTTAAATTAGTATCCCAATATAACTTTTATATTGGACATATCTACTATAACATTTATAATGTATACTATAACGTTTATAGTGTAACACACATATGTCATATATATGTGTATTTTATTTAATTAATTTACTTTTAAATAATTTATTCAATTAAACAATTTTTATTTAAATTTATTAATTTCAAAATTTATCTCGCATACATACATGTATACTTATGTTATCTTAAACATTTTAAAATAACATAACATATATCAACATATATAATACATGCATATATGCATTAATTAATTAACATATTTAATTAATTTATTTTATAAATTTTATTAATAAATTTAAATTTGAAATTACTATATAAATATTTTCAAACATTTTGAAAACATCATTATCCTTTCAAACATTTTGAAAATTTACGTAGTATTATAATATTTATAATAAACATGTTTTATTTTAAATTTAACTATTAAATTTAAAATATTTAACATTAATTTTCAAAAAAATTTTGAAAATTAGCCCAAGGCCCAAATTAAGTTGGGCCTTTTCTATTAGGAGCAACCTTTGGGATCACTTTACTTTTCAGGCCAAGTCAGTAACCAAGTAGGACATGGTACTTGATTACCCAATTCCAATCCTAGACGTTACCTTTCTAGACACCGTACTAAGTGAGCAAGCTTAATTAGTTAGCCTCAATATGACTAATTTAGACCGCATAGACTATTGGGTTCTGATACCATTTTTGGAACTGGACTAGCTCGCGATGGAAGTTATGGGCGAATTTTAAAAAATTTACCCTATTGGATCTTTTATTGGGCCTATGAAGTCTAACTGAATTAGAACGATTCTACATTGCATTTAAATAAAATCATTTATTTTATTTAAATTCAAATGTATTAAAATATGAAAATAATTTTATTTTATTTAGTTTGTACATAAATGTATCATATAGATATATGTGTGAGTGCATGTGTAAAATAATAATCCATGAAAGATATAACATGCCTATATGTAGATGTTGGGAATTACATCGCAATAGACATAACAGCTCATTTTGTATGTCATGTATGTTGTCCAAATATATTCATATATATGTGTTACAAAATACACACATGTATGTATAAATATACTATATATAATATACGAACATAAAAAATTTATATATAGATAAATATATATAGAAAGAGAGAGAAAAATTACTAATTTTTTTTATAATTCAAAATTAACTTAGTTTTGCAAACCTAATAATTTTAGTATTTTAGTTTGTATATATTATGAATAAAATAATGTTTTCATCTATAAATATTTAACATAAAATAAACTATTGATGAAAATTTAAATTTTACAATTTTCTAAAATCTAGGATCATAAAATAGAGCTTAGGAAAAATTGAAAGATTTTTTAAAGTTGAAATATTATTTTTTAAATACATTGATTTCAAAAATAATTATTTAATATAAAATAATATATTAATAAAAATTAAAATTTTATAATTTTAGAAATTCTAGGATCATGAATGAAAGGTTACAAAAAATTTTGAAGAATTTTTCAATTAAATTATTATTTTTAAGAAATCATAAATATTTTTTTGAAATAATATTAATTATTAAAAATTATAAATTTATTGAAAAATTACTAATTTTTTTCTATATTTTTATGAAATTATATAATATTTAAAAAAAAAATATAACTGAATTTTTAATTTAATAATTATATATATATATATATTAAACAATTCAAAATTTTAAATGTTAATTTAAAAATATGAATATATGTATGATAGTTTATTTTCGAATTTATAAATTCAATTATATATAAATAAGTGTGTAAAATTTTAAATCATATACATACATACATACATATATATATCTTATATACGCATATATGCTATTATCAGAGAGAAATATACACTAATATGTATGTACGTATGTGTGTGTGTGTGTATATATGAATTTATTTATAAATATATATAACAAAATTGTTAATGACAAAAATTGATTTTATACAGTAAACAACATTTTTCTATTCATAAATAAAATGGTATAATAAACAAATTATGCATATAACCAAACTGATTTGTGACAACCACATCTACTTACAAAATCTCACCTAACTAAAGATATAATAGCAATATATTTAAACAGATATGAAATCGCTCATTATAGATTCATAGAATATAATTTAATTACTATAATATGAATTAAAATTACTAATTTAATGATGCCTATGAATCTACGTTGAAGCAATAACTTCCCTTCCTTTTACTGTTCTTGATTCGTCAGAATGCAATCCGAAATCACCGACCTCTAACTATCGAATAATATTATTTTAATTTGAAATAGAATTGAGACTGTTGGAGTGGATTGAGAGCTATATTTTAGCCAGCAATGTAGAAGGTAATGGATGCCAAAAAGGTTAGTGATTATATATATATGTATAGATATATATATATATATATATGTGGTTGTATTAGAGAGAAAGGATGAAAACCTTTTTTTCCATTATCTCGAAGCCAATTCCCTATGTTTTAGCCATCGTTAGACCTTCCCAAAACCAAAATTTTGCAGCCCTAATGATGGGCCTCAAACCCATCTAAGCCGAAGCCAAAATACTATGCAATTAAATCTAAATTAATCGCTTATCGATATTGTATATCGATCGATATATTTATAACTGTTATAAATAGATATAACATTATTTATTTCTCAAATCATATTCAAATTTTATAATTAATATTTCATAAATATTAATTAATTTACACAATTATAAACTAATTAAATCGTTCAGTCTTAAGGGAATTCATCATTTCGGCCGTGTAACTCTTGGGTGTAAATTTGGTTAGCGATTAACATTGAACTGTTCTAATGTTAGCGATCACACTTCACTTAGTAGGTGGTGTGACATTATAGCCAAATTTATCACTTACTCTTTTCTCGGTAAAAATCCAATTTTTTTTAATTAGCATTACCCGGTTGTGACATTTGTTTACACCAATTCTCTTTGTCAATACTATATCACTTTGGATTTATAGAATTTGGCGACGGTGAAAATTCCTATCTCATCTGTGTAACGACCCAGAATTTCTGTCATTTGAAATTCGTATATTTAATTGATTTTGAATATTAACAAGTAAAATTTGTAGGTCGAATAAATTTTATTTCGAATATCTAAATTTAATTGAATAATTAAATCGATAATTTAATATTTGAAATTACTGAAATAATTGGAAATTGGGTTTAATATGATTAAAAATGATTTATAAAGTAGTATTTAATCATATTGGAGTTAGAATGATGTTATAGAACTTTTAAAATTGAATTAAAACTTAAATTGTAGAAATTGAATATTTCAATATTTAATTGACGAGTTAAAATAGCCATTTTTCTAATAGTCTCGGATTTCGACGAAACCAGTTTATCGGATCTGTAATGTTATATTATTATATGGTTTCAAATTTCGTGTCAATCGGATTTACGGCTTGTCCAAGGCAAGTTAAAACGCATAGAAATCGATTCGAGTGAATTTTGAATTTAAATAGTCGATTTAAAATTCTATCTTCCAAATACCGTGGTGCTTGATCGTCGTGAAGTCGAGCATGGGTCACGCGATAATTCATGGATAGTGGTGTGCGATGGGTTCGGTTGTGCGTGAATTTACTGGGAAAGAAGAAGAGTGGGCATGCGGCCCTGATTTCATCAAGGAAATGCACGGTCCAGATTGAAAGAGGTTTAAAAATAAAAATAAAATTGTAAATATAATTTTATTTATAAATCGTACGAACTTTAAAATGTTGTAACTCTTTGATACGAGGTCGAAAATGCACAAAACGAATTGCATTGGAATTGTATGGACAAACAATACGCGATGGAGCTGGATTGAAGTTGATTGGAGATAGTTTGAATTTTGGGTAAAATTAAACGCGTGTTTAATTTTATTCGAAATAAAACACTGCGACTGTTATTGAAAACAAAGTGAGAACTTCTCACTCAATCGAATCTGCTTCGATTTAAATTTTAAATAATTAGATTTAAAATTGCTTAATTTCGTGATTGAATGATAAATTATTATCTGTTGTATTGAAATAGACCTTATACGCCGTATATTAAGCGGATGTTATTTATTAATCACTTATACCGCGATATTCCATCTTGAAGTTAAATTGGTATTTTATATGTACTTGGAGTTGATTTCCCGCATTATATAGCGGATGAGACCCTATTGCGTCGCATAATAGCGGATAATATTATATAAACCCATATAACACGATATTCCTTATTAAAATGGGATAGGTATTGTGCTAACATCTGTGGATGCATGGAAACAGGTTGGAGGGATCCAACTGGATTCCTCACCCGTATTGATTTATTAACAGATATTGTGATATATTCTGTTATCATATGATATATGATGTTTTGGATGCCGTGATTGTTGTATTTAGTGCTGTTTTAGCATTGGGCCAATTTTCGGAGTTTTAAAATGTTAAAGTAACGATTTCGAATTTAAAGGATTTTCAAGTGATTTTTGAAAGTATATGTTTTATTGAATTTTGTAATTGATTTATTTTAAATAAATAAACGCTATAATTTTTATGTTATAAAAATTATGATTTTGTGAAATAGAACCGAAATGTGACTTTCGAAATAAGTAGTTGATTAATTTGTAAAATGGTTTAAATTGGTATTTTTGAATTATTATAAACGGTTTATATAAAAGATTTATAAAATTGATATTTATAAATTAAAAATATTGGGATTTTAAAACGAGTTTTTATAAGTGTTAAAATGAAGTATAAATGGATTTCATAAGTGAATGGAATTTATAGATTTATAAATTGTGAAGTTATAAAATGAACAGAATTTGTAAAATAAAAGATTTATAAGTAATTAACTTATAAATTGGATTTTGGTATTTAAATGAGATTTAAATAGAATTTGTTAATTAAGGGATTTTATAAGTTGAAGTTTTTATATAATTTATATAGATGTGAAATTATAAACGTTGTTTTATAAATCCAAAACCAATTGAATTTGATAAGTAAATATGAAAACTTATTAAACGATTTATATCCACAATTTTGGACAGTGGATAATCCTTTAATTGAATATGTAGAAGTGTTGAATTTGGTAAACGATTTATATTCACGATTTTGGACGGTGAATAATATATATTAGAGAAATGTTTTGGGGAAGTGATATTTTTAAAATAGAATTAAAACGATTTAAAGATGTTTTAAAATGTATCAAGAATCGAAACAATAGATTTCAACCTTCATTGTTGAAATAGACGTTTTCGAGAAATAAAAGGAAATGGTAGACTATAACACTGTTGTTATAGTAAATGATTTTCGAAAGAAGATGTTTTATGTAGTATTGGGATTTATATATCTATCTTAATTTCGAATCCCTATACTAGTGATTTTGAGTTGTTGTAACGATGTTTTACGCAACATTCGTTCTGACTCAAATAAATGTGTTTAAGAGAATGTTTTCCTTAAAGAATAAAATATACACTTAATTGTGATTTAAGTATATTGAATATTTTCCAAATGTTGAAAATAAATAGATTGTGAGATTACTTATTATTAAATAAGTATGGAAATGTTTTCCAATATGAAGTGAAATGTTTTGAGATTTTATCTTTTAAAGATAAATTGAAAAGTGATTTGAAATTTGTTTTCAAATGGTTGAAGTGTGGAAAAATATATATCTTGTAAAGATATTTTTGGAAAATAAATAATTTGGGAAATTATTTGGAATCTGGTGATGTTGTGCATATCTATTGATAGTTAAATAACCGACTATCAATATTGACCCTTAAATGGGTATTTGTTGTGATTTGCTTGAATTTAAATGCTACACTTATTTTAAAATAAGCGCTCGTTATTCGGTTTAGCCGGGAGAGGACCTTTGGGTCATAAATCCTATTCCGAACAGTGATATGACGTATATGGATAGCGTTGAAGACCGGGTATTTTCGCGAACGAGAGGATAACTCGTTGATTGTCTCTGCATTGAGTCGCGCCGGTATAGAGATTCCCTAAGTGATGGGAAGTCCGATCGGGATTGTGAATACCCGGATTTGCAAGGACTTCTTTGGAAGTGCCTTCGGTTCTGTTCGAACACAGAAAAGACTTGTATGGATTGTATGCCTGACATTACACTTTAAGATATAAAGCATATTTCTTTCAAATATATTTCTGTTGGTGGCGGAGAATTTATTCTCTTAGCTTAACACCCTTCTCTGAGACGTACGAGCTCAGAGGTTATGTAGTTGACGATTATCAGTGATATATTCCCAATTTGGTAGTGTGGCATGCTGAGTGCTGCTGATCATTCGTTGATCAAAGCGTGGCTTTTGTGAAAAGCGTAGCTTTGTGGACGTGATTTCGACAAACCTTACAACCCGGTTATGGTCGAAACATGAATCGTGGCAGCAATGTTATTTGAGGATAGCGCCCTCTGAGGGCATGTCATTTCCTTCTGGATTATAGGTGGTATCATGGTATGGAGCCCAGATATTTACTTCGTGGTTGCTGCATATTTATTGATTTGTGGTTGTTGGTTGAGAGGATCCTCGGATAAAGGTCGCAAACGACCTGGGGATGACATGCTCGTGTCAGTTGTTACCCAGCTAGAGGTAACCCGACCTTTTGTAACAGAGATCCGGATAGGATCCGGGGACATCGCTCTAGAGGTGTTCCATTTTACTTGGGAAGTTCCTTTGCCCGACCATTTGTTGGAAATCCATTCATCCAATATGAGCTGTTTACGGTTTTAGTTGTAGAACCTGCCATTTACTTATGGTGGTCACCACTATTTAGATAGTAGCTATAGTAGGCATAGTTCAGAATGTCTATGTTGGCTAAGATTTATATCATACTTTCGAAATGTTTTCTTACACTTTGCACTTATAGTAATAATATCAAAGAAAATTTGCGTATCAAGCATGTTTGACTATCATAAGGAGAAATCTCCTCCGATTCTGCGTTTGCGTTGTGTGTGTGCGCGGGAGGCCTTATGGTAGTTACATTTTCTAAAAGCATTGCGAATCTAATTTAAAATATTTCTTTGTTTATTTTTAAAAGATAAAATGTTTAGGTTCTCACACCAGTCCCATGACTGACCTGGAGTTTATTGTTTCCTTCCTACACTCTGGGTGCCCATCATTTTCCACACGGGCCGTCTAGAGTCAGGTTATCAGGTCATTCTGGAATTCAGGAGATGCTGTGGAGCTAAAGAGGCGAGCTGGATGGCATGGTGTATCAACTAGTATATAGTATTTCTTTTCCACTGTTTGTTGTTGTAAACTCTGATAATGTAATGTGATGTAATGTATAAAATGCACAGTTCCTTTTGTTTTAATGATATTCATTTATCTATTATATGTTGTTCCGCTGCGATTGTGAGATTCTGATATTGTTTCTGTTGCTTCTTCTTTCTTTCTTCTTCTATCCTTTTCTTCTTCTTAAACCCTAACGGTTCGGTTTTCCGGCCTTCGATTGCTCGGCAGTTGATACAGTGGACGTGTTAATGTCGACCTTCGTGTTCGAAAAAACCCTTCTCGTCACATCTGGTATCAGAGCATATGGCTAAATGACAACCTTGGCTCTTTTGGGAATTACTCATTAAAGATAGAGTCAGTAGTACTCTAGAATGAGTGTGAGTGTAATAATAGCTATGAGAGCGTATTTGTTAGTGAATATAAAATTGTTTTATATTGTGATGTTTGGTTTGTTAAGTGGTATTGTTTTAAATTGGGTAAATGAAATAACTTTACCTCGATTATGTTTTATATATAAAGGAATAATTTTTTAGAATTATTAAAGTGTATATAAATTGATTGTTTGATCGTTGAAAATATAAGAATATATATAAGTTAATTAAAGGATGTTTGAATAAGTTAAATAAAACATATTATAAAATAATAAATTGTATAAGTAAATGAATTATTAAGTATGGAACTTTAATTATTATGATTTACAATTGTGAAATAATCTTATATATAAGAAGTGAAACTATATGAATATATTTATAAATATGAGTTGTAAATAAAAGTAAAACAGAATTTACTTTGAATCGGAATCTGAATAGGATTTGAGAATTTAAGTTAAGTTAAACAAATGATGTTTAAATGGAATATAACTTAAGGAATGTTGAATGAAGTTGATTTTGGTATCGAAGTAAATTAATAAAGTGAAGTGATGAATATGAACTGGAGTTATGTAATGAAATTCAACTTTTGTGGTTAAATGAATTAGCAATTGAATTAATAAATGAATTGAATGTAAATAAATTGATATGAAATAATGGATGTAAGTGTTAATTCATTAAAGCTAATTAAAAGTGATGAACCAAATTGAATGATTGTAAGCAAAGTAAAATGAATTTGGCTGTATTGGATATACATTGATTGTTAGATTGATGGTTAGTTGATTGTATAGAAATCCATATGAAGCTGAATTAATGAAGTTGGAAGCTAAAGTAATTGAAATCAAATTGGAAGTTAAGTGAATCTTAAATAGAATTGAATTTGATTTGGAAGTGAACTAACTTGAATGTAAATTAGTGAATATAAACTAATCGAAAATGAATAAATGAATGTTAGTAAAGTCTAATGTTAATGAATCAAATGTAATTAAATGAAAAACCAATTTATTGAATATTAATGAGAAGTGAATGTATATTGATTTGATATGGATTTGTTGTTTTGTTGCATGTGCTATAGTGGTATATGTTGTATATTGATATTACTTTCATATATGCATGTTTCTAGTTATTGTTGAGTGTTTAGTAGGTGCGGATTGTGTTTGCTTCGCATTTGGAGATCGCTTTCATGCTATATTAGCCGTATATGCTCGCTAATAATATATAAGACACATATCTCGGATTACATATCGTACTTTTACAATTTTTTTCCCTGCGGGATGCCTCATTACTTTGATGAGATGTATATTTGTGATATATATTGCCATTTTTTTCGGATCGATCCGCACAAAGGAGACTATGGCGAATTTTTCTAAAAATTTAAGGCGTTAGAATATTTTTGAGAAAGTTGGAAAATTTTAAAAAGATAACTAAGTATGATTTGAAAACTTAGTAAAGTTATTTTAAGAAGTTTAACTAGGGATTTTGGAAAATTCAAAATGTTTAAATGAATTTGAAATTTAATTTGAACAAATGATTTTGAAAAGTTAATGGATTATGTAACTTTTTCTTACTTGGTAATTTTGAAGACGAAATTCTTTTAAGGGGGGAAGTTTGTAACGACCCAGAATTTCTATCATTTGAAATTCGTATATTTAATTGATTTTGGATTTATAAACAAGTAAAATTTGTAGGTCGAATAAATTTTATTTCGAATATCAAAATTTAATTGGATAATTAAATCGATAATTTAATATTTGAAATTATTAAAATAATTGGAAATTGGGTTTAATGTGATTAAAAATGATTTATAAAGTAGTATTTAATCATATTGGAGTTAGAATGATGTTATAGAACTTTTAAAATTGAATTAAAAGTTAAATTGTAGAAATTGAATATTTTAATATTTAATTGACGAGTTGAAATAGCCATTTTTCAAACAGTCTCGGATTTCGAAGAAACCAGTTTCATCGGATCCTTAATGTTATATTATTTTATGGTTTCAAATTTCGTGTCAATCGAATTTACAGTTTGTCCGGGGCAAGCTAAAACGCGTAGAAATCGATTCGAGTGAATTTGAATTTAAATAGTTGATTTGAAATTCTATCTTCCAAATTTGATCGAATTGGCTCCCGATATATATTCCATTGCTTTCGGAATAGGGGTAAAACATTATAAACGCCAGGCGGCACGCTTCGTTTGGAGTTCGGAAAAAATTCGGGTGAATAGTGTCGCGTAATTTTCTATATAAGGCCCCCTATTTTCATTTATTTTCACAAACCTTTATTTTCTTAAGCCCTAGCCGCAAGTTTATTTTAATGGCCAAAATTTGTTCCTCTTCCTCCCTCATTTTCTTCTAATCCACGCGATATTTCAACAAACTCTCAACTACAAACTTCAAGATCGTATCATGATCTATATTCTCAACGGTTGTGATCGAAAATCAAGCAACGGATCGTCGATAAATCGAGCTCGAACGGCCGGCAGTCGCGCACGATTTTCTAGGCGCAGGGATGGACGAGTTTGACCATGCTTTAGGCAGTGGTGCCATTCGCATAGGGATTCAATACCGTGGTTCTTGATCGTCGTGAAGTCGAGCGTGGATCGCCCGATAATTCATGGATAGTGGCGTGCGTTGGGTTCGGTTGCGCGTGAATTTACTTGGGAAGAAGAAGACTAGGCATGCGGCCCTGATTTTATCAAGGAAATGCACGATCACGACTGAAATAGGTTCAAAAATAAAAAGAAAATTGTAAATATAATTTTATTTATAAATCGTACGAACTTTAAAATGCTGTAACTCTTTCATACGAGCTTGAAAACGCACGAAACGAATTGCGTTGGAATCGTATGGACGAACACTATGCGATGGAGCTAGATTGGAGTTGATTGGAGATAGTTTGAATTTTGGGTAAAATTAAACGCGCGTTTAATTTTATTCGAAATAAAACACTGCGATTGTTATTGAAAGCAAGGTGAGAACTTCTCACTCAATCGAATCAGTTTCGATTTAAATTTTAAATAGTTAGATTTAAAATTGCTTAATTTCATGATTGAATGATAAATTATTATATGTTGTATTGAAATAGACTTTATACGCCGTATATTAAGTGGATGTTATTTATTAAACACATATACCGCGATATTCCATCTTGAAGTGGAATTGGTATTATATATGTACTTGGAGTTGATTTCCCGCATTATATAGCGGAAGAGACCCTATTGCGCCGCATAATAGAGGATAATATTATATAAACCCATATACCACGATATTCCGTATTGAAATGGGATTGGTATTGTGCTAACATCTGTGGATGCAGGGAAATAGGCTGGAGGGATCTAACTGGATTCTTCACCCGTATTGATTTATTTACAGATATTGTGATATATTCTATTATCATATGATATATGATGTTTTGGATGCCGTGATTGTTACATTTAGTGCTGTTTCAGCATTGATCCTATTTTTGGAGTTTTAAAAATGTTAAAGTAACGATTTCGAATTTAAAAGAATTTTCAAGTGATTTTTAAAAGTACATGTTTTATTGAATTTTGTAATTGATTTATTTTAAATAAATAAACGTTATAATTTTTATGTTATAAAAATTATGATTTTGTGAAATATAATCGAAATGTGATTTCGAAATAAGTAGTTGATTAATTTGTAAAATGGTTTAAATTGGGATTTTTGAATTATTATAAACGGTTTATATAAAAGATTTATAAAATTGATATTTATAAATTAAAAGTATTGGGATTTTAAAACGAGTTTTTATAAGTGTTAAAATGAAGTATAAATGGATTTCACAAGTGAATGGAATTTATAGATTTATAAATTATGAAGTTATAAAATGAATAGATTTTGTAAAATAAAAGATTTATAAGTAATTAACTTATAAATAGGATTTTGGCATTTAAATGAGATTTAAATAGAATTTGTTAATTAAGGGATTTTATAAGCTCAAGTTTTTTTAAAATTTATATAGATGTGAATTTATAAACGTTGTTTTATAAATCCAAAACCAATTGAATTTGATAAGTAAATATGAAAGCTTATTCAACAATTTATTTCCACAATTTTGGACAGTGGATAATCCTTTAATTGAATATGTAGAAGTGTTGAATTTGGTAAACGATTTATATTCACGATTTTGGACGGTGAATAATATATATTAGAGAAATGTTTTGGGGAAGTGATATTTTTAAAATAGAATTAAAACGATTTAAAGATGTTTTAAAATGTATTAAGAATTGAAACCATATATTTCAACATTCATTGTTGAAATAAACGTTTTCGAGAAATAAAAGGAAATGGTGGACTATAACACTGTTGTTATAGTAAATGATTTTCGAAAGAAGACGTTTTATGTAGTATTGGGATTTATATATCTATCTTAATTTCGAATCCCTATATATTAGTGATTTTGAGTTGTCGTAATGATGTTTTACGCAACATTCGTTTTGACTCAAATAAATGTGTTTAAGAGAATGTTTTCCTTAAAGAATAAAATATATACTTAATTGTGGTTTAAGTATATCGAATATTTTCCAAATGTTGAAAATAAATAGATTGTGAGATTACTTATTATTAAATAAGTATGGAAATGTTTTCCAATATGAAGTGAAATGTTTTGAGATTTTACTTTTAAAGATAAATTGAAAAGTGATTTGAAATTTGTTTTCAAACGGTTGAAGTATGGAAAAAAATATATCGTAAAGATATTTTTGGAAAATAAATAATTTGGGAAATTATTTGGAATCTGGTGATGTTGTGCATATCTATTGATAGTTAAATAACCGACTACCGATATTGACATGGGTATTTGTTGTGATTTGCTTGAATTTGAATGCTACACTTATTTTAAAATAAGCGCTCGTTATTCGGTTTAGTCGGGAGAGGACCTTTGGGTCATAAATCCCATTCTGAATAGTGATACGACGTATATGGATAGCATTGAAGACCGGTGGTGAAGGCGGGGTATTTTCGACAACGAGAGGATAACTCGTTGATTGTCTCTGCACTGAGTCGCAGCGGTATAGAGATTCCCTAAGTGATGGGAAGTCCGATCGGGATTGTGAATACCTGGATTTGCAAGGACTTCTTTGGAAGTGCCTTCGGTTCTGTTCGAACCCAGAACATACTTGTATGGATTGTATGTCTGACATTACACTTTGAGATATAAAGCAGATTTCTTTCAAATACATTTCTGTTGGTGGCAGAGAATTTATTCTCTTAGCTTAACACCCTTTTCTGAGAGGTACGAGCTCAGAGGTTATGTAGTTGATGGTTATCAGTGATATACTCCCAATTTGGTAGTATGGCATGCTGAGTGCTGCTGATCATTTGTTGATCAAAGCGTGGCTTTTGTGAAAAGCGTAGCTTTGTGGACGTGATTTTGACAAACCTCACAACCCGGTTATGGTCGAAACAGGAATCGTGGCAACAAGGTTATTTGAGGATAGCGCCCTCTGAGGGCATGTCATTTCCTTCTGGATTATAAGTGGATCATGGTATGGAGCCCAGATATTTACTTCGTGGTTGCTGCATATTTTTTGATTTGTGGGTGTTGGTTGAGAGGATCCTCGGATAAAGGTCGCAAATGACCGGGGGATGACATGCACGTGTTAATTATTACCCGGCTAGAGGTAGCCCAACCTTGTGTAGCAGAGATCCGGTTAGGATCCGGGGACGTCGCTCCAGAGGCGTTCCATTTTACTTGGGAAGTTCCTTTGCCCGACCATTTGTTGGAAATCCATTCATCCAACATGAGCTCTTTATGGTTTTAGTCGTAGAACCTGCCATTTACTTATGGTGGTCACCACTGTTTGGATGGTAGCTATAGTAGACATAGTTCGGAATGTCTATGTTGGCTAAGATTTATATCATACTTTAGAAATGTTTTCTTACACTTTACACTTATAGTAATAATATCAAAGAAAATTTTCTTATCAAGCATGTTTGACTATCATAAGGAGAAATCTCCTCCGATTCTACGTTTGCATTGTGTGTGTGCGGGTGGCCTTATGGTAGTTACATTTTCTAAAAGCACTGTGAATCTAATTTAAAACATTTCTTTGTTTATTTTTAAAAGATAAACTGTTTAGGTTCTCACACCAGTCCCATGACTGACTTGGAGTTTATTGTTTCCTTCCTAAACTCTGAGTGCCCATTATTTTCCACACGGCCAGTCTAGAGTCAGGTTATCAGGTCATTCTGGAATTCAGAGGTGCTGTGGAGCTAAAGAGGCGAGCTGGATGGCATGGCGTATCAACTAGTATATAGTATTTCTTTTCCGCTGTTTGTTGTTGTAAACTCTGATAATGTAATGTGATGTAATGTATAAAATGTACAGTTCCTTTTGTTTTAATGATATTCATTTATCTATTATATGTTGTTCCGCTGCGATTGTGAGATTCTGATATTGTTTATGTTGCTTCTTCTTTTTTTCTTCTTCTATCCTTTTCTTCTTCTTAAACCCTAACGGTTCGGTTTTCCGGCCTTCGATTGCTCGGTAGTTGATACAGTGGACGTATTAATGTCGACCTTCGTGGTCGAAAAAACCCTACTCGTCACAATCTGCATTCAACTTTATAGTCCAAATACAAAGTCCTTTATTCAATAATAACAATTATTATTAACCGAAATGCTCTGGCCAGAGACTTTGACTTTGAGTTGACTTGAGTTAACTGTGATACTAACGCATACAAGCAAGGAGACGAATCCTCTCTTGAATAGTGCTTCACTTCCAATACTTCCACTAGAACCAACTGTAGTCACTCAATGGATGCCATGCCATAATTTTGCTATAATCAAAGCAGAGCTTTCATATTGAAGATCAACAGTATTTTCAAGTCGAGAGAACTATGTAAATTACTCACATCGATATTTTCTATTTGACTTAGTTATATTAACCAACAGAAAACTATCGAGTGAGTCGTTCCATATTTATTCAATAATTATTAGTACGTAACCCCTAGATGCCTCCAACAGTTGTGAGTAATACACTGTTCAACATTTAAAGAGCGTTATGTACTCCAATCTCAACTGATACATCGATATCCAGTCTCGATGCAACTTGACTAGGAACATTTAAAATGGTATATTTGTTTTGTTGTGACAAATTACTCACGGTTACAACACTATGTAACTACTATCATAAAATATACCATTTATGGTTTTTTCTATTAAATATGCTTCTAATTAATTTAATTCTTTAATATAATCATATTATATCAAGTATATAATAGGAAGAAAATACCTCTTATTTCAAACAAAATTGGTCAAAGAGTTAGATATATGTAGCAAATTATATAATTGCCCATAGTGCATACCCCTAACTCTATCACAAATCATCCATAATCAATGGGCAATCATTGTCCTTAGTAAATGTCTAATATAGTATGTGTTATATGCAACGTGAAATGCACGTGAACCTATACTAATGCAAAGAGTAGGCGGTCTCCTAATCTAGTCGACCTCTTGTCATGTAAATGCTCAAACCATGAATCTAAAATGTATGCAACATCCTAAGTAATATTCTTGCAATTCTACATGTATACACAACTATTCGATACTTATGAAATATCCATACGCATAATGCTCAACAAGATGAAAAAACAAGCAAGAGATAATGTGAGTGTGTGTACTACCTAGAGGGTATGTGTAAAAGAAATCATTCAAACAATACATTCACTAGCATCCATCATCCATAACATGTCCTAATGATCCATTTATAACCATCTCTACCATCCAATAGTCTCTACCTAAAGCGTATACCAAGCTAAGTCCTAATGCCTAAGCAACCTCTACTTATTAACTTAAATCGAGAATATACTAGCAAAGATTTATGGATGGGTAGCTCAGATCTTCTCTTTAGGCTCCATGTACTCTCCACTGGATCATCACCCCATTGAACCTTAACAAGTTTGATTTCTTTGTTGCAGAGTCGCTTTGTACCATGCTCAAGAATACAAGTGGGTGCATGGTGAATACGTGACTCCCTCTCTACATTTACCTCCTCTAGTTGACTTGGCTCGACTACGGTAGCTGTATCATGCAAACATTTTTGCAAATGCAACACATAATAAACAACATGTACTCCCGACAACTTCTCAGGAAGATCTACTCTATATGCCTGCTTCCCTATCCTCTCCGTAATAGGAAAAGGTCCTACTAACCTCAATGCTAGCTTCCCCAAAATACCAAACCTCATGATGTGCCTAAGTGGAGAGATCTTCAAAAACACCATGACGCCCAATGTGAACTCCAACTCCGTACATCTCCTGTCAGCATAAGATTTCTGCATATCTTGCACAGTTTTCATTCTTCTACAGATCAAGTCTACTTTCTTTGATGTCTTCCTCACTATATCCCGACCATGAATAATCCCATCCGTAGTGTCTCAACAACACGACAGTGATCTATAAGGTTACCATAAAGCACCTCAAATGGTGTCTTTCCAATGCTTGCCTGACAGCTATTATTATAGGTAAACTCCACTAATGGCAAATGGTCATCCCAAGAGCCTTCAAAATCAAAGATGCATATATGAAGTAAGTCCTCCAAAAGCCAATTCACTCTCTCCATCTGTCCGTTCGTCTACGGATGATAAGCAGTACTTAAGCTCAACTTGGTGCCCAAAGCCTCCTATAGACTCCTCCAAAACTCGTTGGTGAAAAGTGGATCTCGATCGCTAACTGTGCTAGTAGGAACTTCATGTAATCTAGCGACCTCCCTCATGTATAGAGTCGTCAACGATGCTACCATCCTCGTACTCCTAACTGGTATAAAATGAGCGCATTTGGCCAACCGATCAGCTATGGCCTAAATACTCTCATTCCTTCTCCTCCTCGGTAACCTAACAATAAAATCCATAAAGATACTCTCCCATTTCCACCGAGGAATACCCAATGGTTGCAAAAATCCTCCCGTCTTCTTCTGCTCCACCTTTACACTTTGACAAGCCATACATCGAGCTACATGCTCCGCTACATGCTTCTTCATACCCGAGTAATGAAAGACTCTCTTCATGTCGTGGTACATTTTGTCCCTACTAGGATGAATGGTCATCCTCGAATGATAAGACTCAACTAGTAGCATATCAATCAAATCCATAATGATGGGACAACATAGTCTACCGTCTCTTCGTAATCATCCCTCCGAGTCTATGACATAACGCCTCAAATGACGTAACTGCTCTCCTCTACCAAGCTTCTCAAAAGTATGTACTAGCTGCTTATCTTGCTTCAGACTAGACCAAATACATTCCATATGATAGGGTTAGGGGTATTAAAAAATATAACATTTTAAATATTCCTATTCAAGATGCATCGAGAGTGGATACCCAAGTATCCATTAAGACTAGAGTATGTAACGCTCTTCAAATGTTGGGTAGTGTATGACTGATGACTGCCAGGGGCACCTAGGGTTACGTACTAATAGTTATTGGATAACTATGGAATGATCCACCCAGTAGTTTTCTATTAGTTAGTATAACTAAGGTCAAACAAAAAAATATTGATGTGATTGATCTACACAGTTCTCTCGACTTGAGAATAGTATGGATCTTTAATATAAAATCTTCACTTTGATTATAGTCATATCATGGCACAACGTCCATCTACTGACTACAGTTGGGTCGAGAGGATGTATTGGAAGTGAAGCACTATTCAAGAGAGGAATCAAGAAGTTTGTGTTTGGACTATAGAGTTGAATATGGATGATATTGGAGTTTGACCATTACCAAATTCCATAAATCCAAAATGATATAGTTTTGACGAAAAGAATAGGTGTAAAATAAATGTCCCAACTGGGTAACGCGTAATAATATATAAATTGGATTTTACTGAAACTGAATAAGCAATAAATATAACCAAGATGTCACACCACCTGCTACGTGATATGTGAACATTAACATTTGAATAGTTCGATGTTAATTACCGACTGAATTTATACCTTACGAGTTACACAGTCGGAATGATGAAATTCTCTTTAGACCAAAAGATTTATTTAGTTTATAATTATTATAAACTAATTAATATTTATGAAATATTATTATAAATTTTTTGAATATGATTTGAGGAATAAATATTATTGTATATATTTATATTAGTTATAAATATATCAATTGATATGCGATATTTATAAGATATTAAATTAAGTATAATTAATAGTATTTATTTGGGCTTAAATGGGCTGTTATCCCATGACGTTAAGATGTTATTTTAGCAGCAACAGGGCTTGTAGGAGGGGGCTAAAAAAGCTAGAGGGGTTTGGAGAAGGATGGTTGAGAATTAATGAGAAATGTATGAGATATGACCCATATTTCTCTCTATTTTTCACTGTAGAAGGACCCCTAACCCTAATGCAAAATGACTTTTTGGCTGCCATTTCCCTATCATTGCTGGTCGACCTCAATAGTAAGGAGCTCCAAAAATTCATCTCAAATCAATTCAAAAGGCGACAGCTACTGGATAGCTAAAGGTTTACGGTTCAAGGATTAACAATCTGTCGAATCGAGAAGATTTCCAAGGAGGGACAATCCATCATTATAAGATGTGCTTTAAGGCATTAGTATTAGGTATGTATTTACTATACTTGTGACGACCGCCCATGACTCCAGCACCAAAACAAGGGAATAGAGCGCTGAAAGGCGTGCCAGGCAGCCATGGACGATAGTCAGGGTAAAATAAAACAGCAACTCTATCGCATAACTCACAGCGCATGGATAAAATACAATAGAGAAATATATAGTGAAGTCTCATAACAGAAAATCATCATATAAGCAGCACAGTAGTTTTATACAATCATCTCAATAAATCCATACATCAAGACCTCACTACATAGCACTCAGAATATACAAACAGCGGAACTCCCAGTACATATAGTAAGAAAACTAATATGCATAGCCTCCTGCTCGTCTTCGTCATCATCAGCGGAGAACTCTAAGCACAACACCTGCCACCTGCTACCTAGTCTGCCCATCCCAACATGGATGAACAGCCCAAGGTAATAAGAGGAGACATAAAACCTTGAGTCAGACAAAGTCTCAGTGAGCAGTAAATTAACTATCAAACATACCAAAAGAGCATAAGGGATAAAAGGAATAGGAACCAAACCATCCCACTCCACCTCTTTCTACAGTGATAGCCCCCAGACACACACTAAGGAGAAGCAAGCATAACAATATAGACAATTAAGGTAAAGCAATAACCACTCGAATCAAGGACGATGTTTTCCAAATACAAACCCCCAAGGCCTAAACCAAGATCAGATAAGCACCCAGAAAACACCGCTCTTGAAGCCGAATGATAATACAATCAAACATCCATGACTCTGGCTATCACTGTTATCATTGCCTTGATTTCACCGTTAATTGAATGACCACCTGTCAAGGGCTAATGGTAACCCCGGTTATAGACATAACTCTGCACGTCATCGTGACCCGTGCCTAGGCCGAACGCATCAGCCCAGAGTACTAGCACGTCATCGTGACCCGTGCTTGGAACGTCATCGTGACCCGTTCCAACGTACCCTTGCTTTGAGCATGCTAGAACCTTCAACAACGATGAGATCTTAGCCTCCTAGTCATCCTCCTTGACGACTATTTCCATACTAGCTCAAGCGCCTCTCAAGCTAACCATTATCCACCCCAACCCGGACCGCATCACCGAGTTATAACTTTGCACGTCATCATGACCCGTGCTCGGAACGTCATCGTGACCCGTCCCGTGTCAACATATGTCTTGCCTCATCACACCATAGCAAAGTCTTTCATCTTGGAACGTCATCATGACCCGTCCCATCTCAACATAAGCCTTGCCTCATCATATCATAGCAAAGCCCCAACTCAATCATACTTTGCCTTCTCGCATCATGGCAAGATCCCATATCCTCGAATCCATCCATATGAGCTTCCACATCCGCTTCATATGCTATAGGCAGCTTCCACCATTCAAGAGCCTTCCCACTTAGCTATTGAATCATCTCGAACCATCTTGTTCCAAATCAACTACAAGCTAACTTGGAGCAATCAAATCTATCATTCATTCACACAATCAATCATTAATACAACCAATCAAGCATTCAAACAAGATCTAACAAGCAATATCAACTATAATGGCAATTTCGTAAATAAATGAGCAAAAGTCCAACATATGTGAAATCATGATTTTTAGCATAGATCTATCAAATATAAAACATGGGTTTTGTCTCTAATACTTGTTAAATAAACTTGCATAAGTAAACATCTTCAAAAACGATGGATCTACACTTGGATCTAAGAAAAATGCACAAAATCACTAACTACAACACTCCAACAAGTCACCAATCCAATATACTCCTTTGGATCCGCGTGAGAGATAACTACCACTCACCAAATCACCCAAATACTATGAAAACTAAACACTTCAGATCTGGACAGCGGAGATCGAGGCTCGATCCGGGAAAATCTCACTTCAATCGATGAAATCTAGCTCGAACGGATGAAGATCTTCAACTTTGGCACTTGAATCTTCAATCTCGATCTTCGATCTTGGATGGATGTTAGAATTAAATTAGAATAGAGAAAAGAAGATGAAGAAATGTTGTAGTCGAGTTCCCAAAATGGCAGCACTTCGTTGCATCAAAAACCGGTGCCAAAAAGTGAGCCAAACCCCTCTATTTATAGGCTGAACAACCCCTTAACTCGGCCGTCCCTAAGTCGCCGCCGACCTAACCTTGCCGACCTAACCCTCTGCCGACCTAACACAGATACCACATGGCCGACCTAACACTAAGTCGGTCCACCGACCTAACTCCACACAAGCTAACTCTAGGTCGAACTCTTTATAGGTTGAACACGACTCATCCCATAACCCGGTAACGACTCAACCTATCTCGGTCATACTCTAAGTCGTCTAATCTTTAGGTCGGTCGCATTCTTAAGTCTGTATCCCCCTTAACGTGTTAACTCCTATAGCTCGGCCGCTTCCTTAGGTCGGTCATACGAGCTAACCCTTAACCCAGCAACACTTAACTCGGCCAATACCTTAAGCCTCTACCTCCATGAGTCGGCAAACCCCATGAGTCGCTGCCTACCTTAACTCGGTCAAGACTCAATCCTTTAACACATTGACTCGCTAATTCTCATAACTCGGCCACTGGTTATCTCGGCAACATGTTAACCCTTCAACTCCTTAGGTCGTAGCTTACTAACTCGCTAACCCCTATGAGTCGGTCACGACTCATCACTTCACGAGTTAACTTCTAAACGACTCAAGCTAGAGACAACACAAACAACACTAACGACCTGCAAATTCTACGATCTATCGACACGTAAAATACGGGTCGTTACATTCTCTCCCCCTTAGGAATTTCGCCCCCGAAATTCCAAGCAAACAACAGCAATCAAAAATTATTCCGCATGCCTATCATCCATAGCAATCAACAATCCATGCAACCAATTCTAGCCTAGCATGTAGAATTCTAAGACTTAGAACAAGCTACAAATTCATGAGATGTCACGACACTTTAGGGCCATACCTCGAAGAGTCCGGGATGAGCTGCCTTCATCCTCTCTTCCTCCTCCCACGTATAGTCGTTAACATCATCACTCCATTGTACCTTGAGCAACGTAATCGTCTTCCTCCTAAGCTGTTTCGTATCGGTTTCAACAATACGAAGCGGCTTACGAGGTCTCATAACCACTGGATCAACCTCTAAGTCTTCACAGCTATCAGCAGAAACCACAGTAGTTGGGTCGTGCACATACTTCCGTAGATAAGATACATGAAAAACATTGTGCACACCCGCCATCTTTTCCGGTAACTCCAATCTATAAGCGAGCTTTCCAATTCGCTCGACAATCGGGAATGGTCCAACAAATCTCGGAGTTAACTTTCCTTTCTTTCCGAATCTAATGACATTCTTCAATGGAGAAATCTTCACAAAAACCATATCACCCACGTCGAATTCCAAATCCTTTCGACGATTATCGGCATAACTTTTCTGACGATCTTGGGCTGCTTTCATTCGTTGCCGAATGATCTCTATAAAATCCGAAGTCTGTCGAATCATCTCTGGCCCAAGTATCAGCTTTTCTCCAGTTTCTAACCAACATGTCGGAGAGTTACACGGTCTTCCATATAATGCCTCATATGGTGCCATACCAATACTCGACTGATAACTGTTATTATAAGCAAACTCCACCAAATGAAGGTGATCTTCCCATGATCCTCCGAAGTCTAAAACACAAGCCCTAAGAAGATCTTCCAAAACTCGGTTGACTCTCTCAGTCTGACCATCTGTTTGAGGGTGATAAGCTGTACTCAAACACAACTCGGTTCCCAAAACTTCCTGGAAGCTCTTCCAAAATCTACTAGTGAACAATGGGTCTCGATCGCTCACTATACTCTTCGGAATACCATGGAATCGAACAATCCACTTCACATAAAGCTCAGCCAACTTCGATGCAGTCCTAGTCGATCGAACAGGAATGAATCTTGCACTCTTAGTCAAACGATCTACAATGACCCAAATCCCTTCATTCCCTGCTCTTGTCCTAGGTAGACCATCGATAAAATCCATCGACACTTGCTCCCACTTCCATGTAGGAACCTCTAATGGCTGAAGCAGTCCACTGGGCTTCTTCTGCTCAGCTTTCACCAACTGGCAGTTCATACACTTGGAAATAAAACTTCCAACATCTTTCTTCATACCTTCCCAGTAGTAGGTTCTCTTCATATCCCGATACATCTTATTTCCACCTGGATGAATTGTCAACTTCGAGTGATGACTTTCCCTCAGAACTTCATCTCTCAATCCATCTACATCGGGAACAACCAATCGTCCTTGCTTCCGAAGCCAGCCCTCTCGATCGACCTCGAATCCCTTATCCTTCTCTGGGTCCAATCCAGATTCCAAATCACGGATAATCTTGACAAGCTTATCGTCTCGCCTTTGGCTCTCACCAATCCTTTCCACAAGAGTAGGCCTTATCGATAAGTTTGCCAACATCTCAGGTTCCAATTCACATCTAGGCCTGAAATCAAATCCAGCCAAATACTCAAGATTCTTCCATTCCGAAAACATGGCTCCTAATCCTGCATGTCTTCGACTTAACGCATCCGCCACTGCGTTACCTTTTCCTGGAGTATAGGCTATACCAAAATCATAAGATGCTAGAAACTCTAGCCACCGTTGCTGTCGAAGATTCAAATCCTTTTGGGAGAACAGATACTTCAACGACTTATGATCTGTAAACAACTCGAATCTAACTCCCAATAGATAATGTCTCCACATCTTCAAAGCAAACACAATCGCCGCTAACTCCAAATCATGAGTCGGATAATTCCTTTCATGCGGCTTTAGTTGTCGACTAGCATATGCAACAACTTTATCCTTCTGCATTAACACTGCTCCAAGTCCAGTGCCACATGCATCGGTGTAAACCACCATCTCATCATTCCCACTTGGAATAGTCAAAACAGGAGCGCTCGTCAGTCGCTCTTTCAGGATTACGAAAGCTTGCTCACACTTATCATCCCATTTGAACACTTGGTTCTTTTTCGTCAATCCTGTCAATGGTGCAGCTATCTTGGAAAAATCCTTGATAAACCGTCGATAATATCCTGCTAATCCAAGAAAACTTCTCACATCAGATGCATTCTTAGGTCTAACCCAATCCTGGATTGCTGCCACCTTAGCGGGATCAACCGCTATTCCATTTCCAGAAATAACATGGCCTAAGAACCTCACTTCCCTCTTCCAGAAGTGACACTTCGAAAACTTAGCTTTCAGCTGATGTTTCCGTAAGATTTCCAAAACAATCCTCAAGTGCGTCTTGTGCTCTTCCTCAGTTCTGGAATAAACCAAAATATCATCCACGAACACAAGCACGAACTTATTCAACTGATCTCTGAACACTCTATTCATAAGATCCACAAAATATGCTGGCGCGTTAGTCAATCCAAACGGCATTACCAGCCACTCATAAAAACCGGATGGTGTCCTGAAAGCAGTCTTCGGCACACTATCCTTCGCCACTCTCAACTGGTGAAATCCCGTTGCCAAATCCATCTGAGAAAACACCTTAGCCTCGTGAAGCTGATCAAACAAGTCATCTATTCTCGGCAATGGATACTTGTTCTTCTTAGTCGCCTTATTCAGCTCACGATAATCAACACACAACCTCAACGATCCATCCGCTTTGGTTGCGAACACAACTGGCACACCCCATTCGGACACACTTCTCCGAATAAATCCTTTCCGTAAAAGGTCATCAACTTGCACCTTCAGCTCTTGCTGCTCCCTCGGTGCCATACGCCTAAGAGGCATCACAACAGGTCTGGCTCCCTTAACTAGATCGATACGAAACTCGATCTCCCTATGCGGCGGCAACCCTTTGACTTCGTCAAAGACATCCTCAAATCCATTCACAATAGGCACCGATGACAGTCCATTCCGTGGAACAACCAGCGAATACATGAAGCTCATGAAGACACCTTCCTCATGCTTACATCGTATCACAACCTTTCGCCCTTCCACATTCCCGACTGTCACCTCAAGCCTCACACAATCAATCCTAGCCGCATACTTCCTAAGCCAGTCCATACCCAAAATAATTCCGAACCCCGCAAAGTTCAGAACAAAGCAATCACAAACAAACGAGCAATCATGACTCGACACAACTAGACCACGGCATATCATACACAAACATGACGAACCCCCAACTGGATTAGTCACAACCAATGGCCTATCAACAATATCCGGTTTCAAACCCAACCGGCCTACCAAATCATCACAAACAAAAGAATGCGACGCTCCAGTATCAAACAACACTCTAACTGGAACACCACAAATGGAAAGAGTACCTTGAACCACCACACTCTTCCCCTTCTCTTCAGCAGTAGGAGCTTTTGAAGACGACGGAACAGCCCCCAAAGCATAGGCTTGCACAACCTGCCTGTCCTTCCTCGGCTCTGGACAGTCCTTCTTGAAATGCCCTGGCTTATCACAATTGTGGCATTTCAACTGCACCTTTGGGTTCTTGCAATCCCGGGAGAGATGACCCTTCTGTCGGCAGTTATAGCAGATCACTTCGCCCTTCGGCTTCTTCTGGCCATCTTTACCCCTCTGTTGCTGCTGCTTCCTCTTCTTATTGCCACTCTGCTGTGGTTTAGATCCTTCCCTGGTTACAGCAACAACAGAACTTTCCTTAGGAAACAAACTCTCATGCCTAAGAGCTTTCTCCACAAGCTTCTCAAACGGATCATCCAAATGATCCACCAACTGCCTTCCAAGATAAGCATCCAGACCAGTCACAAACTTCTCATTCTTTTGGTAAGGAGAATCAATATACGATCTGGCATACTTAGACAAAGCTTCAAACTCAGAAATATACTCAAGAACAGGTCTCCCACCTTGCTTGAGCTCCACAAACCTCTTAAACAAGACCGATTTCTGAGAAGTAGAGATGAACTTAGCTTCAAATCTAACTTGGAATTGCTCCCAAGTAATCTCTTCTTCTGGTGTATCTATGGTGATAGAATTCCACCAATCAGCAGCTCTTCCCTGAAGCTGTCTCGATGCAAGCTTTCTCTTGGTTGCATCTTCAATCCCTAAGTCACCAAAGATCCTTCGGCAAGCATCAATCCATCTCTGCACTTCAATAGTCGACTCCGTCCCCAAGAAAACTTTTCCTCCAAGAGAAGTATAATCCTTGCAAAGCTTAGCGAAATCCACTGGTCTTGGAGTTTGGACTTGAACTCCAACATCTACAGATGGCCCTGGAGCTGGCATTCTTCTCATGATCGAAGTCATCATCGCTTCGAACATAGTTCCATAATCAACAGCTCCTTCAGTAGCACGGCTTTCCCTTGCAGCTGGTCTTCCTCTTCGACTCATCCTTAATATCTGTAAAAAGAATGATTAGAACACCTTAAGAAACAACTGCATAAGGAGTTCAAATCCTTCTAAGCTACTATATTATATATAGTAATCATCCATCAATTTACAATTACGTCTCTCATACGTAGTTACGTCAGCGAGCGTTGGCTAAAATCGATTAACCAAAGCTCTGATACCAAATGTGACGACCGCCCATGACTCCAGCACCAAAACAAGGGAATAGAGCGCTGAAAGGCGTGCCAGGCAGCCATGGACGATAGTCAGGGTAAAATAAAACAGCAACTCTATCGCATAACTCACAGCGCATGGATAAAATACAATAGAGAAATATATAGTGAAGTCTCATAACAGAAAATCATCATATAAGCAGCACAGTAGTTTTATACAATCATCTCAATAAATCCATACATCAAGACCTCACTACATAGCACTCAGAATATACAAACAGCGGAACTCCCAGTACATATAGTAAGAAAACTAATATGCATAGCCTCCTGCTCGTCTTCGTCATCATCAGCGGAGAACTCTAAGCACAACACCTGCCACCTGCTACCTAGTCTGCCCATCCCAACATGGATGAACAGCCCAAGGTAATAAGAGGAGACATAAAACCTTGAGTCAGACAAAGTCTCAGTGAGCAGTAAATTAACTATCAAACATACCAAAAGAGCATAAGGGATAAAAGGAATAGGAACCAAACCATCCCACTCCACCTCTTTCTACAGTGATAGCCCCCAGACACACACTAAGGAGAAGCAAGCATAACAATATAGACAATTAAGGTAAAGCAATAACCACTCGAATCAAGGACGATGTTTTCCAAATACAAACCCCCAAGGCCTAAACCAAGATCAGATAAGCACCCAGAAAACACCGCTCTTGAAGCCGAATGATAATACAATCAAACATCCATGACTCTGGCTATCACTGTTATCATTGCCTTGATTTCACCGTTAATTGAATGACCACCTGTCAAGGGCTAATGGTAACCCCGGTTATAGACATAACTCTGCACGTCATCGTGACCCGTGCCTAGGCCGAACGCATCAGCCCAGAGTACTAGCACGTCATCGTGACCCGTGCTTGGAACGTCATCGTGACCCGTTCCAACGTACCCTTGCTTTGAGCATGCTAGAACCTTCAACAACGATGAGATCTTAGCCTCCTAGTCATCCTCCTTGACGACTATTTCCATACTAGCTCAAGCGCCTCTCAAGCTAACCATTATCCACCCCAACCCGGACCGCATCACCGAGTTATAACTTTGCACGTCATCATGACCCGTGCTCGGAACGTCATCGTGACCCGTCCCGTGTCAACATATGTCTTGCCTCATCACACCATAGCAAAGTCTTTCATCTTGGAACGTCATCATGACCCGTCCCATCTCAACATAAGCCTTGCCTCATCATATCATAGCAAAGCCCCAACTCAATCATACTTTGCCTTCTCGCATCATGGCAAGATCCCATATCCTCGAATCCATCCATATGAGCTTCCACATCCGCTTCATATGCTATAGGCAGCTTCCACCATTCAAGAGCCTTCCCACTTAGCTATTGAATCATCTCGAACCATCTTGTTCCAAATCAACTACAAGCTAACTTGGAGCAATCAAATCTATCATTCATTCACACAATCAATCATTAATACAACCAATCAAGCATTCAAACAAGATCTAACAAGCAATATCAACTATAATGGCAATTTCGTAAATAAATGAGCAAAAGTCCAACATATGTGAAATCATGATTTTTAGCATAGATCTATCAAATATAAAACATGGGTTTTGTCTCTAATACTTGTTAAATAAACTTGCATAAGTAAACATCTTCAAAAACGATGGATCTACACTTGGATCTAAGAAAAATGCACAAAATCACTAACTACAACACTCCAACAAGTCACCAATCCAATATACTCCTTTGGATCCGCGTGAGAGATAACTACCACTCACCAAATCACCCAAATACTATGAAAACTAAACACTTCAGATCTGGACAGCGGAGATCGAGGCTCGATCCGGGAAAATCTCACTTCAATCGATGAAATCTAGCTCGAACGGATGAAGATCTTCAACTTTGGCACTTGAATCTTCAATCTCGATCTTCGATCTTGGATGGATGTTAGAATTAAATTAGAATAGAGAAAAGAAGATGAAGAAATGTTGTAGTCGAGTTCCCAAAATGGCAGCACTTCGTTGCATCAAAAAGCGGTGCCAAAAAGTGAGCCAAACCCCTCTATTTATAGGCTGAACAACCCCTTAACTCGGCCGTCCCTAAGTCGCCGCCGACCTAACCTTGCCGACCTAACCCTCTGCCGACCTAACACAGATACCACATGGCCGACCTAACACTAAGTCGGTCCACCGACCTAACTCCACACAAGCTAACTCTAGGTCGAACTCTTTATAGGTTGAACACGACTCATCCCATAACCCGGTAACGACTCAACCTATCTCGGTCATACTCTAAGTCGTCTAATCTTTAGGTCGGTCGCATTCTTAAGTCTGTATCCCCCTTAACGTGTTAACTCCTATAGCTCGGCCGCTTCCTTAGGTCGGTCATACGAGCTAACCCTTAACCCAGCAACACTTAACTCGGCCAATACCTTAAGCCGCTACCTCCATGAGTCGGCAAACCCCATGAGTCGCTGCCTACCTTAACTCGGTCAAGACTCAATCCTTTAACACATTGACTCGCTAATTCTCATAACTCGGCCACTGGTTATCTCGGCAACATGTTAACCCTTCAACTCCTTAGGTCGTAGCTTACTAACTCGCTAACCCCTATGAGTCGGTCACGACTCATCACTTCACGAGTTAACTTCTAAACGACTCAAGCTAGAGACAACACAAACAACACTAACGACCTGCAAATTCTACGATCTATCGACACGTAAAATACGGGTCGTTACAATACTATATGATTTATAATTTCCGGGTAATATTATATTATTCATACATATAGATATATATCGTTATTATATTACTGGTTAGGTGAGACTCTTATATGTATCATCAATGTTATCACATATTAGATTGGTTATATATATGTTTTAATTAAAAGTACTTTGTTATATATAATTCTGAAGTGCACAGCGAAGTAAATTTTATTTTAATTATTATCATTTTATTAATTACCTAATTCTATTTATATAACTTGTATTTAATTTTATCATCATATCCTATTAATAGTTGAACTTATATTTTATAAAGCATATCTACATAGATTATTTTTTTTGGTGGCTACAAATTTATTTTTAATATTTATTTACTATTATGCAATATTATATAAATTAATACACAAATTAAATGAATTATATAAAATTAAATATGTTTTGAGAATTAAACTTTAATTTTATAAATTTTTTTATCATCATATAAACGCTTGGCAAAAAATTCAGAATTTAAAAATCATTTTTTATATTTTTAAAAAATCAATTTCATAAACGACCGAAATCAATTAATTGATTAAGAATATTACTTTGTCTGAGAAAAATTTGGAAAATATTTCATAACTTTAAAATATCATGCTTGATTTTCTAAAAATTTATGATTTGAATAATTTAACAAGAATTGTTATTATTTTATTGTATTTTGAATATAATATATATATAAATATATATACTAATGCAATAAAATACAAATATTTTTTTGTACTGTGCATTCGATCAGGAAAGGATTACATATATATATATATGTATGTATGTATGTATGTATCTATGTATGTATGTATATTTTAAATATATGATTATACTATATATATACACACATATTTTTTTGGCAAAGCGATACGCATATACATATTTAGATATTATAAATATTATAAACATACTTATATATATATTTATTTAAATATAATAATAATATTTTTATTACGATACATATATGTATATCTGTAAAATGATTTATTTTTTTATATTATGTATATACAAATATATATATATATATTTCATTATTTAATATTTAATGCAATATATAAGTATTACTTTTATATATATGATAGATATATGTACTTTTATATTTAATTAAATATAAATAAAATAAAATTGTATATAATTTATAAATTTAAATAAAATAATATATTTTATTTAAATAAAATTTAAAAGTATTCTAAATAAATTAGACTTCATTGGCCCAATATAGATCTAGTATGGTAATTTTTTGTGAAATTCACCCATAACTTCCACTATGGGCTGGCCCAGTTCCGAAAATGGTATTGGAGCCCAATAGCCTGTGCGGTCTAGATAAGCCATGTTAAGGTTAACTATTAAGCTCACGGCCTAACGGTGGTCCGTAATAGAAAATGCCCAAATTTGATTTGGTCCTTGGTTTAATTTACAAATTTTTTTGAAAATTAAAATACAATATTTTAAATTTAAAAGTTTAATTTAAAACAAGATATACATATATTATAAAAGTTACACTATAATAAAATTTTCAAAATGTGAAAATAATAAACATTGATTTCGAAAATTTAAATTTATTAGCGAAACTAATAAAATAAATAAATTAATCAAATAAGTTGATTAATGAAAAATATATACATGTATTATATGTGTTGATATATGTTATGATATTTTGAAATGTTTAAGATATCATAAGTATACATGTATATATAATATGATTTTCGAAATTAATATAATTTAATTAAAAAATTTAATTAAAAAAATTAATAAACTGTTAATTAATTAAAGGTCAATGATTAAACAAATTAATTAAAGGTTTGTTGATTAAACAAATTAATTAAAAATTAATTAATTAAATAAAATACACACATATGAGATATATGTGTTATACTATAAAGGTTATAGTATATAATAAATATTTAATATACATGTTATATTAAAATATTATAAAATTAATTAAAATGTTAATTAATTAAAAAAGATTTAATTAATATATCATTATACATAAGACTATTATATAAGTTAAATAAAATATAAATTTTATATAATAATAAAACTTATATAATATAAATATATAAACTAAAGGTGGAACATCTAAGAAACTATCAATAGACTTAAGGAATAAATGCTTACGTATACATATGTATACCATGATTCTGATGCGTTCGACACTTGAATCACAAGAGTAATTCATAAGAATCATTGTTCTATAAGTCGATATCACTTAAATTTATATATATTGAAGATTATGAATATTCAATATAATGTTGTCCTCTACCATACACATACTAAATAATTACTTGAATACTCCTTAGTTGTTGAGCAGACTCAAGCTAGAGATGTTATGTGTAATATTATTAATATATTGAATTGACGAGATAAGATAATTATATATATTTGTTAAGCAAACTCAAGGTACATATACTATACTTAGGCCATTGCGATATGGTTGGTACGAGTGGATTATTTCGTTTTGATTTGTTGAGCACACTCAAGATCAAAGTGAAATTAGGACAAGGTAGCAAAAGGTTAGGAGTTGTATATGATACAATTGATAAGGAGTTATCTGTAATGACCTGTAATTTAATCACTTTAATTAAAGATATTTAAATTATTTTAAATATTCAGATATAGATTATTTTTCGTAAATAATAAGTTTTAAGTGATGAATGATAATAATGAACCTATTTTGGAGAAATATTCACAAAATATTTACTTTGGAAAAATATCGATAAAAGGCACTGAAAACTTTTATCGATAACAGTTCTATAATCATCATACGTCGCCCACGGAGCTGGACACATGCACTTCTTTTTCTACTTAAATAAGAAAATGAAATAAAATTAATTGTATTATTTTTGGGAAATAAAATGTATTTATGACATCATTAGTGTTGCCCTTATATTTAAATATAGATTTCTGAATTTAAATTGAGAATCAATAATTTAATATTTATTATAATTATTCAAATAATTGATTTAAAATGATGATAATTCATCTTAAATAGTTATAAAGTGATAATGAATCAGTATAGTAATTTTATGAAGATATATACCTGATTTGAAAATATAAGAAAATTCGTATCGCTTTATCGATATAATAGCGATATTTGTAAATATTAATTTATATAGTTTTATAATTCAAATAAGATCATTTTAATTAGTTAATAATGATGTGAAATTTATTTACAATTTTTTTTATAAATATATGTACGTTAACAAATAAGTGAAAACATGACCGAGAATCAAGATTAAAATTCATAACTGTTTGACGAATATAAGTTATACAATGTTATTTATATAACTTGTACACCTTTGTGGCATGCACACGCATATATTAACATATACACATACACATAACAATGGTAGAAAAGTAGAAATATATTTACATATGGTAAATATGAAAAGTATCTAAGATATTTAGAAGTTTAAAAAGGAAACATCTTCTCACGTCAAATCCACCTTACACTACCATCATCACCACCATCACTTCGACATCATCCATCACATGGAGGGGGTGGGCTGCCATGCGCCTAAGGGGAGGCTAGGAGGGGATGGTTGATGTTATTTTGTTCCATGCACATTATGATATTTATTTCCAAACTTTTTCCTATAAATTCCTATCTATACTTCATAATGTTTTCATATAAATTTCTTCATCTTCTTCCTCCGCTTTCAAGTTTTTTAATGGCTTTCTATCTTGTTAAAATTATGAAGATAAATTAGATGAAAATAAATTAAATTAGTATATTATATATATGGTAGCAAATCTTTAAAATAACTTCAAAACTCCTGCTTTCCACCATAAAAACCCACAGCCACGCCTTCCTCCACCCTTGGCCGAGCCCTCCACCTCCTCTAACCATAGGCATTGAGTATCCAAGGTTAGGCCAAGCCCATTCAAGGCGCTCGAGCTCGATTCGTGGAGTTTTATTTTATGATAGCGGAGCTATAGCCAATTTAAATTAGCTTAAGGGAAACATGAAGGTAAGAAACTCTTACTTATATTATATTTTTGGACGATGATATGATATTTGCAATGGATGTTTAATATGCTTTGATCATCATGTTTGGTTATTTAATATTTTTGTTTAATTATATTAAAAAGTAAGTTTAATACATGTCAAAAATCACAAAGGAAATCACTTTCCTTTTATTAATAAAATGATGTATAAGGAATGTTTAAATACCTTAAAAAGGGTTTAATATGGTTTAGAAATGTTTTATAAAAATTTAAAAGTGTTTTGGCAAAGTTTAAATAAATATTGAAAAATTTATTCAAAAATAAACACATCGTGTAACGGTAGTTCGCGATTTTGCGTCTTAAAAGTTAAATCCATTTATAGGATGGATTCAGAGTCGGATTGCTTTGAAATAAAAATTTACCGAACCACTATAATCAAAGTTTTCAAATAAAGAAAGAAAATCGAGACTTCTTTTAGTAGATTTTAAAATATGAACAAATCAAGTTTTAAATAAAATCACGCTTCGGCAGTTCGAATGCTAAAATAGTAAATAATTTAAAATGGATATTTTCAATTCTTTAAAAATATGAAATAAATTCTATAAATATTTTAACAGAGATTTGTGTCATAAAAATGTATTTTTAAATGATCGAAAAGTTATTTTTATCAAATAAGCTTCAAAAAATATTTGTAGCACTTTTAATAACTTTTGCAAACAATGATTTTAACTTAATTATTCTTTACATAATCTTTCATGAACCTTTTCAAATAAATAATTAAGTAATTTAAATATGATTAAAAGGTTTGAAAACGAGTATAAAGAAACAACCGGTACGTTTGTTCCATTTGTATGTGTCATAAAAATCTGACCGAGGAATGGAACAGATCGAAGGGAAAGTCTGGATACTTTAAAATAACTAAAAGTAAATTCATTAGGTTAAAAATTTAGAGTTCATCAAATAAATTTACCACTTTATGGGTGACAGAGAGTAGTCTCTGGGCTTGGGTTTGGGAGACCAGTTGCTTGCCCTCCCTTGCTACCCAGACTGGCCCAACGGAGGGGAAATATGTTTAATTTACTCATATCAAAATTCCCAAAGTATAAAAGCTATAATTTTCCAAATTTAAATATATTGGATTGTATGGAGATAACCTTCTTATACTTGGCATTAAATTCTGAGGAGGGAATTCGTACTATTTGTGGACTTTAAAAGGCGATTTCCCCATTATTCTGCCCATAGTACTTGTTGGTTAAGGTAATTGATATTGAGTAGAATTAGATGATTTCTATTGATTCTTATCACTTAATATTTTACTGGTTTTGGATTAAAATCCTAAATAACATGGTTTTAACTCAATCAAAATTTTGAAAGAATTTTTTTAAAGATTTAAATAAATAATTTTTCAAATATAAAGAGAGGTTTAATGATTATGTATATACCAGAAAGAAATGGTTTAAAATTTTATATCTTTAAAAGATATTTTTGATAAAAAGGAATGAATTAATCAAATGATTACCCATAGACTTAGCACCTCTTTTATCGATAATTAGTTTGAAGGAACCGGTGTCGGATTTGGACGATTCCTATCTGAAAACCACTTTGAACCAATATCCACTTTTGAAAGGAAAGACATGAAACGGAAATGATTTGGAAGAGGAAACGTAGGGCTTCTTGTCATCGACCCTCGGGGAAAATTTCCCATATCAATTTATGTGACAGTAATTCTTCATTTGAGATCTTCGATGTAAGGACTTCTCGCTACTAATCCTAGGAGTAATTCACGATAGGATATGGTAGGAGAGTGCCTTCGGATTGTCCTGTACCTGAACAAATTTTATGGACGAATGTCTGATGATGCATTTCTAATTACATTGATTGATCTCTATGAATGTATCATCTGTTTAGTGAAGGAGAAGGCAACTTAGCTTAAAACCCTTTCCTAAGACGCACGAGCTTAGAAGTCATACATTTGTAGAAATTAGTTGTTTGATCATGAAATGGAAGTGCGGCATTCAAATGGAATGTGCTATGTGAAAGGTAATCGTTACCTTAGGCCCTATCACCCGGTAATTACTTAAATTGGGTATGTCATAAGGCTATATGGCTCACAACCATTAGGGTATGATTATCACCTTTCTAGATAACTCTCTATATATCGAGTCGGATGTGTATGCTATGGGGCCCATATAGGTAGGTAACGATTGGGGTGAAGACATATTCGGTTTTATCCAGACCATATTTGAATTCTTAATAGGGATTGACCGGTCTTGCCAGATGTGGAGGATTGTTTGTATATCCTTGGTACATCCCTCTAGAGATGTACTATATGAAAGGTAGCTCCTTACCTGCCATTGTATGGAAATCCATTCTCCAATAAGTGCCTTCGAACTTAGTTGTAAACCTATTATGCCGTCAAATTTAACCAATGTACCAATTTCTGCTATTTTAATATGTTTATTTGAAAACATTTGTCCAAGAATGTCATTAAAAATAATACCAAATGATTTTACATAGAAAATGTTTTTGGTTATCATAAGGTAGAAACGTATTCCGCGTTTATGTGCAGCGTGGTCTTATGAGATACCTTTTTCTTTCAAAACATCTGTATTTTGTATTTCCCATACAAGTCCCGTGACTGATCTGGAGTTTATTTTTCTTATTCCTTAAACTCTGGGTGCCCTAATTTCCTCGGGAAGCCTAGTATTAAGGTTTGTTATAAGAAATCTGGATGGAGCTCGAAGCATGGAGTTAGAAGATTCTTCAATAGGCTATTACCTTTTTTCCACCACATTACTGTACTATTGTATTCCGCATTTCTAAGGATAGATATTTATAACTGTTCATTTTTAACTCTGATAAATGTATTTAAAATTTTCTGTTGTAAAGTTTATATGTTGAAGTAATATATATCATTCTATTCGTGTGAGATTGTGTTCTATCTTTATTCATTTTCTTAGCCTTAAAGAACCGCCTCTCCGACACTTGGATTTGCGGCACATGAAGAACAAGGACATATTAGTGTCGATTTTCAAGGGCCAAAGAAATGGGGCATCACATTTGCTATTAGAGATTAGATTGAGCGAACACCTAGGCTTTGGTAAGGATAAACTCTCGTCAGAGATAGGGTTAGTAATACCCTAGGATGAGTAACTCATTAGAGATAGGGTTAGTAATACCCTAGAATGAATTGAGAGTGTTATATATGAGCATATTTTTAATGATACATATAAATGATTTTTGTTTTGAAAAAACTGGTAAATGAAATAATTTTACCTTGGATTATATTTTATATAAAAAAATATATTTTGATAAATTTTAATTAGATATAATGATTAAAATTTTATAAAAAAGATAATTGTTTAAAAATTTGGTAAGTTAAAATCTAAATACAAAACATTTGGTGATTAGAATTTTGAAAGGAATTTTGAAAGTGGTAGCAATAAAATTTGGAAAACATTTTGGCAAAAATTTCAAAGGGTATTCAAAAGGGATAAACCATTTTGACATGTAAAGAATTTTAAGTGGGAAAAGCTATCTTTAGAAATGGATTGAACAAAGACCTCAGATTGTTTTCTAAGTATTAATCGAACATTGGTTTGAGAAACTAATACAAAGTGATTACCAAACCTTTCTACTTAAAAAAGTTTTACTAGAATATGGCTAAGTAAATGAGATATTAATAACTTGATATTAAAATGAGTTGGATTGAGTAAATTGCTTAGTGCCTATATCTAAGGGGATGTTGTTTACATTGTAGAAAGTATATAAAGGAAAGTACTCTAAAGGAGAGACCTCGAGGGAAAATTTGGGTGAGAAGGACAGCCTCACTATTCTCTTTAGTGATGAGGAAGAACAACTAAAATGTCCAACTAGTAATGGTTGGCCCCTGATTAATGAAGAGTATGCTCCATACACTCGAAGAAATGAAGATGGGTATCCAATAGAAGGAATGGTCATACCACCCACGACCTCCGAGATGATTATAACTTCTAGTTAAGTCAAACCCATGCAAGTCTCGAAAAGAATATGGATTGTGGATCTTGCTAGCTCTGAATTAGAATCCATAGCAGAATCTAAATCTATGAAGGAAGAATCAGAACCTATGAGGGAATAATTAGAACCTATGGAAGAACCAAATGTCGTGATATCTAATAGCAGTTATGAAGGCAGCAATATAGTATGGGACTTGGGTGGGAAGCATGATATTTGGAAGAAGAATCATCCAGTTCCTACATTAATTGGGATGAGATGGAGGGGAATGACGAAGAAGTACCGAAAGAGGAAGAAGAAGCTAAAGTGTTCGAGAACCCTGGGGAAGTTAGTATGCAAGGTCTTAAAGAAATTTGAAGAGGGAGTAATCCCACGAGTACCAGTCAGTATGGGACATGTTCCGTGGAACCAACCATGATTACCCTATGTTGAGGGTGAAATGCAACCAAATAAAGATGGCAATGAGGCTGATGATAAATCGGGGAGTGATGAGGATAGAATTGGGGAAGTTTTAATGTATTTTGGACACTGAAGTACACCATCGGCTTCAGATTTAGAGGAATGAAGGTGATACTGGGTAGGGCGATTAAAGGGTGGTTCTATTTATCTAATACATATATATAGTAGTATGTGTGGCTGGGGATGAAATGTTGTTATAATTGGTATTTTGTACCCTATGTATCAATGTTAGGACATCTTGATCCAAGTCTAAGTTGGAATACTGAATATGGAGATATATAATATAACTATGATATTTTGTTTCAACTTTGTACAATCACATAAATATTTTAAATAAATTAATGAGAATTCTTGAGGAAAGATCAAGAAAATTAAATGAAGGATTTTCAATTATAAGAGATAGTGTTATTATGAAATGTTTAAAAGACTTGAAAAAAATCTTTCAAGAAATATTCTAGAGAAAATAAAAGTTAAGAGAAATTACAGTATATGTACTAAAGAAATGTTAAGTTTTAACTAACAAAGGAAATATTATTGATATAAAGGTATTAAAGGAAGTATGTTGCAATAGGGAAGTTAAAAGATAAATTATCTTTTAAAAGGTGTTTTCTTTTAAAAGAAGATCAAAGAATATTTTTATGTATAAATATTTTGAAGAAACGAACGGTTTATGAAAATATATTTAAATCAAAGATATAAGTTTTATGAAATTATTTAAAAGAATTTTGGAAGGGTTAATAAGTACGTAAGAAATACGTGGATTATTTCATCCCACGATTATGATCTAAGATTCGAGTCCAGAGCTTTGAGGTGTTTACACCGATCCAAAAAAGGATTTATCACTCGATTCTTGACGATGAAAATTGATGAGGGTTTGTGGTTGGATACTTGAGTTTTCTATTGTAGTCGAGAGCTATGCAAGGAAAACTGAAAATTCTGATTTGAAGGCTTGATCGGAGTCCGTACTGGAGGATCGATGGATCAATATTAGTTTGGAAGTAAAACTGTGAATTCGAATAAAGGATTGAATCAGATGTTGTGGATGATCTATGTATATCATATAGAATTGAGTTTATAATAAATATTTTGGGCAAAACCTTTAGGTTTCTGTTTTGGGTAATTTCGGAGACGAAATTCTTTTAAAGAGGGAGTATGCAACAACCCATAACTTGATCACTTTAATTAAATATATTTAAATTATTTATTAATATTCAAATATAGAATATTTTTCATAAATCATAAGTTTTACACGATGAATGATAATAGTGAACCTATTTTGGAGAAATATTCATTAAAATATTTACTTTGGAAAAATATCGATAAAAGGAACTGCAAACTTTTTTATCGATAAACCGCTCTAAAATCATCAAACGTCGCGCACGGAGCTGGATGCATGCACCTATTTTTCTACTTAAACAAGAATATGAAAAAAAAATGTATTATTTTTGGAAAATAAAATGTATTTATGACATCATTAGTGATGCCCTTATATTTAAATATAGATTTATGAATTTAAATTGAGAATTAATAATTTAATAATTTTTTTAATTATTCAAATAATTGATTTAAAATGATGTTAATTCATCTTAAATAGTTATAAAGTGATAACAAATCAGTTATAATAGTTTTATGAAGATATATACTTGATTTGAAAATATAAGAAAATTCGTATCGCTTTATCGATATAATAGCTATTTTTGTAAACATTTGTTAATATTAATTTACATGGTTTTATAATTCAAATAAGATCATTTTAATAAATTAATAATGATGAGAAATTTATTTAAAAATGTTGTTTACAAATATATGTACCTTAACTAATAAGTGAAAATATGACCGAGAATCAAGATTAAAATTCATAATGGTTTGATGTATATAAGTTATACAACATTGTCTATATAACTTATACACCTTAGTGGCACGCACACACACATATAACATATACATATATATACATATATCTACATATAACAATGGTAGAAAAGTAGAAATATATTTACGTACGGTAAATATGAAAAATATCTAAGATATTTATAAGTTTAAAAGCCAAACATCTTCTCACATCAAATCCACCTTACACCACCATCAACCCATCATCACCTCCACATCATCCATCACATAAAGAGGGTGTGCTGCCGTTTATTATATTTTGTATGGTTTAGAATTAGCTCAAGGGAAAAACGAAGGTGAGAAACTCCTATTAATATTATATTTTTAGATGATGATATGATGTTTGCAATGGATGTTTAATATTCATTGATTATCTTGTTTGGTTGTTTGATATTGTTGTTTAGTTGTATTAACAAGTCACATTTAATACATGTTGAAAATCACAAAGGAAATCATTTTCCTTTTATTAATGAAATGGTGTATATTAAATGTATAAACCTCTAAAAAATAGTTTAGTATGGTTTAGAAATGTTTTACAAACATTTAAAAGTGTTTTGGAAAAGTTTAAATAAATATTGAAAATTTAGTCAAAAATAAGTACGTCGCGTAACGGCAGTCCACGATTTCGCGTCTTAAAAGTTAAATCCATTTATAAGATGGAATTGGAGTCAGATTGCTTTGAAATAAGAATTTTCCAAACCCTTATAATCATAGTTTTCAAAAAAAGAAAGAATATTGAGATTTCATTTAGTAAAATTTAAAATATGAGCAAATCAAGTTTTTATTAAAATCGCGCTTCGGCAGTTCGGATGCCAAAGTAGTAACTTTTTTAAATAGATACTTTTAGTTTTTTTAAAAGAGATTTGAGTCATAAAAATGGATTTTTAAACGATCGAAAAGTTTTTTTTTTATCAAATATGCTTCTAAAATACTATTTGCATCACTTTTTCGCACCACTTTTAATCACTATTGTAAACAATGGTTTTAACTTAATTATTCTTTCCCGAATCTTTCCAAAACTTAATTATTCTTTCCCAAAGGTTTGAAAATGAGTTTACGAAAACAACTAGTACGTTTGTTCCATTTGTGAGTGTCACAAAAATTCCGACCGAGGTATAGAATAGATCGAAGGAAATGCCTGGATGCTCTAAAATGATTAAAAGTAAATTAAGTAGGTTAAAAGATTTAGTGTCGATCAAATAAATTGACCACATTATGAGTGATAGAGATGTACTCTCTATGCTTGTTTTAGGAAACCAGTTCCCCGCCCTCCCTAGCTACCTGGACTGGCCCAATGGAGGGGATAGTACTTAGATCAAAATTCCCAAAGTATAATTTTCCAAATTTAAATAATTTAGATTGTATGGAGATAATCTTCTTATACTTGGTGTTAAATTCTGCAGAGGGAAGTCATACTATTCGTGCAATTTAAAAGGTGATTTCGCCACTGCTCTACCTATAGTATTTATTGAATACGGAAATTGATACTGAGTGGAATTAAATGATTTCTACAGATTTTTCTCACTTAATATTTACTGGTTTGGATTAACATCCTAAATAACATGGTTTCAACTCAAGCAAAATTTTGATTTGGAATTAAGAAATCTTTGTTAAGATTTAAATAAATAATTTTTCAAAGATAAAGAGAGGTTTAATGATTCTGTATATACCGAAAAGAATTGGTTTAAAATTTTATATCTCTAAAAGATATCTTTGGTAAAAAGGAATGAATTATCAAATGATTACCCACATACTAACACCTCTTTTATCGATAATTGGTCTGAAAGAACTGAGGTCGGATTTAGGCGATTCCTATTCAAAATTACCTCAAACTAATATATGCATTTGAAAGCAAAGACATGAAATGGAAATGATTTGGAAGATAGAATGTAGGGATGTTTGTCACAGACCCTTAGAGGAAATTTCCTATATCATATTTATATGACAGTGTTCTTCATTCGAGATCTTCGATGCAAGGACTTCTCGCTACTAATCTTAGGGCTAATTCCCGAAAGGATGTAGTAGAAGAGTGTCTTTGGGTTGTCCTATTCTTGAACAACTTGTATGGACAAATGTCTAATGTTGCATTTCTAATTACATTGATTGATCTCTATGAATGTATCATCTGTTTAGTGGTGAAGAAGGCAACTTCTCTTAGCTTAACACCCTTTCCTAAGATGTACAAGCTCAGGAGTTATACGTTTGTAGAAATCAATTATGTGATCATGGAATGACAGTGTGACATTCAAAGTGGAATGTGCTATGTCAAAGGTAATCGTTACCTCAGACCTCATCACTAGGTAATGGCTTAAATAGGGTATGTCGTAGGGCTATATGGTCCGCAACCATCAGGGCATGTTCATCACCTTTTAGATAACTCTCAATATGCCGAGCATGTTGTGTATGCTACGGGGTCTCAGAAAGGTCGGTAACGATCGAGTGAAGACATATTCGGTTTCTATCCAGGCTATGAGTGCCAAATAGGGATAAACCGGTCTTTTCAGATGCGAAGAATTGTTTGTGTATCCTCGGTACATCCCTCTAGAGATGCACTATATGAAAGGTAGCCCCTTATCCGCCATTGTATGTAAATCCATTCTCCAATAATTGCCTTCGGACTTAGCTGTAAACTTATTATGCCGTCAAATTTAACCAACGTAACAATTTCGGCTATTTTAATGTGTTTCTTTGAAAAATGTTTTTCAAAGAATGTCATTAAAAATGATATCAAATGATTTTATGTAGAAAATATTTTTGGTTATCATAAGTAAAAATCCATTCCGTGTTTATGTGCGGCGTGGTCTTATGAGATACATTTTCCTTTCAAAACATCCATATTTTGAGTTTCTTACACCAGTCCCATGACTGATCTGGAGTTTATTTTTGTTATCCCTTAAACTCTGGGTGCTCCGATTCCTCGGGCAGCCTAGTAGTAAGGGTTTTTAGTAGAAATCTGGATGGAGCTTGAAGCATGGAGTGAGAAGATTCTTTAGTAGTTTATTACCTTATTTCGACCATACTTTTGTACTATTGAATTCCGCATTTGTAAGGACGGATATTCATAGATGTCTTTTTCAACACTGATAAATGTATTTAAAGTTTTCTGGTGTAAATATTATATGTTAAAATAATACATGTTATTCCATTCATGTGCTCTTCTATTCTGTTTTATTCTCTTACCTTTAAAGAACAACATCTTCCTCACTTGGATTTGCAGCTCATAAATACCGAGAATGTATTAGTGTCAATTTTAGAGGGTCGATGAAACGGTTGTCACATTGTCTATCATATGTGGAGCTATGACTTGTTGATTAGACTCAAGTCAAAATTTCAAGACGATGAGTCCTAACACCTACTAGTGAAATTAAAAGACTTATATATTTCGACTTAGGGTTTAGCAAAACATAAAAGACTAGTGGGAGGCTTATTAGACACATGAAACGATAACATTTAACAGTTCTAATATTATAAGAATATATTCTATATAATGTTATAGTAATCTACATTGATAAATTTGTGCATTAAAAATAATTTATAAAACATTTATCAATTGAGGTATACAAATAAACTAAATTGAAAATTAACAAATAGAAATATAACATATACTTACTAGCAAATGTTTATTTCTTGGTAACGTATCAATACCCATTCAAGCACATGATTCTACAGTTACTAAATATGTTCGTAATCTGGTCATTTATGTATTTGTTTGGTCAAGACTTTGTGTTGCATTCTATGAGTTCCAAACTCGGAAGCGAATGTGGATATTTGACCCATATACTATCACATATGAGTGCTATATGGTGAATGGTCATGATTTGTAATGTACGATACTTCGATAAAATTAGTTCATCCGAAATAAGAAAATAAAACATAGTGCAAGATCGAATATTCAATTTGATTGATTGTGAAAAATGCCACATTGTGTTAAAAGTAATACGACAAAAACTACAACATAGATCTATGGACTTGATCGTTGATATGTCAATTTGACCAGTTTTCTCAAAGTGCAACAGATTTTATGTCCTTAAATGTTAAGGATATTCGGGTGCACTTTTGTAAAAAGTTCATCGTGATATTGTAGTAAGGGTTTTTGTGACGCCCCACCTCAATACCCACGCTAGCCAAGAACACTACGGAGTAATGCTGTCAACTAGCGCGGAGAATAAGGCTGTTGAGGAGTGACCATACATGTAACTTCTTTGTGCGAGCACCGATATGTCAGATAGTATAGCATGCATTTCATTTAAGGAGAAAGTCTGACATACTGATACAAACTCAAAGCTATCACACGGAGGCTATAAATAAATCTTCGGAAACAAATATAGAAATAAACATAACACAATCAGTCACAGACATTCATATCACAAGGGCGGAAAAGATATGAATATATAACTAACACATGAAAGTGTACATCAGAGTTGTGGTCATGAAAGGACCACATACACAAAAGAATAGCAACATGTGTTATACAAAAGAATACATCTATGAGTCTATATCTTAAGTGTAAACGACAAAAACTGCTAATCTAAATGGTCAGCCAAAAGTCAGCGTAGTAAATCCCTGGGGGAGAAGTCAAGCAGAAGCCCCTGTAACATCTCGGTCTGACCCGAGTATTATTTATAAGAAAATAATAAACGGATCAGTCTAGTTATAAATATCAGGTAACATGATATAAAACAATAGATATGGCAAGAACATATAGTAACCATAAAGACATACTATGATAAGCATGTAAATGAAGATCATCAAGAGATCAAACAATATCAAAAGAATCTACTAAAAGATCCAAATTCACCTAAAAAAAAGTGATGACACACAAATTCACCAAAACATAAAAGCTGGAAAATCATAACAATGAAAGTCGTGAAAATAGGTGAAGCTCAAATTCCAGAAGACTACACAAGAAATCCAGAAATCACAATATAGGAGCATGAAAACTCACAAAATGGGAGCATGAAAACTCACCTACACGTGTAACACAAAGCGAGACGCTATCTCATGGTTGCAAGCCATTAATTTTGACACACGAATGGCCCGAAGACCGCGGGGCGCTACCCCACATATGTGATGGCGAAACATCACACAAATGCGATGGCGAAACATCACAAGAGCGGGGTCTAGTCTCCCTCGCAAACAAAGAGACATCGCACAGTTGCTAGTCTAAAACACAAAAATGATCGTCGTGATCATCAAGTAGTGTCAATCTCACCAAGCCAGTAAATATATGAGTTTAGCTTCATGTCCCATAACCACTTGCTTAACTTAAATTTTTACGAACAAGCTGTAGATCTTCACTAGAAGATTGTCACAAAAGGTTTTAAGGAAAAGGTTTGTATATACTAGTAGATTGGGAAACGGTTTAGGGAAAGAACTTTGTAGTAAAATAGTGTTAAAATTGTTTTGATGAAAGAGTTTTGATATATACAACTAGTACTGAAACCTTTATATTTCTAAAGTTGTTATCCCGCCTTTTTAGCAAGGTCGTGATACCATAAAATCGACCGAGGAGCCCAAGATAGTTTGTCTCGAAGAATGGTCAACTCAGCATCTCAACAAAGCAAGTTCTGTTGAATGTTTCACTACACCAAAAGCTGAATTTTACAACAAGCCTTCCGCCTAATTAGCAACGGTAATTTCCCGTTGTTAAAATACAACGGGTTTTAACCGTTGTTATGTATTTAGCAACTTGGAGGGAAATTTCACCTTTGGCGCCATACGTTTTGCCCGTTTCTTTTCTTTTAGCGACGGGATTTAACCGTCGTTTATATTGTGCTAATTTCTGGCGGTATAATTTAGTACCTTTGCGCCATAATGTTTACAACAAACCACGAAACATTTCTCGTCCCAAATTATTTCCCCATTCGACCTAAATTAATCGATTTCGCCCCAAAATATCTCCACCACCTCCGCCTCTTCCGAAAGAGCCAGAGCTAAGACCACTTCGAGGAGCAGGTTGCTGCCGAGCGTGCCAATCAAGGAAGGAGCGTGCCAATCAATCGCGGCGTGCCAATCAAGTAAGGAGCGTGCCACCAATCGCGGCGAGTAAGTCGTTTCGCTTACTGAAATTGTGAAATTGCAGTGGGACTGATTAGGGCTTGAGTATTAGGACGAGTTGAATGGCTAGGTCAAAATTTAGGTTACTTAAATTGTTAGGATTGAATGATTTTATTAGCAGTTTTAATTTGCTTACAGAATTTGTATGCATGAATTATTTAATTATCATTAATTAGTACCCAAATTTGATTTTCTGCTTTTTTATTTATTAAGTTTGCTACTCAAATCAATTACTAAATTATGTGTATTTTATATTTTGATGATGCATTAAACGTCTACACATATTCAGATGTACTTAATATCATTCTAAACTATTGCACTTAAATTGATTTCAGCTTCTAAAGTTATCAAAGTGAATTCTATTAGTTAATTTGGTACATCTGAATACGTATTGGTATCAGGTATTAGTTAATTAGGTACATCTAACTGGATTGATCACGTACATTGAATACGTATTGGTACCAATTGTAAACTGCTTCTAAATTATTAATTATGCAATTTGGTGATAAATTTTCGTATCTGAATACGTCTCATTTGGTGATTAATTGCCACTGTCAATCCAAAGGATTACAAGTATTCAGATGTACAAAAAAAAAAGAAATTCATAATCGCCATAATTAATTTGTAAGTACAAATTAGTAACCCAGAATCTGTTTTCAGAATCATGATGTAAAAGCAAACCTAACATGAACTTAATCCCATACATGATACATTCAAGAATTCACCAAGTCAAAGATTTTAATATGACAAAATCTGTTTTCATCATTAGTTTCTCCACCCTCAGTTTCTGTTCTTCCCGTGGTTCTGTTGTTTTTGTTTATTTTAGTGGTTTCTTAGATAAAAGTTTAGTTTACCATTTAATTCCCTTAAATAAAAGTTTTATATCATTTGTCTAATTTATTTATATGTTGTACATGCATGCATGATTACTATTTATTTATATGTTGTACATGCATGCTAGATTATGTGTTACATGTTTTATTTATTTACAGTATTCGATTTTGATTTTATTTGGCTTCATTTGGTTTTATATCAGAAGAAGCAAAAGATTGATTTGTAGTATGTGGATTCCTTAATTATCAGTCCTTTTATTTTGATATATATGTTCGGTTGAATCATTCACTAGTTGTCACATTCACTAGTTTAGTGCTAGTGTTAAAAATAAGATTGATTGTGAAAAATAATAACCAGTAGGGATATTATTTGATTGGTAGTTGATTGAGTTGATTGTTGTAGGATAATATCAACTAGTGATATTATTCGATTGGTAGTTGATTATTAATCGATGATAAATAATTGTTTAGTAGTAATTGTAGATAACTATTATTGGGTAAATTAAATTTTGTAAATGACGCGAGCCATGTGTTGCGTAAAAGAGGAGTAGCGCATAGACGTTATGCCGGTGCTAAAATTCATGTCGTTGTAATGTCAAATTTTTTTGGAAACAGTTTGGTGCTAATGTTAAAAATAAGAATAACTTTTTTGTTAACTTAGTTAATTTTTATAAAACATAGTTAATTTAGTTAATTATGATATAATTTTGTTAACTTAGTTAATTTTTATAAAACATAGTAAAATAATAAACCTAGTTAATCGTTGTAATGTCAATTTTTTTTGGAAATAGTTTGATACTAAAATAATAAACTTAGTTAATTTATTTAATTATGATAAAATTTTGTTAACTTAGTTAATTTATTTAATTATGATAATTATTTTAGAATTATTATGCATTTTAATCCTCGAAGCCTTTGCATTTAAACATGAAATTATTCACGTACTTAGTAGCTCATTATTTTCTTTCAGTATGTCTTTTAATATAGACAAACAATGGATGAATGAATCTAATCGAAGAAATGAAGAATATGTGCAAGGAGTGATAAATTTCATTAAATTTGTTACTGAAAATGGTGGCAATAAGGAAAAGTTTTCGTGCCCTTGCACGCGGTGCAAAAACGAAGATACATTTGAATTGAAGGAAATTCATTATCATTTGCTTAGATATGGTATTGATCAATCATACACTGTGTGGTATTTTCACGGGGAAAGAATACCGGAGAAGCCAAAACAACAACCGGTTAGTCATGCCACTAATACCGATGAGTCTGCAAAAATTAGGATGGAAGATTTGGTCAATGATGCGGATAGATTCCATCATTTTCAACCTACAAGTCAGTTGCATGATAATGCTAGTATTGGAGAGCAGTCTACGGATAAATCATTTTTCGGTAGTGCAACTGCAACAGAGCCATTGTATCCTTCATGTCCAAAAGGGATTACAAAGTTGTATGCCATTGTTAAACTGAATAGCTTGAAGACCCAATACGGCTTTTCAGACAATGGTGTGACTGCACTACTCGAATTCATAAAGGAGTTACTCCCCGAAGGTAACACGCTACCGTCAAAGTATCCCGACGTGAAGAAGATCATTAGGCAACTTGGGATGGATTACATAACTTATGATGCATGCATTAATGACTGCATCTTGTACCGGAAAGATAATGCAAACAAAGTTTGTTGTCCAAATTGCCCTGAACCAAGATATAAGACAACGCTCGACGAAGAGAGAAAAGCTACCAAAGTACCTCAAAAGACGGTAAGACATTTTCCTTTAATTTCTAGATTGAGGAGGCTGTATACTGTACCATGGATAGCAGAAGCGATGACCTGGCATGGTCGTGCCAAGTCCGGTACAACCGTAATGCGTCATCCGCGTGACACTTCTCAATGGAAAACTTTAGATTCTTTTGATTCTTCGTTTGCTGCCGAACCACGAAATATCACGCTTGGAATAGCAACAGATGGTTTTTGTCCGAATGCTTCTTTAACAAATCCTTATAGCTGTTGGCCAGTGATTGTAGTACCATATAACCTTCCTCCGTCTTTGTGCATGAAAAGAGAGTTCTCAATGTTAACACTGTTGATTTCTGGGCCAAAACAACCAGGGAAGGATATTGATGTTTATTTAGAACCTTTGATAGACGAGTTAAAGCAGTTATGGGAAGGAGTCGTTACATTTGATTCATTTACGAATTCTGAGTTCATAATGAGAGCTAGAGTGTTGTGGGCAATCCATGATCATCCCGCTCTTGGGACTTTATCGGGATGTACAACTCACGGCTACTTTGCATGTCCTATTTGTGGGGAAGAAACTGATTCTTATTATCTCCCTGAAAGTAAGAAAATTTGTTACATGGGACATCGTAGATTTCTTCCGTCCGGACACAAGTTTCGATACGATAAGACAAATTTCAACAACGAGCAAGAACTTAAGCGTCCTCCAAAGCCACTGACTGGTTATCAAGTTGAAAAAAAGGTAGCGAATATAAAAATGAAAGTTGGTAAAGAAAAACGAGAAATTGGTCGAAAACGAAAAAAGATAATCGATGAAGAAGTTCCTGCATGGTATAGGAGGTCGAAATTCTTTGATTTACCATATTGGAAAGCAAATTTGACCCGACATAATATTGATGTTATGCATACAGAGATGAATGTCATGAAACATTTGATTAACACAATATGGACCATAAAGACATGTCAAAAGATGGCTTCAATGCACGGAAGGATTTGAAAATCATGGGTATAAAACAAAAGTTGTGGGTGATAGAAGATCCTGAAACAAGTAAACTAACCATACCAATTGCGACTTTCACTTTGAGCAAAGAAGAAAAGATAAGGTTTTGCACCATTTTGAAAAATTTGAAAGTGCCGAGCAAATTCTCTTCTAACTTCCGTAACAATGTGAGCATCAACCCTCCTGAACTAAGAAATATGAAGTCGCATGATTACCACGTCATAATGCAACATTTACTTCCGGTATTGCTTCAGCATTGTTTTCCGCAACATAAGGATCTACGGAATGCTATTCACCGCATAAGTCTCTTTTATAACATTTTATGTTCAAAGGTGATCAATAGGGAACATCTTCAAAAAGCAAAGGCTAGTTTGGTAGAAGCAATGTGTGTTCTTGAAAAACATTTTCCGCCTGCATTTTTTGATATCAGTATTCACCTTATGATTCATTTAGCCGATGAAGCATTGATTTCTGGTCCTGTTAGATATAGGTGGATGTACCCATTTGAACGGTAAATTACTAATTTCAATTATGTACATCATTATTCGATTTAAATAGCTATTGATGTCTACAATTTACAACTGTTCATCTTCATAGGTTGATGAAAACATATAAAGGATATGTGCGCAACAAAAGATATATTGAAGGGTGTATTGCAGAAGGATATATTGTACAAGAAGCTAGTCTTTACTGCATGGAGTATATGCCAAAGGGAGGTGATGGCACTCATAAACATACCCGTGAAGCGTTTTTAGATGAGGATGATGAGTTTGCTGATGAAATAGCACTAGATAATGGTAAAGATATAACGTTAACTCGAGTGCAATTTGAACAAGTGCGTAAATGGGTCCTTGATAAATATGACGGATTGGATGAGTGGAAGAAGTAAGTTCATAAATTTGTTCTGAATTTTTATTATTGTAAATCAATTCATCAATTCATATATATAGTAATTATTGTGTGTTTTTCGTAGGAGGTATAACTCCTATGTTCAAAGCACCAAATCTCGAACTCGAGGCGGGGGTACATCTGGGGAAGCTATTAAGAATTTCACTTTTTGGTTACGTGAGGAGGTATACATATTAGATATTTAACGTATTTTTAAGTTGGTCATACACCTCCTTGACAATGTTTTTTTTTACTTATTGTGTTTGTTGTAGTTGTTGAAGACCATCGATGTTGACTCAACTCTTTGGCGGCTAGTTAACGGGCCGATGTTTGATGCCCGTAGTTATATGAAGTACCAAGTGAATGGGTTTTTATTTTCTCCGAAAAGTTATGAAGAGCGAAAGCTAACACAGGATAGTGGTGTATGCATGAGAGCAATTACACAATTTAGAGCGAGTGGGAAGGATAAAATTTTTAAGGAAGCAGAAACAACGTATTACGGAGTTATTCAACAAATAATTGAGTTGGATTACATTGACTTCAAACAAACAGTTTTTTATTGTGATTGGGTAAAGGTCGAAGATAAGATCAATGGTTGTAAAATAGATCCTGTTTCAAACTTGATCACAGTTAACTTGGGAAAATTGAAGAGTAAAGACAGCGTGAATGATGAGCCATTTATTCTTGCATCGGAAGCGAGTCAAGTGTTCTACTCAAAAGATTTAAAAAATGATGGATGGTTTGTGGTTTTGCATACACCAAAACAGTTGACCATAAATGTGGATGACACTGAGTTTCCCACCGTTTATCAATCAGCTTTTGAAGACAATGAAAAATTAGAAGATCTTATCAAATGCATATGTTAACTTTGTATTTCAGTTATGTTATTGTACCTTAACAAAATATTTATTTAAAATGGTGTAAAATATAAAATGGTGTGTTATATGATAGTAATAGATGCATTATATTTTTTATTAGTGCCATTATAATATCCTGATATATGTTGTAAAATATAAAATGGTGTGTTATATGTTGTCCTCGATGGTAAACTCCTTTTTCTATTAATAGGTTCTTCCGCTGAAATCACAATCATTTTTTTCTTTTTTGTCAATACTAATGCTTATGTATTCATAGATGATGACGAAGACGCAGTTCCTTTAACTATTTTGGACAGGCCTACGCGAAAGAGACACTCAAATTATGATTTTAAGGTATGTTTTCTATTTGATTTTGGAAGTTATATTTTTATATTGTTTGAGTCATGTTCCTTTTTTTCTGTATTAAAAGATTTTGTGCGATGCCAGTATTTTAGATAATAATAATCAAGTTTGCATATTAATGAAATCAAGTTTGCATTTTGCAGGAAATAATGTCACAATCGTCACAATCATCCACTTTAAACCGGGAGAAAATTGATATAGACAACTACGGTTCTCCAGTCGGAAAAAATGCTTCAAAGGTCGCCTCGAAGATGGGTAAACTAGTAAGAAATCATGTGCCAATCTCCTATCCAAGTTGGAAAAAAGTTCCGTCAAATTACAAGGAAGACGTGTGGAATCAATTGGAGGTATTGTTTTTTCAATTTGGAGTATCATATGATACGGTCACACATCATCCACTGGAGATTTGATTCAGTGCATTGTATGAGAAGTATAGGCTTATGCTAATTTGATTAATTTCAAGTGTAAAACATCTATAATTAATTCAAGTGTAAAACATCTGTAAAACATCTATAATTAATTCAAGTGTAAAACATGTATATTAGAACACAGTCATACTCCATTAGACATGCATGGTTGTAGCCTATGTCATTTGTTATATTGTATGTGAAATAATCCCTTTATCTTGGTTTGTTATACAGAAATATTTTGAGCTCGATCCTCTATCAAAGGACCTTATGTTCAAAAAGATGTCCGAGATTTTTAGGGGACACAAGAGTGATTTGCGCAAGAATTATTATGATATTTTCAACACTGACGAAGAAAGAATGAAAAATTGTCCGCCGAAAATTGGTAAAAATGATTGGGAGGAGTTCATAAGATACGAATCAACACCCGAGGCAAAAGAAAAAAGGAAGAAAGGCAAACAAAATAGATCAAAGCTCGAATATTGTCATCATTCGGGACGTAAGAGTCACGCTAGGATTACTCAAGAAATGGTACGTGTTTTTACTATGTTTTCCTTACATACCGATTCAAGAAATTGAGCTATGCATATAAAGATAACATAATCAGAAATAAAATAGGTATGTAATTCAATTTTTTTTATTGAAGGGTTGTTTTTTGTGTATTAAAATTGATTATTCAGATAGGATTAAAAAGACTCCTATACGACCTAGGTCAAATTTGTTATACTATATATGCATGAATGGGTGTCAGGTGAAGTGGTGCAGTATTATTCAAGTTGTGATACTGTTTTCGAATGTTTTGAGATGTCTTGGGGTATTTCTGATCTACCTTTGTGTGTATGATCATGCTGTTTTGAGGGTTGTCATGGTCAGTGAATATACTGTAGTTTTTCTTTTAAGAATGTCTTGTCATGTAGTGGATGTAGTACAGGGGATAAGTGTGGTAAGAGCGTGGATATAAGTGCTCCAGTTCCCATTGCTTTTTCAAATTTGGTGCTTTGTATTTTGTTAGCTGCAAGGTCTAGGATTTAAAGTATAATACTGGGATTAGTGCACAATGTGACAGTGGTTTATCTAAAAGATAACAGGAATTCACATGCAAAATCAACATCAAATTTAGGGAGAAGTTTTATGTACTGCTATTCCCGTGACTGTACTATGTGTATGCTACTGTTTTAGACTTGCAGAAACGAACACTATGCCTGATTTTTGGCACTACAAATGCATAACCGGTATATCGTTGCTTGACCAGAGATTTTGTACTGTCAATGTATTATCAGGTTTTAGTGAATTTTATTTTCTTTGTTAATTTGCATTAAAAGAAGAATTTGCATTTAAGTTTTGTAGTTTAATCATGTTATAGTAGTTGCATATTATACTGTAGAGTGAGCAAAAAACTTCAAACAAGGGAGTATGCTCACTCTATTTCAAACCCAATCAAACTTCAAAGAAATTGATCTTGGAGCAAAAAACGACAGTGAATGTGTGCAGAAAAAAAAACTTCTTATACATGTTTTATTGCTTAAACTCAAATGGCAGCATGTTCCCTTGTTTAGATTTATAACATGACAGCAAAGTATGCAAGTTGAATTGATATAGCAACGCATCGCTCGTTTTACACTATTCCATGCTTTTTGACTAAATAAACTTTGGGAATAACCCAGTCTATACATACTTTGAAAATGCACAATGGATGAAAATGCTGGTAGTTTTTAAGATTTGAAATTTGTATGTTCTTTTCCCATGTTTGCATAGCACATGCAAAGTACAGCTGCTTAAATACCATACTTATATATATATATATATTTGTTTTTATCTGCATTTGATTTCTTGTATGCAGGTCGATACAAGTTCGGGAGCAGAAGTATCACGTCTTCAAGTATGGGAGAAAACACATAAGAAAAAAGATGGCAGCGTGTCTGATGCGTCATCTTCGTTCTTTGTAAGTTAAACAAATAATAACGCCTTTAAATTAATTTTTCATTATTCATTATATATATATATATATATATATATGTATGTATTTACATTTCAGGACAAAATTGGAAAAGAAAAGGAAACGGCGAGTGGTGGTGATGAAGAAGTTTTTATAAAAGTGTTTGGTAATGATGTAAAGGGCAGGAGCCGATGTATTGGGACCAATATATCTCCTAGTCAAGTTAAGGGTGCTGCCATTCCATGCAAACGACTCAAAGAGGCCAAAGGAGAATATGAGCAGCGGCTGCAAGCTGTGGAGCAAAAACTGTTGAAGGTGGATAGCATGGATGATAAACTGGAGCGTATTCTCAAGCTAGCCGAAGGTGGTCAAGTAGGCAGTAGCACCGGTACTTCTCAGAATCTCATTCCGACCAATCCGTCAATCGACCAAAGATGTGAAATCCTGAACTTCGAGGATGAAGTAATTGCAACAGGTACTATTTTATATATCAGTGTATATAATTCGACATATATTTACTCCTGGAATGCTTATTAAATCTGTATGATATTATTAAATCCATATTATACATATACCAATGATATAACAGGTACTATATGCCGAGATTCCACACAATCAGTATGTCATGGAAAACCAGTACCACTCGCATATGAAAAAGTTTTGTTAGACAAAATTTTGTTGGAGGATGAGCGAACTGCCAAAATGAATCGACATATGGCCGAGACCTTTAGGGACATTGGAGTCGGAGGTTATGTGTGCCATCAAAAGGGTTTGATACGATATCTTTAGTCGGAGGTATGTCTTTTGTTTTATATTTGTTTAGCAATATACAGCTTGCTTTCCATGGTAATTTGTATTTTTACGTTATTATAACAATACATTAGCATCGGATCTTCAATGTTAGCGATCGCTCTTTGGTTTATAGTGAATTCGTGATAACTATGCAGATGAACATTCACGTTATATTCTGTTGTTTTGAAATGAAGTGCACACATTTTGTGTAACTGAAAGGCAAATCTTTTGTTTGAGAATAGTAGTCCATTTTGTTAGGTAGAGTTGCACATCATTTTGAATACATTATTTTAGATGAGAGCTATCTCGTCGTTACAGAGGTCAAATTGATCAATGCTGAAAAAGGAGAGGATGGTTATACAAGGATGCTTTGGGTTGGAAGTACTATACATGTATTTTTCTTACTAAATTTTTCTTTTTTTTCTGGGTAAATGGGTAGTATTATTTATATATTTTCAATAAGAAATCTTGTATAGATGGTTAGGATGTTGTGTATGTAAACACAAACTGAATTTGAATGAAGGGACGTGAAGGGTGAGTAGTCGATTTCTTTGTTACTCAAGTTGTTTCACATTTTCTGAGCATGGTTGTGATGTAAATAATGAGTTTTTGATATCATCGTCCATGTTATATGGTTGCATTTGAAAATAATTTTGGAATGAAAGGGAGTAGGTGGTTTATACCCCGTGATATTGGCTGCTAATGCAGTGCGTTGGCTACTGAACGGGATGCCGTGAGGAATCATCAATTACTAAAATTAATCATACATGGATTAAGATAGGGTAACCGATCTGTACATGTGAATGTGATACAATTTTTTTTTTTGGATTTATTAGCTGATAAGAATCATAAGATGCTGCAATGCTGCATAGACAAGCTCAGACAAATAATGGAGAATTGTTTGCATCTGAATACAAGGGGCCTGGTGCACCACCTGTTAGAAGTTTTTTCAAAATATTTGGGCGGGGGTGGAGGTCTGGGTGGGTGGGTATAATACCCTGTATTAATCGTTATTTTAATACTAAAGGCAAAATGATAATTTTACAAATATTGAAATTAGACGACGTGACTTATACCATCGCGTAGAGCTTATTGGATGAAGTCTTCTAAATCTGATGGCAATTGAAAACGTATTCTATAACAAGATCTCACTTCTAAAATTTCTCAGAATGTTTACTCATCTAAGACTATTTTTGTATTACTTACTTGAGCATGATTAATATATCTTGTAATATGTATTTGTTTTATCTTTATTGATACGATATCAATCATATTTGTTTTATCTTTATTGTGGCGAAGTATGTTGAGTTTTCACTATTGCTTATGGAATTTCTTTGATTTATGTGCAGGCAGCTTCTATTGTACTTACATTCAGGTGTCCAAACGAAAGAGCACTGGTACATTTTCTTACAAGACTGTTCTATACATAATTATATTTGTTTAGTAAATTTGGGTTGCTAAATAATTTGAGAGTAGTTGTTGTGAATTTCAGTCAATTTGAATTAGCCTACTTTGTACCTTTTAAATCAGAAATTATGACTAATTTGATCAAAATGAGTAGTATGCTTATGTTGATTAAACTATTTAGGTTCACTTCGATTGCCTGTACATTGACCAAAATTTGTGGATGTAGCCAATCTTGGTTCATTTCATATATGTAAACATGAAATAATTTATATGTAAACCTGATTTGGATTCAAACCACGTAATGGCTTCGTTGCGTCATTTTTGTTCTATGTCTGCTTTCTCGAATGCAAGTAGTAACAGATATTTAGATTAGTTATTTATATTCGTTTTATGTAAAGCAAATGATATCTTAATTAGAATTACTTGGCTTAAAATTACCCATGTAACAAGAACGTTATGATTAAATTGTTTACTGGTACAATCTAGGTTCCATATTTCCATGTGTACAGGATTTTAAATAGTATACCATACTGAAAATTGTAGCTAAAACAACAATGAACAAACGTCATGTAGGAGTGATTTCTGATGAAAGCACACATCATAGTTGCTGAAACACATGACTGGTCAGTAGTAAATTGATAGAATCAGGAGTTGTGGCAATAGGGTTGATCAGGTGAGTTGGACTATTAAGACTAGATAGACTGCACGAGCAATGTTCTGTTGTAGTTGTACCAATGAGTTGAAGTGTTTGAAGCACCTAAAACCATTGTCTGATATGTAGCATGCTGATGTATGGCCAGTTATTACAAACTGAAATATTTTTGGAGCATGAGTATCAGACTTTTAAGAATTCAGTCTTAATTTGAAAGTGGACTGGAAGTTTGGGGCTTTGTTGTTTCAATTTTAGTATGCACTTTGTTGTTTCATATCAGTCTTAATTTAATCATAACCTGAAACTGATTGATCCTTGGACATCATAGGAAACATGTTTTCTTATGTGCAGTCTAGTAAAATCTCTTAATTTATAACCTTTAAACTATTAATACCATTTTATGTTCTCTTGTATTTCATGTTATATATGATTCAGTAACCAGAATGCGTTGGGTTTTAACATTTATATGTATAGGTTAGTTTAATGCTAACTCATGTTTATTCATTTTGCAGCTGCATGGAAGGCCTGGTTACGAGGAAAGCTGTTTGAGCATGTAAATGAACGCTGTATTAAGAACGTATGCTTGTGTGAATTATCTTAGACTGCTCAAGTTAAGTGTTGTTATCATATGTATGGTGAAAATACTGTTATCTTCAAACTTAGGACGATGGATGCTATTATTATATGTTATGTAATAACACTGTGATAATACTGTGTCATGACTTATGTAGCTGTTTGTAATTGTATGTCTGGTAGCACTGTATTTGTATGTCGGGTAGCTGTTTGTAATTGTATGTCTGGTAGCTGTTTGTAAATGTATGATAATACTGTGTCATGACTAATGCTTTTAATGCCTATATTTTTTTTTTCAAACGGACAGAATTACAACGGGTAAGAACCGTTGTAATATAGTACATAACAACGGTTTCTGCCGGTTTCGTTATGAGTAAAGGCCATGGAATTATGGCTCAAATGGGACGGCTAAAACCCGTTGCTATTTACGATAACACAACGGGCAATACCCGTTGCTTTATAGACACTAAGAAACGGTTTAAAACCGTTGCTTATGATCTAAAAGAAACGGTTAATTACCGTTGCTATTTGTAAATAAACAACGGGCAATAACCGTTGCTTTATGGACATTAAGCAACGGTTTAAAACCGTTGCTTATGATCAAAAAACAACGGTTAGTTACCGTTGCTAAAGTTTACCACTCCGTTATTAGAAACGGTTTTTAACCGTTGGTAATGGTGTAAGCAACGGTTAAAAACCGTTTCTAATAGATGATTATGGTGTGGTGTTTTTCAGATAAGATCCCCTACGGAGGGGGATCCAGGGGGGTGGCAACCCCCCAAGGTGGGGGTGTGGTACGACATAGTGAAGACCTAAGGGAGGATAGGATCGAGCGACCTAATGGTTGCGACCTAGGGGTCAAGCGACCTAGTGGTTGCGACCTAGAGATGTTTGCGAGTTAGCAGAAGCGAGCGACCTAACAGAGGCGAGCGACCTAACAGAGCGACCTACGACCTAACGAGGTAAAGGCCTAACGGCCTAGTGAAACATGTGACCTAAAATGTACGCGACCTAATGCGGCCGAGTGGTTGGAGACGACCTACGACTTATAAAGGTAGACGGTTGAGCGACCTAGCGAGGCTCACGGCCTACAAATGACAAGGCCGAGCGAGCTAACGAAGTCCAGAGTTGAGCGACTTAGCGACACAGTGTGTTGAGCGACCTAACGAGGTCCAGTGGAGAGTGACCTAAAAGAGACGCGACCTAAAAGAGGTGCGACCGAACTCAAACAAGCCGGGCGATATAAGGTCGGAGACGACCTACGACTTAGCGACCTATTTCCGTGCGACCTAAGCCAGAACGAGCTATAAGCAGGCGGCGACTTTTCCATGCGAACGGCCTACTACCTTGTGACTTAACGAAGGCAGAGCGACCTAAACACAGGGATTCACCAAGAACGCTAGAAATTGGAGTTTTTCGCCAATCCAATCCAAATCAAATGTAAGTATACATGCTAAATTGATGGGGCATCATTCCCAACAGTCCAATATAGTTATAGACTAGAATTGTGAGATAAAAATCTCACCTTTTCACCAAATTATAAAGGTAAATCTTGAAGGTGAATGGAGAAGCAACTACAAGCTTGAATCCAATGCTTTTCCTTGAATTTGGAGTTGAATGATGGAGTTGGACTTGAAACCTAGACTTGGAGTTTCTAATTTCCCTTTCCACTCACCATTAATGTTAAAGTTTGTGTTTGGTAGGAATTTATGAAGAGTGAGGAGAAGAAGAGAAGTGAGTTTGAGTTATAATGGCTAATCTAACCCAAAGTCCAAAGCGGGAAAAGTAAGTGAAATTCCACTAACTCCAAACCTATCAATGTTTATACTTAAAAAAGTTGTAAACGGCATTTCGAACTCAATGGAAGTGGTCTCGAGTCCTAATTTGACCGTTTGCAAAAAGTAGATTTTCGGACCAATATCCGATTAACGACAAAATATTTAAATAAAATATTTTAATATAAAATCGATAAATATGCAAGTTGTTACCGTTTTCATTTGAATGGTTCAACCATTTAGAAATAAAAACGAATGTACAAGATTATGATTTGAGGACCAGTTGGGATGAAGGGAGTGAATGGTCACTTCTGGTTCATAAAGAAACATTAAAAATGAGAACAATAATATAATAATTGATTCTTATATTGGAATAAGAAAATTTTGATTTCTATTTGAGATGTATTTTCATATAGAAAATTGTTTTTATGAGATTTATTTCTTTGATTTCGAGATATGTGTTCAAAGAACTCTCCGCTGTAAACTAGTTGCGGGATATGAAATAAATAGTTTATATCGAGTGAATAATGGACCTTCGAATTCACTACACTAGTAATGGTGGAAATAGTGAGACCATGCCATATAGCACTTATTGATTGAATCAAATTACAAAAATCGTTCTCGTAAAGCATATCAAACATTATTTATGAAATAATGACTATTTTTCGATGTCGACTGAAAAATAGACATATTATATTTCAATATGAATATTATGAATATTTGTTATGAAATAAAACTGTAATGTGGTATTTGTTTTCACAACAAAATTGATGTATTGAAAATACTGAATTATCTAAAATTATTTACAATTATTTTGGAACTAAGCTGTAGTTTTGAGAAATAATTTTTATTATATGATTATGAATCATATGGTACGAGTTAATTATATGTCAAATATTCAAGAGCAATGCACCTATTTAGTAGGAGTGTCATAAAGCTGATGAACTCTTCAGATTGATACATACAGATGTATGCAATCATAAGTCAATGATTACCAAAACATTTCCACATACTTTGTCATATTCATCGATGAGTCATCACAGACATGGACATGTGTATTTGACATGCTTGTATAAGTATAATGACCCACCAATTTATCACTTCGATAAATTGTATTTAATTTTAAATTATGCAAACAAAAGGTTGATAATTCAAATAATGATATTTCAAGTAATAATAAGTAATAGTAATCTTATTTTTAATAAATAGTTTCCTCGAAATTTATATCGATAAATTGACATTGCATTTAAATAATTTTTTTATTTAATTTAAATGAGATTTAACGATAATTATTTTAATTATCCAAATAATTTTTTTAAATGATGATAATTCATTTTGAATATTTATAAAGTGATAATGAATCATTTATAATTGTTTTATAAAGAGATATATTTTATTTGAAAATATAAGGAAAAATCGATCGCTTCATCGGTATGATGGAATTTTTTGTAAATAATTTTTAATATTTATTTATATGGTTTTATAAATGAAATATGATCATCTTAATTAGCTTAAAATGATTAGAAATTTATTTTTGAATTTTGTTTACAAATGTATGTACACTAATAAGTAAGTGTAAATTGACCGATAATCGGTTTTCCAGATTTCAAAGGTCTAACAGACAAAAGTCGTTCGAAGACGTTAGAAGTGTTATGCATCGACATGTACATATATATATGTCACATGCACATGATACCATGCACATACATACATAAATACAAACGTGTGTGTGTGTATATATATATATATAATACAAAAATGATTTAATATTTCCTATGCTTAACATTTAAGTAATCATAAAGCAAACATCACTTCATTGTAGCACACCATCACCTCACATCTACCATCACTTGGCTTTGGGGGTGGGGAATTCATGCGCTAGGGGCTAGGGAGGGGTGTAAGCTAGGGGCATTTTGGTAAATATGCAACACAATATTTTATTCTAAGGATTTTTTCTATAAATACCACCCCTATTCTCACAAAAAAATCCTAATACCATTCCACTTCTTTTCAATCTTTCTAAGAGCCTTTTTAATGGCTTCTTATTAATAAAAAAATATTTTAGAAAAGTTAGAAAAAATATATCAAATAAAAGAGGAAAATGCATACACTAGTTTATAATATCGATCCACTTTAAAACAAGTCCTAAACATCTCCTTTGCTCTTCCAAAGTCAACGGCCACCACCCTAAATCACCTAGGCCATGAGAACCATTGCCATGAAGGGTAGGCCGAGCTCGCCCATAGGTCGTAGGCTTGGTTTCGTTTGCTTTGGTTCGATCGTCGCGGTGTTATAGCCTAATTTTTATTAGCTCGAAGGGAAAATGAATGTAAGAACTCCTAAACTATTATATTATATTTTAGATAATGATATGATGTTTGAAATGGATTTTTAATATGCTTTGATCATCAAGTTTGGTTTTAAATAATGAATGTTGAATACGCAAGTCACAGAAATATATGTCGATAAGCACAAAGGAAATCACTTTCCTAGATTTAATGAATTGGTGTATATGGAAGGTTAAACCTCTTTAAAAATGGTTTAAAATGAGTTTCTAATGTTTTATAAACATTTGACAGTGTTTTGGGGAACTTTTAAAAGTAATTGAAAATTTAGTCAAAAATAGGCATGTCGCGTAACAGCAGTTTGCAATTTCGTGCCATAAAAGCCAATGTAAAAAATGGAATATAGCTCGAAATTCTTTATGATAAGAATTTTATAAACTAATATATCCTTAGTTTTCCAATGAATAAAGAAAATGAGATTTCGATGAGTAGATTTTGAGAAATAAGTAAAATAAGCTTTTTGAAAAATCACGGTTTTGTAGTTCAGAATCCAAAAAAGGATTTCGTTGAAATTTTTTTTTTAATTTTTTTAAAAATGTGAAATAAAATGTTTTAAAAGTTATTGAGTAATAAAAATTAGTTTTCAAATAATAAAAAGTTGTTTTGATCAATATAGCTTAAAAGAGCACTTTCCGCAGTACTTTTCCACACTACATTTTCTATACCTTTTGAAATATAACTTTAAACTTGACATTTCTTTTTGAAATCTTTTATAAATGTTTTCAAATGAATAATTAAGTATTTTAGTATTGATTTGGAAGTTTTGTATTTATTTAAAAAGAATTTAAATAAATGTTTAAAGAAAAGCTATTATGATTATGTGGTTTAATCGTGGCTCTAAAAGCTGACGAGTTGACTGGATTTTTCTATTTGTGAGATCTGGATTTGAGATGCTTAAACTAAGGAGATGTTTAGGAGCAACCAACCCTAGCCTCTTCCCTGGGCGAGGGATAGATAAGGTCGAAATGTCGGAAACTAGTTAAGTATAAAAAAAAAATTCAAATTTAAATTAAACACGACCTTGATTTTATAGAGATGATATTCTTATACTTAGTGTTAAAGTCCGAAGAGGGAACATGTACTATTCATGGAATTTAAAAGGTTATTTCACCGCTATACCGCCTATAGTATTTGTTGAATATGAGAATTGATATTGAATAGAATTAGATGATTCCTATATATTCCGCTCATTTAATATTTACTGGTTTTGGATTAACATTCTAGATAATATGGTTTTAACTCAATTAAAATTACGAGTTTTAAATTAAGAAATCTTTGTTAAGATTTAAATGAAGTGACTTTGGAAATGTTTTCCTAATAAAAATTGAAATGATTTTGAATTATTCCGAATTAAAAAAAGGGTTTTACGTAACCAAAGGATTTGATAAGAGAGGTTTAATAATTTTGTGTGTACCGGAGGAAATGCTTTGGAAATTTATATCTCTAAAAGAGATTTCGATTGGTTCGAAGGACCCGGGGTTGAATCTGGGGAAATTCCTATCAGAAAACTACTTTGAACCAAGGTATGCATTTGATGATGAAGACCTGATAAAGAAAATAAAGCATGAAGACCGAGGATTTTTGGGGTGGAAAGGACCGCTTGTTGATAATTCTAGTTAGCTCCTAAATACTAAAGTAGTACTGGTCCCTTCATTCTGAAACTCTTTGGGTTACAAGGACTTCTCACTACCAATCCTAGAGATAAATCCCAATAGGATGTGGTAGGAAGGTGCCTTCAGTTTCGTCCAATCCAAGAAAGAACTTGTATGGATGGATGTCTGACATTTTTTTCTTGAGATTTCATTATTGACTTTTATAAATATGCATCTATATGGTAGGGAGAAGGCAACTTCTCTTAGCTTAACACCCTTCTCTGAGATGTATGAGTTTGGAGGTTGTATGTTTGTGGAAGCCAATAGTGATCAATGGAATGGAATTATGGCATTCAAAAGGAAGATGATGTGCAAAGTAAAAAGGTAATAGTTACCTCAGGCCTTATACCCAGAAATGGCTGAAACAGGGTAGATGCCGCAAGGCTATGTGGTTCGCAACCATTAGGATATGATCATCACCTTCTAGATATATTTATTCCCGTTATAACATCTATGACTTGAATTATTGTGTGTATGCTATGACGGCCCTTGTATAGGTCGGTAACGACCGGGTTGGTGACATATTTGGTACTATCTAGTGAGAAAGGTAGGCCAGCCTTTTATTGGTAGAGGGCAGATGTTCTGTGCCTCGGTGCATTCTTCTAGATATGTACTGCCGAAAGGTAGTCTCTTCACCCGGTCATTTGTACGGAAACCCATCCTCCAATAAGAGCCTGTACGATTTTAGCTGTAGAAAGCCTTGTATTACAAGGTGGTATGCTGGAATTTAATAATGTAATAATTTTGGCTAAAATAAGTTCACTTGCAAAAAAATTCAAAGATTTGTCATTAAACATAATATCAAATGATTTACGTGATAGTAATTTCGTTATCATAAGGTAAAAATCCATTCCGTGTTTATGTGCGGTGTGTTCTTATGAGATACCTTTTTTGTTTCCAAATTGTATATTTTGAGTTCCCACACCAGTCCCATGACTGACTTGAAGTTTATTTTCCTTTTCCTTAAACTCTGGGTGCCCTAATTTTCCCAGGCAACCTAGTAATCGGGTTGAGTTTAGAAGAAATTTGGACGGAGCTCAAAGCATGGGTTAGAAGACTCATCTGAAGATTTTTATCTATTTCCACCACACTCTTGTACTATAGTATTCCTCATTTTTAAGGACAGGAATTTATAATTGTCCATGTTTTTAACTCTGATAAATGTATTTTAATTTCCACCGTAAAGTTTATATTGGAATAACATATGTGAGATTTTGTTTTGTCTTTAATTTTCTTTCTTACCTCTAGAATCTGCTTCTCCAGCACTTGGAATTATGGCACGTGAATATCTAGGATGTATTAGTGTTGATTTTCGAGAGTCGAAGAAATGGGTCCTCATATCGTGGTATCAGAGCTTAGGTTGAGCGAATACCTGAGCCTGATAAGGGTAAAAGACTCACTAGAGATAGGGTTAGTAATACCGTAGGACGAGTAACTCATTATAGATAGGTTTAGTAACACCCTTGAATGAGTTTGAGTATTATATATGAGCACGTATTTGTTAATATCATATACAATTTAATTTGGTTTTATATGAAATCACCTTAAATAAAATGTTTGTGTGTGTGTATATATATTTGAAAAGTAAAAAATATTTTGGTAAAAAAAATTCAAAGGTTTTTCGAAATGATAAACATTTTGTACAAATAATCTTAAAAGCCATCTTTAGTAATAAATATCGAAACATTTTTTAAGTATTGATCAAACCTCTCTACCTAAGAATACGCTAGCAATTACCTACTACTTGTGTCTAAAAGCATAATTGTTTGCCTTGTAGAAACCGTATGAGGGAAGTTACATGGAAGGGTAGTCTTCTAGAGTGAGTTGGGGAAAGAAGGATAGCCTCATTGTTCTCTCTAGCAACAAAGAGGAGCAACCAAAACATCCGCCTATTAACGGTGGGTATTCAATCGACGAAGAATATGCCCCATACACTCGAAGAGGTGAAGATGGATACCCTATGGCCGGAATTCTTGTACCCCCCAGCTTGAGAAGTAATTATGATCTCCAGCGATGATGAAACGGGCAGGCCTCAAGGGGAAATAGGATAACAGATCCTGCTAGCTCCATTTAGGAACCAATAGATAAGATTGAGCCGATGAAAGAAGAATCAGAACCCATGGAAGAGGAAATAGAGCACATGGAGGAAGAATCAAGGCCGATGGAAGACCCTGATGCTATCATATCAAGCGAATGTAGCAATGTAATATGGGATATGGATGGGGAGCATGTCGTATGGAAGGAGGGATCATCCAATTCATACATAAACTGGAATAGGATAGGAAGTAACAATAAAGAAGCAACAGAAGAAGAGGAAGAGGAGGGGGTCGAAGAATTTGAGAACCCTTAGGAGGAAAACGTGAAAGGCTTGGAAAAGTTAGAAGAAGGAGGAGTCATTCTTGGAATACCAATCGGCATGGGACATGTGCCATGGAACCAGCCATGGCTACCCCAGGTAATGGGAGAGATACTGGAAGAAGACGACAATGAAGCTGACGGCGAAATGGACAGTGATGAAGAAGGAGAAGGTGAAATGATGATTGATCTAGGATATTGGAGTCCACCATTATCTTTGGGCTTGGAAGAATAAGAATAGCGTTTGGGGAATTGAGGATAATTCTACTATGTATGAGTATGTAAGGGATGTTTATTTTTGATTTGGTGTTTTGTATTGTATTAGTGTAACGAAGGGGGATTTTACTTTTTGGACCCAAGCTTTGAAATTTTTAAAATGATATAAGCATGTGAGAATTCATAATATAATGTTGTCCTAACTTCTCATTAGTACCAATCTTTAAAATAAATATCTAATGTTATTAATGCATGGTTCTGGGTTTGTAGTAAACGGTGTTTTTAAACCATTGCATGATATTTTGGAAGAAATTTTAAAGATATATTTAAATCTTTAATAATGAGATTTTAAAGATAATATCAAATATTAGAATCCTTTATATAAAGATAGAACTGTCAGGAGTTCAAATATAAAGAAAAAGAGAAGATCATTATAACAATGTTTTGGTAATAATTGATTTAATCACTTTGATTATATATTAAAGCAAATAAAACTATTATTTAAATTATGAATTTACTTAAAATGATTGAATAGGTATACAAATACTTTTTAAGTATTAAAACTGGTATAAGTAAAGATAGCATATATATATAAAGGAAGTTTGATTATAATATTAACCAAATTTAGAAAAAAAGGAAGTTTAATTAATAAAGAAAGTTATAACTAAATAAAGAATGTTTTCACAGTTGATATTAGGTAAAATAATTTTATGGTGATTTTGTCAATTTAATGAATAACTTTGAAAATGAGTTTTCAGAAAGCATTAAGATATGTTTAGAAATGTATTATAATAGAAAGATATTTGTCTTTTGAAAAGAAATGTATTTTTAAGTAGAAATATTTGGAAATAAAAATGTAAAATGGTTATGTATAAAGAAGTATCTTTATAAAAGTTTGAATAAAAGATGAAAATTGTATGAAGTATTTTCATAAGAATTTTGGAAAGGTTAATAAAGATATATGAAGTATGTGGATTATTTCGTTGTATGATTTAATCTAAGATTCGAGTGCGGAATTTTAAGGAGTTTTACACCGGTCCAAAAATAGGATTTATCACTCGATTCTTGACAAAGAACATTGACGAGGGTTTATGGTTAGATAATTGAGTGCTCTATCATAGTCGAGAACCATGCAAGGAAAAGTAAAATTCTGATCGGGAAGCTTGGTCAGAGTCCGCACTAAAGGATTAGGGGATCAATGCTAGATCGGAAGTAAAGTTGTGAATTCGAATAGTACATCGAACCAGATATTATGTACAGGCGATCTATGTACATCGTATGGGTGTAAGTTTTAAAAATAAATATTTTGGGCATTTGGGTTTTTGTTTGGGTAATTTTGGGGATGAAATTCTTTTAAGGGGATAGTCTGTAACGACCCGATGATTTATCACTTTGATAAATTGTATTTACTTTTAAATTTATGCAAACAGAAGGTTGATAATTCAAATATAATTTTTCCAGTAATAATAAGTAATAGTAATCTTATTTTCAATAAATAGTTTCCTCGAAATTTATATAGATAAATTGACATTATATTTAAAAATTGATTTATTTAATTTAATTAATATTTAATGATTTAATAATTATTTTAGTTATCCAAATAATTATTTTAAATCATGATAATTCATTTTGAATAGTTATAAAGTGATAATGAATAATTTATAATAGTTTTATAAAGAGATATATTTTAGTTGAAAATATAAGGAAAAATCGATATCGCTTTAACGGTGTAATGGCTATTTTGTAAATAATTTTTAATACTTATTTATATGGTTTTATAAATGAAATATGATCATTTTATTTAGTTTAAAATGATAATTAATTTATTTTTAAATTTTGTTTACAAATATATATACATTAATAATTAAGTGAAAATGTGACCGATAATCGGTTCTCGAATTTCAATGGTTTAACAAACAAAAGTTGTTCGAAGTGTTATGCACCTACACGTGTGTGTGTGTCTGTGTATATATATATATATATATATATATATATATATTTCTGTGTGTGCGTGTGTCACATGCACATGATAACATGCACATACATACATAAATACATATATACGTACATACATATATAATACAAAAATGATTTGATATTTCTTATGCTTAACCTTTAAGTAACCATAAAGCAAACATCACTTCATTGTACCACACCATCACCTCATATCAATCATTACTTGGCTTTGTGGTAGGGGGGAGTCATGCGCTAAGGGCTAGGGGCATTTAGGTAATTAAGTAATACAATATTTCATTCTAAGGATTTTCTATAAATACCACCCCTCTTCTCACGAAAAAAAATCCTAATACCATTCCACTTCTTCTTTCTCTTCTTTTTAAGTTTTCTATGAGCCTCTTTAATGACTTTTTATTCATAAAAATATATTTTAGAAAAGTTAGAAAAAGTGTATCAAATAAAAGAGGAAAATATATACACTTGTTTATAATATCGATCCACTTCAAAACTAGTTCTAAATACCTCCTTTTCTCTTCCATAGTCCACGTCTGCCAGCCCATACCACCTAGGCTATGAGCACCATCACCATCAAGGCTAGGCCAAGCTCTCCCATAGGTCGTAGGCTTATTTTTGTTTGCTTTTGTTCAATCGCAGTAGAGCTATAGCCGCTTATCTATTAGCTCGAAGAGAAAATGAAGGTGAGAACTCCTAAACTATTATATTATATTTTGGAAGATGAAATGTTATTTGAAGTGGATGTTTAATATGCTTTGATCGTCAAGTTTGGTTGTTTAAATAATGAATATTGAATATATAAGCAAGTCACGGAAATATACGTCGATAAGCACAAAGAAAACCACTTTCCTCTTTCCTTGGTTTAATGAATTGGTGTATATGGAATGTTAAACCACTTTAAAAATGGTTTAAATTGAGTTTGAAATGTTTTATAAACATTTGAAATTGTTTTGGAGAATTTTGAAAAGTAATCGAAAAATTAGCCAAAATAAGCACGCCGCGTAACGACGGTTCGCAATTTCGCACCATAAAGCCAAACGAGTGTAAAAGATGGAATATAGCTCAGAATTCTTCGAGATAAGAATTTTCAAAACTATTATATCCATTGTTTTCCAAGAAGAAATAAATTCAAGATTTCAGTGAGTAGATTTTGAGATATGAGTAAAAGAAACTTTTTGAAAAATCATGGTTTTGCAGTTCGAAATCCAAAACATGATTTCTTTAAAGTGGATATTTTAATATTATTTAAAAATGTAAAATAAATTTTATAAATCTTTTAAATTGTTCTAAAAGTTATTTGAGTAATAAAAATGAATTTTCAAATAATAAAAAGTAATTTTGATCAACATAGCTTAAAAGAGCACTTTCCGCGGCACTTTTTCTATAACTTTTGAAATATAGCTTTATACTTAACAATTCTTCTCCAAATCTTTTATAAATGTTTTCAAATGAATAATTAAGTATTTTAATAATGATTTTAATGTTTTATAGTTATTTAAAGAGAATTTAAATAAATGTTTAAAGAAAAGCTATTATAATTAAGTGGTTTAATTTTGGCGCTAAAAGTCGACGAGTAGACTGGATTATTCTATTCATGAGATCTGGATATGAGGTGAATAAACTAAGGAGATGTCTAGAAGCAACCTGTGCCCTGGCTCATCTGGCCTCTTTCTTGGACGAGGGATAGATAACGTTGAATGTTGCAAACGAGTTAAGTATAAAAAGATTTAAATTTTCCAAATTTAAATTAAACACAACCTTGGATTTTATAGAGATGATCTTCTTATACTTAGTGTTAAAGCTCGAAGAGGGAATTCATACTATTCGTGGATTTAAAAGGTTATTCCGCCGTTATTCCGTCCATAGATTTGTTGAATACAGGAATTGATGTTGAGTAGAATTAGATGATTTCTATAGATTCTGCTCACTTAATATTTATTGATTTTGGATTAATGTTCCAGATAACATGGTTTTAGCTCAATAAAAATTATAATTTTTGAATTAAGAAATCTTTGTTAAGATTTAAATGAAATGATTTTGAAAATGTTTTCCTAAGAAAAAATTGAAATTATTTTGAGGTATTCCGAAGTAAAAAAAAAAGGTTTTATGTAATCAAAGGATTTAATAAGAGAGGTTTAATAATTCTGTATGTACCAGTGAAAATGTTTTTAAAATGTATATCTCTAAAAGAGATTTTGATTGATGATTGGTTTGTAGGAACCGATGTCAAACCTAGAGAAATTTCTATCCGAAAACCACTTCGAACCAAGGTATGCGCTCGAAAATGAAGACCAGATAAAGAAAATAAAGGATGAAGAGCGAGGATTTTTTGGGTAGAAGGACTGCTTGTTGATAATTCTTGTTAGCTCCCAAATACTAAAGTAGCAGTAGTCCCTTCATTTCTGAAACTCTTTGGGTTACAAGGACTTCTCGCTACCAACCCTAAGGATAAATCCCGATAAGATGTGGTAGAAGGGTGCCTTCGTTTTCGTTCAGTCTCAGAACAAACTTGTATGGATGGATGTCCGACATTGACATTTCATAGTTGACTTTTATAAATATACATTAATTTGAAGGCAGAGAAGGCAACTTCTCTTAGTTTAACACCCTTCTCTGAAACGTATGAGCTCGTAGGTTGTATATTTGTGAAAGTCAATAGTGATCGATGGAATGAAAGTGTGGCATTTAAAGGAAGATGACGTGTAAGGTTAAAAGGTATTCATTACCTCAAGCCTCACACTTGGAAATGGCTGAAACATGGTAGATGCGGCAAGGCTATGTGGTTCATAACCATTAGGATATGATTATCCTCTTATAGATATATATTTCTCATTATGACATTCGGGACTTAAATTATTATGGATGTATGCTGTGAGGGCCATTGGATAGGTCAGTAATGATCGACGTGGTGACATATTTGGTACTATCTAGTGAGGAAGGTAAGTCAGTCTTATGTTGGTAGAGGGCAGATGTTCTATGCCTCAGTGCATTCTTCTAGAGATGTACTGCCAGAAGGTAGTACCATCACGTGGTCATTTGTATGGAAACTCATTCTTCAATAAGAGCCTGTACGATTTTAGATGTATAAAGCCTTGTATTACAAGGTGGTATGATGGAATTTAATAACGTCACAATATCGTCTAAGGTTAATAAGTTTACTTGCAAATGTTTTCAAAGATATGTCATTAAAAATAATATCAAATGATTTTACGTTATAATAATTTGGTTATCATAAGGTAAAAACTCGTTCCATGTTTATATGCGGCGTGGTCTTATAAGATACCCTATTATTTCCAAAATGCATATTTTGAGTTCTCACACCAGTCTTCTGATTGACCCGGAGTTTATTTACCTTTTCCTTAAACTATGGGTGCCCTAATTTTCTAGGGCAGCCTAGTAGTCAGGTTGAGTTTAGAAGAAATCTGGATAGAGCTCAAAGCATGGTGTTAGAAGACTCATCTAAAGATTTTTATCTATTGCCACCATACTCTTGTACTATAGTATTCCTCATTTAAGGATAGGGAATTTATAAATGTCCATGTTTTTAACTCTAATAAATGTATTTTAATTTCTGCTGTAAAGTTTATATTGAAATAACATATGTGAGATTCAGTTCTTCTTTATTTTTCTTTCATATCCTTAAGAATTTGCTTCTCCGGCACTTGGACGCACGACACTTGGATATCGAGATGTATTAGTGTTGATTTTCAAGAGTCGAAGAAATAGTCCTCATAATAAGTGTAAGGTAAGCTCGTAGAATATAAAACAGAAGTGAATAACGTAACATGCAATAGAATTGATTCGATATGATCGAATACGTGAGTATGTTGAAAGGAGTCCATATGTACCCGACATGAATAAAGATTATGTCTCAAAAGATCGCTCCTCCCTATAATACATAATGATGTATTGATAAGGAGTTATCAAACTTTGTTGGAAAAAGCATGATTAATGATGAGTGATGTTAAGTTAAATTCTTTCTATAAGGTGTGTATTTAAGATAGTACATAAGGTTAAAATTAATATCATCCAAAGAATAGTTATAAAACCATATGAGATGTAGATTTATAAAGACCCAATATATCCTAAGCCAAGGAGTTGGCATGTTATGCGAGTTGAAAGACTGCACGTAATAATTGTATGTAAAAGATCTTGTATGAATCATCCTAAGAGAATTTTGAAATTGATAGTCATTTGATGACTAATTTATGTTATAAACATTAATATATTATGAACTAATACAAAATCAGTTTCATATGATTCAAGTCATGAAATGTTTATGAATGCCCATTCCGTTGCATAGAGAAACAACTATTGTTTCAAGAAATACCAACTTCATAGCGAAGGAATTTCTTTAAGAAATTATTGGTACAAAATGGATTTGGATACAATCCAATGCTAAACTGGTTATAAGAGATGAAATAATATTGACCGAACCTAATTGAACATAAATGCATTAAAATGTCTAATGAGTATTCTTGTATAAAGAGAAACTGTGAATTTCTTGTCAATGCCAAGAATAAATAATATTTCATTGTTTAATTATACCATTAAGAGTATTGACTTTATGATATGGTGCGATGTACAAAACTAAAATAAATTCCAAGTACATTATTAAAATATGATATTTATAATTGTATCCAAAAGGATGATTAATTACATTAAGAGAGGGTTAATTGATAGAGTAGATGATTAAGCATACTAGTCTAACCATTCACTAAGGGACTGACCCGATTGGTTATGAGAAAATCAATTGGAGAAATTGGAATAAGATTCGCTAATTGACCCCAAGTGCAAATGAGAGATCGATAGAGTTTAGGGTATGCCCTAAAGGCATTTAGTAATTTACATATATCTAACTCGTTGACCAATCTTGTTTGAAATAAAGGTATTTTCTTTTTATTATATACTTATTATAATGTGTTATATTAATTAATTAATTTAATTAAAATATATTTAATAAAAAATCCTTAAATGTTATGTTTTGTGATAGTAAGTACAAAGTGTTGTAACCGTGAGTAATTTATCACAATAAAAAAATACCATATTAAATATTCCAATTCAAGATCCATTGAGAGTGGATATTGATGTATCTGTTAAGACTAGGGTACGTAACGCACTTCAGGTGTTGGATAATATATTACTCATGACTGCTAGGGGCACCTAGGGGTTACGTATTGATAGTCATTGGATAACTATGGAATGACTCACTTGATAATTTTCTGCTAGTGAATATAACTATGGTCAACAAAAAAAATCAATGTGACTAATTTACACAGTTCTCTCGACTTGAGAATATTATGGATATTCAATTGAAAGCACCCCTTTGATTATAGTTGGGTCAAGTGGAAGCATTGGAAGTGAAGCACTATTTAAGAGAGGGTTCAGCTCCTTAGTTATATGTGGTTAGTATTACGGTCAACTCAAATCAACTCAAAATCAAAGTCTCTGGACCGAGCATTTCAGTTAATAATAATTTTTGTCATTGAATCAAGGACTCTGTGTTTGGACTATAGAGTTAAATATGGACCAAAAAGTTTAATTAGCCTATAATTATTATAAATTAATTAATATTTATGAAATATTAATTATAAAATTTTGAATATGATTTGAGGAATAAATATTATTGTATATATTTAAATTATTTATAAATATATCGGTCGATATGCGATACCGACAAGCAATTAAATTAATAATATTTATTTGGGCTTAAATGGGCTATTATCCCATGAAGTTAAGACGTGATCCACATTTCTCTCTATTCCTTCCACTATAAAGGACCCTAACCCTAACATAAAAGAACTTTTTAGCTGCCATTTTACCATTATTGCTAGTTGTCCTCATCACCAAGGAGCTCCAACAAATTCATCTCAAATCAGATCAAAAGGAGACAGCTATTTGATAGCTAAAAGTCTACGGCTCAAGGATTAGCAAGCTGTTGAATTGAGAAGATTTCCAAAGAGGGAGAATTCATCACTACAAGGTATGCTCTAAGGCATTAGTATTAGGTATATATTTACTATACTATATGATTTATAATTTCTAGGTAATATTATATTATTCATATATATATAATTATTATATTGCTAGTTAGATGAGATTCTTATATATAACATCAATGTTGTCACATATTAGATTGGTTACATTTATGTTTCAATTTAAAAATAACATATATTTATATATAGATTTAAATTGCATAGGAAAATAAATTCTATTTGAATTATTATCATCTTATTAATATATATACACACACACGCACATGCATACATACATATGTATATTTATTTATTTATATACTACCTAATTTTTATAATATGACTTCTATTTAATTATATCATCATATTATGTTAATAGTTGAACTTATAATTTATAAGTGCATATCTACATAGATTAAATTTTCTGGTGGCCATAAATTAACTTTTAGTTCTTATTTACTATTATTTAAATCAATATACAAACTAAATTAATCACACAAAATAAAATATGTTTCAAAAATTAAATTATACATTTCATAAAAAAATCATATCATCATATAAATTGCTGGCTAAAAATATAGAATTTAAAATTCAATTTTGGTATTTTTAAAAAATCGCTTCAATAAAAATTCGAAATCAATTATGTAGTTTGAAATAATATTTTGACCGAGAAAATTATGGAAACTCTTTTTTACTTTAAAATGTCATTCTTTATTTTCTAAAAATTTTAAAATTCGAATATATAACATGAAAATATTTATTATTATTATTTCATTGTATTTTAAATAATATATATATATATATTAATGCAATAAAATATAAATAATTTATTTTGTGTTGTGCAGTTGATTTGGAATGGTTTAAAAGTATATATATTTTTTGAATGCATAATTAATTTATTATATATATACATATACTTATTTCTGTATATATATATATATAATAATATTAATTTTGTTATTATAATTCACAAATATATGTATATGTGTAAAATGATTTAAAAAATTATATTATGTATATACATATCTCCATGTATATTTATTTAATTCTTAATGCAATAGTATATAGATATAAATCAATAATATTTTTACATATAAGTTACACATACATATATATACATTATTTCTAATATTTGTATAAATAACAAGTTTACATACACGCATATATCTAGATAACATTTAATATATATATGATGAGCTAACATGTCCTTGCGATGTAAATCCCAATATTTATATATGAGCATGTTATACCTTGCACATATTATTATGTTACACATTTACACATATACATTTACATATATGTACTTTTACATTCAATTGAATATAAATTAAATAAAATTGTACATAATTTATAAATTTAAATAAAATTTAGAAATGATTTAAATAAATTAGACTTCGTAAGCTCAATATCGATCCAATAGGGTAAAAATACTTGAAATTCACTCATAACTTCCACCGCGGGTTGGTCCAATTCCAACACCTTAAGTGTAGGCTGCACATCTATGGCTTCTAACAATCCCAGGGTAATGTCAGCCAATAGTTTGAAATTATATATATATATATATGAACTCAAATGTCTCCCCTCTAAGAACAAAGGACTCAATACTGCATGTTGTCTACTTAAAGCATCGGCCACTACATTGCCATTGCTTGGGGTGTATGAGATATCAAAATCTTATGATGCCAAAAACTCCATCCACTTTTTCTGCCTTAAATTAAGCCCTTATGGGTGAAGAAATACTTTAAAGACTTGTGATCCATATACAGCTCAAACCGCACTCCTAAAAAATAATGCCTCTATGACTTTAGTGCAAAAACAGTGGCTGCTGACTCAAGATCATGTATACGGTAGTTTCTCTTGTGGATCTTCAACTGTCGACTAGCATAGCTCACTACCCAACCTTCTTGTGTAAAGACCGCACCCAACCCCGTACCACATGCATCGGTACATACTGTTAATGTCTTCATACCATCGGGCAATACCAAAACAGGTGCGCTAGTCAACGCATCCTTTAGCTTAATAAAAGCATCCTCATAATTCGCGTCCCATGTGTAAACTAAATTCTTCTTTGCGAGGTGGGTCAGAAAGGCAAAGATCTTCCTAAATTAATGAACTTTCGATAATAGCCCACCAAACCAAGGAAAATCCTGACTTCCATGGCATTCTTCGGCACATGCAAATCCTAAACTGTTGCAACTTTACTGGAATCAACTGCCAGCCTACTTTACGAGACAGCGTGTTCCAAAAAGCATACCTCCTCTCACCAAAAGTGGTGCTTCGAAAACTTATCATTTAACTTATGCTCATGGAAAGTATTGAGCACTTCTTCTAAATGCAATGCATACTCCTCCTCGCTCTTCTAATAGACTAAAATATTATCCACAAATACCATGATGAAATTGTTAAGAAACCTTATAAAAAATTGGTTCATCAGATCAACAACGTAGGCGGGTGCATTGGTAAGTCCGAAGGACATGACTAACCACTCATGAAGTCTACGGGTGTACAAAAGGCGGTCTTATGAATAATATCCTTAGCTACATGTAGCTGGTGGAATCGGTAGTCAAATCAAGCCGTGAGAACACCCTTGCTTCAACCAACTAATCAAAGAGATCATTTGTATGGGGCAATTCTTCTTTTTTAGTTTATTCAGCCACCTATAATAGATGCAAAGTCTTAGATGCAAAGTCTCAGAGAACCAACCTCCTTGGTGGCAAAGAAGACTGGTGCTCCTCACTTCGAAATGTTCCTTTAAATGAAGACCTCCTAAAACAACTCATTTACTCGCCTGTTCAATTCGCGTCTCTCCTTTAGAGCCTTTTGAGCCATAGTCTTAAGGGTAAGGCAAAAGGTTTGGTGTTCTCTAAAAGAAAAATTAGGACTTGATCTTTCGTTCGGGTGGGAGACCGGTTACCTGGGAAAATACATTTGGCTAATCTCTAACTACAAGCACCGTATCTAATTTTTCATGTGATAGGTCTAAAGAATATAAGTAGCTCAACATAATTTATCCTTGGGGATCACAATAGATCTCTAAGCTATGTCCACTACATGTAATCAATCTAACAATTATCCTATCACAATCAAAATAGGCCCATACATAGTCATCCAATCCATGCCAAATATTAACCCAAAACTAGGTAATCCTAAGACAAAAGTATCACAATCGAAATCGACCCCAAAATGAATTATTTCAAACCCCTACATACCATAGACAAATAGGCTGATCCTCCTATAGGGTTTGACATAACTAAAAGATCTATAACTATGCTAGTAGCCAGGTGTAACACATCCACAAGTCTACTAGATATAAAAGAGTGTGATTCCCCTATGTCAAATAAAGTGCGAATGAATACACCAGACAAAATCAACATACCTTCCATCACGACCATCTTCCCTTTGGCAGTAATTGGTGGTGCAATCGAGCTAGGTACTACGTTCTGTGCATGTGCTGTAACTATTTAGGTAAAGGTCTTTGGAGGTGTAGGACACAACCTCTTCGTATGCTCAAACTGATTGCAATTATAACACTTGACCTTTGAACCCTCTGATCTGCACTCCTTCATTAAATGTCCCTTCTTGCTACACTTCCTACAATCCATATCTTGTTTCTTGATCTTCTCCTTGGTCCAAATCCTTTCTTGCATTGATACTACTGTTGTTCTCTCAAATCTCAAGAACCACTCTAGTAGAACTTTATGCTCTTTCCCATCCTAAGAGTATATCAAAATATCATCTATGAACACCCACATGAATTTATCCAAGCGCTCTTTGAAAATTCGATTCATCAAGTCTACAAGGAATGCCGACGCGTTAGTTAGTCTGAACTGCATAATTAACAATTCGTACGATCCATATTCGGTCCTAAACGCCGTCAAAGGTATACTATCTTTTGCTACTCTAGGCCGATGGAAGCCTCTAGCCAAATCCAACTGAGGAAATATCTTGGCTCCGCTCAAATGATCGGAAAAAAATTCAAATTCTAGGCAAGGGGTATCGATTCTTTATCGTCTTCTCCTTCAACTTACGATAATCGATACATAGCCTTAACGATCCGTTTGGTTTCTTCACAAACACTGTGATTGCTCCTCAAGGTGAACTACTAGGTCTGATAAAATTCTTCCATTTCAAATCCACCAACTGCACCTTCAGCTCTCTCATCTCTGTAAGTGTCATCCTATTTGGTGGCCTACTAACTGCTTCTACTTTAGGCACCAAATCTATTCGAAACTCAATGGCTCATTTTGGTGGCAATCCTACTACCGGCTCGAAGACATCCATGAATTCTCTAACCATGAAAACTCGATTCAACTCCTATTCTAGCTCCATAACTCCCAATAAAGAATTCACCTCACAGCTATGGCTTTCTATGGTATATACAATCCAATCACTACAATCAAGGTATCTAAGTGATATTTTCCTATCATGGAAAAATATCCTAGCATTGTACTCACTTAACCAATCCATGACCAATATAATTCTGAACCCTACAATGTCAAGTATATGAAAATTGCAAACAAAGGTGTGACCTAGCAAGTCAAACTCTAAGTGGTCATACATCATCCCATGTGTCACATACTCTCTTATCCGATTCGCAACTCTTAAGGAAGTAACTAAATATGTGAGTTCTAGGTTAATCTTATCTATTAAACAATAAAAGAACGTGATGCACCAGTATCAAACAAAACGCTAACAAACATATCATGGATTTGAAGCGCACCTCCCAATACTGATTTCCCTTTCTCCTGTGCCATTGGCCTCGAGGTAGCTGGTTCTAATGCAAATACTTCTCATCTTCCTTTATTTGCTGGTTCCTTGCATTGGTTCTTATATTGGCCAATCTGATTACAATTAAAGCACTTGATGTTCTTCTTCCCCGTCACTTCCTTTACCTTCCTAGTACGACACTCATTCGTGAAATGTCCCTTCTTTTCGCACTTGAGGCAAACAACCTCAGACTTTTCCTTCTTTGCTGCTCCACCTTTTAAAGCACCCTTCTTATGAAAGAACTTCCTCTTATGGCCTTGCAACTAGTTCTCCACTTCTATAGTATCTTCGATTCCAATGAACGGCTTCCCTCCAAGCCTAGCATAATCTCTACTCAAATTAGCATAATGGTTGACAACCGGAGCTTCCTGAACTCCTCCTGCAACATTTCCTCCAACCACTCCTGCAGCAATTCTAGCTTGCATCATGTTCATGAAAAACTGATATATAGCTCCGATATCCACTTGTGGGACTCCATCACTAACATTCCCTGCTTGTGCCTGACCATGGTTCCTTCTAGTATTCTGTCTGGCATTTCCATTTATGGTGGTACTTCCTCCAAGATTCACTCTTCTCAAATACATATCTGTATTCAAACCTCATGAGATACAAAAGAATAGCCTAATAAAGATAGGAGACTGGAGATATAGGTACATTTATATATAGCAAATACAAGTACGTTAATATAATGTTATCCCATACCCCGATCTTACTTTAATTCATTAGGATTATATTTTCAAAAATCATTTTAGTTAAAGTTTTTCATAAACCGCGCTCTGATACCAAGTTGTAACATCCCCTATTTGGAGGCCCAAAGCTAAGCCCTACAAATGCAGCAGTCGTCCATAGTATTAACTTTTGGTGACCAAATACGGTAATGTTAATGGTATTCATAATATTAGAAGCACTTGAATATGAAAAAAAACACAAATTTCGAAAACATCTTTTCACATTACATTTTCAAAACTTGTTCCATATCTAAATTACATAATCCCATCACTTTTCCAGGTTCAAATAAAATAAGATTGTTACAAAAATATGCCAAGAGCGACATATGATGATGCCCTTTGGGTTGATCGGAGTACTAAATGGTCATAACTGACTTATTACAGACACAATGGAAATGCATCAAAATGAAAAAAACTACAACTCCTAAATAGCTATCCGTCGGCCACCTACTCATCTCCTGAAGTTTTATTTGCAAACCTACTAAAACCTGTAAATACTCAACCCTCATCCTACTCAAATCAATTTTAAGCACCCGAGAGTTTAAAGGGAAAACATAAACTTCGAGTCAAACATAAAGCCTGGTATGAATAATATTGTACATCTCGGTATTTGATATTAAGTGAGACCATACCGCTTAGCGGAACGGGTTTTCCCTCAATAATATCCTTTTAAAACATATCTTTTGAAATCCATTTCCTATAACCAAAACTGGTTAAAACTGTAAAGGCTTATTATGTAAACATACGTATCGGGTAACAAATGAACTATCTATTCAAAGTCTGTAGTTTTATTTGGCTAACTACTAACCTTTGGCTGACTCAGTCCTACTAGAAATATAATCAAAATAATTTAACACCTATCAGATACTTCTCTTTTGGACGGTCTGTCCTTAACTATCTGTTAGTTACTCCTTTTCTGGATGGTCTGTCTCTAACTTAAGATCTCCTAGGGTCACCTGATCCTAATGGTTTTGCGGACTCACCAATAACCTATCTGTATACAAACATATATTCCCTTCTGTGTGTGTAATCATAATTTTATTCTTACATGTGACAAATCCTTACACACATGAATTTTGGGCAAAATTAGGTAGGGCTAATAGCTAATGTATAGGGTATGACCCTATACCAATCTCATCTGGTATTCTAATATCTAGGTCATTTTACTTAAGGAACCTTCCCAAAATTTTCCTTAAAAACCTTTTCATTTGAAATTAATTTAAAACCTTTTAAACCAAAGTTAAACAAGGAAAACACATATACTCTATGCTTTACTCAAAATCACCTTGCCATGTTATATATATACACACTTTACCTAAAATTTTGTTGATGAAAACCTTTAAAAGTACCCCTTTCGATCCATTGAAAGTACGCCTTTTGTAACCAAGTACACCCTTTCTTTTATTTAGGCTGAAAGGCCAAAACCTTTCTTTTGAAATCCATTTACATAAACCTTTCGAAACCATTGAAATACCTTTTCCTTCGAAAGCTAAAAACCTTGGACATCCTATCTTTAAAACCTCTAATCATAGCCTTTCGAAACCTTTGGAAAAACCTTTCCTTTAAACCTTTCGAAACCATTGGTTAAACCTTTCGAAACTATTGGGGAACCATCCCTTAGAAACCTTCCTTAAAAACCATCCAAAAGCATAAAAACCTTAAACCTTTTGAAAGCATTTGGGTTCAATTTTAAAACATGTGGAAACACTTTTCAAAACCATTTAAAACCATCTCTTTCAAAACCTTTGGGTTAATCTTTAAAAATCTCCATAACTAGATAGTACCGAATATATCATCCTTCGGTTTTTACCGACCTTTACCAAGTGCCCTCAAAGCATACAAACTATAATAATCCGATACACGACGTCATAGCATGTAAAGATATATCTAGAAGAGGATGATCATGTTTGTCCTTGAGATGATGATTTTGATGACAACAACCTTAGGACTTGTTATAAAATATGAATACTAACATTATAGTTTAAATATATATATGTATATGCAGGATATAAACATGCAGGTACCAAAAATGAAGAATGTACAGTATAGAGATTCAAGACTGAAGATATCAAGATTGAAGACTCATGAGTATTAAGATATCAAGAGTACAAGATTTCAAGAGTACATGATAAGTATTGAATCTAGAATTATGTTAAAATTTCTTGAAAGCACTTACATCTTTATTCGAAATTTATTCATGGAATGGAATCCACTTCGAGCCTGTTAAAGGGATGGAACCCTAGTGGGGTGGAACCCACGACAACACCTAGTGGAACATATAGTGGTCCTATTTCGATATCCACTAATTTTATAAAAATGCTTTTCAAAAATATATCTCTTGTTTTTAAAAAATGTTTTCAAAACTTTCTTTTCTAAAAGACATCTCTCTTGGTTTTAAATATTTTAGCCTCAAAACTATTTTTATCATTTTTAATATTTCGATTTCAAAATTGTCCTTGTTTTAAGCAATCTCTTGTTTTAAATATTTAGCTTTAAAATATTTATATACTCATATTTTAAATCACTTTATAGATTAAGATTATATATTAAAAATTACTTTCGAAACTCTTTTATATGTTTAAACTATTTTCAAATATAATTACAAAGTTTAGAAATTGTTTTGACAAATTGTAGAAACCAATTTTAATAAGAAAATCAAAACATCAATTTTTGCCTTAAGCATGTCAACATCTCTCAACCCCTATGTCGACATGGTGTATGTTAAATTCAAAATTCAAGTTTTGAAAAGAAGTGTCTATTCGTCCTAACCTTTTGCAAAGAGATATAACAGTTGCTCTACTATATATATCAGTTGTTTTGAACGAATTTTAATCATAATTTTACTTGTTTTCTCTCTTCATCTTCCATATTTATTCTAAAGAATCCTAAACTATACTCTGCCGAAATACCAAGTGAATCAAACTTGATTATCTCTTGTTTGATTCTCTTCCACTGTCTCCGTAAGATCTCAGTGGTATTTAGAGTTATAGAATCTTTTGTAAATCAAACTGTTGAGTAAAAGATGCGTTGAGCCTTGAAATCAATTGGGTGTGACTATAGCCTCGAAAGTTAATTAGGTGATCTTATGGCCTAGTTAAATCAAGAGAGTTTGCCCTTCGTAGCCTTGAAACCGAGGGTGTAATCTGGGAGATTATTTTGATAAGAAATCCATACGATTGTACGGGACTGGATGTAGAGTAATTCTGAACCAGTATAAAATCCTAGTGTGTTCTTTCCTTTACTGCTTTTATTTAGTATTTGCATCTGTGTCTGCTTCTATGGTTATATCTGTGTCTGTGAATTGCATTTGTTGGTGATTAAATTACATGAGTTTTCAAAAGATTTAGAAAATCCACAAAACACTATTCACCCTCTCTAGTTTTATTCCATCCTTAAGATCCATAATCTGCATTTCTCACATTTGGTATCAGAGCATTGGTTTTCAAAGTTTTCATAATCTGAATTTTGAAAAGTTTTAAAAATGGCTACCAACATTGGTTCTGTTAACACTATCACTAGTTCATTTATAGAGGGTAGGTCTACTACCAAACCACCACTTTTTGGTGGCAGTAACTATGCATATTAGGCATGTAGAATAAAAATATATTTACAGTCAATAGGATTAGACCCATGGAATATCACACAAACTGAATATTCTTAACCTACAACTAGTTTTACATAGTGGACTGTTAAGCAAAAGACTATTGCACAAAATAATTCAAAAGCCATGAATATTTTATTTTTTTCACTTGATAAGAATGAATTCAATAGAGTGTCTATTTGTAAGTCTGCATATGATATCTAAAAAACTTTGCAAGTTATTCATGAAGGAACAAGCAAAGTCAAACAGACCAAAATATCCATACTTACAAATCAGTTTCAATTATTCAAAATGAATTCTAATGAGTCCATTTCAGATATGTATAGTAGATTTTAGGATATTGTGCGTTCTTTAATATCATTGGGAAAAAGTTTTTTCGAAGAAGATCATGTCAGAAAAATTCTAAATTCTCTTACTCCGGAGTGGGATCAGAAAATTCTTGCAATCGAAAAAGAAAATGATATCAGTACTTTAAAGATTGAAGAATTGATTGGAAATCTAATGTCGTTCAAAGTATAAATACAAGGGAGAAGAGATAGCAAGGCATTCGAAAAGAAGTCAATTGCATTCAATGCATTAACTGATGGATCAGACTCGGGAAGTGATGATGATGAAGAAATAGTTTTCATGACATAGAATTTTCGAAAGTTTCTAAAATACATAAAGATAAACAACTTCAAAAAGAATGATCACAGGAATTCTAGAAATCATAATGAAGTACCAGACCACGTCAAATGTTTCAACTGTGACGAACCAGGCCATCTCAAAAGAGACAGTTCGCATCCTGATAAGCAAAAGTTTCTTGCAAGCAATGATTATACAAAGAAAAGGAAAAGAGCGTATACCACTACACTAGACGACTCAGACTCATCCTCAAGTGATGATGATCAGAAGATGGAAAATTCAAATATGTGCTTTACTGCTATTCATGATTTCGATAATCTCGGAGATACGAATCTAGAAAAAAGTACATGTTTATAATATATTGGTTGAAATTGTTTTGCATAAAATTGTTTGATTGTTTTTGAAATTATGTGTTGTTTAAATTTTAAATTTTTTATTATTATATTTATTTTTATTTTAAATATTATAATATTTTTTATTAAAAGAGTATTGTTATATTTAATATTACTCCAGAAAATATATAGACATTAAAAATTATATATATATATATATATAGGAAAAGATAAGTCACATTAATTCCCCGACCCACATCGACATGGCCCTACCTATGTGGTCGACATCCCTATCAGAAATTTGAAATTAAAATTTGAATTCAAATCTTTAACCTTCCCTCCACCTTTTCACCAAGTCCAATGTTTTGGAAAGATACCTCTTGCCCAGAGAACATGTTTATTAATTATCTATTTATTTCCATTATCTTATCAAACTTTTTCACTTTCATTTTAAAATTCAAACTCTCTTTCACTCTTTCAAACTTTCTACTCTCTTCAAAAATGGCTTCTTCAAGCACTCCATCCACAATAAGGGTATCTAAAACCATTAAAGAGTATCTCTATAATGATCTGGAAGCAATCCGGACTTATATAAGCTATGCTAATTACGGAAAAAGTTCATGCGGAAAAGTTCGCTATCTTTAGCGATTTCTCTACATATGAAATCAATTCTCTTCTTGAAGAGAATCATATATCCTTAGTCTTTTTGACAATTCTAAAAATGATTTTGTTTGTTACCCAAATCTTGTTAAAATATTTTATGCGAATTTGAATCACGGTTTTCATGAAGGAAATGAAGATGAAATTTGAAGTAGTGTTAAAGGCACTAAAATTGTTTTAAATTGTGAAATTTTGGGCAACATTCTCAATTGAAAGAATTCAGGAATGGATCTTTCTACTTTTAATATCGATGAACATGATCATGAGACATTTCATCACATTTTCGAAGGAGATAACAATTTTGAATTTAAAAATCGTAACTTTCGTCCGAAAGCACGTATTGTCAATGTTCTTTTGCAACATACTATCACTCCTTGATCAGGAAATTTCAATAACCCGATTTTAGAAGTTTTAAAGCTCTTTTTGCTATCTTTGGTCATTATGACACTAATTGGGCGCAAGTGATTGCAGATGAACTTCGTCCTAAGAATTTGAAAATAGGTGAGAATACCTTGTATCATGGAATCTATCTCACTCGGATTTTTAATTATTTTGGCGTTGATTACAAAAGGGAAGAATTTGTTTCAAGAAAAGTGTTTAATCATGCCAACATTTCTCTCATGAAAGTTCCTTTCATATTTTAACAATATGAATCACTTTCCGAAAAGGATAAAAGATTGGCACATGAAGATATGGAGGAAGAAGATGAAGAAGAAAAAGAAGGGGAGGAAATGGAAATTGAAGAAGATAATGAAGAAACCTCCTTGGAAAGTATTGAATATCCTACCAATACTAACAATCCTTCCAACAAAACTCTTCTCAAAAATCTAAAGATTATAGTGGAAAATCAACGGATTCTCAAAAGATCCGTTAGTAAGAAACTGGATAAAATGTCCACTAACAAGAACAAATTCTTTGCTAAATTTGGTCGGAAACTTGGCTTATCATCATCCTCCTCATCCTCTAGCACATTCTAAGAACTAGGTTGTGATGTATTAGTTTGTTTTGTGTGGTCTTATATTGTTCTTTTTATCATACTATGTAGTATCTTATGTATCATCTCATCTATTTATAAAAATCATCTATCTTATGTTTTTCTAACTTATCATGTCTCTAGAATAAGTGTTAGTATAGTATATAAGTTTTTATATATACATACTTATTCACAAAATAAATAAGACACATAGATTAACAGACCCATGTCGACATACCTCTACCCCCTATGTCGACATATAACTGTCTGATTTAGTTATTTTTTAAATTTTGAAATTAAAATAACTAACTCGTGTCTATTCATTTTAAATGAATCTCTGCCTATTTAAACACCTGTTTCTTCCAGAAATTTGTAATTTTTTCATTTCTACTTATCTCTGTTTGCATCTCTTCACTACTTATCAAAAATGACTTCCTCTTCTCAAACTCTAAATGACAATTTTGAAGAAACTCTCAATTCATTCAAGAATATACTTAACTTAATTCTCCACAATCAAAGGCACTTAGAACTAAGTCAAATGCAGATGATAAAAAAAAGAGAAGCATTTTGATGCCCTCCGTTGGATGATTTCCGCCCTAAACAAAGATGATCTCGATGCAAATCCTGTAGGAACTTTGATTCAAGATAATGAGGAATGGGAAGATATTAAAAAGGATCCTAACTTTGGAGAAGAAGGATGGGTTGAAGTTCCTAGAAATATTCGATCTTCTTATGGTTTGAATTGCTTGTTTTTGAATTGTGTGATTTGATTTCATTTGCTTTGATTAGAATTGATTTGGTTTGAACGGATTGTATAACATTATATGAAACATAGTATATATTGGGTTTAAACTTTCATATTTTTCATGTCTTTATTGCTAACTCACGTTATTTTATAAAAATATATACCCTATCATAATTTGTCACAGGTACTCCAGTATAAGACTAACGGGGAGTTATATCAGTTTAGGATTAGTTTTTGTTGATGACAAAAGGGGAGAAATATAAAATAGAGTAGTTAGAGTAGTTAGGCTGAGATTAAGGGGGAGTTGTTACTTTTGGGGGGAGTTATTACAAAGGAGAAGTATATTTTATAAATATAGGTTGTCATCATCAAAACAGGGGAGATTTTTAGTCCTTGAGATGATGGTTTTGATGACAATAACCTTAGGACTTGTTATAAAATATAAATACTAACATTATAGTTCAGATATATCTGTATATGCAGGATATAAACATGTAGGTACCAAGAATGAAGACTGTATAGTATAGAGATTCAAGACTAAAGATATCAAGATTGAAGACTCACGAGTATCAAGAGTACAAGATAAGTATTGAGTCTATAATTAGTTTAAAACTTCATGAAAGCACTTGCATCTTTATTCGAAATTTATTCGTGGAATGGAATCCACTTCGAGCCGGTTAAAGGGATGGAACCCTAGTGGGATGGAACCCACGACAATATCTAGTGGAACATATAGTGGTCCTATTTTGATATTGTAATAAACCGGATTTTTGGGTATCAGATAATTGAATAATTATCTGAGTTTAACTATTAGAATGTGATAATCCCTTAATTAAATTATTTAAAATGGATAACATTGTTATCCTCAAATATAAATAACCAAAATAAAATTTATGGGATGTTTTTAAATTTAGAGATAAATTGATTTTTTTTATGAAATAATTATTTAATTTGTGTTATTTTATAAATTTAATTTTTTTATTAATATTTCAATTTAATAAGTGTTGCTTAAATATATATTATGTGTAATGGGAGAATATGATTGAATTTAATATAGAAACTTTTCAATTGCTTATTTTAAAATCTATCTTACGTTTTCAAAAGTAATTAAAATAATTATTTATTTTGTTTAAAATATAATAGTTTAAAATAATATATATAATAAAGGTTTAATTTGTTTTCTTTAAAAATTAGCTTTTGAAATAAATTTAGTTCATATATATTAAAGAACAATGTTTTAGTATGAAACTTTGAAATAAGATTTAATTCAATATTCTTTTCTTTTTAAATTTTCTTTCTTGAAAATTTAGCTTTGAACATATATTTTTGTAATATACAAATAAACATTTAAATTTGTAATTGTATAAAGGTGATTTAATTTTATAAACATTTAAACATGATAATATAAATAACAAATCAATTTAAATACATTTATAAACAAGTGAGTGATTATTTTAACATTGTAATGTAACATGTGTAAGGTTATTATACCATGAGAAAGACATTTCTAAGAAAATTAACTTCCAAGCAAAACAAGTGTCACCCATTTGGTTTATTATCATTTTATTTTCCTAACTAAATCTATATAAAACATATCTATCTCCTCTCTAAGTTCTTTCCCATATTTCATTTTCTAAACAAAGAAACAATAGCTTAGAAACAAATATACCAACAGAAATAAAAAACCTGTGAAACACTTTACAAGCCAAAATCAAAGTCTTGTAACAAATTATTAAATAATCTGTAACTTTCAAATGCAATCTGATTCAAAAACACCTCAGTTTCAAAAGCTTCCCAGTGTTTAAATCGAAGCAGTAACAAGCTTTTCAAGTTTCAAAAAGGATCAGTAATTCAGTTTTTCAAGGTTCAACCAAAAATCAAGGCTATGTTCATATATTTTTAAGGTGAGTAACTCTAAAAACTTCATGTCTATTTTGGAATTGCAGGTGAAAATCTTTGAAAATATAATGTGAACCATGCTGAGCATGATGTTTTAAGATGATTACAAGCATATATGTGTGATAATAATTATATATATGTCTGAACATGGGAAATAAACCTCTGTGAATAACTGGAACAGTGAATAAATTCAAAAATCTAACAATTTAGACTTGGTTCAGGTAGTAAATGTTTGAGGTAAAATTTGATGAATTATTAGCTTAAAATGTTGCCTGTTAATTTTAAGATGAATAAATGTAAACATGTCTATAAGTATTTAAGTGAATGTCTGTATAACATCGTGTATATATATATATATATATATCTTTTGTTCTTCCCTAAAATTGTGAGTAAACATAACTTTATTTTTGACTTAAATATGGATGCATAAATAAAACTTCAAAGTTGGAAGTAACATTGGTTGCATGATGGAATTGTTTGAATATGTCTGGATAGATGAATGTACAGGTCATATGATCTGTTGGCTCTGTGTTTTGCATTGTTCAGGTTTCAAATCTGAGAATTATTCAAGATTTTCTTCTTTGAATCTTGTTAGGCTTTAGTATACAAACAAAATTTGTTTGTAATATCAAAATATAAATTTTCAAAATGATGCAATGATTTACATAAAGTTAAATTAAACAAGCAGGAAGAAAACTATGGAAAAAAAAATTTAGATCAAAATCTCAACATGTTTAATTTGTGGATTTGGGATTATAATCAGATCATTTATCAAATTATAGAATTTTTAAAAAACAAAATCATGATTTTTATTATAGTAAATTGGGGAAAATGGATTTTTGGTCGAATTATGGGTTTAGAAGAATTTCTGGAGGTCACATGGCTCTGGGATGATCTGGGTCTCGACTGAGGCAAGTTTGGTGATCTATGGTGTCAGCAAAAATGGTCAGGGTTTTATTTAAACAATGTGGTGTCGGCAAATCAAAGAAATAGGGTTTTCGTTGTGTTGGATGGTCGATGGCTTTTCAAGGGAAATGCGTCGCCAGGGGAGAATCGGACCTGACTACGGGTTGGGACATCGATGTTGGAGGTCGAGATAACTCTGTGGTGAGGTCGGTGAGAGTCAACAAGGTTGGGATCGTCGGCGATTGAAGGAATTCCGATGATTATGGGTTCCAGATTTTGGCCATATAGCTCGTTTCCGTGTTGCTTCGAATTTTGGTTTCTGGGTTGGCGTGTCGACTTTCGTGATCAAGTGTAGTTTGTTGAATGACGAAAGATGGTCGGAGGGGACCGGAGTTTGTCGTGCACGTGCACGGTGAAGTCGCATGTATCAGAGATTTGTTTTGGGTGGGTGCTTGGGAAAATTATTATCTTTCTTCGTATCTGACTTGATGTTGAACGTGAGTCAGCTGGTGAAGGAGAGGGAGAGTAATACGGGATTAGCTGGGTATATTAGGTTTGGGGCTCGGGTTTAAGCTCGGGAACCTTTGAAATTTTCTCGAAGTAGAATTGGAAGGGATGAGATGTATATAATTACGTAAGCATTGGGCTAGGGAATTTGTTTGGGCTGATGTTTTAATTTTGATTTAACCCAATTTTCTAGCAGATGATTTGATCTAGTTTAAAAAGCCAAAGGAAGTGGAAGTAAATGATTAACCGATTATTTTTTTAAATGAATTGCTTGGGTTAATATAATTTTAGAATAAGTTAATCATTTAGTTATATTTCTATGTGTGATTTCAATGAACTTTAATAATGATTAAATATGGATAATTAATATAAAGTTGTTATTTAAGTATGGATTTATTTATTTAACTTAAGTAATTAAGGGTAATTACTTGAGATGATTAATTAAAAGAATTAATTTCAATAATTAATTGAAGGTTAACTATTTAATGTGAATGATTATATGATTAGAAAATTAATTTTAAGAATAAATTTAAGGTTAACTTATTAATTAAAGGTTAATAAGAGTAGTTAGAGGATTTCTAATTACTTAATCAATTAAAAAGGCAAGTACTTAATGAAATAAATTTGTAATGATAATAAAAATTAAAAATTAAGAACAATTACTGAATGTGATTAATTGAGGAGAGTAATTAATGGATAGTTACTAAAAGTGATTTAATCAATGTTGAATACTTATGGGAAGTAATTAAAGATTAGTTACTATTGAGTAATTAATTGAGAGTCAATTACTTATTGTAAAAGATAATCAATCGAGGATGATTATTTAAGATGGATGATATAGAATGATAAATAATTGGGGTTGTAATTAATTAATGTTATGTAAGCATGGTTTAGATAATCCAAGTGAATTAAAGTTGGTAATTGATTTAATTAGAGATTAATTAAATTAATTAAGAAATATATACATTAAATCTTGTTCATAATGATTAAATGAAAATGAGTGACTTGGGTTTTGAAGACCTTTGATGATTATATGTGATGTACTGTGAGATGATATGTAGGTTTTAATTGAGATAATGTGGTTATCATCAATGATGAGTTAATATATATAGGTGACACCCTGTATTTGAAGTTTGAACTGTGTTCCATTTGAATAATTTGGGGCAAAAAAAGACATTGGATTCAAAGAGACCAGAATCGGGTATTAGGAAATACCCGAACCCATTTCGATTCTTTATAAACTGATTCGTGAAATCAATGAACTGATATGGAATGATTTAAGCGAATTAGACTATAAAATCTAAGTTCGGACACTTAGAAATTGATGAGTATAATAAGTGTTATCTATACCAAACCTGTGGATTTGTAAATTTTTATGAGTTACCCCGGGTTAAAAATTGGATATTGTTTTGGTGTATTTCATATTAGATGGGCTTACTCACGCTGGTTTCCAGCCTGACCCGGGTGTTACTTTGATGTAATGCTCGGGTCAGACTGAGTATTACAGATTTTCAGGTAAGGACGTTCTGGAGCTCAGGAGGCGAGCTAGATGGCAGGGTCGTATGGAGAGTTTACTCTATGATATTGTATATGTTTGAGACATGTCAAATTGTATCTGTCCAATATTGTGTAAGATTGCTGTAACTCTGATATATCGATGAAAATGTAATGTAAAGATACAGTTCTTCTTTGTAAACTGTTATTTTATTTGCTATTATATTTTATCCGCTGCGAATGTGAGATTCTGAGTTTGAGTTTTATGCTTCTTCTTCTTTCTCTTTCTCTTTTCACCAACTATCTAGAAATTTCAGGATCAAAATTTCTAGGTCATTACAGATATCCACTAATTTTATAAAAATGCTTTTCAAAAATATATCTCCTGTTTTTAGAAAATGTTTTCAAAACTTTCTTTTCAAAAAGACAACTCTCTTGGTTTTAAATATTTTAGCCTCAAAACTATTTTTATCATTTTTAATATTTTGATTTCAAAACTGTCCTTATTTTTAAATCATCTCTTGTTTTAAATATTTAGTTTTAAAATATTTATATACTCAGATTATAAATTACTTTATAGATTAAGATTATATATATTAAAAATTACTTTCTAAACTCTTTTATATGTTTAAACTATATTCAAATATATTTACAAAGTTTAGAAATTGTTTTGACAAATTATAGAAACCAATTTTAATAAGAAAATCAAAACATCAATTTTTTCCTTAGCATGTCGACATCCCTCAACCCCCTATGTCGACATGGTGTCCATTAAATTCAAAATTCAAGTTTTCAAAAGAAGTGTCTGTTCGTCGTAACCTTTCGCTAAGAGATATGACAGTTGCTCTATTATATATACCTGTTGTTTTGAATGAATTTTAATCATAATTTTACTTGTTTTCTCTCCTCTTCATCTTCCACATTTATTCTAAAGAATCCTAAACTACACTCTGCCGAAATACCAAAATGAATCAAACTTGATTATCACTTGTTTGATTCTCCGCCTCTCTTTCCATAAGATCTTAGTGCTATTCAGAGTTATAAAATCTTTTGTAAATCAAATAGTTAAGTAAAAGGTGCGGTTGAGCCTTGAAATCAATAGGTGTGATTGTAGTCTCGGAAATCAATTAGGTGATCTTGTAGCCTGGTTAAATCAAGAGAGTTTGCCCTAGACTCAAATACAAGAGGGTGTACCTTGTAGCCTTGAAACCGAGGGTGTAATCTGAAAGATTATTTTGATAAGAAATCCGTACGATTGTACTGGACTGGATCTAGGGTAACTCCGAACCAGTATAAAATCCTGGTGTGTTCTTATCTTTACCGCTTTTATTTAGCATTAGCATCTGTGTCTGATTCTTTGATTATATCTGTGTCTATGAATTGCATTTGTTGGTGATTAAATTACATAAGTTTCAAAAAGATTTAGAAAATCCACAAAACACTATTCACCCCCTCCCCCACTAGTGTTATTCCTGCCTTAAGATCCGTAATCCACATTTCTCACATATCATATCCTACTTGGGAGCGACCCACTTAGCCTTACCGCATCTAACCCTGTTTCGGTCATTTCTGATTGATGAGACTTGAGGTAACGATTACCTTTCACATATCACATATCACATCATTTGAATGCCACATGGTCATTTCTATTGACTACTAATTGTCTTCCACGGAAATACAACCCTTAAGCTCATACGTCTAAAGGAGGGTGTTAAGCTAGAACTTTCCTTCTCCGCCACCACTGATGTACATTTGTAAAAACCAATGTACATAATCTTAAGATATGCAATGTCATACAAACATCAACTAGTTGTCCTAGAATAGAACAAATCGAAGGTACTTTCTTACCACATCCTATCAGGAAATCCCTAAGATTAGTAGCGAATAGTCCTTGCATTGGATATTTCATAACGAAGAAACTACTGCTACTGGATGCATATTGGCATGTTAACCCCAAACGATCAACAAGCAGTCCTCCACTATGAAAACCCGGAATATCAATATCATCAATAATCTGCACAATCGAACGCATATACATTGGTCCAAAGTGGTTTTCGGATAAACCAATCCCGGTCTCTTTGCACCAACAACGCAAAAGCGTTTCTCAACTTCACTCAGAAACTAAGTCTCATATACTTATCACGTTTTCAACTTTCAACTTGCTATCCATCGGCCAAGAAGAAAGTGATAGTTGGAGTAATACTCCACATTATACGAATCAACATCCTCAACACAAACGATAATCAAGCATATACAGAAGGCTTACTAAGTGTATGACAAAATAGTTCCCACATTAAGTCGAGGAACTAAAATGGCCAAATTTGATAGTCGATTATTTGACTATCAATGTAAACAATCAAATATTTAGCACCATAAGCAATCACTAGGCCCTTTAAATTAATCTTTTATTAATTAAATCACTTGCCAAATATTCACTTCAAATTATCTTTAAAAAGATATAATTCTCAAAATCATTTCAATATTGGAAAACATTTCCATATACTTATTTAATAATAAGAAATTCACAAATCAATTTATTGTCAACACTTAGAAATATTACATATACTTAAATCACGATTAAGTATATACTTCATTCTTAAAGGAAAACATTCTCTTAAACACATTTATTTGGGTCAAAACGAATGCCGCGTAAAACATCGTTACGACAGTGTTATAGTCCATCATTTCCTATTTCTCAAAAACGTCTATTTCAATAATAAATGTCGAAATCAATGTATTCGATACTTAACACATTTTAAAACATCTTCAAACAATTTAATTTTATTTAGTAATATCACTTCCCAAAACATGTCTTTTAATTTAAAAGATTATTCACTATCCAAAATCGTGAATATAATTCATTTACTAAATCCAATATTTCGACACATTTAATTAAAGGAATATCCACTATCAAAAATCAAGAATGAAGTTCCTTTAATAAACTTCTATATCTAGTTTATCAATTTAAATTGATTTCACATTTATAAAACAATGTTTATAAATTCCATTTCTATTTTATAAAAAATTCCATTTATAAAATTCCTTTATTAACCGATCTAATTTATATCTCATTTATATGCCACAATCCAATTTATAAGGTAATTACTTATAAATCCCTTTATTTACAAAATCATTCTTTCTATAACTTCACAAAATTTATAAATCTTATTCACTTATAAATTTCAATTTATGCTTCATTTTAACATTTACAAAACTCATTAATAATTCCATTACTTAGATTTACAAAATATAAATTTTATAATTCTTATATATAAACCATTTAATATAAGTTCAAAAATCTCAATTTAAATTATTTTCAAAATAGTTGATTTCACATTTCAAAATCACATTTTGATTTTATTTCACAAAAATCATAATTTTCATAACATAAAATTTTTAACATATATTTATTTAAAATAAATTCACTTCTTAACAATTCAAAATTCAACAAAACGTATATTTTCAAAATCACTTGAAAATCCTTTTTAATTTAAAATTATCACTTTAACATTTTTAAAATTCTAAAATAAGCCTAATGCTGCAACATCACTAAATACATTAATCACGGCATCCAAACCATCATATATCACATGATAACAGCATATATCACAATATCCGTAAATAAAATCAATACTAGTGAGGAATCCAGTTGGATCCCTCTAACCTGTCACCTGCAAAAAATATACATATTGGAATATATGTACAATGTCCGCTTCAAGGCAGACGTGCGTACTGTTAGTCCGTGAGATGATGGTTTTGATGACAACAACCTTAGAATAGATTACAAAATATAAATACTGATATTATAAGTTTAGATATATATGTATGTGCAAGATTTAACCATGCAGGTACTAAGAATGAAGACTGTACAGTATAAAGATTCAAGATATCGAGATAGAAGACTCATGAGTATCAAGATTATCAAGAGTTCAAGATTTCAAAGTTAAGTATTTTTATTAGGAATTTTGTTAAAACTCATAGAAAAGAACTGGCATCTTAAAATCCAATTTATTCATGGAATGGAATCCACTTCGAGCCTGTTAAAGGGATGGAACCCTAAGTAGGATGGAACCTACAAAAAATCTAGTGGAACATTGTTTTGTATCCGCTAACTTTTTATTCAAAATAATTTTTCAAAATTATAACATGTTTTCAAAATGTTTTTCAAAACTTTTCTTTTAAAAGATTCAAAACCCTCTATCCTAATTTTAAATAATTTTAGCCTCAAAATTATCTTTAATTTCAAAGTCAAATTAAACCTGATTTTAAACTATCTTTTAATATAATATATTTAACTTTTAGATATTTATACTTAGATTTAAATATAAAATTATAGTTGAATTCTATATATATTATTCTCTATATTTACTTATGAATTTTAACTATAGTCAAGTATATTTATAAAAGTTTAAAATAGTTTTAATATAAAATAAAAGTTATTTTCAAAGAAAATCAAAACACCAAAAAATCCTTTGGGATGTCGACATGCCCAAGTACCCCATGTCGACAAGGTGTCAGTTGATTCAAAATTTAAATTTCAAAAGAAGTGTCTATTCACCATAACTCTTCATGAATGGACATGGTTGTTGTTCTTCTATAAATAGGGGATAGTTTCAACGAATTTTATATCAGATTTTCTGGTTTTTTCACTCCTATTCTTCTTCCACATTTCTTAATACATATTCTTACCATTACTCTGCCGAAATCAACATTGAATCAAACTCGATTACTTCTAGTTTGATTCTCTATCACTATCTCTACAAGGTTCTCAGTGCTATTCAGAGTTATAGACTTCTTTGTAATCTATTTTCTTTGTAATCTATTAAGCGAGAAAAGGTGTGATTGTAGCCTTGGAAATCAATCAAGAGAGAAAAGGTGTGATTGTAGCCTTGGTAAATAATTGGGTAAACTTGTGGTCTGGAAATCAAGTATCTCTACCCAGAGGATAGAAATTCTGGAGGGTGTACCTCGTAGCCTTGAAACCGAGGGTGCAATTGTACAATTGCTTTCGAAAGGAAATCCGTACTTGTGTTGCGGGACTGGATGTAGGGTAACTCCGAACCAGTATAAAATCCGGTATGTTCTTTCCTTTACTGCTTTTATTTTATTTCTGCATCTGTGTTTGTTTCTGTGATCATATCTGTGTCCGTATATTGCATACATCGGTGTCTAAATCAACATAAACTAAAAAAGATTTAGTAATTCTTTATTAACACTATTCACCCCTCCCCCCTCTAGTGTTAATCCTAGCCTTAAGATCGGTAATTCGCATTTCTCACAATTGGTATTAGAGCAAGGTTTTCAAAGTTTTCATAATATGAATTTTGAAAAAGTTTTTAAAATGGCTATTTTTCGAGATTTTATTAACACTATTTTCATACGAATATGTCATAGAATCATCATGATATTTTTGTTTAAAACAATATTTAGTTATTTTGAAAAGTCACTTGATTCTTTAAAAGGTTATGTTGTTTTGCAGGAGAAGAATTATGTCTAATGAGCATTGGTTAAAAGATATCAGATAATCATTCATCGATCAAGAAGAACAAGTGGATATATGTTGAAAATCGACAAAGAAATGGTACGAGATCAATACAAAACTTTTTGTTCTCATCTACCACTTGATTTGATACTGTACTTCTCTCCATCTGCTCGCAATGCCACTGGTTTCGTGTGAATCCGTCAAGAAATGACCAAGTTATGATCAAATGAAGTTTTGGTGAACAAAGAAAAAAGGAAGGCAAAACTGTCAAAGGTATTCCTCAAATTGCATCCAGAAATTTAATTATTTTGTTTCCACTCCTTTTCAAGATTGTAGTTCTTGTTCTCGCGATCGTTTTGATGGGTGGATCATCAAATTCCGATCAAAATTGAGTGAGATATGACAGTTTGAAGTTGGCTATCCAAAACTGAAAAACTGCGTACGTGATCTTCTACATTTCTTCTACTGTTCGGCATGTTGCATCACCATACCATTCAAATTCGACACCAAACTATTACTAGATCATAGTCCTTGCCTTCCTCTTCAATTTTTCGCTATTTTCATCCAATTCCGTTAAGAAACGAAGAAGATATGCCATCTAGAAGTTTGATAGTATATAGAAAAACGGAAAGAAGAAGAGGAGGAATCTTTATGAAAAGTGGTAACCGTTGGGCCTATTTATAGTGGTTGAAGTGTCCATTCATTTAAAATTCAAATTCGAAGTTTTGGCGCCAAGTTGGTCAATCTACTAAATCATCTGTATCTTCTCATACGTATTCAAATTTAGCCAATGAATATACTACGCTGATCAGAAAAACGAGCCCTTCGCAATAGAACAGATCTCGTCGTTAAATTCTGAAAGATATAAAGGTGTGACTCACGACAATGGAAGAACAAAAAAGTTAGAAAGATGGAGTGCAAAAATTAGTACGCTTTACTATTATTTCATCTTTATTGTTGCACTTATATATATATATATATATATATATATATGCATTTAGTTAGGTATAGAAATTTATCTCTTTTACAAGTTTTGATATTTTGGTCCATATATCGACAAACTATAGTATAAATATCGATATATAAGTCTAAATTTTTTTTTAAAAGTCTTTTAAAATGTGTTTTCTTTCAAATAAAATCTACAACTAATTTATTATAACTATACTAAGTAGAAAAGCATACCTTCATTCATGATTTCAACTTTTCTAATGTTATTTTTACTTCCCATACTCTATTTCTTTTAAGACACTAATTTTATATCTTTAAGAAATTAATAGAATGAATTTAGAAGGTTAGAATAAGGTTCTATTTATATATTTCTTCAATTAATAAGATTGCACCACATCACATAACTGGAATTTTAGATAGCATTTCTAACATGCTTATTTACTTCTGTAATATTTTGTAAGTACTGCAAATTCGTTTTTATAGCATTTCTGTGCTTTGAAACTGTAGAGTTTCAGAAACTTTACACAGCATTTGGTAAAGCTACAGTTTTAGATTTATAAAGTTTCGAATATATTTTACTGAAAAAACTTTAGATAGCATTTTGTAAATGCTGTCTTTTCTGTTTGAGACTTTAAATTATGTAAAAATAGTATTTAAATTAAGTATTTTTCTCTATTCTTTTTAGAAATTATTTTCTAACTTATATTAAAAAAATTAATTTCGTGTTTAAATTTTTTAGTAATTAATTAAATTTTTTAAAGTAAGAGGCCTTAATATAACACATGTTTATTTTACTTTTTCAATCTTTATTATTTTATTTCATTATGATATTTTGTAAATTTAAAAGATGCTTAAACATGTTTCTAAATATTTAAACCAAAAACCATATTTGATCATATATAGTATAAGTCCTTATTCCTTAGCATTTGATTTTAATATTAAGTTTAATTACTACCTTTCACAATTATGTTATAGTTTTAATATCATTTATTACCTTCAAACTCTTTCTTTACAATTCTTTCAGTCGCATTCATTAGTTTCCTTAACTTAAGTCTAGTAACTGGTGAGTTTTACCTTTGTGTGGTTGAAGTATAATAAATAGTTTGATACATGTATACATACATATATAGACACACATACACATATACATACATATATATATATATATATATGCTTGCCAATTAGATATTACTTATCACTCATGTTTATCTTATAGACTGAATATCTCTTACCATAGTATATATATCATCATATCATTCTGCAAATTATTTTACTTTATTGTCATTTTATTACATATCATTATGCATCCTATTTCATACCACATTTCATTGCATAATACATCATAAATTACAATGCATATCATAATCCTTTGCATCACAAGTTGCACTTCATTTTGCATATTATCTCATGCTACATTTCATATGTCATTACAAACTACATAAAGTGTATTTTATTTAGTAGGAGTTTGTAGTATTTTATTATAATATAGGATTATTAGTTTTTGATTTGTTTGGTATATTTTGATTGACTTGTTTGATTTGATTGACTTGATTGATTTGTTTGACTTGTCTGACATGATTGGTTTTGATGAGTGTGTTGAAATATACTTAATAAATAATTTATGTTCTTACATTTGATTTCTAACTATTATAAGTATTATCATAGATTATTAGTTAGGATAGTTAGTAATTTAGGCTTAACATTTAGTTTTTAGAGTTAAGTGTTGATTATTTATGATAACACTATCATTATAATCACATGTCATATAAAAGGGGAAGTTATGTAGTTTGGAGTTAGTTTTTGTTGATGACAAAGGGGGAGAAATATAAAATAGGGTAATTAGGGCATAGATTAAGGGGGAGTTATTAGTTTTAGGGGGCGTTATTAGGATAGAAATAATATTTTATAAACAAGGGTTGTCATCATCAAAATGGGGGAGATTGTTAGTCCATGAGATGATGGTTTTGATGACAACAACCTTAGAATAGATTATAAAATATAAATACTGACATTATAAGTTTAGATATATATGTATATGCAGGATTTAACCATGTAGGTACCAAAAATGAAGATTGTACAGTATAGAGATTCAAGATATCGAGATAGAAGACTCATGAGTATCAAGATTATCAAGAGTTCAAGATTTCAAGGTTAAGTATTTTTATTAGGAATTTTGTTAAAACTCATAGAAAAGCACTGGCATCTTAAAATCCAATTTATTCATGAAATGGAATCCACTTCGAGCCTGTTAAAGGGATGGAACCCTAAGTAGGATGGAACCTACGAAAAATCTAGTGGAACATTGTTTTGTATCAGCTAACTTTTTATTCAAAATGATTTTTCAAAATTATATCTTGTTTTCAAAATGTTTTTCAAAACTTTCCTTTTAAAAGATTCAAAACCCTCTATCCTAATTTTAAATAATTTTAGCCTCAAAATTATCTTTAATTTCAAAGTCAAATTACACCTGATTTTAAACTATATTTTAATATAATATATTTAACTTTTAAATATTTATACTTAGATTTTAATAAAGAATTATAGTTAAATTCTATATATATTATTATCTATATTTACTTATGAATTTTAACTATAGTCAAGTATACTTATAAAAGTTTAAAATAGTTTTAATATAAAATAAAAGTTATTTTCAAAGAAAATCAAAATACTAAAAAATCTTTTGGGATGTCGACATGCCCAAGTACCCCATGTCGACATGGTGTCAGTTGAATTCAAAATTTAATTTCAAAAGAAGTGTCTATTCGCCATAACTCTTCATGAATGGACATGGCTGTTGTTCTTCTATAAATAGGGGTTAGTTTTAATGAATTTTATATCAGATTTCTGGTTTTTTCACTCATCTTCTTCTTCCACATTTCTTAATACATATTCTTACCATTACTCTATCGAAATCAACATTGAATCAAACTCGATTACTTCTAGTTTGATTCTCTATCACTATCTCTACAAGGTTCTCAGTGCTATTCAGAGTTATAGACTTCTCTGTAATCTATTAAGCGAGAAAAGGTGTGATTGTAGCCTTGGAAATCAATCAAGAGAGAAAAGGTGTGATTGAAGCCTTGGTAAATCAATTAGGTAAACTTGTGGCCCAAAAATCAAGTATCTCTTCCTAGAGGATAGAAATTCTAGAGGGTGTACCTCGTAGCCTTGAAACCGAGGGTGTAATTGTACAATTGCTTTAGAAAGGAAATCTGTACTTGTGCTGCGGGACTGGATGTAGGGTAACTCCGAACCAGTATAAAATCCGGTGTGTTCTTTCCTTAACTGCTTTTTTTTATTTCTGCATCTGTGTTTGTTTCTGTGATCATATCTGTGTCTGTATATTGCATACATCGGTGTCTAAATTAACATAAACTCAAAAATATTTCGTAATTCTTTATTAACACTATTCACCCCCTGTAGTGTTAATCCTAGGCTTAAGATCCGTAATCCGCATTTCACACACGTACAAAGGGTCATTCGCTCATATACGAGAACGTATAGGGTCTCATCTGCTCCAATAGGCAGGAATATATCCAAATACCAATCAATATATATATACACACAAAATATCACATATCATCCAAACAATCGTCAGTCCGCATAAAATAAAGTTATTCTCACTTATATAAAAATATCAGTGAGACAGAAAGAGTAAGTTGTACTCGATTTGGTTCCAATAGCAGTTGCAATGTTTTATTCCGAATAAAATTAAACGAGCGTTTAATTTTACCCAAAATTTACACTAGTTATAATCAACTCCAAACTGACTCTAAAATATAGTGCTTGTCAATACGAACTCAACGCAATTTTTTCCGTCAAAAACGGACCTCATACAAAGAAGTTATGCATTTTTAAAGTTTATACGAATTTAAATATATAAATCAATTTACAATTTCTTTTCTTATATAAACCTTAATTTATCTAGACGCTCGATTTGCTGTGAAGAAATCTAGCTGTCGCTTCTTTTTTTCTCTAGGTTCGTTTCGAATGGCAGTTCGTTTCGAATGAAAATAATCCAAAGCCGCTGTTCGAAACTTTGATGTCGGACCACCTATCGTCTATCGAAAGTCGATCCAACGCCGCTAACGAGAGCCCGTGCTCCACTCCACCAATAACCAAAGATTGGGCCCACTCAATTGCCCCATTGCCTCATTATTTGAGCTCGAACACGCGACGTTCATCATCATTTTGTCGCCGATCCATTGCATTTTTTCGATCATAATCGTTAGATTTGTAGATCACGCGATGCTCTATAACTTTCATTTAGCAATCGAAGGCTAAAAGTGTCTGGATTGAGAGATAATCAAGGGCGAAGAAACGAAATTCTGGCCTTTGGAATAAATGGCGGCTAGGACTTGGGCTAGCTAGGGTTTGAGTGAAAAATGAAATTATAACGTCCTTTTATAGAAAATTTCGCGTACTATTCAGTCAGAAATTTTCCGACTCCAAAAGATATGTGCCATCTAGCGTTTATACTGTTTTTTCCTTATTCCAAACACAATGGAATATATATCGGGAGCCAACTCGATCGTATTTGGAAGATAGGTTTTCAAATCGACTTATTTAAATTTAAAATTCACTTAAACAATTTTCTACACATTTTAGCTTGCCACGACTAAACCATAAATCCAATTGACATGAAATTCGAAATCCAACAATAATATAACATTACGGATCCAATGAAATTGGTTTCATCAAAACCCAAGAGTGTATGAAAAATGACTATTTTTATGCGTTAATTAATTATTAAAATATTCAATTTCTATAAATTAACTTTTAAATCAATTTCAAAAGTTTACTAATTCAATTCCAATTCAAGTACAATTTGATTTAACTTTATAAATCATTTTCATTCACATATAATTCAAATTCCAATTATTTACATAATTTCAAATATTAAATTAATAATTTAATTATCCATTTAAATCACTATATTCAAAATATAATTTATTCAACTTATAAACTTAACTTGTGAATATTTAAAATTAATTAAACATCCCAATTTCTAATGACTAAAATTCTGGGACGTTACAGCCTTCTAGCCCTAGTTGCTCTTTTTAAGGGCTCAACTGTAGCTGTTTTAGAGGGTGTACTTGCTTTAACTTCATTTTCATACTGAGGACATAAGAAGTGTCTTGAAATAGGCTCTGAAGGAATTTCACTAATATTTCCTGCCACGGATTGAACAAAATCTGCTTTCTGTATGAAATCTTCTGCATGAATAAATTCCTCATTTTCTGTTGTGTTCCCTTAATTTGCTTCTCCTCATTGGATTTTGAAGTTAATATTTGGAATCTGTTGCTGGTAGAAGTTTGTTTGTTTGCTTTCTATTTCCTTTTTGCTTTGTTGCTTTGTGCATTATTAGTAGGTGTTTTTTTGGCTTGTTCACTACCGAATGAGTCTGAATTGCTTTCTCTTTGCTGGTTATTGGGATGAGAACATGTACTTTTAACCAATGATGTCTGTGCATTTCGTGCTGATGTTGGGACTTATGTAAAAGAACTTGCATTTTTAGTAGCTTTTCCTTTAGGTTTCTATGCTGATTCAGACTGGTCATTATTTGTATCATTTGCATTGTTTTATAGTTTGTGAACAGAGCATTTGTCTATTTGATGTCTAAAGAGTTGCATTGTGTACAAACATAAGGCTTGAAATCATAATCTTGTTGTACATAACATGTATTACCACTACTATCTTTATCAGTTACATGGTTGGGGAACTTAGTTGCAATGATTATGTTGGCAAAAATTCGAGCATAGTTGGTTCTTTCCATGGTTGTAGTGATTCGATCTGGTCTAATGGGAGGGCCAATCATGTTACAAATCCTGCTAAGTGCTTCTAAGTCCCGATGCTCGAGGTGTAGATTATTAAGCTTCACCCAAATTAGCATATCTGCAACTTATCCTTAATAAGATCCATGCCTGGGGACTTGATAATGATGTATCTGGGTCCATATGTATATGATCCACTAATAAAATTTCTAACAGCAGCAGATGTCGGTAAATGTAATAGAAATAAACTTGAACTATGAATTTCTATTTTTTAGGTTTTTTTAGTTCTTCATACTCTTTCAGCATAATTTCTGAATTAATAATAGGTAGGTCTTGCTCCATAAATATAGAAAATTAGTGTGTTTTCCCATTTACTACTAGATCTGAACACTTTTTCATCAGGAAAAAAGCATACTCATTGTTGTCTTCAATATTCGATGTTATATACTTCATGTTCATAATAGTAGCGACGAACTTCCTCTAGCATCAGAGTACTTATTTGGGGATGAAGTAGTGGTTCTAGTAGTTGATACTTGACTTGATTTGTTGGTTTCATCGTCGTTGTCTCCTAGGTTTGAATTTGCTTCTCTAGTGACCGTTTTCTCATGTACTTTATCTGCCCTTTTTGCAGGTTTTATATATATAAAAACTTTATATATATATATATATATATATATATATAATTTGAAAGTCCTATAAATTCCTAAATCAAGTTCAAGATATATATATATATGCTTCGTTTTGTTCTCTAGAATCACTTCTTTACTTCATTAATCACTTCACCATATTTTAATACATACTCAACTAAACTTTTCAAATCCAAACTATTTTAAAAATAAATCAACTTCGTTCCATAAAATCTTTTCTACTTCAAAGTCCATAAAAATATTTATTTCATACATTTATCTTTAACAAGTTTTAAATTCAAACTAGACATAAATCATATTATTCTAAGCTGTAATTCATATTTAACTCCATTAATTCCAAATAACTTCTCAATTATAACAAACAAAATACCTTTCTTACTTCCAAATTAACGTTACTAAATAATTTGAATAAAATACAAATATTTTTTTGCAGTTATTATTCTTTATTTAAACATCATAAGATATTTTCTTTTCAAAAATATACTCAATATACTCCTTCAAAAATATTATTCTATATTCAAAACATCTTTTCCAAAATCAATACTAATATTTATTTTCTTAAAATAATAGCTCCTTTTCTAAAACATTATTTTTTTTGTTTCAAATATTTAAAAACATTATCCTTTTCCAAAATTTCAAACATTACTCAAAAATATACATTTTATTTTTTCTTAGAGAACAACACTCCTTTCTTCTTGTTTTTTTTCAAAACCTTTTGAAATAATTACACTCTAATTTCGCTCTTAAGAAAATTTTATTTTTAAATCAAGTCAATTATATTATTATTTACACTTTTCCTATAACATTTTTTTCTAAAAATAGTAATTCTCCATTTTCTAAAACATTGTTTTTATTTTTAAAACATGTTATTCTTTGCAAACCATTGTGTCAAAACGCTCGTCCTAATGTTTAGGAATCTCTATCGATAACTTCGGTCAGACGCATCGACCAGGATTCTTACGGCATTTGATAGGCAAATTAACACCAAAATAAACTATTAAAATGTTTCCAATCACTATATAAAAATCAGTTTCATATTTTATTAAATTATATGCCAGTTTGAATAAAAATGTTTATTTTCAAAATTCGTATACATACGAATTCATCAATCATCACAAATCATCACACATCCTTCATCCATAATATCAATCAAGCATTCCATTAATTTAATTTGATCTAATTTTCCAGTCCATATTTTAGTTATACATTACTATTATTATCATCATTTCTAAAACATATTTATATCCCCTAACGGATCAGACTTGAAGAAACCATTGGCTTCTATTAATATATGGCTCCGTCTAGATTCAAGTGGGTTAATAAATATTTGGGTGACAACTCATACTTAATTCTCACACTCTAGACTAAGCTTAAATAAATAAATAACTAAAACAACTATTAATATAATATTAAACACATCAATCTAACAAATAAAAGAACGACTTCAGCTAAAAGCTATCCAACATCTGACGCACACTCTAATCTCTACTTGATTAGGCTACTCTATTCAAAGCAACATAGAGGTTTATGCACCATGACCAATGCTGACACTACTTATCAGGCTAACCACTTCTTACTTCACTGCCTTCTTTAAAACTCTTACTCCATACTGAGATGAATACACAGAAGTGATAGAGATAAGAAATATATATATATATATATATATAGAGAGAAAAAATAACAAGTACATCTCATGATGATTACTCCAGTAACCGTCATATACTTATAATATTCTTTTAATATAAGGTAACTGCCCAACACACCCAGGGGAACAGGGACTCTAAGGCCTTGACTTGTGTCTCTTATAAGCAATGTATTGTTATGAACCTGCTTTGACATCAAATGAAACTCCTCACCGCTATACTCATGTCATCCAAGAGTATTACTAAGTAACACTGTCATATAATATGAAGAATTAGGCTATATGGGATACACACATGAATATTTCTTTAGGCTGACAGTGGTAAGTATTTAAACATCAAATACAACTCACTACAAAACGTACACAATATCGGCATAAAGCAATAAACACAAGTGCATCTAGGACAGAACAATACAACATATAATAAATATCAAAGATCACAGAGTCAATGTCAGGTCGATAATATATATAATAAAATACACAACATATGTCCAATATACATATAAGAGACTATACAATACAGGATGAAAATCTACAATACTGAATATCTAGTCTCCTTTATGCCCAGAATACACAAGTTGGTCTCATCATCCCTAAACCTATCATGTCTCGGACTAACCTGAGTATTACATAGATAACACACAAGCCAGACTATGTCTAAACTATAAATGTCAAATAATGTATAATGATAATATGCATGGTATATTGGTGATCGTATAATTAGTATCAAAATATCTCAAAATAGCATATATCGCAAAACCGTGTAGAAAAGTGTCATCCCCCAAATAGAAGTACATTAATTCAAATATCACTGAATCAACATCAAATGGGTGAATCGTCTGTATCTAAAAATCATCATCAAAATTCAGAGATCATCGATAATGATATCTCATCAAGTATAGTTGGGATGGCTCATATCAATGCCTAAGTATATCTCTCAATCACAAGTAATAGAATACCAACATCAATATAAACATATAGGCTGCTTATTAAAGAAATCATATACTAAAAGATATATGAATCCATAATACTCGGGACACCTATCCAGATATAACCACATCTCCTCATATATGAATAAATCAAAATATATTGTGACAGGGAATGGCTGTACGATAGGCATAAAGTCCCAAGTAGAGTCATATATACATTAATATTTGGGTCACCTAACCCATATCTATACTTGAGTGATGTATCAATAGTATATGCCAATCTACCACTCTGTTAGAATCAAATGGGAGAATGATGGTCGTATGCCCTCTGTAGGAGCCTTGGGCCACCTAGCTAGATCTGATCGTATAGTCTTCGGTTACCTTGATGGACCTCGCGACACATATGCACTAATGGCTTGTCTACGCGTAGCCTCGATCATGACCATGCTTTATCCTTATAGGTAAAAGACTATTAGCTTAAATTAAATCTCATGATGCACATGAAATAGATATCTAATAAAAGTGTTACGCAAATGTGGCGAGACTAAAAAGATCAGGCTGTTAGGATGTATTCTAGCAATCTAGTCCTTTCCAGCACCAATAACAACAATACAACATGACAGTGGTGCACAATATCAATAAATAGAAGGGCACCTACTCTGCTCACACTTATGAGCATAACCTCACATAAGTATAATCTCATAATACTATTCCTATCATGCAAATGTCATCTACCTATAATGAATAATCGAATAAATATCACAACAACATTTTATACCACTACGTGATACTCAAACGTTTATTCACTGCCCATAGATTACACTTAATCTCCACAATCTTCTATATAATGAGCCCAAATAATAACCAAATAAATATTGCCTAAAGTCCCATACTAGACGGTATTAACCTCGGTTATTCAGATTCCTCGTCACACGGAATGGAAATAATCAAAACATTCAAATATATAAATTCAGAAAGAGACTATATTTATAAAAAGTAATAAAATTTCTTGAATCAATTGTATATTCAAAAAATAATAAAACCATTAAAACACTTATATGTTTTTAATAATATATTCACTTTATTTATTTAATCCCAATATAAAGATTCAAATACTGTAATCATATCCAAATCCTTTTATACATATTTTCAAAACTTTCCAAATCACTTTACAAATCAAAAAATAATTATAGAAGCTATTTCATAATTTTCTATAACTAAATAATACTTTAAAATAAATTTATAAACCACAAAAATAATTCTTTGCATTTCAAACCATAATTTATAATTCAAAACCTTCACTATATACTCAAAATCTCAAATTCAGTAATAAATCATATTGAAAATCACTCAATACATCCTTAAATTGATTTCATAATTTTCTATAATAAAATACTATTACAAAATAAAATTTTAAATTAAAAAATAAATAATATCTACTTCAACCCATAGAATATATTTCAAAATCTTCACTTTATACTCAAACTAATTGGAAATAAAACATTTTCTTTTATACTACACTATATTTGAAACTCTCATATTATAGAAAAAGATTTTTTTTTTTATTCAAAGATATCTAAACCGTATAATAATTTCCCAAAAAGTGATTTTTTTTAATATTCTTCTAAAGCTTTCTAAATATTTTAAGACCAAAAAATCAATCGAACATCCAAATATAAATCATGGAGAAAAATTCTTCAAAATCTTTAATCAATCATCAATAAAAAAAATTATCTTGTGGCCAAGTCGAATTCCATCAAATTTCGGCCTTCAATAAAATGCACACACAATATAAACAAACTACACAAATCAAAATGCAATCGGATACCATCTTCTTTGCATTTTAATAATCCAACACACATAAAATATCATCATCTAATCCAAAATCATATCCACTATCACACAATCAATCCAATATCCTGGCCAACACTTCAACCAAGAAATTTAATCAATAGTTACAATCAATTCAACCAAGCAATGCAATCAGTTATTGAGATAAATATGTATAACAAGCAAGGGGAAATAAGCATAGAAGTGAGTTAGAATCTCACTGAAGCGATGCTTGATTCCAAATCGACGACTACCCTTAGCACATGACCATCCTCACCAACCTGCCTCCTTGCATCATCACCTTGCCAAATTCGCATGCCTACACGAATGCACCACCATCCCGAACCCTTAAAATCACAGCAGCCAATACCAACACTCATACGTACGCCTCCTTCAAATCACCAACCTACACAAACACAACTCCTTCCCATCGCGACATCACCATGCCGCACAATAGCACTAGGTCACAACTTCCATCTCGAACACAAGCTCCCCCTTGATGTTGTCTTCGAGTCATGTGTTGTTGCTAGGATTATTCGCGATTCTGCGCATCCCCTTTTTTTGAAATCACAAATCGATTTAATCATTAGGGAAGATGGGAAAATGAAAATGGAGTTACGGCCTAGAATTTGGGTAGAGAGGAGTGTTCTACAAGGAAAATAAAGTAGTGATTAAATGGGCTTTGGGCTTTAATTTAAATTAACGAGTTTTTGTTTTGTTTTCTTCTCTTTTCCTTTTATTTTAATGAGCTCTTGTATTTTATCTGTAAATAATCTAATATAAATTTTACATGTTATTTTATAAAATATAATTATATTTAGCTTAATATTGTTTCACTCTATTTAATTATTCAATATTATTCGAAAATAATTTATTTTAATTTATTAAAACAAAAATAATTTATTACGAGTCTTTAATTGAATAAATATTTTCTTTCATAAAAATAATAATTATCGACTATCGAATTTAAATAATTTTTTTATTTAAATGTAAATTTATTTAATTTATGGCATAGAAATCAAGATTTTTACATCATTCCTCCTATCCTTAATCATCTGACCTCTGTTAGTTCCAGAATATCTTTGTAGTAATTGGTGAAGGCATTATTGAGCTGGTCTTGCTTATAAATTTCCATATTACTAACAATTAAGGAATTTATGGAATTACTGCATGTTCAACCATTGGATAACTTGTGAAAAAACTTAGTATTATTATCTCTCTTGTCTATTCATTGGATTTTAGACCTATGTTTCTACAAATTTCCTCTTGCTTAATGAATTCGTCTAGTTCTTCAACGAGGTTTGAAAGAATGTTTTTCTCAGCCAAGTTTTAGATTTTAGATTTTTCTAAGCTTTTTAATTCCAAATTTCAGAGAGTAATACTTTTTTGTTAATCCTAATGCTTCCAAAAACGTCCCTATTATGCCTTTAAGAAATAATTTGAGGTCTCTAAATTTGCTAACAAAGACTTCAACTATAATACCTAAGTATTTAAAAATATTATTACCCATCGAAAGTTATTTATTAGTTACTAAATTAACAAAACTACTTTCTAAAGGCCACATTTTCTCAAATTAAAAAATCTATGATAAAAGTATTAGTTCTCACAATAGATGATAATATGGCAGTGATCGGAATAAATAGTTAGAAGACCATTGACAAACAGAATATGAAACTAATCCTCTATTTCTTTTATTAACGAAGAAAGGATCGATGAGCGCCATTAATGGGATCTCTCTAGAGTCGACTAAGTGAACCGTGTATTACTAAGTTATAGTTCATTCAGATTACAATAATAATAAACTGTTCAAACTCTTCTATAGTAGAGGGGTCGCCTTCTCTAGGCATTCTCTCTCCCAAAAACTTAGTTACATTGAAATCCTCCAACCACCCATGGCCCAATGGTTAGGGATCTAACTCGAAAAACTCACTCCATAGGACTCACCTATCAATCTTATTATGAGATCCACATATATTGGAGACATTTAAAAAGGTATCATCCCATAAATCAGTGAAAATAATGTCCATTAATTGAACATTTATTACAGTGTGCAAAAGTTTAGCGCAACTATGTTTCCATACCACCATTAGTCCTCTCGAGCTACCCCTGGTAAGCAAGAAAACCTAGTTACTTATATAAAACCCCCCTAAGTTCCCATAGAATCAAGAGTCGGGGTGCTTAATTTTAGTTTCTTGCAAAAGAACAATGTCGATGTTATTATCTTTTAAAATGAATCTAATTTTGTTGCATTTATTTAAATCGTGCAAATACCTAACTTCCCAGCTGATGTATCTCATGGTCTACGAGTTCGAACCCTCTCAAGTTCCTTGATTCAAATATGTTCTATGTTGGACCAATCTATGTCCAAAAGAAAGCTTGTTTTCCTAGCTAAATCTAGCATATTAGTGGCAAATAAATCGTTCAAAACTGTAAGTGCTACCTAAATGAAAAGACGAACTTTAACTAGAGCCAGATACATTAATGGAAACAAATGTGGTTGCACGTTAAAGGTGTGCACTCTTCCTAACTAAGCTTTTAACCGTATTTCACCTAAACACCCGTCTATGGTCCGTAGTCTCAGCTGAATCCCGTAGTTCCATCCTACCAGACCTCATGTTAAATGATACTAAAGAATCTAAAAAAATCAAGTCCTGCATCGCAACATATGAGTAGAATTTTGATCTGATCCAACCATCCTCGCTCTTGCTCACCCCTCTCAATAGTGCCCCATAAACATTATCCCTTTATAAACCCTCTTCCTCTGCATTATACGCCCCAACGCCGTCTCTTTGAACCATGTCGTTTTCCTTGCCTTATATACATTCAGCTCCAAGTTCCTTTGTATCTTTACTTATTATTTGTTTACCACCACCATTAACTGTGACTATTAACACCTCCCTGACATCACCCAAATCTGCGACATTATCCTCACTATTCCAATCAACACTTACTAATTTGTCTCCTTTCAGAAGTACATTCCCATCCAAAATAGAAGTAGTCGCATCATTATTTCTATGTTTTTCATCCTCATAACCTACGGTTCTTGCTTTCTGATCCACCAATTCTGCATCCTTTTTGGTAAATCTGCAACCGACATTTCAGCATCAGTATAACCAAAGCTACATCCTCAAACCTAAGTGAAGTTATACCCCCATATGATACTTCCTCCATTTCAACATTAGGAACGACCATGTCGCCTACGCTGTATATACATAAATTTGAGTTATTGATCGTATTAAATTTTGGTGTGTTTAAATTTCAAATTTAAGTTTTAGAATAACAGTTTGACTAATTCAAAACTTATTGCCTGTAAAATTATACACATATATGTTAAATAAGTCTTAGTTCCTACATTCACTCCTATGTTTTGCAATATATTTAAAATATATATGTTAGATCACGATCCAATTATTGCTTCTATTTTTTGTAATGTAGTGTCGAAATTATTTTGATTAAAAGGTTTTTGATCAAACAGATAATATATTATATATATAAGTTTACACACCTTATATTTAATTCATTATTTTACAGTCAAGTTTACACAATCTATAGTCTGAAATCCATTATAAATATAATACCAAAATCATAAAGTAATATTAAAGAGAATGCCTTATACATCTAAAATAAATTACCTAGCTTCTTGTCATTCGTCGGCAGCTTGAAATTGATCATGTTTCCACCTTGGAGATCTTCTCCTTCCATGAAGTAAATTTTCCAAACCTTTTTCATAGATAGGAAACCCTAATGGGTATCTTGGTTTTAAGAGAGAGAGAGAGAGAGAGAGAGAGAGAAAGAGAAATGATTTTGGTGTCTAGGATTTAGTGGATACACTATTGTGTAGAGCCCATCTAAACAGATTTGTCTCTCCACTAACAAACCATGCCATAAAATAAATAGAAAAATACATCAATATGTATATTATAAAATAGGGTCGACCTAATATATATCGGTAATTCATTTTTTAGCCATGATTCAAAAATAATTCAATATAATTTAAATGCCCATTCTATTTATTTAAATATTATTTAGTTATTTTAATTAATTAAAAAATATAAAATATATATTATTTAATTAATTTAAAGTCCTTCAATGATATTTCAAATAAATTAGTATAACATGTATATTAATTTATCTATTTAATTTATGTAACATTTACAAACTGATCACTTTCAGAATTCACTCAATAATTACAATTATGTGACTCACATATGAAAACTTTGTTAGCAAATAATATCAAACAATTTGATAACAAAGTCATGCCGATTTTGGCTTCATTGGTATGGCATTATGGCATAAGTTTCATTGCATGTAGATAGTTTGGTAAAAACATATTTTAATCTAATCAAACATACACCTTATGCGACGTTGTCTATGCATGTTTTCTTTTTATCATATATCACTTAGATATAAAGAGTTTGATCAATGGAGTCCTTGCTTCAGAAAATAACAATTATTGAATAACCGAAAGTACTATAGTCATAAATTTTCGACTATGAGTTGACTTCTAATCAGGTATGCTAACCTCCAATAACAGAGGAGATGAATCCTTTATTGAATACAATTCTCCTCTAATTGATTTGGCATATATTGGAAAAGAGTTATAGCATGATTATGATGTCATAAGTAGATCAAAATCAAAGCATAGCCTCCTCGTTTAAGCAACAACATATTTTTAAGTCTAGAAACTACCACACATTGTCATATGAAGATTCTATGTTTTGACATAGATATATTTAACCTACATAGGACTCTCGGTTGAGTCGTTCTATAACCATCAAATAAATACAAGTACATAACCCCTTAGTACCCCAACAGTCATGTGAAATCCACGGTCCAACATTTGGATGGCGTTATGTACACTAATCTCAATAGACGCATTAATATTTTTCTCGTTGCACCTTGACCAAGAACCTTTAAAGTCGAGTATTATTACATGATAGATTCAATACTCATGGTTATAAGCACTATGCAACTACAATCAATATAATACTTTGCTTATGGTTCTATTAATGTATGTCCAAATTCTCGTATTCTTATTTGTATCATATATAACAAACACACATGATAGAAACAAAACCAAAAAACATACTTTTATTTCAAACATGATTCGTTATGGAATTATGATCACATAACAAATAATTGACTCTAAGGCATAGCCATAATCCTCTTGAATTTACAATCTTGAAAGGCCTAATATGCAACATATAGAGCTATAGTGTAGTGCATATGCATGAATGAGGCAATGGACCATCAAGCGCATCACTCCCTATGAGTGTCAAAGTCCCTTTTGACTCTTTGGGAATAAGAATGGGCCCTAATTGAGGCATTAGTGGTCCCTAAATAATTAGTGGGCTATGTAACTAAGGTTGCACGATGTTTGGTTCAAATTAGAAGATTCCATGAAATCATTATCGATGTTGAATCTCAATTCGATGTTGATTTCTTCCCCGTTCATCCATGATAACATTCTCAAGAGAAGCATTCATATCGGATTTGATGGCACTAATACCCTGGGTGATAAAGTACAAACAAACATAATGTTGTCTTGATGATCATCCTCTTACCAGTCTCCGAGGATCATCCACTTCTCAGTCTCCAAGGTTGCTTATGTCACTCAATTTAGGAAGAATCATTTTAGTAATGAGTGATTGTTCCTATGAGCTTTTGGCTTGACTAGGCTCTCCCTCGATCTCAATGATTTATCTCTTTCTTTGCGACCACTTGGTGGGTGGAGCTCTCACTCGATCAATGGATCTACCAATGCTAATAAGTTCGAAGTGCCCATGAAGCTCAATGTTAAAAGTATGGAGGCTTTCCTCTCTTCATTAGGGATTTGTCTTAGTCTATCCAACATCTCCATTAGAACATCTCCAATGAAGGCCTTGACATTGCCTAAAGAGATAACATAAGTCACTAAACGATATTTTATGGTAGGATATAATGAATCATGTGGAGGAAGGATATTAACATCCTGAATTTCACCGGTGAACAAGCAACTGGTCTTGGATGAAGAAGTACTCATGCTTGAACATGTTGTAATTTGAATATGGATCTTCAACGGATTTAAACATATTTCATGCTTCAAAATAAAAGAAGGATAATGAGTCAAATTTACTCTTTAATCATGTATAAGAACTGAAGTTGTTTATTGGTAGAAGGGGAGTTGAACACTCTCATAGACATAATGTATAGACATGTTAAGATTGCATATCTGTTCGAATAGGGCTGAAATGAAGCAATTTTAACGTAGACTGGAACCTCTACAACCCATGCATGTAGTAGAGGAGGGACTTCACCTGAGCAGTGATATAGATTGTAGACCATTAAGTCCAATTGTGGGTCATGTGCCTGTTGAGAAGGAGAAGAAAGCAACATATCTTAACACAAAAAGCCCATACATTTTAGCAATAGAACCCAGATTTTTTGGAACTAATGTAGCGGCAACTAAGTTTACCGGATCCACTAATATCTGCGACGCTCGAAGACCTGCCACTAAAGAATGAGAGGAGCTTGGCTAGCTAGCTAACGGAGTAGCCTGATCGGAGTACGAACCAAGTAGAGCGGTAAAAGAGGAGCCAAGAGCATTGGATGGTTGAGAGCTAATTAAAGTGAAAGACCAAGTGCTCGGTCGCAAAGATGTCATATTTGTATGATATGCTATAGACTGGCAACTTGCGTAGTGGCAAGTCCAACATGATGGTATGAAATTTTTATGATAATGCATGCACTAATTTTGTGATACGATGTGCAAAGTCAGTCAAAGTGATATGTTGACTGATATGTTCACTAATCCAACATTCGAATCGAATCAGTTAAAATTAACATTTTAACTGATGGCACATGGTAACATAGCACTATGAGTAGAAGTGCGTATAATAATGTTGGGTACCATGCCACGGTTACTCAGAATATGCAAGATTACAACTTCATGAATCATGACAGGACTAAAAATAGTATGTCGGGAGTTAAAGATTTAACAATGTCATTGGCATACATAATCTCAATACATATAGCATGTCCTACAGCGCCAACAATAAAGAATACTCTCTTATACCTAATCAATCATTTCAAATTTTTGTGCTTTAATTATTTGTTAAAATTTTCCCAAGTGTTTGATTCGGTGTAATGGTGAGGATTTTCTATTCATTTATAGCATCATCAAACCATTCATCTTCGAAACCCTGGTAAATTAACTTTCGAGTAACATACAGCTTAATCCAAACACATACACACCACCAGGCTAACTTCACCAAGTAAACTCTAAGAAAACCCCCAAAACATTCATTGTCGGACTCTAATATGTTCAGTCTAGATCCGGATCGATTTGATACTGAATAGCTCTATTAAAACGTGGAATTGTAATTTGAAATTGGGGCCGAATAGATACTTGATGGTTGTGAGAGAATCTAAGCGAGTTTTGAGAAGAATGGGGTCGAATCTAGGTAGGCATAAGCAGGGGAAACAAATAGTTTTTCATAACGGAAAAGGACGGAAAATTTCAAAATGAGACTAGATACCCCATATTTATGGAGATAAAGATTATGTCTGGTGCTAGATAGAAATGTACTAGGCAGAATTCAACCAAGCGAAAAAATTATCAATCAAAATCAGACCGAATCGAATTAAATCATCACCAGATGTTGTTTGTAGGGCCTCGAGTGATGCTTATACCTTCGGATATTGGTCTCTTAGATCTTTATTGGTTTTGAACAGGTTTATTTTTCAAGGATATGGAAGGTTTCACGACAAGCTGATAGTTGAAGACTTATTAGATAAGACAGGCCTGAAGAATATCTACTCTGAGTTCAAGATGACTACCGTATAAAGGAAGAGACGCTTCTCGAAACGAACAAGCACACTTTGTATTCACAAAAGCATACTTTGGAGGGCAAGTGTTATGCGTGTTTTCACCCACAGCACGTCGGACGTTGAAGGACGTCAAGGGACTCAGAGATGATCAAAGAACCCATGATGTGTTAGGCACCAAGTGACCAAATGGATAGTACGAAGAAGTGAGAAGAACGAAAGTCATCTTGAGAGAAAACAAGGAAAAAAGTGGAAAATTCACTAAGTACGAGATTCTATCCTGTACTAGACAGAATTTACTCTCCGGTATTGGATAGAATTCAACCGAAGCTAAACTTCCTCCAACAAATTCTAAGTATAGAATATGTAATTGGTTTGGTGCTGCACCTATGAGTGACTCGGTAGTAGGTACATATCAAATAGGAAAAACGATCCGCTAGCCTCAAGTAACGACCAGATTATACCTAGTTAATCCGATGTTGAACCGATTTATACCGACCATATATGATCGTATATGGAAAACGCCTATTTTGCAGGAAGTACCGACTAAATTTCTTTACAACCTCATACCTAAAAATATGTCATTGATAAATAATGATGAACAAGATTGAGAGCTCAAAAACAACCAAATGGAATTTCTAAAAATGTATATTTCATTTCTCGAGTATAAGATCTGTATATTTTATACTCAAACATTGTAAGTATTCCAACATTGTGCTCAAGACAGATAAGGAAATGAATGCTGAATCATAGGAGATGTAAGCAATAATTGACCGAACCATTATAAAATTCTGCTTCATTATATCTATATGGAAATTGCTCTAGACGGAACACCATCTTGTATGATCCACAACTACTGAATATATCCTTAGTATCTGTAGTTCAACTTTCTCCCTTGAAGATGTTTACCCATTTTTTGCACGAACGGATACTTTAGGTTTTCCGTTATTGCCTGTTGCATTGAAGTTATGCTTTGGACGATTTTTCAAATTTAATATGCTTCCTCGTGCAATAGTTTATCTTGCTGTGTATTTCTTGCAAAAATTCTAGTTTCTTGTTGATGTCAAACAAGACAATAACAGCAATTGCACGAAAACAAGTATCAATACAAAAGCCAAATGAGCAAACCAGAGAGTGTCATTTGGTACTCAAAAGTAGAAGACAGATTCATTCCGGACTCTGAACCGAACAAAAGCATTAGGATAAAAGTACAATAAGACAGAAGGCCTTACAAATCATTTAACAAACACATAAATTTTGAACAGGAACATTCCTGAAAGCATCTAGTTTACAGAGAGCTTAACTATCAAGAAAGATCTATACATCATAAAGCACTTGCTATAACTGTATAGTAAAATAACACAACGGTTTATAGCATCAGAATGCCTGCCACTATAACTCTACATCCAACTAACATCGAAATCATATGAAAATGGTGTAGGATCTACTCCAGATAAGTCGGGCAGAAAATTTATATCCTCGGGCGAAAGATAAGAGCCAAAGTTTGAGTTTCCAGCTATATTTTGACTGGTGGAGCTGGTGAACTGAACAGTTGACTGGATATCAGTATGCAACTGGTTCGAATGAGAAACAGATTGAGCAGAAGTTGATTTAAAAGTTTGAGAAGGCATGGTGTTGCTGCCATTGACAGCGTCAGAGACACCAAGCTCAGCTGCCATGTCTGCAAGTACATCCTTCCATTTTAACATTCTCTCATCTGTTTCTGTTGTTCTCTGCATCAACACAAATACCGAAATAGAAAAAAACATGTAAAAGGGTTGTAATTTCATAGGAGGAAAGAATAAATACCAAGTCGAACACTAAACAAAGTAAACGGTGAACTTTTCTTTTAAAACAAACCAAGGACAACGAAAGAATATATGCCTACTTTAGGGGCTTAAAAAGGAGATAATACCAGACCTAAGCAAGAGCGGCAAATTTAATATTTGGCTTGTGCCTTCTCGGAACAGAAACTAACATCATTCTTAGATTTATATTATGCATATATTATGCAAACTATAAACATTCATTATGCAAAAGGTACAGTAAAAATACATAACAAAGGGTATCAAAGCACCTAACATTTTGTGAGCAACGCTTGAAAAGTAGATGAAAATGCATTTCAAGGTAGATTTGAATGCTTATGGCAATGGTAACATTTCTGATTGTATATGTATGACCAAATTTTCAAGAGATTTTATTTTTGCAAAATACATAAATAAATAAAAATAAAAGAAAGAATGAATGAATGAAAATTTATACGCAGTTTACTGAAATGGATGAATTAAAGTTGTTTTTTAAATCATGTTCAAGTGACATCAATAAGGATGTTGTTTCCTTCAAACTTCCAAAGGCGTATCTATAACATCCTCCCTGCCTCTAACGCTAGGAAAGACATCGATAATGACTCGTCCTTTTAAAAGAAATAGAAATTGATCAAAACATTGCCTAATAGACATAATAGATTCAAGATGAACTGCAACTATCATGTTGCATTCAGATTGAAGGAGAGTGCAATTCAAAAAAAAATCCACACGCTGACGTCCCTTGCTTTGATACACTATTTGTACTTCTGTTGTGCAGCTGTGCCTTGTTTAAAGCAGGAAAAAAAATGTTTTGGTATTTATTGATGATATATGGAATGCCTGAGAAAAAAAAATTGAACATGCTTGCACTTCTGTAATAGTGCAATAATGAAATGCGCTAGTAAAAATTTACCAAATTTGTACATTTTCTATAATTCAGTAATATTTCTATGTAAATTAATTAAATTAGAAAAAGAAAAGGTTACATAAATTAAACATAAAAATGAGATCAATACATGATTACCTCACTAGACAACTTGATACGAACTGTTTTTCTATTCAAGTTTTTAAAATTTGATATTCACCTTAGATAGGAGTACATATATTTTGCATAGAATGCTTTGTTGAATATAAGCATCAGAATAAGATGATTCAACCTTAAATAGAAATCATTTATGCATTATTGTCTGGTTATGAAAACTAGAACTGTTATCAACAATACATCTGAAATTTTCCGTCAAAATTTAGTCACAGAAGTGATATAAATTAACACTAGCCTTCTGCACCTACTACGTCACAGGTTTGTTTTTTATCCTTGAAAAGGTAATAAGAAATACATATTTTATGGAACTGTTTCTCTCTAGCTAAGTTACAAATATAGACATGAAAATACTCTTTAACTTTTTGTGCAGCATTAGTAAGTAAAAGTGACAAATGAAATGTGTAAACTGTAGTGTAGATATTTTTTTATGTGAAATATATGGAAAGAACATTCATTACAACCAAACTATATATTCCTTCAATGTCATATACCTTTCCAAATATCAATTTCAACATATAAGTAACTGAGCTGCATATGTGATTACAAGGACACAAACGCCAAATGCTTGGTACCTAAACTGAAATGAAGAGTGTTGGTTACACTCAGGTACACATTTTATACATACTGATTTTTGGATACTTTCCATAAATATTAGTGATATGCAAATAAATATTTTATTTTATTTACTTTTTCGGTTATTTGCTTAGAAAACGCATAATATTTCATAAAGGGGTGATGGATCATATTCATCATATTAATAAACAAGTCCCAAATAATAAAAATACGTATATTGTATTTTTATCAACGTACCCTTAACGCACTCCTACCCTAGTAATTAGATATCCGACTTATCTTTGTATCATATCATACTTGTGGGACCGTGCTCGCACATATGCATAAATGCTTTACCGATATAAGTATGATTTGTTCAAATAAAAGTAATTAATAATTTGGTTCTTTTGTTCGGGTTAAAGTTTGAGGTCCAAACAGGAACTCACTGGATAATTCTAGGCCATTTCAGTTCAGTTGCGTAAGTTGACAATCAAAGTAATGATGATTTTTTAATTTTTTTAGTTTGAACCAAGGTTCAAAATTCCGTTTTCCGCTTCCGTTGGGAAATTTAATTTTTCGGTTCCGTTTCGGAAAGTCCGGAAATTTAGTTTTAATCCTAGTTTACGAATTCCGGTTCTTTTTTCCATATAAACACAAGAAATACTAACCATGTAAAAAAAACATTTTTTTTTATCATATGAATATATTTTACAAGTTTGTTTATAAACAGAACAATTTAAACTGCATACGAATAAAAAAGAAAAATAAAGTTATATATTAAGTTATTAACACTCTTATTAGCCCAAATCAAACAATGCTCAACCCAAATAAGTATATAAAAAGAACTGAACTATCAACCAAATATAGCCAAAGAAAACCGCATGCTTCTTTTAATTTCTTTTCGTCTTCATCGATACGTCTTCTTCAGTCCTAGTCGTGGCCCTAAAAATCGAAATCAACGCAAAGGGAAAAAAGGGAAAAAATGAGTAAGAAGTTATCGTTTTTGATGCGATTCTGACTGCGTTCATATTCATCGCCAGATGCCATGATGATTAAAATGATTTGAGGAAAAAAATGCTTCAATCTACTCAGATTCATCGTTCATTGAAATAGATAAAATTTTACGTTTTTGGCTTCAATTCCTCTTTTGCTAAACAGTTCTCTTTCTGATCTTTCTTTAAAAAATTCAGGTTTGTTTGCTTCTTTAGCCTTTTTCCGGTCTACAAACGGGTTTTTGAGGAGAATCCGTCCCGGTTAGCGTTGGAATCAGACAGAAATTGTTGGAATTTTTACGTACCTGACGGAGCTAGAACCTTGGATTGAACACATGTAATAAATGCGACTATTTCATTTTGAAATAGTTAAGCATCTCGACTAATTTGGATATTCTAGATGTTTCGGATGAGTCTTACGACATTCGATAGGCATTGAAAATAACATCAATCGCCCCCACAAAGCCCTATTAATATAGCCTAGAAATAACGTTGTTAATGGATATCCGAAAAATTCAAAATCCGTCTGCATCCGTAGCCGAAAAGCGGATGAATATCTGATATCCGGAAGAAGAAAACGGATATGAATGTAGAGGCACTTACATCCAGAAATTCGTTTTTGTCATATTATAGATTATTTTAAGTATTTTTTAACACAATAAAAGATATGTATTTATTTTTTAATTAAGTTAATAGTTTATGTCATATGCATTAAATGCATATTAACTGCTCGGAACTATTTATTATCGTCATATTTATTGATTTTGCATACTTTTATAATCAATGGAATTGACAAAAAAATTATGTTAAAAACCGAAAATTCTATTTATGTTGTCACTGATTTCTAGATCGTTGGCGGATAAGATAATTATCTGATATCCGTCTGTTTCCGCGAATGTGGATATTCGAAAATGATTTTCAGGTGCGGATTCCGATATGACACCATCTGCATCTGAAAGTATTCGTTGACAAGTCTATCTTGAAATTAACAAAAAGCTCTTGTTGTCAAATTATTGCGCAAATGCAACTCTAAAAAAATTCACCTCCTATCGCTTACTATTCCATCATCCATTGCGTTGATATTAAAAAAGAAAGTCAACAAACTAATTTCCTAAAGAGGGTTGACCTACGGTTGCAATGAAAGCAACTACGATCGTATATTTCAATATTGTTATATGATTTAGAGTATTATTTCTTATTTGATCCCTTTTAAATCCATATTTGAAATTGTGATTGGATCTATTCAATAAAAAGAATAGATTCAATAAATTTCTTCCGTACCCATATATGTTATATTGGATTTGAATCAGATTTCGATATATTGATTTACATAATTTTTGTAATCTTTATTTATTTTTATATGTTTATAACTAGCGCAACTTTAATGTGATGGTGCACGAATTAAAAATTGTAATAGTGCATCCAACACTTCAGTAAATATGTTTATTCTGGCAAATCTATTTTAAAATTTGTCCATTGAAATTAGTACACTTTGTTATGATTTCTGATACAAAATCACATAGCAAGAGAAGAAAATGAGCGTTTATTCATCTATTGGCTTAAGCCCAATTTCAAGTCTTTTGTTCATATAAGGACAGTTTATTTGGGCTGCTGGTTAATTAAAAAGGGAAGTGTGGATAGCCATATTTTCTAGTCCACATCAGAAAGGAAATAAAAAATCAACTGCTGCTGTATATATGTAGGTGCTGGATATTTCAAAAGGAGCTGCACCACCTTCTTTTTTTATGATAGAGTGAGCCCGCGTCATTTTATTATTATTATTTTATTTTATTTTTGGTTTATAAAGTGGTGAATACCTGAGTTAAAAAATCGAACATGTTTGTGTTTTCTAATAACGCAATCATGAAATGCGCTGGTAAAAATTACCATATTTTGTACAGTATCCGTAATTTAATGATTCCTCTATGTAAATTGATTAAAATTAGAAAAGGAAAGTTTACATAAATTAAACATAAAAAGGAGTTTGTTTGATTTTGCATAGCAAATATCAATATCATATCTAAGAACTTGATAAAAATATATTTTTTTCAATTTAAGTTTTTCAAATTTGACATTATCACCTCAGTTAAGAGAACATATATATTTGGTATAGAATATTTCACGAAATATCAGCATCAGAATAAGATACTCAACCTTAAATAGAAATAATTTCTACATTTCATTTGAAAAAAGAAATGATGTAGCTCCCATGTTTCTTACACTTCCTATGTGTTATTTTCTTAATATGATAATCAGAACTTCCATTGAAATATCATTTAAAATTTTCGTTCCAAAGAATATTTAATCATAGAAGTTAAACCATCACTTATTCTGCACCAACTAATCCATAATTCAGAAAATAACATTTTTGTATTGAATTGTGTCTTTAGGTAAATTAAGAAATATTGACATGAAAATTCTCCAACTATTTTTGTGCAAGACTAAAAGTGACGAATAAAACGTGTTAACAATGCTGTACATAATTGTTAATTTGACGTATATAACAAGAAATTTCATGACAACCAAACCATATATTCCTTTATGTCATATACCTTTTTTAACTAGCAATTTGTTACAGGATTGCATATGTACTTACAGTTACAAGGACACGAGTGCCAAATACACGATACATGAACCAATACGAAGTGTGTTGGTTACGCTCCAATACACATTTTATATACAATGAATTATTTGGATATGTATCTGTTATGCCTCGCTTTCGGGAAATTAATGGTATGTTTTGTAAAACGTTCCCACTGTGTTTACAAATAAGCAAACTAATAATGTTTTTTCTACCTTTCCAATTATTTGCATAGAAAACACGTGATAATTCATAAATGGAGGATGAATCATACTCATCGTCTTTATAAACAAGTCAAAGTATAAAATAAAATAAAATATAAAAAAACTGTCATATTTTTATCAATGTAACACATTCATATCCTAGTTTGTAGAGGTTCAATTATCTTTGTATCGTGTTATGTACAATCTATGGCCGTACATATGCATACATGCTTTACTGATAAAAGTATATTTCGTTCATATAAAAATAGTTACTATTCGGCTTTTTTATTCAAGTTCAGGTTTGAGGTTCCACCAGGAACTCGATAGTTCTAGACCATCTCAGTTCAATTGCGATGGGTGATAATTCGAAGTATCCATGAACTTTTTAGTTTATAAACATGTAATAAAATACGACTATCACAGTTTGAGAACAGTTGAGCATCTCAATATGATTCTTTAAATCGGATGTTTTAGGTGTTTCAATTTTGAATTCTGAATGATAAAAATCAATACTTAAACCAAGTTTAAAGGTATTCAACGCGCTTTGAGAATAATGTCATTTAAGCCTAGCAAAGCACTAATATAGCTATGAAACTAACGAAGAGCTCTTGTTGTCAAATTATTGTACCAATGCAACTCTAACTCATCTTTTGCCATTTATTGTTCCATCTTTTGCCATTTATTGTTCCATCACCCATTTGATTGATGTTCAAAAAATAAAATAAATAGATAAATAAATAATTCTGAAGAAAAAAAATTCCCAAAGAGGGTTGACTTGCGATTGTAGTAAAAAAATGTAGGGAATGATTTATCACTAATATGCGGAAGCGATTAACCAGAATCTAGTTTTGTCTATTTGAATACCAATGCAAATTCAAAATCAATTATGTTATCACACAAGATCAAACAACAGAAAGAAAAGGACAGAATATTTAACGTGTTCGCATTTGTATCTTACGCCCACAAAGACCCAACAACCTGTTTATTTTAATCAACAGTTACAAAAGATTACAAGCCAAATCAGTGATAAGAGAGTTACAAGATGTGAAGGTCCTCTCTAATCAATCACTCAATTGAAGATTATAATTTAGAGCACTCAAATACAAAACCCAAAATTGGATTCGCTGGGGTCTCTATTAATTACAATGATTGAAAAACCTAATAATCCTTGTAACCTTTGATCATGAAGATGATTAAAAAGCTAATATATAGACGTTCTAATTAAGATAGACCATCAGATCACATCAGAAGAATCTGTACTATCAACAGATGATAAACTTGCACCGAAATGACAAACCTGCTCTCAGAAATTTGAATTAGCCGAAATCCCAAAAAACGTCGCTACAGGAACTAGATGTCTGACATCTCTGTAAAACTTCGAAAAACTCTCGGATTAGCAACTCAGACGGGTTAGCAACTTAGGCGTCCAATTCCCCGAGTCAAATGTCCGATTGCCTGAAGGCTTTCTGGTTTGAACTATACAAGCATTCAAACGTCTAACCAGGGTAATAAGACGTCCGAGTGTCTGTCAAATGCACTTAATATTTCCTCCAATCGACTTCGCGTCTCTTCTAATACGAAGTTTTTCAACAATATCTTCAATTTGAAACATTTATAAGCACATATTTAAATCATATAACAACAACACTACACCTCGATTCAAAATATGTCAGTCTCTTCAACAATCAAAAAAATAGTTAAAAGGATTGTTTGGTATGCACCTCATGGCGCTCAAGTAACTGAAATCAAACCGATCAAGCTTGTCCTTGGAAAGTGACTTAGTCATCATACCTGAAGAATTATTCATAGTACTCACCTTCACCAACTTGATCTTGCTTCATTCTTTTTCAAGTATAAGGAAGAAGTTTCCGACATCAACGTGTTTCGTACGAGAACTATAATCTTGATTCTCTACAAGATGAATCACCCTCTAACTTTTTGAAATAGCTCTATTGTCTGCTGCACCATAGAAAGACCATTTAATAACTGGAGTAAATACAATCCCCCCTTAGTCGCTTCTACAATCGATGTCAACTCGGTCTCGGTAGTCGACAAAGCTACTATAGACTGTAGTTTTGACCTCTATGAAATCAAGCCTATGCCAAGTGTATAGCCCGACATCGACTTCCTTCCGTTTCTATTCCCAGCATAATTTGAATCACGGTAACCTCTAAAAGAGATGTCTCTATCTACTCCATCATACAACAAACCAACTGATGAAGTGCCACTAAGATATCTGAGTATCCACTTCACAGCTTGTCCATGCTCATTAATTGGGTTGGACATATACTTACTCACAACACCCACATGGACCAAAACTGGTCTCGTGCACACCATCACATACGTGAGACTACCAACAACACTACAATAAGGTATGTTTGTCGTATATCACTTGTCTTCATCCGATGAAGGAAATAATTCTTTCGATAACTTAAAATGAGAGCATAATGAAGTGTCAACCGGTTTAGCTTTCTCCACGCCAATTCGAGCGATGACCTTCTCGATGTACCGTGCCCGAGTGAGTCTCAACACTCTTTTCTTCTTATCTCTGAGTATCTCCATATCCAAAATTCTTTATGTTTTTCTCAAATCTTTCATATCAACTCTTTGCTGAGCTCTGCTTTCAACTCTATAATCCTGAACATACTCTGAGATGCAATCGACATGTCATTATTAACACATAAGAAAAGATATGTCGTATCTTCACCGCATCTCGTAAAATAAACACACTGATCTTCGAAGCTTCTAAAGTAACCATGTGAAGGCATAAACTTACCAAATCTCTTATACAATAGTTTAAAAGACTACTTCGGTCTATATGAAGATTTGTTATGTTTATAAACATAATATGGCATTCTACTATCAATGAACTCATTTGGCTGCCGCAAATAAATCTTCTCATTTAGATCATCATACAAGAATACAGGTTTGACATTTAGTTGCTCAAGTTTCATATCATAATGAGCAACTAATGCCAAAAGTATACGAATGGATGCATGTTTGACAACTAGAGCAAAAATATCATGATACTCTACCTCTTTCTTCTGAACATACATATTTGCTCTAACGTTGCTTTGTATCTGAAATCACCATTGCCACCATTTTTCACTTTATATATCCACTTACATCCAATTTCCCTCTTGCCAATGGAAAGATGCACCAAAATTCCACGTATGATTTTTCTACAAAGATTCAATCTTCTCTTCCATAGATATTAACCAACCGGAACTGTCAACTGATGCAATAGCGCCTTGATAATCTCTGGGCTCATCATGGACAACATTCAATGTACATGTTGCCATGTCATCGAAGTCAATGCCTTCTATGCTCAATCCAACAAAATCCTTGAGCCACCAAGGCTTTTTCTTCTGTCTAACAGGCTAGTCTCTGAAGAAGCTCCACCTCGAGTCTGATCCTCTGTACTAACAACTGTACTATCCTCATCAACCACAGTGCCATCGGAAACACCATTTGTGCATCTATGGGAAGAATCTGAAGATGACTTGCCTTGTGTTCGGTAATATGAATATGTCCTCATACTGTGATCTGATGAAGAAGGCTCGACCTTCAACATAGCATTCGCATCAAAAGTCACATGTCTGCTGATAATAATCTTCTTGCTAATATGACACCACATATCTTATGTCACTTCACTCCTCTTCTATAACCTAGAAAGTTACACTTACGAGCTGTAGGTTCCAGCTTGTCTCTGCTCTCATGTACATAAGCTGGACATCCAAACACTCTAAGAAACGAATATCTAACAAACTCTCCTTTCCATACTTCTTCAGAGATTTGTATATCTATAGCAGTAAAATGTGTGCGGTTGATGAGAAAAGCCGCCAAGATAAAGCTTCAGTCCGGGGCTGTCAATGAGTACTTGAAATATCTGAACTCTGTATCCGTATATGAAATATGAAAAATTATCCGATATTTAAAAAAGGATGCGGATATGGTTATCCGTTCGATTTTTATCAAGATTATAGTTATTTTTTGTGTATTTTAATATATAAAATGAATGTCATTGCTATTTTATCTAGGTAAAAAAATCAATGTATATAAAAATCAATATTTACTACTTAAAATTATTTATTATTTTAGTACTGAAATGGATTTATAATAAATCAAAAAATAAATTTGTTTGTTTAGAATTAGTTGTGAGCTGGTCGAATAACATCCGATAAATATCTGATATGCGTTCGCATCCACGGATACCGATATTCGATATCCGATATCCGATATACGAAAATAATTTCGGATAAGAATACAGATATGGCACTATCTGAATTTGTATCCGACCGTTTACAAGCCCATTTCAATTCAAAATCTCTTCTTCAACTTGGCAATCAATCTGAGGCAAAGAGTTCTCTCCAACGATGTCTGATTTATCCCTCATTAGACTGAGAGACGGCAAAGTGTGATGCAATGCCTCTTAATGCCTTTAGACTCACAAAAAACAATGAATTCTTGTGATACAAATTCACCGTCATTATCAGAACGGAGAACTTTCAACTTCTTCCCTGACTGCTTCTCAACAATAGATTTCTACTTTCAAAACATGTCAAAGGTTTTGCTCTTAGACTGCAGAAAGTATACCCAAACTTTACAAGAGAAATCGCCTACAAATGAAACGAAATATCCGGCTCCACCCAGAGATGGGCAAGGGGAGGGCCTCCAAACATTTGTAAGAACATACTCTAAAAAAACCTTCCTTTTATGCTTTCCAGTACCAAAAGAAATCTTTGTCTGCTTCTCAAGAACACACTCCTCACAAAAGCCAAGCTTTGAATGATAAACACCATCAATCAAACATCGCTTTCTCAACTCTTCCAAACCGCGCTCACCAATATGTCACATCCATAAATGCCACAATCTGAAAGAGACTAAATCTGTCGAAGTAATAGAAGCTGATTCACCAGCTACAGCAGTGTCCTTCAATAACTAAAGATTTCCCACCCTCGCGTCTTTCGTAACAATCATGAACCTTTGAATATATTCATTTTCTCTCCATCAACTACAATCTTCAACCCAAGCCTAATCAAAGCCCTAATAGAAATCAAGCTCCTCCTCGAATCAAGTACATGTCTAACATCAATAATCGTACGAATAACACCATCAAACATTCTGACATTCATACTGTAACGACCCGTAAATTTCGTATATTTAATTTGGTTAAATAAATAAGTTGTAATTAAAGGTTAACAATATAAAAATGAAATTCCAATTCAATAAAATAATGTAAAAAGTTGTGATTTGATTTTTAATGGAATATGAGAAAACAAGAGTCAGTATTTAATAATATGTTATTTATTTAGGATATTGAATAAAAATTTGAAAGCCAATTGTGATAAATGGTAATATTGTGATATAAGTTAATAAATTTGATTTCAATGCAATACTCATAAATGAATGGAATGAAATGACCGTATGTAAAGGTATACTAGGTTATTTTTCGAATAGTAGGAAAGAAAAGTAAATATTAATGGTAATTTAAAACTTATTTATAGTAAAATTGCATAAGATTCAATAAATTTAAAGAATTATGCAAGCGGATCATTTATAAACTAAAATGAAACATTCCAATTTAGTAGAGACATTTGAATGTTATGACTTATTTAAAGGTAATAATTGGAGTTAATTAGAATTGGTTATATTTGGTTTAAATAGGGAAGGAGTATACAAAGGTAACTGTGAATAGTAAAGTCATAACCATAAATGAAAGAAATTGTACTAAGGGCAGTAAACTTTTAATAAATTATAGGGATAAATGCCAACATTGAATGGTAATAAATGCAATTAAAAATTTCAAGTGTGTGAAACGTAAAGAAAAGAGTTAAAAGTTGTTAGGATTGGTATATTAAATTTATGATAAGGAGTAAATGTAAGTATTAATAGAATCATGAATTTATTTGAAGGAAACGTATTAATTGTTTTGAAACCTTAATTAAGATGGGTAATTTATTTTATGTAAGCAAAACCAATGCAAATATTGAATTTATCATTAAGCAATAATAATAAATAGAAATCAATTCAAATTTGTAATCCATTTTTTTCAATTAACGATAATAGTATTGGTGCAAGCTAATAAGTCTAAATGACAATGCAATACAAATTTACGGATTGGAAGTGATTGCGGAGTTGGAATTCGATAAATGCAGTAACTGATGTAGTGCGTATAAATTTATGGAACTAATGTAAGATTTTAACTGATGGTAATTTAAAAATTGGTTAACGTAAAGATTTAATGTCAAATAACTGAAATTCAACATTTAATAATACGTTAGTTGAAAGAAAAGATGATAGATGAAATATTGTAATAATTTTTGAAACCAATATGTAATCCATCTATTTGACTGGAATGAATGGAGTAATAATTAATTTATTTAACTAAATGGAAATTTTGAGGATTCTATTTATAATTTGGTGGATTCAATAAAATTAACTATTAAAGGTGAGATTAACATTTGAAGTGATAAATAATTTATCTTCTCTATATTAACATATAAAATTCGTTAAAAATAATTGTAAATGCTTGAGTAATATAAAGATGATAAAATTTTCAATTTTTGAATTTAAATATATAAAATTTGATTTAATCAATTTATTTACTTATTTATTTAATTACTATAAAAATAGTCATTTTGGCCACGGACTCGGATTTCGACGAAACCAGTTTCATCGAATCCGTATCGGTGAATTATTGTAGGGTTTCAAATTTCGTATCGATCGAACCTGTCGTTTGATCGTACGGACGCGAAACGCCTTGAAATCGATTTAATTAAAATCAATTTGAAATCAATTTGGAAATTTTGTTTTCAGCATAACTTCTTCATACAATCAAATTTGGACGTGAAACTTTTTCCATCGCGTTCAGAATGTTTTAAAATACCTATTTGGATATATGGGTTTAATAAATTTCGTTCCGGGGTAGAACGGGCTTTTTGGGCCATAGTTTGTTCCGTAAGTTCATCTATCTGGTCTATCTACTCTAATCCAACCCTACTTATAAATAGACGATTATAAACCCTAGCCTCCATCTTCTATCATTTGTCTGTACGTTCTTTTCTTCAACTCCTTTTCCTCCTCAAATGGATGCAAATCTAGATCTATTTCAATTCAAAATTTCAAATGAAATTTCAAAATCTCCAGAAAAATTCCAAAAAAAATATATGTCGAAGATCTCAACGATACGAACATACGGCTGCTGTTCAATTTTCAAGGCAGCGACCGGATCGTTCTGAAATCGCGGTCAAACCCTAGAATTCTCGAAACCCTAGGCCTAATTAGGAGTTTTGATTTGGGGCTCTAATCGCATGGGTTTTAAAGAGGGTAGCATGAGGATCCGTTGGGAGGTGGTGCGGCTTTTCAATTCGACTTGAGGTGATCGAATTTTGCGAATTAGGGTTTGAAAACCCTAATTAGGGGCGGCGGCGGCGTCACCTATGGAGGGCCGCAATGGTGCCTATGGGTAGAGGGGAGAACGACTTGAACGATGGCGTGAGTGGTGACGGCCGTAGTGGCCTAGGGCGGCCGCGAAGTTGGTCAAAGGGCGGCGAGAATGGGTTCGACTGGGAAGTTGTACGTGCGCGTTTCACTGTTTCTGGGACGAGAGGAGAGGTGGATGACGTGGCGTAAGTTGATTTTATTTATTTTGTTTTAAATTTTTATTGATTTCAACTCGTTTAACTCGATGTAACTTTCACATACGACATCTGATTCACGCGAAATTTTTTTCGTTAGGATCGTAATTAAATTTCGGATCTGGTGAAGCTGGTTTGGATAAATTTGAAGACCGTCAAATTTTTGGGTTTAAATTGGATTTAAATCCAATTTAAATTCAAAAGGTGAGTGTTTTAACCCACTCACAATTTCTAAAAGTTTTATATTTGTTAAATTTATTTTAGATATGAGTAGAAATTTATTTATGACTGTTTGGCATGTTTATTCATCATATCTGTTAAATCGTGTTATTTAATTTAACTGTTAATTTATTTTATTTATTACATATTAATTGATAGTTAGAATTAATTTATTTGCATATAAACTGCTAGTAAACAGTTATAAAATGTATTACTGAATATAAACTGTTAGTTTAATAGTTGTTAAATTTTATTTTGAATATAACTGCCAGTTATTACCTGTTATATATTATCAAATATATATTGATATTGATTTATTATTGGATGACGATTGTGATTTGGATGATGGATGATTTTGATGAATGGATGTTTTATTGTATATCATTAAACTGCAAGTTATCATGCATTTTTCGTTTCATTCGGGATTATGGTTTGAAATGATATACAACCGTAAATTTTATTTTTAAATTGCGGATTGAAATGATAAATATCCGTATCACTTGACCATAGGATAGAAAATTATATACAGGCACCGTGGTCTATATATAAATTATTTTAAAGTGATTTCTATGGTTTGGATGGGATACGGTTTATAAAAATTTGATTTTGATATTTTATAAATGTTATTCTTCTATATATATACATATGAAGTTAAAAATTTTGAATTTAAGCTGTGTATAAATCTATTAAATAAAAATGGAAAAATTGAGAAATGGAATTTGATAATTCATATTATATGTTTAAGTTTGGAAAATTTTAAGGTATGATATTTATAACTGGATTTTTCCAAGATAAATTTAAAATGAATATTCTAGTATAATTTAATTGAAGAAAATATTTAATTGCTAGAAACTGGAGTTTTATTCATGGATTTTTATGTAAATATTCAAGACTAAATAATAGAACATTTAATTTGGTTGAAGGAATAAATTCCAACTTTAGTTTTGAAATATTAATACTCCAAATGGATATATATATATATATATATATAGAAATTGAAGTGGTTTTGGAACTTGAAAGTGATATTTAAATTTTGGTTTAGACTTTAAATAAAGAAATATATTTGTAAAGCCATGGAAATTATTTTCTTTACAAAGTAACCTTAAAGTCAAACCATTTATTTTATATACCGTTGAATATCCAAATCATTCAAGTTTAGAAGTTATGGTTTTAAAATATATGAATTTCGAAATATTATGCTTTGAAAGTATATTTCAAATATTTGGTTTCCAGATATTTTAAATTTTAAACCAGCATGATTTTGGAAAAGAATTATATTTGAGATAAAATGATATCATATTGTTTTGAGTTTAAAATGATATCGTATTCATAGTTTTTGAAATGGAAATTTTTATTCTGGTTTTTTTGTATAAACTATTTTTAAATGACCGCGGTGTTATAATAACGATGGGTTGGCAAAGAGACCGAGATCGGATATGGACATACTCTCTGTCGATACCGAAAACCACTTTGACTAATCGTGTACGCGGTGGAGATTCCAGAATAAAGTAGGTTGGTGACAACGTTTCCTGTAAGGTAAATACGTGGACCCAACTCCCGTGAGTTGGCATAAGGTGGCTAAAACAGGAGCGATTAACGGGTTAATGAGGTCATTCCTCTGATCGAACACTCCTCTTCGATATTATACTTTGACTTTGGATTAATTCAGTGGTCACTTTTACTTTGATTTTGGGGGAGTTTGTCCGAGGTGGGCGGCAGCTGCGCGCTGCGCGTTTCCATCGGCCCGGAAGCGTAATTGGTATATCTACCCTGGCATTGCCTAGTTGTGCCGTGTCACCTACCATACCGAGCCTTGTACGAGTTTGGATTTCTCCCGTAGCCCGTGTGGTATCCTCTGATGGCTTCCCGATCAGGAGGGATTATGATATTGGATGGACTACTGGGACTATTACGTGTTAAGATGGAAAATGTAAAGCCTTAATGCTATTTAAAAGTATGTTTATTTTACTATAGACACTATTATAATAGCGCAATATACTACATAGTAAATAGTTTAACGGATCCTTAAGAGATGTAAATCCCGAGCATCTCTTGAGTTACTGCACTCATATTTAATTCTGTTAATTTAACTTACATAAGATCTTTTAGTTCTGACTCGAGTGTTTTTGTCTTTTCAAATTCGCTCGGGTCAGTCCGAGCGTTTCAGAATTTGAAGATTTAGCTTTGGAGGATGAAGACGAAGATTTGTATTATTATTATTTATACTAGTTCACTACACACTGTTCCGCTGCATTGATATTTTGGTATGTGTAACTCTGATATGTATTATATAAATGTTTGTAAACAGTTTTATAAACTGTATATTTTATTATTATATTTTATCATTCCGCTGTGAGATTCTATTTTGTTTTATTTCTTCTCTGTTTTTCTTATTTACCCCATAATGATCCGCCCTTCCGCATGGTTTGAATCGGCACGTGGGTCGGTTTAAAGTGTGCGAAAAGGCGGGATGTTACAGTTGGTATCAGAGCTTTGGTTTAGCGATAAACCTTGGCTTTGTGGGGTTTGACTCTTTGTTAATAGGGTAGTAATACCCTATGGGAGTCGCTGAGTGTATATATATGAGAGAGCGTATTTGTTAGTGTTATAAAAAGATTTTAATATTGTGTTAATCTGTTCCGTTTTCTATTTATAAATTCAGGTTGATGCATGCGACGCTATGACATCAATAGGGATTTCTAAACACTTAATAGGACAGACCGACATAATATTTGTTTTTAATATAGGTGAATGAAATAATTTTGCCTATTATATTTTCTATATATAAAAATATTTTATAAAGATATATATATTTGGTTGCTATAGATTTGGTGTTAGGTAATAAAAAATATTTATACTAATTGTAGCTAAGTTGAAATTATAATAAATCAAATTGGAGATTTTAGAACTTAAGTCCGGGATTTTGAAAATTTGCTTTCAAAGGATTTATGAAATATAAAAATTGTTTATAAGTATTTTCTTATATAAATATTTAGTATAATTCGGAAGAATTGTTTTAAAGAAGATTTTGGAGAAAATAAGTTTCGTAATTTCCTCTCTGTCGCTGGAAAATAATTTCGGTGATGGCGGCCGCATCATCGACTTTCATTTTCGAGTTTCGAAGGGGAAGGCCACTGTAGTAAATTCTACTGCAGATTTATTTTGAAAATATCTAAATTTTAATTGTTTTAAATATAATTAGAGGAATATAAGTTATAAAAATATACTTATCTATTGAAATCTGACCCGGTATTTAATTCTTAAATTTCCATTAATTAATAGTTTAAATTATTTTAGTGAAATAAAAGGTAAGTAATTAATGAATGTAAACCTCTAATTTAGGTAAGAAAATTTATGCAAAGTTATAAAGGGAAAATTTGAAATTTTTAACATATGAGACAAAAAGTAATATTGTTGAACATTAAATTTAATTAAAAGAAGAGATAAAACTTGTATAAGTTCTTTTGCATTTTCTTTAACATATATAACTTACCAAATATGAAAAGTTGAAATGTTAAATAAGAATATTGGAATAGAATATTATACAAGTAGAAATTTTGGAAATAATGAAGTATTCAATGAATTGCTATTATAAATAAGAATTTAATGGTATAAACTTAAGTTATAATTGAAATTTCACTAAAATTAAAGGTAAGTACTATAATAGGTGATTTTAAACTTAAGTAGATAAAATGAAATTCTTAAATAAATAAAGATTGATGTGTAGGGTTATAAAAACTTAAGTATGATATAAATGCTACTAGTTTAATATAATGGAAGGTAGGCAATATAAATAAATGACTGCAAACCATAGTTAATGAATAAATAAAATCCTTTACTTATAAGAATGAATGTTATAAGGTTAAGAATTTAAGTGTAATTCAAAATGATTACTATAATTAAATATAATAGAAATGTAAGCATTTAATAAATGATTGAAAGTGAGAAGTTCATTAAATGTAATACAATAGAAGAAGCTTACATGACCTAAATAAATGGAAATGGATAGTTGGAGGTAATAAGTGATAATAAATGAAAATAAAAGGTAAACTGTTATATGAATGAAAAGATCAAACAGCTAATGTATGAAATAAAAATTTATAATGAGTTAATTGATTTGTTGGTTGAATTGTTATTGTTTGATTTATGGTTTGGTCGGGTAAGGAAATTTGTAGTAGTTGGATGAATAAATAATCTATTCTGTCTCATCTAACACTGTTGAGTAAATGATGCCCTGGATAGTTATTTTTCATCCCGTACCATTTCAAGTTTTGAACCCGAACAACTATTTGCTTGTTTGATCGAATGGTTGTTTTGTTATGTATGCTGTTTGTTGAAATTTATGATTGTATATTTAGTGTTGTTAGTAGTTGAAACCATGAAAATATTTCGCTTTATATAAATTGTTAAACCTTTGGATGTTTATAAGTGAAATGCAGGTTATGGAAGCAATTGCTACTGCTTTTGGTTCCATAATAATAAGCGTAATATGTCCGACAAATAGGTACGTTTCGGATTACGATTTATAACGCTATTTATATATTTTTCCCGTATTGGGATATATTATTTTGAATATTATATATGATATTTTGTTATATGTAATATTATATTTTCTTCCGAATCTCTCCGTACAAAAGAGACTCTGCCAAAATTTTCTGTAAATTTTGGACTTAGAATTATGTTGAAAATGTTTCCAAACTTTAATTATTTAAGTATAAAAGGATATAATGATTATAAAACGGGTATATTTTATTTAAGGTAATAAATTTAGTAAATTATTGTTTATGGGTTAAATATTTTGAATAAGATGTATTGTTACTTAACTCTTTCTTCTCCTTTCTTTTTCCTTTTCGGGGACGAAAAGTTTTGAGTGGGGGAGAGTGTAACGACCCGTAAATTTCGTATATTTAATTTGGTTAAATAAATAAGTTGTAATTAAAGGTTAACAATATAAAAATGAAATTCCAATTCAATAAAATAATGCAAAAAGTTGTGATTTGATTTTTAATGGAATATGAGAAAACAAGAGTAAGTATTTAATAATATGTTATTTATTTAGGATATTGAATAAAAATTTGTAAGCCAATTGTGATAAATGGTAATATTGTGATGTAAGTTAATAAATTTGATTTCAATGCAATACCCATAAATGAATGGGATGAAATGACCGTATGTAAAGGTATACTAGGTTATTTGTCGAATAGTAGGAAAGAAAAGTAAATATCAAATTGATTGATGATAAATATGCATTGAATAGTAAATTAAATGTACAGTTAATGGTAATTTAAAACTTATGGTAAAATTGCATAAGATTCAATAAATTTAAAGAATTATGCAAGCGGATCATTTATAAACTAAAATGAAACATTCCAATTTAGTAGAGACATTTGAATGTTATGACTTATTTAAAGGTAATAATTGGAGTTAATTAGAATTGGTTATATTTGGTTTAAATAGGGAAGGAGTATACAAAGGTAACTGTGAATAGTAAAGTCATAACCATAAATGAAAGAAATTGTACTAAGGGCAGTAAACTTTTAATAAATTATAGGGATAAATGCCAACATTGAATGGTAATAAATGCAATTAAAAATTTCAAGTGTGTGAAACGTAAAGAAAAGGGTTAAAAGTTGTTAGGATTGGTATATTAAATTTATGATAAGGAGTAAATGTAAGTATTCATAGAATCATGAATTTATTTGAAGGGAACGTATTAATTGTTTTGAAACCTTAATTAAGATGGGTAATTTATTTTGTGTAAGCAAAACCAATGCAAATATTGGATTTATCATTAAGCAATAATAATAAATAGAAATCAATTCAAATTTGTAATCCATTTTTTTCAATTAACGATAATAGTATTGGTGCAAGCTAATAAGTCTAAATGACAATGCAATACAAATTTACGGATTGGAAGTGATTGCGGAGTTGGAATTCGATAAATGCAGTAACTGATGTAGTGCGTATAAATTTATGGAACTAATGTAAGATTTTAACTGATGGTAATTTAAAAATTGGTTAACGTAAAGATTTAATGTCAAATAACTGAAATTCAACGTTTAATAATACGTTAGTTGAAAGAAAAGATGATAGATGAAATATTGTAATAATTTTTGAAACCAATATGTAATCCATCTATTTGACTGGAATGAATGGAGTAATAATTAATTTATTTAACTAAATGGAAATTTTGAGGATTCTATTTATAATTTGGTGGATTCAATAAAATTAACTATTAAAGGTGAGATTAACATTTGAAGTGATAAATAATTTATCTTCTCTATATTAACATATAAAATTCGTTAAAAATAATTGTAAATGCTTGAGTAATATAAAGATGATAAAATTTTCAATTTTTGAATTTAAATATATAAAATTTGATTTAATCAATTTATTTACTTATTTATTTAATTACTATAAAAATAGTCATTTTGGCCACGGACTCGGATTTCGACGAAACCAGTTTCATCGGATCCGTATCGGTGAATTATTGTAGGGCTTCAAGTTTCGTATCGATCGGACCTGTCGTTTGATCGTACGGACGCGAAACGCCTTGAAATCGATTTAATTAAAATCAATTTAAAATCAATTTGAAAATTTTGTTTTCAGCATAACTTCTTCATACAATCAAATTTGGACGTGAAACTTTTTCCATCGCGTTCAGAATGTTTTAAAATACCTATTTGGATATATGGGTTTAATAAATTTCGTTCCGGGGTAGAACGAGCTTTTTGGGCCATAGTTTGTTCCGTACGTTCATCTATCTGGTCTATCTACTCTAATCCAACCCTACTTATAAATAGACGATTATGAACCCTAGCCTCCATCTTCTATCATTTGTCTATACGTTCTTTTCTTCAACTCCTTTTCCTCCTCAAATGGATGCAAACCTAGATCTATTTCAATTGAAAATTTCAAATGAAATTTCAAAATCTCCAGAAAAATTCCAAAAAAAATATATGTCGAAGATCTCAATGATACGAACATACGGCTGTTGTTCAATTTTCAAGGCAGTGACCGGATCGTTCTGAAATCGCGGTCAAACCCTAGAATTCTCGAAACCCTAGGCCTAATTAGGAGTTTTGATTTGGGGCTCTAATCGATGAAATTGGCACATGGGTTTTGAAGAGGGTAGCATGAGGATCCGTTGGGAGGTGGTGCGGCTTTTCAATTCGACCTGAGGTGATCGAATTTTGCGAATTAGGGTTCGAAAACCCTAATTAGGGGCGGCGGCGACGTCACCTATGGTGGTCCGCAATGGTGCCTATGGGTAGAGGGGAGAACGACTTGAACGATGGCGTGAGTGGTGACGGCCGTAGTGGCCTAGGGCGGCCGCGAAGTTGGTCAAAGGGCGGCGAGAATGGGTTCGACTGGGAAGTTGTACGTGCGCGTTTCACTGTTTCTGGGAAGAGAGGAGAGGTGGATGACGTGGCGTAAGTTGATTTTGTTTATTTTGTTTTAAATTTTTATTGATTTCAACTCGTTTAACTCGATGTAACTTTCACATACGACATCCGATTCACGCGAAATTTTTTTCGTTAGGATCGTAATTAAATTTCGGATCTGGTGACGCTGGTTTGGATAAATTTGAAGACCGTCAAATTTTTGGGTTTAAATTGGATTTAAATCCAATTTAAATTCAAAAGGTGAGTGTTTTAACCCACTCACAACTTCTAAAAGTTTTATGTTTGTTAAATTTATTTTAGATATGAGTAGAAATTTATTTATGACTGTTTGGCATGTTTATTCATCATATCTGTTAAATCGTGTTATTTAATTTAACTGTTAATTTATTTTATTTATTACATATTAATTGATAGTTAGAATTAATTTATTTGCATATAAACTGCTAGTAAACAGTTATAAAATTTATTACTGAATATAAACTGTTAGTTTAATAGTTGTTAAATTTTATTTTGAATATAACTGCCAGTTATTACCTGTTATATATTATCAAATATATATTGATATTGGTTTATTATTGGATGACGATTGTGATTTGGATGATGGATGATTTTGATGAATGGATGTTTTATTGTATATCATTAAACTGCAAGTTATCATGCATTTTTCGTTTTATTCGGGATTGTGGTTTGAAATGATATACAACCGCAAATTTTATTTTTAAATTGCGGATTGAAATGAAAAATATCTGTATCACTTGACCATAGGATAGAAAATTATATACAGGCACCGTGGTCTATATATAAATTATTTTAAAGTGATTTCTATGGTTTGGATGGGATACGGTTTATAAAAATTTGATTTTGATATTTTATAAATGTTATTCTTCTACATATATACATATGAAGTTAAAAATTTTGAATTTAAGCTGTGTATAAATCTATTAAATAAAAATGGGAAAATTGAGAAATGGAATTTGATAATTCATATTATATGTTTAAGTTTGAAAAATTTTAAGGTATGATATTTATAACTGGATTTTTCCAAGATAAATTTAAAATGAATATTCTAGTATAATTTAATTGAAGAAAATATTTAATTGCTAGAAATTGGAATTTTATTCATGGATTTTTATGTAAATGTTCAAGACTAAATAATAGAACATTTAATTTGGTTGAAGGAATAAATTCCAACTTTAGTTTTGAAATATTAATACTCCAAATGGATATATATATATATATATATATAGAAATTGAAGTGGTTTTGGAACTTGAAAGTGATATTTAAATTTTGGTTTAGACTTTAAATAAAGAAATATATTTGTAAAGCCATGGAAATTATTTTCTTTACAAAGTAACCTTAAAGTCAAACCATTTATTTTATATACCGTTGAATATCCAAATCATTCAAGTTTAGAAGTTATGGTTTTAAAATATATGAATTTCGAAATATTATGCTTTGAAAGTATATTTCAAATATTTGGTTTCCAGATATTTTAAATTTTAAACCAGCATGATTTTGGAAAAGAATTATATTTGAGATAAAATGATATCATATTGTTTTGAGTTTAAAATGATATCGTATTCATAGTTTTTGAAATGGAAATTTTTATTCTGGTTTTTTTGTATAAACTATTTTTAAATGACCGCGGTGTTATAATAACGATGGGTTGGCAAAGAGACCGGGATCGGATATGGACATACTCTCTGTCGATACCGAAAACCACTTTGACTAACCGTGTACGCGGTGGAGATTCCAGAATGAAGTAGGTTGGTGGCGACGTTTCCTGTAAGGTAAATACGTGGGCCCAACTCCCGTGAGTTGGCATAAGGTGGCTAAAACAGGAGCGATTAACGGGTTAATGAGGTCATTCCTCTGATCGGACACTCCTCTTCGATATTATACTTTGACTTTGGATTAATTCAGTGGCCACTTTTACTTTGATTTTGGGGGAGTTTGTCCGAGGTGGACGGCAGCTGCGCGCTGCGCGTTTCCATCGGCCCGGAAGCGTAATTGGTATATCTACCGTGGCATTGCCTAGTTGTGCCGTGTCACCTACCATACCGAGCCTTGTACGAGTTTGGATTTCTCCCGTAGCCCGTGTGGTATCCTCTGGTGGCTTCCCGATCAGGAGGGACTATGATATTGGATGGACTACTGGGACTATTACGTGTTAAGGTGGAAAATGTAAAGCCTTAATGCTATTTAAAAGTATGTTTATTTTACTATAGACACTATTATAATAGCGCAATATACTACATAGTAAATAGTTTAACGGATCCTTAGGAGATGCAAATCCCGAGTATCTCTTGAGTTACTGCACTCATATTTAATTCTGTTAATTTAACTTACATAAGATCTTTTAATTCTGACTCGAGTGTTTTTGTCTTTTCAAATTCGCTCGGGTCAGTCCGAGCGTTTCAGGATTTGAAGATTTAGCTTTGGAGGATGAAGACGAAGATTTGTATTATTATTATTTATACTAGTTCACTACTCACTGTTCCGCTGCATTGATATTTTGGTATGTGTAACTCTGATATGTATTATATAAATGTTTTTAAACAGTTTTATAAACTGTATATTTTATTATTATATTTTATCCTTCCGCTGTGAGATTCTATTTTGTTTTATTTCTTCTCTGTTTTTCTTATTTACCCCATAATGATCCACCCTTCCGCATGCTTTGAATCGACACGTGAGTCGGTTTAAAGTGTGCGAAAAGGCGGGATGTTACACATACTACCAACACCAACCATATGACAAGAAGCATCATTGTCCATTAGAACCTCTCCTCCATCAATCTCACGATATGTAGAGAAACAGTTCCTATCAGGTGTATGATAGGATGCGTCAGAATCAATAAGCCATAAGTAGCTCTTCCCAAAAGAGCCAGAAGATGTAAACATATTGGTATCACTCTATGTATCTGACATCACCGCAGTAGATACTGAAACTTGCTTTGTTTCTTTTCTTCGTCATTTGAGCTTGGAACATTAAGCTACAAAATGCTTCGGTTTCTTATAATAATTGCAAGTCAATTGATTAGGCCCCCTAGACTGAGACCTTGACTTATTTCGACCTCTACCCATCTTTGACTTGCCTTGCCTTCTACATCTATGAACAAATAAGCCTTCTGAGTCACAGTATATTAATTCTCGCCAATCTATATCTCAACACCTCATTATGAAGGTCGTCATTAACATCTGCGAAACTAATCTTACTGCGATCATATATCATCGAGTTTACAAAAGTAGTATACTCCTTAAATTAAGAACACAAGATGATCACTGCTTGAGCCTCCTCTTTAATCTCAACATCAGATGCCTTAAGGTTCATAATCAAGGTAGTAAGAGCATCAATGTGCTCTATAAGATTGGCTCCAGATTTGATCTTTAACGAATATAGCTATTGCTAAAGAGTAATCCGATTTGTGGGAGACGTGTCTTAATATGCATCAGATAATACATCTCATAATTCCTGCATCGTCTACTTTTGAGAAAGCTCTCTAAGAACTTCATATGAAAGACTCGATTGGATTGTTGTAAGAGTTTCATCTTCCATATCTTTCAAAAAATCCGCCTCAATGTTCTTCAATTTCTCAGATGCAGAAGCAATCTTAAAGATCTGCTACTTCAATACTACCTCCATCTTCATCTAAGTTCCAAAATCTCTCTTTCCATCAAAACGTATAACAACATAATTAACACCAGATCTACCAATTGATTTTCCGGAAGTCGACATTAATACCCAAACAGAACAAAAACACCGGCTTTGAAACCAAACTGTACTGAAAAATGTAAGGAATGATTTATTGCTAATATGCGGGAGCGATTAACCAGAATATAGTTTTGTCTATTTGAATACAAATGCAAATTCAAAATCAATTATGTTATCACACAATATCAAACAACAGAAAGAAAACAGACACGGAAGATTTAACGTGGTTCGGACTTGTATCATATGTCCACGAAGACCCAACAACCATTTTATTTCAATCAACGGTTACAAGAGATTACAAGTCAAATCAATGATTAAAGAGTAACAGGATGTGAAAACTCTCTCTAATCAATCACTCAACTGAAGAATTATAATTTAGAACACTCAAAATAGAAAAAACCCCCAGATTGGATTAGCTGGGGTTTCTATTAATTACAATGATTGAAAACCTAATAATCCTTATAATCCAAGATATTAGAAGGCTAACATATAGATGTTCTAATTACCCTAGACCATCGGATCATATCAAAAGAATCTGCACCATCAATAGATGATAAACTTGTACCGAAATAACGAAACTGCCCTCAGAAATTCGAATTAGCTGAAACCCAAAAAAAAACATCGCTGCATGAATTCAGCCGTCTGACCTAAAGAGTTAGACGTCTCTATAAAACATCAAAAAACTCTTGGGTTAATAGCTCAGATGCCTGATTCCCCAAGTCAGACGTATGATTGCATGGAAGCTTTCTGGTTTGAACTCTATGGGCATTCAGACATCTGACCAGGGTAGTCAGACGTCTGAGTGTATGCCAAATGCGTTTATCAGCTTCTCTTCTCCATATCTTTTGATATCTTCCTCCAATCAACTTCATGTCTCTCCCAATATGAAGCTCTTCACAATACACATATTTGAATCGTATAACAACAACAGCGTTTGCAATAAAAGCAATCATGGAACGCATCTTTTTGTATGCGCTAACAAGAAAATGACATGGTGCATCCGAATCTTTAATATGTTTCATCTGGAGAAGCCATTCCAAAATATGTCATACGAATTATAGTTAAAATAAACTGTGATTTTTGATATGAAAGTACATAACAGGAAAAGAAAAAGGGCATATGTAGATGTCACTCCATGAGCTCAAGCCAAAGTTCATGTCTTTTGTATAAATAAGAACAATGTTCTGGTTAATTAAAAAAGGGAAGTGTGCATAGTCGCATTTTCTAGTCCGGATCAAACAGAGAAAAAAAAATCGACTGATGTTGTATATAAGTAGGTCTGGGATCTATATATTTATATTTTTTAAGGAGCCCCGCCATTTTTTTTGTTTACTTCAAGAAGTGGTGAGTTAAAAAATTGAACATGTTTGCTTTTATAATAGCGCAATAATGTATTGCGCTAGTAAAAATTACAAAATTTATACATTTTCCATATTTCAATGACTTGTTTATGAGAATTAGTCGAAGTAGAAAAAGGAAATTATATACAAATTAAACATAAAAATGAGTTTTTTTCGATTTTGCGTAGCAAATATTTACCTTATTGGAAATTGGATACAAGCTATAATTTTCTATTCAAATTTTCCAAATTAATAGTTTCGCTTTAGTTAAGAGTACATACATATTTTATAGCATATTTCGTGGAATATAAGCATCAGAATTAGATAAGTCGACTACCTTGAACAGAAATTATTTTTGCGTTTTCAATTGGAAAAGGACAATGATGTTCTCACGTTTCTTATACTTCATAAGTGTTATTTTCTTGATATTGAAAACAAGAACTTTCATCAAAAAAATCATTTAAATTTTCATTAAAAAGAATATTTAATCAAAGAAATGATCAAGTAAAATTAACACATAACTTGTGCACGTACTAAAACATAAATTAGACAATAAGATTTTACACTGAATTGTATCTTTGGTTAAGTTAACAAATACAGACATGAAAACCGTCCAACATTTATTTATTGGCAGCATTAGTAACTAAGGATGACAAATAAAACATGTAATCAATAGTGTAGATATAAGTTAATTTGATGTATATGACAAGAAATTTCATGACAACCAAGTTATATATTCCTTTTAAATCGTATACTTCTCCAAATAGCAATTTCAATAGATATGTTATTGGATTGCATATGTACTTACAACGACACAAATGCCAAATAACAGGTATATGAAACAACATAAATTGTGTTGGCTACAGTCAGGTACACAGTTTACACGTAACAATTTTTTTGGATACGTGTAAAATCAAAATTTCCTATAGAGGGTCGATTTACGTTTGCAATGAAAGCAATTAAGGAATGCGTAGTTTTTGTTATCTTTATCTGATTCCGTATGTCTATACTGCTGCAATTTTAATGCGGCAATGCACAAATCAAAAAACGAAATAGTGCATCCAACTCTTTAATGGGTTGCTTCTGGCAAATCCATTTCAAATTTTGTCATATGAAATATAGCACAATCTGTTGTGATTTTTGATACAAAATCACATAGCAAGAGAAGAAAAAAGGGCATCTATGCATCTATGTACATATAAAAAATATCCAAAATCCGTATTTCGAAGATTATCCGTCCGACTTTTATCAAGATAGTAGTTGAGATTATGCATTTTTAAATACATAAAATAAAATGACTGATACTGTTTTATCATGGTAATAATTCATATTATGCATGTATAAATGAATATTTGCTATAAAAATTGATTATTATCATCGTATTTTTTGTTCTTGTATTTTTGTCAGCGTTATTACCGAAAAGAATTTATATTGGATCAAGATAATTTATTTATTTTTTTAACCTTATTGATTATGAGGGAAGCGGAAAAATATCTGATATTCGTCCATATCCGCTGATATGAATATCTGATATTCTACAATATTTTCAGATTCGAATGTGAATATGACATTACCCCGTATGAAAGTATCCGTTGATAAGTCTATACGTCGGTGTGATATTTGAAATCTAAAGTTCCGCTTCTCGGCTTGTTCTCCAATACAAAAAAAGTCACCTTCATAGAGATCAAAATCTCATTCTCAATTTAGGTATTGATAGATGTTTTATGTTTACTTTTTCAAATTAACCATTTAAGAATCATAAAGGTTGTAATTAATAGAAATATTGTTTGCGCTGGTTTATTTATTGGATTGTGCATTTTTAATATCATTGTATGCTTGTATGTTATTGTTCTATTTAAAATGACCCCCTTGTGATTTATATAGTAAAAGTTTTTGGAAAAGACTTGCACAAACATTTAATCAATTTAACATTTTCTTAGTGTTCATGAAAATATAGATTAACAAGGTAATTTCATGTCCCACTATCATTTTTTCGAACACATAGTTGTCAAGGCGAAAAAGCCATAGGCTCTCGCCTAGCACTTTTTTGCGCTTGAGGCCTTTTTGAGCGCTTGAATAACATTTTTTTAATCTTTTAGCCAAACCATGTTATCCCGCCTTTTGGCAAGGCCGTGACACCAAGAAATTGACTAGGAATCAAAGGCAGTTCATCCCCAAGAACGATCATACAAAGGTTCGCTAGAGATGCTGGTAAACTTTGTCCAAGTCCGGATCAAGCTACAATTCGCATGACACGATAATCAAAGTCACGGGAGCCAACGTTTCAAATTTCAACTCAGTCCGAATTGATATGCTCAAGATATGATTGATGCAAGCCAACAGAATAAACTCGTTCGTGTCCATCGGCCAATCATATTCGCAACGGTTTCCTTCGACCACATCAACAGCGGCTCCCTTCGTATCCATCGAAATTGACCCACTTCGTATCCATTCACAACCACCTATTTCGTATCCATCAGCAATGGCACGATAATCTATTTTGTATCGATCCAGTTTCAAGCATGCATCGTATCGATCGACCACGGATCGATACGACCAAGGTATAAAATTCCGGTTTTCGGTTCCGTTTCGCTTACTTGACATTTTTACGATTTCGGTTCCGCTTCGGATTTTCCGAAAATTTCGTTTTGATTCCGGTTTCGGATTATTTTTTGGAATACTTTTCCCATCTAATTTAAATTACTACAGAGCATCCAAATATCTATCACATATACATTTAAATGTAACTCTTACATGTCCAAGGCCCTCATATATGAAATTTAATAAAAATGCTACAGCCTAATATCTATTTTCCATTCTAAAATCTCATCTTTCCTTTCAAAAGCCCAATATCTCCAAAAGTCCCAAATTTAACTCCCCTTCCACTATTCGATTTATCTCCTGAGACCAAAATTTAGGTCGCACATATTTCTGAAGCCACCTTCTGATGTCAAACTATTTCGTTCTCAAATCAAAAGCATGTAATTACAAAATCTCTGGTAATTCTCTTTGCTTTCTTGTTTCATTTTGTGGATATTTATCCTCTGACTCTTTCCTGCATCTTGTTATGTAGTGAATTTTATTTTTTGACCAATTTGATTTGAAACCGGAATTTATAGACGATTCCGTCTCGGTCACTGCCGGAACCGGATCGGGATGGCCGGATTTCCGGCATGCCGGACGGAATCTTGAACCATGTATACGACATCAACACCTCCCATCGATACGAAACCAAATACTCAACGATCGATACGAAGTGAAGCACAAGCCATTGATACGAAGTGGAGTGCAACAGAAGCGATACGAGGTGAAATGCACAAGATCGATACGAAGAAAGCACAGTCAAGTGGAAAAATCGGTCACTTGGCCAAAAAAAGTGGATCAATTCTAAAGGTTAGCGCCACGTCAACTAACATCATGTGCAGAACCATCGATACGAAGCAATCGATAAAAACAGTATCGATATGAAGGCAGCAGTGTTTTGCAAATCCAAACTTGCATCGATCATAACTCAAAATCTACATGTCCAAATGCCACCAAATTTTCACAGGAGCTTGCGTACATCTACAGGAATGTTCATAATCGATCTCGATTCAATTAGACTAAATCCTGATCGATACGAATTGCGTTCATATCGATCGTAGATCGACTCCAAACGGTCAGGAATCGATCGTGTGGGCCCACCCACGTGAGAAAAGAGGTCTTTCAAGAACTGAGCGGGATATTTACAGCCTACGCCTATAAATAGCAGCTCAGGACCTACTGAAAAGGGACTTTTGGCTCTATCTACGTTCAGACTCTGCCGAAATCACTGTCATACTCGAATTCTACTGTTGTAATACGTTGTAACCAGCAAGAAAAAATCAATAAAGTCAATCATTTTATAGTGGACGTAGGCCATACGCCGAACCACTCTAAATCTGTATGTTTCTGTGTGCTCTTCTTGCTTATTATTAGCGTGTTTGTTATATATTTTTTCTTTTTCCATTTATATTCTTCATTTTATCTCTTCAAACACATCCGAAGAGTGTTGTGCCCAATTTTGGTGCAAACACTTTGGTGCTTTTATTGAGAAAACTCAGTTTCTCTCCTGTTCGTAGGATCTACTATCGATATCGAATTGCGTGAATCTAAGAAGAAGATCCAGATTTCAAGATTACAGTTCTTCCATCCTATTCAGATTTACATCAAGTCTAGGAAAGAGTTTCGCTATCCATCATGGTTAACAATGGGACTACTTCAACAGCTGCAGATCTTGAAGGACGGGACAGACAGAACCCCGTATAACTACCTCTGATTGATCAGAATGCTGCCAGACCATCGGATCCGCAAGGCCCCGTCACAAGGGAAGAATTTCAATTGTTAATGCAAGAGCTGACGCAAAGCCGTCAGCAGCTTACTCAGCATCTCCATGTCAACGCGGAATTGACCAACCAATTGAATCGTCAAAGACGATGGAGATCCAGAAGGGATCAGGCTTCCTATTCATTGACCGAGAGTTCAGCCTCTTCTGACTACCACCATAGATCCACGCACCCACGACTGGACGGAAGCTATACACTAGCTACTGGACAGCAGCGCACCTTGAGCCTTGGGCAACCGAGGGTTGGCCCGTCAACTAGCCATCAGACTGGACCCTCCTTCCGGAGAGGTATTGTTCCTTATCATACTACTGACGATCGCGCTGCCACCGTTGCCATTGATTTGGGAGTCGATGCCCGAGACCAGACAGATCTGAACTGTCGCCAACATGAATACACTCCTGAACTATATGTCCCCACGAACTTAGAACCAAGGAGGCGAGACATGGACCATCGACCGCAACCGGCCCATCTTCGCATTGTGGAACCCGACCACACCTTGGCCCAGCAGACTCAAAATGTCCAGATGCCGGACATACCGACGGTGATCCGTCAGATGATCCGTGAAAGTCAAGGTCACACCAATGACGACTGGGGAATCTCCCGAAGTCATGCCTATTTCACTGATGATATACTCCACGCTGAACCACCTCGACGATTCAGGATGCCAACTATACCTGTCTATGAAGTTAGCTCTGATCCTAATCAGCAAATCTTAAAGTACGAATGGTTGATGAACACTGCGCGAGCCGATGACGCAATTAAATGTCGAAGTTTCCCAATCTCTCTGGGGCATAGCAACTATGTGGTTTACCCGTTTACTATCTCGATATATCTCGCGTATTGACCGGTTGGCAACAAAATTTGTTGAGCAGTTCCACATGCATGTCACAAGGCCGAAGGATGTTAATACCTTATCTAGTGTCACTCGAGCTCCTGAAGAGACACTTAGACCTATCTGGAGAGGTTTCACGCAGCATGCGCTGAGATTAGTAACCTCAATGATAACTCAATTCTGATAGCACTGACTAAGGGAATCAATCCCGATTCTGAATTCGACAACTGGTTGGCCGGAAAACCTCCTGCGTCATTGGACCGTTTCAATTTCAAGGCAGCACAGTTCTTAAGAAGGAAGGATGCGAAACAGACAAGGAAGAAGGATGACACAGGATCCGGTATAAAAGGAATCCAGAGCAATGTTGTTGTTAAACAAACCGAAGAGAATTTCGAAAAGGTACAACTAAACATACAGAATCAACAAAAAGGCAATGGAAATCAAAACAGAAAATGGGATCAGATGTCGTGGGCCACGACGTAGGGCTCCTATGTTCGATAACTATACTCCTTTAAATACGTCGTTGGAGAATGTGTATTTACAGACCTGCAATACTATTCAGTATAAGAAATCTACTCCGAAACAGTCATCGAAAAAACATATCCAAACAGGAAAGTCTTGCATATGTCACGATAGCTATGGCCATAACACGAATGAGTGTCGTCATTTGTAGGATCTCATTGAGAAGTTGATACGTGAGAGAAAGTTGGAGCAGTTTGTGTGGGCGCCGCAGTCAGGAGGTGCGGGCACATCGAATCAGAACCATATACCAGATCAGACAAGACAGGAGAAACTCGCTCATACCAGCGGGAGGTTGGTGATAAATACTATCAGTGGTGGTCCTCATCCAACAGACCGAAGCTGGAAGGAAATGGAGTCGTATGCTAGTTCTATTAGGCATGCAAGCTTCGAATGTTGTAGTAGTTTGAAAGACGGGGCTCCGGCCAGGCAACAGAAAACGATGACAGATGACATCGTATTTCGAGATAGGGATGCCGACAGGGTCAAAGCCCCAACTATTAATCCACTTGTCATTTCATCTCAGTTAGGTCCTACTTGGATGAAGAGGATCTTAGTAGACAGTGGAAGTTCTGTGAACATACTATTTAAGCGAGCCTATAATCAGATGAAGATGGAAACAAAAGACTTGAAGCTTTGTCAGTCTCGTATTCATGGCTTCAACGGGAGCACAACTATACCCACTGGAGTAGTGGAACTACCAATGGAGTTGGGAATTGAAGAATGCCGAAGAGTCCGGACGTTACAGTTTGTTGTGTTGAATATAGATTCGCCATACAATGCTTTCTTAGGCCGACCGGCCCTAGCTGAATTCAGGGCTGTCATTACCCCTTGGTGTCTGACTTTAAAATTCCCTACCGACAATGCAGTCGGAGTCATTCAAGGAGACCAGGCTGCTGAACGATCATGTTACGTTGCTAAGCTGCGAGAAGCGCATCGAAAAGAAAAAGGAAAGGACGTAGAGTAATCTCTCTGCGTCCGCTTTTTTGAGAATTGACAGCTAACGCCTGAGCCTAGGCCCGGACACCCCAACCAATTCCCAAGGGATCTTGACCCGAGAGATACCGAAAGTGCAGACGAACGAAATTAAAGACGGTCAAGCTTCCCCAACTAAGCTGACGATCGGTGTTCCGATCGTCGATAATGACGATTCTAAAATGATAAAGATTGGATCTCAGCTAAGCCAACAGATGCAAGAGGAATTGGTTGAATTCCTCCGGGCAAAGATCGACGTGTTTGCCTGGACACATTCTGACATGTGTAGAATCTTCCCGGGCATTGCAGCCACACATTGAATATTGACCCGCGACATGTCCCCGTGAAACAAAAAAGACATGATATGAATCCAGAGAGATCTGCCGCCCTTAAAGAATGGGTAGAAAAACTTCAATCAAACGGGTTTATCTGAGATGCATTATATCCGTAATGGGTGTCAAATCATGTGCTTGTCTGAAAGCCAAACGGGAAATGAAGAACATGCATTGATTACTCAGACTTGAATAATGTTTGCCCTAAAGACAGTTTTCCACTATGAATTGATCAACTCGTAGACTCGACAGCTGGACATGAACTCTTATCCTTCATGGACGCGTACTCTGGCTATAATCAAATACCCATGCACTTGCTTAACCAGGAGTATACCAGCTTTGTAACCAATCTGGGATCTTACTGCTACAAAGTCATGTCATTCGGACTCGAGAACGTCGGGGCAACTTACCAACGGTTAGTTAATCGAATGTTCTCTAACCAGATCGGAAAAACCATGGAAGCATATGTGGACGACATGCTCGTGAAGTCACGATTCTCGACTGATCATATCAGAAACCTGGAATCGATGTTCAACATCCTCCAAGAATATAAAATGAAACTTAACTCGTTGAAATGTCACTCTGGGGTCGCATCTGAAAAATTCCTTGGGTTTATCGTCAATGTTCGAGGGATCGAAGCTAATCCCGAAAAGATCTGGGCAATCAGAAATCCTAAGACTTCAAGAACTATAAAGCAAGTTCAAAGCCTCAATGGAAAAGTAGCAGCACTGAGCAGGTTCATCTCAAAATCCACTGACGAATGCATTCCCTTCTTCGACCTGATCGGAAAAGGAAAACGAAACTTTGAATGGACTACGGAATGTGAGGGTGCATTCCGAGCACTGATTCAACACCTCTCCATACCACATATTATGTCAAAGCTCATTGATCATGAGAGATTTTACATTTACTTGGCAGTGTCAGAGAACGCAATCAGTGCTGCCCTAATTCGAGAGGAAGACCGGATACAAAGGCCGGTCTATTATATTAGTAAACGATTAACAGGAGCAGAGAGGAATTATTTGAAGCTGAAGAATTTGGTTTATTGTCTTATCGTTGCCTTAAGGAAGCTCCGTTCATATTTCCAGGTTCATCTATCACTGTTTACACCGACCAGCCGCTACGACAGATCCTTACACGGCCTGAGACGTCTGGTAGGTTACTTAAGTGGAATATAGAGTAAGTCAGTTTGACATTACTTATGCTCAAGGCGAGCTATCCAAGGACAGGTCGTAGCAGACGTCATCGCTGAATTCACCATCCTGGAGGACTTGCCTGAAACCAGTGAATCTCCCAAGTATATCTGAAAGCTCCATACTGATGGTACATCAAATAACCGTTGCTCAGACGCCGGAGTTGTACTGGAAACTCCTGAAGGTCGATCTATATGCTATGCTTTAAAGTTCGATTTTCGTGCGACCAACAACGAAGCTGAATATAAAGCCCTACTTGCTGGATTGAGACTTGCCAAAAATTTAAGAATTATTGCTCTGGAGATTTATTGTGATTCGCAGTTGGTCGTATGTCAAGTTCGGGAGAAATACCAGGCAAAAGACCGAATGCTAGCTGCTTACCTTGCTCGGGTTCAGAAGATATTGAACCAGTTCGATTATTATGGCATCTATTGCATACCCTGAGAGCGCAATCAAAAAGCTGATTTGTTAGCAAAGTTAGCCAATACAGATAAAGCACAGCAAATATGAATCGTTCCCGTGGAAACTTTATCTTCCCCGAGCATCGATCAGGTGGAAACAGATTGGGTACTTGAGGTCATTTCTGATTGGGTACTTGAGGTCATTTCCGATGACGAGTCATGGATGACTCCGTTCAGACACTATCTCGAGCATGGGACCCTGCCGGAGCACGGGAGTGAAAAGAGAAGTCCTTCGGAAAGTTTCGATGTTCACTATCCAGAATGGAGTCATGTATAGAAGAGGGTACTTTGTTTCCTTATTCCGGTGCATCGCTCACGATGAAATCAAACGAGTATTGCATAATGTGCACGAAGGAGAATGTGGCGATCAAAGGGGGACAAGCCCTTGCCAAGAAAGTACTCTAATATGGATATTATTGGCCGGCTCTAAGCCGCGATGCATCGGACTATGCCAGAAAATGTGACAGACGTCAAAAACAAGCTCGGATTCCTAGAGCCCCCACCTACCGAAATAACTCAGATAGTCAGTCCATGATCGTTTACAGTATAGGCATTGACATTGTTGGTTCTCTACATCTAACCAAAGATGGTGCAAAATACGTCATCGTCGCAGTTGATTACTTTACCAAGTGGGTGAAAGTTGAACCTCTTGCTACAATCATGATACAGAAAGCGATCAATTTTATAGTACGCAACATTATCTGCCGAAATGGTCTCCCACATACCATCGTCACAGACAACGGAACGCAATTCGACAATGTTGAATTCGAGAATTTCTGTCAACGATTCCACATCCATATGAAGTTCTTCGCAGTTGCGCACTCTCAAGCGAATAGACGGGTGAAGCTGTTAATAAAGTTTATTCTGAAGAAACGACTGGAAAAGGCCGGAGACAAATGGGTTGATGAACTTCCTATGGCTTTATGAGCTTACCGGAAACCCATAAATCTGCAACAGGCCACGCTTCATTCTTTCTTATGGTTCCGTAGCTGTTATTCCAATCGAAATGGAAGTACCTTCTCATCGTGTGATTTATTATGATCTGAAAACGAATGTTATATTACCGGCTGAATCCCTGGATTTATTGGACGGGAAGCGTGAAGAGGCTGATTTGAGAGCAATCGTATATCGAAGTCGAGTCGCTCAGATATACAATGTCAAGGTCCGAACCTTCGAATTAGGCGATCTCGTCCTTAAAAGAATTTACCCGGTTCCTTCACATATGAAACCAACGTGGAAAGGACCGAATGTCATTGAAACAAAGCTCGGAGATGGCACATTCAAATTATCGACCATCGACGGTCTCGTTGTGCCAAGAGTCTGGAACAGCGAAATTCTAAGTCGCTATTACACATAACAGGCTCTTTTTATTTATTCAGTCTATTTTACGTTTGCAATTTGTTTATGCATTTCGAAATTTGAATTTGTAATAAGGCAACTGATTTTGCCATACTTTCTTATTTCAGCAATAAAATGCAATCTCTTCGGGCCAGAGCTGTGATTTTTTGAAATATGTCATACGACCATCACTATGCACGGAGAGCTAAGTTTCATCATACGGTAGGATTTATTCAAATAGGGAATGACTGTGATACGATCGGTCACTCACTAAGTGAAACCCGAGCTCGGGAATATAAGCCATCACACTGAAGCCAAAAGAGGATTGATACATGATAATCCTTTAACTAACTCTAGATTCTCAGAGTGCGAACTGGAGTATAAACCTATAAATGCGATTTCGAAGAGGGTGAATCCGTCCACCTAACGACTTCGTCCGCATTCAAACCAAGTTCGACAAGGATGGACCCGTCCATCTAACGACCTAACTTATTAACTCAGGGTGGATGCGAGCCGACCATCCACGATCCTGATAGATCCGTCGTTCCCGGAGTGCGAACGAAATCCTAAAGCCTAAACAGATGTAACTGACCATCTGTCGGCCAATTCCAGATTCTCGAAGTGTGAGCTGGAGTATAAACATAAATATCAAGCGGGTAAAATTGACCACCCATCAACTAACTCCGGATTCCCAAAGTGCGAATCGGAGTATAAACATTAAATAACTCCAAATTCGCAGAGTGTGAACGGGAGTATAAACATCAAATAACTCCAAATCACCAGAGCGCGGATTGGAGTATAAACAAGCCGGGTGTGACTGACCACCCACGAATCAATCTAAGTCCCCAAAGTGCGGACGAAGTTCTGAATATCAAACTGGTGTGACTGACCGCCCATAAAATAACTCAAGTGCCCGAAGCGCGGACGTATCTCAAAACCTTGTGCGGGTGTGACAGACCATCGATCTACAAGTGCAATACCCAGAGTGTGGATAAAATCACCAGTAGACGAGCAAGTGTGATTTGACCATCTGAACTCGTCTTGTTTCAATTCTGCTTCAGCGAAGTAAGCTCGATATATTAAAGGCAATCAACGATTGTTAACCAATCTTTTCAATTTATCCCGGGACTGAGGGCAGAACTTAAGTGTCAGCCACTGATTGAGACAGTGCAATATCGAAATTCGAGTTAGCGCTCGATCGCGACCCGAAATCTGACTCCAGAACTTAGCAACTAAACCCAGTTTTGATTTAAAGAATAAAACTCCACAAGTGTATTGAACGAAAGTTCGAACGTTGAAGCACTTTAACAAATGAACACAAAGACAAAATGAAATTTTATTTCAATTATTCTTTGAATGAAAAAGGATAAGTACAAAACTATACCAAAATTCCTACTAGGAGGGGCCGAATCTGCATCTATACATGGCCTACAAAAAGAAAGCAAAAGTAGATTCCTACCTGTTTACCAAAAATGAGTCGAGACGGCATATCTATTCTTCCTTTTTTCTCGGCTTCTTCTTCGATGTTGACACGTTGGATGCGCCACTTAGCTTCCTCTTCGAACCTTTGCCTTTTGGCAGCTGATCTCCAGCTGAGGGCATTATGTTAACTTCTTCCTCTAAGCTCAAGTGGATAAGAATGCTTCGTGAGGGCAGAGTCGGAGGGATAGGATCAATGTTAGCAGGCGGAGGAGGCACACTTGTATCAACGACCGTTCCTCCCAGGGAGATCATCCGCAAAGGAGCTGGGCCAAGGCCCGTCATTCCACCTCCAAAGCTGCTAGCACGCGCAGCTGCCTCCATTTCAGTGTTTATTTCAGCTATTATCTCCTCCGCATGAATTGTTTGAGCCTCGCTGGGAAAGCTAGCAGTTGGGCCTGAAGAGCTAGTCACAAGTGCACCTCCACTCATGACAAATGCGGATCAGCAAAGGGGTCACCATGATGACCGAGAAGTTCCTCCATCATATGTTCATCAAAAGTAAGTGTGTTCATCAAAAGTAAGTGTGCTCCCTTGTACCCCCTCCGTAGGTGCAGTAGCCGTCGTCGTGGTCGCTTCTGTAGTGACAGTATCCTGCTCGTGATGTAACTCTTGGATTGCAGGAGGCATGGCAGATGAAGCTCCTATCACTAAATAGATACGAATAAAAAGAATTAGCGATTAATTCAATCAACATTTCCATCTTTGGGTGAGCACAATGAATGTTTAGAATACCTTCCTCAGTTTGACTCGCAGGTGGCGGAGCAGCTTCAGAAATTTGCTCGCGGACTGAAGACAACTGCAGTTGATTGTGATTATATGCAGGCACAGACTGGGGATCAACCGTAGATGTAGATTCAGGCTGAGTTGCGCAAGAATTTCAGAACCTCCATCATGATGCTCAACACCAGAACCTTCTCTAGCCTCCGAGTGTTGAGTGCTAAATTTCTCCTTTTCATATGCAATCATGCTATCATGGAGAACTTTTCTTTCATCTTCATTTAGCGCTCGGTTCTCAAGCTCGAATTCATCAATCGATTTCGCTTGGTGTTCAGCATTTTCATCTTCTACCAATCGGCCCCAAGCATTATACAGGTGTGTTGGATAATTATCGAGCCATGCTAGATTTCTGCGCTTCAGAACATTAGCATTATATCTGATCGGAAGATCTTTAATATTGACATCTAACCTGGCCTCTGCCATCTTAACTTCATCCTCAACCCTGGCCTCAGCCTCTCGAATTTTAAGTGCTCCTTTCACCTCAAAGCACCACAGCTTGTTCGCACGCCTCCTGAGTTGCTTTGTTTGCATCGTCCTTTGACGATTTCGGAGTGTTTGGCTTTAAGCTCGTTAAGTTCCTTCAGCGAAGCATCCCTTTCAGCTATAAATGAGGTGTTTCGGTGGCTCATCTCCTCAACCAAAGCAAAATGCGTTTGTCGCATCCTTTCCATGGAATGATTTGCCTCATCGGCTTTCTTAGTGGCCTATATTTTCGACTTTCTGGAGGATTCGGCCTCATTGTTAAGAACTTGAATTATAAAGTCCTTTTGAGCGATATCGTTTTTCAACTTCTCGATTGTTTTTGCCCGCTCAAAGGCCACCGCTGAGACTTTATCTGCAGTCTTCATCCACTCCCTATTGGCTATATACATCATGGATGTAATCATGCATAGTTTGCTCCGCCTCGACTGGGATTCTCTTTAAATGCGAAGGAAGATGAAGCCGTCAAAACAAATATTTGTGAAGTCTTTTTTCAACTGGGCGATTTTGATTGTCCCTTCCCTAATGGGCTCGGTAATGGCTTGTTCGACGACAGTGGGAGTTTCAGCCTCGGTTCTACGGTGTTGTGAATCGGGCCTCGGAGCTTGAGAAGACGGTTTTTGACGTGGAGGCTCTAATGGCTGTTTTCCGTGACCCGAGGGTTGTGTTGGAGCTCGAGAAGATGGAGAACGTGATCGGGATCGATATCTGTATTTTCTATCTCTCTCCCTCTCATAACGTTCTTGACTACAATAACCGTTATCGCGATCTCTATCAGGTTCTCTCCTACGGGACTCATAGTATGAGCTGGATGACTAGCGTGTCGAGCAAAGGCTTCCTAACATAGATTCTCGTCTAGTCATCGTATCTGTAAAATAGAAAGAAAAGCAGAATCGGTAATCTCCGGAAATGAATAACTTATGATTGAAAATCGTGTGTGCCGTAAAGTGTATGCATGCATGTGTTAAACCCCTCGACCAACCGGATATGTCGGTCATACTTGTAGGAAGTGACTCGCTTAAATCTAGGGTACTTTGAAGCACTTCCAATCCGGTATCGTGTTGGAGCGACACATAGTCCGGAATTGGAATGTCGACAAGCCCTTCAAAAGGATTTTCCATTGGCGAGGAAGTAGCCTCCGAAATTCTAACACCGGAGACTGGCAGTGACACAACCACGGATTTCCATCTCAAAGACTTATGACGTTTATGTGTTGCTGCATTGCCTTTCCTCCTTCCCTCTAAATCCTAAAAACTGACAGGAGGTCCGGCTACGGGTTCATCGTCAATGGGCGTATTTTCTTCATCGCCATCCTCAGCTATTACGATCCCGGACGCTCTATGTTTAGCCCGTCTCAACGGGGCTGCCCTAAGCGATCCCTCAAGTCTTATGCTCTGGTTTCGTTCGATTAGCCCAACAATCCTTAAATTTATATTTGTGAGCACTGAGTCAATTTCTCTCATCTCGTCCAGCATTTCCTGAAGAATCCGTACTATCTCTTTAAAGTGAGCACCTTCGGGTTGCGGAATTGCGGCTGTAAAGGAAAGAAGATATCAGTTTCAATGTCAATTATGATTATCTCGTTAGCTACTGGGAAATTATAGCACTTACGTCTGACTAACCACCGACTGGCAAATCCTGGAGGACATCGGACATAGACTCTGTCTTAAAGTAGTTGAGCCTGGTCCAGGATCCCGCCACCACTTGGCAATTCTTAACTGTCTCTAGAAACGTGAATGAAGGATTGTCTCCTCGACTCTTGACATTAAACGAGCATCTGACTTCTTCCGGAGTCGGGGGTCGAAAAAGACGTTCCATGAAAACGATGAATAGACTGTTCAATGGTGCATATCCATTTGAATGTAGCTGCGACGGAGCGATTCTAAAAAAAGCTAGCACTTCTCGAATATACTGGTTGAATGGAGGAAGTGTTTCCGCTGTGCACGAATGGCGATTAAAGACTGTGAATCCTTCTGGGGGAGCGTGTAGCCTTTCATTCGGGTCGGGCAGCAAAACGTCGTCTAATGGTAAACCGTGTCTTAAGCATATTCGCTCCAACATATCTTCGGAGACATTGGATGGCACAAAATCTTGTGGATTCGCGATAAAAGTTGCTCCTGACAGCTCATCCGGAGCTGGACCTATTACTTCGGCTGCAATGATCGGCATCTCTATTATCGAAAAAGACGAGCTTTGAGGCTTTTGCTGCTGTGAACTTGTAGATTTCATAACTAATCAACTCATCAAAAACCATCATTAGATGATAATAAGCTCGTATGTTCCCCAATGTGAAGTGCATGAATGTGTTGTGCAGTGCAGTGCTACATAATACTTAAAAAGATTCTACAGAATTTGATAAATGTTCAAACGACAAGACTTCGGAATTCAACTGGAGTAACCGTCATCGTTGACCGTCACAACCGTGCTGTCTAGACTTTTAAAGACCGATGCGAGTTCAAAATTGTTAAATTCAATCAAATTACAGTTCCATCGACGAGCTTCGAAAGGCAGTCAAATGTGTAGTAAAACGGCTAAGTTCAATTATGCAAGGCTAAATCTCGTCGGATTCAAGTGTCCGATTATGCAAGATTTCGTGTCCTTTAGGGTTTAAATTCGAACCGATCCCTAGAAGCTTAATTCGCATCGACCGAAAAAGAACAGATTTCGTATCGATCATAAGTTCACACTTTCGTATCGATTGCGTACAAAGAATTCGTATCGATCATCAATTCCTCCACTTCATATAGATTCCAATGCTTTGTATCGATACGAAGTTCCTCCTTCCAGATCGATGCGAGCTTCCTGTCCTGAGTCGATGCGAAAGAGATCCTTCTTGTCATCCATCGATACGATTAAGTCAGAGCCAAGAGTTGATGCACATGATTTCTTTGCATCCTTCAGCGGTCTTTCTTCTCCAACCAACCCAAACGACGTTACTCTTTCCTCAACCTCGCTCTGACTCAGCTCCGGCATCAACGACGTCGGAACAGGTGACGACGATGGACAAATTGATATTAAAACTCAAGTCTTATCACTTTAGTGTAGTTTTGATTGGTTAATTACCGAGTTAATCGATTTGGAGACGAAGACAGTACTTTTTCTCAGGCTTTCTATCGATACGAAGGCTGGGTGGTAAGTGAAGCACATGAAAAATTGGCTAAGTAAAAAATGAATTTATATAGGTGCGAAACCGAAGGGGAGAAACGATTCGTCTCCTAATAGCATGGATCGGTCAAAACAGCTGAAGCCAGATCGATGCGAAGGTCACTATGAAAAAACAACCTGAAGCGATCTCCCATATCATTGATGTGAAGTAGCTTATTCGTATACATTAAGCCAAAACGGTCTGAAGAACAGCATTTCGCATCCATCAGCCATCACTCTCATCTGTCACCGATACGAACGTCGCCGCCAAGCCCGGTTTAGACCATTTGTTTTCCATCGATACGAAATGTCAATTTCGTATCCGTTCATTCAGAAAAACTACAAAGGCTCGTATCCACCGATACGAATCATCTCAGAAGGCCAACTACTTCGTATCAATAGCCATCGATACGAAGCATACATCCCAGCTTCTCAAATCGATTTAGAAGAGGATCGATGCGAAGGGAGGACGTAAAACAACCACCAAACGTTGTTACAACTCGAATTTCACATCGATTCAGGAGAGGATCGATATGAAATTCGATAAGAGAAAACTGACAACGACTCGTGAGCGTACGAACGTTAACAGGAGTCAATGTAAAATATGATTTATGTGCCACCAATTAACATTCAATTTTCAAAATTCACAGGAATTGAATACTCACCTGGTCACAATTACAACAATGGACGACGGTTTGCTATCATTCGATACTCAGCTACAACAGTGCGTAATACAACCATTGGCAGTCAACAATTCATTATGTATATTATTGAAGGTCAATCAAAGGTTACATCTTTCGACGAGAAAACAACCGTTCAAACAAGTCAGATAAAACTGTTCAGAATGAAAATTGTGGCTTTTCAAAGCACGTCATGTTCTCACAAGACGTACTTTGAAGGGCAAATGTTATCCCGCCTTTTGGCAAGGCCGTGACACTAAGAAATTAACTGCGAAACAAAGGCAGTTCATTCCAAGAACGATTATACAAAGATTCGCTATGGATGGTGGTAAACTTTGCCCGAGTCCGGATCGAGCTACAATTCGCATGACATGACAATCAAAGTCACGGAAGCCAACGTTCCAAATTTCAAGTCAATCTGAGTTCATATTCTCAAGATATGATCGATGCAAGCCAAGAGAATAAACTCGTTCATATCCATCGGTCAATCATATTCGCATCAGCTTCGTTCGAATCCGTCAACAGCGGCTCCCTTCGTATCCATCGGAATTGACTCACTTCGTATCCATTCACAACCACTCATTTCGTATCCATCAACAATGGCACGGTAGTCCATTTCGTATCGATCAAGTTTCCAGCATGCTTCGTATCGATCGACCACAGACCGATACGAAGTCAACACCTCTCATCGATACGAAACCAAATACTCGATGATCGATACAAAGTGAAGCACAGGCCATCGATACGAAGTGGAATGCAACAGAAGCGATACGAGGTGAAATGCACAAGATCGATACGAAGAAAGCACGGTAAAGTGGAAGACTCGATCACTCGGCATAAAAAGTGGATCGATCCTAAAGATTAGCACCACGTCAACTAACATTATGTGCAGAACCATCGATACGAAAGGCGTGTTTTACAAATCCAAACTTGCATCGATCATAACTCAATCTATATATCCAAATGCCACCGAATTTTCACAGGAGCTTGCGTACATCTACAGGAATGTTCATGATGGATCCAGTCTCAATTAGACTAAATCCTTATCGATACGAATTGCGTTCGTATCGATCACGGATCGACTCCAAACGGTCAGGGATCGATCGCGTGGGCCCACCCACGTGAGAGAAGATGTCTACCGAGATCTGATCGGGATATTTGTAGTCTACGCCTATACATAGCAGCTTTGGACCTACTGAAAAGGGACTTTTGGCCCTTCTACGTCCAGACTCTGCAGAAATCACTGTTGTACTCGAATTCTACTGTTGTAACACGTTGTAACCAGCAAGCAAAAATCAATAAAGTCAATCATTTTATAGTGGACGTAGGCCATACGCCGAACCACTCTAAATCCGTGTGTTTCTGTGTGCTTTTCTTGCTTATTATTGGTGTGTTTGTTAAATTTTTCTCTTTTTCCATTTATATCCTTTATTTTATTTTTTCAAACGCATCTGAAGAGTGTTGTGCCCAGTTTTGGTGCAAACGCACCAAAACTTAATTTTTGGCCGAAAACAAGACATATAAATGCAATATTGAGAACAAAATATCATACGATTAGCATAAATCAAACTAAGAGCGGCTACGGCAAGTGTCAGGCGGCAGCAAATGTCAGGCGGCGGCAAAATTCGAGTAGCGATAGCCAATGAAACTGGGGTTTTTTTTGGTTCGAGAGTTCGATGTTGAAAAAGGAAACTATGGATTATTTTTTTTGTTGGAGAATATGCTCAAAATCAACAGTCAAACGAGCTCTTTTTCCCCTCTTGGATTTCAGGCTGCTATTAGGCCAAATGCTGAAATTTTCAATTTCTCCTCAAAAATGTTGCACGATGCGCTTTCTTGCCGCTTCACCTTTGGGGCATTTTCAACCCCTCACGCATCGTAGGCGCTTCAAAGGGTAAAAAAGCACCGGCCTGGCGCCTTGGGCTTTTTGGTGCCTAGGCATGCCTAGGCGAGGGCTTTGATAACATAGACACATACACACGAAATATTTGTGTATGAAAGTTACCCTATATGATCAAGCTCATAATGATTAACCCTTTATGGTCAAGTTCATAATGAGGTCGTGAGGTCTCTCTGAAAAACACTAACACTTGTCAAGTCTTATAATTAAGACCTTCATGCTTAACCTACATGCTATGGAATACACATATCAAAGTCACACGCTGCTAAAGCACAATGGTGCAAAACTTCTCTATAGCCTTTGCGCATGACATGCCAAATGGCATATGCGAAAGTGGAAGTGCTACCATTTATTGGAAATATATATATTATTCATTATAGATAAATGAAACAAGAGTAATGCAATTTATGTTGCATTATTTTGGTATGTTTATTTTGTATTGCATTTTTTATTTATAATTTCATACTACTATTTGCCCAAACGTAAACAAATTTAAAAGTGAAAATGTTGTACCATCATATGAGTAACTACATAGTTAGTCGTAACCACAACATATTTGTATCTCATGCAAATAAATTTTATAAACAAAATGCTGATTGAGTTTGTAAAAAATATAACTAGTTTGTTTAGGCTTTCATGATATATGAAATGATTATAAGTCTCTTAAGGTAAGATAATATATTACATCATCATGAAGTAATAAAGTCTATATATTTGTTTTGAGAATGCTGCACTAAGATATTTATTTTTTCAAGATCAACGACTACATGCATGTGTCTTCAAGTGTCAAAGATTTGGTAGTAATTTTTTTATCTTAAATGGAAAACAATCGTATAGTAAAATACTTTTTTAGGGTCTTTTGGACCATGGAAGAAACAAAAAGCAAAGTTTTGAAGAAAACAAATAGTGGAAAATAAAAAAGAACGCATATTTGCATCGTGCGTCTTGTACGTCATCACTGCCACTTCATGCACTTTTTCATATGCGCCACACCATAGGAACAAAAGATGCCAATGTCACGCCACATTGTGACATGCACCATGGTGCATCTTTCACAACTAGGGTCACACAATTAAGAAACATTTGTGTAGCGTATGTTTCTATATCCCAGTTTTTACTATTTTGCATAGAACAAGATACTAGATAAGCAATCTAGAAAGCCAGAAATCATGCAAATTTTTAATTTTTTTGAATTCGATAATTTATGTCCATGCGATTTGAACCCAAGATCTTCCGATCACAATCAAGGAGTCTTTACCACTGTGCTTGTGGTACCGGATGAAATCATGCAAGTTTTATGTACTTGTGACATCTCGATCAAATGAATGGCCAGGTTCATAAACTGCACTAGATTTGTGAGCCTTGAAAAGAGACCTCACAATATAAATTCTACCAATCTTCTACATAATAGAAAATAGTATTTATTGATTACATATTTTTAGCTTTGAGCAATATTGGAACCATATCTGAATTGCGTGTATGTTGATGATATCTCAAGCAGACAAAAAAGAATTCCGCTTCCATGCACTTAATAAACCTATAATAGCTTCTTGCAGCGAAATTTAAAAAGGCAAAGGAAATCTTCTATATAATTCTTCAGAAGTAACATATTAACATACAAGTATGGGTCGGTATTAGTATGCTTACAGAGGTACGCGAACTTCTTTGTGAGGTCATTGGCATGCTTTGTGTTCTTGACAATGACGCCGGAGGTGGTTGAATTCGAAATGATACTTTCTGTGCATGTCTATGCATCTGATTAGAAACATAATTTTTTTGCTGACTCTGATTCATGGTTGAGCTCGCGAAACCAGAACCAACGCTTCCAACCCTTTTATGCTGACTCTGTGATGCAGTTCGAGACACGCCAAAAGTCTTCGATCTTGGCATAGTAGTTGATTTGATGAGTCGTGGATGATTTAGACGGTGTTTATTGATTGGCAGGGGAGCGACTGCATTAGAACAAGGCCGAATAGGAGCTCGAGCATGATCTGTAATCATGTCGAGGTTTTGAAGTTCAAAAAGTGGCTTTGGTAAAGCCAATTCTAAATTCTTGACTGTCTTGAATGCCTTTCTATGGTTTTTCCACATTTCATCCTTGTCTGTTGCATGGCAGTGGCCAGATGATTGATCGCTGCTGTGCCAGTAGGTGCAAGGAGCAGGAGAATCACAAACGAAACAATGGCACTGAAAACATTCAGCAGTTTAATAAAATATACACGGCCAATTGCATTATAGCATTTACTCATTTGGTTTAGTTGAATAGTAGGAAAACCATTATGAACTTTCTATTTATGCGCACTTAGCATATCATTTCTAGAACTTAAAGATAATGGTACCCTATGTAAATTTAAAGTGCTTGATGTTGAATAGAGTGGCTAAATACAGTCCAGAATTTGATAAAATGCCTGCAGTTACAAGACAACTGGTGCACACACAAGAAAATAATGATGCTAAGGGAAAAGATGAATATCTCCATACCAATTTGCAGTGCTGCTCATGAGGAGTGGTTTTGAAGGGAAAGTTGGCACATAAATGACGAGCATGAGGGAAATCTCTACAGGCAATCTGTGAGAAAATCTGGGGTTAGAACATCAATAATTTCCAAGCTTTCATCACGTGGAATAATAGAGAAACAGAAGGATAAATTGCTTCATAGATTAAAATCAAAAACAAAATATGAGGTGATCATCGGACATTGGTATGGCATATGAATTTGCCAACTAGGTACAATGAGATGAAAAATATATGAAAATATAATACTTGAAGAAGCCCAATATAAATGACAACTGTAGACTTTAAAATTAGTAGGCAAACGGAGATTACACAGTGACATACAGATGGTGGAATATTTTGATGCATAATACAAAATAATAATATGAAGGATTATCGCCGTCACTTTCTAAAGGGTGTGGGATTATATTTGCATCATATTGTTTCACCAAATTTTAGTTTTAATTGGTGGAAAAATTAATAATACAAATGAAAACAATAGTTCAAGGAAACTAAATCGCATAAAATAAAAGTACATCGTTTAAACTATTAAATTGTGCTTTAACAAACCACATGAAGAAAAGAAACAAAAATTTATGTTCCAAAAATGTGAATTATACACTAACTCATTCAACTGTAAAGATACAAGTATCTATCAGTTCATGCCTTATCGTTTCCTTTGCCTGAGTCAGGTGTTTTATGCTTTTACAGTCTTACAGAAGATACTAATCAGACTAAGTCATTGTTTAGAATGAAATGAGGTAACGTATAGTTCATTTAAATATTTTAACCACATATCATGCATTTACGGGTGGAATATTTTGATGCATAATACTAAATAATAATATGAAGGATTATCGCCATCACTTTCTAAAGGGTGTGGGATTATATTTGCATCATATTGTATTACCTAATTTTGATTTTTAATCGATGGAAAAATTAATGATACAAATGAAAACAATTGTTCAAGGAAACTAAATCGCATAAAATAAAAGTACATCTTTTAAACTATTAAATTGTGCCTTTAACAAACCACACGAAGAAACGAAACAAAAATTCAGATTCCAAAAATGTGAATTGTACACAAACTCATTTAACTGTAAAGATACCAGTATCTATCAGTTCACGCCTTATCGTTTGCTTTGCCTGAGTCAAAGTGTTTTATGCTTTTACATTCTTACAGAAAATACCAAACAGACTAAGTCATTGTTTAGAATGAAATGAGGTAGCGTATAGTTCGTTTAGATATTTTAACCACATGCTATGCATATGCGAAATCAATCAATCTGTCCCCTCCCTCTCACCCCAACACACCCCCTCTTCCTCGTTCAAAATGTGAATTATACACAAACTCATTCAACTGTAAAGAGCCAGTATCTATCAGTTCACGTCTTATCGTTTGCTTAGCATGAGTCAAATGTTTTATGCTTTTATAGTCTTACAGAAAATACTAATCGGACTAAGTCATTGTTTAGAATGAAATGAGGTAATATATAGTTCATTTGAATATTTTAACCACATGCATACACCCCTCCCTCCCTCTCTATCTCTCTGTCTCCCTCCCTCCCTCCCTCTCTCCAATAGCATTGTCAAAAAATTGAAATTACACTTCATCGCGCTTCTTAGTTGCATCCCACTATAAAATTATCTTTAATAATAACAGGAAAATTTAAATTTTTGGTCCGACTATGGACTTTTTAAATGCCCTTAATTTGAATGCCGATCATGAAAAAAACTTGATTTCTATTTTCATTAACGAAGTTTTGAATATTATTAGTATCATATTTTGAGTAACGATGGTGACAATTTTCACATTTTTTTTTCCTCGCTTTTGTATTGTTTTCCACTCTCAATTAATAAATCAATACTCTTTCTTCAAGTATTTCAATTTTATGTCGAATTTCACTTTTTGTTTTGATTTTTATGTTTTTGGCTTACTTTGTGAAGAAATAAATATTTCTTTAAATTTTGAAATATACTACAATTTAGTCCAATCATAAATAAAATTGCTCATTTATGACATTCAATTTTTTTTCTTAAATCTAACAACTATTTAAGAATATATTATTACAACTGATAAATTATACAAACATATAATGCATGCTCGTGTGTATCTTTACATTTTTATTTTTAACATTCAATATTTTGAAATCAATTCTAATTAGATATTTTTTTATCAATTTTCATTAAATAAAACATAATCAATACTACATGCAAAAGTTTGATTGGTTCGATAAAATATGTATTTTATTTTTAAAATACATATTTTACACACGCGATCATCCGACGTGCCAAAGTACTTACACCCAATAGAAAATATTGACATGTCTTTTAGTATCATTTGTGAATACAATTAAATTGATTTTTTTATTAACAATTGATAAACGATTACAAATTATAAAGCTAAGTCTAGTGAAATGAATAATACTACTTATAGTAATGCATTGTGATTTATGATAAAATCCATTTTAAAAACATTTTTAATTTTTCATGTATAATCCTTTTGCTAGTTGTCAAGACCAGACCAGAAAAAGGAGGGAAACAAATTGCTACAATAATATATATAAAACCACCGCATATGTGTATATTAAATTTTTCTACAGGTTGTACATATATACAATCTATGTAATTATATCAGCAGTTGACATCTTAGCATTCGAATTCTAAATTAAAACATTTTATCTTTCATGCATAAAACACGTGCCATTTGTATTAACTATTATGTCTTCGCGTTGTATCACTTATTTTTCTTTTTATGTGCGGAACGCCTACCGATTGTATTTGTCATTTTACCTTGCACGTATAAAGCGTGTCCGGTGTACTAATTATTTTATCTTGCATGCGCGTGCATTTGATCTCGTTACTATAATGCTTTAAAGGTTGTTGTTTGGTATTATATTTACACTGAAATATGTTTTTAAATTTCATAATTGGTTCTTCAAATTAAACATGTAAAATGTATATTTTGTAACTGTTCATTTATAGCATTATTGGATTGCAAAAAGTAGCATGTCTGAATTTTATTTTTGTTAGTTATTCACTAAAACGAGATGGAACCTTGGCGCAACGGTTAGGTCACCCGCATCATGATCTGAGCGTCCAGGTTCGAATCCAGAAACAGTCTCTTCGCAATGTGAGGGAACGGCTGCGTACATTATCGACCTTTCCAGAGTCCGCTATCATGCTGGAGCCTTATGCACTGGGTTCCACCTTTAATTATTTGCTAAAGCAACATTAGCTTTTCATACATATACAGATTGAATGCAAGCACAGTTTGTTAATGCATTTCTCTCACATAGAAATGGAATAGAATAAGGTAACCGTGCTTGTTGTACATCCATTGGTTCATTGGTCTAATTTCATTAAGTAAACCTTACCTAGCATGACCAAAACATCAAAGATTTGTGCAAAATTATTAGATAGTAACTGTAACCAAATATATAACTAATTTACATCATCGCAAATAAAACTAAAATTGGGTATAATGAAGTCTTTAGGTCTTACTTCCACGACCAATGCATTAATTAATTACAACATTTAATTAATAAAAACAACAGTTTGATTAGCAACCTTACTCCATGAAGAATCGGTGTTATCAAGTACATTCATGATATGAAGATGAAAAGACGAATCCTATCAATCTAAAATTGGGTAATGCACAAATATCCTGGTGTTTATTCAAATTGCATCGGTACAAACTCAAGCACGTAATTGTGCTAAAAAGGAGAACTACGCAGGGATAAAATACTGCATGTAACTGTTAGTGGATTTTATAGCAATGTGAAGCATACAATGGGTCCTCTCATAAGCAGGTATCCTAATTCTTTTACAAAATAACTATACATATCTAAATTGTACTGTAAAAGAATCAAAATAAATGAACCACAATTTCACCTGCCCCTTTTCTCCAGTGATTTGCAAATCATCAGACTCGTCGCCCTTGTTCTTCTTACTTTCATCGCAAACTTCAGCTACTTTATCCGGGTCGCAATCTAAAATCATACAATCATCGTCTGATTCATCATTCTTAGCCTGTCTCTTATCATTCTCAGCATCACTCTTGTCCTTCTCAGCCATGCTCTTTTCATTCTCAGCCCAACTATTATCTTTATTGCCCCTACTCTTAGGTCTCAACGAACTATAATTACCCACAGATGATACATTATTCTCAAGATCCACAATAATATTGTTCTTTAGCCACCTATACATTGATTCAAAACTGCTGTCGCTTTCAAATCTATCAGCCTCCTCATCGGAACTAATATCAACTACCAAGGGGTTCCACGACTCCGAGGGTTCCGAATTCATAAATAGAGATTAATAATACAACTGCAACAATGAAATCATTAGTATTTGAGGCCCTGAAATTGATGATAGAATAAGTAAATTAGGTGTAATATCAAACTTTATTTATTAAGTTGGAATTGGACGAGTTTAAGATGTAAACTTACAGCCAGAAGAGTGTTTTCAAAGTTAATGATAGCAAAACTAAATTGGGACAGTAACAAAATTAATCAAGAATCAATCTTTTGCCATTTCAATCAGAATTAAAAGAATTTAAGATATGGGTTTTTGATCAGAACTTCATAACTACTTAAATTTGACACAGAATTATAGAAATTAAACAAATAGTAACCAATTCGAATAAAATCACAGGAAAATTGGGGCAAACCTGTTACAGATGAACGAGGAAGACGGAATTCACATGCAATCTATGAAATTTGAAGCTAAAAACCAAGAAAAAAGGATTAAATGCAGAAACGACCGTCTCTAAGAAACGAACTCCTTCCTTTAAAGTGGGAGTGAATAACAAATAAAGCGGTCCGCGGCTGGAAACTTTGTTCTAATTTATTTATTTCTGTTTTTCAATAAATTGCCTATGTTCATATTCATTAAAAAATGACTTGTCTGAACATTTAGCTGTAAAATTAAGTCTATTGCGTTTCAATTTTATATCTTCATTAATAGTTGAACGGTCCAACCTCAATGTTTCAAACATATTATCATATGCAACCAAGAAATTAGAAGTTCAAATCCCGCTAAAACCAAAAATTAACATCTATATTTAAATGAAAATTTTGAAACATAAACAAGCTTACAAGTTTAAAACCCTATTCTAACAATAAAATTATAATTTTTCAATTTTATTTTTATCAAAAATACGTAAAAATTATAAATTTAATACTTTTAAAAGGGCTTTTCTGCATGCACGTACGCTGCACATGTCATAAAATCCCGCTATTAATTACTACAGGTAAATAGACACACGGAAGAAGTTGCAAAAAAATTTAGTCTAAAGGACAACAAGTTTGCTTTTTAGCTTGAATGACACTTTTTAGTGTAAACTGAAAATGATAGTTACAATTATCATTCTGTGATTTACACTAAAAAGTGTCCTTCGGCCTAAAAAACAAACTTCTTGTCTCTGAAACTAAATTTTTTTCTACCTTTTCTTTTAGCCTAAAAACCCCTAATTACTAAAACCGAATTTATAAATGAAGCTTATTTGTTAGGTCCTAGTTTTAAGATATTAAGATTTTATATATATATATATATATATATATATATATATATATATATAGTGAGGGAGAGACATTTTTTAATAATTAACGCTGATATCAAAAAAAATTGATGACAAATATATTACAACTATTATTAAAGACGAGCGTTACGGCATGCAATTCGCGTGTAAATTGTCGTTTTACAAATTATATATGTTTAACCATATTTTTGCGTTAAAATAAGGTGAGTTGGTTTTATTTTTATTTCTAAGTTGTGACATCCCATTTTTTGTTTGTTTCAATTTTTATTCCTATTATTAATTTAGTAAAGAATGAATTTCTGAAGGAAACTTATCTGTTAGATCGTATTTTTAAGTGATATGATTTGATTTGGTAATATTTGTAAACAGACATTTTGAATTTGTAAAGAAAGTTTATTTGGTATATCTTACTTTTTTTAAGTGATATTAAGATTTGATTTAGTAATATTTGTAGAGAAGCGTTTTGAATTGGTAAAGTAAATTTATTTGTTAGATCATATTTTTAAGTTATTATGAGATTTTAATAACATCCGTGGATGGACGTCTTTGATAGTTCACGCTGAGACAAAAAAAGTGACACCAAATGTATTACAACTATTATTAAAGATTTTTAAACAGTCATCGCCAGTTAAACGGCAGTCGCAATGTCCTAGGATGATATTAAACCATCACACGTTGCTTGGTTGACGATTTAGCGGCGCCCTGGGGCAACGCAACCAACGTTACATTGCCAACCGCGGTGCCCTTAACCAAAGTGGTGACATCATTAACATCGCTCTAAATTTTTTGATACCATTGTTTGCGTCAAAAATGGTCACAAATACTCAATTGTATATGAAAGCACCGATTTTCAAAAACAATATCCAAATAGAAAGATAAGCACGCACATCACAGAATAGATTGCAGAAAAGTAAATAAACACGCAAGTTTTTTAGTGGATTGGCAAACTCCGACCTACGTCCACTTCAATAATCTTTTATTTATACTATAAGATTACAAGCACAGTTGTTTTTGCCTTAGAAAATTAATGGACAAAGAGATAAGAAGTGATGAAGAAGTGTCAGCTGAAAAGTCCTTTGCAATGAATCAAATCCGCTGTATTTATAGTGAAGACGTGCATGTATCGGGCTGAAATTTCAGCAGAAGAATCTCCAGGTCCATACGACCCGATCCACAAAATTTGGGATCGACCGGACACCAAAAGTAATTTAATTCGATCGTTCCATACTAAATCCAATGGGGCGGTGATCGTTTTTATGGAGTCTCACATGCCTCTAGTCCTTGCTCCCAAAGTTTCGCGCCATTCCGACTTACCGCTTGTGAGCTATCGATCGATCTTCGCTGTTTTAACTAGAAATTGGATCGTACGAGATCGTTCCATACTTCATCCTTTTGAGCTACGATCGATTTTGTGGTTTTTCCATGATGTTAGTTACTTGCTCTTCAAATTTCATGCAATTCTGACTTACCACTTATGAGATCGTGTTTTCCGTAAAACTATGGATCATCATGCTGATTTGTACGATCGTTCCAATAACTACCGACCTATTTTTCAAGTTGAGCTACGATCAATCAAGGGGGTGGTCCATGATGTAAGCTACCTGCTCGCCAAATTTCATGCAATTCTGACGTACCGTTTGTGAGATATCGCATTTTCCTTAAAACTATGAATCGTTGTGTTATTTGTACGATTGGCCTCTTTTCCAAGATTTCATTCTTTTGATCTACAATCAATCATGGGGGTGCCCCATCATGTAAGCTACTTGCTCTTCAAATTTCGTGCAAATTTCGACGTACCATTTGTGAGGTATCGCATTTTTCGTAAAACTATGGATCGTTATGCTGATTTATACGATCGTTCCAATAATGATTGGTCTCTTTTTCAAGATTTTGTCCTTTTGAGTTGCGATCGATCATGGGGTGCTCCATGATATAAGCTACCTGCTCTCCAAACTTCGTGCAATTCCGACGTACCATTTGTAAGATATCGCGTTTTCCGTAAAACTATGACTCGTTCTGGCTGATTTGTATGATCGTTCCAATAATGATCGGCCTCTTTTTCCAAATTTGGGAGTTTTGTCATGCGATCACTTTTGTCTGCTCCACTCTTCAATATATAAGTGCTCTAAAATTTTCAAGTACATTGGCTTTTTATATTTTGAGATATTGACCAATCTTCGTCGATTTACGCTATTTTATAGATCGTTCCCGATCGATCCATATAAATTCTTTCTTTGTCCAAAAATCAACATACGAACTTCGGTTGACTTGAAATTTGAAATATGGCCTCACGTGGCCTTCCTTGTCACTTCATATTAATTTCACCCTGATTGGGACCCGGTCCGAATCCACCCAACTATTGTCCATAGTTCCAAAAATCATCGATTTCCGAGCTTGATAACCGTCTCTACGAGCTTCCTGCCTAGATGATCAAAAAAAACATTTAGCCAACTTTTATGATATACTGCCTGGTCAAAAGGCAGTATAACAACTATAAATCGATTTTCTTCAACGAATTTCAACAAAAAAGAGAGAGTGACAAAATTATTATTTTTCTACAATTAGAAAGAGTTTATTTATTAAAATGATTGGGTTGTAGAAAGGGATTCAGATCTTTATTTTTCTAGAAAAGAAAAGGAAACGATAACGATACTTCTTAATTTGTGAAAATTTGGTTCTGCTCCTTATTTTTGGATTTGGTACGTTAAAAACTCTTTCTCAAAACATATTTAAAATTACACCCCTATTTTTATTTTCGGTAACAAAGATTCGTTTTTTCGGAAATTAAGTCCGAACTTTAATAGTATATTTTAGTGATTAAAATAAAAAAAAATTGGGTTTTTAGAAGCAAATATTTGCAATTTAGAAATTTTAAAAATTTGCATATTATTCTATAGATATTTACAGAGTTTTCCATAAATATCATGAAACTTAAAAATATTACTTTTTCTATAACCTGTTTTTGAAGAGGTACGTCCGAGTATTTTGAAACTTAAGGAGAGTGTTTCTTTTACTAAAGTTCCCTAAAAAAATTATGAATAAGAATCAATAAGTGTTTCTTTGAAGGAAGAAAATATACTTCGATGTATAAAAGGGAATGTTCATTTTTAGAATCGAATAAATTTTTTCACATTTAACAAAAAAGTTGACGTTGGTTTTCGGTTAGTGCCAACTAATATTTGGGGATGGGATAACCATGAAGTGAACATGATATTCGAATTTTAAAAAAAAATGGATGTTAAAAGAAAATTTTGATAATATTATAGAGGAAAACATGGAATACAAATGTTCTTTAATGGCTGCCACTCCTCTCATCCCTTCTCTTGTTCATTCACATGCCTTTATCGTTGCTATCCTTGTCCTCCTTCACATGCGTTGACCACCTCTCCTTCCTCCTTATCTCCTCCTCATGTCCCATCGTCTTTCCCCCTCCCCTCCTCTGCCTAAATCTTCTCTCTCTCCCCTCAACCAATCCTCCCCCTTTTCTTTCTGGGTTTTCTTACAATCTGCGTCTCCCTGTGAGTATGTCTTCTTCTTCTTCTGTTATTCCAATTGCTTCTTAGCAAAAGGAAAACCTAGGATGGTCATCTCTTTTTAAGTCCAAACCAAGGAATGCTGGTGACCGTGTTTCTCAATCTTTTTCTTTGAATAGACAAGGTAATGCTTTACTACCTCCAATTGAAGTAGCCTCCGAAGGTATTTTGTACTGGCAAAATCACTTGGCGGGTTTTCCCAAGACAAAAATCAACCACACTCTTGTGTTTTGAACCATCTTAAAAGATTATGGAGGACAAAAGGGAGTGTGAGAATGAAATATGACAACTATTTTGAGTTCTCTAACGAGGAAGGCAAGCTTCTTGTGTTAGAATATGATCGTCTTGTGAGTAAAGGTCAGATTTTTATTGTTACAAAATGGGATGCCAACGCTGTTTCAGTTAGAACCTCCAGTTTATGTTTCAATGATAACAACTACACAATTATATATGTATATATACTTTATCAAGATTACATGTATATGCTACAGAAGACACCATGTTTAAAGATATTGCGACTCAAAGAGAGACGAAGATTCATCGACCATACTACTGTTTCCACCGTACAAAAGTCTTAGATAAATATTGTTGAGGTCTCCTTGAGTATATATGCATACTCTATTACATATGCATCAAAATTAAGTTAGAAAGCTATTTTTATTACCCATAGATTTATGAAATAAAACCACAAACGTCTGTGACAATTCTCGGGTTAAAATTTTCTAAGTCATAGACGTCTGAGATTTTACCAAGGACGTCTGTCATATGTAAAAACTGTCAATTTTGAAAAGATGCTTCTGTTTGAAACAAAAGGATATCACCTTTCATCGAAGGTTTGCAGACATTAAAATGAATGGATCTTCTTAGATGGTAACAACTCTTCATCTGCATCCTTTTGAATCTCTAGATACTACTTTGATTGAGATGCAGAAATCAACTAACTTAAATTAATTTATTTTTTCCTCTCTTGATTTCTAAACACTTTCTTGCATATACATTGTTCACATACTCTCAAACTATTATAACCAAAATATAATTTTGGTTAAATCACTTCTTACAACTCAAAGCATTCATATTCACATACTCAAAGGAGATCATAGAAGATTTATACTATAAGTCAAAAACTGTGTTATTTGGAACACAAGACTGTCAAGATATACTTTTGTACTAGCATATTCCTCCGGGCGAAGCGAGGGTAATTTGGTTAAAGGAAATACCAAAGGAGAGCTTCAGGACTGGATGTAGGACGGGAGGTCCGAACCAGTATAAAAACTCTGGTTTGTACGCTTTTTATACTTTACTATTTATTACCTACTATAACATTAGCTTATACGCTTGCATATTATACATAAGTTAGATAATATACGATCCACAAGTTTTTATTTGATATCAAAGCAAGGTTATTTCATTCTACAGCAACACTTAATTGAAATCATTAAAAATGACAAGTACATTTCAAGAAGGTCAATCAACTGCTCGTCCTCCATTATTTACTGATTCAAATTATGTTTATTGATCAACATGCATGCAAATTTTTATTGAAGCAAGTGGATTAGAAATATGGCTAGAAACTCAAAATAAATATGAAGCATTTGACATTGATATTGGCATATGGACTAATGCATAAAATCAGAGGCATCTAACAATGCCAAAGCTATGAATGTATTATTTTACTCACTCGATAAAAATGAATTTTCACGAGTCATGTTTTGCACTACTTCTTATGATATATGGCGTACATTGTAAATTACCCATGAAGGCACAGACAAAGTTAAGCAAATAAAAATTTCTATTATACAAAATCAATTTTCATCTTTTAATTGAAATCAAATGAATCGATTATTGACATGTATGCTAGATTTCAAACTATACAACATGAACTTATGGCACTAGGAGCAAAATTCATTGATTTTGATTTATTCACACGAATTTTGAACTCGCTGACAAATGAATGGGAAAGAAAATTTTTGGCTATCGAAGAAGCTAACTATTTTTCCCAACTCAAAGTCGAAGAATTAAAATTAGCACAAAACGAATGTAAAAAATTATCATCTCAAAATGCTACTCTAACACAAGATATAGAGAATAACAGAATAGAGGATTATAATTTTGAAAAAGAAAAGTGTGAATTGAAACAAAATTTAGAATTAGCTAATATAGAAATTTTCGATCATAGAAATAAATTAGATAAAATTACTAACAATGTTTCAAAATTTAGTAAAGTAAAGAAAAATCTTGAAAATTTGATAAAAATTTCAAAACCATCAGGAAATAGGAAGGGATTAGGATTACAGAAAAAATCATAAACTTTCAAGAAATAATTTGGTTTCTAATAATAATCAAGGATTTAAGAAGTATAGTACATTATATACTAATTTTAGAAAAATAAAATCTAAATATGAAAATAAGGGAACAAAAATGATTAAAGTATGGGTTTCTAGCACAAATAACAAATTGATTAGACAAAAACACATAGATGTATATTTAAAAGATATTGTTAATAATGAAAACTACATCCCTAAAGGTCCCAAACCCTCTTAGGTATGGCTATCTTCTCATACTAACACATAGGATCCTAATGGAGGAAGTGGGTACCAATTAAGACTTTTTATTATTTTGCAGGTACCAAAAACAAAATTAATTATAGGGAGAAATGGATACTCAATATCAGATGCTCCAAACATATGATGGAAATGCCCACATGCTATCAAATGCAACTTACATGGACGGTGTCACGGTCACTTTTGGGGATAATTCCAAGGGATATGTTATTGGGAATGGAAATGTCGTCAATGTCGGTATATCTACTTCTCCTATTATTTCAAATGTATTATTAGTTAAAAACTTAATTTACTCAGCATGAGTCGATTATACGATAAGGGATTTAGATTCGATTTTGAAAAAGATAAGTGCAATAACTTTGATCAAAATAAAAATTTAATTTTTGAGGGAACAAGAAATCGAAATATTTATATACTAAACATGAATATTAATCATAATAATGATTTATGCTTAACCACAAATCATGATGATCCATGGGTATGGCATAAAAGATTTTGTCACACAAATTTCAAATATATAAACAAAATAGCTAAAAACAATTTGGTAAGAGGATTACCCAAAATAAATTTCAAAGTTAAAAATCTATGCGATGCATATCAACTTGGAAAATTAAAGAAAAACTCGTTTAAGTCTAAAAATGAAATCTCTACTAAAATACCTCTTGAATTACTTCATTTGGACTTATTTGGTCCAACTCAAGTACGTTCGATAAATCACAATAAATATGTTTTTGTAATTGTAGACGATTTTTCAAGATAAACTTGGACACTATTTTAAAACATAAAAGTAAAACATTTGAAAGGTTTAAAATTTTTGCTAAACAAATTAAGACTCCAATGGATTTAAAAATCAAGTAAGTGATCACGGTGGAGAATTTGAAAACGAACTATTTACAAATTTTTGTAATAAAAAAGGAATTGGCCATAATTTTTCATTTCCATGGACACAACAACAAAACGGAGTAGTTGAAAGAAAAAAATGGCACCTTACAAGAATGTACTCGAACTCTCCTAAATGGCAATGGTTTACCAAAGAATTTTTGGACCGAAGCAGTTGCTACTGCATGTTATGTATTAAATCGTGCAACTCTTAAACCTATAACTAGAAATACATGTTATGAAATTCTCTACAAAAAGAAACCAAATGTATCATATTTTCGAATATTTGGATTAAAATGCTTCACTCTAAATACAAAATATAATCTCAGTAGATTCGATCTGAAAGCCGATGAAGGAATTTTTGTTGGATATTCCGATCGAAGTAAAGCATACAAAATTTTTAACAAACGAACAAATGTTATAGAGGAAAGTTTTCATGTCTCGTTTGATGAAGACTTTAAAAATATAAATAAAGATGATGAAGAAATTTTTGACCCTAATTTTCTTCAGAATTTTTTTTACACTAATCAAAATAAAGCCAATGAAAATAATAATGATAATCAAAATGACAGTGATTTGAAATCACCACCATGTATTTTAAAAGATCGTCCTACTGATAACATTATTGGAAATTTATATAACAAAGTTTTGACTAGAAGACAAATAAATCAAATGAGTAATGTAGCATTTATATCTAATTTTGAACCAAAAAAATTACAAGAAGCATCAAATGATGATTTCTACATTTTAGTAATGCAAGAAGAACTTAATCAATTTGAACGAAATAATGTTTGGGAGCTGGAACCAACGCCAAACGATCAATCATTGATTGGAACTAAATGAGTATTTATAAACAAAACAGACAAAAATGGAAATATTACACGTAATTAAGCAAGATTGGTGGCGCAGGGATACAATCAAGAAGAAGGAATTGATTATGAAGAGATTTTTGCACCTGTGGCACGTCTTGAAGCCATAAGAATATTACTTTATTATGCGTGTCATCATAATTTTAAGCTATTTTAAATGGATGTTAAAAGTGCTTTCTTGAACTATTTTATAAAAGAAAATGTTTACGTCGAACAACCACCAATATTTGTTCATGAAAAATATCTGTATCGTGTTTTTAAACTTAAAAAGGTGTTATACAGTTTAAAACAAGCACCTCGTGCTTGGTATGATCGACTAAAATCACATTTGATAAATTTTGAGTTTCAAATTGGTAAAATAAATACAATATTATTTATTAAAAGAGAACAGAAGGATATATTAATCGTTCAAATATACGTTGATGGTATTATATTTTGATCTACTAACAAAAATTTATGTAATGAATTTTGTACATAATGACAAACAAATTTGAAATGTCTCATATGGGTGAATTTAATTTCTTTTTAAAATTACAAATAAAACAATTATATAATGGAAACCTTATAAATCAAGACAAAAACTGTAAAGAATTACTAAAATGTTTTGGAAAGGATAATACATCAAGTAAACCCACTCCAATAAGCACTACTAATCATCTATACAAAGATGAACATGGAAAAGAGTTCGATCAAAAACTACATTAAATCATGATAGGATATTTACTATACCTAACAGCCAGTAGACCAGATGTTATGGAGTGTTTGTTTATGTGTAAGATTTCAAGCATAACCTAAGAATCAAATCCTCGGGCAGCAAAAATGGGTTTTACGATATTTAACCAATGCTAAAGATTATGGTCTATTTTATCCAAAATGCAGTTCGTTTGAACTCATATCTTAAAGTGATGTGGATTTCGGTAGATGCAAATCAGATAGAAAAAGTACAAGTGGTACATGGCAATTGTTAGTTTGGTGTTTTAGTAAAAAGTAAAAGTGTGTTTCTCTTTCGACATGTGAAGCCGAATATACTGCCTTAGCTTGCGCTTAAGTAATATATATGCAACAAACACTCAAAGATTATGGAAAAATAATAAACAATTTTCCAATATATTGCGATAATAATAGTGCTATAAATTTATGTAAGAAGTCCAATTAATTATTCACGAACAAAACATATCGATATTCATCACCATTTTCTGGGAGATATGTTGAAAAAATAATAATAACTCTTAAATTTGTTAATACTGAAATCAAATGGTTGATATTTTTACAAAACCATTAAGTGAACTTACTTTTATTAAGTTAAGATGGGATCTAGGAATTTGTTCGTACAATGAATTCGTTAACTAAATTTGTAGAAATAATTTTTTGTTTACTTATATATGTAGAAATGGCTCATATAGACTTTCAATTGCATAGTTTGTTTCATACACTTAGAATTAATAATTACCACATAAATTAAACTAATAACAACCATTTATAAAACTAACTACCCTCTGTTAAATTTTTATGGTTTAACTCCTTTTCCTCAACCTATTTTCCAAGTATAGAAAAACCTTATCTTGTAAATTCAGCTTATAATCTACCTAAACGCAAAAAGATTATTAAAACAAATAATACACAAAAATGTCTTCCAATCATCACTTCACCTATTCAACCGTCGACTATAAATCCACCTCATCCAATAACACTTACGTATCACCAACTAAATCCACACCTAAATCAACTCATTCAGTCTCTTTAAACATTAATGCATCGCCTACCTACCACACTGGCTTCTCTCCTAAAGAAAATAAAGCTAAACGTTCAATTGATCTAAAATCAATATCTCTCACCAACAAAGTCGATGAAATATATCACTATCAGCAAAAAATGATCGGCGTTCAACGTGAAATGTATTATGAGCAACGACGTCAAGGATCTCATGTAAGTTTTTAAGAAATCTCCTCAAATACAAGAAACTCCTACAAAAGCATATAACATTACTCCGAGAAATCTGTGCAAACCGGGACCATCAAACCAAGCTTGGATTGACACTCTAGCCCATCCAAGTTGGTCTCCACTGAAGCCATTACTTGACGATACAAAAGTTGAACCAAATTCACGGGATATACAACAAATCAACAATTATACGTTCTCCGATAAAAACTAAACTTATGCTATGCATCATATAAATTAAGTTTATTTGTTAATTTTTGATATGTATATGTTTTAATTTATTAAAATTTCATTAAACTTTCATTGCTATTTAAATTTTTTAAGTATTTTAGAAAATACAGACGTCTGTACATTTACAACAGAAGTCTGTAAAAAGTTATGTGAAAATTTTTCCTGTAGCCACAGATGTCTGTCAAAACTCTCTATATTTTTTTTACAATCATAGACATCCTTAGAAACCCATAGGCGTTTGTCGAGTCTCGCTGTTTAATTTTTTATGCCACAGACATATGTCGAATCTTTCTGTTTCATTTTTACTAAAGTTATAGACGTCTTTGACTCCCTCATAGACGTTTGTCGCTGCTCCAACCATACATTTTCAGTAGCCGTGTATAAACAAATTTACCCCACTCTTCTTTTTTACCTCCATTTCAATTCTCAATTTTGAAACCCTAGCTTCCATAACCTTCAAATTCATTAATCAATGGCTCCCATAAAGATGACCATCTCTAAAAAGAAAAAACAAGGTCAATCTTTCTCCTCCTCTCAAACACCGGTTACACGAGCTCACATAAACCAATGGATTGGCAACAATCCCACTGCCATCAATTGGTTTGAAGTGCTTTCCCAAAAGAAAATCCATTATGGTCCCTTCTATCGCGTTGCAAATGTGATTGAGTATGAAATTCTAAGAATAACTACGGATATCGGTTGCCGCAACCTAATTAGCTATATTGCAAATAAGGTAATTATCGATCCTCTGGCTATTTATCTTTTCTACTCCGATTTGTATAGTACAGAAAATAGGAATCCAAAAAATGAGGATGGTTGGTTGTGTTCAAGTGTTATGGAAAAGAAATTAAAATTGATGTATATACGGTTGGCCGTATACTAGGATGTTCTTATAAGGGAATTGACTTAACTAATATTCTAGATCAAAGTATTTTACTTAGAGATGAAGTTACCCATCAAATATGGGAAGATAGGATGCCCCAATGGAAATCCATTTACTTATGCCTGCGTGCTAGATTACTAAATAGAATGATAATAAACACACTCATTCCACGTCTAGGCAGCAAGGAGCAAATTTATCCTAATGACCATCGAGCTCTATATGTAATATTTGGTCGCCTACCGAGTAATTGGGCAAAATTTATTCATGACCAAATTAAAGGTTTTTGGACTCAACATCGTCGCTTAATTGTATATGCTCCGTACATAATGTGCATCTTGCAAGACCTTGAATTTCCTTCGTACTTATCATAATACGAAGAAATTTCAATAAAAGATTGTGGTCAGGATATCTATCCCTAATGCATCTTCCCAAAAACCCACCTCGTACCATCCCCTTCGACTAATGGACTCTATAACAACATCAGCAAAAACATCATGTTCCTCTTTCAACTACTGCTCCTCAGCAGACTTACTCACCTCATCCTTCATAATAACCAACTTCCTCTAGTCATGCTACCGAATATTATTCGGACTCTGAAATACAACAAGCTGGCATTGAACCAACGCAAAATGAACCTCTTCATGATGTAGCACTAAAAACCAAAAGATGATCATGGCTAAACAGCGAGCTTTAAACAAAAAGATTACTAAATTGGAACGTTCTTTCTCTACAACGATGACAAAAATGGAGAAGACTTTGGACAAAGTGGTCACCACTTTAGGTAAAGTTATGCACAAAGTACATGGTTGATCATCTTCTCGCTCATCATGCTCGCCTTCACCAACACCTCTACCTCAGGATCAAACATCAATTTATCGCTCTTAAGCCTTGTCGAAAAGTACGTCTCACGATAGAGGTGATAGAGGGAAGACTCCTATTCATGCACACCCCAAGGAAGAAGAAGATAGTGATGACATGTGTCTGATACTCCACATTTTCAACAACAATCATACGTGCCATTCCAAGGCCTTTCAATTCAAGAAATTGAAGAGTACAATGAGCAAACCCAATGGCCGGGCATATAGGAGTAGGATCCATCTTCTTATTTGGAATACAAGATCTATGAGGGCTTATCTTACTCAAATAATCAGTACAATTAGAGTTTTAATTTATTTTGTAATTACCTATTCTTATGCTTGTTTGTTTTATTGCTTACAACTTCTGCTACACTTGTTTCTAATTTTATTTGAACTTCCATATTTGATTTTCCATGATCTTAATGTATAATGTGCTATGTCTATTTAATATTTTCGTATCTTATATAGTTTCCTCCATTTTTATAATGATAAAGGCGGAGGAATTTATGCATATACATAGGGAATACTTCCATTTTTGGTTGTATGGTTGTCATCATCAAAAGCTGGAGATTGTTAGAACCTCCAGTTTATGTTTCAATGATAACAGCTACACAATCATATATGTATATATACTTTATCAAGATTATAAGTATATGCTACAAGAAGACATCATGCTCAAATATATTACGACTCGTAGAGAAACGAAGATTCATAGACCATACTACTGTTTCTACTGTAAAAAAGTCTTAGAGAAATTATTATTACGGTCTCCTTGAGTATATATGCATATCATTCATACTTTATTTCATATGCATCAAAATTAAGTTAGAAAACTATTTTATTACCCATAGACTTCTGAAATAAAACCATTGACTTTTGTAACAATTCTCGGGTTAAAAATTTCTAAAGTCACAAACGTCTAAGATTTTACCACAGACATTTGTCATATGTAAAAACTGTCTATTTTGAAAAGACACTTCTGTTTGAAACAAAAAGATATCACCTTTCATCGAAAGGTTGCAGCCATTAAAATGAATAGATCTTCTTAGATAGTAATAACTCTTCATCTGCACTCATTTGAATCTATAAATACTACTTAATTGAGATGTAGAAATCAACTAATTTGAATTAATTTATATTTCCTCTCTTGATTTCTAAACACTTTCTTGTGTATACATTGTTCACATACTCTCAAACTATTATATCCAAAGTATAATTTTGGTTAAATCACTTCTTACAACTCAAAGCATTCGTATTCACATACTCAAAGGAGATCATAGGAAGATTTGTACTACAAATCAAAAACCGTGTTATTTGGAATACAAGATTGTCAGAGATATACTTTTGCACTAGCCTATTCCTTTGGGAGAAGCAAGGGTAATTTGGTTAAAGGAAATACCGAAGGGGAGCTTTGGGACTGGATGTAGGATGTGAGGTCATAACCAGTATAAAACTCTGGTTTGCACGCTTTTTATACTTTACTGTTTATTGCCTACTATAGCATTAGCTCATGCACTTGCATATTATACACAAGTTAGATAATATACGGTCCACAAGATTTTCAATTTCTCCTCAAGAACAAATAAATAATATTATAGTATAGGTTCAATTATCAAATATTCCTTCTATATGCCGGTCGCTTCCAGGAATCTATTAGATATGTTGGGACATAGAAATCTAATATGTTTTGACAAGTTAACTAAAAGGAAGGAAAGATCTGTGTATGCTAGAGTTTTGGTGGATGTATCTCCTATCAAGTGGTTGCCAGATTATATTGAAGTAGTTAATGATGCTACCAAAAAAGATATTTTATTAGATGTATCACATTCATATGGAGGCCTAATATGTGTATTGTTTGTAAGGTGTTAGGATATATAAAGGACATATGCATGCACAATACAAGAAATAGTACAAAGGAAAAGAAATTCCATTTAAAAAACCACAAAAGTAAAATTAAAGATAAAGGAGTAACTCAAGGCAATTCTATAAACTCTTCAGCTGTTAAGTCAAACAATAAATGGGTAGATGTGAAAAACAAGCACAAATGCAAGCTGGGAAAGTTTCTAAGGGAACTACTTTGAAGGAAAGTAATACTTTTGACATATTAAACTTCGTATTTGAAACTAATGTAGAAATAGAGGGATTTATAGATGAAATGCAAGTTGAAGTGAAAAATGCTACTAATGAGGAAACAATTTCAATGGATCTTCTAGATAATAAAATGAATCTTGTCAATGATCAAGATCATGTCCTAAGGAGATTAGTCCTTCAATAGTTAGACAAAATATTGAACTTCGTTATAAAAGAATTCAATCATTTGAAAAAAGGAAATCGGCCTTCTTATTAGACTACTCTCATTACTAACCAATCTATAGATTCTATAAATGATTTTCAAGGTTATAAATCAATACTGCAGCAAGAGGTCTCTTCAATGAAACTCTTATGTCATCTTCTATTCAGGTATTAGGCTTGCCAAATAATGATTTTTCTCATTCCTCATCTTCCTTAGTTGACTTAGATATAGGAATAAACTATGGCAAGGTTATGGTTGTTCCAAAAAATTAAATTTTGAAACTAATATATCCTATCACCTCCTTCTACGAGGTCTCAAAAGATTAAAATATAAATTTAAGTTTATCGACGATAGATAAAATAAGCTACTGGAATATAAGAGGAGCCCGCATTTCATTAAAGCAAGTGGAGATATGAAATTTGGTCGACTATAAAAAAAATTACAACTTTCCTGTGTCGTTGAAACCAAGTTAAATTTGGAATTTACTTTCTCAGGCTCATAAATTAATTGCACTTTCATGAAAATTAGATCGCAATCTAAACACGGCTCCTTATGGAAGGTTTTTAATATTATGGAATCCTAATATCTTTGAACTTGTTCCTGTTCTTAAAGATAAGTAATTTATTCGTTACAAAATTAGACATATCCATTCTAATACTCCATTTTTCATGAAGATATCATAATTCTTTAAAAACAGGAACAAGTTTAAAGATATTAGGATTCCATGATATTAGTAACCTTCCACATGGAGCTATGTTTAGATTGAGCTCTAATTTTCATGAAGGAGTAATTAATTTATGAGCTTGAGAAGTAAACTCCATATTTAACTTAGTGTCAGCAGCAAGAAAATGTATTTTTTGATTATAGATCAAATTTCTTATCTCTGCTTGCTTTGATGAGAGGCGAGCTTCTCTTGTATTCCAGTAGCTTAGTTTATCTATCATCAATAAACTTAGATTTATTTTTAATGTTTTGAGACCTTGTGGGAGAAGGTGAGTAGGTTGTACCAGTTTCAGAATTTAATTTTTCTGGAATAACCATAACTTTGTCATAGTTTATTTCTTTACCTAAGTCAACTAAGGAAGATGAGGAAGGAGAGAAATTATTATTTGACAAGCCTGATACCTGAATAGAAGAGGACATAAGAGTTTCCACTGAAGCAAGACTAGAGACCTCTTGCTGCAATATTGATTTATTACCTTGAAAATCATCTACGGAATCTGCAGATTGGTTAGTGATGAGATTAGTCTGATTATAATATATTATCTAACTACTAGAGACCTAATCTCCTTCAGGATATGATCTTAATCATTAACAAGATTCATTTTATTATCAATAAGAACAGTTGAAATTGTTTCCTCATTATTAGCATTTCCTACTTCAACTTGCATTTCATCTATAAATCCCTCTACTTCTACATTAGTTTCAGTTGTGGAGTTTAATTTGTCAAAAGCATTACTTTCCTTCAAAGCAGTTCCCTCAGAAACTTTCCAGTTTACATTTTATGCTTTTTTCACGTCTACTTATTTATTATTTGACTTAATCACTGAAGAATTTATACAATTGCCTTGAATAACTCCTTTATCTTTATTTTTACCTTTTTGGTTTTCTATAAATGAATTTTTTCCTTTGCACTATTTCTTCTATTGTGCATGCACATGTCCTACACATGTCCAAACACCTTACAAATAGTACATATATTAGGTTTCCATGAATTTGATACATCCACAAAAGCATTTACCTTTTCCCTAGCATCAATAACTACTTCAATTTAACTTGGCAACAACTTATTAAGAGATACATCCACCAAAGCTCTAGTATACACAAATATTTCCTTCCTTTTAGTTGACTTGTCAAAACATATTAAAATTTCTATGTCACAACATTTCCAATTGATTCCACCGGTGTATAGAAGGAATATTTGATAATTGAACCCTTGTCGGCACATTATTTATCTATTTTTTTAGGAGAAATAATGTTGGCATCGTATTTTGTAACAATAATAATCTGACCTTTAATCACAACATGATTAGATTCTAACACTAGAAGCCTACCTTCCTCATTAGAGAACTCAAAATAAAATAAGTTGTTATATTTCATTCTCACGCTGCCTTTTATACACGAGAATCTTTTAAGATGGTTCAAAACACTTGATTGTGATAGATTTTTGTCTAGGAAAAACCCACCAAGTGATTTTGCCAGTATAAGTAACCTTAGGGACTACTTTAACTGGAGTTAGTAGAGCATTACCTTGTCTATTCAAAGAAAAAGATCGAGGAACAAATCACCAACATTCTGTGGTTTGACTTAAAGGGAGATGACCATTCTAAGTTTTCCTTCTACCGAGAAGTAATAGGAACAGTATGAGGAAAAGACACACTCACAAAGAGATGCAGATTGCAAGAAACCAAAAGAAAATTGGAGGAGGATTAGTTGAGGGGTGAGAGAAGCATTAGGCAAAGGAGGGGGACAAAAGGGGTGGGAGAGGAGGAGGAGAATTAGAGACGAAGGGGAAGAAGAGGAGGCCAACACATGTGATAGGAGGATATGGATAACAGTGATAAAGGGATGTGAACAAACAATAGAAGAGATGTGAGGAGTGGCCACCACATAAGAACATTCGTTTCCATTTTTTCTTTTGTAATATTGTCAGAATTTTCTTTTAACATCTGGTTATTTCAAATTTGAATATCTTATTCACTTCATGGTTATTCCCACCATCAAATATTAGTGGGACTGGAAACCAACGTCAACTCTTTTGATAAGTGTGAATTTTTTTATTTGATTTTAAAAATGAACATTCCATTTTATACATCGAAGTCTATTTTCCTTCTTTAAAGAAATACTTATTGATTCTTATTCATAAAATTATTAGGGAACTTTCGTAAAACACTCTCCTCAAGTTCAAAATATACAGCCGTCCCTCTTCAAAAATAGGTTATAAAAAAATACTAATTTTAAGTTTTAGGATATTTATGGAAAACTATATAAATATCTGTAAAATAATCTATAAATTTTTAAAATTTTCGAATTGCAAAAATTTGTAGAATTTTCACAAATTCTCAAAACCCATAAATTTTGTTTTAATCATAAAAATATATGATTAAAATTCAGATTTAATTTTCAAAAAAACGACTTTTCTTACCAAAATTAAAAATAAGGGTGTAATTTAAAACATGTTTTAAGGAAGGGGTTTTCACGTACCAAATCCAAAAATAAAGTGTAGAACCAACTTTTCACAAGTTAAGAAATATTATTATCATTGTCTTTTCATTTCTAGATAAATAGAGACACTAAATCGCTTTCTATAGCCTAATCATTTTAGCATTTAAACTCTCTTTAATTATAGAAGAATAATAAGTTTGTCACTTTCTCTTTTTTGTTGAAATTCTCGGAAGAAAATTGAACTATGGTTATCAACAAATTAGTGTGATACTAAGGACATCACCACTTTAGTTAAGAGCACCATGGTCAGCATTGAAATGCTGGTTGCGTTGCCCTAGGACGATGCTAAACCGTCAACCAAGCAATGTGCAATGGTTTTATGTCGCATTTGGGCGTCGCGGTCGGCATTTAACTGTCAACTGTGGTAACCTTAGCTAAGGGTGTCCTTAACACTATAACAAATTTAGTGTTTAGTGTTTTGTATATCACTTGCTTATGTGATTCTTTTTTGTCCATTTTTATCGACGACAATAGAAGACAAAATATAAAAATATACTAGACAAAATGATAGAAAGGGTGCATATAGTTAGGAGGAGTAAAATATAAAATTATATTATTTTATCTCCTAAATATTTATATGGCTGTTAACATCAAAAGAGGGAAAATTGTTAATATCTTAAGTGTTGATGTTGACGAACATCCATTTAAATATTACTAACAACATATCTTGGAGTTATATATTACTTTCAGATATATTATGGATATCCATACTATAATATTATAGCTGAGCAGGAAATACCGAGCTCTCGAACCCCCTTATCTCTTACCCTTCATCTATTAGTGAAATTGAACAAGAGTTTGACATTTGTATTTCGGCATTGAACCGTCACAGTAGTATATCTCATATTTTATTTCCTTCAACCCGCTGTTAATGCTAACCCTACTTTTCGTTTAGGGTAAAATCAGTTGGATTCAACTTCCGAAGAGGCGAACAATGTCCCCAAGCTCATCGTCACCGTTATGTATCTCCAACCACTACTGTTCGCTTATGCCTTAGAGGTTTCCCCTCTTTCCCCTTCGCTCTTTTCGATGGTTGTTATGCCCTTGCTTGGGCTATGCTCTGCCTTTATTCAACTCAACCTCGACGGCTACAACTCTTTCCCCATCGTCCATTGGTATGTTCCCAAGGTGTGCAACGGTAGTTACATTTACGAAATCTCCTCAACAATTTTCCCCTTCGCTTAATGTAGCTAACGTATTCAGCTGGTTTTTAATGGTCATTGATTTGACATTTTTCTGTTGATAAGTTTGTTGTTATCCTGATCTTTAGAGTAAGAATTTTGTTGCAATTAGGTTAACGTCTCGTGTTGGTTATAATACTGAATGGTCTTTGGGTTTAGGATAATGGAAATCTGCTGGTAGCAGTGGCAATTGTTCATAGACATGAATGTGTGTGTATTGCAATAGTGCTTCAGGATTTTCAGTTTGACCATAATTCCTATTCTACAAAAGAGAAACACAGTTTTCAAGATGAATTGTGTCAGATTGATGCCTAAATCGATGTTTAAAAGTTTTCTGTAATTCATGATAAGTAGATACTAGATAAATTTTCATTATTACTTAAATAGGTTTTGTTTCTATAGCACAATTTTTTTAAAATGCTTATTTCCTAAGCTAACTCTAAAAAATAAAAACATACGTCGAGTGTATATCCATGATAAGTAGATACTTTGCTTTGTTCTTTATGACTATTAATCTGTTATATATTTATAAGATTCTTTTACCATGATAATAGCTATTTATGTCATCTTTCCATATATGAATGATAAAGACCGACGGTACTATGGATATGTTTAAATGGTGTTGTTGGAGTGATACACATGAATCATGAAGTCGTGAAAAACATAACTATGCATTGATGATATTACATTCTTTTGCCACAAGTATTTATTTTACTTCTCTTTTCAAATGGTGAACGTGACTATCATCTGCTAACACTTCAAAAGATAATCAATATTAATTTTGAGAACACAACTAGGATCATTTGTTGATTTTTGTTTGCTTAATGCCAATTCCCATTGGCTTATTTGTCGATTTCCTCCCAGTTATCGCCGCTAATCTAAATTTCTACACCCTTCCATGTTGCTTTCTTACTTGATAATATTTTTGGCATTTAGGTATATTTTAAATTGATTATTTATCTGTTAGACAAATGTAATGGTATAAACTGCCAGTTTCAAATATATAAACTTTTAGTCGATTGAAATATATTTTGTGTGTTGCATCCATGAATAAAATTAAGGTTCTTGATTTACATAATAGCAACAATAATGTAGATCATAACGGTTATAATTGGGCAATGACTGGATTTAAGTTTGAGAAGCTGATATGTGTATCATTAGGTTAGGTGGCTCGAATGTTTCTGCATTGTACTTTTGACCTAGGTCTATTAGCTACGTTTCCTCATCTTTTCAGGAATTTGGATTTTTCAATCCACTTATGAAGCTTCATGTTAATCCTAATGGATTTTTACTTATGTGTTTATTGTAGCTTTCTTGCATCAAGTTCTTTTTTTTAATATTGGTGTGAAAATTTTATCTTCTTCTTTTTTAATAGAAAATGGAATAGCTTGAACTTCTGCTCCAATCATTTTGAACAGATTATTCTGTTCTTTGCATAGCCATTATATTGAAGTATCTATTTAATAAAAAGTATCAATTATTTCTTATTTTTAATAGACAAGGTAAATAACATGGCATTTTCTTAAGTTATAATTTGTGGCTTTGTCTTAGCGATTCTTCTAAACAAGTTGAGGTTCTTGACTGCTTTTTGTATGTTTTCCTGAGATTTTTTTTAATGAAAGAGTGATCCTCATAGTGAGGAGAACACTCATGCTTTTTTGTTAATGAAAGAAACAAAAAACCACCTACAAGCCTTGTAGTTAGTAGTACAAAATTATGTTAAGCACGTTCAATGGTGAAACTATGCTAATAATACCATATAACTGATGATCTGCAAAGAAGAATTAATACAGGCCGTAGCATGTCATTTTATATTCATCAATATTTGAACATTATAAAATATATCTAAAGTAGCCATTAGTTATTCGTAGCCAGGAAAACCAATCCAAAGCATATAGAACATTGATAAAGTGATGCATCTAATGCATAATATTATCTGGAATAACAAGAGACATGAAGATGTGTAGTATTAGAGTAGAAAAACCAATAATAAGGGGCCTGGCTAAAGAAGAAAGTCAAAGAAAGTTGATGTAACATGAATAGGACTGAAATATTTTACCAGATGGTAGTTGAAACAACAAGAAGGTATTGTAACATGTATCACAACAACTGAATGTAACATTATCACATTGGATCTTCCTTCATAGACCGAGGCAATTAATACAATCTAAGCATGCATTGAGGTTGAATAGACTAGGTTAAAGCATTGAAATATGAGATTTGAAAAAGCTTAGGTAGAGATATTCGGTGAAGATTGCATCATCGGGGCTTTATGGAAAATCAGTTGCAATGTCTAACTGGAGCTGCATAACATCAGTATAATCTATGGCAGCACTACCTAATCTTGCCAGTAGCTAATGAAGCACACAAACTGATGCCTGCAACTAATTCCTAACAAAAAATAGTTAACGGTGTTATGGAGTAGCAAGTTTGAAGAATTAGAATATAGGGTGGCATGGATGAAGGGTAAATGTGTCAAGTTAGACAGTCCATACCTAAACTGACCTACCGTTGGGGGGGGGGGTAATAGTAGCAGAGATTGATGATCTGGTTTGGTGTGTTTGAACTGAGCAAACAAGATAGGAATATGAAGAGAGCAACTGAACCAGACTACTGCAATGTGTGATGAACATTATGCTAAGTACTAATGGCAGTTGCTGCTTAAGTAGTCATCAAGTGACAGGCAGGTCAGGAGATCATTCAGGTAGACAATAGGCTTGCATTGTGAGTACTGTGACTACTGTCTGAGTAAGGGTGCATTTATTATTTATTGAGAAGCATTCATGGGATTTTCAAAGACCATGTGTGTAGGCTATGACATCATCGTTCGAAATACATGAGGAAGAAGATCAGACTATTGCTTTGGCTGATAAGTAATAGCTACAAAAAGGTGGACACCATTAGCTTAGTGAAAGCAATAAACCTTTCTAGTGAGGCTGAGCGCTGAATGTGTTGATTCATAATATTAATTTGTGCATTGCTTTATAAGTTTTTCTCTACCATATTTTGCGCCAAGTTTTAAATATTAGAAAATATATTTGTCATACATCCTTTAATCTTACTAGGTATTTCTATTTGAAAAGAATACAAAATTTCTCTGCTATAAAAGTACTAATACTCTATTCATCCAGGACAACAAAGACCTTTATTTTCCATTTACTAACCATATGCTAGAATAATTAGGCATTAAAAGCTACTTGACAACGTACAAAAGAGATAATGAAGGCCGAAGAATCAACTGAGAACAAAATGACAGCAAGCTATAGGCAATAGGTAATTTTTTTTTATATAATCCCATCTATTTAAATTTGTTAATATTGAATCTTTGATTGTATGATTTATGTCATTTTAACCAATGCATATGTATTTGTGCCATACGTGCACCTATGTGTATAATATTTTGTGGTATAGTTTATTTGCATAAAGTGTCTCGATACATTGTTTACTTCTGGGCACCAAAAAATATATTGTTATTATCCTTTGGGTGCATGAAAGGCACCTAGATATTAGGAGTATATCGGAAATTTTATCATTTTCTTTTTCTTTGGTTCTTTATTACGATAAAAAAAAATCATTTTTGTTTAATGTTTTCACAATTTTATTTGATCATGCATACATGGTAGTAGGAGTTCATTCTTGCTAATACCAATAACGCAACATGAGCAGAAGCTCTTTTAATCTTTTAATATTTAGTAAGTATGGTTCAAAAAGCCTAATCTTCAATTGGTCTAAACACAATCTGTTTTTTATTTCCTTTTTTTATAACAGATTTTATCAAATTAATTTTGTTTTCTATTTGTCCACCCACTTGCTCATTTGGTTATTCTTCATGCATTTGTTAATAGTGTTCGGTAAAAAAAACAACACGAATGCTAGAAATGGAATATTAACATGGACAAAAAGTAAAAATAAACTTGAACCTAACAATATTGAATGATTGTAATTTAATGTTTTTATTGTATTCCACTGTTCTACATAATTATTAGACAAAATGGGTAAATAACTAAGCCGTGGCCTTTACTTATTTCCCTTTTATACTTACTGAAAAGTTGTAACAAAGTCGGTAATATTACATACGTTAGAATTCATATGTGCTTTGCACATTCAGAGCATTAATTATAAATTTTAACTAATTAGATAAATCAAATTAAATAATATTCATTAATTCGTCCAATAAACGATGGAAATATGAAATTTTCAATATGTACACGATATTCATGTCATCAGAAACGCTAAAATCACATTTTCAGTAGAGTAAGCATACATGGTCACGTATCATAAAGCATATACATAAACTGCAACAACCCATATATTTTACGATTTCATATTTAAATATTTTATTTAAATATCGCGTCGTTAATTTAATTTAAAGTCCAAAACGCGACTTTTTGTAAATAGTCGAATCTAGACTTAAGACCACTTTCATTGAGTTCAAAACGACGTTTACAACTTATTTGAATATAAACATCGATGTGTTTGGAGTTGATAAGAATTTTGGTATTTTCATTTGGGCTTGGGGTTTGGTTCTAGCCCACCAACCCAATAAGATAACCCAAACTCCTCTACCAAATACCCTAACTTCACTCCTCTTCATTCATTCTACTCATAATTTCCTAACACTCTAGCAAAAGGAAAAATATGGGAAAAGAAAGGAAATTAAAATTCGTAAGCCCTGGATTCTTAAGAAATTCAAGTTCCAAAATCAAGGAGAAGCTTAGGTAAGCATGCTCTTCATCTTCTCCATCTCAATTCCTCTTCAATTCTTGATTTTTTTCCTATAACTTAACTTAGGAAATTCATTGCATGTGATCATAGATTGAAGGTTCTTGAAGTGAAGTTGAAGAGAGATTGATCTTGCTTTGTTTTAGAGCTTCTCATTCTGTGTTTTTGAGTTTAAAGTCGAGTTCTTGAACTCACATCTATGTCTTAGCTTTCATTTGCTGTTATGTATGAATTCCTAACATCTATTTTATGTTCAATTGCTTTTGAATTGAATTGGTTTGGTAAAATTTTCAATTTTTGGTATTTTGAAATCAAACTCTATGAAAATCTTACCACAGATGTTTGGACATGTTGTTTGGAGTGTATTGAAGAGCCTATAGGGCTGGGTTGTCGCTTGACATAAATCCCTAGCCATCATTACTCATCTGATCGCTTCCAAGTTGATTTGACCATTAACGGCTTAGGCAAATTTTTCCCTCAGCTTCAGTTCAAACGTCTAGGAAAGCACTCAAACGTCTGATGCAAAGGAATAAAAATTTTAGACCTACCGCTCAGAAGTCTGAGGTTATTCCCAGACATCTGGGCCATCTGGAAGAAAATTTCTAGACCTTCGGCTCAGACGTCTAGGAAAACCACCAGACGTTCAACGCTGTTAAATTCAGCCAATTTACCTATTTTTACGTGGGTTTCCATTTTATCAATTTTTGGTTGATCCCGTCAGTTGTCATTTATTATTGACTTTGATGACTTCTTTTTTGGATTTTTGGAAATATTCATTTGACGGATTCGATATCGATTTTCATGGTTTTAATTCACGTCGTCGAATGTGAATTTTTGGTGATAGATTGTTTTTACAATCGTTTCTATGATTTGTCACTTTAAAATGCAAATGTTTCTATACTAGTAATAAATACTCAAACTCTTTCACAAAAAATGATTTCAACATTACTTTTAATACAAAGCTTGTTTTAAAACCCTTTTCCAATCTATTAGTATATACAAACTTTTACCTCATTCATATGAGAAATCCAATTAAACGACTTAGAAAAATAAGTTGTATGAAACGCTTGCGTTTACTTCGTCGGTTAATTCTTAGACTTGTTCGATTGAAATCTTGTGACAATTTTCGAGTGAAAATCTACAATTTGTTCGTAAATATTTAAGTTAAGCCAGTGGTTAGGGGACATGAAGCTAAGCTCATTTATTTACTAGCTTGGTGTAATTTACACTTATTGATCTATGAAGATCATTTTATGGTTTAGAATAGCGATATGCGATGTCTTTTTGTCGGCATGGGGGCCTATACCTCATATTGTAGAGCTTCGTCTCATTTTTATGGGCTGACGACCTATGGTCTTTTAATCGTTTTATGGAGTTCGGTTCATCGGGCATATCGTTGTACTACGTCGTTGTTCCGGTTTATTTGAGTTTCAGGTTCCTCGGGCGTATCATTGAACTACATCGTTGCACCGGCTCAATGGGTTAGCTACCCATGGGATATCAACCAGTTTATGATTCACGTGTTGGTGAGTTTTCATGCTCCCGTTTGTGATAGGCTCCTCCTTTGTAATTTTTTGGATTTCTAATTATTGATTTCTAGAATTTTTGTTTCACCAATTTTTGTAATTTGCATTGATAAGCTCTATCAATATTTGTGATTTGGTGAATAAAAATGAATAATATGACATTCTTTTTGGTGTTTGAGAAAATTTAAGATATTGTATGATTTTTGTCATTATCATATATATATATATATATATATATATATATATTTGTCATATCTCTTATCCTATCTCATCTTCATGATAATTATAACTAGACTGATCCGTTTATTATTTTCTTCTTATATAATACTTGGGTCAGACCGAGGTGTTTCAGGTACGTCCACTTGACTTCTTATCAGGGACCGTCGTCTGACTATTGACTAACTACTTTAGCTTAATAGTTTTGTTTTTTTGTTTTTTTATACATTCGAAATAGAGACTCCTTGATGTATACATATTCTTCTGTTTAGCACTTGTATCTATTCTTTTGTGATGTAGTGGATCTTGTATGATCGCTACTTTGATGTTCACTTCTATGTTTTATATTCATATCTGTTTCTGCCTTAGTCATATGAACATCTGTGACTGAATTATGTTATGCTTATTTTATATTTATTTTCGAAGGCCACATAGCCATTGTGTAGTAGCTTTAAATTTGTATTCGATATGTTAGATTTCCTCTTGAAATGAAATGCATGACATACTATCTGACATATCGTACTCGCACAAAGCGATTATACAGATTGTCGCTGCTCAATAGCCTTATTCTTCATGCTAGTCGACGGCATTATCCCGTAGTGTTCTTGGCTAGTGTTAGTGTAGAGGTTGGGCGTCACAGCTTGGTATCAGATCCAAACTTGGGAACAATGTAGAATAATTTAGCAAGGATCTTTGTCCTAAGTCTCTCTTAGGAATTGTGCCTTACGATTTAATTCCAACCTTAGGACCCGTTCTATCCTATTTCATTTTATGAAGCCTTGTTTTATCAATTAAGGTTGTTTGATATTTATTCTGAGAATAGCTTTTTTCCTCTTCTTTCTTTCTTAAAGAAGAGAAAAGGTTAGGCCTGGCCGTCCCAACGCCGGCCAATCCAGTGCTACTCTTCAGGATGGTGTATTCATGTCTGCCTAACAACTTTTAAATCTTGTAAAGAACGCCCAAGCCGTCGGACCCATTCCAGAGCCTACTCATCCTAAATCCGGGTCTGCACGCTTGTGTAGTGATCATACCAATTTAGTGGAAGGTCATTCAAGGGTTCTGAAAGCGTTATAGAAGTCTAATCTTGGCTTAGAACATGCGATCACACTCGTATGAACCTTGTGGATCTACATCGAGTCCAAGTGGCTTCTAGCATGCTCCAGGAGAGAGCATTAGATTGGTATGAGCTTTTAGTTTTGGAAATTATCGAAGTGGATCTTACTTGGGAGCAATTCCGAGCAAGGTTCGAATTAAAGTTTGTGCTGGAAGGTGGAAAAGTAACTTTATCCTGACGCTTTATTGACCTTGTTCAAGGTGAATCTTCTGTGACAGATTATGTCGCATCTTTTGAATCCCTCTCTAAATATGGGTTCGAGTATATTAATACCCCATTGAAGAAAAATCAGAGGTTTATCTACGGGTTGAATAAGAATCTCAAAAAGGCTTTACTTTTGAAATTAGAAGTTCCTTTCAATCAGCTTGTAGATACCGCTCTTCGACTTGAAGAGGTCGATAAAGAAAGTGATGTTGAAATTGTGGGTGCCAAGAAGAACATCAACAACAACAAGAAGAGACATATTAAGTTCGAAGGCCTTAATCCCAATAAGAAAGGAAAGCACGCAACTCGGTAGCAAAGACTCCTACCTCTAGTCGTTGACAATGCTGCAATTGTGGTTCTAAGGACCATTATGCAAATTGGCGTTCGAAACCCCTTTATTGTCGCTATCGCAAAAGTTCAGGTTATCTTATATCTTCACGTCCCAAACTTCAAAGCAAGAAAGAGGGAAAGCTTAATGTTGTGCAAGCATCTAATAACACTTCTCTTGGTCAAGACATTTCTCATTTTGCCCTTGATGGCATTATTATGTTTCATGATCATCCTATTCGAGTTTTTTTGATACGGGTGCATCTCACTCTTTTATATCAAAATAACTTGTTGATACCTTTTTTTTAAATGTTATGGGCTTGATACTTCACTGAGAATTGCAAATCCGGTTGGTGGATCCATAACACTCAGTTTATTTTGTAAAGATGTCGAGATTATTTTATGTGATTGTGATTTCCGTGCCAATTTGCATGTTATGCTTTACTTAGGTTTCGGAATGATATTGGAAATGGATTGACTTAATCGTTATGAAGTCCGCATCCTATGTCTCGAGAGGACTATCAATCTTCGATATCCACAATCTGTTAAGCAGATTTCTATTGTTCTTAAAGATTCAGATTCAGATTCCAATTCGGTGACATCTTTATATTCTCTAAATCCACATGATGACGATAATGATGATAAGGAAGATGTCATTTCCTCCATTCACATTGTTCGTAAATTTCCCAACATATTTGACCCTGTTTTAGGACTACCACCTAAGCGAGCAATTAAGTTCAAAATTAATCTAATCCTTGAAGCTCTACCTATCACTCGTCCTTCTTATCGTATGTCAAATATGGAAAATGAGGAAATGCATAAACAATTATCCGAATTGAAAGCGAAATTGTTTATTCGTTCTAGTTCCTCTCCTTGGGGAGTTTCAACTATTTTTGTAAAGAAATCCAATAGTATACTTCGGCTTTGCGTTGACTACCGCAAGCTTAATGATATTACCATTAAGAATAAATATCCCTTATCTCGGATTGATGATATATTCGATCAACTTTGCGGTGCTAGAATCTTTTCACAGTTAGACTTGGCAACCGATTTTCATCAGCTTCAAATTGCAGAAGATAATATTCCTTTGACATCACTGTACCCGTTATGGATCTTTTGAATGGCTTGTTATGCCATTTAGTTTAACGAATGCTCCAGCTTATTTCGTTGACCTTATGAATCGACTTTTCAAAGACTTTCTCGATCGATTTGTTCTCATCTTTATAGATGATATTCTTGTTTATTCTAAAACCGAGGAAGAGCTTGAAAACATCTTCGAATTGTGTTGGAAATCCTCTGGAGCAATCAATTGAAAGCAAAATTTTCTAAATGCCACTTTTGGCAATCCCATGTGAATTTTTTAGGACATATTATTTCCGAATCCAGAATTTACATGGATCCTTCAATGATTGAAATGGTCCAAAGTTGGAAGAGATCGGAGAGCGACAAAAATCCGTAATTTTCCTGGATTGGCGAGTCATAAAAGACTTTTCTAAAATTTTTGTACCACTTACTAGTTTGACAAAGAAGGGAGTTAAGTATATTTGGTTAGACAAATGTGAAGCTGCTTTTCAAAAATTAAAGTAACCCCTTTCCAATGCTCATATTCTTGTGATTCCCAAAGGGAACCAAGACTTGATTGTTTATACCGATGTCAGTCGTGTTAGTTTGGAAGCCATTCTCATGCAAATGGAACGTGTTATCGCTTATGCTTCTAGGCAATTAAAACCTGCAGAGACTATGTATGCCACTCATGATTTAGAGCTTGCAGCCATTGTTTTTGCCCTTAGAATTTGACGTCATTATCTTTTACGAGAGAAATTTGTTATCTACACCGATCATAAATCTTTTAAGTATTTGTTCTCTCAAAAGGAACTTAATTTGCATCAACAACGTTGGATCGAATTCCTTGCATCTTATGATCTTGATATTCTTTATACTCCCAGTAAGGGAAATCATATTGCCAATGCCCTTAGTCGTAAGCAACAAGTGGTGGTTTTCATGATGATATCCGAATGGAATAATCTCGAGACTTTGTCTACTTGTGAGATTCGAGATCGTGAATCCGATTCAGGTTCATCTCTTGTTCTATGTAGCCTTGAGGCTCATCCTTCTCTTTTAGACCGCATTCTTGAAGCTCAAAAGCATGATTCCGAATTAGCTCGTCTTAGCCAAAGTTGAAGGGATACAAATATTGATGGTTTGAAAGACTTTGAAATTGAAGCTCGCGGAGGCATTCGAAAATTTGGTAGACTTATTGTGCATATTAGTGATCTTCGTAAAGACATTTTAGAAGATTCTCATCATTCTAAATTTACCATTGATCCCGGTAGTAGTAAAATATATGCGGAGGTGAAAAGACTTTATTATCGGGATGGAATGACAATTGATATTGCTAACTTTATTAAGCATTGTATGACTTGCCAACTCATAAAGGCCGAGCATCAAAGCCCCAGTGAGTTATCGCAACCTTTAGACATTCCCATTTGGAAATAGGATCAAATTTCCATGGACTTTTTTGATGGTCTTCCCCATTCTCGTTCGGCTCATGACAGTCTATGAGTGATTGTAGATAGACTTACAAAATCCGTCTATTTTCTTTCCGTTCGGTCCAATCGGACCGTGCCTCTTTTAGCCAAACTCTATGTTAAAAAAATTGTTAAATTACATGGAGTTCCTACTTCTATTATTAGCGATCGTAATCTATTGTTTACTAGTGGTTTTTGGAAAAGTTTTCAAAAACTTTCGGAACGAAGTTTAATTTTAGCACTGCTTATCATCCTTAGTCCGATGGACAAATAAAGCGTGTGAATCAAACTCTTGAAGTCTTCTTCATGCATGTGTTCTTGATTTTGGTGGAAGTTGGGAAGATCATATTTCTCTTATTAAGTTTTCTTACAATAATAGCTTTCAATCTAATATTGGTATGTCACCTTTCGAGGCACTCTATGGAAGGCCATGTCGATCTCCTTCGTGTTGGCTTGAAGCTGATGAGAAGCTGGTTTTAGGTTCAGATTTTATTCGTGACTCCACAGAGAAGATTGACCTTATTCGTCATAGGATGTGAGAAGCTCAAAATAGACAAAAATCTTATGCTGATAACCGAAGAAGGAAATTAGAATTCTCTGTGGGAGATTTGGTATTTATTCGTGTTTCACCTATGAAGGGTGTTGTGCATTTCAGTCGTTCGAGAAAATTAGCACCTCGATATATTGGCTCATTTTCCATCACCGAACGCATTGGTTCTGTGGCTTATCGTCTTTTATTACCGGCTTAGTTTTCTTCTATTCATGACGTATTCCATGTTTCTCGACTACGGAAATACCTTAGAGATTCCGATTCTATTCTTGAGTCTGGTGTTATTAAAGAAATTAAAGTTTCACTTAATTTGACTTATGAGCAACATCTTATTCGTATCATTGCTACAGAGGTTAAACGCCTTCGTAATAAAGATGTTCCGCTTGTGAAAGTTCAACGGTCTGCAAATCCTAAGGATTGTTCTTGAAAATTCAAAAAATTCATTGAGCGAACACGTTCGGACTTACTCTCTTGTGCTTCTTAAGGTGAACCTCTCATTTCAATTTTTCCTTTTGTGTTGTTATGTCACAAAAGGGGTTGTTACTCCTTATTTCCTTAAATATTGCGAGGATGCAATTCTTTAAGGAGGGGAATCTGTAACAACCCGCATATTTTACAATTTCATATTTAAATATTTTATTTAAATATCGCATTGTCAATTTAATTTAAAGTCCGAAATGTGACTTTTTGTAAACAGTCAAATTCGAACTCTAGACGACTTTCATTGAGTTCAAAACGACATTTACAACTTGTTTAAGTATAAACATCGATATGTTTGGAGTTGATTAGGATTTTTGTATTTTCATTTGGGCTTTGGGTTTGGTCCTAGCCCACCAACCCAATAAGATAAACCAAACTCCTTTACCAAATACCCTAACTCCACTCCTCTTCATTTATTCATTCTACTCATAATTTTCTAACACTCTCAAGCAAAAGGAAAAATGGGAGAAAAGAAAGGAAATTAAAATTCCTAAGCCCTAGATTCTTTGGAAATTCAAATTCAAGTTCCAAAATCAAGGAGAAGCTTAGGTAAACATGCTCTTCATATTCTCCATCTCAATTTCTCTTCAATTCTTGATTTTTTCTATAACACAACTTAGGAAATTCATTGCATGTGATCATAGATTGAACGTTCTTGAAGTGAAGTTGAAGAGAGATTGATCTTGCTTTGTTTTAGAGCTTCTCATTTTGTGTTTTTGAGTTTAAAGGTGAGTTCTTGAACTCACATCTATGTCTATAGCTTTCATTTGTTGTTAGGTATGAATTCCTAACATTTATTTCATGTTCAATTGCTTTTGAATCGAATTGGTTTGGTGAATTTTTCAATTTTTGGTATTTTAGTCAAAATCTATGAAAATCCTATTATGAATGTTTAGACATGTTTTTTGGAGTGTGTTGAAGAGCCTATAGGGCTGGGTTCTCGCTTGGCATAAATCCCTAGCCACCATCGCTCATTCGATCGCTTCCGAATTGATTTGACTATCAATGGCCTAGGCAAATTTTGCCCTGAGCTTCAGCTCAGACGTATGGGAAAACTCTCAGACGTCTGATGCAAAGGAATAAAAATTCCAGACCTACCGCTCAGAAGTCTGAGGTTATTCCCAGACATCTAGCCGATCTGGAAGAAAATTTTCAAACCTTCAGCTCAAATGTCAGGGAAAACCACCAGATGTCTGACATTGTTAAATTCAGCCAATTTGTCTGTTTTTATATGGGTTTCCGTTTTATCGATTTTTGATTGATCCGGTTATTTGTTGTCATTGACTTTGATGACTTTTTTCTGGATTTCTGAAAATATCCATTTGATGGATTCGATATGGATTTTCATGGTTTTAATTCACGTCTTCGAATGTGAATTTTTGGTGATAGATTGTTTTTCAGTCGTTTCTATGTTTTGTCACTTTAAAATGCAAAGGTTTCTATACTAGCAGTAAATACTCAAACTCTTTCACATAAAATGATTTCAATATTACTTTTAATACAAAGCTTGTTTTTAAAACCCTTTTTCAATCTATTGGTATATACAAAACTTTACCTCATTCGTATGAGAAATCCAATTAAACGGCTTAGCAAAATAAGTGGTATGAAACGCTTGTGTTTATTTCGTCGGTTAATTCTTAGACCGAGGTGTTTTAGGTACTTCCACTTGACTTCTTATCAGGGATTGTCATCTAACTTTTGGCTAACTACTTTAGCTTAGTAGTTTTTTTGTTTTTTTATACATTCAAGATAGAGACTCCTTGATGTATACATATTCTTATGTCTAGCACTTATACATATTCTTTTGTGATGTAGTGGATCTTGTATGACTACTAGTTTGATGTTCACTTCTATGTCTTATATTCATATCTGTTTTCACTTTAGTGATATGAATATCTGTAACTGAATTATCTTATGCATATTTTATATTTGTTTCCAAAGGCCACGCTCTCCACTGTGTAATAGCTTCGAGTTTGTTTTCAATGTCAGATTTCCTCTTGAAATGAAATGCATGACATACTATCTGACATATTTGTACTCGCATAAAGCAATTACACAGATGGTCGCTCCTCAACAGCCTTATCTTCATGCTAGTCGACGATATTACCTTGTAATGTTCTTGGCTAGTGTGAGTATAGAGGTGGGGCGTCACATAAACAATGAAAAAAAATTAAATTTACAACTCATTTATCTTTATAAATTCATCATATAGTGCATTACAAAATTATGTTTTTACTTTAGATGCCTACATTTTGAATTTTCTATAACCATCATATAGTGTTGTCATATTTGGAAATTTAAAGAAAATAATTGTAGCTTGGAGATAATTAAGCGTGTTGAAAATAATGAAGAATCGCATAAAAATCATGACACACTCTACCATCTATGTATTAAATAATATTAAAACAAAAGAATTTCTAGCAATTTTATTAATTCAAGGAGTTTTTCTCTTTTTTCCTTAGTAACTTGATATTTTATTTTAAATCATTTAATTTATCACTTTACGCTTATTTTACTATTTCTCTTTCCTAATTTTACATTTTGATACTTAACGATTTATAAAATTATTTATAAATAATTTGTCATACCTCTTAACATTTTATACTAAGTCCATATATTTAGGCTAATTAAATAACCTAAAATTTGAACGATTTAAATGAATTCAGTTTACTAATATTTATCATTATTTCTAATAAATACTAAAGAATGACATTTTCAGTATGTATACCGCAATTGCACCAATCAAAATTGCAAAATTAATGTTTCATTCGATTATAATATATAAATCACTTAAAAAAAATTAATTTTAACTCATTTGTTTCAATATATTTATACATTACATTATAAAATTCTTTTTTTCATATCAATTACCTACATTTAAAACAATTATTTAGGAAATCCACCTCACTTTTTTCCTATTGTTTTACATTTCAATCCATATATTTAAAGAAATTATGCAATTTTAATTAAACAAATTAGAAAAATCAAATTAACTAACATTCATTGATTCGTCCAATAAACTATGGAAATATGAAAATTTCAATACGTACACAATATTAATATTATCAGAAACGTTAAACTTATATTTTCACTAGAGTAAAGGTACATAAGTCACGTGTCATAAAGCATCTACATAAACAATAACAAAAATTCAATTTACAACTCATTTATCTTTATAAATTCATCATATAGTGCATTACAAAATTATGTTTTTACTTTAGATGCCTACCATCTACAAAAACTCTCTTTATTTTCGTTCAATTTTTTACATTTAAGTCCATGTATTAGAATTAATTTTGTATTCTTAAAACTATATAAATATACTTATTGATTTCTCTAATAAATAATGAAAATATGAGATTTTTAATAATTATACCATATTCATTTTAATAAAAACGTATAAAAATTCATTAAAATATATTATAAATACATCAATAATAACATAAATTATATACATAAACCATTAAATTTACTTGATAACTCATTTATATCAATATATTTATTATGCATTTATAATATTACCGTGTGCAACGCATGAGTTACACTCTTTAATGCTAATTTTAACTACTGGTTCTATTACTAATAACCTTTAAAAAGTGTGCGTGTAATAACTACGTTTTAAATTGTCTTTTGTTTCATGATATTCTATAGTGTTCAACTATAGAATAATATAGGTGACTGGCATATTTCCTAAAACGAGATAGTACTACATATGATTTAGGTTCTTAAATTTGTTACTTGGAAAAAACGGGTTATAAAATTTATCCAATGTCCATATGTCCATATTTGATAATTTAACCATTTATCGTGATAAATTACTTCTACAGAAGTTTAGGAATTAATTTAGATCTTACTTGCTTCATTTAATAGTATACCATCCGATTAAAATTCTATTAGTGGCTTTCAAATCCGTTTAGGTTTACTTATTTAGCAGTATAGTGCAGTCTTACTATGTGAAAACATAAGGGAAAATATGATTATTTTAATCATATATCTACATTGTCCTCTATGAGCTAATATATAAATAACTCATTGATTGGTATTAAATAATCACTTTATGGTTCAAAGTTCTGTGCCAAGTCAATACTAAAAACTATATTGCTTAATTTTTTTTATAAAAAAATTCATCACAAACATACGAGGTATATAGTTGGTTGCGTATGTTTCTATGAACTTTACCATGGATCATTTTTTTAATAGAACCAACCCTTTAAAAGTATAATATTCAAGTAAAATTAGCATATACTACAATTTGCTGCAATACTATAAGCCATAAAAGGACTCGATATGCGAATATTCACTGTTAATGTTTAAACTGATAGTTTGTACTCCCAACACATATTTGTTGAATTACAGGAATGCATTTAGATTTCAAGTGCATAATAATTGAAGTTAGCTAGCAATTACAGGAAAAAAAATCATAGGTTTGTATTTCTTTTGAAATAATGTCTGCTTTTGACTATAAGAGTAAATAAATTATGACCACCCAGTAAGTTGTGCTATAATTTTTTTGTTTATATGCTTACAGGACATGCAATGAAAAATAAAACATGATTATTGCTTTAACAGTATTCACATTTTTTAGCCAACATCATCCAATGTTAACAAATTTGACATAAATCACTTGCACGGCTAGGACGAAGGTAATGAGCTTAATGGAGAGTCGGATTTGTGGCCAAAAAAGGTAATTCAAGCAACTCGACAACAATGATAAAAACACATATTTAAAGAATATTAAATGCAAATTTAGCTTAGGCTAGTAGCTTACATTATTCATCTATTTTCTACCAGCCCACTAGCTTGCTTTCTGACATGAAGATATTCTAGATAGATGCTTTATATGTACCTAAAATTTATGTTCAGTTGTCATAGTAATACACAACTCAAGATATTTTGTTGGTAAATTCAACTGTATTTGCTTTTATTTTGTTCAGTCATGGTTTAATTGTTTTCAAACATTCTGTATGGTTGCACGTCTATGGTTTACATGTGAATTGTTAGTAATAGAGAAATCATGTGGCATTTTGTTCACTTTGCCTATTTATTGCTGAGATATTTCTTTAATCTTCTATATGGTTCTGTGATTGTGCTGAGATATTGTTTTCATCTTCTATATGGTTTAGTTGTTTTCAATAACGACCATGGCTTGCTGTTTAATATGGGCTCGGCATCACTTCCGTGTTTGCACAATAGTGCTACAAATTTTTTGAAAGCAAATCCGTGTGCGAAGCACAGGTTCGCACTAGTATTTTATAGAGATAAACAAAAATTTGGTGGAAGCAAATGAACTAAATATATAAAGATTAAGTAGAGCAAATGGAAGAACAAAACTGATTGAAGAAGAATGCAAATGCTGTAACGACAGAGATATTTGAAGCGAAGAGTAGTTGTTTAAATCTTAAAATCTTTGTTAAAGACCCCATGACAATTATACTTGAAGATCATCAACCATTGACCTCAACCGAATCACAAAATATCCACAAATATGAAGAACTTTGAAATATGAAAATCTCACATGTATGTCGACATATCTCCTAAGTATGTCGATAAATCATTTTTGGAACACTGCATGTTGATATGTCTCTCCAAAGTATGTTGACATATCGACAGTTTTTTTGGTTTTTAAAATTCAAATGAAAAGATTTTCCCTCCATCCCTTCACCAATGGATATGTCTCTTCAACCACTATAACGGCTCTAGAAAACAAAATTTAACATACAACATTATCTTTTTCTCTTTCATTTCCATACTTTTGTAAAAAAGATCCATTACATATTCTTCCGGCCTCTTTACATATCCATACTCTTCAATTTCCATACTTTTGTAAAAAAGATCAATTATGTATTCTTCCCGTCTCTTTGCAAATCCATACCCTTTCACTTTCACTCCAATTCATCAAGGATTTGCATACCACATAATATCTGAGAACTTGTACTTGAATTCATATCATCCTTTCTCTGATTTCATCATATTCTTCAAAGAGTTCAAAGGTATATTGCCATTGGAGATCTACATGATCATTGTACCAAATATGCAAGAATGTGCGTTGAAGATACAACCACTTCCCATATTTTACCGTTGATTGTACAGAGAAGAAGGTGTTCGTATAGCCCATGAAATCAAAAGGGTGATCTTGTAGCTCGATAAATCAAGAGTGCACATCTAGCAGCCCTTGAAATCAAAATTATAGAGGTGTTCTTGCCACTCATGGAAAGCAAGTGGTGATAGTTAACTTCTGTACGATGTAGTGCAGAACTTGATATAGGACTGGTCAATCCGAACCAGTATAAAAATTCCTAATGTTATTTATTTTATTACACCTTACTTTACTACTTATTATTATGTAATTGTTTAATTCTGTTTGCAATTTGAGTAGATAAAGTTTTAAATTCATAAGTAAGTTTGAAATAATTGAAATCCACATTTCATCCCTTTAATGTATAAATAATCTTGAGATCCATTCTGCATTGTGTTGTAGACAACCCATTTTCCCACACATGGCACATTATAAAATCAGATTTCTTCAAAGCAATATGGAATTTCTTCAAGTCTAACAAACTTATGGCAGGTATTAATGCAAATAATCCATGTCTTATTCCTTAAAAGGATAATCATATCCGTGTTAATGATTTTAGACGTATGGATTATTATAATGTTATTTACAAATGTATATAAAAAAATCATTTCCAGTAAAATGAAAACTATTATTTCTACTCTAATTTCTACAAATCAAAGTGATTTTTCATGGTAGAAATATTCAAGAGAATATCATGCTAACTCATAAGTTATTCGGAGGATACTTTAGGTCCAATATATCAAGAAGACGCCTCATGAAGATTGACCTAAAAAAGGCCTTGATTTTGTAAAATGAAATTTAATCATTCATATTCTTCACAAGAAGAACTTTCCTCTTATTTTTTCTCTAACTAGATTCATACTTATGTATCATCAGTTTATTTCTTTACTGACACTAATTGTGAGAATCATGGATATTTCCATGCTAAAAGAGGACTTAGACAAGGAGTCCCTATCTCTCCATCTCTCTTTGTCATTATGATGGAATGTTAACTTTATTGTTTGCAAATTCAGTTAAGGAAAAATGATTCTTTGTTTATCCATATTACAAAAGGGCGGTCTTAACTTTTCTTATGTTTTGCTAATGACTTGATTGTATTTACCAAACCAATTCAATCTTCAATTTCTTACATACAATTAGATATGGAAAAATTCAAATATTTCTCTAGTCTCAACATTTACACAACTAAATCTCATATAGCTATGCAGGGCCTTCTAATCACAATTCTGAATCTTTTTTTCAAATATGTGGGATGAACAAGCTCACTGAAGGTAGGATGTACTTAGGCATTCCTTTAATTTCTTCAAGACTTAGAGCTAACCACTATTTTCCTATGTTTGTAAATATTACTTCTAAGATGAACATTGAACCAACAAATCCCTCGGTCAGGCTGGTAGACTCTATTAAAAATTTAGCAGTCTTCTCCATGCAATGTTATTGGGCTAGAATGTTTATATTGCCTGCTAAGTTGTTACATAGGTTAACTAAAGCAATGAATCATTTATTATAGTCTATTAATTACAACTTCAAGAAATTAATTTTTATTGCTTTTAATAAGATTGAACAACCTAAAAAAAAAGAGATCTTGGAATAATAAATGTTAATTTATGAAACAAAGCTGCTATGTCTTCTCTAATATCCAATAAAGTTAAAAGAAGGTAGCAGTTTATGGGTGATGTGGATTAACAATCACTACATCAAAGCAAACAATTTCTGGACTATGCACATACCTTTTAAATATAGCTGGATATTCAGACCTATTCATAATAGTAGACCGTGTATGATCCCCTGTGTTCAGTAGATTCCTTCAATTAATTCTTCTGTTAGTGTTTAGCATGACCCTTGGGTAAAGTAGGGATTGATCTTATCTATTATGCTTCCTCCTAACTATATTGCTAAACTGGCAACCCTCCACCGTCCTCTCTTGGCAGGTACTTATGCAATGGGCAGGTAAATCTTCCTCATACTAGTAATATAAAACCCACACTTCCTGATACCCGGATCTAAAGACTAGGGTGATTTTCAAACTAAAGGCACGCCGAGAAATACGAGCTACCGGGTTTTTTTTATTTAAAATTATAGAGAATAATTATAAAAGTAAATTCTAAGACATTCTATACTTTTAGATCTCACAGTGAAAGAAACTAAAATATAAGTACTGAAAAATAGACATTTTAGAAAACAGTCTCCAAAATACTTTAATTGACATATACACTGTTCCCAAAGTACAATATGAGCTTTATAGACATTTAATACAATAACTGACTACATGAGGAACTATGAAGAAAGAAGAACTCCATATTTTTCTCCCGTCTCCACATATCATGCCCAGTCATCTACTAACCTATCATCCTCTGGTGGGGAAAAATGAAAAGACAGGGGGTAGGTCATACAAAAGTCCTGTGAATTAGTATAAGTTTAATTTATAGCGATTGTATGAAGTTAACTTTAATTCTACTCTAGATGGAATAGGGTGTACTATAAGTATCCATTGATTTCTATGGTCCATTACCTAAAGGTTCTTGTCTAACGCATTCCTACACTACAACCTATGTAGGCTTCTACAGGGATCTAATCTCATAATTAGCAATCGAGCATTGCTCCTAAAGTAACTCAATATGTAAAACATCTCCCCCTTGGATACTAATTATGAAAACACCACCACTAGGCTATTGTGGGAATACGTTTCCATTACTATCACCACTACTAGGCTAATGTGGAAATAAGTTTCCACTAACATCATTGCATAATGCTACTGTGGGAACTACTCCCCACCAATATCATCACCATTAGGCTACCGGGGAATTGATTTTTCCCATAAATATTACTATACACAACCTAACTATGCATCGAGGGGGAACCCGCATTGCCGACTTATCGAAGTGTCTCATCATCTACATCTGTATCCACCTCTCGATCGTAGTGTCTACCTCTTATTTCACGCGCCAGTATCCTCCATCAGAATTGTATCAGAAATTGTGCGTACTCGGATTCCCGTTATGTTGGGCCACACTTCATCAGGCATCCTCGTTAGTGCCCATCGTGAAACCTCCTGTGAGTGTCATTTGTGATAAAAATCTCCTCCAATTTAGTAAAAAACATTTATCCAACATCACAACGACCTAGCATCCTCTCATAGTATTAACTTCCCTACTAACTCTGATCACTTAGCCCAAACCGGCCACACAATAATAAGCAATCATATAAATTTTTATTATTAACTTGGGCCTTAGGTAGAAGTTTAATTTGCGCGTTTCAGGTGACAACCAATCGATCGCTCGGCATGAGGGTCGACCGGTTGTGGTCGAAAATTTGGGTTCCGTTAGTTTTTTGATTTTGATTTTTATTACAATTGTTGTTAAATTCTAGAACGTTTGATTATCGCTTTTATGGTTTATAGTGAACCTCAAGCAATTATATTAGCCAGTTTACATTTCTCAATTTTACAGGTTTGTAGAATTTCATTTCAGCTGTTTAATCTAGCTTACAAGTTTTAGGATTAATAGACCTTAGGGTTTAGATTTATATAATCAAAAGGGTGAGCTAGCATCAACATCAGGTTTAAAAATTCACAGTGATTTTAGTTCTACCCTAATTACAAGTTTCAATTTAGGGTTTTTAGTTAGATTATAAATTGCTAATTCCCTAAATCAATTAGTATAGATTAAATCTAACTGTAATAATCATATAATCAAAATTGTTCCCACCCACCTGATGCCCAAGCACTTCCAACTTGCTTCGCTTGAGAACTGCCCTCTGTATGCTTGCTTCTCCTTGATATGATTGGTTATATTTCTTCTAATTTGATTTTAATTTGATTTTTAAGAATTTTTAAGGTTAGAGGAGAGGTTAGATTTAAATCGAGTCTCGGTATAGTGAACTTTTCTGGTGATTTTAGAGTTAGATTAGGCTTGAATTTTTAGGGATTAACAATTAGTTTAGAACGTTGGATTTAGCTGGCGAATATTTATCGTTATCTCGTACGCTCATCTATGCTTAGCCACGACGCAACTAATCACGACTGTTAAAACACATCACTGGACCCTCGAATTTATGTCGCCAATGATCGACCGCTTTTCTCCTTGGGTCGACCGCTATCGGTTGACCATCGCTCCATCCAGGTCGACTGACTAACAAGTAAATTTGTGAATTTTTTTAAATGTTTATTCTATTTTTAATTCTTCCAACGCAGATAACTTCTTCATACTAACTCCAATTTTGAAGTATTATGTATGAAAATCATCTAAAAAATCTCTATGAACGCAATGGTGCATGTTTCGTAGTCAAATTCGGACGTTTGTGAATTTTTTTTTATTTTAGTCCTTAATTTATTTAAATTTAATTTTCTTATTAAATTTCAATTTAATTTTTGTGGTGTTGCAATCTTCCTCAATTTTATCCCGAAATCTCAAATGACGGAAAAATGTAACTTACATACACAACAACCAATAACTACGACCATCTACTCATCCATCATCCAAGGGAAATCGTTCTCCTTAGAAAGTTTCTAATGCAATGTGTGCATGCGTATGTGTGTGCAACATGAAATGCACGTAAATCTATACGAATACAAAGAGTAGGTAGTCTCTTGATCCAATCAACCTCCTATCATGCAGATGCTCATGCCGTGCATCTAAAATGTATGCGATATCCTACGTAAATATACTTCTAATTCTACATATATGCGCAACCATTCAATTCATATGCAGCATCCATATGCATAATGCTTAAGAAGACAAATAAAAATCAAGCATTCATATATGTATCATATCTAACAAGCTAACCAACAAGTAAGAGATAATGTGAACTAGAGGATATACTGTCCTAATTATGTAAAAGAAATAATCCAAACAATACATCCGCTAGCATCCGTCATCTATATCATCTGCTAATGACACATTTGCAACCATTCCTACCATCCAATGGTCCCTACCTAAGCTAAAACCTAAATACAAAAGCAATCTACATTTTTCTAACTAAAATGGAAACATACCAGAAAAGAGTTCGAGATGGGTAGCTCGAACTTTCTCCTCAAGCTCCCATGTACTCCCAATTGGATCGTAATGCTACTGGACTCTAACCAGTTTAATTATTTCATTACAGAGTTGATTTATCCCATGACCAAGAATTCTAATAGGTGCATAGTGAATAAGGGACTCACCTATCCTTTTTAACTTTTCCTAACTGACATAGGTTAACCATGGTAAATGCATCACATATACATTACTGCAAGGGCCTAATGATGGCTTCTTTATAATTTACCCATATTCTTTCTTGCCATCGGGATTTTCTAATGGTATGATTTCTATTATGGACTCACCTCCACGGATTGTAAAGGACTCAGCTCCTGGACTACCCTATGTGTCTCATGCTGGTACATGCTATTTTGCCTATCTCGTGTAGTCCTTGTCCTTCTATGAGTCGAATTTTGACTGCTCATGTAACGACCAAATTTTACATATCAAAGGATCATAAGTATTTTTATTTTATTCTTATGAGGTCATATGGCTTTAAAATTTTGGAAAATGACTCTTAGGGACATTTTCCGCATCTATGATCTTTTTCGAATTTCTATACGATCATTTTGACCCTTAAAAGCTTGTTTAGACTATAACTTTTGATAGAGCCGAGTTAGGGTCTCAAACTATTTCCATTGCTTCAAGATGATGGTTTTCCATTCGATAGAGTGGTATTAATAGAAAAACAAACTTAAGATTTGAAAGTTATAGCCGCTTTAAGTGTTGACTACTGCTAGTTTGCATTAGTGGGTAATTAACTAAGCTCGTGCTTAGGCCCATTAACTCATCTCAAAAATTGTGCTAAGGGTAGGTTGTAGGAACCGATCTAAGTCATTTCTATATGCCCCAAAATAACTCTAAATCTCCATTAACTCTAATTTTATCAAAAACTCACTTTTCCCTTACTAATCTTAGCGGAATCATCAATTAAAGGGGTGATTATCGTATAGATGTTTGATATTAACATTTTTGGTTGATTTGCATTCCTCTTCCTTGTTGACCACTTCAGATTTGAGGAGAAAATTGGTATTTTGGGTATTTGGTGAGTGGGTCTTGACTTCTCACCCTAATATGCATGTTTATATAGTGAATGTTGGTGTTTTAATATGATTTCGGCCCTAAAATATTTTCTAACTTTAACCACAATTTTATAGATGTTTACGCCATATTTTAAAGGATTTAAAGTGGCTTTAAATGGTTTTACTACCACTTTTGTTCATGTTCATGTGCTAGTGCAAAATTATATTTATATTATGATATGCTTGATTATCATGTTATTATGTATTGCACATGTGAATTGATGTATTTGTATGATATTCCTTGTTTGTATGTTGGTTTTTGATGTAGTTTGCTAGTGCTTTTAAGTAGTTAGGAAAGAAGTGGTCGAATTGTTAAATTGAATTCAAAGACGGTAGGAATTAGATGAAACTTAGATTAGGTGTTCTAGAGTGCATGGGAGCCTATAGTTCAAGTCATGACCATAATTGGTGGATTTCTCTCCTGAGTAGTCGGTGGAAAGCTCTTGGTGGTGACCACTCAGGGTATGTGGACTTAGAGTATTTTAGCTTTTTGAAGGAATAGGAATCCCTGGATTTAGAAGCCAAGTTTTTGGCTAAGTATTTGGCTTGATACTGAGAGTAAAGGTGTTGGTACCAAGAGCCTTTTGTTTATGGAAAATGCTTGGTGGAAGGTTGGCACTTCATGTTAGGGCTTAAGGTGATGAGTAGAAGATAGGTGCAAGAATTTGGTTGAGTGTTGGAGTTGATACCGAGACCTTTAGAGGGCATGCAAATAAGAGCTTTTGGACTTAGCACCAAGAGCTTTGGAGTTGATGCTGAGAGCTTTAGGTGGAGTGGTCGGGGTCCAAGCACCTGGAAGATGGGGCACTAGAATAAGGAAAAGAAAGTTAGCTAAAATTAGCTAACTACCCAACTCGGTACCGAAAGCTTTTGGCCGATATCGAGAGGTTTATTTTTATGGAGTTAAGGTGGAATCTCCAAGGGAGAAGCATGGACTTTACAGATTGTGTTGAAGCTATTTGTTTGTTCGCTTGGGGTTTGATGGTGATGTGGTAGCACGATGATAGCTTCGGGACATTAGTGATGACAACTCGATGGTGAATGGAGTTAGGTTTCAATGATGGTGACTTGATGTTGAAAGGAGTCATGAGAATGTTTACCCACAGAGGGTGGGTCTCAAGAAGGGTGATCGGTGGGCAGAATGTGAGAATGATTCTATCATGGAATGGAGGAATGTGGATGGTTCCTCGAGAATAATGGAAACTAGATAGAGCAAGGAAATGGTTCAGTTATACATGCTAAGGGATCGTTGATACTCGAAGTGTTTTTTGATGTACCCGAAAATAGTAGTATTATGAGTGCACTCATGGGTACGTTGAAAGGCTACCATAGATCGGAGGTTTGGATCCGTATACCCTAGACCGGGAGATTTGGCTGTAGTATCAATTTTAGGCTAAAGACGAGTACACTGAAAATCGAGATTTCCATTAGTCCCTAGCATAGGAAAGGCCAAATTAGTTATCATATATCTGGACACATTAAGTGATAGTGAGTATTGTTTGATGGATGTTATGGTTGCTTTGATTGTTTTCTTTCGTAGTCTATCACTCTAGGGACGTTAGCGGAGATAGGTACTGAGGATAGGGATACTTGGACACCCATCATCATATTTAGTTGACCAACCTTTGATTGTGATAAATTCTATTGGAGGCTCCACTAGCATGTGTATGGTTTGTTGTAATTTGGTCTTATTGAGTCATGGATGCTCTTTTGTTTGTGACTTATTTGTTTTGAATTTCGTGGGGTTCAAGACTGTCTAAGGGATGGACTGGCTAAGGAATTATGAGGTAGCAGTTGATTACCAGAAGCTGTTGGTGATAATCGGGGCCGTGGAATGGAAGACAGTAGTGATTTGTTTCCTATTGGAGGATGAGGTTATTGTTAGCTTTCTATATTCACTCGAGGTTCCATAAGATGTGTTATCATCTATGCCTATTATTAGGTAGGATCCGAATGTGTTTGAGGAGGTGACCAGATTACTAATGCATCGAAATATTGAGTTTTATATAGACTTAGCAAAGGATGCTATAAAAATAGCTATGCCTTTGAGGCGTATGAAACCCAGAGAGTAGAAGGAGTTAAAGGTGTAAGTAAATGACCTATTAAAGAGAGGGTTCATTCGTAGGAGTATATCCGAGTGGGGCACACCTGCAGTATTCGCCACTAGGCAGATTGCTCTCTGAGACTGTGTGCAGATTACCATGAGCAGAATAAGGAAATAAAGAACAAGTATCCACTCCCATAGATTGATGACCTGTATTGCAAAGGTGTTCTTCCGATTGGATTTGGCAATTGGATTTCATCAGTTGAGGGCAGCAAAGGAGAGTGCGCCGATCATTGCATTTTGCATATCATATGGTTTTCATAAATGGTTGATTATGCCATTCCGACCAACCAATGCTCTGACATACTTTGTTTATCTTATGAACTGTGTCTTTAGGGATCAGCTGAACAAGTTCATGCTTATGCTTGTAGATGATATTCTGGTCTACTCTAGGACTGAAGAGGAACACCGGCGCACTTGTGGATTGTGCTTGAATGTTGAGGAGGCACACGTTGAATACGAAGTTTTTGAAGTGTCACTTCTAGAGGAGGGAAGCGAGATTCTTGGGTCATGTCATCTCTGAACAAGGCATCGCGGTAAATCCTATAAGGTAGCAGCAATTCAGGATTGTAGCCAACCTAAGAATACTACGGATGTGAGGAGTATCCTAGGATTGGTGGGATATTATAGATGCTTTATTAAAGATTTCTCGAAGGCAACCGCATTGTTGACCAATTTGATGAAGAAAAATTGGACTTTTATTTGGAACACGCAGTGTGAGCATGCGTTAGTGATTTTGAAGGAGAGGTTGATGAGTGCACCTGAATTGACCATTTTGAGTGGTAATGAGGAGTTGATAGTATAAACAAACGCCTGTGGTACTGGTTTGGGTGCAGTATTGATGTAGAAAGGAAAAATTATCACCTACGCTAGTCGACAATTGAAGCTGCTAGAGAGGAAGTATTCAACTCATCATTTGGAGTTGGCGATGATAGTGTTTTCTTTGAATATTTAGAGGCATTATCGATTAGGAGAAAGGTTTGAGCTATTCCTGGACCGCAAATACTTGAATTACCTTTTCTTCTAGAAGGATCTCAACCTTCACCAGTAGTGATGGTTATAATTCTTAGCCTCCTATAACTTTAGCATTTCCTATACACCTGGTAAGGGAAATACAGTCACCGATGCATTGAGTGGGAGGCATGCCCGTTTGAAAGTGATATTCCTAGAGTGGAAGCGGTTGGAGGATATTGCTGGCTATGACTTTAGACCTCATTGTGAGCAAGAGCCAGAGATATTAGCAAGTCCGACGATCAGACCTACTTTGATTGAGCGGATCAGTATTAGTAAGAGGCAAGATTCTAGACTAGTGAAGATCATGACAAAAATAGAAGGGGAGTAGAGTTTAAAGATATGAAGCAATATGGACTCAACTATGAAGGTTGGCTCCATAAGGATGGAAAATTGTTTGTCCTCGATGTTGATGGATTACGAGATGAGGCGCTAAGAGAGTGCCACAATTCTAGGTTTACAATACATCCCGACGGTAATAAGATGTATTTGATATGAAGTAGACTTACTATTTTGGAAGGGATAAAGAAGAATGTTGGGACATTCATGTCAAAATGTATGAACTTCTATTTGGTGAAAGCAAAGCAGACAAGCCAAATGGGTTGTTGCAACCCCTTGAAGTTCCCAAATGAAAGTGGGAGCAAGTATCGATGGATTTTATTGATGGACCATCGAGGACTGGAGTAGGGTATGCCAGCATTTGGGTCATAGTCGATCTGTTGACGAAGAGCACTAGATTTATACCCATCAAGTCAAGTAGAATAGTAGCTAATGGGTCGAGTTGTATGTAAAATGGGTTGTATGATTTCATGATGTGTCGAAGAGAACTGTAAGCTACCGATATCCATTATTTACTAGTGGGTTTTGGCAAAACTTACAAGAGGCATTGGGAAGTGAGCTACATCTTAGTACACCTTATCACCCATAAACAGATGGGTAGACCAAGAGAGTAAATCGTATATTGGAAAATCTGTAGCAGGCTTGCATACTATTTTGGAGGCTCATGGGATGATCACTTACATTTGGTAGAGTCTACATATAACAGCTATCAGTTTAATATCAAAATGGCACCGTATGAAGCATTATATGGTCGACCGTGTATGTAATAACCCGGATTTTTGGTTTGATTAAATAAAATAAGTAATGAATTAAATTGGAATTTAAATCATTAATTTGGCATTTGTATTCTTCTTATAAAAGATAATTTATTTTAGAATGATTGACTCTAAATATTGTGAAATTAGAAAATAAAGAATTTTTTTAAATGTTAGAAATCACTTTAAATCATTATTTGGATTTTATTTCAATTATGATACCAAATTTAATTAGTGTTTAAATTTTTTTCTAAATTAGAAGTGTAAAATTCTCTTTTAGATCATTATTGAAATTTATCTCAATTAAGATAAGTTAAGAAGTCATTCATTTCATTGGGCAATGATTTAAATACTTAGGCTTTTGATTCATGAAGCTTTTAGTAAGTAAATAAAATATGCAGTTAGGTTTATAAGATAATTAAAAGAGAAATAGCTCTTTTAATGTAAATAGGATTTTTTTTCTTTTTGGGTTTAATTTAAAAACCAAACCCACTAACAATTCGTGCTAAGGAGAAAACTCACCTTTTCCTTTTACTATACGTTCATTATAGTAAGGAGAAAACAAAGAGTATGTTAGAAACCAAATTCCAACCTCAACCCTATAAACAAATCAAAAAATTAAATTAGGAACCTATTGGTATAAACCCAGTATAATCAAGGTAATGATCTTAGAACCTTATGCTATCTTTAAATTGGGTAATTTCAATTTTTTTAGTATGTAATTCTTGTGTTATTTGTTTTGTGCTGAGATGTTTGTTAGATTTTTGTTCTTGTGAGAATTGGAAGCTGTTAAATTTATATCTAGCTGCTAAATTGAAGAGTAAAGATGAGCTAAACTTCATAAGATTAATCTTTAAAACTTCTTATTGCATGCATTAGATTTTTATAGTGAATGGTTGTGAATTGAAGTGATAATTTTAGGGTTTTTGAAGTTGTAAACCTGAATTTGCATTCACTATTAAAATCACTTATTGTAAACTAGTTTCTTCCTCTTTTTGATATCTTGATCAATTACTAGTTGAATGCGTGTGAATTTCTAAGTCTATGTTTTGAAATAAAGTTGCCGGAATCGAGTAAACTCGTAGGATTTTCCACCTGTAATAATTGGGAACGAGACTTAGAGCCATACATCTCTAAGAATTGACGACTAGTTGATTGAACTTAAGGGTTCATTCGACTGGTCGATCCTACCTGGAGCGTACAACTTTAGGTAGTGGTTCAGTCAACTTGAATCACTTTGTTCAGCAGACTGGACTTGAGCCTGCTCCAAGTGCTCGCCTCTCCCTTCTTATTCGTGTATTTTGCCTAGAAATTCCTTGTTTTGTCTGTCATGCTTCTATGTTGGCCTCTAATTTTCTGGAGTTGATTCTTTGATCTGGAAATTTATTTTCATTTAAATGATTTGGAGTTTTATGAACATATGTACAACTATTATATATGTATATGTATATGTATATGTATATGTATATGTATATGTATATGTATATGTATATGTATATGTATATGTATATGTATATGTATCTAAGGTTTAAATAAAGGAATTTATAAAAGATAGTTTTTATAAATATACCGATTTCAAAACTAATTTCCATATAAACTCAATTCCTTGTGTGATGATTTTAATATGTAAATTATATGTGTATACGTGTGTGTGTGTGTGTGTGTGTGTGTGTGTGTCGAGTATTATTAGTAGAAATATTTATAGGTTCAAAAGTATGGTTTTGGAAATATAAACCTATACTGTTTCTAAGTTATTAGCAGTATATCGATATATGGCTTTTAGAATATAGATAGTTGAACTATATTGCTGTTATGGGATTTTGGAATAACTGTAGATATTTATAAATATGTTTTGAGATCTATTCAAACTTATAGTATACGTTTTAGCAAGTGATAAATAAATAGATATATGTTGAATGATAAATGAGTTTAAGGATTTTAAAATAAGTAGATTGAAAGTGAGTATATAAATGAAGTGGTTTAGAAATCATTTCTCTATGTGCCAAAAGTATATTATTTATTTTCAAAACCATGAACTCTTATTGAATATTTTTGTGCTTAGCCTTTGGCTATTTTATGCCTTTTGGGCATTTTTACGTGACTTTTGGAGTTATTACTTTCTTGCCATTTCCGCCTTCAATTGTATGAGAAATTTAATTTAAAATTTAGCAATACAAGTGGAATGAAATATTTGTATTACTTTTTCAATTAATTATTGGACTCGTTTGATTGAATATTTTTAGTTGAGTGGAATTTACGATCGTTTAGTAAATATTTAAATACTGCAAAGTGATTATAGGACACTGGGTGATACTCAATAGTTTCTAATCGAGAGGATATTCAATTATTGCGTGGAGTTTGCTAACATTTAGTAAATGTTCAAGAACCCAAGTAATTATGGAACACATGGTCGTTACTTGAATAATTACTATTTGGAACTATATAACATTTATTTGATGAGTTTTAGACGTAATCTTGGAGTTTTATAGACTTTTTGTCCATCATGGGATTTTTTATAGATTTTATAGTCCATCTTGGGATTTTATAAACTTAATGCCTATCATGGATTTTTATAAAATTTATGTCTGTCGTGGGATTTTATAGACTTTATGTCTATCATGGAATTTTTATTATAGACTTTATGTCTATCATGGGATTTTATGGATTTCATATCCATTATGGGATTTTTGGTTCTTCTAAAACATCGTAGGATAACACGCATGCTCAGTGAGTTCACATGCTCACCAATCTATTATAGGCCTCCCCTTTTTATTTTTGGATTTATGGCTTCTATGAGATTTGGGTTTTCAACAAATATTTCTTAGGTTTTTCTTTTATGAGATAAAATGGATTTTAGGTTTGGTAAATAAATTATAAGGTTAATAATGTCCTTTTGTGTTTTTCCACTAAGTGGCTATGTGATGCTATTGAGATTCAATTTGGTATTTCACTATAATTCAGATTTGCCTATAAAAGGCTATATTTGTGTTTTACGATTTGGTGAATTATGTGATGTGTTGCCATTTACTTTCTTATGGCTATTTCTAGAGTTTGGAGTCAATCTCATGAGTTATCAATATGGTAGTTGAACTTGTTTAGTTTAATTTACCATACGAGTTTGTAAAACCCTTGTTGTTTGTGCATGTTTATTATTACGATCTAATCCTTTGTGTAACAACCCATAAATTTTTAAACGGTTTTTAATAACGTTTTAAATTGAATTTTTGAGAAATTTTAAATAATAACATTTTGAAATAAAAATTTAATGTTTGGATTACGTATAATTAAATATAAGTAGTGAATAAATAAGAAAATATATAAATTTAGATTACGTTACTTTTAATTAATTTGGGCGTACGTTCGTTTTAATTATTGCATCTATTGTACTCGCTCTTTGATTTCATATCTTAGCTGTTAAAAATCAAATCAGCACGTGCATTTAAAAAAAAAGAATTAAAACCCTGCCTCCAATTCATATGTAAAACTTTCCACTTTCATTTGTGTCTCCGTATTTAATAGGAATAAAAATCTTTGATTTCCTGACCGTTTCAAAATCTCTTCCCATCTTCATTTTTTGCAACGCAGTTCGGATCTGGAAAAAAAGGGTAATGGGTAACGATCCGAAATTTTAGACCAATTTAAAATTCTAATTTTTTTTAAAATATTGAATAAAATTTCGTAGAAACAAAAATGATGGGAATAATAATAGTTTATATGAGACTTACAATTTAAATTATAAACAACAAATGTTAAGAATTTAATAATAATTGTTAATTGTAAATATTGATCTATTGAATAAAATTAAAGAGGAAACAATAGTTTAATTGTATTGTTGTAATTCAAATAAGTTAACCTCTAACAAGTGAACTAAAATTGGTAACTAATGGATATGTTGAGTTATGTGAAATTATTAAATAATGTTTGATTTATTGTTAATAAAAAGAAGTAGTTGAATTAGATTTTTATTTGATTTTAATACGAAATTAATATTTGTATTTGTTGAAATCTTTCCATTAAGGAAAGAGAATGTATTAAAATGAACATTTAATTTGGTAGTTAACATAATAATATTTTATTTATAAGTTTTAAAAGAGAAAATTATTTCAAAATGTTTTCCAAATATAATAATTATTATAAGAAAGATATTTTGAAATAAAAGTAATAGGTTGTATTCTGTGAATTTATAATTTTTTTATTTACTATATAGCAGTAGATAGTTGTTATTATTTTATATGTTAATAATGATTTAAAAGTTAATATGGTTTCAATTGGGAATAATATTTATTTTGATGTTAAATAATAAATTTATCTGTAGCCTTGCATTCCAAGTGGGAAAGAAATCATTTCCCTAGACGTTTAATTTCGTTTAAATCTAGTTTTGATAAGTTACGTGTAAATTTCTACGCTTCCCTTTTTCCTCTTTTTTATAATAGAAGTAAAAATTCACGTAGCAGTTTCAAGCAAATTTATTTCTCTTTAGAAGTTCAAAATCCATTTCAAGATTGTTTGAAATTCACGTGTATAAGTGTCTCTTCTTTTCCATTTACTCCTTTGCAATTAATAGGAACAAAATCTTTGATTTTCCTTACCATTCAAACGAAATTCTTTTATTTCCTTAATGTTCCTATACCATTAATTAGTACGTTTCTTTATTTAATCTATCCAACGCAATTATCTCCTAAATCAAATATCATGCGCAAATTCCTCCTGACAGGAATTATTTCCTGCCGTTTCTCCAAGCAATCAATACTAGTTTCATTTAAATACTCAACCTTGTACGCAAATAATTTTCACCACCTTTCCATTTTATAAATATTTCTTGCGTTTTAATCAATGCATTTACTTCCTAATAAATTTTAAACGTGTACAAAATGTTTGCCAAAGATTTCTTGCAGTTTCCTTTTGCTAAATTCACGCAACCAATACCACTGTAAATATTCACTCAAATCTTTCTTGCCTATATTCTCTCACCTCAATCAATGCAATCGTGTATAATTGATTTAAATTTATTTCTTGCCTATATTCTCTCACTTCAATCAATGCAATCGTGTATAAATATAAGCCTCGTACACAAATAGTTTTCAATAACATTTCAACATTTTCTTTATTTCTTCTAACGTGCGTGAGCTATGAAGGTATGGCCTCCATTTTCTTCTTTTTATTTTATATTTTTTTCCATGCTTTGCTTCTCCCCTCCCTGTCCTCTGCTTCCAATATATCTGACAAATCCATCTTTATATTTCAACTCGCGTTCATAAATTTTCACATTATAACAGTCTCTATTTAATTGATATTTTAGCATAAAATTATATCTACATATTTTTTAATGTTTAATGCTTATGTGAATTTTAAGCCAAGCTTTTCAGAGACGTATATATACGTTAGTCTTATATCTTATTTGTTATTATAAAATATTAGCAATATACATATTTTGAAAATATAATTAGATTTTTATTCCTGTTCGAATATAACATATATTAGTATGGCCGTTGAGTGTTGTAAAAGCATTAGTGATTTATGCTGTAAAACTAAAAATTTAAATGTATAATATTCATCTCGATTCTAATGTATATATATAAAGCATGTTTTGTTTTTTTTTCTCTTTTCTGTAGTGCTTTCATAATGTATGGTCTATATATATAGATTGATTTTCTCAGTATATGCTTTGAATTTTGAGTAAACTATATATAAATATGTTATTTTAAAATGCGTGTTTTAAATAAGTGATGATTTTTATATATATTATGTCTATATTTTATTTTGTGTGTGTGTTTAAATGTAATATTGATTTAAGAGGAAAAACGTTTATGTGTTTAAATTTAAGTATTGATTTTTCAGTAATATAATGATGTTTTGTTTTAATATGTATTTTAAATTTAATATCAGTTTCAAACAATGTGAATATTTTTTTTTGAATATCCGTCTTAAATTAAATTTATTGAGATTTTAAGGAAATTTAAATAACACATATAATATACATTATGTTTATATCAAACCGATTGATTTTTTTCCCATCGATTTCTATCTATCAGCTTTGTCATCAAATTCGTGCCAATTTTGCTTTGCTTCAAAGTTCGTATTGGGATCCATAACCGACTTCATTATCGTTCTTCTCTAGCCTCGAAAGGTGAGCAATCACTCACGATTAAAGTTCTTGTATTTTATTAAATTTGATTTCAATTGAAATGACAATTGAAATATGCGCCGTAGTCATTTAAATTGTTATATATATGCTATTTTCTGTAACTGTTCACCTGTGGGATATGACACCATATCCTGTTGTTTATATTATATTTTTATTGATGATATATGCCTGTTATTTTATTGTATTATCTGTTATCACTCTGCAAGTTCCCTGTAGTTTAGAATTCACTATGGGTTGAAATGATACATACCCGAACGGACTTTTGTATAGGAGAATTTCGTTATGGGTTGAAATGATAAACCCAAGCGATTTTCAATTAAATTGAATCTGGGATTGCGGGTCGAAGTGATATCTACCCGTATATTTAAATTTCGGATTGAAATGATAAATATCCTTATCCCTTGACCATAGCGTAGGAAATTATATACAGACATCGTTGGTCTATATATATATATATATATATATATGTTTTGAAAATAATTTCTATGGTTTGGGAAAGAAAAATATAGTTTTAATAAGGACCGATTCTTAGAATATTATATGTATAAAAATGAAATTTTTATGTATAGACCTAATAATAATATTTAATCTAATCGAGGTTGATTTAATACATATAATATGTTTAAGGATTCGTTTAAATTTATATTTCAAATTAGATTTGGTAAAATTTTGAATAAGCTAGAGTTGAGAAGATAAAGTTGAATTAATTGGAAATGGTATTTAATTAAGAATTATATTCAATTAAATCAATTTGAAACTATTGAATTCGGTATTTAAGATATGATTTTATAACTTTGTTTTGGTAAAAGGGATTAAATGGATATTTTAAGTTTAAATAAATTTAAGGAAATATTCTGTAAAATGAAATCTACGGCTTTTTAAATGATATTGAACTTGTTAAGTGTATATTTCCTGACTAAATAATAATGATGAGGCTAAATCAAGATCTATATGAAACTGTTAGATTTAACTTTAAAATATTGAATATTAAAGCTTTGAATATAACGAAAGTTTAAATGGTTATTGGGGGCTGAATTGAATTAATGAATTGAGCTTTGAATAAATGGGAATTTGGAACTTGAGTTGATTAGAATCAATTTGTGTAGTTGAGGAAATTTCAAATACTTTACTTTATAAATTATTTAATATATATATATACTATCTTGAAAAATAGATATATTTGAAAGGGAAATGATGTTTTGATTTTGAAGTCTAAATAAAATTGAATGACCATGGTGTTATAGTGTATATTTCTACCTTGTAGATAGTTCCATGAACCCTTAGTGGATGGTTATCCCAAACATCCTTAAGTTATTTGTATTTCAGTTGATATTTCACTTGAGTTGGATTTATTGATACAAGAATGTTAATCCTGACTCGAGTGTTTTGTATTTTAGCTTTACGCTCGGGTCAGACTAAGCGATACAGCATTAGAGACTTGCCTTTGGAGTTTGGAGCTTTGTTTGAGGATCCAACTATTGATTCAGATTTCAGCGCTTTCAGCTCTTTCAGTTGATTTGTTCGGAGAGGTCATCTGTTCGTACTGGAGACTTCACTGTATTTGAGATATTCTATTATATTTTTATTTCTAACTCTGGTATTTATATAGCAGCTTCATGAACTACTATTTATCTATTCCACTGCATTATTTTATATTACTCTGTGTCTGTAATTCTGTGGTTGATTTATTTACTGTATATGCTGAGTTTTGTCAAATTTTAATTAACAATTCGGTATTTTGAATTATTCAAGTTAGACATGTATGGTTTTATTGTCGATTTGAATGGTCCAAAATAGCGGGTCGTTACAGTTGGTATCAGAGCTTTGGCTCTAGGCAAAACTTAGCATATATGGTAAGTTTATTTACAGAATCACTTTCGTTCGAGTTGAATCTCTTCCTTTTGACTCGATTTCCTTTGAACTTTGGAACATTCCCTGTGGTTCAAAAATTCATTCTTGTCTCTCTCTATCTATGTTCTTTTGATTCTGGAGTATCCAATAACTCCACTGAATGATTTGTAAAAGGGGTGAAACTCCTTTACAATTGGCATTGATTCACCGGAGATTTATGTATCCCTCGGTTTAGATGCTACTATCTCTTGTTATTCCGAATTATATCTCTGGCGATCGAATGTCGAATTGCCTCAGAATTCTGCATCGATCTAATTTTGGAATCACGGTTGACCGTTAAAGTTCGCCCACGATTTATAGAAGTATATCCATCTTCTATTTTGTAATTTAATTATCTCATCTTCGATCGAGTCTATCTTCGAATCAGGATTCTATTGATTGGAGTTCCTCTAAATTAAATCTCTATCTTTGTTTTAAAATCCACTCTTGAATCATCCTTTGAAAATCGGGTTTTGTTTGTATTTTAAAATTGTTTTATATGCCGAAATTTTTATTTGGGTAACTATGATTTTATTCTATATATAAAAGAGAAAATGTTTTCGATAAGGATTATATACCTTTAAAAAAACGAGAATTTGAAGTTTCGAAAAGATTTGAAATTTTGAAAATATTATAAGAAAATTTATTTATATAAAAATGATTTATAACTGAAAGGTTTTGAATTTGAATTTCGAGAGATTGGACTCCGGTATTTTTGAAAACTGGTTTAAGATTTTGAAATATATAATAATAAGATTTGCAAGTATTTTCTGAATAAGAAATGTTTCAAATGACTTCAAATGAGTTTCAAGGATTTCGAAAAAAAAATTCAAAGAAGTTTTCAAGAAAATAGAAGTCCAGAACTCACTTATGTTGCTGGAAAATAATTTCGGTGATGAGTGCATGCATCATCGACATTGATTTTCGAGTTTCAGAGTGGGGAGAGGCCACTTTAATAGCTTTGCTATGCGAGTGACTTTGTGAAACCAATTTTGATTTCAAATTCCGAAGTATGATTTGATATTCGAAAGATATAGGTATATATATTTGAAATAATTTAAAGTAAGCCAGTGTTCAATCCTCGAGTTTTCGATTTGATTTAGTATAACTCTATTTATAAAAAAATTATTTGATTTGCTGATTTGTTGCTGATTTCCAACTCTTGGATTTGAAATTTGATTTCACCGACTATTTTGAAGGTTCGATCACTTCCAAATCAAGGTTTAAAATTTTAAAACTAAGAAATTTCAAGTATAAAATATTTGATAAAGAATATAAGTTTAGTTTTGTATGTTTAAAGTATGAAGAGTATGACTTAAGTAAATTTTGAAACTTTTGTTAAATAAATAATTTGAAAAAGGAAAATTGGATTTTTCACATAGAAATAAGTAGTTTAAAGGTTTTAAAGGGATAATTATAAATTTAGAAAACATTTTGAGTATAATTGATTTTGAGAAGAATATTTGGTTTTGAAATTAGATTGGAATTAAAACCAGTACTTATATGGTGATTTTGGAAATGAATTTGTTTGACCTAAATTTTGTTGATTTGGAAATTTGGATTATTTTCTAAACCTATTGTTTAAACTTTGAAACTGAATATATTTAATTTGGTAAAATCATATATGATCCTGAAACTGAAATGTTATTGAAACGAGAAAAAATTTAAGAACCTTGATTTACTAAATACTTGATTTGGGAGTTATCGAACTTATATAAAACTGATTTGTATAGTACGAAATTGATTTGAAACCTATTGATTTGAAAGGTACTCAATTTGGAAAGAGAAATTTTATATAATCGAAGTCTATATAAGTGTGATTTGATATACTATTGATTGGGAAAGTATTCGACTGAAAATGGAATCCTATATATAATGGACTTTATATAAGTATGATATTTGATAGTGATTTGAAAAGGTACTATATGATACATATTTTCGAAGTAAAGATATGGAAAATGCCTTCTGCTTGATATCCGCTTTGTGGCCACATTGTGGATTCATTCTATCGATATTATTCTCTCTGATTTTTGGTTTTTCGAATGTGATACTCGAGTGTCCCACCGTGGCGTAACCCATGATTTTTTTTTCTCGCGACTGCATAGTGAACTGCCTGGTTAAGACGACCTAGGGGTACGGATTGTTTCCTGGGGGATCCAGGCGTAACCATTGTGTATCCTACAATCTATGTAGGTCGCATTAGTAGCGAAACTGCCTGGCTGAGACAGCCTAGGGGTACGGATTGTTTCCTGGGGGATCCAGACGTAACCATCGTGTATCCTGCACCCTACTAGTCATCATGGCGTAACTTGCAGGGCTGAGAAATCTTACGGATACAGATTGTTTCCTGGGGGATCCAGGCGTAACCATTGTGTATCTGCGAACCATGGTTAGATAAAGGTTTTGGTTCGGTTATTTTGTTTGGATTGTACTTTCCATATCTATTTTTAAAGGTTTTTCAAGTATTTTCACTGGTTATTGAAACAGGTCTACTAAGTACTTGAAGAATTCTAGCTTTGCGCCTGATCAACGCATGGCCAGAGTCTGCAAGAACGAGGATAAACTTGTTGAAACATCGAGTTATAGAAGTATTTTCGAAAGGAAAATTGGTTTCGACATAAAAGTATTTTTTTGAAAAGGTATTTTATTATAAAAGTATTTCCAACAAGAAATTTTGTATTAACGTTTGAAATTGAAATTCTTTTGGTTTGAAATTAACTATTCGTGCCCGATACTATTCTTTTGAATCTACCTTATCTGCTCAGCTTTAGTTATTCACCTTGATTTTGTTTTCAGAATCTACCTTCTTTCCTTGTTGGATATATCCTTTTTAAATATTGTTTATTTATATACTACATGGTATAATAGAAATTTTTTAGTGTTTCAGAAGTTATTAATTAATTATAACATATTTAAAGAGAATGATTATTAATTTATCTATAATGTTGGAAGTATCTTGAGATAGATAATTTTTTTTATAAATTTTGGATCTAATATTTTCAATAGCTTCTTTGCAAATATAAGTAATTATGTAAATAATTGTTTTCAAAGGAGTTTTGAAAAGTATTAAAGAAAATTAAATTTCAAATGAAGTTTTTAAATGAATATTACAAGTAAAATTTGTATAGTTTTAAATTAATTGTTTATCTTGTACTTCAATCTATTTTTTCTTTCTGTTTGTTGCTATTCCCCTACCTCCTTCCTTTTCGGGGACAAAAAGTTTTGAGTGGGGGAGAGTGTAACAACCCTTAAATTTTTAAACGGTTTTTAATAACGTATTTAATTGAATTTTTGAGAAATTTTATATAATAATATTTTGAAATAAAAATTTAATGTTTGGATTACGTATAATTAAATATATGTAGTGAATAAATAAGAAAACATATAAATTTTGATTACGTTACTTGTTAATTAATTTGGGCGTACGTTCGTTTTAATTATTGCATCTATTGTACGCACTCTTTGATTTCATATCTTAGCTGTTAAAAATCAAATCAGCACGTGCATTTAAAAAAAAAGAATTAAAACCCTGCCTCCAATTCACGTGTAAAACTTTCCACTTTCATTTGCGTCTCCGTATTTAATAGGAATAAAAATCTTTGATTTCCTGACCGTTTCAAAATCTCTTCCCATCTTCATTTTTTGCAATGCAGTTCAGATCTGGAAAAAAAGGGTAATGGGTAACGATCCGAAATTTTAGACTAATTTAAAATTCTAATTTTTTTAAAATATTGAATAAAATTTCGTAGAAACAAAAATGATGGGAATAATAATAGTTTATATGAGATTTACAATTTGAATTAAAAACGACGAATGTTAAGAATTTAATAAAAATTGTTAATTGTAAATATTGATCTATTGAATACAATTAAAGAGGAAGAAATAGTTAAATTGTATTGTTGCAATTCAAATAAGTTAACCTCTAACAGATGAACTAAAATTGATAACTAATGGATATGTTGAGTTATGTGAAATTATTAAATAATGTTTGATTTATTGTTAATAAAAAGAAGTAGTTCAATTAGATTTTTATTTGATTTTAATATGAAATTAATATTTGTATTTGTTGAGATCTTTCCATTAAGGAAAGAGAATGTATGAAAATGAACATTGTACATATTAAACTTTATTTGTTTATTTTTTATATTAAACGTGTACCAATTATTATTTTAATAATATTTCTTATAACATGAATATCGTTTACATATAAATTTTGATCCATGAGTGAAATTTTTCTGTTGAATTCATATTTAAATTCCGTACAATATGAAACCGATTTGGCTGAATTTGGAGACTGTTGAGGTTTTTCGCTTCTGTTTGGATTTTTATGGGCTAAAATCAAAGGTGAGTGATTTAACCCACTCACGTAATGCTAAATCTTCTTATGTTTGCCGAATTAAATTTATGAAGTGATAGGAATGTTATCAGTTAATGTTTGATAGCTTAAGTGGACATTTTAATTGAAATTGAATTTTATTGAATTAAATTGCCATTTAAATTAATATTGAAATTTAATTGCTAGTCAAATACCTGATATTGATTACCAATAAATTATTGTGAATTATTGGCTGATTTGGATGTTGACTATGATGGATGTTTATTTATTTTTATATATCTCTGGTATCACTATGTATATTAAGTGAAAGCATATAAACTGTTATTTGAATTATTTCGAATGAATTAAGAAATACGTTGAAATGATATATACTTACGACATTTTGATTTGGATTGAAATGATATATGTCCATCCTTGAAATTAAAAATTGAAATAACCATTCACTTGTCCATAGGGTAGAAAATTATATACGGACATCAGATTGGTTAAATTAAATGGTTTTAAAAATCTTGAATTTGGATTTTGATTAAATAATATTGTTTAAAAGAAATAAATTTTGGATTTATACAAATTGAATTATTTTCTAATTCATGCTTTAAAATGTTGAAACTGAAATTGGTTAAAGGAAATTGTTTTAAAGAATTGAATTGGAAATATGAAGGTTAGTTGATTTATGACTTTAATTTTGGAAATTGAATTATTTCAAGGATTTGGAACATAAAATTAAACAACGGGGGTTAATTTTATTTAAGTGTTTTAAATCAGTAAATTGAAATTAAACTTGAAACTGATATAAATTAAAATGGTTTAAAATAAGAATTGAATTGAAATTTAAATCATTGAATTGGATTGTTGAATCGAAATTGAAATAAAAAATGAACGTTTCAAAAATTGAAGTTAATTCGAATCGAAATCTAGTTGATTTGACATGAAATCTAAATTGAGTCAATTGAATTGAAAGATTGGAAATTGAATTTGTTGATTTGAAATTTAGACATGGATCCAGATTGTTGAAGTAGAAGGAAACAGTTTGATTTGATATTATTTTAAATAAATTATTTTAATATAAACTGTTTAAAAATCTATCTTTTTAATATTCAAATTACTTAGATTTTCCAAACGAATTTACTGTATAAACTATTTTCAATACTCAAACCATTTTATATTAAACTATTTTAAATCTATTACCTTTTATTAAACTATTATAACTGTTCAAACTATTTTCTAAAAATTTCAAACCGTGCAAAGTTGGAAGGTTTATTTTTAAATCATTGAAAAATTGAATGTGAATGTGGTTATATGAGGTTATAACCTAAGTTGAAATGTGAAATGATATTTTTAAGTGAAAATGACATACTTGAGTAAATATGGTATTTTGAAATGAAGCGATATTTTTTATAATGGCCCGCAAATCCATACCCATTTGAGCCAACGATATTCTCCATCATTTTGACTCAAGGTGGTCGGAAATGCAAACCATTAGGGTTAAAGAAGAAAAAGGTAGAAGAAGAAAATAGAAAACAAGATCAGAATCTCATAATCGTAACGGAACAATATATAATAGAAAATGACTGATCTTTACACGAACAAAACTATATCAGTTTATACAATTACGTCATCGGAGTACAACACACCTAATAGCAAAATACTGGAAAGTTATATTAAATTGTCCCCACAAATGCTGTCTATACAACTTATACTGCATAGCGGAAAATACTTCAAGTACGTGTGATACGTCTCACCATCCAGCTCGTCTCTTGAGCTCCACAGCATCCTATCCTGTATCCTACAATACTTGGTCTGACCCGAGCATTATAGTGAAATAACACCCAAGTCAGTCTGGAATACCAGCGTGAGAAAACACACTCAACTGGATTATTAAAGTTTTCAAAATCCTTTGAAATCAAAGGCATCTCGTAAGACCACGCCATAAATAAACATGCCAGGTTTTTACCTTACGATAACCAAAACATTTTTATCAAATTTGTCTGATTATATAATAGTGTCTACAGAAAGTGAAATATAATCTAGCTGAAATGCTTGCAACTCAAGTTTCAGCAATAGTTGGGCACAATCAAAACCGTACATGCACTTATTGGAGATTGGATTCCATACGATGGCAGGACTACTTGGGTACTGCCCGTCATAGTACCTTGCCTATATCAGCGTATCGAGGATCTCCTCTGATCCCCTACAACACAAGACCGGAGCTACCCCTTGCTGGATAGTCCGAATAAGATCACCCCGCGGTTGGGATCGGCAACTGCCCACACAGCCGAATAAAAAGGACATCTAGACAGGGATGACCTTACCCTAATTGGTTACTAGCCACTTAGACTTGCCGCATCTCCCCTATTTTAGCCATCCCCGGTTGATGAGGCTCGAGGCTATGCGTTATCTTTTTAGCACACATACACTTAGAATGCTCATCGTACTCCTGACGATCTTCTGATAGCATTCGTCCATAAAAGTCCGTTCCCGGTCCGAACGGAACCGAAGGCACTACTTCTACTACATCCATTTTGGAATCACCCTCAAGATTAGTAGCGATTAGCCCTTGCACTTCACTGCTCCATCTTCGACTCCAAGCTCTTGTCTTCCTATCGAAAACATTTAAACCAAATCGAAGTGGTTTTCGAGAAATTAATCCTGATCCCGGTCTCTTCGAAACGATAAGCTCATTGGCCAATATTGATAGTCAGATTATATAATTATCAAATAACATCCACAAACAACCATCAGGCCTTAATAATTTCCCAAACTACTTATTTCAAAATAACTTCATAAGATATTTTTCAACACTTCAACCCTTTGAAAATAGTTTCAAATTACTTTTTCTCTCGCGGAATAAATTTCCACCTGATTGCTTTATTTCCACTGAAAATCACCAAGTCTTAATACTTTAGATTTTTAAGTAATTTAATTCACTTTATCCAAAAATATACACTTTAAAACACTTAAAATAAAAACTACTTAAAACACTAGTTATGAACTTTATAATAATTTCTCATGTAAAACTTAAGCCAAAACAAATTTCAAAATAAAAGTGATTCTATAAGGTATAAATATTAAATAATTATCATTTAAATCATAATACAAGTTAAACCTTTAAAATAATTTACTTATATAATTAACTTAATAAATGTTTACTTTGAAAAAATTTAAAACTACTAAATAATAATTTCTTTCTAAAACATTCTTTTAAAATCACTTTAAAACCACTAACTATACTTGGAAAACTTTCTTTGAAAATATACTTGCCTTTTCAGGGAAATACACTTTCCTTCCCACAAATTTAAAAATAAACCACTATTTATTTTTAAAAAAATCACCCTTCCCTTATAAACTCCCTTCATGAATTTATACTTCCAAATATCCTTTGATAAATATTTCACTTTATTTATAAACCCTATTTATAAATTTCACAATCTCATCCTCCTTTAATCACAGTTTCAACACTTAGTCGGTTTTCAAATCGATTTTCAAAATCAACTCCATTTAAAATAAATTCTTTTACGTACCAAAATTTATTCCAAAACACATTAATTCCATATTCACTTCTTATTTATGATTTAAAATCTTATTTTAAACTGAATTATCCATTTCATCCTTTATTCAAAATTCTCCCTTTATTTCTTCCCAATCATTTTATATCTTAAAAATTAAAAATTAAATCCATTAATTCTTAGGCAATATCACTTAAGTCTCTAAAACTCTTTTAATTTTATTTATTTAAAATCTTTATTTTCTTCCATACCCAGAATTTATTTATTAGAATTTAAAAATCAACTTTTTATCCTTTCCCAAATTCATTCTTTAATTTATCCAAATTCTCTATAATTATTTTTCTTAAAAATTCTCTCTTTATTTCCCTTTAAAAATTCAATCTTTATATTTTTGATAACTTAAAATAGCAAATATACTTAGCCAAACATAACATTCATTAATTTCAATCACCAATATATCTATCATAGATTATCAATAAATCATAACATAGAATATGAAAACAAATTCAATATTTTGAGGGATCTAGTTGGATTCCTCTAACTTGTTTTTCCTGCATCCATAGATGTTGGCACAATATAAAAATACCAATCCCACTTTGAGGGGGATATCGCGGTATATAAGGTCATTCGCCATTATGCGGGGCGCATAGGGTCTCATCCGCTATATAATATGGGAAGTCAATCACTCCAATATATATATATATATATATATATATATATATATATAAACTACTATGTATAATATCACATCCAGTCAATTCAATCATTCAACCAATAATTTAAATTTAACTATTTAAATTTAAATGGTAATCCAAATGAGTGAGATTAACTCACATTTGCTTTTTATTTGCAATCCACTTCAATATTGCCTTGGTTTCCCGATTTTTGACCTTGAATAAACAATTTATATGATTTATTAATATTCGAAATATAATCAAACCATTAAGTACCATTTAATAATCCAATTGGCTAATGATTTAAATTTGAACTAATTTTCCTTTAAAAAATTTCTTAGTAACTAAAATAATTTAGATCTAATTAAACAAATACATCTTCATTATTTTAAAATTAAACTAGTAAATGCAAATAGGTATATATGTAATTTATTCACTTTTGAAACTACATGTATACGTATAAAAATAATTTATAGATTTCAAAATCTAATTTTTATATAAACTTTCAACACTTTCAAATTCCTATTATTTTCTTTTTTTTCAAACCTTATCTATATAAAAAAAATTCTGTTAACTTCTATATATCAAAACATGCATGAGTGTTTATACAGGTATATTCACATTTATATTATACTCTTTTGTTTTCAGCAAATACATAACATAAAAAAAATCTGCATGTATATATACCTTACTGAAAAATCAATCTCTAAGTTATATATGTGTGTATATGTATATATATATTTAAATTGAAAAATAAATTTTAAAAGAAATAAAAATTTATACCTTACAACCGAAATCACCCATGACTGCACACGAGCAGCACCCACCCAGGAACCACGCTGCCCCAAAATGACCTCGATCCCTTAAGCACATCTACGCGAACCACCCACGGACTATCCCTTCAAACGAACATCGAGCTTCGACTACAGCGACCAGGCGCCTCACCACCTCACCGAAGACCGACATCACAACACCCTCACAAGCATCGTGACTCATCACGATTGTGATTTCGAGATGTCTAAGCTAAAGGGTTTCATGACCTTATGAGCTGAAAGGGGAACTTCGATTTCGATTTCAATGAGCTGAAAGTGGAGAGGCTCGTGATATTCATTTTGGGAAGAAGGAACTATCGTTCGGCCATGGATTTTGAATGAATGATAAGATTTTGATTTTGTAGTTATTTTTTCCTCTCTGTTTCGTGTGAAAAAAAGAAGGGGATCGTATTTTAAAACGAGAAGAACAGCTTCGATTAGCATGAAGAGATAGGCTGTGTATTCAGACAGAGCTACAATGGTCCTTGAGATGAAATAAAAAAGTTATGATGTGAAGTAAATGCAGCTGGAAATTGACCAATATCTAAAAATATGATTTTAAATAAATTCAAATTGTCTCGATAAACGCGATTTAAAATTTTGACATCTTATCGACGCATGCTGTTAGGCGTTTATAATGTTATACCCCTAATACGAACAAGATGGAAAAGGTTTCGAGTCCTAATTCGATCGTATGGAGAAGATAGCCTTTTGGACTCAGTTATTAAATTAATTTTCGATATAAATTCCAGCGTGTTTATCTGCCATACGATCACACGATATCTTTGAAAGCTACAAAAATTGAAATCCGATAATAGTACTGTAACATCCCGGAATTTTTGACAATATCAATTTAATAATCTGTAGTTAAAATTAAATTGATATTGATAATCTGTTAATAATTATTCAAATAAATTAAATAATCTTCTTCAATAAATATTTTAAATTGGTTATTTTATCTTTTAAAATAATAAAATGATTTCTATTTACAATATAAATATATGCTTTATATTTTGAATAGATTAGCATTTGTTTAATTTAATAAGTAAAGCATATTTTCTAGTTTTAATATTTATAGTAATTTGGAAAATTAGTTTTATTTAATATTCAAAGCTTTTCAAAATTTAATAAATGATTTTGGTTTAATTTAATAATTAAATCATGTTTTAAATTTCTAATATATACACTTTAAATTGGAAATTTGATTTTTATTAGTATTAAGTTTTAAAACTATTTCATAAATAAAAATATGATTTTAAAAATTGATAAGAAAAATATTAAATGTTTAAAATTAAATTAGATTGAGTTTTGAATTTAGAATATATTCAACAAATGGTTTCATGCTTAATAAAATGGATTATTTATTTAATAAAAATATAATTTCTTGTAAAATGAATTTAATTTAATAATAAGAGATTTATAAAAATAATATTAACATTGTATTGTCTTAATCTTTAATATGTATAAGTTTTAATTTGTAAAACATAGTTGTTCTTATTTCTCTTGTAAATTCATACACATATCTAATATAAACTAACAAGTTATATTAAACTAAAATCACATGCATTACTTTGTTAATTTAAATACTAATTACCTTTAAAAGATAACATGTGTTGCATTCATAAGTAATGGTTCAAACAAGTGTTCAAAAAGTAATATGCATTTAAATTGACAAGTGTTGTAAAAAAATTTGACAAGTGTAAATTTTAGTTTTATTTTTCTTTTCTTTTATTAAAATCTGAAAATACATTAGCTAAGATTACATCTTCATTCATATTTCATATTTATTTTCCTTCATCAAAGAAAAAAATCTTCAAACCTTTAAAATCTGAATCATTTTCATATTGGCAATCCACAAATCTGCCTTTACAATCAAAGATCAAATCTGCATAATCAAAACCATATTCAAATCTGCATACCACAAATTCATCTGCATGTTCCTCTTCATAAAAATCAAATCTGCAAAATTCAAGAAGAGCCTGCACACTTTTATTTTCTGCATTATGTTTAAGAACTGGGAAATAAGGCATTAGCATGCATTTGGGAAATTGGAAATAGCATCTTCTACCTGCATATGCTTGTTTCTGCATAAATGAGCAACAGAGAGGAGCAAGCCTGCTTTTTATGTGTTCTGCATATTCAAAGAACAACCATGGTCGGCATTGACTGGTGAGTAATATTTAAAATTTTAAACTGTAATGAGGTTGCTTGAGTTAAATTATGTTTGTGTGTTTGATTGTGATTGTGCATGCATGTTTGATTATGTTCTGCAGAGAATATCCAGATCATCATCTTATTTAAAAGAATTGCTACAATTGATCTGATTAAGTTAGTAACTGGGTTCTAGAATAATCAAAAGAAGTTTGCTTAATATAGATTAGAATGCAAATTTATAAAGTATGGTTGTTTAAATTTCTTAAGTTCAGATTTAAATTTTAGGTGAGTTAAAATCAGGGTGTATCTCTGTAAACATAGACAATGCCATTACATGTTAATATTGATTTAAATCAAACACATTAATATTTAAATCCAGTTTTATAAACTAAAAGCATTTACTGGAACTTGATTTTTTTTAAATCAAGCATTAGGAATTTTTGAGTATTGTTCATTACAGTTTGGTCTTGAACAAAAATATAAATTTGTGAAATTTTTTGCAATCTGTAGTATAAGAAAACCCAAATTTCTTTCTGAGTTATTAAGTAAGGATCATAGATCCTTAGAAAAATCAGAGAAGTGTATTTTAATTAATAGATATGATACAGTTTGAATTGAAACTTTTAAAACCTAGTTTGAATAGTGGTTAGGAATGGGGGCAGTGAGAGGGGAAGAGTGGATCGAGTGATGTGATACTAGGTGATTGTGTAGCTGAAGGGTGTTGGAACTCGAGGCCGGGAGGGTTTAATGACAGTTGGTATTATTTTAAATTAATTATAATTGATGGTTAATAAATCATTGCTTATGGATGTTGTTGATTGAATGGTTGTGATCTCAGTAATGAGATTAGTTGTATCTGTATGATATGGATGATTGGTTTAAGTATGATGGTTTGTGATGGATTATTTGGTTGTGATGGTGATATATGGAATATCTATTTGATATTGATGATGTGAATTACCTGTTATGTGATAATGATTGATTATCAGTTATGATTTATGAGTTATCTATCTGTGTGTATATAGATACTGTAATTGAATTGTTTTAAACTTTAAAACAACTTGGACTTAAAAGACACGCTTTGGATTTCGATGAGACCGGAATCGGGTTTCCATATTTGGATATCCGAAAACCACATCGATTCCAAATAACGTTAGGTCGTGAATTCAAAGTGGAGCTTTGTGAAGACTCGAGGTGTAAGGACTATGAGTCAGTATAACTCTGTGGGTGATTCCGTAATGAGTTGACGGAATTAGTTCTTATAGATTCGAGATGGTGAATTAGAGTGCAAGGGTTATTGTCGTTAACTCTGAGGGTGATTCCAAAATGAGTGTAACGGGATAATGCCTTCGGTTTCGTTGGAACCCAGAACGAACTTGTATGGATCGAATGCTTTCAGAACATCGTCAGGTGGACGATGAGCATTCTAAGTGATATGTCCTATAAAGGTAATCGTAGCCTCAAACCTCATCAACCGGGAATGGCTAAAACAGGGGAGGTGCAGCAAAGCTTCGTGGGTCGCGCCCACTGGAGAGCAAGATTAATCCCTGTCTAGAAGTCCCTTTATATTTGGCTGTGTGGGTGGTTGCTAGCTACAACCACGGGGTTGTCTTGTTCGGAACTATTCAGTAAGGAATGAGTCCGGCTTTGTGTTGCAGGGGGAGGGAGTGATCCTCGGTACGTTGATTTTGGCCACGTACTGTGACGGACGTTACCCCAGTAGCCCTGCCATTGTATGGAATCCAAAATCCAATAAGTGCCAACGGTTTTGATTGTATTACCCACTTTTGTGGTTAGTAGCTGGAATTTAATAATGTAACAATTTCGGCTATTTCTTATTTATTTGAAAACCCTAGACACTATTATAATATCATCGGATTTCCTATCAAATATTTTGGTTAGCGTAAGGTAAAAACTTTTCCATGTTTATGTGTGGGAAGTCTTACGTGATACCTTTCTTTTCAAAAGGTTTTTGAAAGTTAAGCAACTTTAACCTGTTACTCACACCAGACCCATGTCTGACCTGGAGTTTATTTTTGTTTTTCATAAACTCTTGGGTACTCAAATTTTTATGAGTAGTCAAGGGAATTCAGGTTAGGATTCAGGTTAGCTTTGACGAATTGTGGAGGAGCAATGGAGCAGGAGGCTTCCGCGTGTAGATATATATATATCTTGTATTCCGCTGTGTGTTCTCTGAGTTGTTGTATTGAGTTGTAACTAGACAGGTGTTTATGACTGTCTAGTATGTGTTGTATATCTGTGTACTCTGATACGGTTGTAAACTATGTAATATTTATGTTATTAATATAATTTATTCGTTCCGCTGTGTAGATTCTGATGTTGTTTCTTTCTTCTCTTCTTTCTTTTCTCTTTTCTATCCCTTTCTTTCTTCAAGATGATGCGATTTTTCGGGAGTGGAAAGTCGGGCCGTCTCACTTGGTATCAGAGCATTAGGTTGAGTGAATACCTAGGCTCTGTAGTGGTGTCTTTCTTGAGAGAGCGTACTTGTAATTTTATATATATATATATATATATATATATATATATATATATATATATATTGCTACCTATCTGTTGGGTTACCTGTTCAGGTTTTCCAATATAAGTTATAAAGGTAGATGGGGTAGTTGTGTGTAACACGATTACTACCAATGGTTGGAGTTTGAATGTTTGAGGTTGGAGGTGTTTTGTCGAGACTGTAGACCTAATACCGTCTCGAGTGAGTTCTGTAGTGATGAAGAACTTCAATTGATCTCTGAAGGAAACCTGTTAAGGTTCGGAGTTCATTTCTGAAGTTGATAAGTAGTGTTTGGATCTGTTGGCTTGGCAGAAGCAAAGTGATGGTATTTTGATACCTCAGGGAGTAGTAGCTGCGTGATGAGATGCAGTGACTATGGATGTTCCCGAAGACGTTTTCTTTGGGACAAAGTTAAGAAGGTGAGTCTGCTTCAGTGTTGTGGCTGTGTTCAGCCGGTGTTTCTGTTTGCTTTGAAGTCCGAGTTTCTCGAAGAACTCTGTTTTGGGAATTCTTTGGCATCTATGGCAGCAGTACAGTTTGGAGTGTTCTCGGTGTTGGCAAGAGATCTTTTGGCTTAGCAGTTTTTCTGAAGTGGAGTTCAGAAGCAGTTAAGTTTAAGCTGTTCTGTTTGGTTTTTTTCTTGGATTTGGATTGGGTGGTTCGCAAAAGTGACTTGTGATTGTTTGAATTTCTCGTGGGTTATCTGAGTTTTTCTGAATGTCTTCAGAGAAGTAAGAGTTTGGTTCGCATCATAAGTTTGAGCTTTCTTATCGACTGGAATTCCAGGAGTGGTACCGGTGGTTCAGCTTTATAGAAGAATGGTTTCTAGGAGATTGAGTTGGTGTAGCAGCTCGGAGTTTTGGAGGAACTTCTGAATTTTTCTTATGGATTTGTTGAATCATATCTCTCAGGTGTGTTGTTGAGTTGTGCTTATGTTCTTCTTCAGCATTTTCTTCTACTTCGGATCAGAGTTGAGCAGCGGAAGCAGTTTGGAAATGTATCTGCTTTTCTTTTCTGGACAGAAGGAGTTGTTGTCTTCTGATGTTGAGGGGTAGAGTTTGAGTTCTTGGTTTTGGTTGATCTTGAGGAGATCATTTTGTTGAGTGGATTGGTCTTGTCTGTTTCTAGAAGCATCAGCGTAGGTTGAGCTGAGCAGTAAGGTTATGGACATCCCAGGATTGTCCGAAGAGTTTTGTGGATAAGAATCGAAGAAATTTGGATTCTGAAGTCGAAGATTTAATTTTAGATAAGTTTTCTTCGATCTTAAGTGAGCTATAATTTTGGGTAAGTCTGAGAAGTTAGCTCTGAAGTGTTTTGGAATCTTTTCTGTGATCTAGGAGATTAAGTGATTGATCTACAGGATTGGATTGCCAGTTTGGATAACTGGGATTCGATGAGTTTCACGTATCTCTGAGGGAGTACGTGTATGATCTATCTCTGGTTGTGGAACCAACAGTTTTGGAAGTTTTGGTTGTATAGTCAGACTCGTTTGTAGTCTGATATCTTGTATAGTGTTATAGATATAGTTATATAGGAGTTTTGTAGTTTCATAGTATTGTTTGTTTGGATTCTCTAGAGCGAGTATCCCGGTATATATATATATATATACCTGGGGAAACTCGATAAAATTTTATCCAGAATTTTGTCTGGATAATTTGATTTGTTTGATTGGTTGAATTAGTTGTTTTTGGTTGTTAGCATATGCTTGATATATGCTTGTGTTTTTAAATTTAAAGTTTAATAAGATTATTAAATTACCTTTATTTTAAATTTCGAGGACGAAATTCTTTTAAGGGGGAAGGATTTAACATCCCGGAATTTTTGACAATATCAATTTAATAATCTGTAGTTAAAATTAAATTGATATTGATAATCTGTTAATAATTATTCAAATAAATTTAATAATCTTCTTCAATAAATATTTTAAATTGGTTATTTTATCTTTTAAAATAATAAAATGATTTCTATTTACAATATAAATATATGCTTTATATTTTGAATAGATTAGCATTTGTTTAATTTTAATAAGTAAAGCATATTTTCTAGTTTTAATATTTATAGTAATTTGGAAAATTAGTTTTATTTAATATTCAAAGCTTTTCAAAATTTAATAAATGATTTTGGTTTAATTTAATAATTAAATCATGTTTTAAAATTCTAATATATACATTTTAAATTGGAAATTTAATTTTTATTAGTATTAAGTTTTAAAACTATTTCATAAATAAAAATATGATTTTAAAACATGATAAGAAAAATATTAAATGTTTAAAATTAAATTAGATTGAGTTTTAAATTTAGAATATATTCAACAAATGGTTTCATGCTTAATAAAATGGATTATTTATTTAACAAAAATATAATTTCTTGTAAAATGAATTTAATTTAATAATAAGAGATTTATAAAAATAATATTAACATTGTATTGTCTTAATCTTTAATATGTATAAGTTTTAATTTGTAAAACATAGTTGTTCTTATTTCTCTTGAAAATTCATACACATATCTAATATAAACTAACAAGTTATATTAAACTAAAATCACATGCATTACTTTGTTAATTTAAATACTAATTACCTTTAAAAGATAACATGTGTTGCATTCATAAGTAATGGTTCAAACAAGCGTTCAAAAATTAATATGCATTTAAATTGACAAGTGTTGTAAAAAATTTTGACAAGTGTAAATTTTAGTTTTATTTTTCTTTTCTTTTATTAAAATCTGAAAATACATTAGCTAAGATTACATCTTCATTCATATTTCATATTTATTTTCCTTCATCAAAGAAAAAAAATCTTCAAACCTTTAAAATCTGAATCATTTTCATATTGGCAATCCACAAATCTACATTTACAATCAAAGATCAAATCTGCATAATCAAAACCATATTCAAATCTGCATACCACAAATTCATCTGCATGTTCCTCTTCATAAAAATCAAATCTGCAAAATTCAAGAAGATCCTGCACACTTTTGTTTTCTGCATTCTGTTTAAGAACTGGGAAATAAGGCATTAGCATGCATTTGGGAAATTGGAAATAGCATCTTCTACCTGCATATGCTTGTTTCTGCATAAATGAGCAACAGAGAGGAGCAAGCCTGCTTTTTATGTGTTCTGCATATTCAAAGAACAACAGTGGTCTGCATTGACTGGTAAGTAACATTTAAAATTTTAAACTGTAATGAGGTTGCTTGAGTTAAATTATGTTTGTGTGTTTGATTGTGATTGTGCATGCATGTTTGATTATGCTCTGCAGAGAATATCCAGATCATCATCTTATTTAAAAGAATTGCTACAATTGATCTGATTAAGTTAGTAACTAGGTTCTAGAATAATCAAAAGAAGTTTGCTTACTATAGATTAGAATGCAAATTTATAAAGTATGGTTGTTTAAATTTCTTAAGTTCAGATTTAAATTTTAGGTGAGTTAAAATCAGGGTGTATCTCTGTAAACATAGACAATGCCATTACATGTTAATATTGATTTAAATCAAACACATTAATATTTAAATCCAGTTTTATAAACTAAAAGCATTTACTGGAACTTGATTTTTTTTAAATCAAGCATTAGGAATTTTTGAGTATTGTTCATTTACAGTTTGGTCTTGAACAAAAATATAAATTTGTGAATTTTTTTGCAATCTGTAGTATAAGAAAACCCAAATTTCTTTCTGAGTTATTAAGTAAGGATCATAGATCCTTAGAAAAATCAGAGAAGTGTATTTTAATTAATAGATATGATACAGTTTGAATTGAAACTTTTAAAACCTAGTTTGAATAGTGGTTAGGAATGGGGGCAGTGAGAGGGGAAGAGTGGATCGAGTGATGTGATACTAGGTGATTGTGTAGCTGAAGGGTGTTGGAACTCGAGGCCGGGAGGGTTTAATGACAGTTGGTATCATTTTAAATTAATTATAATTGATGGTTAATAAATCATTGCTTATGGATGTTGTTGATTGAATGGTTGTGATCTCAGTAATGAGATTAGTTGTATCTGTATGATATGGATGATTGGTTTAAGTATGATGGTTTGTGATGGATTATTTGGTTGTGATGGTGATATATGGAATATATATTTGATATTGATGATGTGAATTACCTATTATTTCATAATGATTGATTATCAGTTATGATTTATGAGTTATCTATCTGTGTGTATATAGATACTGTAATTGAATTGTTTTAAACTTTAAAACAACTTGGACCTTAAAAGACACGCTTTGGATTTTGATGAGACCGGAATCGGGTTTCCATATTTGGATATCCGAAAACCACATCGATTCCAAATAACGTTAGGTCGTGAATTCAAAGTGGAGCTTTGTGAAGACTCGAGGTGTAAGGACTATGAGTCAGTATAACTCTGTGGGTGATTCCGTAATGAGTTGACGGAATTAGTTCTTATAGATTCGAGATGGTGAATCAGAGTGCAAGGGTTATTGTCGTTAACTCTGAGGGTGATTCCAAAATGAGTGTAACGAGATAATGCCTTCGGTTTCGTTCGAACCCGGAATGAACTTGTATGGATCGAATGCTTTCAGAACAGTGTCAGGTGGACGATGAGCATTCTAAGTGATATGTCCTATAAAGGTAATCGTAGCCTCAAGCCTCATCAACCGGGAATGACTAAAACAGGGGAGGTGCAGCAAAGCTTCGTGGGTCGCGCCCACTGGAGAGCAAGATTGATCCCTGTCTAGAAGTCCCTTTATATTCGGCTGTGTGGGTGGTTGCTAGCTACAACCATGGGGTTGTCTTGTTCGGAACTATTCAGTAAGGAATGGGTCCGGCTTTGTGTTGCAGGGGGTGGGGAGTGATCCTCGGTACGTTGATCTAGGCCACGTACTGTGACGGGCGGTACCCCAGTAGCCCTGCCATTGTATGGAATCCAAAATCCAATAAGTGCCAACGGTTTTGATTGTATTACCCACTTTTGTGGCTAGTAGCTGGAATTTAATAATGTAACAATTTCGGCTATTTCTTATTTATTTGAAAACCCTAGACACTATTATAATATCATCGGATTTCCTATCAAATGTTTTGGTTAGCGTAAGGTAAAAACTTTTCCATGTTTATGTGTGGGAAGTCTTACGTGATACCTTTCTTTTCAAAAGGTTTTTGAAAGTTAAGCAACTTTAACCTGTTACTCACACCAGACCCATGTCTGACCCGGAGTTTATTTTTGTTTTTCATAAACTCTTGGGTGCTCAAATTTTTATGAGTAGTCAAGGGAATTCAGGTTAGGATTCAGGTTAGCTTTGACGAATTGTGGAGGAGCAATGGAGCAGGAGGCTTCCGCGTGTAGATATATATCTAGTATTCCGCTGTGTGTTCTCTGAGTTGTTATATTGAGTTGTAACTAGACAGGTGTTTATAACTGTGTAACGACCCGAAAATTTAGACGATTTAATTTAGTTATTTATTAGAATTTTGTAATAAAAATTTAGTAGTAATAATAAAGAGTGATAAATTTATATGGAAATGAACGCTAATTTACCAATGGTAATTTAAGCCTTTGATTTTAATATGAATAAATCTTTCGAATATAATAGTGTAGGTATTGTACCTGAAATCAAATTTGTAGACATTTACAATAATAAGTGAATAAATAAATAACCATAAGGGAGCATTAATATATATTTGGTTAGAACAAATTTGAACGTGGAGGAATAAATGTGAAGCATTTAATATTAATTTATGTTGATAACGTTATTTGGGGGATTTGAGGAATAAGTTGAAATTTGGTAATTAAGATATTTATACGCAAAGTATATAAAGAAGGATATATTGATTCCATTAAAATAAATTGGAGATCTAGTATTAAATATTTTCTTAATGTAAATTTAGGTAAGTTTTGATATTTAATGCCAACTCCATTCAGAATATGACCATGGGTGTAATATTTTGAATGGTAAGCAATAGTTGTAAGTTACTTGTTTAATTGGTTGATGGAATTTAAATTGAAATAAATGTTAATACACTAAATAAAAGTTACATTTAATATAAGAAGTAATATCATGTTAGAAGTTGTCAAATTTAGGGTATTAAGACTTATAAATGGAAATTAAGAGGCAGTTGAAACTTAGTGGACTTTAATGTGTATTAATGAGAAATTTATGCTATAACTAAGGAGGTGAATGGAATAAATACAAATCAATGTGGATTGTATACATGGGATGATAATTTTAGTGAATAACAGGATTTAAACCTAAATAAATAAATTCCTTGAAATTTAAGTTGTAATCTATGCATAAATTGGAATTGTACGTTAATTTTGAATTATTCTATAATAAATTTATGTTGGGAGTTGTTTAAGGGATTCTAAATTTACCAATTAATCCAAACTGACAAAATTTGCAAATAATTAAAGTTGAGTTGTAAAATCTGATTCAATTAATAATTTATTCATTTGAAATATAAATGGCAAGGATAGGATTTATTGCAATTAAAGGTAATGTAATTTGTACGTTATTTTAAATTAAGTCAAAACGGGTGGATATTAGGAACCAAGACCTAAAAATAGGGTAGATACATTTTATTTCAATAAGACTTGTATGGCTAGAGTGGAGAATTTTATTTTGGAGTCTATGTTATAATTTCAAAGTTTAGTAGATATTGAAATAAAGTAAACATTTGAATCTATGAATCTATCAACTCAAACTTTTCATTTAAATTTGTTTAATCATTGAAATCTGGTTGAGAAAATAAAGAGGTATAATAAGTTTAGGTGTAAATGGAAGTATGTATAGGAAAATGAATTATTTGCAGGGAAATATTTGGTAAAAAGGGTGGGACTAAGGAAAGGTTATTGTTTGTTGGAAACATTAATTAATATGGGAATATAATTAGACAAGCATAACTCATGCAAGTGTATAATTAAGAAATGAAGCAATAATTAATAATTATTAACCAATCCAAAATTTGGTAACCCATTTAAATTAGTGATTGGTATAGGCTATTTATTTAAGTAACAGTGCAATACCAATTTGTGTATTTGCGAAATATTTATAAAATATTTATAGTATGGAATTCAAAACTATATATACATAGAAATATGGATTTTATAGTATGTAAACTTAGTCGATTTACAATAGTTAAATCTATTGAGAATGAATAAGAATCTAAGATAATTATTACGGTAATTTGGAATTTAGTTAAAAATGGAAATTTTTTATGAATTTGAAATTTAAGGAAATTATATTGAAACTTAAATAAAGCGTCTAAATTTACAATTGTAAATATGTTTAAATCGATGTAAATGTTGAGTATTATTAAGGGATGAAATTTCTAAATACCAAAACTGGAATACGAGAAATTAATTTATTCATAACGTATTCAATTAATATTTATATCCTTTTGGGACCACTTCCGTTTGCACGTTAAATTTCGTGCACACCTATTCTATTGCGATCTACCTAAATAGGTTGTGATAAACCCTAGACTCCATTCTATTCTCTTTTGCTGTACGTTCTTTTATTCAACTCCTTCTCCTCCTCAAATGGATGCAAATGTCAGATCCAATTCTATTCAATTTCAAATGAAAATTCAAACATCCCAGAAAAATTCCAAAAAAAATATATGTTGTAGATTTCATCCATACGAATCTACGCGCAGGCTCTGTTTTCGAAATCGATACTCGAGTCAGCGGCAAATCGTGGTCAAAATCAGGAAATGCGAAACCTAAGTCAATTTGGGCGTTTTAATTTGGAGCGACGATATGCAAATTGGTTTCTGGATTCTGGAGAGATCGGGAGGCCGAGTGATTTGGAGGTGATTGTGGCGTAGATGGTTGGCCGTGGACGACGAATTTGGCAATTTAGGGCTGGGAAAAGGGGACGGCCGGAGGTGGCTATGGGGGTTCGGACCTGGGGCATCGCGAGCGGCCGAAGCAGGTGAGAAGTTTGGGGGTAGCGACGAGGTGGATGGAGGCAGAGGGAAGCGTCCGTCGGCGGTCAACGTGGAGCCGAAGGTGGGTTTCGTGCGTGTCGACTGCTGGAAGAAGAAGGTCGCGTGGGAGGGAAGTTTGAACGGGGTGACGTGGCGTAAGTTATTTGTTTATCTTGTTTTTAAATTTAATATTGATTTCAACTCGTTTAACTTGATGTAACTTTCACATACGACATCTGATTTACGCGAAATTTCTTTTGTTAGGATCGTAATTAAATTCCGGATCTGTTGACGCTGGTTTGGACAGATTTGGAGACCGTCAGATTTTTTGAGTTTAAAACGGATTTAGATTCGATTTAAATTCAAAAGGTGAGTGTTTTAACCCACTCACAACTTCTAAAATATTTTATGTTTGTTAAATTGATTTTTAGATATGAGTAGAAATTTATATATGATTTGTTTGGCATGTTTTATTCGTCTTCTCAGTTAATTCGCATTTTTATTTATTTAACTGTTTATTATTTTAATTATTGCATATAAATTTACAGTTAGAATTTATTTTGCATATAAACTGCTAGTTAACAGTTATTAAATTTATTATTGAATATAAACTGTTATTTATTACCTGTATAATTTATATGCTCTATATCGATGACTGTTTAAATTGGACGATGATTGCAAATAATGGTTGATGATTGATATTTGGATGAATGGATGCTATATTTATATTGTATAAACTGCAAGTCATCAGGCATTTTCATTTCATTCGGGATTGCGGTTTGAAATGATATACAACCGCATTTTTTTTAATTTGCGGATTGAAATGATAAACATCCGTATCACTTGACCATAGGATAGAAAATTTTATACAGGCACCGCGGTAAATATATAAAATTATTTTTGGAAATGTTTTACTATGGTTTTGTAAAGCTATACATATATATATGGTTCATGGGTTTTGATTTGATCGTTAATAAAAGCTATATATATATATATATATAGAAATTTTTCGGTTTAGGCTTTGTATAAAAATTGATTTGAAGTATAAACCGAAGTTTGATTTTAAGATCAGATACGATTAAGCATTTAATTAAAATTTAATTTCTGGTAGTTCTATTGACTTAAATTGGAAGTTGAATTTTAAGTTAAATCGGAATTTAAATAAAAGTTAAAATTTTAAAGGATATGATTTATAACTTGATTTTGTGTAAAGAGATTTAAATGAGTATCAGGTTGTTTTAAATGAATATATCAAGTTAAATAAATTGAAATTTTTTCCAGTTATGTGAAGTTAAAGGTTTACTTAAATTATATTGAATTCAATAAGTAAACATTTCAAGTCTAAATAATAAGTAATTGGATTTGATACATATGGGTTTGTCAAATAAGTTTGTTTTTGAAATGGTGAAATATTTAAAGCTTTTAACCATAAGAATTGAAATGGTATTTGGAAGTTAAATCGATATTTAGAATTGATTTGTGAAATCTAAAGAAGCTATTTTGTTTTATAAAAGTAGTTAAATATTTAACCATTTAAGAGATGGAAATTTGTTTCAAAGCTATGTTTTTCAAGGCAGTATAAGTTGGAAATATTATATTCAAGAGTTTTGATTTATAAATATTTTACTTTGGAAACCCTATGATTTTGGAAATAATATATATTGGAAAATAAAATGATATCGTATTGATTTGGGGTTTTAAGAATAAAAACGATATCGTTTTTATATGGGTTTTAAATGGATATTTTATTTTGGTTTTTAAAAGTATAATTATTTTTAAATGACCGCGGTGTTATAATAACGATTGGTTGGCAAAGAGACCGGGATCGGATATGGACATACTCTCTGTCGATACCGAAAACCACTTTGACTAACCGTGTACGTGGTGGAGATTCCAGAATGAAGTAGGTTGGTGGAGGCGTTTCCTGCAAGGTAAATACGTGGACCCGACTCCCGTGAGTTGGCATAAGGTGGCTAAAACAGGAACGATTCTCGGGCCAATGAGGTCATTCCTCTGATCAGACACTCCTCTTCGATATTATACTTTGACTTTGGATTGATTCGGTGGCCAATTTTACTTTGATTTTTTTTTTGGGGAGTTTGTTTCGAGGTGGGCGGTAGCTGCGGCTACGCGTTTCCATCAGCCCGGATAGCAATTGGTATATCTACCCTGGCATTGCCTAGTTGTGCCGTGTCACCTACCCTATCGCGCCTTGTACGAGTTTGGATTTCTCCCGTAGCCCGTGTGGTATCCTCTGGTGGCTTCCCGATCAGGAGGGACTATGATACTGGATGGACTACTGGGACTATAACGTGTTAAGGGGAATATTGGGTCACTCCTTAACGCTATTTAAAAGTATGTTTATTTTACAATTAGACACTATTATAATAGCGCAATATACTATATAGTAAATAGTTTAACGGATCCTTAAGAGATGTAAATCCCGAGCATCTCTTGAGTTACTGTACTCATATTTATTTTGTTAATTTAACTCACATAAGATCTTTTAGTTCTGACTCGAGTGTTTTGTCTTTTCAAATTTGCTCGGGTCAGTCCGAGCATTTCAGGATTTGAAGATTTAGCTCTGGAGGACGAAGACGAAGATGTATATTATTATTATTTATACTAGTACACTTCACTGTTCCGCTGCATTGTTATTGGTATGTGTAACTCTGATATGTAGTATATAAATGTTTTGTAAACAGATTTATAAACTATATATTTTATTATTATATTTCATCCTTCCGCTGCGAGATTCTGTTTTCTTTTGTGGCTTTCTCGTTTTTCTTATTTACCCCATAACAATCCGCCCTTCCGTATGGTTTGAATTGACACGTGTGTCGATTTAAAACGTTCGGAAAGGCGGGATGTTACAAACTGTTTAGTATGTGTTGTATATCTGTGTACTCTGATATGGTTGTAAACTATGTAATATTTATGTTATTAATATAATTTATTCGTTCCGCTGTGTAGATTCTGATGTTGTTTCTTTCTTCTCTTCTTTCTTTTCTCTTTTCTATCCCTTTCTTTCTTCAAGATGATGCGATTTTCCGGGAGTGGAAAGTCGGGTCGTCTCAAGTACACTATTACGGATCCAATGGAACTGGTTTCGTCGAAATCTGAGACCGTGCTTCGAAAGGCTATTTTTAAGTATCAATTTGAACGATATATTTTTTAACTGAACAAACCACTTCAAACTCATGTTTAAAAATTCTATTATCTCCATTATCATAAATATAAATTTTACAAGCTTTTGAAATATTTTTAACCAGCTTAAAATCCAAGATTCATTATTTTAACCAATTTCCAATTATTTTAATTCAATAATTAAATTTCCAAATAAATAGTCACATTTGAAATTCAGATTTAAATTAACTTTTAAATATTTAAAATCAATTAAATGTTCCAATTTCAAATGTCCAAAATTTCAGCTCATCACATTTTTGAAGTGAATATAATATTTTGATATCAAATATGAATCATTTTTTCGTAATGTAGAAGAACCGACCCGTGTGAAAATTGACGTTTGGCTACTAAAGAGACCGGGGCCTCTTATTAGCATACTCTCTGTTAATATTGAAACCGCTTTAACAACTGTGTACATGGTGGATGATCCAGAATGAAGTGGTTGGATTTGGTGAACGTTTGGTGGATTTGAAGAAAGAGAACGATGATGGATGACTCCGACGCTTGTGCCAATTTGAAATGACTAAAACAGGACAGCTTGTCAGGGCCAAGTGGGATAACTACCCCTAGCGGACACACATCTTTGTATTACTATATAGATGTTGACTTGATCGGTGCACCTTGATTTGATTTGTAGGTGTTGGACGCGGTGGGCGGTTGTAGCTACGATGTGCTACCACCAGCCCTACGACCCGAACTGATAGTATCCTACCTTGGACATTGCCTCACGTGACTTGTCATACTTTTATCCTTATTGGCGACCACTATGATTTTTTACTGGTGTTGTCTTATCACAACGCCTCCACGGCTATCGACGTTACTGGTGATGCTATAAGGCAAACTGTAGGACATGCTTAAAAATGTGTTAAGAGGGATCAATGTATAGCTTTAACGCTATTTTAATACTTTACTTTACTGATAAACACTACATATGTAGCGTATTTTACTACATATAGATAGTTTTACGGATCCTTAGGAGATGAAAAATCCTGTAACATCTCTTAAGTTATTGCACGCATGTTATACACTGGATAGGAGATGTAAAATCATGTAAACATCTATGAAGCTATCACACTCATGTTTACTTGTGATTCATTTATCTTATATAAGAACTTTTAGTTCTGACTCGAGTATTTTGTCTTTTGATTACACTTGGGTCAGCCTGAGCATTTAAGCATTTGAAGACATTATTTCTACAGGACGAAGACGAAGTTTGTATATTATATTATTAGCATTATGCTGCTGCATCATTATTGGTATGTTGTTGTTGTACTCTAATTAATATTCTAAAAATTGTGTAATCGAATGTATATTATAAAATAGCTTCATGAACTGTTTATTTGATTATTATATCTTGTCATTCCGTTGTAAGATTCTGTGTTTTGTTTTCCTTCTTTTAACTTTTTTTCTTATTTAACCTCATTGACAATCCTCCTTTTTGAATGGTTTGTGATAGACATGTGTAGTTTATTGTCCATTTGAACCATCCAAAAGGTAGGTCATCACAGTTGGTATCAGTGCTTTGGTTTATATATACCTTAGCCTGTTGAGGTTAACTCATTAGTGATATGGTTAGTAATACCTTAGAATGAGTTTAAGTGTATATATATGAGAGAGCGCATTTGTTAGTGCTATAAAAATGTTTTTTATTGTGTTAACTTGTTCTATTGAGTGCTTATGAATTCTAGTCGGTACATAGGATGTCAAGGCATCGATAGGAATTTCTAAACAATTGAACAGGATAAACCGCTACAGTATTGCTTTTAAAAATTGGTAATTGAAATAATTTTACCTAATATTATATTTTATTTTGTATTTAAAAGCATAATTTTTCATATATTGATATAGTTATTTTTGGTGTGTTGTTATTTAGGAAATGATAATGTTCAATTATCGTCTTTTGCTGTTTGGATAGTCAAGGTCCTTTAAACTATTGCTATTGTATGTTATAAGAAAAGTAAGTTTATAAATATGGTTTATAAATTGTGATTTATAAATAAAATGAATTTAATTGGAAATTTAAGAACTTGAATACTGGTATTTTGAAATTGATTTTCAAGTATTTGGAAAAATAATATTAGTATTTTTGGAAGTATTAAATATAAATATTTTAAAAGGTATTTGGAAGAAATGTGTTAACATAATTTTAAAAAAAGGAAATAAGTTCTATACTCACCTCTTATATCGCTGGAAAATAATTTCGGTGATGATAGCGATATCATTGAGGTTCATTTTCGAGTTTCAAAGTGGGAAGACTCCTAAAGTAGCTTTGCTGTCCATTTGTCTTGATAGATAAGATTTGATTTAAATTTGCAAAGTATGATTTGATATACAAAAGATACAAGTATAGATTATTTCAAAGTGATTAGAAATGAACCCGGTATTTGAATTCTTAATTTCCTGTTAGTTAGTGATTTTCAGCTGTAGTGATAAGGTGAAAATTTAATAGTTGGAAACTTCTAAAATGAGAAATAAGAAATTAAAAGCTAAATGTTTAATTAAATTGTAAAGAAATTGGAGATTTGTCGCTTGCAAATTAAAAGATAACGAAAATTAAAAAGATGTAAACTACTGAACATTTTTTAACTAAAATGATTAAGATAAATTTGTATAACATTTAATTACATTTGAAAAAAATATGTCAAACTTGCCAAAAATGTTTAAAAAAGTCGAAATGTTAATATGGATATGTAATATATTATTATACAAGTAAAAGCTTAATAATAAAAATGCTTTAAAATGAATATATGTTTGTAGATGAAACATTAAGGTATATAAGAATATTGCAAACTTAGGTGAATATTTGAAATGCTTAATAAATCAAATTGAATAGTAAAATAAGTGAATACTACTTAAGTAGATGATTATAAACTTAAGACATTATTGAAATGATTCATAAATGTATATAAAAATTAAATGATACTACATAAGAAAGGAATAATGTGAATTAAAAAGTAGAAAAACCTAAGTATGAATTAATTCATTAGTGAATATTAATATTAAATGGAAATCTAGTTAAATAAGTAAATAATTTTGAATTAAACTGCAAGGAAACTTAGTAATACCTTAAGGATTTATTCATTGATGATTTTAAATCTTGAATGTCGGGAATTGACAGTTCAAATCGTTGAGGTTGTATAAATAATCTATTAAGTAATTATCTAAGGCTGTTGAACATAAGGTACATTTGGTAGTTTGTCTATCACCCTTGTACGGTGAAATGTTTCTGAACTTGGACAAGCCATTAATTTTGGTTGCTATAGATGTGTAGTTGATTCTTTTATTTCATATAATTGTTGTCGTGCTTTTATTTGCATATGATTGTCTTATATTGTCTATTGCTTGTACTATTAATTGAAACAACTAAAATATATTACTCCTTTACATAGTTCTAATTCTTTTGGATTATGTAAGTAAAATACAGGTTTATGGAAGCAATAGCAGTTACTTTTGGTTTCATAAATAGAGTTTGTTTGCCCAACAAATCGGTAAGTTTTCAGATACGGTTTTTGGAACGATATTTTATTATTTGCCTCATGGTTTGGGATGTTTATTATCGAAATATGATATACTATATATATTGTAATTCTTGATATAATTATTTTTTCGGACCTAACCGCGCAAAGGAGACTCTACCGAAATTTTTCATAGATTTAGGATTTAATTTTTTGTAGAAGTTGAGTTATTTTCAGATTTTATATAAGCTTAAATATGTAAGTTAATTGTGATAAATTGATTATTTTTAATAAAAATACATAAATCATCTTGATTCTATCTTGTTCCTTTTCGGGGACGAAAAGTTGCGAGTGAGGGATATTGTAACGACCCGTACTTTTGATAATTAAAAATATTAAACTTAATAAGATTTTTGGAATTTAATATTGTGAGAAATTAAAAATTATGATCTATAAATGGAAAAAAACCTATTAGAATATAATTTAATAATGTTGATTAAATGAAATTTGATAACTGTTTAATGTAATTTCAAATAATGGTAATAATGGAAGTTAATAAGGAATAAAGTTGAACGTTGTATTAAAAATAGGAATCAAAGTTAGTTGATTTGGTTGGTTTTAACATGTAGTAGGAAACCAATTATTTAGTACATAGATTCAGTAACCTTTGTTTTAAGTAATAGATTTATAAATATGTTTAAATTATGTAACAACCCCGATTTTTGAGATTACCTGATAATATTAAATTATAACGGTATTAATAATTTAAATTTAAATAAAATTTAAAATTTTAATTGTTTGTTTGGAATAAATAATGATTTTTGAAAGTAAAATGAGAAAAATAAAGTTTGTGACTTTATTTTATTTATTTGGGTTAATAATGTTTTGAAAATGGGTTTTATATAGAGAAAATGCAATAATTGTGTTAATTATTGCTAATTACTTCTTTTAATAATTTTTAAAAGAAGTATGAGATTTTTAAAAGTTGTTTATCTAAATAAAAAGATGGAAATTGGTTTAATATGAGTTTAATTATAAATTTGAGTTTAAAATGGTTTAAAATATTTTTCTAAGTGAGAAAAGTATTTTTATGGAATTTTTCGAGTTAAAAATAAAGTTTTGTTCATTTATTTGAGTAAATAGTGTAGTTTTGAAAAATAAAGGATTTTAATAATAATAATGTTTTAAAAATAAAAATTAATCTTTTCATATAATGTAAAATATATTATTTCATATGTATATAAGTTTGCATTAGTTATTTTATGAAAACTTGAAATGAAAATGGAAGTAAAATAGAATTAATATGTGCATATTTGTCTTAGTGTTGAATTAGAATTAACATAGCTTAATTATTTCTTTCTTTTTTGGGTCAAGGCCCATTAGTTTGAATAAATCTGTAGAAGAGAAAAGAAGCTTCTCTTCTCTTGTACATACAGTTTTCACTCGCTGTACCACGAAATGAAAAATGAAAGAAAGAAAGAAAAATGGCTTCCCTCCCTTACTGATAAATAACAATTACTTCTAATTGCTGAAAATTAATCAAGAGAGTAAATCGCAAATAGAATCAAATACACGTAATATAATCCAAATCCCTGAATCTATATTTGTTTATTTTGTTGGAGAAGAAATTGTTTCTATAACTCTTATTTCTTGTTCTGCATGACCACTGCTCCTAAGTTTCTAGCTCCTATAATTAAATTCAAGGCTAAAGGTTGTATCTTGCAGCTCAAAATCGTGTAATAAGGTGCTAAGGCGAGTTTGTTAACTCACAACTCTAGCTAAAACTTGTTAGCTGATGCAAAGATGTAACGACCTGGATTTTTCTGATATTTGTAATTGGGTGATTAACTTATTTTATTGTTGAAATACTGATTTTAATAAGCCAAATAAATAAATTTCTGATAATTAAAATATCTAGACATATATAAATTGGTTTAAAAACTATATTAGATATTTAACTATTAAATCCCTAGATGTGATAAATATTTTAGAAATGTGTATAGAAATTCCACTTAAATTAAGATAAAATATCCATAAATATATATATAAATAAACATATTTGATGGTTGAAATTATTTATAACGGTTATACGAATGTATGCGCTTATGAAATAATATATATGAAAATTTTATAGTAGAAGAATATATATATATATATATATATATATATATATATATGTATATGTATATATATATAATGACAAAATGTATACAGGTAATGTATATGGAAAAAAAATATAATAAGAAAATATGTATAAACGAAGATGTATGTATATGATAACAAACATATGCAAATGAAAGACATTTATTTACGTAAGAATAGTACATATAAGATATATATATATATATATATATATATATATATATATATATAAATATATGTGTGTGTGTGTGCATATAAAAAATTCATGATGGAAAAATAAAAATAAGATAAGTATACATAAGTCAAGATGTATATAATATGTGTAAATGCGTATAAAAATAAGTGTAAGCAGATGGAATATGATGGCATACACACACATACAGATATATATAATGTGTACATGTATGTACACAAGGGGACAAACTCATAAATGCATATCCTCTAAACATGTAACAAATCAAATCATCTTTTAATCAAATCACTTGAATTTAGGAGATCAAATCAGGTCAGTTTAAAGTCCTTTTAAAATCAAGTCATTATCAAAGTGAAAAAAATAAAAATAAAAATAAAGCTTACTGTACACAAAGGGAAGACTACAACCTACCTTCTTTTATAAATACCACTTCCCTTTGTTTCATTTTGCATCGAGAAAGATAACCAGAAAAGAAATATACATACATATATATATATATATATATATATAAGTAAAGAGGCGGCCACGAAAAAGATACAAGCTAAAAAAGTGAAGGGTTAAAAGCAAGAAGGGGGATAAGGAAGCACCAGCTTATCAGATATTAAAAACTATGAGTAAACTAAAAACTTTGCCTACTGTAATCTATCTCTGGATATGGGAGGAGAAGTTGTTGATATGTATGCTTAAAAAAGTATTTATATATACTTATATAAGAATGTGTATTGAAGTCATAACCAGAGAAACTAGGCCTGTACAACATCCTCTTTACTTCTGCTCTTTTATTTATATAAAAAAATGTTATGCTTAACTTCAGGAAATTCCTATCGCTCAATCAAATTAGTTTTAGGCTGTGCTGTTAAAAGAAGGTTTGTTTGTTATTGATGGTACTTTATTTGAAAACTAGTTCTAGTGAATATTATGAAGTATAAAATGTAAAAAGTATGTTTTACTGTAAAGTAACCAAATGAAAGAATCAATTATCATGGTTTGGGCTTTTGCTTATATAAAGGTGTTCGTCATTGAAAAAGATGATTTTTGAGGATGGTTTCAAGATTTTTAAGTATGTATATGATGAGATAAAGGGAGATGATTGGTATTGGGTCATTGGCCAAATCTCGACGATAATGTCAATTGGGAGTGGAGGGGGATCACGGTTTGGTGTAGGGAAGACTCAGGTACGGCGCTCCGGAGAAAAATGACGCAACGGTTCCTAGTTGTTTGTAAAAGACACATGGCGTTGATCTAGGGTTTTGGAGGGGTTTTGGGTGGCTTCAGTCATGAGGGAATGGCGACGTCGAGAAGTGCATGGGGGTGTGCACAGGGAGGGGGAAAGGAAGAGGTGGCGTTGGCGATGCCGAGGACGTGTTCCAGCGAGTGATGGTGGATAGGAACAGTGGGGCGAGGTGTTTTGGTTTGCTCATTTGTTCAGTTTTTTGGGATTGAGAGGTTCGATTTTGAGCCAGGTGGTCGTGCATGGCTTCAGGTGGTGAAACAGAGGTTCGTGGTAGATGGTAATGTGGCAGGGTAAACAGCGGCGAGCGATCGCGGCCGGAGGCGACGTGTACGTGCACGCGTACGCGCATGGCTAAAAAAAAGAAAGAAGAACAGAGGAAGACTGGGAAGAAGTATAAGCGAGGAAGAAGGGGAGAAGAGAAGAAGTGGGCCGGGGAAAAGAAATGGGCCAGGAAAGAAAAGATGGAAGAAAAGGTAAGGGAAAAGAGAAAAAAAATTAAAAGAAAAGGAAATAGAGAAAAAGAAAGAAAAAGGAAATGAAGAAAAATGGGATTTACATATATGTTTATTTGACAATTCATATTTCTTTTTTTTACTAAAGACAGTTTTTTAATCTAAAATCGCAGTTAAAGGTCAACAATATTTCATAGTTTGACGAGTAATTTATTTATTATGATATTATCATTTACTCAAACTTATGTAAATAACCAAGTGAGATATAAATAGTGTATTACTCTTAATTAACTAGGAATAAATTGTTTTATAATTGCTTGAATGCATAATTAAATTGGATTTAAACATAAACGGATTTCAGTAAATCAAAGTTATTAGATCTGTTGTGAAATTTTTTGATATTGTTCGTTAATTTGGTTAACAATCTATATCCTGACTCAATTCTACTGGATACTTATTTTCAAATTTTTTTGTCTATGGTAACAAATGGTCAAGTAAATTAAAATAATGAGATAAGTTAATGATACGTTTATTTGAACAAAATCAGTAATAAATTCCCATAATTGAATATTGTCGCCATAAAGGATAAATTGTTTATTATAAACAATTTACTTCCTTTAAAGCTATCACGAGGATTCAAAGAGACCAGAATCAGATATCAGTGTTATCCGGAACCACTTTGATTTAATAATCACTTCAAATCTTAATGGGTTGATTATTAAATCTAATAGGCTGGAATTGAATAAATTAAGTAAATTTGTTTATTTTAAATAAGTAACAATATTAGACATTAGTATAATATCAATCGATTTCTGGGATAGTGTTTTTTGTTAAAATCAGAGAAAACTCGTCATGTTGTACGAGTTACCTGGTTTTTCAAGAGATTTTTTAATATAACTTAAGTATTTCAAATTAAATGGGTTTACTCACACTGGTTTCCAGCTTGACTCAGGTATTACTTAATTTTAATGCTCAGGTCAGACCGAATATTACAGAATTTCAGGTTAGGTCGCTTTTGGAGCTCAGGAGACGAGCTGGATGGCAGAGACGTATTGATTATATTCCGTTGTATATCATAGACTATATATGTAACGACCCATAAATTTCCGTAGTTAAATTTGTTAATTTAATAGGACTTTACGATTTAATGTTGAGAGAAATAAATTTTTTAGGATATGTTAATGAAATAATAACAAGAATAAAATGTAACAATACTAATTAAAGCTAATTATTAACAATTGAAATGAAATTCCAATAAATGAAATAATGTAAATATTATACTTGGTTATAAATTGAATATAAGAAAACAAATGTAAATACAGAATTAGTTAATAATAAAAGATAATTGAATAAAATCAATAATATGTCAGTAATTATAATGGTTGTTTGTAAATAATGAATTTATAAGTGTGATGAAAGGATAAAAACAACAATTGCCATAGATTACCTATTTATTTGGTCTGTTAAATTTAATTAGAAATCAATTGAAATTAATTCACTTAATTTGTGCATTTAATATAACTTAAATTGATAATTCGAATATTGATTTGTTAATGAAATAAGGTATGATTTATTGAAACAGGTAGTAGTAGTTATAACAATCAATTGTAAAGAATAAACTTGCCAATGTTATAAAAAGTAGTAAATGGTGACGACTGTTGTTTGTTACCAATATATTTAATCAATTGGAATTAAATGAAAATAGATGTTACATTAATGTGAGTAAAGACAATAACTAAAAAATTTGAATGTAATAAAACGAATAGAAATGTAAATTTATTCATAAGTTAATAATTGAGCTAATAAAAGAATGAAACTGAGATAAATAAATTATTGGGACTTTACATTATAATTAATATGAAAAATTGATAAAATCCGATATAATTAAAATATAGTAGTTAACATGAATAAAAGATGGAAATGGTAGTATATTAATGAAATAAGATATCAACGAATATTAACTAAGTTATAACTAATAGTTAATTGAATATAAAGATTAAATCAAATAAAATCAATTTATTGAAATTAAATTATAATAAATTGAATTTAATCACAGTTGGAATTAAACACTGCATTTCGTAAATTGATTTACTTTAAATTGATATCTAGGTTCTTTAAATCATGGTAATTGTTTGAGAAATCAAAAATGATAAAATTTGCCAATTATAGAATTGACGTTGAAAATTTGATTTAATAAATTTAATATTAATTTATTTATCAGTGTGAAAATAGCAATTTTGGCCACGGTCTATGATTTCGATGAAACTAGTTTCATCGGATCCGTAACAGTGGATTATTGTGGATTTTCATGTTTCGTAACGATCGGACTTGTCATTTGATCATACGGACTCGAAACGCCTAGAGACTAATTTAATTGAAATCAATTTGAAATAAGTTGATTTTAGCTTAACTTCTTTTTACGATGGAACTAGAACTTGAAACTTATTCCATTGAATTTAAAAGTATTGAAAACATCTTTTGTGATATATGAGATGACTCATTTTCGTTCCGGAGGCAGAATGACTTTTTGGGTCATTTATCGTTCATCGTTCAATCGATCATGTCCATTCATTCTATATTTCAGCTTTTCCAATATAAATACCTCGTTATAAACCCTAATTGTTTCCTATTCCTTATTTCTGTACATATAACTCTTTGTGGCTCCTCTCTCCAACGGCAGAAACAAACTCAAATTACCAAACCTACAAATTCATAATTCAAAACCTAATCAAAAATTAAAACTCCTCAATATATATCGATTTGAAGTTCTTGACGAGCGCAAGTCAATTGTGTGATTCATTTTTCGATGTGGGTTGCTGTGTGGCCGAAATTGGAGGATCAAGTCATGGTCGTTCATCGCGTCTTCGTCAATCTTCGACCGATCGTCAAATCAGAGGCAATGGGCTGTGGAGATGGTCGAGGGCGAGGCATTGGTGTTGTTTGTGTGCTGGTGTGACGACTAGATCGTTGACAAATTATCGATTAGGGTTTCGAAACCCATACGGCGGCGTGGCGAAATTGATGACCGGAGGCGATGTCGGAGATGGATATGGGTGCGGCTCGTCGTGCAAAAATAGATGGGAGTGATCGGTGGCTTCTAAATGGTCAGAGGCGACAGCCTTTCATGGTCAAAGTCGGGTCATTGGTTGTATTGGGTCGGTTCGAACGCGACTGGGTAGAGAGGATGGTTTCACATAGTGACGGCGTGGAAGGTTATTTTTTTTATTTTATTCTTTATTTTAATCCAAACTTCGAAATGTTCTAAATTTCATAACTTTTACATACGGGGTCCGATTCACGCGGGGTTTCTTGCTTTCGGATCGTATCAAAATTCCAAATATTTTGACCCTAGTTTGGATGAATTTAAAGACTGTTTGAATTTGGGCTTAAACTGGATTTAAATTCAATTTAAATTCAAAGTTGAGTGTTTTAACCCACTCACAACTTCTAAAACCTCTTATGTTCATTAAATTAAATTTACGATGTGATAGAAATTTATTTATGGTTGTTTGGTATATCTTATATCATCTCTCAGTTAATTTGAATTTATTTGAATTAAATCGTTATTTAATTTATTATTAAATATAAATTGCCAGAAATACCTGTAATTGATTATCAGTTTTATATTGATATTTATTGATTGGTTTGGATGATTATCGTGATGGATGTTTGATTGTTGATATTGGATGATTGGATGTTGTATTTCATAACGTTATAATACTGCAAGTTCACTATGGGTTGAAATGATACATACACGAACGATCTTATAGATTAAGGGAAATTCGTTATGGGTTGAAATGATAAACCCGAACGGTTTTCATTGATTTGAAAATTTTAAATAATGATACTGGTTGATGATATATATATAAATATATTCATATAAATGCTTGAATTTGGATTATGGATTGGAACTAAACTGTGGAAAGGTTTAAGTTAAACTTCGAATTTGTTTTAGTTATATGATTGAGATTGATATTTCTAATTATGTGAAACCCTTTAAAATAATTATATTCACGTTGTACACTTGATAGGAGATGAAGATCCCGTAACATCTATGAAACTATTGCACTAATATTTCTATTTTATTTATCTTGATTTGACTTACATAAGATCCTTTATTTCTGACTCGAGTGTTTTGTCTTTTCATTATGCTCGGGTCAGTCTGAGCTTTTCAGTGCATTGAAGATTATTTTCTGAAGGACGAAGACGAAGATTCAATATATTATTGCTATTTATTATTCCACTAAACTTAGTGTTCTGTTGCAATGTTTGTTTATTTATGATGTAGGTATAACTCTGATTTAAATTTGTAAAAGTGTAATCAAGGATTTTTTTGCAAAACAGCTTCATGAATTGTTATTTGATTATTATATTTTGTCGTTCCACCGCAAGATTCATTGTTTTCTTTCTCTGGTCTTTTTTTATTCACCCCAATAACAATATGCTTTTTTGTATGGTTTGGGTCTGACATGTGCGGTTTATCATCGATTTAAACCGTCCAAAAATGTGGGTCATTAAACTTGGTATCAGAGCGAGGTTTTGACATGCCTTGGCCTATTGGGGTTAACTCATTAGAGATAGGGCAGTAATACCCTAGAATGAGTTGTCTGAGTACGAGAGCGCGTATTTGTTGATGCTATAAAAATGTTTTATATAAGTTTTGAAATGAAATTATATTTCCTAATATTATATGTTATATATAAAGGAATAAATGTCTATAACTAATATAGTTATTTGTAATGTGTTTGTTTTATTTATTATGGATTGGTTGTATTTAATCAACTTATAAACACTGGCTAATTATTGGTGATTGAATTAATAGATTAAAAACTAGTTTAATAATGGTGTATTACATAGAATGAAATGAATAATTAGGATATTGTTCATGAAATTAAAATACTGTTGTGAATTTTTGTTGGTTATTGACCGGTAGTTTCAACTATTGAAATAAAATGGAATATTTGGATATTTGGATAGTCAAAACTTCTGAATTAATATATGAGTTGAAACTTAATAATTGTGTTGAATTATATAGTTGATAACCTTAATTCGAAAGTAAGTGAAACAAGGTTTAATTTGTTATAGCTATGTTTAACAAATGACTAGAATTGTGGCATACATTCTTGGCATGTAATGTAATAATATACAAGTGTGAACTTTAAGCCTTGGGATGTTTAAATTAAAATTGTGATTAAGGAAATGTTGTAGATGAGATTAAATCGGAAAAAAATTTGTTTATAAACTTAATTAACATTTATGAAATGTGTCTTAAATAAATTGAAAGGTAAAGGTGAAACTAAATGGGATAAGCAAATATGAATTAAAAGTGCAATGAATATAAATAATGCCATGACTTGTAATTTGTTATTAATAAATGGATGTTGCAATAAATGGTTATAAATAAAGTTGTGATAACTTTAAACTCGAATAATGTCTTATAAAAGGGAATTAAGCTTTTATAAATTGGTTATAAACTTAAGAGAATTCCTTTGAAATGATTTGCAAATAAATGTAGTATTAAATGAAAATATTACATGTGAAATGAATGTAAATTAAATTGAAGAGAAATATAAGCAGTATTATGAGAATGAATATATTAATAATTTACAATAAATTGAGAAATTCTATAAAACAAATATTAAAGAATGAAGTGATATTTATGTTATTCAATGAGATTAAAAATGAATTTAATTAAAATGCAATGGTGATGAAACAAATTAGAATAATTACATAAGTTGTATATATATTATTTTATTCGCAAAATTAATTTGATCCGGATTTGAGTACATAAGTTCGAGGTGAATTACGCCATTTCGTGCCAGGATTTTTCATATGATTCTTGATGGCTAATATTTGATATGGATTTTTGGTTTGATTCTGGAATTCTCGATCATAGTATATGGCTATGCAAGGAGAGTAATGGTTTTTAGTCAAGAAACCATATCGAAGTCTGCATTATGGAAGTTGAATGGACAATACTAGTTTGAAAGCAAACTTGTGTGATCAAGCGAGCAATTGAATGTGATTTTGCGAAATGATGACATATGTACATCTTATGTTCTAATATTATTGATATGCTTTGACGTTGAAATTGAAGTTGTTGGGTTGGATATCTTTGTAATTTAAATTGTAATTTTTCTTGTATGCAAACTACTATTAACCTAAAACTATTTTACAAACAATTTTCTTTTATTTTTCATATACAAACTATCTTATTCTATTTAATCTCCAAAACTATTTTACAAACTATTTTATTTACAAACTATTTATTTACAAAAATATTTTTACAAACTATTTTATTTACAAATTATTTTACAAAAATATTTCTATACAAAACTATTTTACAAAATGATTTATATACAAGACTATTCTAAATTCAAACCCTTTTGTAAAGTAAAGATACTGAATCTCATATGGCTTTCCATACGTCGAAGTTGATTTTGGAAAATTTTGATTCTTATATAAGAAGCACTTTATATAAGTACAAGTGATTTTGAAACTGTTGATTTTGGAAGGTATTCGATCTGAAGAGATAAATCTTATATATAACGAAATTTATATAAGAATGATTTGATATATTCGAGATTATTGATTTTGGAAAGTACATTGTTTGAAAATGAAATCTTAATGGAATTTATATAAGTGCGATATTTGTAGCTATGATTTTGAAAGGGTGTTATATATGGTATATTATATTTTGAAGTAAGAGGTATGGAGAAGTACCCTCCGTGAAGAAGTATAGTGATATAATTCAACCCAGATGGACTTGGGGAATCCAGGAATGGATACAACCGATCAACCTTAATGGACTTGGGTGAATTCAGAAATGGATTCGAACTGATATGGTTATCCAGACTTAAACTCATGAGTTCCTCGATTTTTTTAGGGTAGATGATTCTTTAGTTTACCCAATGGAGGCTCTTTTGAACCTGGGATCTTTTGTTAATGGATCTTCCGAGAAGGAAGTGCATCCATTGTGTAAATCATTGAATCAGTAGCGTACCACTACAACAGGGGTCAATGGCCCCTTGTTTACGAATTGGCTACGATATTTTTTTGGAATCTGCAAGTTAAAGGATCTTTTGCAAAGTTTTTATGTCCATTGAATAAATACTGGATCAGCAGTAGGCCACTGCAATCGTATCATTATCATTGACATTGGATTTTAAGCGGTACTTCTCATACCTATTTTTAAGTATTTTTCACTAGGTGTTGAAACAGGGCTACTAAGTACTTGGAGAATTCTAGCCTTGCACCTGATCAATGCATGGTCATAGTCTGCAAAAATGAGGATAAACCTGTTAAGACATCGACTTGTAGAATTATTTTGATGAAGTATTATATAAAGGATATTTTGATCATTTTCCTTTCTAAATAATTTAAAATGTTTAAAGTATTGTTTATTTATATACAACATGGTTTAATAGATAATTATTAGTGTTGTAAATATTTTAGAAGTAATTAATTAAATGAAACGTATTTAAAGTTAATGATTATTGATTTATTAATGATGTTTAAAAGTGTATTAAGATTTAAAACTAATAAAAATTTTAAATAATGGTTTTAAGGTTATCAGTAACTTCTTTTTAAATATAAGTAATGATGTAAATAATTTGTGACGACCCGAAATTTCTGAATATTTGAAATTGAAATATTTAATTGATTTTAAATATTTTAAAGTTAGTTTAACTTGAATTTCAAATATCACTATCTATTTGGCAATTAATTTATTGAATTTAATTATTGAAAGTTGGGTAAAATATTGAATCTTTAGTTTTATGCTTGTTAAAAATATTTTAAGGGCTTATAAAATTTATATTAATAGTATTGAAGACAATGGAAGCTTTAAAATTGAATTTGGAAGTGTTTTGTTAAGTTTTGAAAATATATCATTTAAGTCGATATTTAAAAATAGCCTTCCGAGGCACAGTCTCGAATTTTGAGGAAACTAGTTCCATTGGATCCATAATAGTATATTATTATCGGATTTCAATTTCCGTAGCATTTGGAGTTGCAGTGTGATCGTATGGTAGGTAAATGCGCTGGAATTCATATCAAAAATTCAATTTAATAACTAAGTTCAAAAAGCTATCTTCTCCGTACGATCGAGTTGGGACTTGAAACCTTTTCCATCGCGTCCGAGATAGAGGTTTAACATTATAAACGCCTAGCGGCATGCCTCGATAGGAGATTGAGATTGTGAGTTTCAAAAAATTGATACGATTTAAATTTATATTTAAATTTAAAATATAATATTATTGCATTTGATAATGTGGCAAGCCTTTGCAACACCTATACAGACTTAAAGCACGTGTCCTTCATAGTGAACATGCATCTTCTTCCTTTATTTATCATTAGCCATTATTTTTCATAAAAATTTATACAAATCAAAATAAAAAAAGAAAGGCTCTCGAACGAAAATCTGAAACAAAAAAAAATTCATTCGAATTCAATTTCATGGCCGAGCTTTCCACTTCCGCTCTCAAATCTTAATCGAATCGACAAAATAAAAAAAATACAATGGAAATGGAGGCCTGTTCGATTTGACAGGAAGCAAACATTGCGACTTTGATAGAGTTGAGCACACATGAATTCAGGCCGGGGTCTCGCGATGCTCGCGAACTCGGCGAATCAACGACAGTATTGCGATGGGGTAGGCGATTGATTGGGTGGCTCGAGGTTTGGGGTTAGTGATTTCTGTTGAATCTCAAGCTCGAGATCTAGATATCGCACGCGCGAAGGAGGATCGGGATTTGCCTAGAGGGGAAGCGATGGTTTCGACTGCGACGATCGATTTCAGGGTCTGGTGGTGTGTTCGAGAGAAAGCGGTGAGGGTATGCGTAAAGGCTTCGTGGGGGCTGCTCATTGATGGATTTCTTGCGTTCGAATAGGAAATTCGATTTTTATCATTTTATTTTAAAGTTACTTAAGTTTAAACTTGTAATGAAATTTGTTGATCCATTGTTCTGTCTATTAATTATTTTACAGTAGAACAAATCTGGTTGGGTTATTTTCTGGAAAGGAAAATATATATACTTGTTATAAAAGTTTTTTTAAAATTTAAAGCAGTAAGGTATAAAATAATCTTGTTTTTATTTAGTAAATGTATATACCACATGCATGCTCTAGTTTTAAACATAAAAAATGGGAGTTTGAAATGTTTGAAAGATTATATAAAATTTGATTTTTGAATCTATATAAATTAATTTTTATAAGCGAGGGTTTCAAAGAAAAAGAAAAGAAAATGTTTTGTTAAAAAGGAAATTAGTTTGAAAATTAAAATTATTAGATAAAATAAAATTTATTAAATGGAAATTGATTTGTCCAATTGTTCAAATATTAATCAACTGTATAATGTTTATACAAGGTTAAAAATCGTGAAAACAAGCTGGAATGGAAATGGATTGCAAAATAAAAGCAAAGGTAAAATCTTCTCACTCAATTGGATTACCTTGTTTAATTTAAATAGTTAGAATTTAAATTATTGATAGATTGTTTGGATGTGATATTATATATATATATATATATATATATATTGGAGTGACTGATTTCCCACATTATATAGCGGATGAGACCCTATGCGTCTTGCGTAATAGCGGATGACGCCATATGCCGTGATATTCCGCCTCGAAGCGGGATTAGTATTTTAAATTATTGTGCTAACATCTATGGATGCAGGGAAACAAGTTGGAGGGATCCAAATGGATTCCTCAAATGTTTGAATTTATTTCATATGATGCGATATGATTTATTGATAAACTATGATTGATTATATTGGTAATTGAAATTATTGAAGGTTATGGTCTGGCCGAATATATTTTTGGTATTTTAAGATACTAGAAATATAAAAATTAGATTTTTGGAAGGAAATTAAAGTAGATAATTTTAAGTAAAATAATTTTAGAGAATTGGATAAATTAAAAGAAGGAATTTGGAAAGGATAAAGGTTGATTTTTGAAATCCTATTTAATAAATTCCAAGTACGGGGAAAAAGTTTTTTTTAATAAATGGAAATAAATGAATTTTGAGAACTTAAGTAGTATTGTTTAAAAGTTGAAGAATTTATTTAAAAATTCGGATTTTAAATGGTTCGAGGGAAATAAAGGAATTAATTCTAAAATGGAGTTAGTTTTGGGAAGTCGATTTGAAAACTGATTAAATGTTTAAAACTATGGTTTAGAGGAGAATGAGACTACGGAATTTATATACTAGGTTTTATAAAGAGAAATAATATATCGGTGGATATTTGGAAGTATAAAATCATGATGGGAATTTACAAAGGAATGGGTAATTTGCCTTAAAAATAAATGGTGGTTTATTTCTAAAAGTGTGGAAAGAAAATTTATGAATTTGAGATATAAATTGAGATAAATCGACAAGGATTTATTAATTGATTTAAACGGACTTTTTTGGAATGGAGAATGCATTTTCCCTGGAAAGCCGAGTATGTTTTCAAAATAGCTTTTAAGTATAAATTAAAAGTTCTAAAGTTGGTTTAAAAAAATGTTTTTGGAGAAATTATTTTCTGAAATTGTTTTTAAATTTTTATTAAGTTAATCATCGAAGTGATTATTTTAAAGATTTAACTAGTATTTGATTTAGAAGGTGGTTATTTAAATAATTATACTCTATAAATAATTACCTAATAATTTTGTTTAAAAAATTAATTTGGGCTTAAGTTTTACATGAGATATTAGTATAAAAATTTCGTAACTAATCTTTTAAATAAAGTGTTTAAAATAGTTTTTATTTTTAAGTGTTTTCAAGTATATATTTTTGGATAAGTGATTTATATTAATTTTAAAACCTAAAGCATTTAGTCTTGGCAAATTTTCAGTGGAAATAAACAATGTTTGGAAATTTATTCCGTGAGAGAAAAATAGTTTGAGAATTGTTTTCAAAGGGTTGATGTGTGGTAATATATCTTGCGAAGATATTTATAAATAAATAAATAATTTGGGAAATTGTTAATGTCCGATGGTACTTATTCTGCAAAAGAAAAGGGTGATTTGAAAACTATTTCAAAGAGTTGAAGGGTAGAAAGATAGTTCACAAAGATATTTTGAAATAAATAATTTGGGAAATTATTTAAATATGATGGTTGTTTATGGATATTATTTGATTGTTAAATAAACGACTATCAATATTGGCCTTTAAGACGACATTTGAATTTCGATGAGACCGGGAATCGGATTCCAAATGGTTATCCAAAAATCACATCGGATCTTAAAGGTGGATCTTTTGTTTGAAAGATTAAAAATGGAAATTTGTATCCACATGTTTTTAAATGAGCTCTCATTATTCGGACAAGCCATGGGAGGACATTAAGTCATAAAACCCATTTCGAATAATGATACGACTAAATGGGATTGCATTCGAAGAGGGTGGTTGAAGACCGGGTATCTTCCAAAACAAAAGGATTACCTGCTGATTGTCTCTGCATCGAGTTGCTCCGCTATAGAGATTATCCTATGTTATGGGGAGTCCGGACGTGATTATGGGACATCCGGATTTGCAAGGGCTTTTTCCTTAATTGGACGAAGTGCCTTCGATTCCATTCAGACCTAGGATGGACTTGTATGGATGTATGTCTGACATTACACTTTGAGATGCAAAGCTCATTTCTATCAAATACATTTACATTTGGTGGCGAAGAATTTATTCTCTTAGCTTAATACCCTTCTCTAAGACGTACGAGCACAGAGGTTATGTAGTTGATGGTTACCAGTGATATATTCTCAATTTGGTGATGTGGCTTGCTAAGTGTTGAGCATTGGTTGATCGAAGCATGGATTTTGTGTGAAGCATAACTTTGTGGAACGAGACTTCATCGAACCTCACGCCCCGGAAATGGTCGAAATAGGAAATGATGCAGCAAGGTTATAGGGGTCGCACCCCTCGGGGTATGTACATTTCTTTCTGGATAAAAAGTGGTATTCTGGTATGAGTCCAAATATTTTACTTATGTGGATAAAAAGTGGTATTCTGGTATGGAGTCCGGATATTTTACTTATGTGGTTGTTGGAATTTGAGGCGCTTCGATAAAGGTCGGTTACGACTGGGGGATGGCATACTCGTGATAGTTAGTTACCTAGTTACAGAGGTAACTTGGCCTTGTGTTGGCAGAGATTCGGTTAGATTCTTGGGACGTCCCTCCAGAGGCGTACCCATTCGGATAAAGGAAGTTCCTTAGCCTTGACCACTTGTTGGAAATCCAAACAATCAATACAAACCCTGTACGGTTTTAGTTGTAGATCCTGCCATTTAACATGGAGCTATAGTAGGCACACTATAATGGTATGTATGCTGGCTAAGATTAATATTATACTTGCAAATGTTTTTCCACACTATGCACTAATAATAATATCAAAAGGATTTTCGCGTATCAAGCATGTTTGACTACTATAAGGAGAAGCCTCCCCCAAATGTGCGATCGCGTTGTGTGTGTGCCAGGAGACCTTATGGTAGTTTCATTTTTCAAAGAGCATAAAAGGATTTCTTTTTATTTATTTTTGTACAAATAACTGTTTTAAGTTCTCACACCAGTCTCATGACTGACTCGGAGTTTATTGTTCCCTTTTCTAAACTTTGGGTTCCCCTAAATTTTCCACACGGGCAGCCTAGAGTCAGGTTATTGTTGTTTCGGGAGCTAAGTCAGGAAAGTACGCTGTAGAGATCAGGAACAAGTTCGATGACAAGACGTATCACACGTATATGATGTTATTTTTCCGCTGTTATGTTGTATTCCGCTGTGGTGTTGTATATGACTCTGATGATGTAATGTATAAACAGATATAGTTCTTTTGTTTTAAAGATTAGCCATTTAACTATTATACTTTGTTCCGCTGCGATTGTGAGATTCTGATATTGTTTCTATTTCTTCTTCTACCTCATTCTTCATTAACCCTAATGATTCAGTTTCCTGCATTCGATTGTTCGACATTAGATATAGTGGACGTATTGATGTTGATTTTCGAGCATTGAAAAATCGGGTCGTTACATAATTATTTTCAAATAGTTAACATATATTTATAAAGACATCATTTAAAAAATTTAAATGGTATTTATAAATGAAGAAAGAAATTCTACAGATGAATTTTTCCGTAAAGTAATAAAGTATTAAAGATGATTGATTTGCAAATGAAGTTTCCAAATGAATATTTCAAGTAAAATTTATACGTTTCTTCGAATGTATAATTTAAAGGTATTATATAAATGGAAAAAATGATTTGCGAAGTTTATTTATAGTAATATACTTGAAAAATAATTTTGAATCCCTATTTTGGAATTATGGTTTGAAATATTTACTTGATTTCAAAGGACTAGTAGTAAATTTATTGGTTTATTTACTGTATGAACTTTTGTATTAAACCATAATAATGTTTTTCCCTGATTTGAATATTCATTTTAAAACAAGTATGTAAAACTAATTATGAAGATATGAAATTTTATACTTTGATTTAGAATTCAATGTAAGTTTAAGTATACTATTAGTTTCAGTTTAATAATCTTGAGTTTATGCTTATTTTAAAAATAATGAGTCTAATAAATTATTAGATTTAAGTAACTTTATTTTAAAGCTTATGATAATGTTTTGATATAAATTTCTAACATTGTTTTAGATTTTTGAAAAATCTTTACATAATGCTATGAGGATGTTCCAAATATAGCTTATATTTTACTAAGTGAATGGGTTAAAGTTTTTAATTGAATTTTTAGATATAATGAAATATTTCTTTTCTCTTCAAAAGAGAATACCAAAAACTTAATTTTTTTATTCAATAACCGAATTATGTAATAAACTTAAGTAAGGCAGTAGAAACTTAAGTAATATTTTTGAAACGATTCATTAATGACTTAAATCCTTAATGGAAAATAAATTATGTAAGTGATTGATCTTTATATAAAAAAATCAATGGAAAGGTAAATAATGAGAAAAAACATAGTAAAATAAACTAAAATAAAATTAAATTAGAATTTCAATTATTGTAATGGAATAAAAAATTTAACTATTTAATAATTGGAACCTCTAAAGTTGAAAGTAAGAAATAAAATGCTAATTTATAAATGAAATATACAAGGAATTTGAAGTTCGTAACTTGTAAACAAAAAGGATATGAAAATAGTTATAAACGTGAGTTATAAATGTAGTACTACTAAATAAATAAAATAGAAAACGAATGTTGTAAGCAAAGAATTATGAACTTAAGTTAATGTTTAATGCTATTGATAATTAAAGTAAATAATAAAATGAATACTATATTAAATTCAATGATTGTAACTTCAGAAATGATTGATTACATTGATCCCTTATGAAGATTGTATGCTTGTTTGCAAAAGATTGTTGTTTTCATTTTATGTGAGGATGGTATGTTTTTGGTTGAAAGTGATTGTTGTTATGTTATGTTGATTGTTTGTTATTGATTTAAAACAATATAATCATTTCACTTCTATAATTATTAACTTCTTTGGATTATATAAGTGTAATACAGGTTATGGAAGCAATTGCTACTGCTTTTTTCATAAAATAAGCGTTATCTGCCCGACTAATAGGTTTGTTCTTGGATTACGGTTTTCTAGCGATATTATATTGTTTTTTCCGCTGTTGGGATATATTATTTTGAAAAATTTGATAGATATTATTATATTTTGAAATTATTGTTTCACCCAGGCTTCTTTGTACAAAGGAGACTCTGTCGAAATTTTCATGAATTTTGGAATTAGAAATTTTTTATGATGTTTTCTAAACTTTTATTAACTTGAGTACAAAAGGATTTATTTGTTTATAAATCGATATATTTTATTTAAATTATTTAATTATGTAAATTAATTGTTTATAAATTTAATATTTTGAATTAGATATATTGATTTCTTCTTTTCCTTTCCTTTTCCTTTTCGTGGATGAAAAGTTTTGTAACAACCCAATATTTTCTGCCATTCGCATCCGCACATGTCGGACTTGAATTTCTCAAAATATCGCATTGTAATAAAATTTGGAGCAAATAAAATCAATCATACAGAATCACAGACATGGAAATATCAGAATAACTCGCAGCGGAAATAAAAATACTATAGTAGTTCATGAAGCTACTATAACAAAGTCTCAAAAACAAAATACATAATATCAATCTGAAAACAAACACAATAGAGATCCAAAATACATAGAAGTCCGCTAATACATGAGATGAAATAGAACAACTGAACTGAAATGGATAGACAACTAGATAAGCAGAATCAGAATCTCCAGCGATTCCTAGCTCCAGAAAGAGAAATCCAAAGCTGTGAATACTCAAGCTGACCCGAGCATAAAGTAAAATACAAAACACTCGAGTCAGGACATACATACTTATACAATGTAAACCAACTCAAGTGAATTATAGTAGTAATGCACAATAACTTAAAGGATGCTTGGGATCGCCCATCCTCTAAGGATCCTTTAAACCATCAATTAAACAGAAACAGATGCTATCATAAAAATGCCTAAATTAAAGTAAACCGTGCGAATAACAGTGCTAATGTGGCTAGAGTAGCGCAGAGCTGCAGCAATCGCTCAACTCTAGTCACACTCTCAAATTGAAGGTGTCTATCCTAAATCACAAGGCATACAGAGAAGTGTACCCGTGGTTAAAATTTCAAAAAGTTAAAATCCCAAAAAGGTTTATAATTTCGAATTAAAATAATTCATTTAAACAATAAAAAGGTGGAGTCATTATACCTTCAATCAAATATTAAATTCCAAAAAATTTAACCTTTTCAGAGTTCGTTTATTCACTTAAATACATTAAAATAGTGAAATTTCAGCTTTCGCAGCAATTAGAAAATGCTACGGTAAGTTACATTGGACAACAATTCAATTTAGTAAAAACAGCATTTAAAAACTGCTGTAATAGTTTAGTTTTAGTTGAAAATAGTTCAATTTAAAAGATATAATTCAATTCAGCCAACTGCGGCACTTAACAAGTGCTACAATAGCTCTTTTATTAGTTTCATATTTAAGTTTTATTTTCTACAACTACATCACTTACCAAGTGCAGCAATGACCCTTAGTTAATTAAAGCCTTTAATTCATTTGCATCAAGCACAACACTTACAAAGTGCTGCAATATCCTTTACAACAAATTTTAAGTTAACTTCAGAAATGATAGCATTTCAGAAGTGCGATTAATTCAATTTCCATATTTACAATATAGTTTTAGCAACACTTAAACTTCAATTTAACCTTTTTAACTTATAAAAATCATATTTTTCACTTTAAAAATGGTCATTTAAATACCGTTTAACTTATGATTTTTATAAAGTAAATTTCATACTTAAAATCAAATTTTATAATTCACTTATAAAAAAATCAATGTATAATTTTCCAAAATTTCGGCATTTACTTTACACTTTAATTTAATTTACCATTTCATAAATTAAACTTAATTTTTTATTTTATTTTCTTTACTTAACTTTTATTTTAAACCAAATTCCATATTTTTCAAGTTAAGTTATATTTCAAATTACACTTTTAAGCATTCATTCACTTAACCATTTTTAATTCATAGAAAAATCAATAACACTTTATAAAATCATTTTAATTTCAAATTTAATCAAATTATCATATTTTATTTACTTAACTTAAACTCCATTCTTAAACAAAATCTCAAATTTCAAAATCAATTTATATTTTAAATTCAACTTTACCATTTATTTATTTAACATATTTAACTTGTAGAATAATCACTAATACTTTATAAAAATAATTTTAAATCCAATTTAAATCAAAATATCATAATATACCATTTTAAAATACTTAAAAATTTACAGAAAAACTTTACAAATAACCACGGGTCTGTATAATATTTTCCAACCTAAGTCAAATGATATGGATAATATATCATTTCAATCCGTAATTTACAAAGAAAAATCCGGGTTCTATCATTTCAAACCCGGAATCCCAAGTCAATTAAAATAAATAAAAATCGCTCATGCCTATCATTTCAGCCCATAATAATTTTTCCTTATTCTAAAGTCCGTTCGGGCATGTATCATTTCAACCCATAGTGATTCTATTCTACAAGGAACTTGCATTCCTTATTCTAAAGTCCGTTCGGGTATGTATCATTCCAACCCATAGTGATTCTATTCTACAAGGAAATTGCAGTGTGATAAACAGATATAAATAAACAGTATAGCAACATATAACAGTATCAGATGATGTGACAGGTTTATAAACAGGGTTAACATCATATAATTCATATCACAGGCAGGTATAACATGATATAATAATTTCTACACATTCACTTGGTGTCACTTCACAATTTATATAAGTAAAGATGTTATGAGTGAATACTCACCTGTTTCAAGCCGGAGTAAGCAATTCAAGCATATAGACAAAATCCAGAAAGCACGATAGCACGACTTTGATTTGAGTGGAGTAGAGAGCCAAGTGTTAATCTTGTATTTGATAACAAAAACAAAACAAAATATAAATATAAATACACTACTAAAATCATTTGAGAAAAATGGAAATAAAGTTTACAAACACATCACCAAACTTTTTCAATTGATTTTGCTTGACTCCAAATAACATTTGTTCGGCCATAATGCAATTGTGGCTTGGCCATGAAGGTACTTTGGGCTCGTATATGGCATGTATGGGCACGGCTACTAGGAGTTGAAGAAGATTGAGTTACAACATGAAGGAAGATCAAAGGGTAAAGGCAAAATGAAGTGGTTTGGTGCACCACTTAGGTTCGGCCAGGCATCAAATGGCTTGGTCTTGGCATGGTTTAGGTTAGGTGGTGGCTGGGGAGATGGTTAGTGATGGTGTACAAGCTGGGGGTGGTGGCTAAGGGGGTGGCCGAAGTGGAAAAATGAAGGTATGGTGAAACTAGGTTCGGCTATGGCATATTTCAAGGTGTTTTGCAACTTTTTGAGATGTTTGCATCATGAAGTGATCACGGCCAGTTATGGTCAGATGAGGGGGATGTCAGGCCATGTATGGTGATGGGGAGGAGGTGATGTGGTGGTCGGAGGAGGTGGTGAGGTGATAGGTCGAGCAAAGCATAAAAGAAACAAGCAAAAACCAATTGAAAATCAATAGAAAAATGAAAGAAAAGAAGTAAAAAAAAATGAAGAAGCCATACTTTTATAACTCGATGTCTTAACAAGTTCACTCTCGTTCCTACAGACTCTGGCCGTGCGTTGATCAGGGGCAAAGCTAGAATTCTCCAGGTACTTAGTAGACTTGTTTCAACACCAGTGAAAATACTGGAAAACTTTTAAAAATAGATATGGAAAGTACAATCCAAACAAAACAACCAAACCAAAACATTGTCTAACCATGGATCGTAGATACATAATGGTTACGTCTGGATCCTCTGGGAAACATCCGTACACGTAAGCTATCTTGGCCTACGAATTACGCCATGATGACTAGTAGGCCACAGATACACAATGGTTACGCCTGGATCTCCCAGGAAACATTCGTACCTGTAAGCTATCTCAGGCTGCGGATTTCGTAACTAAAAATGACCTGCACAGATCGCAGATACACAATGGTAACGCCTGGATCCCCTGGAAAACATCCGTACCTTCAAGCCATCTCAGCCAGGCAAATTACGCTATGCAGTCGCGCTCGTAAGACCATGGAGATCGCCATGGAATTCGTTGGACACTCGAGTATCATATCCAGAAAACCCAAATCAGAAAGAATAATATCGATAGAATGAATCCATAGTGTGGCCACAAAGCGGATATCAAGCAGAAGGCATTTTCCATATCTTTACTTCGAAAATATGTATCATATAATACCTTTCAAATCACTTTCAATTATCGTACTTATACAAAATCCATTATATATAAGATTTTATTTTCAAATCGAATACTTTCCAAATCAATGGTATATCACATCACACTTATATAGACTTCGATTATATAAGATTTCTCTTTCCAAATTGAGTACCTTTCCAAAATGATAGTTTCAAATCAACTTCATACTTATACAAATCAATTTTATATAAGTTCGGTAACTCCAAAATCAAGTATTTAATAAAAGAAGATTCTCAATTTCAATTTCTCTCAATAACGTTTCAGTTTCAAAATCATATATGATTTCGCCAAATCATTTCTTCCAAATTATATATATTCAATTTCAAAGTTTCTTAAAACAATAGATTTAGAAAATAATCTTCTAAATCAACAAAATCTATGTCAAACGAATCCATTTCTTAAGTCATCATGTAAATACTGGGTTTAAAATTTCAATCTACTTTGGAAACCAAATCTTTTCCTCAAGAATCACTTATCTCCAAATGATTACCAATTCGATAACCCTTCCTTTTAATCCTTTTTTTTGTTATTATTATTTATTATTATTATTTCTTTTTTTAAAGATCTTCTTTACCTTTGAAAATTATAATTATATATATATATATAGATTTATAAGAGATGTTACTAAGTTAAAACATTTAAACTAAATTTTATTCAAAATGTTTCAAAACTAAATTTCATATTAGTATAATTCAAAATAGTTTTATTCATTAACTTAACGAAATAGTTTCAAACATTTTTAAATAATATTAAAACATACAAAACTAAACTTATAAACTTTATCAAACTTACATACAAAACTAAATTAACCTTGATTTGGAAGTGCTCGAACTTTAAAAATAGTCGAAAAAACCAAATTTTCAAATCCATGAGTTGTAAATCAGCAACAAATCAGTAAATCAATTCCAATAGATAAGGTTATACCAAAACAAATCTGAAATACAAGGACTAAACATCGGCTTACTTTAAATCATTTCAAATATATATATATATATATATACATATATCTTTCGAATATCAAACCATACTTCGAAATCTGCAATCAAGATTTGTGTCAGAAAATCACTTCCAATTGATAAGGTTATACCAAAACAAATCTAAAATTCGAGGATTGAACATCGGCTTACTTTAAATCATTTCAAATATATATATATATACACACACAAACACACATACATACATATATCTTTCGAATACCAAACCATACCTCGAAATCTACAATCAAGATTTGTTTCACAAAATCACTCGCATAGCAAAGCTACTAGAGTGGCATATCCCCCACTTTGAAACTCAAAAATTAATGTCGATGATGCATGCACTCATCACCGAAATTATTTTCCAACGACATAAGTGAGTTCTTGACTTCTATTTTATTAAAACTTCTTTGAAATCTCTTCGAAATCATTGGAATTCATTCGAATACATTTGAAACATTTCTTATTCAGAAAATATCTTTGAATCATATTATTATCATATATTTTCCAAAATCTTATATTTGATTTCAAAACACCGGAGTTCGATTCCTCGAAATTCAAATCCAAAACCCTTCAGTTATGAATCATTTTATATAAATCAATTTCTTATAAATTTTTCAAAATTTCAAATCCTTTCGAAGTTTCAAATTCTCATTTTTATAAAAGTATATAATCCTTATCGATAACATTTCACTTTTATATATAAAATTGTGGTCATCCTTATCAAAATAATAATTTCGATGTATGCACAATTTCAAAATACAACCAAACACAAATTTCCAAAGGATGATTCAAGGATAGGTTTCAAACAAACATAGATTAAAATTTAGATGAGCTCTAATCAAATAGAATTCTGATTCGAAGATAAGCTCGAACGAAGATGAGATAATTTTGTTACCAAATAGAAGATGGATAAGCCTTATAAATCGCAAGTGACCTTAACCGGTCAACCATGACTTCAGGAATATAATCAATGCTAAAATCTAAGGCAAATCGACATTCGATCGCTAGAGATAAAATCCAGAAAGAACAGGAGAGAGATAGCATCGACATCCAAGGATACAGAAATCTTCAGTGAATCAATGCCTATTGTAAGGGAGTTTCACCCCATTACAAATCAGAATAAGGGAGAGCGTTCCAAAGTTCAAAGGAATCCAAATCGATAAGAATCCTATCCAAGGTTAGAGATATATAACCTATATCAATACAAAAGAGTTCGCATTCATTATTAGGAAAACTCAAATTCATATCATACGAAAACAGGAGCATAAATATCTCTAGTTTGACAACTTCAGCTAAACAAAAGATACAATAGAGTTTACTAAATGCAACCTAACATACTACAGATAACAACCAGATCCATAGAATACCACTTCTGCATAAATAATGCATCCGTATTAATTCTGCCGGGTGGTACTTCAACGGGTCCAGAACACTCCCCCTCAATATGCCCCCAACTTCTACATTTCCAGCATAAATGCAGTACACTCCCATCTTCCTCAGTGAACATCAAGTACACAGCTTTCTTTCTGTGCTGTCTCTCAGGAAAATCTCTGGCTATATGCCCAGCCCTCCTACAGTGGTAGTAAATTGTTGATAGGCTGATTGATGTAGGAAGTGCAGGTTTCACTTTCTTCACCTTCTGCCAGCGACTTGGAAAGTGTCCCTTCTCTCGGCATTTAAAACAGAAAATCTCGGATCGAAAGCGCTTTCCCTCACTCTTCTTTCCTTTATCCCTCTTCCCACACATGGCTGCATAGTGTCCCTTTTCCTGACATCGATAACAAATGACATGGTCATAAGGCGGGTTCTGTCCTTTCCCTCCATAGCCTTTCCCACTTCTCGATTGCATCCAACCGTTCCCTACGGGCTAGTGCTCTTCGTGCTCAACGAGCTGCTTTCTACTCTTCCGATCTTGCCATAACCACAATAGCTTCCTATCAAGAAAAGAGTCCGGATCAACAAGATAGAAATTCCAAATCCTAGTGAATCCTAACCAAAGAGATTGCTAGCAAGGTGGATACATAAGGGATGAAGTTTAGAAGATCTTAATTTCAAAATAAGAAACAAATTATACCAATATAATCTTTGAAAATCCTTTAAAATCATTTTATACTTCGAAAATGCATTCTCTCACAAAGAAATGATTCTGAGATTGATTTCACTCATTCTAGGGTATTTCTACCCTATCTCTGATGAGTTTTTGCTCCACATGCTATGGTTTTCCTAAAAACCAAAGCTCTAATACCAACTGTAATGGACCGCGTCAGTGGGTAGCGCCCACCGTAGCATATTATTGTACTTGTGTTCTGCCTTTACGGCCAGCCTCTTGACTGCACCACCAACCCCCGCGGGGACAGGTAGGGGTAAGAGTCATCCGCTCGCTGCCAAACCAAATGCGAGAACCCCCTATCATGCTTCACCCTCCAAGTGCATAGGCAGACACATATGCCAGACTTGAATTTCTTAAAATATCGCATTGTAATAAAATTTGGAGCAAATAAAATCAATCATATAGAATCATAGGCACAAAAATATCAAAATAACTCGCAGCGGAAATAAAAATACCATAGCAGTTCATGAAGCTACTATAACAAAGTCTCAAAAAAAACATAATATCAGTCTGAAAACAAACATAGAAGTCCACTAATACAAGAGCTGAAATAGAACAACTGAACTGAAATGGATAGATAAATAGATAAGCAGAATCTTCAGCGATTCCTAGCTCTAGAAAGAGAAATCCAAAGCAGTGAATACTCAGGCTGACCCAAGCGTAAAGTAAAATACAAAACACTCGAGTCAAGATATACATACTTATACAATGTAAACCAACTCAAGTGAATTATAGTAGTAATGCACAATAACTTAAAGGATGCTTGGGATCGCCCATCCTCTAAGGATCCTTTAAACCATCAATTAAACAGTAATAGACACTATCATAGAAATGCCTATATTAAAGTAAACTGTGCGAATAACAGTGCTAATGTGACTAGAGTAGCGCAGAGCCGCAGCAATCGCTCACTCTAGTCACACTCTCAAATTGAAGGTGTACATCCAAAATCACAAGGCATACAGAGAAGTGTACCATTGTTAAAATTTCAAAAAGTTAAAATTCCAAAAAGGTTTATAATTTTGAATTAAAATCATTCATTTAAACAATAAAAAGGTGGAGTCATTATATCTTCAAATCAAATATTAAATTCCTAAATATTTAGCCTTTTCAGAGTTCATTTATTCACTTAAATACATTAAAACAGTGAAATTTCAGCTTTAGTTGAAATATAGTTACATTAAAATGTTACATTTGAGAACAATTCAATAAAAACAACATTTAAAAACTACTGTAATAGTTCAGTTTTAGTTGAAATATAGTTCAATTTAAAAGATTTAATTCAATTCAGCCAACTGCAGTACTTAACAAGTGCCATAATAGCTCTTTTATTAGTTTCAGATTTAAGTTTTAGTTTCTGCAACTACAATACTTACCAAGTGATGCAATAGCCCTTAGTAAATTAAAGCCTTTAGTTCGTTTGTATCAACCACAGCACTTACAAAGTGTCGTAATATCCTTTACAACAGATTTTAAGTTAACTTTAGAAATGATAGCATTTCTGAAGTGCTATTAATTCAATTTCCAGATTTACAATATAGTTTCAGCAATAATTAAACTTCAATTAACCCTTTTAACTTATAAAAATCATATTTTTCATTTTAACAATGGTCATTTAAATACCCTTTAACTTATGACTTTTATAAAGTAAATTTCATAGTTAAAATCAAATTTTATGATTCACTTATAAAAAAAATCAATGTACAATTTTCCAAAATTTCTGCATTTACTTTACACTTTAATTTAATTTACCGTTTCATAAATTAAATTAAAATTTTATTTTATTTTCTTGACTTAACTTTTATTTCAAACCAAATTCCACATTTTCCAAGTTAAGTTATATTTCAAATTACACTTTTGAACATTCATTTATTTAGCCATTTTTAATTCATAGAAAAGTCAATAACACTTTATAAAATCATTTTAAATTCAAATTTAATCAAATTATCATAGTTTATTTACTTAACTTAAACTCCATTCTTAAAAAAAATCTCAAATTTCTAAATCAATTTATATTTTAAACTCAACTTTACCATTTATTTATTTAACATATTTAACTTGTAGAAAAATCACTAATACTTTAAAAAAATCATTTTAAATCCAATTTAAAATACTTAAAAACGTACAAAAAAACTTTATAAATAACCACGGTTCTGTATAATATTTTCCAACCTAAGTCAAATGATACGAATAATATATCATTTCAATCTGTAATTTACAAAGAAAAATCCGGGTTCTATCATTTCAAGCCCGCAATCCCAAGTCAATTAAAATAAATAAAATTCGCTCAGGCCTATCATTTCAGCCCATAATTTTTTTTCTTAATCTAAAGTCCGTTCGGGTATGTATCATTTCAACCCATAGCGATTCTTTTCTACAAGGAACTTGCATTCCTTATTCTAAAGTCCGTTCGGGTATGTATCATTTCAACCTATAGTGATTCTATTCTACAAGGAACTTGTAGTGTGATAAACAGATATAAATAAAAAGTATAGCAACATATAGCAGTATCATATGATGTGACAGGTTTATAAACATGGTTACCATCATATAATTCATATCACAGGTAAATATAACATGATATAATAATTTATACACATTCACTTGGTGTCACTTCACAATTTATATAAGTAAAGATGTCATGAGTGAACACTCACATGTTTTGAGCTGGAGTAAGCAGTTCAAACACACAAACAAAATCCACAAAGCACGATAGCACGACTTTGATTTGATTGGAGTGGAGAGCCAAGTGTTAATCTTGTATTTGACAACAAAAACAAAACAAATGTAAATATAAATACGCTACTAAAATCATTGGAACAAAATGGAAATAAAGTTTACAAACACATCACCAAACTTTTTCAATTGATTTTGCTTGACTCCAAATCACATTTGCTTGGCCATAATGCAATTTTGGCTCGGCCCTGAAGGCACTTTGGGTTCAGATATGGCATGTATGGACACGGCTACAAGGAGTTGAAGAGGTTTGTTACAACATAAAGGAAGATAAAGGGTAAAGGCAAAAAGAAGTGGTTTGGAGCACCACTTAGGTTCGGCCAAGCACCAAATGGCTCAGCCTTGGCATGGTTTAGGTCAGGTGGTGGCTGGGGAGATGGCTAGTGATGGTGTTCAAGCTTGTGGTGGCGGCTAATGGGGTGGCCGAAGTGGAAAAATGAAGGTATGGTGAAACTAGGTTCGGCTATGGCATATTTCAAGGTGTTTTGCAACTTTTTTAGATGTTTGCATCATGAAGTGATCATGACCAGTTATGGTCAGAAGAGGGGGATGTCAGGTCGTGTATGGTGATGGGGAGGAGGTGATGTGGTGGTCGGAGGAGGTGGTGAGGTGATAGGCCGAGCAAAGCATGAAAGAAACAAGCAAAAACCAATTGAAAACCAATAAAAAATGAAAGAAAAGAAGTAAAAAAAAAATGAAGAAGCCATTACCTTTTTCTCAGATATGAAAATATGCGTGAGTAATGAAATGAGAGAGATGTTTTTATGTGAATTACAAAACAAAGAACATGGCTATTTTCTTCGGAATGGTCGGCCCAAAATGTGAAGAGGCAAGTGAATGAAAAGTCATAAGTTAAAAGGTCATTGTCTCTTAGTATTTCCTATTTTCTTTATTCAAATAAAACAAAAGAAAAATCATATAAATAAAATAAAAATAAAAAAATGAAAATTAAATAAATAAGTTTTAGGAAAAATAGAAAAATATAAGAAAATAGTTATTAAATTGAAACTAGAATTTAAAAACATAAACAATATACGATTAACTTTGGAAAATTATAACTATACTTTTAAAAATGTTTTAAACATGACATCAATACATAACATGTCATATTACACATATATACATAAATTAGAGCAAATGAAAATATTATTTTATATAAATTAAAATAAACAATTTTGTTAAATAAAACTATTTACATACAATATTATAAAAAGCATAACTTTCACAATATTAATCAGATTTTAACGGAACGAAAATGAGTAAACTTGAAATTTAATTTATTTCATAATAAAAGATAAAATTCAAAAATTCAAATATTTAAATTGTAATGACCCAAAATTTTCGATCCCGAAAACTCCAAATGGTTAGGGAAAGAAGAAAGAGATAGAAGAAGAAGAAGAAGAAACATCACAAAGATTCTCACATTCACAGCGGATGAAAATATAGTATCAAATAATAACAGTTTACAAAAGAATTCTGTATCTGTCAAATATATTTATAATACATCATAGTTACACATAATACAGACATTGGATATACACAATCATCATGTCTCAGATATACAACAATATAATACAGCGGAAACACTCCATCCGTTCTTGCCATCCAGCTCGCCTCCTGAGCTCCAGAACGTCCTTACCTGAAAATTTGTAATACTCGGTCTGACCCGAGCAGTACATCAAAATAACACCCGGGTCAGGCTGGAAACCAGTTTGAGTAAACCCATCTAACAAGGAACACAAAGCATACAACTTATATAAAACCCGGGGTAACTCATATCAATTTACAAATTCACAATTTGTTATAGACATCACTTATTTCACACATCAATTTTCTAAGTACGAAAATTTAGATTTAATAGTCCAATTCACTTAAATCATTTCATTCCAGCCTATTGATTTCACATATCAATCTATAAAAATTCGAAGTGACTTCGGGTATTTTCTAATACCCGACCCCGGTCTCTTCGAGTCACATTCAAGGCATCCAATACCATTCAATCATCCATAAGCAAACTTGATCACTTCCAAATTAATTTAATTAATTCGAATTCAATTACTAACCTCAATCACTTAGATTCCTTCATTTAACATTAATTTATTTTCAAATCAATTAATTAATCATCCCTTGATTATCCATCTTAATTAATCACTCTGGATTAACTATCCTTCAATTTCATTCGAGTAATTATCTTTAATTAATTACACAAATTAATTATTCTTAACCAAAAACAGTAATTAATCTCTAATTACTTCACAAATTGATTAACTATAATTAATTACACTAATCCTTAATTACTTACATTAATTAATTTCTCGTAAATAACTTATCATGGATTAATTAAACTAAACTAATCAACCTTTAATTTCATTAATTATACAATTTAATGGTTTCTAATTTCATTTTAATTTATCCTAATCTAAATTAATTACATTAAGTAATTAATCATTAATTAAACCACAAATATTAATCACTCTTGATTAATCTCAACCAGTAATTAACTACCTTTTTATTTACTTCATTAAATGAATTAATTACTCATTTTATAAAAGAAGTTTAAAGGAATTTAAAACCAAATTTATTTTTAAATTCAATATTCCAATTATCAATATAATTCATCACAGAATATCAAATATTTATAACATAGAATATTAAACAATCTAAATGATTTTGAGGAATCCAGTTGGATCCCTCCAACCTGTTCTCTGCATCCACAGACGTTAGCACAACATAAAATACCAATTCCACTTCGAGGTGGAATACCGCGGTATATGAGATTTATATAATATCATCCGCTATTATGCGGCGCATAGGGTCTCATCCGCTATATAATGCAGGAAATCAATCACTCCAATATATACTATATATTACTATATAATGTACCACATCAAATCAATCCAATCATTCAACCAATTATTTAAATTTAACCATTTAAATTTAAATCAAAATCCAAAAGAACGAGATTAACTCACCTTTGATTTCTGTTTTGCAGTCCACTCCAGGCCAGTTTATTTTCTTTTTAGATTTCAACCTTGTACAAACATTTTATAATTTATTAATATACGAGTCAATTGAAAAATTAGAATTTTGTTAATATTCGAATAAATCGAACAAATAAATTTCCATCTGATAAATTTGATTTAATTAACAAACAATTTTATTTAAACTAATTTTCCTTTAATAAATTAGTTTTAGAAACTAAAATAAATTAAATATGTTAATAAAACAAATTAATCACCTTAATACTCTATTTTTAAAATAGACCAGTAAATTAAAATGTGAGTATGTCTATTTATTTTTATTTTTGGAAAAACACATATACTTATAAAATGATCTGCATTACCATTTAAATTTCCAATGTCTTATCTATATATTTTCTGCTTTTACTATATATATTTTTAAACTAAAATACGAATGTGAATATATTCATTTTTACCGTTCAACATTAAAAAATTATATTTTCAAAAACTGATATATATATATTCCTACTGTTTTACCGCTTCACCTACATATTAAATTTTTTTATGTGAATATATAAATTTAATAAAAGGAATACCTTACTGGCGAACTACTCCTCTGGCACGCGCGCGAAGTCACCTTCATCGCACCCCTGCCAATCGACAGACCACAATTGCCGAAACCCACCTCCACTACCGCGTACCCTCCTTGCGCCTTCCTCTTCGCACGCGAGTAAATCACGGCCCCTAACCCTAGATGAAATCGCGACCACCCTGAACTGCTCCTCCTCCACGTGAATCGGCGTGGCCTAGCGAATCTACCCAACCAAACGCGAGCGCAAACCCTCGAATGCCGACTCCCATGTGATTCCACACGATCGAGCATGGCTTGATTCCCTAGTCGGCATTTCCCTGTCTCTACGCTTGCGATTCTTTTGCTTCCTCCATTTTTTTAGATGAACGAATTGATTTCGTTCGGCATTCGATTTGATTTTGAGAGGAAAGGGAAGGATAGGAGAAAGACATCGGCCATGGATTGTATTTTTTCTTTTTCATTTAAATCTTGCACTGATGCGTGGATATTTAAAAAGAATAAAGGGAGACAGGAAGCGATGGTCGCGTGTAGCAGATGAGCTACAGTGATTTGCAGAGGAGACCAAAAAGCTTTGATGTGAAGGAATGTCGGCTGATGAAGGCTGCTTGTATGAGAATATAAATATATTTTAAATTAAATTTCAAATCGTCTCGTTTTGCGTAGCCTAAAATCACGAACTCCTATCGAGGCATGCAGCTAGGCGTTTAAAATGTTATACCCCCATTCTGAACGTAATGGAAAAGGTTTCGAGTCCTAATTCGATCATATGTGGAAGATAGCCTTTTGAATCGTGTTTAAATATTAAATTATCGATTTTAATTTCAACACGTTTCTCACCCGTAAGGACAAACGGTAACTCCAAACGCTACAAAAATTGAAATCCGATAATAACTAACTATTACGGATCCAATGGAACTTTTTTCATCGAATTCCGAGACTGTGCCTCGGAAGGCTATTTTTAAATATCGATTTAAACGATATATTTTCAAAACTGAAAAAATCACCTTTAAATTCAATTTTAACACTTATACTATCTTTAGTGTTATCAGTATAAATTTCACAAGTCTTCAAATTATTTTTAATAGGCTTAAAACTCCATATTCAACATTTTACCCAACTTCAAATTATTTAATTTAATAATTAAATTACCCAATAAATGGTGATATTTGAATTCAAGTTAAAAACTAACATTTAAATATTTAAAATCAATTAAATATTCCGATTTCAAACATCCAAAAATTCCGGGTCGTCACATTCCTCCCCTCTTAAAAGAATTTCGTCCCCGAAATTACTAGTTAAGAAGAATGGTCCAATACCCGTCCTCTAGTCTCCCTAAAACCAACAATTCAACATCCTACCAACTATCTTTTTGTAAAAGATCCATCACCATTCTTACTAACTTTCTAAACTCTTTGTTAGTTTTCAAACAACACTATTTGCTCAATCATTCAAATTTCAGTTTAAAACTAAAATTTGAATTATCAAATTTTCTCAAAATTTTTCTAACTCCCTAAATTACCGAAATTTTTTGTCAGCGTCTCCTTTGCGCGGCTAGCTCGGTACAACTACAAAATGCCTCTACGGGCTCCCAAATTCCAAAAGAAGACAAAAAGCCAAGTGGTAGATCAAAAACTCAATCAAATTTCATACAGAAATTTAAATACATACCTTTTTAGTCGGACAATTCAAATCATCTTCTGAAATCAAAAACATCCATTTATCCTTTGCCTTAACACACCTGTATATCCTATTTAGTAATAATGTCCAACTACAACCTTTAAATTCATTTGTGCATTTCCTTTCAAAAGTTTCAACTAAACAATTAGTTCCAATTTCCATATTCAAAATTTCTTATTCAATTCCAATTTGAAATCGTTTTGTCGCTAACAAAAATTTTCTTGCTCCCAAAATTTTCGGAAAATTTTGGCAGTGTCTCCTTTATACGGAGGAGCTTTTGCAATTTGACAAGAGATATAAATATATATATACATCGACCCACACGGTCGGAAAAACAAAAACAGTTCATATTTCCTATTTTTATTGCGTAGGCGTACCTTTATTTAGCATTTTAAGCAAGCGGCTTATTATTTTAGCAATTAGTGCAACCAAATCCAGCCAAACGGCTTCCCGGTACCTGTACTTACTCAATTCAAATATGTAAGTGCTAAATATATAAAATTTATTAACATTTCACTTACTTTCAATAGCTAAACACATGCATTTCATAAGCAACATGCACCAAACACTTTCCATAAGCGATTTATGTGATTTTAAAGCTAATTCAATTGCTTTCAACCAATTCATATGCCAATCCATTCAATTTTAATGGTTTATACTTCAATTTCTTACATTCAATTTATTTTTAATCCAAACAACTCACATTTATTTCAATTGATTCCAAAAATCTATTTATTTAGCTCTACCAATTCATAGAAATTTTATTTACTTCCGCATAAGTCGAACGACTAATTATTCTATGAAATTTGACGAAATTCACTTAATAGAATATCCATTTTAGTTTTAGCCACATCCAATTGATTCCAACTCATTTTATACTCGAATTGGATTTTATTTGTAACTCAAATCATTTCTATTATAATCCAATTCCATTTTGTTTTTACAACATCTCCACTTATTTTAATTCATTATCAATCCAAATCGAATTCTATTTATAATTCGAATTTATTTCCAAACTTCATTATTAACTTACAATCCATTTTATTTAACCGAGTTAAATTTTATTAACATACTCTTTCATATAGTTATTTAGCTAATTAGCTTACTTCCAATTTTTAAATTAATATTCGATTTTATTACAAAAACACTTCATTAAATTTTCCCGAGTTCAATATTTTTTCATAATTCCAGTTTGATTTTCTTTCATTTTCCGAAATTCCAACACTTTTATTTTAAAATTTTAGAAATACTTTTAAATTCACATAATACTATTAAAATAGCTTTTTATAAAAATACTTCTTGTAACTCTATGTCTCAACCAGCCCATCCTTGTTCTCACAGAAATTCGGTCATACGTTGATCAAACGTAGGACTAAAAATCTACAAGTACTCAGTAGACCCATTTTCAACATCCAGTGAAAATACTTGGGAAAATAATTTTATTGAAAATATAGAAAACAGTTTTTGAAAATAGAGGAAATATATTTTGTGAGAATGCTCTGGAAATCATCACCCCCATTCATGGTCGCAGTTACATCCTGGGTTACGTTGCCATCGCAACAAAAGTCCATGTAACTATAGGCACTACGCGCCCTTCGATTATGCCATGGAACCCACAACAGATCGCAGTTACATTCCATGGTTACGTTGCCATTGCAGCAAAAGTCCATGTAACTGTTGGCATCAGCGCCCATGATTTTCGCTGTCAAAAATGAAACTTCTCTACTCCCTCATAGGTCGCAGTCTACCGATGTAAAATCAAACACAGACTGTTGGCTCTCAATGGCACACAAGAATTTCGCTTTGGTCTGCAGTAGATCACAGTGACATCAAGTTACACTGTCGTCACAGCATAACCCAAATGCCTCTATAGGTATCAGCGCCGTCGACTTTCGCTACGCACTACTCATAATCCTGAGGAACTAGTTTTGTTTGGACTCCTCACAGGATCAACTTTAGAACCCCCCTTAGGGTCCAAGGCAGTACCACCCTGTGGTACTCCTGAGAAGTTCACTTTAAGGAAGCGCCTTTTTCCCCAGAGCCATTATCAAAACACTTTATACTATACACATATAGTATCTTCCAAATCATACACCTAGTATGAATCTCAAATAAATCTCCTTTTCTCAAAATCGATTATCCCAAAATCGATAATTCTCAAACTAGGCATTCCAAATTCCAATATTGATTTTACCCAAAAATCAAAAGCCTTTACAAATCCAAAGGTTCCGAAAACCTCATAAGATCCTTTATATATATATATATATATATATATATATATATATATATATATATCTATATATATATTTAAAAAAACTTTGGATCATTTCAAACTTGTATAAAACCCCTTTTATACTCCAAACACTTTCAAAATCCTTTTCTTCCGGCAATAGATTTAACAAGGGGAGATTTATCTTTTATAATAAAGATATATGACTTTTTTTTATTCAAAATCAAATATTCAAATTTGATTACTCTTTTTTTATAAAGTTGTTTCCATCTAACTTATCATCATAAAAAAAATAACCAACCTTCACTTTTATCAGTTTTATATTTCATAAAATATATTTTCATTTCAAAAGAAATCATTTCACATTTCTTGTTCACAAATTTTATATATCAATTTCATTCAAATCCGTACGATGTACACATATCATCCGTACGCTATACCAATCTGATCGCTCACTCGATCACACAATTTCACTTCGGAACTAGTATCGTCCACCCGACTTCCTAGTGCAGACACAGATCTGGTTTCTTGATCACAAACCGTCATTCTCCTTGCATAGCCTAGCTATGATAGAGAATATCCATAATCAATCAACAATCCCTATCCAGGTTCGCCGTCAAAAATCGGGTGAAAAATCCCAACTCGAATCGATAAACTATCTCAAAATTCTGTGCTCGAATCTGGATCAAATCACTATGCGAATAGAATAATACACGTACATCCTACGTATTTATTTTCATTAATTATTAGCCAAATCAATTTCTTTTCTATTCATCCTCACTTTATTTTATTCACTTATTCACATTTGCCTTAATCCCCTTTTGGATTATCACTTCAATTCTTATCTCATTTGGGTATTTAATCAATAACAGTTTGAACTCCGACCAGTTTATATTTAGAAAATAGCTTGAAAATTTTAAAAATAGATAAGTCGTTGAAAAATAATTATTAGTTTGTAACATAGCTAAAATAGTTAAGTAATTGTAAAATAGTTGGTTAGTTTCAGAAATTATAAATAATTGCAAAATAGTTGTAAAATAGTTGAAAAATAGTAGTTAGTTTATAAAGCAGTTGAAAAATTGTTAAATAGCTTTCAAAAATAATTGTAGAATAAGTATAAAATAATTTGGCTTTAAAAAGAAAGGTTATATATATTAAATAGCTTGGAAAAATAAGTTTATATTAAAACAATTTATATTGAAAATAGTCCAGAGTCAAAACTGTTCACTTCTCCATTAATTCAATTTAAATTTCCATTTCCATTTCCATTTTAATTGACTCAATTCCAATTTAAATAACTTCAATTCCCATTGAAATTGATTCAACCCTAATTCAAGTTGAATTAACCTCAATTCTATCAACAATCAAATCAAATTCCATTTGAATTTGAAACTATTCAACTTTAATCACAATTTCAATTAATTCAAGTAAATTTCAAATTGAAACAATTTCCATTCATATCAATTTAAATTTTGAATTAATCCCAATTCCCATTTGAATTTGAACTAATTCAATTCAAATTTCAACTTTAACCCATTTTGAATTATAAATTCGAGTTAAATTTTAAATATTGATTTAATCCCTTAAATTAAATTAACTTTTATTTTTAAGTCAGCAGTCTAAATCTTTAAACAATTTAATTCTCAGTCAAAATTTCAAAATTCCATTTTAAATTATCTCTACTTAACTTATTTCGATGTTCAATTAAGAATTCAAAAACAATTTTATCGTCTGAATCCAATTTTACTATTGAATTTTAACTTCAAAACCCATTCTCAGCTTCATAGATTATTTATAATATCCGGATAAATGAACATCCAAATTTATCCAAACACCAATTTACAGTATCCATCTTCAATTTTCGGATCTCAAACCCAATTTGAGATCGCACAAACTCCCAATTTCATTTTGAAATTTTCGAATTCAGGTTGCTTGTTAATTTACTTAACTTTCCCAAAGTTAAATTCAATTCATTCATTCAGTCAACCTTACTCATTCGAATTCCCACTTCAAATTTTCAATTTTTTAATAATATTCTTTCTTACTTATAAGTTCAAAACTTATATCACTTTGGGTTTTCACATCACATCCCAAGGAAAATTCAAAACTCAACCTTAGGGTTTATTTCAAATGTACATATTTATTTACTTTACACACCGAATTACTTTAAATTTTAAACCACCTTTGGTTTTAAATTCAAAACAAATTCCTATAAATTTTTAAATAACTCTTGTTTGAATCAAGCTCTTTTATTCAAATAATACTATTTGTATTTTTTTTAAACACTTGGAACAAATTCCCTAAATTTTCTGGACTTAGATTTAATAATTCACCATTTAAACCCTTTTTTCAAATTAAATTCATAAGTCATACTTACTTAAATTTTACTTCCTTAAAACATTTCATTTTGCTTACTCATTAATTATTAAACACAACAATCATTTATTATAATAACCAAGATTATCATATCTGTAACCATTCATTATCATCTTATTTTGAAACTCTTTCCCAATTCAAGATTTCAATTTCAGTTTGAATCCATATCAAACTTATTTTTATTCAATTTCAGTTTGGTTGTATTATATTACTTCTTAAGTTAATTCCAATAATTTAACAACCAATCACCTTAATATTTATTAAAAGGAAATATTGCTTTATATATCAAAATAGATTCTTATATAAAATCATTTAAAATCTTTATATAAGCAAATAACAAGTACGCTCTCATATACATTTCATTTTGTGGATTAGAAAATTAGATTTTGATTGAGTTCTTTTTATGAGGGAAAAATTAAAAGGTAGGTCAAAAAACCTTCATGCGACTCATATGATCATGGTTGTTGAAAGATAAATCAAAGTCTCTTGGTCCCTTCTGATGAACAGATTTATAAAAATTTTGATTCTTAAGATTTTTTTTGATAAATCATTGATTCATCTTTAATTTTTTTATTACTTTTTTCATTTTTTTACTTAACAAAACTAGAAAGGAAAAAGAAAAAAATATCTGCTTAGGAATTATGAAATCGCGTAAATGAATTTTCTAATGTGTCATGGAAATGGGCTACAAGAACAAAAAAATTCTCGATGGTGTATATATATTTATATACACACACACACACACACATACACACACATACTCAACTCATTCTAGGGTACAATTGACCCTATCCTTAACGAGTAATCCCACCAGAGCCAAGGTTCTCGCTTAACCTTTCAGCTCTGATACCAAATGTAATGACCCCAAATTTTCGATCCTAAAAACTCCAGATGGTTAGGGAAAGAAGAAAGAGATAGAAGAAGAAGAAACATCATAAAGATTCTCACATTCGCACCGGATGAAAATATAATATCAAACAATAACAGTTTACAAAAGAATTCTATATCTGTCAAATACATTTATAACACATCAGCGTTACACATAATGTAGACACTGGATATACATAATCATCATGTCTCAGATATACAACAATATAATACAGCGGAAACACTCCATACGTTCTTGCCATCCAGCGCGCCTCCTGAGCTCCAGAACGTCCTTACCTAAAAATCTGTAATACTCAGTCTGACCCAAGCATTACATCAAAGTAACACCCGAGTCAGGCTGGAAACCAGCGTGAGTAAACCCATCTAACAAGAAATACAAAGCATACTACTTATATAAAACCCGGGGTAACTCATATCAATTTACAAATTCACAATTTATTATAGACATCACTTATTTCACACATCAATTTTCTAAGTATCAAAATTTAGTTTAAATAGTCCAATTCAGTTAAATCATTTCATTCCAGCCTATTGATTTCACATATCAATCTATAAAAATTTGAAGCGGTTTTGGGTATTTTCTAATACCGGACCCCGGTCTCTTCGAGTCTCATTCAAGGCATCCAATACCATTCAATCATCCATAAGCAAACTTGATCACTACCAAATTAGTTTAATTAATTCTAATTGAATTACTAACCTTAATCACTTAGATTCCTTCATTTAACATTAATTAATTTCAAACCAATTAATTAATCATCCCTTAATTATCCATCTTAATCAATCACCTTGGATTAATTATCCTTCAATTTCATTTAAGTAATTATCTTTAATTAATTACACAAATTAATTATTCTTAACCAAAAACAATAATTAATCTCTAATTACTTCACAAATTAATTAACTATAATTAATTACACTAATCCTTATTACTTACATTAATTAATTTATTATAAATCACTTATTATGGATTAATTAATCTTAATTAATCAACCTTTAATTACATCATTAATTATATAAATTAATGGTTTCTAATTACATTTTAATTTATCCTAATCTAAACTAATTACATTAAGTAATTAATCATTAATTAAACCATAAATATTAATCACTCTTGATTAATCTTAACCAGTAATTAACTACCTTTTTATTTACTACATTAAATGAATTAATTACTCATTTGTTAAAAGAAGTTTAAAGGAATTTAAAACCGAATTTATTTTAAAATTCAATATTCCAATTATCAATATAATTCATCACAGAATATCAAATATTCATAACACAGAATATTAAACAATCTAAATGATTTTGAGGAATCCAGTTGGATCCCTCCAACCTGTTCCTTGCATCCACAGACATTAGCACAACATAAAATACCAATTCCACTTCAAGGTGGAATATCACAGTATATGGGATTTATATAATATCATCCGCTATTTTGTGGTGCATAGGTTGTCATCTGCTATATAATGCGGAAATCAATCACTCCACTATATACTATATATTATTATATAATATACCACATCAAATCAATCCAATCATTCAACCAATTATTTAAACTTAACCATTTAAATTTAAATCAAAATCCAGAAGAGTGAGATTAACTCACCTTTGATTTATATTTTGTAATCCACTCCAAACCAGCTTATTTTCTTTTCAGATTTCAACCTCGTACAAACATTTTATAATTTATTAATATACAAGTCAATTAAAAAAAATTAAAATTTTGTTAATATTCGAATAAATCGAACAAATAAATTTCCATCTGATAAATTTAATTTAATTAAAAAATAGTTTTATTTAAAATAATTATCCTTTAATAAATTAGTTTTAGAAAATAAAATAAATTAAATATGTTAACAAAACAAATTAATCACCTTAATACTCTATTTTTAAAATAGACCAGTAAATTAAAATGTGAGTATGTCTATTTATTTTTATTTTTGGAAAAACACATATACTTATAAAATGATCTGCATTACCATTTAAATTTCCTATGTCTTATATATATATTTCCTGCTTTTACTATATATATTTTTAAACTAAAATACGAATGAGAATATATTCATTTTTACTGTTCAACATTAAGAATTTATATTTTCAAAGACTGATATATATATATATATATATATATATATATATATATATATATATATATATATATATATATATTCCTACTCTTTTACCGCTTCACCTACATATTAAAATTTTTATGTGAATATATAAATTTAATAAAAGGAATACCTTACATGCGAACTACTCCTCTGCCTTGCGCACGCGAAGTCGCCTTCATCGCACGCCTGCCAATCGCCAGACCTCCATTGCTTAAACCCACCTCCACTGCCGCGTACCCTCCTTGCGCCTTCCTCTTCACACGCGAGTCAAACACGGCCCCTAACCCTAGATGAAATCGTGACCACCCTGAACTGCTCCTCCTCCACGTGAATCGCCCCGGCCTCGCGAATCTACCCAACCGAACGTGAGCGCAAACCCTCGAATGCCGACTCCCCTATGATTCCACACGATCGAGCACGGCTTGATTCCCTAGTCGCCATTTCCTTGCCTCTACGCTCGTGATTCGTTTGCGTCCTCCATTTTTTGTAGATGAATGAACTGAATTCGTTCGGCCTTCGATTTGAATTTGAGAGGAAAGGGAAGGATAGGAGAAAGACATCGGCCATGGATTGTTTTTTCTTTTTCGTTTAAATTTTTCTTTGATGCGTAGATATTAAAAAGAACAGAGGGCAGGAAACGATGGTCGTGTGTAGTAGATGAGCTACAGTGATTTGCAGAGGAGACCAAAAAGCTTTTATGTGAAGGAATGTCGGCTGATGAAGGTTGCTTGTATGAGAATATAAATATATTTTAAATTGAATTTCAAATTGTCTCGTTTTGCGTAGCCTAAAATCGCGAACCCCTATCGAGGTATGCCGCTAGGCGTTTATAATGTTATACCCCTATTTTAAATGCAATGGAAAAGGTCTTGAGTCCTATTTCGATCGTATGTGGAAGATAACTTTTTGAATTGAGTTTAAATATTAAATTATCGATTTTTATTTCAACACGTTTCTCACCGATACAGACAAACGGTAACTCCGAACGCTACGAAAATTGAAATTCGATAATAACTAACTATTACAGATCCAATGGAACTGGTTTCGTCGAATTCTGATACTGTGACTCAAAAGGCAATTTTTAAATATCGATTTAAACGATATATTTTCAAAACTGAACAAATCACTTTTAAATTCAATTTTAACACTTTTACTATCTTTAGTATTATCAATATAAATTTTACAAGTCTTCAAATTATTGTTAACAGGCTTAAAACTCCATATTCGATATTTTACCCAACTTCAAATTATTTAATTTAATAATTAAATTACCCAGTAAATGGTGAAATTTGAACTCAAGTTAAAATTAACATTTAAATATTTAAAATCAATTAAATATTTCGATTTAAAACATCCAAAAATTCCGTGTCGTCACATAAATTTTAAATTTTAAAGTCAAAGTTTGACCACATTGACCAAAATTCACATTTTTGAAAAATATTCTATTTATTCATGTTTGGAAGTATAATTCACATAAAAATCAAAATTTATATTTAAAATAATAAAATTTATCCATTTTAATAAATAAAATAAATTTTTTAAATCAGGAGTTTCAATTAAAATAATTAAAATAATCACAAAATACAGGGTTGTTACAAGTTTTAAGTGCGGGAGAGTGTAACGACCCATGAATTTTCGTTAATTAAATTTGTTAACTTAATAGGATTTTATAATTTAATGTTGAGAGAAATAAAAATTTTGGGATATATTAATGAAATAATAACCAGAATAAAATGTAACAATGTTAAATAGAGCTAATTACTAGCAATTGAAATGAAATTCCAATAAATCAAATAATGTAAATGTTATACTTAGTAATAAACTGAATATAAGAAAACAAATTTAAATATGGAATTAGTTGATAATAATTAGTAATTGAATAAAATCAATATTACGTAAGTCATTATAATGGTTGTTTGTAAATAATGAATTTATAAGTGTGATTAAAGGCTAATAGTAACAATCATCATTGATTACCTATTTATTTGGTCTGTTAAATTTAATTAAAAATCAATTGAAATTAATTCACTTACCTAGTGCATTTAATAAATGTTAAACTGATAATTCGAATATTGATTTATTAATGAAATAAGGTATGACTAATTGAAATAGGTAGTAGTAGTTATAACAATTAATTGTAAAGAATAAACTTGCCAATGTTATAAAATATAGTAAATGGTGACGAGTGTTGTTTGTTACCAACATATTTAATCAATTGAAATTAAATGCAAATAGATGTTACATTAATGTGAGTTAAGATAATAACTAAAAAATTCGAATGTAATAAAATGAATAGAAATGTAAATTTATTCATAAGGTAGTAATTGAGCTAATAAAAGAATGAAACAGTGATAAATAAATTATTGGGACTTTAAATTATAATTAATATGAAAAATTGACAAAGTCCAATATAATTAAAATATAGTAGTTAACACGAATAAAAGATGGAAATGGTAGTATATTAACGAAATTGTAACAACCTTAGATTTTTCATGTATTTTAATATTTGACTTTGTTTTATTTTGAAATTATTTTAAACTTATTTTATTTCAAACATTTCATTTTTAAATGTAGGTGTCGATTATTATGTGAATTATAATTTCAAACCGGTATAAATTGGATATTTTACTGAAAGATGAATTTCTGTTCAAACTGGTCAAACCTTGACTTTTAAATTTTAAATTTAAATATTTAAATTCTTAAATTTTATATATTATTATGAAAATAGATTTAATAACTTGAATACTTCTTTTATTTTCGTTGAAAACGGATTTAATTTGTGGAAGTTATGTACATTTCAATTTTGAGTATAATTTGTTTTATTTTGAAATTCTGTCTATTTTAAATTATATAAATCATATTTTCTATGTTATATTTTATTTTAATATGTGTTAATATGTTATTTTATGTATATTTTGTCTTTTAATATTTTTAAAGTGATAATAAAAAATTTCCAAAATTTACTGTATTTATTTCCTATTTTAAAAGGCTGCTTTCTATTTTTCTACTATTTTCTTCATTTAAATCATATTTAATTAAATTTATATATTTATTTTGTGAATGAATTTTTATTTTTATGGTATTATATTTGTTATAAATATTTTTACAAGTCCATATAAATTTTCCAAAGTTCATTCTGTTCATTTTCAAATTTTCTAGTCTAGTTTGCAATTCTGTGCTATTTTCTTATTTTAACCTTATATAATTAATAAATATTTATATATATTTTTATATTTTGTTAAATTTTCTAAAGTTTAACTGAAATAATTATTATTTTCAGTATTTTAATCTTGTATAAATAAATTAAAAGAAATTTGAAAGGGTTTTGACTTTTGGTTTTCAAATGGCCCTTTATCTTCCACCCTTTCACATTCAACATAACTATTCATCAATTATATTTTATTACACACATTTTTCAGCTGCATATTTTCATTTCCATTCACGTAAACTCATTTCCCACTTCTGAAACAAAAAAATTTCGGCCTTGCTTGAGGGGAAAGTTTGGTAAAAGAATTCTTTTTCTCTTCTTCTTTTGTTTATTTCTTATTGTTTGAATTTGATTTGCACTTGTTCTTTTATGTCATAGGTTCGGTCACCTCCTCTCCAGCCCCTGCCACCTCCATCACCACCTGAGAACATCACCATCTTCACCTCTTCTCTGACCAAACCCCAAACCATGCCTCTTTGTGGATTGATCCATCACCAAAATCCAACAAAACTCCATAAAACTTGCCTAGACCGAACACATCATGCACATCCACCACTTCCACCACCCATGGCGGACCAAACACCACCACCACCAGCCCTGTTCCAGACCTGAGACACCTCTACACACCACCTACTGACCCCACCTGAAATAGCCGTGACCTTTATGCCCTTGGCCGAGCCAAACTATGGCCTTAAACCCTTGTATATTGCTTTGTTAGTGTAGTTCCACCACCACCTACCTTTGCACCACCTTCTAGCATGTTAGGCCGACCCTTAGCAACCCAGACCTGAACCAAAAACATTGCTTTAGAGCTATAATACACTCATGGCCGAACCCAATGTGTGTCGGAGACAAGTGCAAAACAATTCCCTTTGATTTGTGCAGTCTATTCTATCATTGTTTATCGTATTTGCATTTGAAACTTATGTTATTATTATTGTTTTGTGTGACTTATATTCAAGGGGTTTGATACTTTGGCTCCTCCACTCATATTTGTATCATTTTATCGTGCTTGTTTGGATCTCATTCGTGCATTCGTCGTTGTGTCTCCCGCACAAACCAGTGAGTTATTCTCACCAGACAATATGTACATGTATAACTAGTAAATTGACCCCTTTTGAATCTGTAAAATACATTATCATGTTACATCTGCTATGTTATGATTTTATGATGTTCACCCATGCTTAAACACCTGTTATATCATATGTTACCGTTATATTATGCTGTTCTATTATTTTTTATCAGTTTATCACACTGCAACTTCCTTTTAGATTAGAATCACTATGGGTTGAAATGATACATACCCGAACGGACTTTAGAATAGGAGAAAATCGTTATGGGTTGAAAAGATAGGCCTGAATGATTTTCAGTTATTTTCATTTACTTGGGATTGCGGGTTTGAAATGATCAAACCCGGGTTTTCTTTGTAAATTACGGGTTGAAATGATATATTACCCGTATCACTTTACCTAGGCTAGAAAATGAAATACATACCCGTTGTTAAAATATGTTTTTCTTAAAATTTTAAAATATTTTAGAAATGTAAATATTGTAATATTTTGATTTAAATTTGATTAAAAATGATTTTTGTAAAGCATTATTGACTCTCTGAAAATTTATAAGTGAAATAAATTAGTGGTAAAGTTAGAAAATCTGAAATGTAAGTTTTTTGGAAATTATAATTTTGTGATAAATGAATTTAAATTAAATACGAAAATATGATAAATTTATGATATTTTGAATTAAATGAATTTAAAATAATTTTATAATATACTAATGATTTTTGAATTAAGTTAAAATGTGAAATGAATGAATATTTAAGTTGAAATTTTGAAATATAACTAAAATTGGAAATTTGTGAATTTGGCTTAAAAGTGAATTTTAAGTTAAGTAAATAAAAATGAAATTAAGTTATATTAGAAAATTTAAACTTAAGTGTTAAGTTAAGTTTAATTTAATGAATTTAAAATTTAATGTTGGAATTTAATAAGTGAATTACTATTAAATTTTGATTTTTAAATAGAGATTTAACTTTATAAATTCACGAATATAAGGGTATTTGAATGATTGTTTTAAAAGTGAAATTATATGATTTTATAAGTTAAAAATGGTTTAAATAAAATATAATTGTTTGTGAAATTATACTGAATATTTGAAGTTAATTTACTGCATTTCTAAAATGCTATTAATTCTAATGTAAAGGATAATACAACATTTGTAAATGCTGTAGTTGATAATAATGAACCAAATGGCTCAATTAATTAAAGGCTACTATAGCATTTTTTTGTGAATGTTATAATGGTTGAATTTAACTAAGTTTATATGAAACTAATGGAACCCTATTACAGCATTTTAAATGTTGTCTTTTGTTAAATTGAATTGTTTTAAGTGTGACTTTCCGTAGCATTTTCTAAATGCTGCGAAAGTTGAATTTTCATTGTTTTAATAAATTTAAGTGAATGAATGAACTTTGATAAATTAAAATTTTGGAAATTTAATAATTTAATTATTAAATATAATATCTTTATTTTAATGATTTAAATGAAGCAATTTGTTTCGAAATATAAACTATTTTGAAATGTGTTTTGAAATGGTATTTAAATTAAATAAAAATGAATGTGGTTTGGAAGATATGATATTTTGATATTTTGAAATGGATTTTGAATGATATTGAATTTTTAAATGATATTTGATTTCGAAGTATAAGTACTATTTTGAAATTTTAACCACGGGATGTATTTAATTTATGGTTAACTAATCTTTAAAGGATGGGCGATCCCAAGCATCCTTTAAGTTATGGTGCATTTCTACTACAGTTCACTTGAGTTGATTTACATTATATAAGTATATATTGTCCTGACTCGAGTGTTTTGTGTTTTACTTTACGCTCGGGTCAGCCTGAGTATTCACAGCTTTGGATTCTCTTTCTGGAGCTGGTCTTTGCTGGAGTTTCTGCTTATCTACATTTATATCTACTTCCTGTTTCAGCTATTCTAGTTTATCTCATGTATTAGTGAACTTCTTTGTATTTGGGATTTCTATTTTGTTGTTTTCAGACTGTATTATGTTTTTGGTTTCAGACTCTGCCGTAGTAGCTTCATGAACTACTATGTATTTTATATTTCGCTGCAAGGTATTATGTTTGTTCTATGTCTGTGATTCTGTGATTTGTATTTCATTTGCTCCAAATTTATTTACAACGCGGTATTTTGAGCAATTCAAGTCCGACATGTGCGGCTGCGATTGGCTGAAAATACCGGGTTGTTACAGAAATATGATATCAACGAATATTAACTAAGTTGTAAGTAATAATTGATTGAATATAAGGATTAAATCAAATAAAATCAATTTATTGAAAATAAATTATAAGTAATTGAATTTAATCACAGCTGGAATTATACACTGTAATTGGTAAATTTATTTACTTTTAAATGATATCTAATTTTTTTAAATTATGGTAATTTTTTTAGAAATCAAAAATGATAAAATTTGTCAATTATAGAATTGAAGTTGAAAATTTGATTTAATAAATTTAATATTCATTTATTTATTAGTGTGAAAATAGCCATTTTGGCCACGGTCTTGGATTTCGACGAAACTAGTTTCATCGGATTCGTAACAGTGAATTATTATAGATTTTCAAGTTTCGTAACAATCGGGCTTGTCGTCTGATCGTACGGACTCGAAACAGCTAGAAACTAATTTAATTGAAATCAATTTGAAATAAGCTGATTTTAGCATAACATCTTCTTGCGATGGAATTAGGACTTGAAACCTGTTTCATTGAGTTTAAAAATATTGAACATCTGTTTTGATATAAGGGATGACCCATTTTCATTCCGGAGGCAGAGCGTGTTTTTTGGGTCATTTATCGTTCAATCTATCTTGTCCATTCATTCTATTTTTCATCTTTTCGTATAAATACCTCGTTATAAACCTTAATCGTTCCTTATTCCCCATTTTTGTAAGTACAATTCTCTGTGGCTCCTCTCTCCAATGGCAGAAATGAACTCTAATACCCAAAACCTCAAATTCAAAATTCCAAACCAAATCAAAAATTAAAACTCCTCGATATATATAGAATTATATATCGATTTGAAGCTCTCAACGAGCGCAAGTCAATTATATGATTCTTTTTTGATCTGGGTTGTTGTGTGGTCGAAATTGGATAATCAAGTCACGACCGTTCATTGTGTCTTCATCAATCTTCGGCCGATCGTCAAATCGGAGGCATTGGGCTGTGGAGACGGTCGAGGGGAGGCATCGATGGTGTTTGTGTGGTGGTGTGATGGCTAGATCATCGGAAAATCGTCAATTAGGGTTTCGAAATGCATACGGTGGCTCGGCGAAATTGATGACAGGAGGCGATGTTGATGGCCGACATGGGTGCGGCTCGTCGTGAGGAGATGGGCGGGAGTGATCGGCGGCTTCCAGACGGTCGGAGGTGAGAGCCTTTCGAGGTCAAAGTCGGATCATCAATTGTATTTGGTCGCTACGAACGCGACTGGGTAGAGGGGATGCTTTTCACATGGTGGCGGCGTGGTAGGTTATTATTGTTTTATTTTATTTTTTATTTTAATTCAAACTTCAAAATGTTCTAAATTTCACAACATTTACATATGAGGTCCGATTCACATGTGGTTTCTTGCGTTGGGATCGTATCAAAATTCTAGATATTTTGACGCTGGTTTGGACGAATTCAGAGACCGTTTGAATTCTGGGCTTAAATTGGATTTAAATTTCAATTTAAATTCAAAGATGAGTGTTTTAACCCAATCATAACTTCTAAAGCCTCTTATGCTCGTTAAATTAAATTTATGATGTGATAGAAATTTATTTATGGTTGTTAGGTATATTATAAATCGCCATCTCAGTTAATTTGAATTTATTTGAATTAAACCGTTATTTAATTTATTTTTGAATATAAATTTCTAGAAATACCTGTTACTGAATATCAGTTTTATTTTACTTACTAGTTTGGATGATTATAGTGATGGATGTTTTATTTTTGATATTGGATGAATGGATGTTGTATTTTATATCGTTATAATATTACAAGTTCACTATGGATTAAAGTGATACATATCCGAACGATCTTATAGATTAAGGGAAAATCATTAGGGGTTGAAATGATAGACCCGAGCAGTTTTCATTGATTTGAAAATTTTAAATAATGATACTATTTGATTATATATATATATATACATAAGTATGTATATATATATCCATATAAATGCTTGAATTTGGATTATGGATTGGAATTAAATTACGGAAAGGTTTTGAGTTAAACTTTGAATTAGTTTTAGTTGGATGATTAAGATTGATATTTTTAATTATGTGAAACCCTTTAAAGTAATTATATTCACGTTGTACACTTGATAGGAGATGAAAATCCCGTAACATCTCTGAAACAATTGCACTAATATTTCTATTTTATTTGACTTACATAAGATCTTTTAGTTCTGACTGGAGTGTTTTGTTTTTTCGTTATGCTCGGGTTTAAGCTTTTCAGTGCATCGAAGACTATTTTCTAGAGGATGAAGACGAAGATTCAATATATTATTGCTATTTATTATTCCACTACACTTAGTGATCCGCTGCAATATTTGTTTATTTATGATGTGGGTATAACTCTGATTTGAATTTATAAAAGTGTAATCAAAGGTTATTTTCAAAACAGCTTCACGAACTATTATTTGATTATTATATTTTGTCGTTCGGCTGCGAGATTCTATGTTGTGTTTTCTTTCTCTGGTCTTTTCTTATTTACCCCAATAATAATTTGCTTTTTTGTATAGTTTGGGTCTAACGTGTGTGGTTTATCATCGATTTAAACCGTCCAAAAGGTAGGTCGTTATAGTATAGTCAGTATTTAGAGACAAGTTATTATAAGTGTCCAGATTTATTTGATGATGGTTGTATTCTGATAACTAGAATGCATATTAATAGTTACAGCTTTTCTTTGTATAAAATGCTGTTATTTCATATTATATTACGTTCCACTGCGATTGTGCGATTTTGTGCCGTGTTTCCTGTTTCTTATTCTATCTCTTTTTCTTCTAAACTCTAATAGCTTGGAACTTCCGGCAATCGATTGCTTGGCGCTCTACACAGTGATCGTATTAGTGTCGATTTTCGGGGTCAAAAATCTTCGGGCCATTACATTTGGTGTCAGAGCTGAAGGTTAAAGAGAACTTTGGCTCCCGTGGGGCTTACTAATTAGAGATAGGGTCAGTAGTACCCTAGAATGAGTTGAGAGCGTTATATGAGGGAGTATCTGTTGTTTTCTTATATAATGATTTTAAAAACAGTTTTAAAAAATGATTTCTATATAACGTTATATTTTGATATATGAATTATTTAGTATATTAAGGTGATTGGTTGTAGTTATTATAATAAAATAAAAATTATTAGATTTAAGTGGTAGTCTATATAACCAAATGGAAATTTAGGAAAGGATAAATTATGCATATGAGTTAAGCTAACAATAAACTCCAAACTAGAAATTTAAAATTCCGGAAATTCCGAAAGCTTTTTTCAAAATGATTTAAAACAAAATAAGTTACCATGATTATATTTTTTCAGTAAATTATGATGGAATATATAGTGTGTATGATTTCTAGATATGATAGCTACCATAGATTGAGTATTGTGTCTTAACGAAGGATATTTATCATCGAATAAACAATGATAAAACAGAGTGAAATGTTTTAAGGAAGTAAAAATTTATATAAGTTTGACTTATAAAATTAAAATGGATTGAAATTGTTAAGTTTTAAATCTAAGCCCAAATTTTTTTCGAAATTATTTCAAAGTTTTAAGGAAATAATAAATAATATTGTTCATAATATTTTTGAATTTAGAAATCTTGTTTAAAAACAAGGGTTGTTGGAAGATGAATTTGTTTTGGATTAAAAACCCAAGGTGGTTTAAAATTTAAAGGTGTGACTTGATGTGTGAATGGGTTATACACACACACACACACACATATATGATTCAAAGCAGATTTGAAATAAATATAGGAGGTTGAATTTTTTTCTAAAATCCTTCTTGAAATGAGAAGTATAACCCGAAATAAAATAAGTTTTTGAACTTATAAGTGGAAAGTGATATTAATAGGAATTGGATTTGGAATGGAAAATTTAAATTGAGTAAAGTTAAATGGATTGAATTATAATGACCAAGGACTAAATAATAATAATAATAATTGAAAATAAGAATAAAAGCTGAAAAATTTGACTAATCGGAGTTTTAATTATTGGTTAGGAAGTCCTACTAGAATCCAGTCCAAGGGTAAGTGATGGCTAAAGGGGAAGGATGGAAGGCAAGACGTAGGGAGCGGAGAGCAGTTGCACGTAAGGCACGAGAAGAAGCAATACTGGAGTATGAGAAACGGGTTAAGGAAAGGGTTGGACCAATGCCTTATGATAATGTCTCATGCTAGAGATGTTATAGTAAAGGGCATTACGCAGCTAAGTGCAGTAAAACAAGGAAGGAATTGAAGGATATAGTCAGACGGTTTCGCTCTGAGATTTTATGCTTTAAGTGTCGAGAGAGAGGACATTTTCTAAACCATTGCCCTAAAGTGAGGGAAGGGAAACGTAAACCCATAGTACCAGTCGATGAGTTGACTATTTGCTATCATTGTAATGATGGGACACATAGCTAGGAATTGCCCCAAGAGACGGAAGAAAAGAAAAGTTGTGGAACGTCTTGCGGGAGGCGTGGAAGTTATCCAGATAGATGGAAGGGTATAGACCTTTTGTGGGAAATGCTATAAGTGAGGACACTCGGTTGAAAATTGCATGTACGGAATTTTCCTATTGGAAGGAAGCTCGTAATAAGGTTTAATGAGGAATACTAGGTGTCGGTTCTTTTCTAAACCCTAGATGGTGGTGAAGGCATCTAGATTTATGATCTTTTGTTAGACTTTTGTTATGGATAAACAGATGTAATGTTTGAACCTACTAGTGTTGTAGTCTATCGTTGTTGTGAAATATTTTATAAAGTATGATCTAATATAAAATCACTTTTTACATTAATTTGAACGAAAAATTTGTAATTGCTTAAATTAATGTTGGAATCGAATTGATTGGAATTGTAATCGAAGTTGAATTAGTTCAAATTTAAAATAGGAATTGATTTGAATTAGAACGGGGATCGAAGTTAATTCGAATTGGAATCTGCATTGAATCAATTTGAATGGAAGTGGAAATTAAAATTAATTTGAATTAGGGATTAGGAATTGAATGAGTTTGACTCTGAAACTATTTTCAAATAAATTATTTTAATATAAACTTTCTTAAATCTATATTCTTAAATATTCAAATTATTCTGGATTTTTTCAAGCTGTTTACTATACGAACCATCCTTTTTAATACTCAAACTATCTTATATTAAATGTCTTGCTATTTTAAAACTACTTAACTATTTTACAACTATTCAAACTATTTTCCAAATTCAAACTAGTCAGAGTGGAAATTAGTTATATTTAAATCATGGATTAAATTGGAGTTATAATCCAAATAAAATTCGAAGCAATTCAGAACTGGAACCAAAATCGAGTTATCAAGGCAAAAATGATTTTGAAGCGAAGGAGTATATCTTGAGAAATATATGACGATTAAAAATGAAAGTTGGATAGTATTATAACTGAAACTCACTTTATAAGAAGAAAGTAATGTTACAAATGACTTTGAAAAAGGAAATCAAACTTGAAAATTTTGATTTGGCATTAATGAGGTTATATATGTATTTATTCTATATTAAAAACCCCCATTATTAAATTATACCCTGAGGAGATGAATCAATATAATTTTGAATCAGAACTTTTGATCTTTGTTTATCCTTCGTAGTAATAATATCTTGGGGTTTGCAACGATAACTTGGTATATCCACTATATGACCATTAACTAAAATATGTCTATGGTTAACTAATTGCCTGGCTCCCGGACGGAAATGATCTTTATAGGATATTTAAAATATAAAGTGGAATTTATATAAGTATGGGGTGGACCCAAAAATTATTGATCTAAAAATTATTCAAGTTGAAAGGAATAATTTTATATGTATATGAGAATAAAATGGAAAGGTTTTTGAACTCGTTGATTTTAATAGCTTTTGGTTTTAGGAAAAAGCAAATTTTGGGAATTTGGAAAACGAAATTGTGAATTATTAAGATATCCATTTTGAAGTTTATACATGATACATATAAAGAGTATGATTTGAAAGGTACTATATATGTATATAGTATGAAATGTTTTGAGAATGGTATAGGGAAAAAGGCACTCCCATTTAGAGTTGAAACCCATAGTAGGAGGTCCACTGGGTGGTCCTGCCATAAGCCGTTAGGGGGGTTCTAAATTTGGATCCCAGAGGATGTCCGGACAAAACTATAGTTCCTGAGGATTGTGATTGGGGTAACATAATTTGAGGGTGCTGATGCCTATAGATGCATTGGGGTTATGCTGTGATGGCAACATAACTCTGGTGTTATTGCGATCTACTGCGTTTCCATAGTGTAAGTCGAGGGGCAGTGATTGCCTAAAATCTACGTTTGATTTTGCTGGAAGAGCGACATAACATCGGTAGATAGTAATCTATGTGGTCCATAGCGAAACTCGTGTGGCGGTGAGTGCCTACAGACTATAATGAGACTCGACGGTGTAGTCTGCGATCTATATGGTGAAGTTTCATTTGGTAGCACAATTTGAGGGCCCTGATGCCCACAGTTACATGGTTTTTGCTGCAATGGCAACGCAACCCTTGGTGTAGCTGCGATCTGTGGCAGTTCCCATGGAGAAATCGAGAGGTACAGATGCCTATAGTTTTCTATGGATTTCACCGGGATGGCGACGCAATCATCTTGCTAACTACGATGCATGGGAGTGAGTGATGATTTCCATAGCATTCTTGCAAAAGATTTTTCAAGTATTTTCCCTGGATGTTGAAATGGGTCTACTAAGAACTTACAGATTTTTAGTCCTACGCTTGATCAATGTATGACTAAATTTTTGTGAGAATAAGGATAGACTTGTTAGACATCGAGTTAAGAAAAGTAATTTAATACAAAGCTAGTAGGCAATATTTTTTATTTTTAAAATGTTTTAAATTGTATAATTAAAGGAGTAAGGAGTTAAAATGTTAAAAGAGGATTTAACTAATAATAAACATCATAAATTAAAAAAATTCGCTTTGTTCCTTTTCAATGATGAAAATTTCTAATAAGGGAGGAATGTAACGACCCAGATTTTTATGACGTCTTTAATTGGATGATTAACTGATTATATTATTGAAATATTGATTTTTATAAGTCGAACGAATAAATTTCTGATAATTTTTTTTTTGGAAATTGGTAAGATCTTTGTTAAGGCAATTTCAGCCTACGGTTGTGGTCCAATATCGGCCCAGTAATACATAAAAGTTAGACTAAATATATTTGGTTAAGTATATTCGAACTCAAATTTACCAAAAATAGCACAAGGCCGACAACTATCTCGTTCTTCATCTTCTTCATGGCGGCCAGCAGCGAGAGTGGCTTGTACTTGGGTTTCCTATCAATGGACAGTTCAGATCCCTTACTTCAGTTCGAACTTTGTCTCGTCCCTGAAAGGTGAGGTTTTGAGTACGATTTTGGACCAATTTCATGTCGTTTACAGCAATCTTACTAACTTCTGGAATTTTTCTTTGTTTGTTTTGATATATTCATCGATTTCTCTCCTTCCACACACTCCAAACCGCCACAGTGATGGCAATGCTACTCAGTTTGGATTCCATGTCTTCGCTGTTCCTTCTGTGAACCAGGTGATTTATTTCATCAGCTAGTGTTTTACTTTGCGTTGTTAAATTTATTGCTAGTTTACATGATTTCAAGATCTCAGCTGAGTAATTACAGGTAAAAAAAAGATGTTCGTGGGTTTCTTCCTCTCGTTTGCATAAAACGCCTTTCTTTTCATCTGTAATCCCCCATTTTGAAAGTCGATCTCTTGTGGGTAGTCTTTTGAGCACCGCTTTGTATGTAGCTAAGGCCATTTTCGGGCAATTTGCTCAACTCCAAATGATTTTGCACCATTCCACTTTATTATCTTTGTGTCGAATCTCATTCCAAGCCGACTTAGTGTTGAAATCATTTCCAGTATGCTTCCATACCCAAAGGTCATGTTCTCGTCCACTAAAAATCGGCATATATTGTATTTTTTCCTTAATCCCTTGATTCACTGGTAACATCGAGCAGTTCCATTCATTATTGTTGATTGCATCTGCCACATACTTATCTGGACAACCATAATCTGAGTATGTGTTAAGCCTAGGATGTCAATCAAGGATTCACCAAAAATCCAAGGATCTTTCCAGAGATTCGTGTCTCTTCCTATGGCAATCTCCTTTGTACGGCACGAAGCCAGTTTTTTTCGAACTTTCAGAATTGCTTTCCAAACAGAAGAGGCATTGTTATCAATTTGCATACTCCAGAAATTTCCCCTAATATATCTCTTCCTCATCCAATTTCCCCACAAACCTTCTCCTTTAATTATTCGCTATGCTTGTTTCAAGGTATAGACCAGTTTTATGTCTTTCAGTCTTCTAAGTCCCACTTCCCCTTCTTGCTTAGGTCTACACAGGTTCTCATATTTGATCTTATGTAATCTACCTTTCCATATGAAGTCTGCATAGACTTTTTCTATTTTCTGTATTGATGCATCAGGTAGTTGAAATGTTTGTAGCCAGAAGTTAACTTTGGAGTGAATAACTATGTGTACCAATTCTATTCTGCCTGCTAGTGATAGGAGTCTGGTGCTCCATCCTTGTAACCTATCTCTTATCGAAGTGATTAAGACTGCGCATTCTCTGTCAGTTATCTTATTGGATGATAGAGGAACACCTAGGTATTTTATAGGGAGTGTACCTTCTTTCACATTCAAATACTCCAAAACTTCATATCTGCTTTTGCATGTTTTATTAAAATAGCATTTAGTTTTTTGCTCATTCAGTTTAAGCCCTGAAAATCTCTCTAGTTTGCAGAAGATTTCCTTGACAGTTCTAGCTGATGTTTCACTAGATTTGATACATATGAGTAAATCATCTACGTAGAGTAAGTGGGTCACTATTGGTTGGAAATTATAGACAGGCTGAATGAGTTTATTATATGTAGCCATTTCCATCTGAAATGAGAAAAATTCCATGGCTATTGCAAACAAATAAGGGGAGAGAGGGTCACCCTGTCTGATGCCTCTGTTGGACCATATAAAACCTTTTGGTATGCCATTTATCAGGATTGAGAAGGTTGGTGTAGTGATACATTCTTTGACTATGTTTATGAATTTAGAAGGAAAACCCATAGCTTGTAGCATATGTATAATGAATTTTCTATTTATTTTATCATATGCTTTATGAAGATCCACCTTTAGAAAGAATTTATCTGCACCTGGTTTGTTGAAGTTTCTTATCAATTCATGTGCCATCAGTGAGTTTTTAGAAATGCTTCTGCCTTTGATGAACGCACTTTGACATTCTGATATAAGATTAGGTAATATGACCTTCATTCTGTTGCATAGAATCTTGCTTAGAATTTTGTAAACCACATTGCAACAAGCAATAGGTCGGTAATCTTCAATTTTAGTTGGATTATCCTTCTTAGGTATTAGGCAAATAAATGTGTGGTTAATTTCTTTTATAAATTTGCCACTTTGGAAAATATATTGCTAATGTAATGTCTAATTTCAGGTCTTCCCAGTGTATCAAGAAGAATTTGGAACCCAGTCCATCTGGCCCTGGACTGGAATCAACATGTATGGAATGCAGAGCCTCCCAAACCTCTTTCATGGAAACATTTTTGGACAGGATCCTTCTCCCCTTAGCATTTATCACCCTTCTACAATGAATTTCTGGTAAGTCATTACTAACTTCCCCATTGAACATGTCAGAATAAAATTTGATTGCTTCTTCTTCTATGTCTGAAATACTTTTGGATGTATTTCCTTCCTGATCCAGCAGTTGAAAGTTGTTATTGATATTATTTCTGACAACCATTTTTGTGTAGAAAATTTTTGTACATTCATCCCCTTCAGTCAACCATTTTTATTTAGCCTTTTTCTTGAGTTCGATAGCTTTTATTCTCAGAGTCTCTTTTAGTTTACTTTGTACATGATAGTATTGTCTCCATGTTTCATCTGTAGACACACCATTATCAATAACTGATAGGAGATCTTCACATTGTTTTTGTAAATTGCTAACCTAGTCTCCTTCTTTTTTCCTTTTCTTGTTCCACTCTTTAAGATTTGCCTTGGCCTTTTTAAGAGTCTGAACAAGTTTAAAACATTGTGTGCCCTCTTCCCGAATTATATTTTTTATTTGAATTGCTTCTGTGTAGCCTTCTATTTCATGCCACTGGTTACAGTATCTAAAAGGCTTACCTTTCACAGGCAAATTATTTTCAACTAGATTTATAAGAATGGGGCAGTGATCACTAGTTAAAGGGGGTAGGACATTGACAGTGATTTTAGATAATTTATTTATACATGCAACATTAACTAGGGCTCTATCTAACTTGCATGATATTTTCTTACATTCTCCACTTCTCCATGTGTATTTCAGGCCACAATGGATGGGCTCAAGCAATCCAGCTCCAATTATGCAATTATTGAATTCTTCCAATTGGAAAATTCTGACAGTAAGTCCTCCCTTTTTTTCCTCTGCTCTAAGAATGGAATTAAAATCTCCCATGACTACCCAAGGTTCTTTAATCATTTTGTTTTTTTCTGTGATTACTTTCCAAAGTTGTGTACGTTGAGATGCTAAATTGCTTGCATAAACACAACTTAAAGTAAATTTAAATCCTCCAAGGTTATTAACTTGTACAGTTAATTGTTGTTCATCTTTGTTCAACAAGTTAACATCCTATACTTTTTTATTCCAAAGGAGAAGAATTCTACATTTGTCTCCTGCTTCAGTGTTGTGTTTATAATCCCAATCCTGCCCCAATGATTCCATGAAAATTAATAGATTTTCATCTGTAAATTTATTTTCCAGTATGCTTAAGATGGTAGGAGAGTACTTTCTCCTAAGGTTTAAGAGGTCTAAACGTCTAGTATCATTGTTTAGACCTCTCACATTCCTACTGATTATAGACATTTCGGAGTAGGAGGTCGACTCCTCAATTTCATAGGAGACACCTCGCGTATTGAAATCGCCTTGTCTTTTAATTCTTTTCCTTTGAACTGATTTGCATATTTCATATTAGACTTAGTGTATTTGTTTTTGTTTTCTCCTTCAGATTCAGTATCTGACTCTATTTTATCTAGTTCCACATTCCTAATATCTTCCTCATCCTCTGACATTGCAGATGAACTCATCGCTGTGGCCTCTTTCGAGCTATGGAGCATTGAAGTATCCTCCTGCTCTTCAGCCATTAAATGACCTGGCTCTACAATGTATCCACAGATGGATTATTATTACCCCCTTGGTCTGTAATCATGTCTTGTATATGTGCGTTTTCTGTTTCATCCTGTGTCGTTTTTTGTTGTAGGTTTTGATCTGTAGTTATTTTTTGCCTCCATACTTGCTTTATGGGGGGTGACACAGTTTCACACTGTTCTAACGAATGACCAAAACACTTGCAGTTACTACATATTGGTGGTATGTGTTCATACTCAATCTCCTGAATGTATATATTGCCATTTCTATCCTTAGCTCTCACCTGTCTTTTAATATTGTCACTTGCTTTGATTTCTACAAGGACTCTTGCATATTTCAACCTTCTGACATGTCTTGTATTATCATCCATATCCAGGGGATTACCAATTAGACTAGCAATTTTACTAATTCCACGAGCATTCCATAGAGATAAATCTAAATTTTTCAGTCTTACCCAAACAGGATGTGGTTCATATATCTTTCATGTCTTAGATTTGGTTCCTATCGTTTTGTGAAAATAAGTTTACTGTCTATAAACCAGGGACCCCCTCCAAAACTTTATTGCAGTCTGCTTCAGAACTGAATTTAATAAGATAAAACCCATTTTCACGTGGGAATATATCCCATCTGCCAGTAGGTTTCCATTCTCTTTTGATAAATGCATTTAGGTGAATGTAATAAGGCTTCTTACCTGCCACATACATGTATAAAGAGGTGCCCCATATGTTTTTTGCGTTATCAAAAACCTCATCATCTAGATCAGCGTAATCTCCTTCATCATCTTTCAAAGATTCAAATTTATTTATACCCCCATCTATGTACGTGTTTCCAGTAATAGCATCTGCCCATGATTTAACACCACTCCTGATTGTAGGCCCCGCCTTAGGTAGATTTGTTGAGATCTTGGTGAGATTTGGTCTAGTCTGCACGAGATCTCTTTTTGTGGGTACCGCATACGATGGAACCCTAGGGATCTGCTTCTGATCTGTATTTAACTTTCTCTTGTAACAAACCTCTGTCCACCCCGTGTCATCCTCCACGTTAACCACGGTGTTAGGTTTATTTGGTATATAGCTGCAGCCCTGTCCGCTTCTTCTGACGTTAATTCCTTCGTCGTTATTTCGTCCGCCATTGCCACCATTCTAATATATACTTTAATATCTTGTAAATTTCTGATAATTAAAATATCTGGACATATATAAACTGGTTTAAAAACTATATTAGATATTTAACTATAAAATACCTGGATGTGATAAATATTTTAGAAATGCGTACAGAAAACTGCACCATTTGAATTAAGATAAAATATCCATATATATATATAAACATATATGATGGTTGAAAATATATATAAGTACACAGTTATATGAGTGGATGCGCTTATGAAATAATATATATGAAAATTTGTACAGTGGGAGGATATACATATATAATGACAAAATGATACAAGTAATGTATATGGAAAAAAATATGTAATAAGAAAATATGTATAAATGATGGTGTATGTATATGATAACAAATACATGCAAATGAAAGATATGTATATATGTAAGAATAACACATATAATATATATATGTGTGTGTGTGTGTGTGTGTGCATCTAAAAGATTCATGATGGAAAAATAAAAATAAGATAAGTATACATAAGTCAAGATGTATGTAATATGTGTAAATGTGTATAAAAATAAGCGTGAACAGATGGAATATGATGGCAAATACACATATACATAAGTAAATATATATATGATGTGTACATGTATGTATCACAAGGGGACAAACTCATAAATGCACATTCTCTCAACATATAATAAAAAAAAATCATCTTTTAATCAAATCACTTGAATTTAAGAGATCAAATCAGGTTAGTTTAAAGTCTTTTTAAAATCAAGTCATTATCAAAGTGAAAAAAGCTTACTATACACAAAGGGAAGATTGCAACCTACCTTCTTTTATAAATAGCACTTCACTTTGTTTCATTTTGCATTCGAGAAAGATAACAAGAAAAGAAAATATATATAAAAGTAAAGAGGCTGCCGTGGAAAAAGAAACAAGCTAAACAAGTGAAGGGTTAAGATGCTAGAAGAGGGATAAGGAAGCAGCAGCTTATCACATATTAAAAACTATGAGTAAAATAAAAAATTTGCCTGCTGTAATCTTTGTCTGGATATGGGAGGAGAAGTTTTTGATATGTATGTTAAACAAGAATTTATACATACTTATATAAGAATGTATACTAAAGTCATAACCAAAGAAACTAGGCCCGTACGACATCCTCTTTACTTCTACTCTGTGTTTTTTTATTAAAAAAAACTGTTATGCTTAACATCAAGAAACTCCTATCGCTCAATCAAATTAGTTTTAGGATGTGATGTTAAAAGAAGAGTTGTTTGTTATTGATGGTACTTTATTTTTAAACCGGTTCTAGTAAATATTATGAAGTACAAAATGTAAAATGTATGTTTTACATTAAAGTAACCAAATATGGAAGAAATTCGAGTATCATGGTTTAGGTCTTTGCTTATATAAAGGTGTTTTTCATCGGAAAAGATGATTTTTGAGGATGGTTTCATGATTTTTAGGTATGTATATGATGGGATAAAGGGAGATGATCGGTTTTGGGTCATTGGCTAAATTCTGGCGACTATGTCGATTAGGGGGGATCGACGTCTAGTGTAGGGAAGACTCAAGCACGGCATACCAGAGAAAAATGGCATGGTGGTTCCTAGTTGTTTGTGAAAGATATACGGGGTTGATCTAGAGTTTTGGAGGGGTTTGTAGGAGGATTCAATCATGAGGAAATGGCGATGTCGAGAGGAGCATGGGGGTGTGTGCATGGAGAGGGAATGGAAGAGGTGGCGTTGGTGATGCCGATGACGTGTTCTGGTGAGTGATAGTGGATGGGAACGACGAGGTGTTTTGGTTTGCTCAGTTGTTCAGTATTTTGGGATTGAGAGGTTCGATTTCGGACCAGGTAGTCGCACACGGCTTCAAGTGGTGGAATGGAGGTTCGTGGCAGAAGGGAATGTGGCTGGGTAGATGGCAACGAGCGATCGTGGCTGAAGGCGACGTGCACGGCTAAAATAAAGGAAAAGAAGAAAGAAGAACAGAGGAAGACTGTGAAGAAGTATAAGAAAGGAAGAAGGGGAGAATAAAAGAAGTGGGCTAGGGAAATGTAACGACCTGTAATTTTCGATAATTTAAAAATGTTAATTTAATCAGAAATTGTGGATAAATATTGGAAGATATAAAAATTTTGTATTTTATTTAACGAAGTAATAACTATATTATTACGTTAAATAAATTACAAAATTTTTATATCTTCCAATATTTATCTACAATTTCTGATTAAATTAACATTTTTAAATTATCGAAAATTACGGGTCGTTACAGGAAAAGAGATGGGCCAGAAAAGAAAAGATGGAAGAAAAGGTAAGGGAAAGAGAGAAAAAAATTAAAAGAAAAGGAAATAGAGAAAAAGAAAGAAAAAGGAAATGACGAAAAATGGGATTTATGTATATCTTTATTTGACAATTCATATTTCTTTTTTGATTAAAGATCATTTTTTTAAAATCTAAAAACATTGTTAAAGTTCAATTATATTTCATAAGTTAATGAGTAATTAATTTAATATGATATTATTATTTACTCAAACTTATGTAAATTACCAAGTGAAACATAAATAGCATGTTAATCTTAATTAACTAGGAATAAATTGGTTTATAATTGGTTGGATGCGTAATTAAATTGGATTTAAATATAAATGGATTTCAATAAATCAAAGTTATTAGATCTTGATGTGAAATTGTTTGATATTGTTTGTTAATTTGGTTAATGATCTATATCTTGGCTCAATTCTATTGGATATTTATTTTCTAATTTTTGTTGTATGTGGTAACAAATGGTCAGGTAAATTAAAATAATAAGTTAAGGTAATGATACGTTTATTTGAACAAAATCTGTAATAAATTCCCATAATTGAATATTTTCACCGTCAAGGATAAATTGTTTATTTTAAACAATTTACTATCTTTAAAATTATCACGTGGATTCGAAGAGACCAAAATCGGATATGAGCGTTATCCGGACCACTTCGATTTAATAATCACTTCAAATCTTTATGGGTTGATTACAAAATCTAATAGGCTGGAATTGAATATATTAAGTAAATATGATTATTTTAAATAAATAACGATACTTAGATATTAGTATAATATCAATGGATTTATGGGAAAGTTTTTTTGGTTAAAATAAGAGAAAACTCGTTGAGTTGTAGGAGTTACCTGCGTTTTTCAAGAGATTTTTTTATATATAATTTAAGCATTTCGAATTAAATGGGTTTACTCATGCTGGTTTCTAGCCTAACTCGGGTAATACTTTATTGTAATGCTCGGGTCAGACCGAGTATTACATAATTTTAGGTTAGGATGCTTTTGGAGCTTAGGAGACTAGCTGGATGGCAGAGACGTATTGATTATATTCCGCTGTGTATCATAGACTGTATAGTCAGTATTTAGGGACAAGTTATTATAACTGGCCAGATTTATTTGACGATGGTTGCACTTTGATAACTTGAATGTATATTAATAGTTATGGCTTTTTTGTATAAAATGTTGTTATTTCATATTATATTTTGTTTCGCTGTGATTGTGAGATTTTGTGCTGTGTTTTCTGTTTCTTATTCTATCTCTTTTTATTCTAAACCTTAATAACCTGGAACTTTCGAAACTCGATTGCTCGGCACTCTATATAGTGAACATATTAGTGTCTATTTTTGGGGTTGAAAATCTTCAGGATTCTAGAAAAGATCTAAAAGAAAACAGTTTACTGTAAACTTATTCTGCTAGATTTTCATAAATAGTTAAATCTTGTTTCTGTTGCTTCATTGAATAGTGATAACTTCTTGATATCTTGAAGAATTGTTGCCAAATCTTTTCTACATCATATTTTGGATGTTGTATTACATGCATGCTAAATTTTATGGCATTTCATCTTCATTTTTATCTCAAAACGCTGTTGCAAAACGGAGACGAAGTCTAGAAACGAGTTCTGGAAAGCACGTGAGCTAGGTCGACCGGCATGTCGACTTAGCGATCGACCTTCATGCCTCATAGATCGACCGTAAGGTCGACCTATGGAAGACAATGATTGACCTATAGGTCGACATGATGGTCGACCTATAGCCAGTGCAAGATTGCCCTTTTGTTCCACTGTTTTGCAATATGATTCTAGCTAGTTTTGCTCTCTATCTTTTTCGATTTTGATGATATTTTTGTGCTGTTTTGAGAGAATGATGCCTATCAATAGGCTAGGCAAGATTTGGATGAATTTGAAATTTGAATTTGAATTCATTTTGAGTTGAATTCAAATTGAATTCGAAATGAATTCGAATTATCGGTTTTGAGGTATCTTCCTTATTTTAATTCGTTTTCAAGCATGATTTTCTTCAAATCTTTTTGAAATGATTTTAAAATTAATAGGCATTTCAAATAATTATTATATAATATTTTAAAGTTTCCAAATATAAAGTCTGATTATTCTCTATAATAAGGGAATTTTCAAATATGGCTTTAAAAGTCGATTTCGGAATTTGGTTTTAAAAGCTTGTTTTCCCAAGTAAATTATTTTATATATACAATACACGTTTTTGCACTATTCGAGCAAATAAGAAGGAGAATTAAATGGTTTGGTAAAACATGTGATATGGGACACGTGCTTTTATCTTATCAGTTAATTCCCAACTCGTCAGTTTGATCGTTTTGACCATCGGGTCGAGTTTACCAATGAGATGAGGTAAACTTTTTACTGCTTTGAGTGTAAAATTTACTAGCGGCTTGTAGACCGTTTAGTGTGACCATGTGGTATGGGACACACGTTAACACTATTCGGGTTACTATCCGAGAGTTTGTGACATATTTTCCATTTCGACGTGCTAGTACTGGACCTTCGGGTCATTGCCATTGCTGTGTATTTGTCTTCGAGATGTTTTGCATTGCGGCGTATTTTCCATCACGGCATTTGCCATTGCAGCGTATTTGTCATTGTGGAGTTTTTCCTTCGGGCGAGGTACCGTTTTGAGATAACAGTACTTGACAAGGCTTCGACCACATGCACGTGCAGACACTTTTTTGATGATTTCTTTTAATATTTTCCCTATTGTATCGTCCCTTTTCGGAATGATCCTTTGAACCATTCGATATATTTGTGGCGATTACCTTTCGAGAATTTGAACTCTTGGTAAATCTATTTTTGAGATTTGAGTTAACTACATTGGCGTTATTATGAGATTTTCCTATTGGCTTTATTATATGAGATTTTCCTTTTGGCGTTTATTTGGGATTATATTCTCATATGTTGGAGAATTATATTTGATTGCCTTATGGCGTATTTTAAGATGGTGATTTGTTTGAGATTTCTTTGAGTTGGCCGATATGGCGGGTTTGGGATTTCTCCTTTTTAGGAGTTGTATTTTCCCTAAACCACTATTGATGATTTGTCATATGCCGATGATATGAAGCTTGCTATATTTAGAGTTTATGGATTGTCTTATCTCCTTTGAGATTATATGTTTATGTAAGTGATATCATCTCATCACTTAAAGTAACCATACCATATTTATACTCATGCTTATACTCAGTATTGTTCCTTCTTGTTTAAGAAGAACATTACCCTTATCCTTATGCATCTATTATTGCTTAACCTTATATCTGATATGTTTAGCCAGACTGGCCCATGTATTTTATACTCGGATCAGGCCGAGGTGTTTCAAGTTAGGTACATTTGGACTTAGCCTATTCTGCTTCCGCATGGACTCATTTTGCTATCACCTTTTTGATGTAGCTTTTGTATTGTCTTTTTTTCGCTACTCTCATATGTATATTGTGCCAACTCGTGTGTAAATTGTTGTCTTCATACCATTTATGATGTATTATTTGTATTGATTTGGGATATACCAGCATATGTGTGTGTGTGTGTGTGTATATATTGTTCTATGATGTGTTATGCATCTGAGTTGTTGTATTTTGTTCTGATAGATCCTATAGCCACCTGTATTTTTGTATTAAGAATTTGTTAGATATGTCGATCCACTTGAGGCAAAAATATAGAGCACTAATCGACATATTCAATAGATATTTAAGACAAAACTATAGATGGTCGCTCCTAACTAGCCCTATTCTCTACATTAGCAGACAGTATTACCTAGTAATACTCTTTGTTAATATAGGTCTCAGGGTAGGGCATTACAGCTTGGTATCAAAGCTGAATTCAGAACAAAATAGGATAAACACATAACAGAAGCATATATTATGATATATCCAAGTATAGTACAAGTGTTACAATCCCTTAATCATCGTTTCCCTTGAGATAGAAGTTTGGGATATGTCTAGGAATATTTTTATTCCATAGTATTCCAAAAATAGAATTGATGACATTTTATCTTAGGATTAATCCTAAATGTGATTGTTTTATTCAAATCCTCTTCAATAAGGATGCTTGACACCCATCCGTATCGGAGGAGTTTGTTGATATTTTTGGATGTCCTTTTCTTGTTCTTTTGTGAGGATTACGAATCCTATTGAGTGGATCCGCAATATTTGACATGATGTATGAGGATTTGGGACTATTTGTTATAGCTTATCTTTTCGTATGAATTAGCACGCCATTTTTTTATTTAGAGTTTGAAGTATTGAATTGAAGTGGCTTGTCTATTATCAGGCCACATTCTGTGATTCGAAGAATCCTATATTAAGTATCCTAGTTCGGCTGATTCGTTGCTCCTTGTCCTTCGAAACGTTAACGATGATTTTAAAGTCTCTGTATTCGCTCTTGAGTTTCGAGATGTTCATGATATATCTCGAATTCCAGTCATTGTGAATCTGTTAATTTCTGTGAGTCCATTTTGAGTATGACACCTAATCAGGCAATCGAATATTGTATTGATTTCTTTCCCAGTTCTTATCCTTTCGGTCATCCTCCTACGAGGATGTCCACTAGGGAATGAGGAGATTAATTGAATTTAACTGATGTTGTCATTCTTGCCTTCTTTTGAGATATCCCCTTTGGATACTCAATTGTTGATATACTTTGTGTTGTTACTTCACTCAAAGTAATGATTTATTGTTAATGTTACTTCTCCTCATTTGAGATGATATTTACCCTTGCTTTTATATCTCATTCCTCTATTTTTAAGCTATTGTGTGGTGCTTGTGTCATTGCTCAGCTTGACTCTACACCGATTTTTCATGAGCTATGAGTCACGGAGGGTAGCGTTACTCTTACCGCATTTCGCACTCGGTATAAGTCTTGTGAATGGTTCGTTATACCATTTAGAATAATGAGCACTCTAGTCTATTCCATCAATCTTGAAGATCGAGTATACTAGGAATATCTTAATGAGCTCGATTTGTACTCCTTGATTTTGAGAATAGGTTATAAATTGTGTTTTCAATTTTTTTTTCAAAAATTGAAGATAAATTTTTGGGAGAAATTGGATTTTAGTTTGGGAAAAACAAAGAATATTTTGTGCATTACATATATGTGAGGTAATTCTTTTTAAAGAAAATGAATTTTTGTGTTGGTTTGTCCGTCTAGTGTTTTAAGAATTCTGGTCAATGCGTTTGGCCAACATTATCGATAGGGATTTCCTAAATGCTGTAATATGACAATCAGACAAGGTAAATTGAGTTTTGATAAGTAAAGTTTTAATATAATTAATATGGAGTATTAATTTTTATTTTAAAATGTTCAATGAAACCGTTGAGCCATAATGAATGTTGGATGAGTGGCGAGGCAGTTTCGATCATTTGATCAACTCGGCAACCAATTGATGAGGTCATTCACTATACATTAATAGCGAGGCAATACCTGTATATTATTTAAAATTTAAGAAATTGAATATGTTAATTTAGGTAAGTAAAAGTGAATAATTCTAATTAAGGTGATATCTTAATTAGAAGAAAATATCATTTGATGATTTGATTAATAAAATGATGTATTTAAGGTAAAAGAATACTTTAGTTTAAAAAAATTAAAATATTAATTGAATATTTTGGTACAAGTTTGTAATTGTGACTATAAAAATTTGTTTTGGCACTTATTTATTTGAGTAATAGTAGAGGATAGATATAAAACCCAATTTTAGGAGAAAATAAAGAAGTGTTAGTTTAGAACATTTAGTATAAATTTGTGAGCTTGTTTTTGTTTTAAACTAAATAGTATTAAAAATTGTGGGTTTGAAATTAGAAAATTCTTTAGAAAACAAGTTTGAATTAATTATCAACATCAATTAGTTTTATGTAGATAATTAGATGGAAATTTATTTTTATGATAAGTGGAAATGTGAATTTGGATTGTTTGATAAATGAACGATTAATGTAGTATAATAGTCTGACTCAACAATCACATCCTCCTGAATTGCTGGTTCTCCTACCAGAGATAGATCATACACGTACTCCCTCAGAGGTACGTGAAACACATCGAATCCCAGTTATCCAAAATGGCAATTCAACCTTGAAAATCAAACACTAATCTTCACAAGAATACAGAAAAGATCCAAAACACCTCGGAGCTGACTTACCCAGCCTTACCCAAAATTAAATTTCTGACTCTGGAATCCAAATTATCTTGTCTCTTATCCACAAAACACTTCTAACGATCATGGGCTGCCTTCATCTCTCCCGATCAGCTCAACCTTCGCTGATGCCTTTAGAAACAAACTGGACCAAAACAACCCAACAGAATGATCTCCTCAAGATCAATCCAAAACCAAGAACACCAACTCTACTCCACAAACATCAGAAGACTAACTTACTTCTCCTATCCGGAAAAGACAAAAACAAAAGCACTCCCAAACTGCTTCCGCTGCACAACTCTGATATGGAATAGAAGAAAATGCTAATGAAGAACATGAGCACAAATTGGACAACACATCTCAGAAATATGGTTCAACAGATCCATAAAGGAAAACTCAGATGTCCCACCTGATCCTAAGCTGCTTCACCAAACCTCTCTCTTGAAGTCATCCTTCTACTAAACTGAATCACCGTAAGAAAACTCAACCACCAGATACAGACAAACTTCTGATAACTCAAGAGAACACTCAAACTATCACAAGTCACTTTTGCGATCAACCAAGCCTAATATCCAAAGGAATCTGTTCTCTCTTTACCAATCAGAATAGCTTATGCTTATCTAGACAATCCATTGAAGAAATGGATCCACTCTGCTGTTTCTGAACTCCACCTTCAGAAAAACTGCTAACCAGAAGACCTTCTTGCTGGCACACAAAATACTCCGAGCTGCACTTGCTTACACCGACGCCAAAGACTTCCTAATCCAAAGCTCTTTGAGAAACTCAGACCTTAAACCAGACAGAAACATCCTGCTGATCCCAGCCACAACATCGAAGCAGACATACTTCATAAACTTGTTCCAAAGAAAAATCTTCGGAGACATCCGTAGTCACTGTGTCTCATCATACAGCTACTAATACCTGAGGTACCAAGATACCATTATTTTCTTCTGCCCAACCGACAGATCCAAACTCTACTAATCCAACTTCAAAGATGGACTCCGAATCTTTAAAAGGTATCCTTCAAAGATCGATGAAATCCTTACATCAAGCTGCAGAGCTAACTTGAGACGGTATTAGGTCTACAGTCTCGATAGATACACTTCCAACCTCAATCATTCAAACTCCAACCAATGATAGTCGTGTTACACACACCACTACCCCATCTACCTTTATAACTTATGTTGGAAAACCCAAATAGGTAACCCAACAGATAGGTAGAATAAATAAATATATATAAATATATTAAAAACTACAAGTACGCTCTCTCAAGATAGACACCACTCCAGATCCTAGGTATTCACTCAACCTAACGCTCTGATACCAACTGTGATAGTCTAGGCTTTGCAACCATCGACATCGGCTCACTCGACCGGTAGGCTTTTCAACCATCCCAGCCCCGCCGTGGCTCATAGTGATACCTCGGGTTTGCTTTTACGGCCAGCCTCTCGACTTGCAACCAACCCCGCAAGGCCTTATACTACCCCCGGGGGCATGTAGGGGTAAGAGTCTCCCGTTTTCCACCTAACGCAAAGCGAGAACCCCCCATCACGCTGTACTGTAGCAAACCCGATCCCGGTCTCATCGAAATCCAAAGCGTATCTTTTAAGGCCAAGTTGTTTTAAAGGTTTAAAACATTTCAATTATCTATATACACACAGATAGATAATTCACACATCACAATACATAATCAACATTATTATCACAATAGATAATCCATATTATCAATCATAAATAGATAATTCATATTATCATCTCAATGCAACCAAAGCATCCATACCACACAGCATTATTTATCTCATATCTGAGATCTCAAACCATTCAAGGCAATCAATATCATCTATTCATATATAAGCAATGATTAATAATCACACCAAATATAATCAATTTAAAATTAATTAAATTAATTACATCATTTCTAATTAATTTAAAGTGAATTAATTACTTTATCAATATAAATCTTGCTTACATAACTACTAATTAATTATCAATCAATTAATTAATCATCAACCAATTGTTCATTTTAATTAATCATCTCTGATTAATTAACCTTTAATTACATTCAAGTAATTATCCATTAATTAATTTCACAAATTAACTATTCTTAACCAAATACAGTAATTAATCTTTAGTTACTTTATAAATTAATTAATTATAATTAATTACATTAATCCTTAATTAATTACATTAATTAATTTCTTCATTGATTAATTATTTACAAATAAAACTATTCTAAATTACATCATTAAATATAATAATTAATGATCTCAAATTACATTTCTATTTAAGTTAATTACATTAAGTAATTAATCTTTATTTAAATCATAATTGTTACCCTTAATTAACTCCATTCAGTAATTAACTACCCTTAATTACTTCACTAAATAAATTAATTACTCCTTAATTAATTATCTCCAATTAATCCTTGATTAATTTTATAAAGTAATTATACTCAAACTACTTTCATCATCAAATCATCTTCAATTAATTACATCTAGTGATTACCCATTAATTACTTTCCTAAGTAATTTCTCTTCATTAAATTACATTAAGTAATTATACTTCACAAATCAACAAATGATTATTCTAAATTAATTAAACTTAATTAATTAACTTAATCTAATCAAATAAACTCAATCAATTACAATGAGAATTAATTCCTTAATTACTTCCATAAGTAATTATACTTAACAATTTACGCAAATGATTATCTTTAAATTAATTAATCTAATTAATTATTAAAAATTAATCACATTAATTAAGTATTAATTAATCCTTAGTTAATAATCCTTCATTAACTATTAAAAATTCATTAATTATTTTCTAAAGTAATTAACTTATTTTAATCATCATTGATTACAAATTAATTAACCATTAATAGCCCATTAATTAACCCCTAATTATTCAATTAATTAAGTGTTAACTGTAACTTAATTAATCCTTGATTAATTAATTACTAATCATTAATTAAAATCTAATCTTATTTAATAATGATTCTTAAATTACAAGTTAATTATTCTAGGAATAAATGATCTTAAACTTTTAAGTTTAAACCCTTAATTACTTTAAGTAATTATCCATTTCATTAATTTATTAAATAAATTAATTATCCATTTAATTACCCTAATAATTAAACGAATTACAAAACATTAAATTCTAATTTAACTTTAAGATAAAACCTTTTCCTTATCTATGGTTAAATTATCATTCACAAATATATTTGAAAACATTCATTTCCAAATTTAATTTCAAATTTCATTTTAAATTCAAGTTTTAAAATGAAATCCAATTTATTTTCAAAAAAATTTAAAATCAATTTAAAAACTTTAAATTTACATGATAAAGAATACTTTTTCCTATAAAAGAAATTTTACAAGAGTTTAAAACAAATTCCTTTTTTAAATTCACAACATTCAAATTTTACTTTATCATTCAAAATTGTTAAAACACTTAAATTTATAAAAATTAAATTTATTTAAAACAAAGATTCAAATTTAGATTTAAATCAGATTTAAACTTTGTTTAAAACATTCCTTTACATTTCAAACTCCAATTTTAAATTCAAATTCCTTTAAAACACTTTTAAACACTTAACCCCTTTAAGGTATTTTAAACAAATTTGAACTTAAAAACTTTATTCATTTCCAGCTAAGATTCAATTTAAACTTGAATCCATTATTTAAAATTAGATTTAAAACTTATTTTAAATCCTTGCTTAATATTTTAAAATTCAGTTTGAATTTTGAAAACATAATCAGGATTTCTAACCTGAACAAAACTAACTCGAGCTACACATAATTCACTCGAGCCTAACCTAACCTAGCCCGAGCAAAACGCTAAATAATCTCGAGTAAAACTCGAGTAACATTTTCCATTTTGAATTCATTTAGAATTTAAAGTACTGACAGTTTACAAAAACCTGAAACATCAACAGTATACCCGAGCCCATACAAGAGTGACTTCGAGTCCAATACCCCAAAGCTTCGTGCAAATCACGAATTAACTCGAATAACTCACGAGCACTCTTCTTCACTAAATTAACAGCAGACACACCATATCCTCCGTGCACCTGCACCATCACTGCTGTCAACTCCGACCACTCGCGACCACACGCGCAAGTCGATGGTCATCCCCCAACCTAATTCCGACCATCAAATCAATTGCAGAAGCTAAAAACCAAAATCAAGCATACGAGCTCAATACTGGAAACAATGTTCGAAACTGGAAACACCTAAATCATCAGACTCCGACCACCAGAGTAGCTTCACCTCCGGTCACGACCTCTTCCACACTCCATCTATCATTCCCCTGAATCTGGAAAAGCTCGATCATCTGCAGATGTTGCGATGATCAATTTTCTGATCAACAGAAAATCAAGGGTTAAATACTTTAATCCTTAATCACCACCGCCTCAATGCATTAATTTGCTTCCATCCATTTTTCCCTGATTCTCCTATCACCACACCATCACCAAAGAAGATGTTGACCACCCCGACCACCTAGATCGACAGTTCTAACCCATAACATCATTTCTAATAAAACCCAAACTGCTCTTTTAATCCAATACTAAAAATTAAAATTTCATTCCTAAAAATCATGATTTAGTTTATAGTTTCAAATTTTATACCTGAATTAATGGTTTAGGATGTTTCCATTTTATCATCACTTTAAACTTATCTGTTTTCCCAGGTTTACAGATAAATTTCAAATTTATTTTAACATAAATAAACATTTAAAACCTACTTCATGATGAATCAAACAAGTTTTATTTGCATCCTAAGTCCTCATAAAGATTTATTCAATAGATAATGGATTTTGATAAAAATCTTAGCTTTTAAAAACTAAGACCAGGCAGAAACATATACAACAGAAGTCATACACCAATACAAACATATATACACAGGAATTTCATATATATCCACACAATTCATTCTTCATCTCAGAAATTGCATGCAACTTGATTTCATATACTTAATTTTTTTAAAGATAATGTTACTCACCTATCAAGCATGATGAACAGAGCAACCATGTTTTTTTGAAAAGCTTGACCTGGAATGTGCTTCTTTGTTTTGTAAATTTTAATCCTGTTTTGCTGTAATGCTTTGCTCCCTGATTTACCCTACATGCATGCTTCTAGAAAAAGAAAATGCAGGCTTGGATGTTGTTTCAAAACAGAAATGAGGGAATCTGCAGTTGCATGCAGGCTTGTTTGTTGCAGAATGATGATCAGGTCTATTTCCAGATTTTTTTTTAAAAAAAGTTTCAGGTTTATACTTTGATTTGCACTTCAGGCTTGAAGATGATTCAGATAGTTTTAGGTTAGAGGAAATATTGGTTTCAGATTTTACAGTTGAAGATTTTCTTAAGTTATGAAGAAGAATAGAAAAAGAAAAAAAGTGAGAAGTAATGTGTTTATATAAATAAAGTGTTGATTTAATTAAAATAAAAGAAAAAGAAAGTTTAAGAGGACACTTGTTTTTAATCTTAACATTTGTCACAATGTTTTACTTTATGGCTTAACACATGTCATTTAGGCGTGTTAAGAGATTTACACTTGTCTCTTAAATATTTTATTTTAATTTAAATTTGTATAAAAGCTTTAAATATTAATTTATTACTTTTTACGTATATATAAATAAATTTCCCTTTTTTATAAAGAAGAATGAAACAAAACAAATTATAAATAAAAGCTTATCCTAATATTTTTAAGTATCTATTCTTTTAAATTTCAAAACATTAAATTCAAATTTAAATTAAATTAGAAAATCCAATTTAAAAATCAAGTTATATATATATGCATATATAACTCTTATTAAATTTAAAAATAACAAATCCTATTTCTATAAGAAATCTATTTATGTTTATAAAAACTAGGTATTATAATTATCATTTGAAAATAACAAATTAAACAATTTTAAATAATTTATAAAAGAGACTATAAAATCACTTCTATTACTCAATATATTAAGATCATTTGTAAATTGCATTTTAAACTCTTATATATAATTTCAACCAATATTTAGAAAAAGAAAATAAAACAAAGCTTTTATGTTAATCTAATTTAAATTCCTATTTAAGCTAATTAAATATAATTTTAAACAAATCAGTTTTACCTTAAGTATAAACCATATAATTATTTATTGAATTGCTTTGAAAAGTTAAATGTTAAATTTAAATCAAAATTTCCAATTTACCAAAAATAAATTAGAATTAGAAAATTGATTCATTTACAAAATTCCAAACCAAAGCTTACATATATTTACAACATATACAATTATATATATATTATAAATAGAAAACAATTTATTTTATTTTTAAAAAAATATAATCTACCAATTTAAATATTTATTAAAAGAAGATTATTAGATCAATTCAAATTTTATTAACAAAAATTATCATAATAAATTTAATTTTTTAACACAGATTATTAAATTTATATTGCCAAAATTTCGGGATATCACATCAAATATTCGCCATCAAAAATCGAATGAAAAATCCTAACACGAAATGGTGTAATTCACCTCGAACTTGTGTACTTTAAATCTGGATCAAATTAATTATGCGAATAAAACAATATACGTAAACCTTATGTATTCATTCCAATTTGTTTCATCACAATTACATTTTAATTTAAATTCATTATTAATCTCATTGATTAACACAAATATCACTTCATACTTTAATATTTGTTTCACAGAATTTCTCCATTCAATGTAAAACATTAATATACTTATTCTTAAACATTGCTTATATTTATATTCATTCTGAATTATATTCAATTTCACATGTAATGTTTCTCATTAAATACTACATTCATTTGTGAATTATTTCATAAGAAGTTTCCTTAAGCTTATAGCCAATTTATAATAGCTTAACTTCTTTATAAAACATTATTCGAGTTTAAAGTTATCACAACTTACATTATAACCATTTATTGCAACCTCCATTTATTTCACGAATAATTTACAAGTTATGACATTATTCATAATCATTTCATGTTTAGTTTATATTTATTTATCCAATTTCTTTTCACTTTTACTTTTCAAATTTATTTATGACACATTTCATAAATTTTAATCAATTTTATAAACATATATGTTTTTTCAATTTAATCTCATTTGCAACATTTCCTTAATCACAATTTCGATTTAACATACCAAGGCTTAAAGTTCAAACTTTATATTATTACATACATGCCAAGAATGTATACAAAAATCTTATTCATTTACTAAACATAGATATAACAAATTAAACCTTGTTTCACTTACTTTCAAATTAAGGTTATCAAATTCAACTGCATACTTTAACCCAATTACTAAGTTTCAACTCATATTTTAGTTCAGAAGTTTCGATTATCCAAAATATCCAGATATTCCCTTTTATTTCAATAGCCGAAACTATCAATCAACGAAACAACAAGATTCACACAACAAAACATTTTAATTTCATAACCAAATATCCTAATTATTCACTTTATTCTTTTTAATACACCATTATTAAACTAGTGTTTAATTCATAAATTCAATCAGCAATAAGATCCCATGCTTATAAACCGACTAAATACAACTAATCTATAATATAAGATAATAATTAAATATTACATTTGATAAAACAAACACATTACAAATAACTATAAAAGTTATAAGAATTTGTTCCTTGTATATAGCATATAATATTAGGAAAATTATTCCATTTCAAAAATTATATAAACCCTTTTTATAACACTAACAAATAAGTGCTCTCTCATACACACACTCAGACAAACTCATTCTAGGATATTACTACCCTATTTATAATGAGTTAACCCCAATAGGCCAAAGTATGTCTAAACCAAAGCCCCGATACCAACTATAACGACCCTCCTTTTTGGACAGTTTAAATTGACAATAAACCACAAATGTCTAATTCAAACCATTCAAAAGGGAGGATTGTTAATGGGGTAAATAAGAAAAAAAATAAAACAAAAGAAAACAAAACACGAAATCTCGCAATGGATTGACAATATAAATGATCAAATAAACATTTCATGAAGCTGTTTTACAAATAACATTTGATTACAATTTTTTACGACATCAATCAGAATACAATAAATAAACATACAACTAATGCAGTGGAAATATATTAATAGATATGGTCTTCAAACTACATCTTCATCTTCAAGAAATAATATCTTCGTAACACTAAAATACTTGGGCTGACCCGAGTGTAAAGGAAAATAATACACTCAAGTCAGAACTAAAATTCATATGCAAATTAAATGAAAATCAGATGAAATAAGGAATGCATATAACTACATTTTTTAAGGTTCAAATTTTCTAGAAAAGTTATTGCTTCCACATTCAAAATACAACAGATTTCACAATAAATCCATTCTAGTAACTTATAAATTTACAGAAAAATTCCCAATTAAATTTTATAGTTCAGGATATTTGTCTTATAAAATGTTCCAACGTTTCAACCTTCAATTTAAAGGAAACTTCCCCAATGTTTCAAAATTTAATTTTTAAAAATTTCAAATAAGGTAACAACGGTGTATTTCTCAAAAATCATTTTTTGTGGTTCAAATAGTAAATCTAGACATACTAATTTTTTTTCTTATGTAAATATATGAAATTCATGGATTTTATATCTTTATTCAGTGTTCAAATGATGAGTATGAAAATTTATATGATTATAATAAACTATAGGGTGATAACAATGATATATCAAAATAAATGAACAAATACACAATCACAATAGATATAATCAACATTCAAATCAACCAATTCAACAAACCAACCAATTCAATAACATGTCATAATAATTATTAGTTATCACATATTGGAGTTTAGGTATTCAAATAAAGTATCAATTAAAATTTCAAACAAATAATCAAAAATTTATCACTAAATTACCTAGTTTAACTTGCAATAAAATTTTAGTATTTCATGAGTGAGTTTAAACACTTACCTTATGGATTTCTCTTTCCTAGTCGGATTTGGATCCGCTACTACTTCCTCCTTTTGACTTATTTCCTTGCTATCTTAATATTTTTTTATAGAAAGTTTTGGAAGAGACAGAGAAGCTTGGAAAAAGTGGAAGAAAATTTGACGAATAAGAAAAAAGAACAAAAAATGAAGCTGAAAAAAAGAGAAGAAGGAGATTTGAAGAAGAAGAAAAAATTGAAAAAGAAAGAAGGATGGTGAGACAGAGAAAATGAGATGGAAGTTTTATTTGGAAAAATGAAGCTACAAAAGATGAGATTAGAAAATGAAATGAGGCTATAGGAATGAAGATGGAAACAAATGAAAAGCTAAAAAGGTATATATAAACAAACTAGGAATTGAAATAAAGTAAAAAAAATGAACAACCTTAAAATGGTAGTATTAAAAGAGGTGAAATAACGGAATATATATATGAATAAAGATAAAATAAATCTTCCATTCTTTAATATGAAGCTTCAGAAGAAAGAGTTGCTAATAAAAGGATGCTATAAGAATTAATAACACATAAAGAAAATAAACTTCAGAAACAGAGAATAGTAAATGCTAATTAGATGGCATGAACATAAATTTTGATGTTCAATTAAAAATGGAAAAAATAAAAGGAAAAAAACTTCAGGTAAAGTACTTGAAGGAAGAAAACTAACAAATGAGAAACAAATTAAAAGAATAAGGCAATTATTAATTAGAAATAAATCAAATGAGGCTATTATTAATAAGAAACGAATGAGTACCCTAATAATTAAATGGATTCTTAAGTAAAGGCTATGCTGAGAACTTGAAAACGGAAAGAATGAGAATGCGACATGATAATAAATGTAAAGAAAAGGAAGGGACCACCTTTATCCTGTAAGCAGACCTTTGGGGTCCAAATTCCAAAACTTACTCCAATTAATTCATATAAATAAACCTAAATATACACATATTTACATCATTTAATTCCATATTAAAACATTCATATTATGTTAATATATGTGCACACTCCATTAACACAATCAATCAATTAACAATCAATCAATCAATCAATTAATCAACCTATCAATCTATATATTTATTTACATTACTTAAACCAATTTAATTAATTAATGAATATATATATCTATCTATGCACTACAAAAATGATCCACTTTTATTTTTTAATTACTGTAACAGTCACATTAATGCAACCAATTTGCAAGTTTTAACCATAGAAAAAAAATGCAAACTTATGTAATTAATGTACAACTATTAATAGAAGGTAACTCTAATTGATTCCACAACATTAACACAACCATGAACCCTTTGATACTTTCAAAAGTTTAAATATTAATGTGTATATATATATATAGATTATTCTAAAATTCATTTTTTTCCAAAATCATACTCGTTCAAAATGAAAGTTTTATTTTTATACATCTCAAAGTATGCAATTATCTTAATTAAAATGTTCATTCCATATTGACAAAAAATGCAAGTTCCTATATTAACTAATTCATTACACTTTCATTTATGTTTCCTTTAATTGAAACATTTCAATTAATTTAAATCCAATTCATTTCATTACTAATTTCAAACAAATTCTAATTATAAAAACACTTTTTCTTTTCATTTATACCAATTCAAACATGTTTTATAAAATTTCGTATACAACAGAATTTATACACTATTTACAAAGTAAACGTTTTATCTTGTTGAAAATCAACTTTGCCAAGATGCATTTCAAATAACAAATTATGTTATTCTTTCATTAAAACATTCACTCTATCCTTTATTCAAATTCAACATTTGTTATTCCAATTAGAGACAAACATATAATTTATTGTTTCATGTCAAAGCTTAAATTTCATTAAAATGTTTACCTTAATTTAATTTAAAATGTATGTTCTTATGTTGAACTTATTGATTACAATGTACTTGTCATTTCTTTTCAATTAAAGGATTCCAACAACTCTTATTGTAGTTTATATTCAATATTAGATTTCAAATGAATTTTCATTATAACACAACTATTTTCTGTTCATTTCATATATTGCAACATTTATTTCTTAAATTATTCCATTCTTATATTAACATCTATTATTACAATCAGTGGAACTTAAGTTCAAACAATTATTACACTAAAATGGTAATCATTTACATTAAATCACATTACTAAATTACATTCTAATTGTTTTCTGACTAAAAATCATAAGTTTCTAATTTCGTAAAATGTTAAATCATAAAATCTTACAAAATTGAATATTCTAATTTTCGGAAAAAAATATGGGTTCTTACGTAAAGTTGATCATAATTTTGTGTGTCTTAACATTCCGAGGAAAAAGAAAATCACATAATAAATAATTTAGTAAAAAGCTTGTTTGAAAGTGTAGTTTGAGCTTAAAATGGTTTAGATAAATTTCAAATTTTAAATTGATTCAAAAGCTAAAATTTAGTTTGGAAATGTGCTGTACGAAATTAACGATAACTTGAGATTTATTACTTTAAATGATTCAATATTTTTATAAATGAAAGAGCTTTCAGCAAACTATAAAGTTTCTTTTTACCGCTTTAAAAGATTTTGTTTTTTACTGAGTCTAAAATGGGTTTGAAAGTGGATAGACAGTTTTGCCCTATAACAAAATTCTCTAAGATTTAAGCTGAAAGTAAATTTAACATAACTTTCAAAATGTAAATTCGATTTTGATGATTTTTATATTGCTGGAAGCTTAGACTGAGTAGAACAACTATCATTTTACAAAAGTTTTCAGATTTGGTCTTTTGCTGGGTCAAAACATATCTTCTTTACAGCAGATCTGAAATGAAATTGATGTATTTCCCTTAATAATTAAGTGTAGTACTTCTTATTTATAATCGTGAACTAATATCATCTATTTGAGTTAAGTACATGTTGGAAAGAGAATAGTTGGAATATATTCCAACAAAAAAAATTATATATAAGAGTGTGCAAACTCGCTTTAAAATGCTCTAAAGGAAGGTATGTTTCGGATTAATTTTAAAGAGTTAAATGATATATATTGTTTTTTCGACCTAATAGTCAATGTATATTATATAAATCATTTTTGTAATATTGTATACTGCCCTCCGTTCAAAGAAGATTCTGCCGATATTTTCGGAAACTTGTAACACTTAGAGAGAAATATATGTGAAAATATATGTTACCAATTAAAATTTAGGGAAGAATTAGAGAATAAACAACTTAAAATTTATTTACTCTAATAAAGAATAATGAATATAAATTTTAAAATTTAAGTAAGAAGCTTTATAAATTTTCAAGTATTGAAAATTGAGAATTTTATATCTTAAAGATAATGGGTTGGAAAACTTTAAGAATATTTGATTAGTAAGAGGGATCGGTGTGAACAATGACGTTTGGTTGTTAAAGAGACCGAGGCCTCTTATTGGCATACTCTCTATCAATATTGAAACAACTTTAACAACTGTGTACGTGGTGGATGGTCCGGAATGAAGTGGTTGGATTTGGTGAACGTATGCTAGATTTGATGAAAGAGAACGATGATGGATGACCTAGACACTTGTGCCAATTTGAAATGACTAAAACAGGACGGCTTGTTAGGGCCGAGTGGGCTAACTACCCCTAGCGGACACACCTCTTCATATTACTATATTAATATTGACTTGATCAGTGCATCATGATTTGATTTTGTGGGTATTGGACATGGTGGGTGGTGATGGTTACAATGTGTTACCACCAGCCCTGTGACCCAAACTGGTAGTATCCTACCTTGGGCATTGCATCACGTACATTGTCATACTTTTATCCTTATTTGCGAACATTACAATTTTGTTTAGGTATTGTCTTATCACGGCGCCTCCCTCGCAACCGACTTTACCGGTGATGCTTCTCAGGCAAATTGCAGGACAATGCTTAAAAATGTGTTAAGGGGGATCAATGTTAAGCCTTAACTCTATTTTAATACTTTACTTTACTGATAAACACTGCATATATAGCCTATTTTACTACATATAGATAGTTTGACGATCCATAGGAGATGGGAAATCCCATAACATCTCTTAAGTTATTGTACGCACTTTATACACTGGATAGGAGATGTAAAATTCTATAAACATCTCTAAAGCTTTCAAACTCATGTTTACTTGTGATTGATTTAACTTACATAAGAACTTTTAGTTTTGACTCGACTGCTTTGTATTTTCATTAGGGTTGGCCTAAGCATTTTCAGTGTTTGAAGACATTATTTCTGGAGGACGAAGACAGAGTTTTGTATATTACATTATTAGTATTTTACTGTTGCATCATTATTGGTATGTTGTTGTTGTACTCTGATTATTGTTGTAAAAATTGTGTAATCAAATGTATATTATAAAACAAATTCATTAACTATTTATTCGATTATTATATCTTGCCATTCTGTTGTGAGATTCTACGTTTTGTTTTCCTTCTTTTCACTTATTTTCTTATTTAACCACATTGACAATCCGCCTGTTTGAATTGTTTGAGTTAAACATGTGTCGTTTAGTGTCGATTTGAACCGTCCAAAAGGTTGGTCGTCACAAGATGGTTCAACCTTGACCCTTGGATACTTAGGTGCTCCCGGCTCTGACTTAGGAGGTGCGAAAGGCTCGGCCTTTAGTGGTGTGCGGTGGTGGTCGTGGGTAAAGAGAGTGAAGAGGAGTGGATTTAGCTTGGTTTTGAGATGTGTGGATATGAATTTCATATGTTTATAATTTTTGCACTATTTCGGCATAACTTTCTTACTATTTCTTTATATGAAGAGAAGCCATTAGAGAGGCTCTTAGAAAACTTAATAAGTAGGAAGAAGAAGTAGAAGAATGTGTTAGGAATTTATGAGAAAAAGGGTGGTATTTATAGGAAAAAATATAGAAAATATCTTCCATCACTTCACCACCTTCCCATCTCCCATGTGCTCCATATTCTCCCATCATTTACATGCTGGTCCTTCCCCCTCTATGTGCTCCATCACTTCACTCTCTTCCAAACCATGCGCATTGACTGTAGATGACTTAAGGACGAAGTTTGTGAAAATATCTTAGATATTTTCTTATATATGTTTATATCTAAATGTATGTATGTTATATGTATGTATGTCTATGTTCATGTGTGCATGTAGCATTTATATACATGTACATGTAAGTGAACAAGAGAATAAACAATGTTTCAATGACTTTGAACAACTTTCGTTCTTCAAACCGTTGAAAATCAGTAAACCGATTCCCGGTCACATTTTTACTTATAAATTAGTTTACATATAAATGTAAACAAAAATTTTAAAATAAATTTCTCATAAATATTAATTAATTAAAATGATCGCATTTTATTTATAAAATCATATAAATCAATATTAAAAAATATTTACAAAAATCGTTAATATATCGATAAAGCAATACGAATTTTCTTATATTTCAAATTAAATATATATCTTCATAAAACTATTATAAATGATTTATTATCACTTTATAACTAATTAAAATGAATTATCATCATTTTAAAATAATTATTTACTTATATATAATAATTATTAAATCATTAAATCTCAATTTTAAATTCATAAATCTTTATTCAAATATAAGAGCATCACTAATGATGTCATAAACACATTTTATTTTCCCAAACATAAAATAATTAATTTTATTCCATATTCTTGTTCAATTATAAAATTAAGTGTATAATTTTCTTTTATATATATATATATATTTCTTCAAAATAAGATTACCAATACTATTTTATTATTTAAAACATCATTGTTTATGTTTAAAAATCTTATTTTTGAATATTTCGAAATTTTTTGACGTGATGAATTTATGATTCATTAAAGTTATGGTATAATTGTTGATAGTTTTGATGAAGTGTAATATTATGATATTATAATAGTGGTTGAATTCAGTTACGATATTTTAACTAATAATGTAGTTAAATCAAATATACTTCCTTGATGTCATCTATTTGGCCAAATAAAAAACTGTTTGTTAAATTTAATTAGAAAGATTATTTTGGACATCTATTTAGCATTCGACTATTATCGAGTTGAATATATTGTTTTGGATACCTATTTAGTAGAATAAATCCCCATTTTACTGTTATATTAAAGCAGACCCTTATTCAAGTACTAGTTAATTAATATATGGATTAATTAATATTGAAAAAGCAACGTATTAACTATTGATAGTTAAATATGGATTTGATTTACATACATGGTGCTTAGTAAATATCAACTATGTGATTTGAAAAGCCAAACCGAAATAAATGGTAACTTGATTTAGTACCATTGCAGATACTAAGCCGCTTTTTTAATTTGTAAAGTATGGATTTAAATTCTTTTCAAATTTATAACAATTTGAGGTTAAGTGTTTATAAGTGATGCTTTAAAACTAGTAATATAATTATCTTATTAATATGTTTTAAAAGTAAGTATGATGATCCAAGCTTCAACCTTCAAAATTTGTCATCCAATACATCATCCATATTCAAATTTCGGAGATTCAAACGTTGGAGTCCGGTTCACTGGAGCTATAACACATTAAATGATAATAACACAGCGGAAAACAACAAGACTATCATTGGTACACAACATGGATACAACATTCTACAACAAGCGACCAACATCATCAGAGCCAAAATATACGACACAACAGTGGAAAAGATAACATCAACATGGGTCTTGCAAAAGAGAGAGAGAGAGCGAGATCAACACACTGCATCTTCAACTCCAAAGCTCCAAAGACTTCCAAACCAAAAAGCCCAAAACCAAAAGCTCCAAAGACTTCCAATTCTACATCTACTTTGCTCCAAAACCTACTAATAACCTAACTTTAGGCTGCCCGTGCGAAAAATTAAGGGCACCTAGAGTTTAGATAAGGGAACAATAAACTCTTAGTCAGACATGTGACAGGTGTGAGCAAACATAAAACAATTATTTGTACAAAAAGAAATTACAAAAAGAAATCTGTCCATCCTTTTGGAAAATGAAACTACCATACGGTCTCCCGATACATACTCAAATGCAATCGCACACATGTGGGATGTTTCTACTTATAGTAGTCAAACATGCTTGATACGTGAAAATTCTTTTGATATTATTATTAGTGCATAGTGTTAAAATATTTTGAAGTATAATATTAATCTTAGCCAGCATACGTACCATTATAGTATTCCTACTATACCTACCATGTTAAATCGCAGGTTCTATAACTAAAACCGTGTAGGGATCTTATTGATTGTTTGGATTTCCAACAAATGGCCAAGGCTAAGGAACTTCCTTTATCCGAATGGATATGTCTTTGGAGTTATGTCCCGAGAACCTAATCGGATCTCTGCCAACACAAGGCCGGGTTACCTCTGTAACTTGGTAATTAACAATCGTGAGTATGCCATCCTCCGGTCGTAACCGGCCTTTACCAAGGGCTCTCAATAACCAACAACCACATAAGCAAAATATTTAGGCTCCATACCAGAATCCCACTTTTTATCCAAAAGGAAATGCACATACCCTGAGGGTCGCGAACCCCATTACCTTGCTGCATCCTTTCCTTTCAACCATTTTCGGGGTGTGAGGTTCAATGAAGTCTCGTCCCACAAAGCTACGCTTTACACAAAAGCCATGCTTCAATCAACTAATGCTCAGCACTTTAGCATGACACGTTACCAAATTGGGAATATATCACTAATAACCATCAATTACATAACCTTTGAGCTCGTACGTCTCAGAGAAGGGCGTTAAGCTAAGAGAATAGATTCTCTGCCACCAAACAGAAATGTATTTGATAGAAACCATCTTTATATCTCAAAATGTAATGTCAGACATACATCCATACAAGTCCATCCTGGGTCTGAATGGAACCGAAGGCACTTCGTCCAACAAAGGAAAAAGTCCTTGCAATTCCGGATATTCTCAATCTCGACCGCACTCCCCATCACATAGGGAAATCTCTATACCGCAGCAACTCGGTGCAGAGACAATCAACAGGCAATCCTTTCGTTCTTGAAAATACCCAATCTTTAACCATCATCTTCAAATGCAATTCCATTCCATCGTATCATTATTCGGAATGGGTTTTAAGTCTTAATGTCCTCCCTCAGCCTTTTCGAATAATGAGCGCTTATTTAAAAACATGTGGATACAAGTTTTCATTTTTTATCTTTTAAACAAAAGATCCACCTTTAAGATTCGATGTGGTTTTCGGATAACCATTTGGAATCCGATTCCCGGTCTCATCGAAATTCAAATGTCGTCTTAAAGGCCAAGTTATTTAAGTAAATAATTTTAATTCAATTCAGAAGTTCACATTCACACAGCAATACATCATAGATAAATAACTTACATTTATCACAGCTCAATCCAAAGCGATTCATATCACAGAATATTACATATCAGAGATATCAAACAATTCAAGGCATTCAATATCATCCAATCATCCATAAGCAAGATTAGTTAATCACATAATTTATAACTAATTTAATTAACCCAAAATAAATTATTTATTAATGAATTCATTATCTAACCCTGCTTAATTTATTAATTACAAATCATTTTAATTAATTTTTGAATTAATTAATCACATAATTTCTTTCGTTAATTATCCTTTAATTACTGATTACTATCCTTCAATTATTAATTAATTAATCCTTTAATTATTAATTAATCAACCTTAATTATTAATTAATTAACCTTAAATCATTAATGAATTAATGAATTAATTAGTCTTTAATTACTTTAATTAATCAATTAATTTCATTAAGTAATTATCCCTTAATTGCATTAATTAATTATTCTTAATTAATTACATTGATTAATTGTACTTTAATTAATTAAAGATACACCATTTATCTTAATGAATTACTTAATTATTATTTAAATCTTATTTAATGAACCTTTGAAATAAATTTATTATTAACCCATAAGTTAACTTAAGACTTTTAAGTTAATTAATAATTAACAAACATTTATCTTCTTAATTAACTACTTAATTATACCATTTAAATTTATTTTAAATAAACTTAAGAATTTCCTTAATTAATTCAAGTTGAAATAAATTATACAACTTTTATCTATCCAAACCTTTAAATATAAATTTATTATTTAAAAGAAATTCATTAAAGAAAATAGTTTAAAACTTGATTTATTTAAATTTTAAAAACTGATCAATTAAAAATTTTAAAACCGTCATCACCTATACCCGAAGCTAACCCAAGTCTATCCCCAAGCAAACCCATATTTCCCCTTAGTCAGACCCTTCTTCTTCTTTTCCTTTTTCTTTTTAACTTTGTCCAAAATTTTTTTTTATAATATGCTAAACCACATGAAACCCCTGGTACAAAACTCGAGCCACAACGCAATCTTCCCAAGTACAAACCCGAGCAAAACCTTCTTCCATCCAAACATAGCAACGCCCAAACCTGAGACCATATGCACATGCATGTGCACAGGTGATCGAAGCAGCTCCGACCATCGAGGCCACCTCCAATATGTCGATGACCATCTTCCTTAACAGTCCGACTATCCAGAACCTCAAAACTATGATGAACTCGAAATCGAGCAACCTTGACAACCACCTGGAACAAACAATTCATCCAAGAACCACCTCGCATGACCACCTCCGGCCACCAAAAGGCTCAACACTCCGACCAAAGCTTCATCACGAAACCACGCATCGAATCACCCCAATCTAGTCGAGCCCGATACATCATCGACGTCAAAATTGCCTAGAAACCGAAGTCGACCAAACCTGGGTCTAAAACCCTACTATAACGCCGTTCGGCCAACACGGTGGATTATAAATCCCACCACCACTTTTCTCAGAGCCACGACCTGCAAGCTACCTCTAGCCATGACCGCGACCTCCCTCTCCTCGCCGATCACCAGAATTTACCCAAAATATTATCTCCGTTCATCCCACGAATTCTCCCCAAAAACAAAATTAAAAATCTTGATTTTATTTTTAAAAATCATGGTTTTCGAAGGCGAGTTAGATGATAAAGGTGAATCAAGAAATCTCGGTATTCGAATTTTTAACATGCATTGAACTTTACTATCATTTCTGATTTTCCAGAAAAAATTTAACCAATTATTCTTAAAAAATATTTTAAAACTTAAATCATGTTAATTCAAGCACATCTTGTTCAAATATCAAAGCTATAAAAGAATAAGGAATAAGATTTTGAATTTTGAACTTGATTCAAAACCTGTAAACTAGACCAGAGGTGCATATTCCTATGCATAGAAAATATACGGACATGCAGGCATATTTTACTTCCATACAAACTTTTTCCATAACATACTTTAAGTTTTTATCACAAGCAATCAAGATTTAACAGATTTAAACTTTTAAAAAAGATGTTTACTCACCTGTTTTGAAATAGAGAAGCCTGGAACTTTGTTTTGAAAACTTTGATTTTTGAAAACCTTGAAAACTGGAAGTTGTTTTGAACTTAAATCCTTGATCTTGTTGAATCTGATTTGATGTTTGAGATGATCTGTAGCTTCAGGTTTGAAAATTGGAAAGGACTGTTTTGTTTTTTATTTTAGTTTTCTTTTCTGGTTTGAGTTACCAAGCTTTATATTTGATTTCTTTTAGTTTGTAGTTTTTGAAATGAAATGAAAAATGGGAGGAGAAGAGGTAGAGTGATATATATAACTTGTTTTTCCATTTTATTTATTAATTTAAAAATGAAAAGAACTAATGACACTTGTAATTTCATGATATGATTAAGTTAACACTTGTTTAATATATGTTATAATTTTAACACTTGTAAATTTGCATGTACTTAATATTTTTATATAATTTTTATATTATATTATTTTAATTTTATACTTATATATGTGTGTGTTTTATAATTTAAACTTTTCATTTGATTTATATTTATATATACAACTTTTAAAGAAAAATGATTTAAAATTAATTATATACTAAATAAAAATCATATATACATATATATAAATATATTCATTATAAAATATAGAGTTTTAAATCCAATTTATTTTTAAGGTATTTATTTTTAAATTTAAAATCAAAATTTTATTTACAATCTATTTATATATAAACCAAAACATATATCCTATTTGTTTTTGGAAAAATTCAAATTAATTCACAAATTAATTCTAAAAAATTATATTAATTACTAATTTAAATTTGATTTAAAAATGGGATCATTGTAAATTCCCCCTTAAGAAAATTTCATCCTCGAAATTTGATAGACAGGGAGACAAACAAAGAACATATGAACACATAAAAAGATAGAGAAATGGCTTATCAGATCAAGCCGGAATATCTATTCTACACTTGGGATAGGACTTCTGCATGCTTTTCTCTATTTTCCAAGTACAATCATCCGGATCTCCATTCCATTATACTTTCATCAATTTCACCACTTTTTTCCTTAATCGCTTTTCATCTCGACCAATAATATTCAATGGTTCTCTTTTCAGTAGTAAATTAGGTGTGATTTTCAAATCCTGTTAAGCGGCCTCCTCAATGATATGATCTAGGTCATGCACATACTTTCGAAGGTGTGAAACATGGAACACATTATGCACGCTAGCTAACTAGTTAGGTAACTGCACTTGATCAGCCAAAGAAGCAATCCTCTAAAGTATAGGAAAATGACCTATATATCGTGGTGCCAGCTTACCCGACTTTCCAAATCTCAAAACTCCATGCATTGGAGAAACATTTAAGAAGATTGAATCTCCAACCTGAAACTCTAAAGTTCTTCTCCTGTGGTCGGCATAACTTTTCTATCGACTCTGGGCAGTTTTCAACTTCTTCCGAATGAAATCAACCTTCTCAGAAGTTTCCCTTATCATGTCCGACCAAGAACAAACCTATCACCTGACTCAATCCAACACGCAGGTGAACTACAAGGACGACCATACAATGCTTCAAAAGGAGCTATTCTAATACTGGCCTGATAACTATTATTATACGAAACTCAACCAAATGCAAATGGTCTTCCCATGAACCTCCAAAATCAAGAATACAAGCACGCAAAAGATCTTCCAAGATTCGATTTATTCTCTCAGTTTTCCCATCAGACTGCGGGTGGTAAGCAGTACTGAAGTTCAACTTGGTTCCTAGTGTGGCTTGAAATACCTCCCAAAATCTGCTAGTGAAGATCAGATCACGATCACTCACTATATTACTTGGTATACCATGGAGTCGAACAATTTCCTTTACATATAATATTGCTAAATTCGCTGCCGTTCGGGTGGATTTAACTGGGATAAAGTGGCAGTCTTGGTCAGACGATCCATAATAACCCAAATCGTCTCATTACCCTTTCGAGTTCATGGCAATCCATCTATGAAATCCATAGTCACTAGGTCCCATTTCCATTTGGGCACTTCGAGTGGTTGGAGTAAACCTACCATCTTCATTTGATCACTCTTTATTTGTTGGCACGTTGCGCATCGACTAACATAAATGGATATATCCCTCTTCATCATTTTCTTCCTGAAGGTCCTCTTAATATCTCGATAGATTTTGTTAACCCCTAGATGGATACTAAACTTGGATTTGTGAAATTTATCCAATACTTCTCGTTTGAGATCTGGGAAGTCTGGGACACAAATTCTCCCTTTCAACCTTAAAATTCCACCATTATCGATTTCTAAGCTGGAATCTTCACCTCGACGTATTCTTCCATAAATTTCTTGAAGAAACTTATCTTCTTTTTTCTTGAAGAGTGAGGGTGACAACCAGATAAGCAAGAACAACATGTCTTTTACTCAAAGCATCAGCTACCACGTTGGCTTTACTAGGTGTATACTAAATATCCATGTCGTATGATGCTAGGAATTCCAACTAACGTTGTTGATTTAGATTCAAATCCTTCTGGGTAAAAAGGTATTTCAAAGATTTATGGTTGGTGAACAATTTGAATTTTTCACCCAGAAGATAATGATGCCAGATTTTTCAAAGCAAAGATAACTGCCAAAAGCTCAAGATCGTGGGTCGGGTAGTTCTTCTCATGTGGTCGCAATTGTCTACTCGTGCAGGCAATCACTCTACCCTCTTACATTAGAACAGCACGCACACCTTCACCACACTCATCTGTGTAAATCGATCAACCTTTATTCCCGTTAATAATAGCAAGAACAGAAGCAGTGATTAACCTTTTCTTCAATTCCTGGAATGCTTCCTCGCATTTTAGACTCCAAATAAATTTGGCATTCATCATAGTCAGCTTAGTAAATGGACTGGCTAACTTAGAGTAATCCTGAACAAACTTTCAGTAGTATCCGGATAATCGCAGAAAACTTCTAACCTCCTTTGGGGTTGTGGGTTGCTTACAATCTAAGATAGCGGAAACCTTACCAGGATCTACTAAAATTCCTTCTTCTGTTAGAATATGTCCCGGAAATCTGACTTCTTTTACCCAAAAATGGCATTTAGAAAACTTGGGAAAAAGAATATTCCTCCTCAATATTCCCAAAACTATTTTTAAGTGTTCAGCGTGCTCTTCTTCAGTTTCGGAATTGATCAGAATATCATCAATAAATACGAGAATGAACTTATTCAATACTTCACGAAATACTCGGGTCATCAGGTCTACGAAATATGCAGGGGCATTTATTAGTCTGAAGGGCATTACTAACCATTCATAGAATGTACCGGGACCCCTAAAAGCAGTCAAATGAATACAATATTCTGCAATTCTCAGCTGAACGAATCCATGGGACAGGTCTATCTTGGAAAATAATAGAGCACCATGCAATTGATCGAATAGGTCATCGATTCGGGACAAAGAAAATTTATTCTTAAGAGTTAACTTATTAAGATCAGGATAATCTGCACAAAATCTCAAAGATCCATCGGACTTGGCTACAAATACTACAGTTGAACCCCAACTGGAACGACTAGGTCATATAAATCCTTTCTCTAGTAAATCTTAGGTTTGCTTAACTAGCTCTACTCTTTCCCTTGGTGCTATCCTACGACTTGCATGCATAACTGGACGGGCAATGGGAACCAAGTTGATTCTAAATTCGATTTCCCTATGCGGAGGTAAAGACTTAACTTCTTCAAATACGTCACGAAATTCTCGAACAATTGGTATGGATTCCAAACTTGGTTCGGGATACCCTAAAGTATACATTAGCTTGTCCCTCTTCGGACTTGGATCTTCAAGAAAAATCACAATAAAATTCCCAAATTTGGTTTTGACCAAAATATTTTTATTGATACAATCTAATTTAGCTTCGTATTTCGTTAACCAATTCATTCCAAATAAAATCTCAAATTCATTAAAGTCAAGAACGAAAAGGCTGATAGAAAACTGATGATGAGAATACGAAATAGGAACTTTTCTACAATGTAACAAAAGATTCGCAGGGCCTCCTACCGGGTTCTTTACAAAAATAGGTTCGTCTACGAATTCGGGTTCAAGATTTAACTCTTTTACGGTTTGCTGGAATATAAAACTATGCATGATTCCAGTGTCGAATAGAACTCTAACAATTTTATCATAAATAAGAAGTAAGGTAATCTTCTTGATACATCCTGGAAATACCAATGGAAGGCATACAACGCTGCTCAAATATTTGCTTGAATCTATTCCATGTAAACTCATCCTCCGATTCGACCAAAGTAATGGTCTCCCACCATAACAAAGCTTCTTCCTGGAGTTGCCAGGAATTCGTCAACCTCCTTTGATCATCATCCAATTTCAATCCTTTAAAAATTCATCTCACGAGATCGAATCCAAGCTTGCGCTTCTATATTAGTCTCCGAACCTTTGAATAGTTTCCTTCCAAGTCTTGAGAAATTCCGATATAACTCTGCCAGATTTGGCTAGAGTTGGATGAGAAGAGATGCTCCTTCCATTACTGTTGTTGCAGGATCTTGACCATTTGTAGTGGTACTCCCCCTTCCCCTACCTCGTATCCTCTTCTTGCACTAAATTGAATTAGGCATACGGACGAGATATCTTAGGGAATATATTCACTCTAAGGCATTTGTAACCCTATCTCTAATGAGTCACCTAATGATTTATACTCCAAAGCTAAAGTTCTTACTCAACCTTTAGCTCTGATACCAAATGTGACGATCCAGGCTTCAACCTTCAAAAATCAGCATCCAATACATCACCTGTATTCAAATGCCGAAGATTCAAACGTTGGAGTCCGGTTTGCTGAAGCTATAACACATTAGATGATAACAACACAGCGGAAAACAACATGACTGTCATTGATACACAACATGGATACAACATTCTACAACAAGAGACCAACATCATCATAGCCAAAATATATAACACAACAGTGGAATACACACAATAGCGGAAAAGATAACATCAACATGGGTCTTCCAAAGGAGAGAGAGAGATCAACATACTACATCTTCAATTTCAGAGCTCCAAAGACTTCTAAACTAAAAAGCTCAAAACCAAAAGCTTCAAAGACTTCCAATTCTACATCTATTTCACTCCAGAACCTACTAATAACCTAACTTTAGGCCGCCCGTATAGAAAATTAGGGGCACCCAGAGTTTGGATAAGGGAACAATAAACTCTGAGTCAGCCATGGGACTAGTGTGAGCAAACATAAAATAGTTATTTGTACAAAAAAAAATTACAAAAAGAAATCCATTCATGCTTTTGGAAAATGAAACTACCATAAGGTCTTCCAGCACACACTCAAATGCAATCGCACACATGAGGGAGGTTTCTCCTTATAGTAGTCAAACATGCTTGATACGCAGAAATCCTTTTGACATTATTATTAGTGCATAGTGTGAAAAATATTTCGAAAGTATAATATTAATCTTAGCCAGCATACGTACCATTATAGTATGCCTACTATAGCTACCATGTTAAATGGCAGGTTTTTCAACTAAAACTGTGCAGGGCTCGTATTGATTATTTGGATTTCCAACAAATGGCCAAGCCTAAGGAACTTCCTTTATCCGAATGGATACGCCTCTGGAGGAACATCCCGAGAACATGACCGGATCTCTGCCAACATAAGGTGGGGTTATCTCTATAACTAGGTAACTAACTGTCACGAGTATGCATCCTCCGGTCGTAACCGACCTTTACCGAGGACCCTCAACAACCAATAACCACATAAGAAAAATTATCTGGGCTCCAAACCAGAATACCACTTTTTATCCAGAAGGAAATGTACATACCCTGAGGGTCGCGAACCCCACAACTTTGCTGTATTCTTTCTGTTTTGACCATTTTCGAGGTGTGCGGTTCGATGAAGTCTTGTCCCACAGAGCTACGCTTTACACAAAAGCCATGCTTCGATCAACCAATGCTAAGCACTTTAGCATGCCACATTGCCAAATTGGGAATATATCATTAATAACCATCAACTACATAACCTCTGAGCTCATACGTCTCAGAGAAGGGTGCTAAGCTAAGAGTAAATTCTCCGCCACCAAGCAGAAATGTATTTGATAGAAACCAGCTTTATGTCTCAGAGTGTAATGTCAGACATACATCCATACAAGTCCATCCTAGGCCTGAATGGAAGCGAAAATTAAGGAAAAAGTCCTTGCAAATCCGGATATTCCCAATCTCGACTGGACTCCTCATCACATAGGAAAATCTCTATACCGGAGCAACTCGGTGTATAGACAATCAACAGGCAATCCTTTCATTCCTGAAAATACCCGGTCTTCACCACCATCTTCAAATGCAACTCCATTCCGTTGTATCATTATTCGAAATGGGTTTTATGACTTAATGTCCTCCGCCGGCCTTCTAGAATAATGAGCGCTTATTTAAAAACATGTGGATACAAGTTTCCATTTTTAAATTTTTAAACAAAAGATCCATCTTTAAGATTCGATGTGGTTTTCAGACAACCATTTGGAATCCAATTCTCGGTCTCATCGAAATTCAAATGTCGTCTTAAAAGGCCAAGTTGTTTAAGTAAACAATTTTAATTCAATTCAGAAATTCACATTCACACAGCAATACATCACAGTTAAATAACTTACATTTATCACAGCTCAATCCAAAGCAATTCATATCACAGAATATTACATATCAGAGATGTCAAACAATTCAAGGCATTCAATATAATCCAATCATCCATAAGCAAGATTAATTAGTCATATTATTTATAATTAATTTAATTAATCCAAAATAAATTAATTATTTATGAATTCATTATCTAACCCTACTTAATTAATTAATTACAAATCATTTTAATTAATTATTGAATAATTAATCACATAATTTCTTTCGTTAATTATCCTTTAATTACTGATTAATTATCCTTTAACTATTAATTAATTAATCCTTCAATTATTAATTAATTAACCTTAATTATTAATTAATTAACCTTAATTATTAATTAATTAACCTTAATTATTAATTAATTAACCTTAAATCATTAATGAATTAATTAGTCTTTAATTACTTTCATTAATTAATTAATCTTTAATTAATTTCATTAATTAATTAATCTTTAATTAATTTCATTAAGTAATTATCCCTTAATTACATTAATTAATTATCCTTAATTAATTACATTGATTAATTGTCCTTTAATTAATTAAAGATAAACCATTTATCTTAATCAATTACTTAATTATTATTTAAATCTTGTTTAATAAACATTTGAAATAAATTTATTATTAATCCATATGTTGACTTAAGACTTCTAAGTTAATTAATAATTAACAAACATTTATCTTCTTAATTAACTAATTAATTATACCATTTAAATTTATTTTAAATAAACTTAAGAATGTACTTAATTTATTCAAGTTGAAATAAATTATACAACTTTTACATATTCAAACCTTTAAATAAACATTTATTATTTAAAATAAATTTACTAAAGAAAATAGTTTAAAACTTGATTTATTTAAATTTTAAAAACTGATCTATTTAAAAATTTAAAACTGTCGTCACCAATACCCAAAGCTAACCCGAGTCTATCTCGAAGCAATTTTCCCTCGAGTCAGACCCTTCTTCTTCTTTTCCTTTTTCTTTTTAACTTTGTTTAATTTAAAAATTATTATACCATGCTAAACCCACATGAAACCCTCGGTATAAAACTCGAGCCAGAATGCAATCTTCCCGAGTACAAACTCGAGAAAAACGTTCTTCCATCCAAACAAAGCAACACCCAAACCGGACACCATATGCACGTGCACGTGCATAGGTGATCGAAGCAGCTCCGACCATCGAGGCCACCTCCAACATGTCGGCGACCATCTCCCTTAACAGTCCGACCACCCAGAACTTCGAAACTATGATGAACTCGAAATCGAGCAACCTTGACAACCACCTAGAACAAAAAGTTCATCCAAGAACCACCTCGCATGACCACCTCCGGCTACTAGAAGGCTCGACACTCCGACCAAAGCTTCACCACGAAACCAAGCATCGATTCTCCACACTCCGGTCGAGCCCGATACATCGTCGATGTCGAAATTGCCTGGAAACCGTAGTCGACCAAACCTGGGTCTAAAACCCTACTTCAACGTCGTTCGGCCACCATGGTAGATTATAAATCCAGCCACCACTTTTCTCGAGAGCCTCGACCTCCAAGCTACCTCCAGCCATGACCACGACCTCCCTCTCCTCGTCGATCACTAGAATTTACCCAAAATAGGATCTTCGTTCATCCCACGAATTCTCCCCAAAAACAAAATTAAAAATCTAGATTTTATTTTTAAAAATCATGGTTTTCGAAGGCGAGTTGGATGATATAGGTGAATCCAGAAATCCTGGCATTCGAATTTTCAACATGCATTGAACTTTACTGTCATTTATGATTTTCTAGAAAATTTTTAACCAATTATTCTTAAAAATATTTTTAAAAGTTAAATCATGTTAATTCAAGCATATCTCGTTTAAATATCAAAGCCTATAAAAGAATAAGGAATGAGATTTTGAATTTTGAACTTGATTCAAAACCTGTAAACTAGAACAGAGGTGCATTTGCCTATGCACATAAAATATACAGACATGCAGGCATATTTTACTTCCGTACAAATTTTTTCCACAACATACTTTAAGTTTTTATCACATGCAATCAAGATTTAATAGATTTAAATTTTTAAAAAAGATGTTTACTCACCTGTTTTGAAACAGAGAAGCCTGGAACTTAGTTTTGAAAACTTGTGATTTTTGAAAACCTTGTAAACTGGAGGTTGTTTTAAACTTGAATATCTTTTAGAATCTGCTTTGATGTTTGAGATGATCTATAGCTTTAGGTTTGAAAACTGAAAAGGAATGTTTTGTTTTTGATTTTAGTTTTCTTTTCTGGTTTGAGTTACCAGGCTTTATATTTGATTTTCATTTAGTTTGTAGTTTTTGAAATGAAAAGAAAAATGGGAAGAGAAGAGATAGAGTGATATATACAACTTGTTTTTTCATTTTATTTATTAATTCAAAAATAAAAAGAACTAGTGACACTTGTAATATCGTGCTATGATTAAGCTAACACTTGTTTAATATATGTTATAATTTTAACACTTGTAAATTTGCATGCACTTGATATTTTTATATAATATTTATATTATATTATTTTAGTTTCATACTTATATATATATATATATATATGTTTTATATTTTAAACTTTTCCTTTGATTTATATTTATATATACAACCTTTAAAGAAAAATGATTTAAAACTAATTATACACTAAATAAAAATCATATATACATATATATACTAGTTATTAAAATATAGAGCTTTGAATCCAATTTATTTTTAAGATATTTATTTTTAAATTTCAAATCAAAATTTTATTTACAATCTATTTATATATAAAACAAAACACATAACCTATTTATTTTTGGAAAAATTCAAATTAATTCTAAAAAATTATATTAATTACTAATTTAAATTTGGCTTAGAAACGGGATCACTACAGTAAGTTAGTTAATTTTATTATTAAATGATATTTAAAAGTTTTTAATTAAATTGTTGAAGATGTTTGAAGTTATTTAATTTTATTATTAGTATTGTTTAAAATATTTAATTATATTAATTATGTTGTATAAAGTTATTTAATTATATTATTATTAATGTTTTTTAAGTTAATTAATTGATTTAATTAATAATGGGTTAAGTAAATTAATTACCTCAATAAGGATGTTTTAAGTTAATTTATTTATTTTATTAATGTTGTTTTAAACTTAATTAATTATTTCATTTATGATGTTTAATGGTAATTAATTTATTTAATAAAGGTAGTTCATAAATGATAAATTGTCCTATAAAGATGATTAATTAACGATATTTTATAAAGGAGTTTTGTTAGCGATAGTGTAACAGAGATTTGTAAATGCTGAATTATAAATAAAGGAAGGAATCTATAAATGATATTTTTATAAAAGGGTTTTATAATTTATAAATGGGTTTGTAAAGGGAGATTCTCGAAAGTGTTTATGAATAGAAACCAGCTTTATGAATATAAGAGAGTTTTGTAAATAGAAAGGGGATTTTATAAATCATTTTCATAGACTAATAAAAGAAGTTTTGAAAATTAATTAAAGATTTAATAAAGTATTAGTAAATATAAAATGGGTTATAGAGAGGGAATTTTATAAAGGAATTAGATTCATTTTGATAATTAATCCTTCTTAAATATTGTGGTATGGAAATCATTCATTTCATTCTTAACACCGAAGGATAATGATTTGGTTTATAGTAAGTAATGTTTAAATGATATTTTTTTTGGCCCATTTGAATATAAATTTGGAAAAGAAAAAAAAATCTTTCTTAAGCTTATGTTAGTACACTTATAGCGTTGAGATAAGTATATGGATATATTTTCTAAGTATTGAAAGTATGATGGATTGTGAATATACTTATACCGGTAAGATAAGGATATGAATGTTTTATAGGTATTGAAAGGAGTATAAAGGGTTAGAGAATATTATCTTTTATGAAGATATTTCGAATAATTGAAAGAGATTTTAATTAATGGAAGATTAATTAATAGAAGGTTAGTCGATCCCATATGGAATTAAATTTATATTTAATTGTTTTATAGTTAAATAATGGACTATCAAATCTAAGCCAAAAATATGACTTTAGAAATATCCAGGAGAAACACATAATTTATATGGCACAATCATCTTCGAGGATGATGTGATGTGCATATAAATCTTATTTTATTCTCCTAAGAAAAATGATAAGAAAATCTATCCACCTGAATGAATGGTTAGGAGGTAATCTCCACTCTTATGTATTCTCCGACTATTTTCAGAAGAACTAAAGTTGAGTTTACCTAAACTATCGATTTGGTTTTGGAGCGATGGGTAAGCAAGGGAGTGTACTTATATGAGATGACTCAAAACCATAACCACTCTAAAACCATATACGTGTTCGACGCTTTGGAAGAGGTTCAAGACATCTCGAAGTTGGTGGGATCGATGATGGAGTTCTTTGAACTGCAAGGGTTATTTGCTACTAATCATGAAGGTGATTCCAAAATGGATGTAGTACAAGTAGTGCCTTTGATTTGTTTTGATTCTGAACAACTTGTATGGATAAATGTTGGTATTGCATTGTGTTTGGAAGGCAGTATTAGCATTCTAAGTGAGAATGTGCTAAGAGAGGAAAAAGGTAATCATGACCTCACAAGCCTCACAACTTGGTAATGACTAAAACAGGGGATATGCTGTAGAACTATGTAGTTCCCTACCATTAGGAGCATCATTCCCCGATCTAGATTCGATATTTATGGATTTTGGTATGCGTGCGCACGAGAAGAGTAGGGCTATGGCTGGTGCACATTGTTTTGTGGCCTTGATGCTTGGGGACTGATGTAATCTGGGATGCCATGTTTAAGGGGCAACCGACTCTGTGTCGCGGGGTGCAAGAAGTTCTTGCCGACTTTAGTACATTTTTTCTAGAGGTGTACTATGATGGGCAGTACCCCAGTAGCCCGTGCATTAATGGAAATCCTATCTCCAATACGTGCCCCTAAAGATTTAGTTGTATACCTATTATGCTGGAATTTAATGAATTAAAAAATTTCGGCTACGATTCCATATCTATTTTGAAACCTAGACATTATTACAATATCGCTGGATTTTATAATAAAAATGATTTTGTTATCATAAAATAAAAACCCATTAGTGTTTATATGCGGTGTGGTCATACGAGATGCCTTTATTTCTAAAAAAATTAATTACATTAAGTAATCCATTTTATTATGTTTCTCATGCTGGTTTTACCAGACTAGTCCGGATATTATTTTTCATATAATGCTCAGGTCAGCCCAAGCATATTTTCCAGATTTAGCTAGACTTCTTGGAGCTTTCAAGAGATGACCTGAATGCTTCCAAGATGCACTCCCTTATTGTAACGATCCACTTTTCCATACAGTTTAAGCTGACAATAAGCCACACATGTCCAACCCAAGTTGAACTGGAAAGCAGATAGTTAAGTAAAAAGAAAGAGGAAAGAAGAAAGAAGAAACTAAACAACACAGAATCTCATGGCAGAACGAATAATTTATAATATATATAAACAAATCTTTACAAAAAACAAAACTATAACATATGATATACAGACATCAATCAAAGTATACTAACCTACTCAGCACGGACAGTTATAACAACCTATCCTCGTAATTGCTGAATAATATACAACAACGAATGCAGCAGAAGATAAATAACCATCTATATGAATACGTCTCAAGGCCTCCAACTCATCTCATGAAGCTCCAAATGTCCAAGTAAACCTGGAAATATGCTCGATTTGACCCGAGCATTTTAGGAAAACAAAGCCTAGGTCAGTCTGTGTAACAACCCTGGTTTTGGTGATTATCTGTAATATTAAATTATAACGGTGGTTATAATTTAATATTAAGAAATAAAAATAAATTGGAGATTTAAAATTGTTTATTTTAAATAAACAATGGAATTCAAATGTAAAATATAAATAAAGTTTTTTAAAACTTTATTTTGGTTGTTTGTGTTAAAAATGAGTGAAATATGATTTTCATTTGAGAAAATGAAATAATTCTAGTAATTATTGCCAAATGTATGTTTTATTGATTTTTAAAGTATTTGTTTTAATATGTTGCATATTATAAATAAAAAGAAGAAATTTTGTTTAAAAATAAGTTTTGGATATAAAATGATGGAAATATGGTTTGTTGCATTTAATTATGCAAGAAAATAATTGTTGTGTAATCTTTGGTGTTGAAAATAGAGTTTTATGTAAATATTTGTGTAACTTAGGTATTTATTTAAAAATAAGAGTTTTCGATAATAAAAATATTTTATATCTAAATTATCATTATATTTGTCGTAAAATGTTTTATAAAGCATGAAAAATATGTTTATGCAATTTTTTCATAAATAAATCTTGTTTATATATGTTGTTTTATTAATAACATATGTGTATATTGGTATTTTAGAGATAATTGATTATTCTTTGGTTAATTAATTTTCTTTTGGGTCTAAGCCCATTAACTTACACAAGACTGAAGGAGAAAACATCTTTCTCTCCTTCTTCATTTTGCACGTTCATTTCAGTTTTACTGTAAAAACGGAAACAAAACAAAGAAGCTTTCCTCTTTTCGAAACCTTGAGCTAAATCTCCATTTTCTTCAACTAAATTGATGTTTTCAATCAAACTAAAGCTCTTTTCCATAGGTAATAAACTCCAAAACATGGACTATATCATCAAATTTTGATTTTGAGATTTGGATTGTATGTAATATGCTTTCTTTCTTTTTACATGTCTCTGTTCTTCTATTTTACATGTTGCTGAAGCAAATTCCAACACAAAGCTTGCAATTGTCTACAGTAAATTAAAGTTTCATCTTCAAATCACTACGCTGAGTGCTAAACTCACATTCTCTAGCTAAAGCAAAGCAATACAAGTTGAGAAAATGCCAATAAATCGATTATTGTAACCATGTATTCTTGCTTTTTAGTTTACAGTAAAAATAGTTTGGAGTTGCTTCTTTGTTTGACCATATCTTCTTATTCAAATTCATTGATTATTTTTTTATTTTAAATTTAAAGCGTTCTACTATGTGCACACCAATTTTAAGTTCAATTTGAGGTCGTTTGGTCATCTGTTTCTTGCCTGTAAGTTGAACCCGAGATGGTTTTTAGGCCTGTGCACATTCTTATTTTCTGAGCTGCTGCAAACATGGCCTGAGTCCATGTTTGAGACAACATATCTCTTTCATTTCCTATCGTAATTCATTGATTTTTTTATTTGAAAATTAAAGTGTTCTACTATGTGCAACCAATTTTCAGTTCAATTTGAGGTCGTTTGGTCATCTATTTCATGCATGTAAGTTGAACCCGAGATGGTTTTTAGGCCTGTGCACATTTTCGTTTTCTGAGCTGCTGTAAACATGGCCTGATTCCATGTTTGAACAACGTATCTCTTTCATTTCCAATTGAAATTCATCAATTTTTTTATTTGAAAGTTAAGTGGTTTACTATGTGCATACCAATTTTTCAATTCAATCTGAGGTCGTTTGGTCATCCGTTTCATGCCTATAAGTTAAACCCGAGATGGTTTTCGGACCCGGGCAGAATTCAACATGGCCTAAGTCCATGTTTGAAATTTCATATCTTTACCATTTCATGTCGAAATTCAGTGAATCTTTTTCCGGTTCATATATAAATTGTTCTACTTTGTGTGTATCAAATTTCAGACCATTTCAAGGTCATTAAGCCATTCAAATTATGTCTAAAAGTTGTATCTGGAGAAGATTTCAGACTGGATATTGTTCTTTTTTTCCTATGCAAATGTTTTTGTTCTGTCTTCATCTCCTGCTTGTTTTTCGACTTCTGCATCTTGAATATGTGTTAATTTTGAACTATTTGAAGGCCAAGAAGCCTATTAATGTGTGAGCCAAAATTTTGGTGAATTTGTGATTCGAAATTGAACCGTTTTTGAATGATTTTGAACGTCCGTTTTGGTTTTTTTTCAAAGGTTTTCCTTGATTTCGAGCACGGGTTTTTCTAATTTTGAAATGATTTTGAAAATAAATTGGCTTTAAAAATAATTATTATATAATATATATAATTATTTAAAGCTATAAAATCATATATTCTCTATAATTCCAACTGATTTCAAAAATTATTTTAAAAGCTTGGTTTCTCAAAAAAAAAATCTATATAAAATACACGTTTTTGCACCATTCGAGCGTATGAGGAGAACTAAATGATTTGGTAAAACACATGGTATGGGACATGTTGTTTACTTTTTTAGTTAATTCCTGACTTGTCCGTTTGAAATTTTTGACCTTCGGGTCATATTTGCCGATGAGATGAGGCAAATATTTGTGATTACTGATTTTTTTTTCTAGTGTGGCATTGACTAGCAGTTAGTGCACCCTTAAGTGAGAAAGTGTGGTATGGGATGCACTGTTACCACTTTTCGAGAGATTGTGACTCATTCTCGGGTTTTTGTCAGTACTGGACCTTTGGATCATTTGTCCTTCAAGATATTGTTCTTCGGGATGATTGTCCATTCAGACGTATTTGTCCTTCGAGATGTGGTCCTTGGGGATGTTTTGTCCTTTGAGATGTCCTTTGCGAGGTTTGTCCATTTGAGACGTGGCGCCTTATTTTGAGAGAATAGTGCTTGGCGGGCTTTGGCCAATTTTATAAGCATGTGCTATGTTTTGTGATGATTCCATTGATTTATTCATGATTTCCCAAGTGTATCGCCTTTAGAGATTATTTGGCCATTAGAGCCGTTCGAGACATTATAGATGGCGATAACATATTTGGAATTTGAACACCTTATCGAGTTTTATATTTTGAGATTTGGGGTTCGCCAATCTTTGTCGTTTATCTTCATATTTATAATCTCCTTTTAGGAGATATTTGTAATTGCCATCATTTTGCATATTTTGAGTTTTGTGATTTCTCTATTTTGAGAACATATTTGTGATTTCCATTTTGGCAATATTTGAGTTTTGGAATCTCCTATTTAGGAGTTTTGGTTCATAGAAATCATTACATTGGCTTTTTGATATTATGCTGATGATATGAGTCATCCATTATACTTAGTTGTTTTATCGATGAGTTTACCTATTTCAAGGATTTATACTTAGTGAAATTACCTCATTTGAAGTATTGACATATTATTAGTGCTATTTCTTCTCATTCGAGAAGATGCCTTACTCTTACCCTTATACTTCATATTATCACTTACTCGTCACTTGTTTAAGCTAGATTGACCCATGTATTTTTATACTCGGGTCAGACAAAGTTGTTTCAGGATAGATACATGTTATTGGACTTTGCATTGCAACTTTCGCCTTAGATATCTGCTTATCTCTTTTTGTGTAGTTTTGTCGTCTTTTTTATTGATTCTGATATGTATCTATTATTCTGACTCGTTAAATATAGTGTGGTCCTTGTACACTTCTGATGTATCATGTTGTATTGTACTGGGATGTATCAATGTATATGTATATATATATGTTTGTTTGCTGTTCTATGATATGTTATACATTTTGTTGTTATATTTTGTTCTGGTAGATCCGTTAGCCACTATAGTTTTGAATTAAGCATTTATTGAATATGTCAATCCACTTGAGAAAGAAAAAAATTGGAGCATTAAATCGACGTATCTGATAGATGTTCAAGACAAAGCTATAGATGGTCGCTCCTAACCAGCCCTTTTCTCCGCATTAGTAGACGATTTTACCAAGTAATACTCTTTGCTAATGTGGGTCTTTGGGTGGTGCGTCAAAGTTTGGTTGAACTAGTATGAGAAACACAATCTAATGGATTCTTAAAGTTTAAATAACTTTTCAAAACAAAAGTATTTCGTAAGACCACACCGCACATAAACACGGATGAGTTTTTACCTTACGATAACCAAAAACTTTATATTAGAAAATCCGGTGATATATAATAATATCTAAGGACGAAAATAATAATACTCAAATAGTTGTGATGCTCATTAGTGCACATCACAATAATACTAGATATAAAATCGAAAACCGATAAGGCACGTTCCCTAATTTTGTAGGATTTCCATGGAGATGCCCTCGGTACTTCAAGGAACGGTCCTTCTGCATAAGGATCAGAGATATCATTCCAAAGCAGCACACATCCCTAGTGATGTACCATAGAAAAAACATAGCTGGTCTTGCTAAGACTAAATGCATCGCCCCATGCATAACAACTGTTAGTGACATTTAGGAGGAGCCGACTACAGCCTATAGGTTTGCCAACCCTATTAGCAATGCCTCCTATCTCTGGTTGTAGTCATTCCTGCTGATGAGGTTGCGTCCGACATTCCAACTCACGCACCACCATCAAAATAGATCACGAAATCCCATATGGATTTCAATACCCTAATGGTTCTCGGAATCAAGCATAGATTCCCACATCTCAATTAGATCTTGGAATCACATCAAGATTTCTATGCTCCAACGGGTTTCAAAATCACACATGGATCTTAACATCTCAATATACCATGAATCTCCTCCATAGAACCATATGTGGTTTTCGGAGCGGTTACAGATTTGAGTCATCTCTTACAAGTTAACTCTTCTGCTTCCCGGGTGCTCCATAAAACCAAACGTCGATTTTCGAAAGGCATAATACCGGTTCTTTAGGAAATAATCAGGTAATGCATAAGAGCAAGGATCACCCCCTAACCGTTTAAGTGTACATATCTCCTTATTATTTTTCTTAGAAGAACGAAACGAGTTTGTATGTATAGTATAACACCACAGAGGTAACTTTACCATATAATCCTCGTGTTTCCTCTAGATATTTCCAGAGTTAAAATCCTTCGGTGTTAAGTAGGGAATATTTTCGTACCACCAAAATTAAGAAAGATTACATATTTAGGCCAAGATTAGATAGTCGGTTGTTTAACTATCAAATAAACAAACATCCAAAAATAGAAATTACATTTCCCCGGAAATCGATAAGCCTCTTAAATTGATATTTCATTAATTCAATATCACATTTCAAATACCTAGAAATCAATTCCATATACTTATCCCAACAGGATAAGTGTATTCACAAACCACTGTATTTTCAATACTCAGAAAATATAACCATATACTTATCTAAGTGGTATAAGTATATTCAAAACCATTTAATTTCAAGAATTTAGAAATTTGAAAACTCATAAAAATAGATATGGAAAGTACCGTTTAATGTTGACTATGGATCGCAGCTTACACGCTGGTACGTCGCTATCCCAAAGAATCCATAGTAAAATTAGGCAATCCCTGCCCCTCGAACTCACCTTGAACATCAACCACCTCGTTCCAAATTTATTTATATTATAAATCTCCAATCCATTTATAAACATTCCTTATAAACATCCTTTCCAATCCCAAATCTCGTTTATAAACTTTTCCATCTCTAATCTTTAAAATCTATTTATAAATCCTTTTACAAATATCCAAAGCCATTTATAAAACTCTTTTCCATATTTAAACAAACTTATTTACTAGACACTACAACTCAATAAAGTCCTCTTGATAAACCATACGTTATTTAAATAACTTAAAATAACGGGTTATTATTTAAGCATCCCCTTGTTCCATTCACTTTAAATATCATTTAAAATAATAACTTTAAAGTCTCATTAATAATATATTAAATTAATTTTAAAACATTATTGTTGTATTAATAAGTTAACTTCAAAATAATATCAAGATAATAATTAATTAACTTTAAAATGTCATAAAACAATAATTAATTAACCTTAAACTAATATTTATATAAAAATTAATTATCCTTTAAATACAATTAAATAACTTAAACCAATATAATTAATTAACTTTAAATAATTAATCAAAATATAATTAAAACATTTCTAAATCATAGCTAAATAACTTTTAAATGGTAACAAAACATTCTTAAATAACATCAAGATATAATTTTTAAGAATCATATCAACTTTAAATCTTATTTTAAACAATTCTAAATTATTTTTAAAAACATACTTGATAAATAATTATTACTTTTTGAAAACTTATTACTAAATAATAATTGCCTTTAAACCTTATCAAAAAAGTAATTAGTCTGAAAGTAACGTCCAAAATAATAATTAGTTTTTTGAATTTGAAGGAGGCTTAACGATCACCATGTTACTTAACAAGCTACCATGTTATTAAATTAACCTTTCAAGTCAATAACAGATATTTACATAATCCAAGACCATATAAGTAAATCCAACACTTAACAATCATTGGTTAATATATCACTTATTCAAGGTGGCATGTCAGTTTACCATATATAATCAAACATCCAAAACTATAAATAGCAGAACGAGGATTTCTTCAACTAAATAATTGCCATTTTAATTTAATTTAATTAGAGAAACGTTGTTTTATTTCGCTAAACAGATGTCCAATTACCATATTCAATCCAATTTTACTCAACAGTAATTTATTTGCCAAATAAACATCAATAATTAAGGTATATAAATTCAATTAACGTTATTATTTAAATAACATAATTAAATTCTATCTGTTTTCACATGTCATAAACTTTTACTTATCCAAAGCTATTAATAAGTTATACTAAAATGTTGTACTGGTTTATATGAACCCAACGCAAAAATCCACATGTTAACCCGATTTAAAATGAATAAGATATGATTTTTCGAAGTTAACATGTTAACATATATAAAATTTAAACAAACAATATATGTACTAAACACTCACTATTTCCAAACGAGCCAAGCCCCCTAACCCAAACCCACCTAGTTTCTTCTTCCACCATTTAATTTGCTTTCCTAAACCCAACCAATTGTGCACGTCGTGCATGTGCACTAGCACTCCGGTTACCGAATGACGAAACCAAGGCCACTAACGTGTCATAAATAACGAGCTATTACGTCTGCACCTACCCTCCCTAACTCCAGTCCCCCATCTCATTTCACATCCAACGAAGCCAAGCCCATCAAACCAAAAGAAACGCGACATGCCATTGAAACTCGCGACACTTTCTTGCTTTGATCTCCACCAAATTTACCACAACGAAGCCCTCTCCTAGATCAACATCACAGCATTCTACGACTCTCCCATCAACCCTTCAAGCTCCGACAACAATTTACCCTAGTTTTCAAACACCCACGATCCGATACGAACTCAATAGTGCTAGCAGCGTCGAACAATTCAAAGTGAATTGAGAGAAATCATTTTTTGATGTTTGTGAACAATATTTCCTCCTTGCTAATTTTTGATGATTTCTCCTTCTCTACTCGATGCAATTGAGTGAAACTAATTTCTAAATATCCCGTAAGCTGATAGGAATAACTTTCATTTTGGTGCCAAAGGCTAAAGCTCAACGGTTTTGGGTGATTTGGAAGGAGAAAAGTTTGTTTTGTTTTTTCTTTTCCATTGTTTGCAACGCCGAAGATGAACAAAAATAAGGAAGCATGATCACACACACACACACACATACACACACACACACCGAAAGTCAATACCCTACTTAAGCAAACCAAGACAAGAATCACAGGGACGTACCTAGTAGACAGGAGGTGGGGAAATAAGGGGGCAAGGATGCGGCTGGGTTTGATGTAAGGTTGGTGCTGATAGTTAAAGAGAAAACAAAAGGGCGACTGTAGGGAAAGGTTTTTGATTGGTTGATATTTTAGATTTTAAATGAATTTAGGTGCACGACACCCCATCGTCTTGTTCGTGCACGAGCCGTACCCGATAGAAAGTAGAATACGATCATGCGAAACAACCTAATGCGGTCTCAATATAACAATAAAATGACATGTTATCTAATTCTGTAAAGTGTTAAAAATGCCCACTTTTGTCGTAAAATATGTTGACGGACATTTTATTTATTTTCCAAATTAAAAATTATGGAAAAATTCTAAAACTTAAATTAAAAATACGTCATTGAAAATCATGTCCTAATTTGAAACATAGATTTTGTTATTAGTAAATTCAAATCCGAATATTTAAATAAATTAAATACTCGAATTCGAAGACCCAAAAATACAGATCGTTACACGTATCTTCTTTTTTTCTGCTATTTTGTTCTTGTTACATTTATTAGCAATTGTAAGGACATGCTGCTATAACTGTTCAGGCTGATGATAGGTTAGTTACTCTGATTTTATACACGTAAGTTAAAGTTTAATTTTCTTTGTAAAGATCATTGGTATATTATATATTACTTGTCTTGTTATGATATTCTATTCTATATTTCCTTTCTTTTCTCTCTTTTGTCCTAATAATCTCTCTTTCCAGCACTTGGATGTTCGACACATGGATACTGTGGATGTATTAGAGACAACTTCTGAGCATCAAAAGGGCGGGTTGTTACAGATTTTATGAGTGAAACATTAACATGTACATCACATTCATCATCTTCCTCACAGTTTTCCTTTCTCTCTTTGAACGCACCTAACTAGGCCTTCGATGCTTTGACAAAATCCAATTCTTCTTCATGCGCAAGTGTATATTGATGTCGAGAATCACATATTTGAATTGGGAAATTTATAGATTTATATTTGCATTTACTTTGATTTATATAAGAGGTAGGGTTTAGGGATAAAGTTGATTTTCAAAAGTTAGCAAACACACGCACTATGTTGTGTTTATAAATGGAAGAGAACTCTTATAAAAAGGAAGACTCTACAGATGGAACAATCAAGTAATGGTGAAAATTTGGATTGATGGGCTAAGGAATGTTTGGCTTTGCTTTTGCTAAGTAATTCATTTTATTTCTTTAGTTTTATGAAACAATATATTTTCAAGCCTATATATAAACGCATGTCAAAATCACTATACAAAATTTCTTATATAGTTACGTATTATTACAAAAGTTTATAAAAAAGTATTTCTCATATTTTAGACTATTTAGATATCACATTTATATTCTGTGCCCATTAATTTATAGGATCGTTTTCACCCAGGGGGGGTGAATAGGATGGTACTAAAAATTAATGTGAAAATAAAAATAATAATAGAAAGAAATGCATAAAAGATCACACACGGTTTTACCCAGCTTCGGCAAACACTGCCTACATGCTGCTCCCAAGATTTCTACTAAAAGTTAGATAATCAGAACATGTAAACTCGTGACACCAGCTAACTCGATTAACCTAACTATTAACTCAAAAGCATGCCACAACTCAGCCACTAATTTATGAATTCTCAAACTATGCCCCATAGCTTGTACCTAGTTACACAACTACAAATTTGCACAATTTTAAAATAGAAAGTTATAAATAAAAATAAACTATAAAACTCTATTTTTTAACTAAAGCCCTATATCAAAAATAGAACCGGCCCAAGTAATTATTAAAATGAGATATTGTCTTCCCTTTTCTTTTGTGTAATATCTTCGGCCGTTCCCTTTTGCTTCTCTTCAAAAATTAGGTTTTCTTCCAAATTGAAGACGCCGATTTAAATTCTATGATTGAAGTAATGATTTTTCGATTTTCTTCATCAGTCAACTTCCTGGCTTTGAGTGACCGTTCGCTTCAATTGAGTCAAGCTCGAATATCGGTATGTGATTTTTTGCCCCCTTTTGATTTAGATTATGCACGACTTTGATTCAAGTTTTGGATTTGTTTCTGATTTGTTCTAAGTATGCTCATTGGATTTTTGTCTCGAACTCGATTAATTTTACTGATGATGATTTAGATTTAATTTATAGGGATCGAAAACCCTATACTTTCGTTCGTATATATTAGTTTTGAATTCTTCAATTGATTTGCTTGGCATTTCAATTTCTGCTTGAACGATTATGATGAATTCTTGACATGTTCATCTTATCATCGGTTGAATATGTTTGAATTTTATTCCATTCTTTTTGCTCCTACGACCTGTTTACAGTTCACTGACTTGTTCCTTGGTTGAAATCCTCCATGACATTATTCAAATTGCTGCTGGTAATTGTTAAACACTTCAATAGTGTTTTAATTGACAATTTCTTTTTGAAAATTCTCCTTGACTTTTTTTTGAACTGCTACTGTTTTTGCTTTGATCTTGTCATGTCCACTTGTATGTGTGTCACCATGTATATACACATATGTGTGTGTGTGTGTGTGTGTGTGTGTGTGATGGCTCTGGTATTATTGCTAGTTTTTGGACTTGCTGTGTCTATGCTTGAATTTTCTTGTTAGACTTGCTGTTGCATATAAAGAACTAAATACCGTGCTTGTTAGGTATGGTGCACTTCAGTTTTGTTCGAGTCATGGTTGTTTGATGTGAACATGGCTTTGTACATTGCTGAACTTATGTTGGTGTGACACCCTATGTTGACTTGCTCGATTTTTTACTGCAGTGTGATTTTCTTCGAGTTCCATTACTCGTTTACAGTGTACATGTGTATGCTTTCTTGTGTGTTCATGTTCATATGAGCATGTCTGAAGCTTTGTGACTTTGTTTCGAGTTAAGCTGCCCCTATTTGCCACTATATATGTATACATGTGTGTACAGACATGTATACATATATGATTGCTCATTTCTTGCATTTATCTTACATATACAACATGTTCATATTTTGAATGCTCTGTTATATGGTTTTCGAAGTTGGTTCACCTTGTTGTTTGACTTGCTGTGCTTGCATTCTGATGTGTATATTTTTGAAATGAACTGATATGTGTGTGCATATATGCATACATGCTCCAATACATACATGTCTGGTTGGACCTGAGTCATTTTGTTCCACTAGCTTGTCATCTGGTCTGGTTCCACATGTTGTTTACATTTGGAATGTGGTGCAAGTTTTTGTCTGATTGCATGGGCTTGTTGCACTTGTATTCTCTTAAGTCTGGTCTAGTGGTCTTGACATTTCAATTCTCTGTTCACTCGAGTGCTTGCAGGCATGTTAACTCGTGTGGTTCCTTAGCATTTTTCTTTGTACTTGGTTGCACATGAACTCGTCCCTAAATGTTCATCATGAACATTTTGCCCTGTCCTCTGGTTTTCATTCCTGAATCACTGCATGTAGCTTGCCTTTGTACATTATGTTCATGCTTTAATGTTGCCTTGTTTTCACATTTAAGTTGACTGGTCTGATAAGATGTTAAGTGGTTATTTGCATTTGCACTTGAGTATCCAGTTTAGGCTTGGGTTTGACCATATGCTTACCTATCCCTGCTGTTTTAACAAATAAGTGTATGTTGGTATACACGACCTTGTGGCATGACGGTGATATACTATGCATATCACAAGTTGTTCGTGTAAGATGAATTAAAAGAATGATGATGAACAACCTAAATAACTGAGGCAAACAATATTTTCAAACACACATTTCATTTTACACTACCAAATATTTCATTTTCAATTTTACTACGTCGGTGTTTATTTTGCAGATAGTTCAGATGATGGATACATGCTGGAACAGAGATGAAGATCAAATATGAGTGTTGAGTGAATTATGTAGTTAGGTGAAAACATGTGTGAAAAAATTGTATAGTGAAAATTATGTTGCAATTGAAACTTGTATTCGGAATATAGTGAGAGCTTAAATTTGTACTATTTGAATTTGTAACAAAATATTTGTTTGAGTAAAATATTTATTTAAATATGAATTCTAAGTTATTTATTTTTGAATATTAGTCAAGCATCCCTAAAACCAAAGTTAATTCAAATGGCATCCTCCTTAAAAAAATTGCAAAGCGGGTCCCTATAATTATTTTACTATAGCAGCATGTATTTTTCATTTTTTTGTGCCAATACTTAAAAAAATTTCAAAAAATTATAAATATTATATCTAGGTTTCTAAAAGAGAAAAAAGAAACTACAGACATATCTGCAATTATTCCATATAATTAAAGATATGTCTGCATTTATTCACTGAATAATTGCATTCGATACGCATTTGAATAATTGTAGACATGTATGCAATTATTCAATATAATTGCAGATATGTATGCAATTATTCACTGAATAACCGCACTAAATAAAAATCTATATAACTGAGACATGTCTGCAATTATTCCATATATTTGCTGACATGTATGCAATTATTCACTGAGTAATATCACCTTGTTTTAACAATCAGGATATTTACGTAAATATCTGCACTTATTCCTTAAAATTGCAGACATATCTGCAATTATTAATTGCAAAGGCATGCTATTCAGAATAAGTGCAGACATGTCTACAATTATTCTCTAAAATTGCATACATGTCTTCAAGTATTCCTAAAACATATTGTGTGTCATTTTTCCCCTTTCATCCTTGTTTTTTGATTTTTTTTGACGGGAATACGAAGATAATATTAACTGAAATAAGTTTTAAAATTTGGAAGTTTTTTTTATTGTTTTTTGATATGTTTTTTGATGATTTCCCAAAAAATAAGGACCTAATTTACATACTTTTTTCCACTAGGGTTTTTGTGAATTTTGAAACCTATTGAGGACCTGTGCCAAAAGTACCTTATTTATTTTATTCAACAAATATTTATTTAATTATGTAGAAAAAAATAGGGCAATAAAAAATACATTTAAACATATACATATATTATCATCAAACAAAAATCATAGGCAATTGTATTCTACAATCGCCCCCTTTTGATGATAACAAACATATATTAAGATTTTGACTCTACAAAATGTACTTGGTCTTGATGAATTACATTAGCTCTCCCTATTTGAATACTCCCCCTACAACAAAGCTCCCCCTTCACATATGCATGAAAATATATAAAAAATATGCAAATAAAAAGCAATAAAAAAATGCAATGAACCTAGTTAGGAATATGAAAATAAAAAATATGACTTATTTGCCAAAAATCTTAAATTCTCTCTCTCCCCCTTTTGTTACCAGCAAAAGAGTAACAGTGTTAGAAAAGAGTGTTAAAATGATGGACGCTAATACAACATTAATACCTAATCGAGTATAAGTATTAAATTTCAATAAAAGGTCAAACAAAAATCATAAATACTCTGTTAGGTGCATATTCTATTTTAGAGTGATAGGGGTGATGTCGGCATAAAAAATCATATAGTTGTGTCCATTTGTGGTATATTTATGGTAGGAATTTAAATACATACTTACCATGCATAACTGTTTGGACTTTTAAATGATATTAGTGATATTCCCAATTTTTATTAAAAAAATGAATTCCAAGCATCTTCTAACAACCCATAACCATAAGGACTTTTAAATGGGGTTAGAATCAACTCACCTATTTCAACCAATTTTGATATGTGTTCCATACATTCATAACCATGAGGACTTTTAAATGAGCATGAAAACACATAATCAAAAATTGCAAATAGTTCACCCATGCATAACCGTGAGAGCTTTTAAATGAGAGTGAGTACTTTTGGATGATTTTATTGCTAATTAATTAAAAAAATGAAAAATTTCCTATTTAAATACCACATTTTGACATACTATATTGGATTTTGAAGATTGATTGTCGTAGAAATATGATAGGAATAGAGGTGGTCATAGAATTTTTACCAGCCAAAGTTATTACAATTTTTTTTAAATGTTTTAAAGAAATTTACTAAATATATTGTCTCGGGTCATGTATGATTAATATCAACACTCATCACTTTTGTCAGTCACTATTTATCTTTTCGATAATCAGTAGGGCATCAGATTAGTTAACATAGGCATTTAAGATAAAATCCAAAAATATAAAATAAAATTTATAAAATACCTAAATTGAGATGAAGTAGACAAAAAACATTTTATGGTAGGGGTTTTGCAAAAATGTCTTCCAATTGAAAATCAGCTGAAATGAGATTTATGCAGATATTTTCTTTGGAAACGTGATGCAAAAAACGAATGTCCCAACATGAAACACATTCCACCAGTACTTTTTCTATCAACTAGACTACCAACATAATCTGCATCTGAATGCCTTTTTAACTCAAAGTTATCATTAATTGGATACCATAGACCAAACCGTGGGGTGTACTACAGATACCTTTCCTCATACCTGAAAATAATATTTCTTTTGATGATTGATCAACAATTTTGCACTAATCAGAATCAAAAATAACATTCATTCCCCAATCACAAAACTGGCCGATTGAAGTCATATTATTGTGCAAATTTTCAACATATAATACATCGTTTAAGGTAAATGTACTGTTAACTATTTTAATTTTACCGGTAATCTTACATTTATCATTGTTGCCCATTGTGACTCTACCACCTTTGTACTTCTCTAGGCTAAGGAACTTTGATTTGTCACCCGTCTTGTGCCTAGAACAGCTAGAATCCAGGTACAACTCTTGTTGATCCTTAGCCTACCAATACACCTACATGAGGAAAGATTTTTGTAATATATTTGTCTTTATAGGTCCATGATTGTTAGTGATAAAATTTTTTGAAAAATAAGTTTGCGTAGAACCAAAACAGTTTATATTTGTTCCTTTTGGCATCCAGATTTGTTTGATTTTAAGGGGTTTGACATTCATGCCTTTGGGAACCCAAATTGGTATGGTTTTCATGTGTTTAGGTCTATACCAACAATTTTTGTGATTGTGTCCAATTTTTCCATAAATATTGCACTTGGAATTGACATGATTTCTTCTACCTTTTTCAGATTGAGTATACCCAAGTCCTTGTCTAATAGTATTAACAGTTTGTTTCCTTAATAGCATATTTAGTGATCTTTCTCTTTTGGAGAATTTTCCTAAAATTGTTGACAACTGTTAGACTTGTGACTTGAGAGATTCATTTTCATTCAATAACAAAGTGCACTTTTTAATAGAATTTTCTCTCCTAGTATTTTCACTTTCTTTCAAAACTAGAATTTCATTTTCAAGTGATTTAATTTTAATTTCTAATTTTTTTATTCCTCTTCTAATGATGGACACTTATCACAATTAAAGCTCTTATTTCTAAAATTTTAAACCAATTGATCAAGCTGCTTATTTAGTTCTATCAAACTATCTCTTTGTGATTCAATGTAGCGTTCTTTTCCCTAAGTCTTTTAAAACAACCATTTACTTCATGAAAATATATAAGTAATTGCAAGTTAGTTTTGATACCTCATTTGGCTTGCCATCATCGCTGTCATTTGTATCCCTAAAAAACACAAATTTGCTTTTCCACTGTCACTGCCAATGCGTTCATCATCTTCATCCCTTTCATTCCAAGTTGCTGCAAAACTTCTCCTTTTCGATTTCCTTCCTTTGTTGAGTCGATTTTGAGGACAATTGACTTGATATAACCAGGTTTATTGCACTTGTGACAAATGATCTCCTGCTTTTTTGAGTTGTCTAGAACTTTGACAATTCTACTCTTTAGTTGTTGATGTAGGACTGGATTTCTATACAGCGGTTCCACCTTTTATATCTCTTTATTATCAGTGCCAGTTCAGCTACTCCTTCATCATCACCATCATCATCTTCACTTTCAGTTGTTCCTTGAGAGCTATTGATTTTTCTTGTGTATCTCTTCCTTCATGTTCTTCCTTGAATTTGATTTCTAGCTCATAAGTGGTAAGGTTTCCAATGAGTACTTCAAGTTTAACTTGTTTCAAATCCTTTGATTCTTGAATGGCAGTCATTTTGCTTCAAAATTTCATGGAAGAACTCCGAGGGTTTTTCGGACTATTTCTAGCTCTGTGTATGGTCTTTCTAGGGATTTTGATTTGTAGACAAGATTAGAAAATACCCCATACGTTTCTTTGACACTTTCGTCCTTTGCCATTGTGAAGTTCTCATACTCGCTACTAAGCACGGTAAGGTGAGATTCTTTAACTTGTAGGGTTCCTTCATCAGTCACTTCAAGCATGTGCCAGATTTCTTGCGTAGTTAGATAATGTGAGACAAGATTAAATTCAATTTGATCTAATGAAAAAATAATAGAATTCATAGCTTTAGCATTAGCATTTTGTAGTTTATTTTCAACATTTGTCCATTGATACATAGGTTTTTCAACTTCTTAATTGTCTACCATTGTTATTGTTGTGTTATATCCTGTTTCAACAATATTCCATGCATCTATGGTTTTAAAAAAAAAATCATTCTAGTTTTCCAATATGCATATTCACCATTGAACATGGGTATGGTGCACTTCAGTTTTGTTCGAGTCATGGCTGTTTTCTGTGGAAGTTGCTTTGTACATTGGTGTATTTATGTTGGTGTGACACCCTATGTCGCCTTGCTTGGGTTTTACTGCATTGTGATTTTCTTCGAGTTTCATTACCCGTTTACTATATACATATGTATGCTCTCTTGTATGTTCATGTTCATATGAGCATGTCTGAAGCCGGTGACTTTGTTTCGAGTTAAGATGCCCCTGTTTGCCAATATATATGTATACATGTATGTACAGACATGTATACATATATGTGATTGCTCATTTCTTGCATTTATCATGCATATACAACATGTTCATATTTTGAGTGCTCTATTATATGGTATTCAAATACGGTCCACCGGCTTGTTTGACTTGATGTGTTGCATTTTGATGTGTACATTTCTGAACTGAACTAATATGTGTACGCATATATGAATACATGCTCCAATGCATACATGTCAGGTTGGACCTGAGTTATTTTGTTCCACTGCCTTATTGTCTAGTCTGGTTCGTTTTGTTCCACTGGCTTATTGTCTTGTCTTGTTTATTTTGTTCCACTGGCTTGTTGTCTGGTTTGGTTTCACTTTCTCTTTTCATTTGAAGTCTGGTTCAAGTTGTTGTCTGATTGCATTAGCTTGTTTCACTTGTATGCTCTTAAGTCTGGTCTAGTGGTCTTGACATTTCGTTTCTCTGTTCACTCTAGTGCTTGCATTCATGTTAACTTATGCGGTTCCTTAGCATTTTGCTTTGTACTTGGTTGCATATGAACTTGTCCCTAAATGTTTATCATGAACATTTGCTGGAACATTTTTCCCTGTCCTCTGGTTTTCATGCCTGAATACCTACATGTAGTTTGCCTTTGTACATTATGTTCATGTCGGAATGTTGCCTGGTTTTCACATTCAATTTGACAGGTCTGATATGATGTCAAGTTGTTATTTGCATTTGCGCTTGAATTGAATCCAGTCTAGGCTTGGGTTTGAACTTGTGCTCACCTGTCCCTGCTATTTTAACAAACAAGGGTATATTAGTGTGCACGACCTTGTGTCATGTGCAGTGATACAATGTGCACGTCATAAGTTGTTATGTAATAAGAACTAAAAGAATGATGATGAACAACCCAAATAATTGAGGCAAACAATATTTTCAAACACACAATTTATTTACACTACAAAATATTTCTTTTACAATTTTACTGCATATTTCTTTATTTTGCAAATATTTTAGATGTTGGATACATGCTGAAATAAAGTTGAAGATCAAATACGAGTGTTAAGTGAATTATGTAGTGAGGTGAAAACATGTATGAAAAAATTGTGTAGTGAAAATTGTGTTGTAATTAAAACTTGTATTCGGAATATAGTGAGAGCTTAAATTTGTACTATTTGAATTTGTAATAAACTATTTGTTTGAATAAAATATTTGTTTAAATATGACTTTTGAGTTATTTATTTTATTCAATAAAAATTTATTTAATTATGTGGAAAAATAAAATAGTACAATAACAAATAGATTTAAACGAATATATATTTTTTTATTATCATCAAACAAAAATCATAGGCTATTGTATTCTACATAATTAAATAATTCATAATTCCTAAAATATTTAATTCCAAAGTAATTAAATTTTTATCCCTAATTCTTTATTATGAAATTCTAGTATTCCGAAATAAATCCAAATTTTCATATTTAATTTATAATTTTCGTTTTATTAATTAAATAATTATTATATCTTTTGTTAATTACCCCTAAAAACTGGGTTGTTACAATTAATGGAAAAAATCTGTTAGTTTTCTTTTATATACTTTGTTATATAGTGGCATAACTAATTTAGTAGTTAATTATAAGTATATAATTAAGAAAATCATTAAATAAAGTTTTATGTTGCAAATAGTTGCGATCAAGAGCAATTAATCATAATATAAAATAACATTTTATTTTAAATATTCCTACTCAAGATGTTTCGAGAACAGATATCGATTCATTTGTTGAGAGCAGAGTACATAATACTCCCCAGATGTTTGGTAGTGTATTACTCATGGGTGCAGGAGGAACCAAGGGGTTATATACTCATAGTTATTATAAAACTATGGAATGAATCGTTTAACAGTTTCCTGTTAGTTGATAACAACTATGTTAAACAGAAAATCTAGCTAGAATAGAATAGTTAATAATAAATGTTGTTGTTGAACCAAGGACTTTGTTTATGCACAAACCACTTTGAATGTGAATAATATATGAGTTTTGACTAGTACCATACTCCATATATCGTGAAGTGGTACAATGTTGAAAAGAGAATGCGCATAAATTATTGTCACTCTTGGTACCGCTTAAGGTGATGTTGATATATAATTTTACAGAAAAGATCTCTAAGCGATAAATCAACCAAACTATCACACCACTAGCTAAGGTGATGTGTGTGAATTGTTTAGTATTTATCGCTGAGTGAATTCACATCCCTGAGTCACCCAACCGTGTATATGAATTCTCTAAAATACCACACTATTTGATTACTTTATTAAGTGTTATAAATTAATTAATATTTAAGATATATTAATTATTAATGTTTTTTATGTTTAGGGTATTATTAGTAACCGGGCTTGCTCCTAGATATCTTGTGGCTACTATTATTAAAAAAAATGTAAATTGGTACAATTGCCTCATTGAAAACCAATACAATACCAGCGCAATATTGCACATGAAAAAAGAGTCTGGTTTCTTTATTGATGTACAAGAATGTTTACAATCATTATATAGCAATACAATATGTAAGAGCAAGCAATTTACATGATAGCATAAAAGCATAAGGAAATACAATAATCAATGCTACAATACCACGAAGAATTCCTAACATCCTCACATCCAATGCTTGCTACGAATTAATCTGCTGCCAAATCTCCGAACGCATTTATTTATTAACTATAGTTCAGAAATTCATCCTCCCACAGTTGATAAATGTGAGATTGACACACCGACTCTCTGTATTTTGGAATTAGGAAATTCCTGTCAATCTCAAATGGATCAGAGTTTAGCAAGTAAAAGATATTAAGTTTTATCCTTCATCTTTCAAGACAATTTCCCACCGTTTTAAGATCTCATGAATGAAATCATTCCTTACTATTCTTCTTTCGAAAGTAATTAACATCAACAGTAATCCCTTAAGTAAGCTCTAATTTATCATGCTTTGTAGTTCCATACGAGAATTCCTTTTTGGCTATATATAATAAATAGAAGTAACAAAATTGCATCTAGCTTGGTCTTGAATTTGGTCTTTTAGGCCTACAAATCGTATTCCATGCGATTTTTTAAAACTTCCCTCCCTAGAAGAAATCTTCACATGTTTTATTAATTTCTTCTAATTGTAGCCATGAGAATTTGATATGCTATCAACCAATATAAAATTATAGCGCTATTAACTGAATGAATAAGGTTCACTCTTCCGGCTATTAAGAGCAATTTGTTATCCTAGTTCCCATTTTTTTCTTTAATTTACTTAAGGGATTCCAACAACTAGAATAGTGAAGATAATTGGAGGATAAGGGAAATCCCAAGTATTTCATCGGTAAAGAATCTTCTTCTACTTTCAAAATGCTAGTAATTAGAGATCTGCTTCTACAACCATTATAGAAATAGATTTTGGATTTATTTTGATTAATACTCAACCCTATATTAGATCTAAGATGATTAAAAATGTCGAGTAGATTGATTGCTCATTCTCATATGCTTTACAAAAACTCTTTAAATCATCTACATAAAGTAGATGAGAAATTATAGGGGAGATTTTATTTATCAGTTTTAACTTTCCTCCATCGATATATAATTTTGTAAGAATGGGAAAGTATTCCATAGCTATGAAAAAAGATATGGAGAGAGAGGATCCTCTCATCTAATTGCACAGTTACTAGTAAAGAAACCTTTAGGTATCCCTTAAATTAAAATAGAAAAGGATAGGGTAGAAATGCATTCTCTAATAAGATTAATTAATTTTAATGGTAATCCCATCATTTTAAGAATGTGATAAATGAAGAATATACTATTCGGTCATAATCTTTTTGTAAATCAATTTTCATACAAATCTTATCTGAACCATTTTACTTGAAGCTTTTGAGCAGTTAATGCGCTAGTAGAATGTTTTCAGCAATGTACCTCCCTTGAATGACTCCCGACTGATTTTCTAAAATTAAAAAAGGAAGCATACATTTAATTCTATTACTAATTATTTTGGGAATAATTTTGTAATACATATTACAACAAGGCATGGTAATCAGAAATAGAATTAGGCTTGTCTTTTTTGGGGCAAGAGTTATATAAGTGTGATTAACTCCCTTTGCTAGTTTGCTAGTCTCAGAAACTTCTTTATTAACCTCGAACAAAATATCTTTGATTTCTTCCCAATGAATTTGAAAATTTTAGCTATAAATCCATCAGGTCCTGGGATCTTTTCATCTAAAATGGAGAAAAGTGCTTCCCTTCATTCATCCAAGGAAATAGCTTCAGAAAGAAATTTTCTTCCTTTTTTTTATTGATCTTTTGTCTATTCGTATTCTCGGGAATATATGATTTTGATTTTTTCATCATTATATAGTTTGGAATAAAATTCGATGGCTTCCTTTTCAATGACTTCAGCACCATAGATCAAATTTCCTTTTTTTACTGATAAAAGCTTTCAAGGATTTGAGTTTAAATCTGAAATTAAGGTTCAAGCTGTATTTCAGTTTGAAATTTAAAAGTAATTTTTAAATTGAATTTGTATTTAAAATAACCTGGAATGTTTAGGTGTGTTTTTAAATTGATTTGAATTTAAATTGAATTGGAATTTAAATTCTTTTAAACTTATTTTATAAGTGGATGTTTCTTTTAACATATGAGATAATAAGGTTTGAATTGTTTTAAAACCTCGTTTAAGTTAAATTTGTATCTTAAGTTTAAAATGAATTTAAAGTGAAATTTAAAGTAAATTTGAAAACAAAGTGTTTTCAAAATACCTAAAATAAGTAAGAAATGAATTTTAAATTAAGTTAGAACTTAAGAAATTGGATTCATTTAAATTATTAAGTTAATTTAAATGGGTAATTAATTATTTAATTAATTAATAATGTGGATGATTAATTAAGTAATTAATAATTTTTAAATTGATTAATTAAGGTTTGAGATTAATTAATTAAGGTTAATTAATCTATAATTAGGAATTGTTGAGATTAATTGATAATTAATTAATTTGTAATTAATATGAGATAATCTGAGTTAATTACTTAAGAGAAGTAATTAAGGATTGTTAATGAAGGTCATTATCTTACGATTATTTAACAATTAATTAATGTAATTAATTTTTAATAATTAATTAGATTAATTAATTAATGATAATCATTTGTGAAATTATTTATGGTTATTTACTTAATAGAAGTAATTAATGAATTAATTACTTGATGAAATTAATTGGGATAATGTGATTTGTTTAGGTTAATTAATTAAGTTTAATTAATTTAAACACTTGATGATTGATGAATAATTACTTAATGTAATTAATGGGATTGTAATTACTTAGGGAAGTAATTAACTGATATTTACTGGATGTAATTAAAGATGTTTTAATAATGGAAGTAATTTGGATTTAATTACTTTGTGATTAATCAAGGGATTAATTAGGGAATAAATTATGGGTTAATTTATTCAATGAAGTAATTAAGGGTAGTTAAATTCTGGATGTTATTAATAAAGGGTGATTAAATATTTATGGTTAATAATTAATTAACGAAGTAATTAAAAGTTAATTATTGTATTTGGTTAAGGATAAATTAATTTGTGAAATTAATTAAGGGATTAATAGAATGATATTGGAAGCCTTTGATTAATTGTTATCCCTAATATGTGGTTCGTGATGCTATGTGATAAGATATGTTTGATTTAAACTGTGATGATGTGGTTATCTTTTGATGATGAATTACTGTGACATCCTGTATTAAAAGTAGAATTGTATTTCACTTGAATAATTTAAGTTAAGTTGACAATGGTTTCGAAGAGACCGGAGTCGGGTATTAGTAAATATCTGAAACCACTTCGATTTCTTATAGATTGATATGTGAAATCAATAGGCTGGTATGGAATGTTTTAAGCGAATTGGACCATTTAATCTAAGTATTAGTACTTAGAAAATGATGTGTGAAATAAGTGATGTCTATAACAAATTGTGAAGTTGTAAATTGATGTAAATTGATATAAGTTACCCCGGGTTTATATATGTTGTATGCTTTTGTATTCCATGTTAGATGGGTTTACTCACGCTGGTTTCCAGCCTGACCCGGGTGTTACTTTGATGTAATGCTCGGGTCAGACCGAGTATTACAGCTTTCAGGTAAGGACGTTCTGGAGCTCAGAAGGAGAGCTGGAGAGCAGGAACGTATGGAGAGCTTATGATGTTAATATATTATAGTATCTGAAACAGATAGATTTATCTGTTCTGTGATTGTAAATCTGTTGTAACTCTGATATATATAATAAAGTGTAATTTGACAAGTACAGTTTCCTTTGTATAACTATTATTTATGTGATATTATATTTTATCCGCTGCGTATGTGAGACTTTGGGTTTGGTTTTCTGTTTCTTCTTCTTCTATCTCTTCTTCTTTTCTTAACTATCTGGAAGTTTCTGGTTCGAAATTTCCGGATCGTTACATTTGGTATCAGAGTTGAAGGTTAAGCGAGAACCTTGGCTCTGTTGGGATTACTCATTAAGGATAGGGTAAGTGGTACCCTAGGATGAGTTGAGTGTATATATATGAGAGAGCGTACTTGTTATTTTCTTATATAAAGGTTTTTTTTAAATGATTTCAAAAGTAAATGAATCTTATATAAGAAATAGATTATCTATTATATTAAGGAAATTGGTTGTAGTATTAATTAAATTAAAAGTAATAGTAAGAATTGAATTAAGAAGTAATAGAATGCAACCAAATTGAAGTTGGAATTAAATAAAGATAAGTTTGAAATGGATTCTAACCGAAATTGAAATCTTGAATTGAATAAGTATTTCAAAATAAGATGAATTAGAATTGGTTTCAAAATGTTAAAGTAAATAATATTATTCAAACTACTTTGAATAATGATCTTATTTTAAAAATAAGAAATGTTTGAAAATTTTAAAGAAAATTTGTTTGAATTGAAACCAAAGGTGGTTTAAATTTTTAAATTTGGCCTGGCAAGCCAAGAAGTAAATATGTATATGTGGATATACATAGTATCAAATGTGGTTTGAAATAAACCCTAAATATTGAGTTTAAATCTTAAATGAGATATGATACCCAAAGTGATAAGTTTTTGAACTTAATAAGTAGGAAGATTATTAATGTGAAGTTAAATAAGTTTGAATGATCAAACTAATTTGAAAATTTCAAGATGGAATTGGAATTTAACTTGGGAAGTTAAATGGTTAATCTGAATGTGGAGTTTGTGTGATCTCAAAATGGGTGTTGAGATCTGGAAATATTTAAATTGTGAATAATTTGGAATTTGGATTGAAATTAGTTCAAATTGAATTTGATTTGAATTAATTGAAATTGTGATTAAAGATGTATAAGTATAAAGTTCAGATGGAAAATTTGAATTGGATTGATTTGAATAATTTGGAATCGTAATTAAAGTTGAATAGTTTTAAATTCAAATGGAATTTGAATTGAATTTGGAAGGAAATCAAGAATAATTCAACTTGATTTGGAAATGGAGTTTGAAATTGGGATTAATTCAAACTGGAGTTGAAATGAATTGAAATTTATCTGAATTAGAAGAATTTGAGATCAAGGTTGAATAAAGTTAAATTTGGAAAGAAGCTGAGGTTAATTCAACTTGAATTGGGGTTGAATCAATTTCAATAGAAATTGAAGTTATTTAAATTGGAGTTAAGTCAATTTAAATGGAAGTGGAATTTGAATTGAATTGATTGGGAATAGATATTGGGAATTGAACAGTTTTGACTCTGGACTATTTTTAATATAAATTGTTTTAATATAAACCTATTTTTCCAAGCTATTTATTATATATACAACCTTTCTTTTAGAAAGCCAAACTATCTTATATTTGATTTACAATTATTTTTGGGAACTGTTTAACAATTTTCCAACTGTTTTATAAGCTAATTATTATCTTACTATTATTTTGCAATTATTTAAAATTTCTATAATTATTTTAACTATTTTACACATATTTTACAAACTAGTAATTATTTTCCAACTACTTGTCTATTTTTAAATTTTTCAAGCTACTTTCTAAATAAACAGGCCGGAGTTCAAACTGTTATTGGTTAAATACCAAATCGAGATAAGAATAGAGGTGATAATCCGAATAGATTGAAGCAATTGTGAGTAAGTGAATGAAAATTAAGGTGAATGTGAATAGAAATGGAATTGATTTGGCTAATAACCAATAAAGATAAATACGTAGGGTGTACGTATGTTATTCTATTCGCATAGTGATTTGATTCAGATTCGAGTATAGAATTTCGAGATAATTAAGTCGATCCGAGTTGGGATTTTTTACTCGATTTTCGACGGCGAACCTGGATATGGATTGTTGATTGGTTCTGGATATTCTCTATAATAGTTAAGCTATGCTAGGAGAATGACGGTTTTGGATCAAGAAACCAGATCTGTGTCCGCACTAGGAAGTCGGGTGGACGATACTAGTTCGGAAGTGAAATTGTGTGATCGAGTGAGCGATCATATTTGTATGGCGTACGAATGGTATGTGTACATCGTACGGATTTGAATGAAATTGATATTGAAAAGAGTAATCACATTTGAATATTTGATTTTGAGTAAACAAAGTTAAGTATCATTGTTTTATAAAATGAAACTCCCCTTGATGAATCTTTTGCCAGAAGAAAAGGGTTTTTGGAAATGTTTGAAGTATAAAAGGAGTTTTATACAAGTTTGAAATGATCCAAAGTTTTAAAAATTGTATATATCTGTATATATATAAAGGATCTTATGAGGATTTTGGAAAAGGTTTTGGGAACCTTTGGAAAGGCTTTTGATTTTTGGGTAAAATCAATATTGAATTTGGAAAGCCTAGTTTGAGAATTATCGATTTTGGAATAATCGATTTTGAGTAAAGGAGCTTCGTATGACATCATACTAGGTGTATGATTTAAAAGATACTATATATGTATAGTATAAAATGTTTTGATGATAGCTTTGGGGAAAAAGATGCTCCCTTGAAATGAACTTCTCAGGAGTACCACCGGGTGGTGCTGCCTTGAGCCCCAAGGGGGGGTTCTAAAGTTGATCCTGTGAGGAGTCCGGACAAAATTAGTTCCTGGGGATTATGAGTAGAGTATACCATAGCGAAAGTCGTGTGTGCCGTTGAGAGCCAACAGTCTGCGTTTGATTTTATATCGGTAGACTGCGACCTATGGTATATCATAGCGAAAGTCCCGTGTGCCGCTGAGAGCCAACAGTCTGCGTTTGATTTTATATCGGCAGACTGCGACCTATGTAGAAGTGGAGAGGTTTCATTTCGACAGCGAAAATCAGAGGTCGTTGAGAGCCTGCAGTTACATGGACTTTTGCTGTGACGACAACGTAACCCTGGATGTAACTGTGATCTGTTGTGTGGGTTCCATGGCGTAATCGAGAGGCCGCGGAGAGCCTGTAGTTACATGGACTTTTGCTGCGACGACAACGTAACCCTGGAATGTAACTGTGCCATGGATAGGAGTGATGATTTCCAAAGCATTCTCACCAAAGATATATCCACTATTTTCCAAAAACTGTTTTCGATATGTTCAATAAAACTATTTTTTCAAAGTATTTTCACTGGGTGTTAAAAACTAGTCTGCTAAGTACTTATAGATTTTCAGTCTTACGCCTGATCAACGTATGATCGAATTTCTGCGAGAACGAGGACAGACTTATTGAAACATCGAGTGATAAAAAGAATTTTTATAAAAACTATTTTGGTAATATTATGTAGATTTTAAAAGTGTTTTAAAGGTGTTTCAAAGAATAATTTTTCTAAAAATAAGCATTTTAATAAATTCTAGTTTCGCTCCTTTTCGAGGACGAAAAGATTCAAAGGGAGGAGGAATGTAATAACCCGGATTTCTGGGCATTGTAATTAATAATATAATTGGGTTAATTAATATAAATACAAATTTATAGATTAAACAAATAAATTTGGTATTATTCGTATCTATACATGTATATTTGTGTTAAATTGAATTTAAATTAGAAATTCAAAGGGTGAATATCTCAAGTTATTTTGAAATTATATTTTATGATTTTATATGATTGGTTTTACATTATTCTCTTTAAAAGATTTATTTATAAAATTAAGATAATGTATTTACTTAATGGAAATATATATATATATATATAGGTTTTATAAAAAAATCATTTAAGGATTCATTAATTCATGGGATTTCAAATATAAATTGAATGTTTACATGATTATAAATGGAAGCATAAGAATGTCTCTAACTAAGTGCAGACAAATATAATACATATGTTAATTTAAGAAATATGGTTTATGAAACTGAAAAATATAAACACATGGAAAAGTTACAAGAGTGAATGTATGAAATAATGCTAGTAACAAGTGTATAACATGTAGTAAGATTTTTATAAGTGTCATTTACCATTCTTCATTTTAGTTTTTAATATAAACAAAATCCTACCATCTCCTATTCCCATCTTTTCTTCATTTTTCATTTTACATTTCTCAAATTTTGAAAACAAGAAACTGAGATAACGGAAAATCAAGACCAAAAATTATAACAAACTATTACAGTATCTACTATTTCAAGATAAAAACAAAGTATACTTCAGAATCAAAAACCAGATTCAAGATTGAATCAAAACAGATTCAAGATCAGGCAAGCAAAACCTGCATGCATGAATTTTTTTCAAAACTGGAAGCAAATTAAAAGCATTAAACAGCTCAAGCCTTAAAAGCATTCAAACAGGATAAAAAAAATTCAAGAGCTTTTCAACCTGAAGCTTTGCTCTGCATATTTAAAACAGGTGAGTAACTCAATTTTTTTTTAAAATTTAAATGGCTAAAATTTTGAGTTGCATGCTAGTTTATCTGATGAAGTTTATATTGAAATAAATCTTTGAAAAATGCCTGTGCATACATGGATGGGATGCATGTTTGTTTAATCATGTTTCTGACTATTTACAGTTTAAGTTTAGATTGATAAAATATGGCTGCTGTTTTGAATTAATATTTAAATGAAACTTGTGTATTATATGATAAAGTAAAATAATAAAAAAATTATAGGTTGAAATAATTTCTGTATTGGCTGGAAGTAAATCAAAATAACAGAGCAAGAATCTGTATAAGTGGGAAAATTCAAACATTACAATTCAATGTTTCAGGATTACATATTTAATCATCTTATCAAATCATGATTTTTAAAGAAAAAAACATAATTTCTAGGGTTAGATTTTGGAGCAGTTCTAGTTTTACTATATTTTACTTCTTGGGTTAGCACTGTTGATATATAAGTTCGTTTGAGTTGAATTTGCTTCAGGAGGTGATGGAGTTATCGGGGATAATGGGAAAATTATAAGATTGTTGTTTATTCCATTTTGGAGGTTGTGATTGTGATTGGAAGTATGGAACCCTAGTTTTACTGGGATTGGTATAATCGATCATTTTGACAAATATAGTTGATCGAGTTCAACTATCTCATGGGTACTGGAAAGTATTGAGTTGAGGAAGTATTCGCCGGAGTTTCGAAGGCGAGGGGGGTCGGAGTTTCAAATGGGAGGCGCTGACAGGTTGGAGTTGAAGTGGGTGCTGTTGTTCCAGGTTTGAGACTTCAATCTCGATTTTGATGTCGAGCGTGAATCGAGGGAATTGGCGTGTAGATGGAGTGAGATGATGAACGTTGACTGTGGGGAGATCGCCAAGATGATCAAGGATGGCCGGCGTCACTGTACATGTGCACGATGATATGTTATTTTCTGATGAATTTGGGATTGTTAAAATTGTAGCACGCTTGTGTTTGTCTCGGGAAATTTGAGTTTCAACTCGAAGTAAGGGAGTTTCTGACTCGAAGTATATATCGGGTTGCTTGGGTAAAACTGTTGTTTCAGGTTTAACATTAAACAGAAACCTGTTACAATATTTTAAAATTTTTGAAGTAAAGTTTTAAAATGCAAAATAAAATTTGAACTGAGTTTAAAACCTGAATTTAAATATGAATTCAACAGTTTAAATCTTGGTTTTAAAATAATTTGAATTTTTAGATTTTAGTTTGGGTTTTAAATAAAAACAGAAAACCCGTTCTGTTTTTAAAATTAAAAGAAAGTATAAAATGCAAAATGGAAATTTAAACTGAGTTTTTAAAATCTGAAATTTGAATATGAATTCAAATTAGATTTCCTGAGAATTGAAATAATTTAAGTTTAAAATTTAAATTTGGTTTTAAAACTTATAAGTGAAAAGCATATGTGTGTTTTGGATTTGAATTGGAAGTTCAAAATTTAAAATTAGAAATTTAAAATGAGTTTAAATCTGGGTTTTTAAATCTGGAATTAAATTTGAACTTCAGTTTTTAAAATAAAATAAGTTTAAATTTAAATCATTTAATTATATTGGAAGGTTAAATGATTTGAAGATTTATGTAAGTAAAGCTTTCAAGGATTTGAGTTTAAATCTGAAATTAAGGTTCAAGCTGTATTTCAGTTTGAAATTGAAAAGTAATTTTTAAATTGAATTTGTATTTAAAATAACCTGGAATGTTTAGGTGTGTTTTTAAATTGATTTGAATTTAAATTGAATTGGAATTTAAATTCTTTTAAACTTATTTTATAAGTGGATGTTTCTTTTAACATATGAGATAATAAGGTTTGAATTGTTTTAAAACCTCGTTTAAGTTAAATTTGTATCTTAAGTTTAAAATGAAATTTAAAGTGAAATTTAAAGTAAATTTGAAAACAAAGTGTTTTTAAAATACTTTAAATAAGTAAGAAATGAATCTTAAATTAAGTTAGAACTTAAGAAATTGGATTCATTTAAATTATTAAGTTAATTTAAATGGGTAATTAATTATTTAATTAGTTAATAATGTGGATGATTAATTAAGTAATTAATAATTTTAAATTGATTAATTAAGGTTTGAGATTAATTAATTAAGGTTAATTAATCTATAATTAGGAATTGTTGAGATTAATTGATAATTAATTAATTTGTAATTAATATGGGATAATCTGTGTTAATTACTTAAGAGAAGTAATTAAGGATTGTTAATGAAGGTCATTAACTTAAGATTATTTAACAATTAATTAATGTAATTAATTTTTAATAATTAATTAGACTAATTAATTAATGATAATCATTTGTGAAATTATTTATGGTTAATTACTTAATAGAAGTAATTAATGAATTAATTACTTGATGAAATTAATTGGGATAATGTGATTTGTTTAGGTTAATTAATTAAGTTTAATTAATTTAAACATTTGATGATTAATGAATAATTACTTAATGTAATTAATGGGATTGTAATTACTTAGGGAAGTAATTAATTGATATTTACTGGATGTAATTAAAGATGTTTTAATAATGGAAGTAATTTGGATTTAATTACTTTGTAATTAATCAAGGGATTAATTAGGGAATAAATTAAGGGTTAATTTATTCAATGAAGTAATTAAGGGTAGTTAAATTCTGGATGTTATTAATAAAGGGTGATTAAATATTTATGGTTAATAATTAATTAACGAAGTAATTAAAAGTTAATTACTGTATTTGGTTAACGATAAATTAATTTGTGAAATTAATTAAGGGATTAATAGAATGATATTGGAAGCCTTTGATTAATTGTTATCCCTAATATGTGGTTCGTGATGCTATGTGATAAGATATGTTTGATTTAAACTGTGATGATGTGGTTATCTTTTGATGATGAATTACTGTGACATCCTGTATTAAAAGTAGAATTGTATTTCACTTGAATAATTTAAGTTAAGTTGACAATGGTTTCGAAGAGACCGGAGTCGGGTATTAGTAAATATCCGAAACCACTTCGATTTCTTATAGATTGATATGTGAAATCAATAGGCTGGTATGGAATGTTTTAAGCGAATTGGACCATTTAATCTAAGTATTAGTACTTAGAAAATGATGTGTGAAATAAGTGATGTCTATAACAAATTGTGAAGTTGTAAATTGATGTAAATTGATATAAGTTACCCCGGGTTTATATATGTTGTATGCTTTTGTATTCCATGTTAGATGGGTTTACTCACGCTGGTTTCCAGCCTGACCCGGGTGTTACTTTGATGTAATGCTCGAGTCAGACCGAGTATTACAGCTTTCAGATAAGGACGTTCTGGAGCTCAGAAGAAGAGCTGGAGAGCAGGAACGCATGGAGAGCTTCTGATGTTAATATATTATAGTATCTGAAACAGATACATTTATCTGTTCTGTGATTGTAAATCTGTTGTAACTCTGATATATATAATAAAGTGTAATTTGACAAATACAGTATCCTTTGTATAACTATTATTTATGTGATATTATATTTTATCTGCGTATGTGAGACTTTGGGTTTGGTTTTCTGTTTCTTCTTCTTCTATCTCTTCTTCTTTTCCTAACTATCTGGAAGTTCCTGGATCGAAATTTCCGGATCGAAATTTCAGGGTCATTACAGTATTCGAAAGGTTTTGAATTTCATTGCTTTCGAAAGGTTTATGTAGGATTTTATAGATGAGGTACCCCAAGTTTTCGACAAAGTCGAAAGGTGAAACAACCTTTCGACTAGGCCGAAAAGAGACCTTTCGACTAGGTCGAAAGGTATGGCTTTTTAATGTTTTCGGAAGGTTAAGGTTTAAAATGTTTAAGGGCGGATGTCATATATTTTAGATCTTTTAGATAAAAGGCTTTTAGTAATGGTTTTGAAGGAGTTACCTTCTATGATATCGAAAGGTTTTATTAAAGGATATGAAGGAGTTACCTTTAATGCTTTCAAAGGGTTTTACTAATGATTTTGAAGGAGTTACCTTCAACAATTTCAAAAGGTTGTTTAAAGGTTTTAAACAAAGGTTTCGAAAAAAATAACTAGGCAGATAGCCTAAGTGTTTTAAGTTATAATGGACTTTAACTTATATTAAAAGGATAGACAATCCTTATTGAACATCATCAACATTATTTTGGGTAAAGTATATATAACATGGCAAAAATTAGATTAGATTAAAGCTAAAGTTATATTTTCCTTGTATATATATGACTTAACGGACTAAAACATTTTGAAAATGTTTTCAAGGAAAATTTGAAGGGTAGTTAACCCAAAAGACAATTCAGGCAATTAGCTCATTTAAATTCAGACAGTAGGTCCATTCTAAAGGCAGTCAGCCTAGAGGACAGTTAGTCCAGATAGCGGTAGTTAACCTTGATATGAACAGTTCGTTCATTTATTACCACAATGGACCTTGCTACTTCATAAAGACAGTTAGTCCTGAAAAAGCAGTTAGCTTAGATTTCAGGACAGTTAGTTCAGTAAAGATCAGATAGCTCAGATTTTAGACAGTTGCTCTATTTATTTCCTGTTTTAACATAATGGATATTGTTATATTATTATTATACTCAGTTGATTAACTAGTTTGGTTGTAGGAAAGGATTTGCAAAATATATGTTTTGAAAAGAGATATTAGTGAGGGGGAACACGTTCCGCTGGGCAACGTGGTCTCACTATATATCAGTAAACAGAGATGTAACAGAAGTTATTCATACCATGCTTTATGTCTGACTCAAGTTTTTTTTCCCCTTAAGCTCTCGGGTGCTCAAAATTGATTTCAGTAGGCTAAGGGTTTAGATTTTCAGGTTTTAGCATATTTTGGTAAATAAAGCATCTGAAGATGAGCTGATGGCTAACGGATAGCTAAAGTAGGAACTCTGTTTTAAAATTGTTTCTGCTGTGTATTAAAACAGATATGTCTATATTTCTTTGATCATCCAAGGGGGCATCTTCATATGTTACTCTTGGCGCATTATTGTAATTTATATTTGATCATTAGCTGGGATTACGTTTAGGGATTTTTGTAACTTAAATATGATATTGTCTGAAATGTAATCACTGAAATTATTGTTTTTATAAATCCATGATTTTGTTCATATTCAACTGATTCTGATATTATAGATCCCATTAACACAACCGCTTTTTGTCACTGAAAGTTATACTATGGATGACTGCATTATCCAAAGCGCTTAGCTTTTGGCCTCCAAATATAGGATGTTATAGGTAATTACAGGACATATACAATGATAACTCACTTGCAATATCCATAACACTTGGACATGTTTGGAGTCCTCTATAACTGACTAGGATATTAAGAATAAGCCACGAGTATGAGGACTATGAACCCTGATACAGCTAGCTAATTTGGAATAGTAAATATAAAGTGTATTTCTGTTAAATATCGTTTAATCGTATAGAAATGTTTTCTTTCACTATTCTATAAACTAGAAGACAAGATTATACAGTGTAGGAACCCATGATGATCATTTTTTTCTTTTGTTGCTTCATCATTACTATGACGATAATTAGTAAGATTAGTAATTATGATATTTGCTTACAAAACTGTTTCATATATATTAACTCTTTGTTTTGTTTGGAGTCATACATGTTAACTAGGTCCATTATTGACTGGATTATATATTAGTTCTCTGACATAAGGAATAATATTTTTCTACAACTTTTCATGCACTACACACCAAAAGGAAAAGAGCTTTGTACCATAATTAGTAATGGTGATGGATTTTTTTAAACCTTAATTATGTTTACTTATTTGCGTATGAGTTGAAAGCAAATAACAACTAAAAATAAAGTTATTTTAAATTTATTCAGGATTGAAAGAATGTTTTATATATTGGCTTTCATGGTTTTCGATGTACTCAAAATGTTTGATATATTATGTTTCCATAAACAAATAAAAGGTGGTGTGTTTTATCAATTTTATATTCATTACAACTTACTGATTTTTAGAAATTTGTCAATAGTATTTATATTTAGATGATACCTATAATTAAGTTGATTTTAATATCAAAAGATATGAGTTTTTTATTTTGGATATTGGATTGTTCTACGCTTTGCCTTCAAAATCATCATCTTAATCATAAAGCTAAATGCATGAGGGAAGTCATATGTAATTGGCAATGCTTTCAATTGACACTCACACAAATGCACATACATATGCATAAATACATATAAAGTTGGTTAACAAATAAAGGAACATGTTTCCTAGATGGATGAATATGTTTAGGAGTTTCTCTTACTATAAGTTTATTAGGTGAAACAAACGTCTTATATAAAGATTATTTTAGCAAAAGTGGCCTTTATATTTTCATTTTATGATTGTTCAAATAAAATGAGATGGATCCTCATAGTACCATATTTACCAATCCCTATTATTTTGCAGTTATCCATCTAATCCACACTTCAAATAAAATTGCCTGTTGTGCCTCAGTTTAAGGGCAATTATTTTTTGTTCTCGTATTTACGATGTATTGCATCGATCATCTTTCCATTTTCAATTTTGGGCAGAAAAAAGAATTAAGCAGTTGCCACTATGTATTTGGATTCTAAGTGCATAATAGACAGAATCTGGTGAAAGGTGGAAGCCAATAAATATCATGACTTCCTAGCATTAGATGTAATTTTGAAGTACACACCACATCTAAAACAATACGCGCACTTTGCTCAAATTTTAATATTCTGAATGAGACAAGCAAGTACCTCTGGATTCTCTGTTGCATAAAAATTTTCTCAATTTGTAAAATAAAATGCATGGTTATAAAATATTTTCGCTACAAATATAGGTAACTAGACGTACGGATTTCTTAGTCATTCATTTAAGAGAAAAACTTAGATTTAGTTTTTCAACGATGAAACCAAACTTAGGCATATACGTGCCCATGCATATATATTTACCTATATACGTAAAGGGCCGAATTTTTTTTTTGATTTCCATAGAGCTTCCCTATAAACTTTTTGTATCTGTGTTTTACTGATTTAGCTCTTTTTAGGTATAATCTTTATGATTATACTTTCTTTTAATTATTTGAAAGTTTCAACCCTCTCGAAACTACATTTTCAATCAATAATCAAAGCAAACATTTTAAACAAATAAATTTACTATGTTGTTTTGAAAGAGTTAAAAATATTATTACCTTAAAATTTGTGAAGCCGCTCTATGTTTAGAACACCATTTTCAAGAGAAAAGGAAATAGCTAAATTTTGAACATATAAACACATATAAGTTGGCAGGGGAAGTTCAAGAAATTTAAGCAATGCGAGATCATTGTTTCTTCTCTATATGCATATAAAATATATGTAAACAGAACCACTTAATTTTATGACATTAGCGACAATATTATAAACAACTCCCCTTTATGTGCATATACATGTGTGTGTAGACATGGAAATAGCATAGACATGATGTTATAAAATACACGTAACTGGAACCATTTAATTTTATTGCCCAAATTAGTGATAAAGTTCTAAGTATAATGAGTTTATCTCAAGTTAAGATCATTTCCACAATTCAACCCACGTAGAAATAATTGGCACAAAATGACTTATTCTATTCATTTTTCAACATCCCTTCAATTCGGTTGAACAACCAAAGTATCATACTAACTGTTCATTCATGAAACTAGATACGTTTGGTCTACAATGAAATGTAAAAGGAGTTAAACGAAATAATAAACGACCCATAAATTTTGGCTCATCGTTTTCTCAGAGTATACAATATATAATAAATAAGTTTGGATATTACTAAGACATTGCGGTGGTCAAATAATAATAAAGAAATATAATTTTTTTACCCATAGAAAATGAGAAGCACTAGACTTTCAAGTGTTTTCCGTTTTCCACTAAGAAAAATTATATTTTTCTATAATATTATCAAACAATCATGAAGGAAATATTTATCTCCATAACTTTGATCCATGTTATCTATTTTCTATAGGCCACGACCAATGTGCTGGTGTTAAAAAAGGAAATGTAGAACGAAGTTCTCCAAAGTAACTACCAAATTTGTTTATTAAATTAACTGCTATTTGTTTACTCATTATAGGTTGAATTATGGTGCCTACTAATAAGATTATATGCTTGCATTCAATAAGGGATGAAGTTCCTATTAAGAAGATGAGAAGACGATCGGAGATATTAACAATTTATGATTAGTAAATTTTTAAGATTGACATATGTAATGGAAGTTAAAATCAAACTCTTAGGATGGCTATCTAGGATATGCAAATACTCAATAGGTGTTCAGTTTTCGTATTAACAAATAAATATTGGAGCAGAAGATAAAACCTAAAGGAAAAGGTTTAAAGCTATTTTTGCAAGCCTATACTTTCATTTGCACATACAGAACAGTTGCAAGTTCTATCTTATAATCCTATCTCATGGCATATGTGTTTTGTATTTTAGTCGAAGTTTTGAACCAATCTGTAACAATACCAAAATATAAATGGTGTTGTCTCTGACATGATTCTTTTACATTTTGAAAGACTGCTGGGTAATATTAGAAACCATCACAGGTGATATGAAGACCACTTAGAAAGCATAGAGAAATGTAATTTTACTCTTGCATTTGAATTGTTAACTGTTACGTAGAAAGCACGGATTTCAACATAATGTAGTTTCATTAATTTTTTCCATTAAGCATAATATTATCTTTCAGATGAAAATTTGTGCATTAGCAACAATAATTTTTCAGCTATACTTAAAAGCAAAGCACTACTATGAAGTGACATAATATTTATGATCCACCGACGAAGTAAAATTTAAAAACTAATACTTTAAACAGTGCAATCACAAGCAAGTCATTTTACAATAGACCATATGCGAAGCACGGGCTAGTACTAGTTTAATAATTATAAACAACCTAGGAATGATAGTAAGATGGTTAATCATATGTTAAGTATTATCTCCGTCTTAAAATTTTCTTTTTCGTAGAATATCATGATATAAAAGGTCTCTGTATTCGTTTTTTCATCTTATAGATGCAGTCCCTGAAGGAATAGAACATATTTGTACTGGTATCCATACTATGTTGGATCCATATGGTTATTTTTTTCAAAATCAAAACTCAATATTTTTAAGAGTTTATGATCATGAATGTTTAAATCATGAAAAAGCATAAATGATTACATATAACGAAAAACATGATGTTAAAAAATAAGATACTATACTCAACCTTTTATTTTCAAATTTTGATTCAACACATGTAGATTCCTAAAATTCATTCATAACACTGTTACATGTAAGATAATGCGACTCTAACATATATAACATAATGTATTTTGTGTTATGCATTGTTTAAATTACAATGTATTAATAAATTACATGTGTAAAGACAGTTGACATCATGCATGTATAAAATGATCTTCCTAAAGGACAAGGGTAATGACACATGTCAGTTTGCAAATGTGTCATTATTTGTTTATATGACAAGTTTCACATGATATAGCGCATTCTTATTGATAAAATGAACCATAAATAAAGCCTTATTGGAACACCCTAAGTTCATTCAACTAATTTCATGAAGCCATAAAGTTAATATCACATAAGAAATAAGAGTAAAATCAACGGTAGAAAAGTTGAAATTATGTAAGAAGGTACGTTTTTCTATTTATATGGTCATTATTAATGATTAGTGGGTTGTCATTTAGAAAGTAAAACACTTTCTAAAAGTCAATATGGAAGAGGTATGACCAATCATGAAGAGGCATGACCGTTAAAAATTAAAAAATTAAAAGCACAACTTGACTGTTGACGTGTCTATTTGAATTTAACAAAATAAAAGAAAATGTTACGTTAATTTAAAGTGCTCAAAACTTATTATGTGGTTATATATACTAATTATATTCTAGAAAATAAATTTTTAATGATAAATTTTTTGGGTAAAAGGACATAAAGGTTCAAACTTGCAATGCCTTTTGTCAAAAATATGGCTGTTGTAACCACAAACTGTTCATTTATTTGAAAATTATAAAATTTCCAATTTTGATATGAAATTTCTTAAATAAGTAGTTCAAAGTATATGTTATCGGATAAAATAGTTTCATGTAAAAAAATATACATTTTATAATTTTTGATATTTTCAAGTAAATTATCGCATTTAACATGCATGTTCAGCATTTAAAGAGAGTAGACAATTTTGTATGAAAATCCAGAAAATGTTAAACTACTTAAAATGCTTTTAGATTTTTTATATGTTTAAGTATATTAATTGTTATTTGGGATATATATATTTATGGTTGGAAATGATTTAATTTGAAAGGCACAAATTCAAATTTTGGCTCGAAAATTTGAAAATTTAGCTGTTGTAACAAAGTAAGTGTATATTCATTTAAAAACAATAAAATAGTTAGAATTCGAAATTCGGCTCCAAATTTTTTACAGAATCAATTATATTTATCTTAAATTTGTGTAAAAGATTCATTAAAAAATTATTAGTTTATAATTTTTAAGATTTGAAAGAAATTTTTCATTCATTTTTTATGCTCTATTTTCAAAGTGGATAGTCAGTTTCGTAAAAGTTATACAAAATTTAAAAAGTAATATTTGGCTTTGAAGTCTTTTTCTAAAATTTTAATACATAGTATTTGTTATAATAAAAATATAATTTTTTGATAGAAAATAATTTTGAATATTCAATAGACAAAATCATAAGCCATTTCAAAAATTAAATTGTCTTTTTAATTTGAAAATTAGCTATTTATTTTTTGAGGGAAAACTTGTGACGATTGGGATTTTCTAATGTTTGTAGTTGGGTAATTAATTGATTTCAATTATCAAGATATTTATTTTTGTATGTAGAACGATTAAATTCCTGATAATTAAATATCTGGATATATATATATATATATATATATTGATATTGGGTTATAAAATCCCTAGATATGATGAACCTTATAGAAAAATAAATATAGAAACTCCACTATTTAAATTAAAATAAAATACCCATATCTGTATAGATAGATATAAATTTTACGATGTTTGAAAGAGTGTGTGTGTGTGTCTATATATATATATAAGTATATACAAATACAAGTATATGAATGTAGGCTCATATGAAATAATATACATGGAACGTTTGTGTAAATATGATTATATATATACATATAAGGACAAAATGTACATAAGTAATGAAAAATAGGTATAAACTTAAAAGTATGTATACATGTTGTGAAAACAATGCAGATGGGAATATAAATATCTATATAGAATGTATATAGATAGGAAGATATACGTATGTGGGACTGTGACAAAACATATTTATAATATGAGAACATATGTATGTGGTGATATATACAAGCAGAAGTATATATATTAAAAAAGTAGAAATGCAAGCATATTTATAATAATAACAACAACAATATATATGGATATATCTTCATACATATATTTTCCTACAACTTAGACCACATGCATATACAATACTTCTATGAATATATATATATATATATATATATATATATATATATTCATAGAAGTATTGTATATGCATGTGGTCTAAGTTGTAGGAAAATATATGTATGAAGATATATGCATATATGTATATGTATATGTATGTATGTGTGAATGTTTAAGAGGAAATTATTATTATTATTCAACTTAAACCTATGAATAATTAATGGCATTTTATGATTTATTTAATAAATTGTCAATTTGAATTTAATTGGGATTCGAAAATAAATGGATATGGTAAGCCAAGAGTTAATAAAAGTCTGAAGTGTGAATTATTTTGACGTCTGTTATAGACCGTTAAATTGGTTAACGATCAATATCATGGTTTAATTGTATTAAAGATTTAATTAAGTTATTCGTGTCTGTGACGTAAAGAGACCTATCGAGTAAAATAAATAGGATTGAGATGATGATACGTTTTATTCGAAATAAACGAATGTAATAAATTACCATAATTGAATAGTGTCACCCTAAATAATAAATTGTTTATTATAAAACAATTTACCTTTTTAATTTATCTCTTGGATTCGAAGAAACCGGGATTGGATATTCCGCGATATCCGAAACCCCTTCGATTTAATAAGCACTACAAATCCTTTACGAGTTTGATGATAGTGTCTGATAGGCTGGAGTTAAATAAACTAAGTAAATCCGGCTATCTTGAATAAGTAGTTTCACTTAGATAACATTTTAATATCGACAGATTTCTGCAACAGTGTTGATTATAACAAGATAAAAACTCCTAGCGTTATATGAGTTACCTTGGGTTTTTCAAAGGAGTTTATAACTTAAGTATTTCATATTAGATGGGTTTACTCACGCTCGTTTCCAGCCTGACTCGGGTGTTACTTTATTGTAATGCTCGGGTCAGACCGAGCATTATAGAATTTTCAGGTTAGGACATCTAGAGCTCAGGAGACAAGCTAGATGGAAGAGACGTATTGACTTATATTCCGCTATGAAGTATAGTCTGTATAGTCAGTAGTGGAGGACAAATTAATATAACTGTCCAGATTTACTTGTTGATGTTGTACTCTGATATTTCGTATGTATATTAACAGCTACAGCTTTTCTTGTATAAATGCTATTATTTCATATTATATTTGTTCCGCTGCGTTTGTGAGATTTTGTGTTGTTGTATTCTGTTTCTTCTTCTATCTCTTTTCTTCTTAACCGTAACAGTTTGGGATTTTCTGCACTCGATTGCTTGGCACTCTATAAAGTGAAGGTATTAGTGTCGATTTTTAGGGTCGAAAATCTCCGGATCATTACATTTGGTATTAGATCTTAAGGATAAGCGAGAAACTTGGCTCTGGTGGGGATTACTCATTAGAGATAGGATCAGTGGTACCCTAGAATGAGTTGAGAGTATTATATAAGGGCGTACCTGTTATTTTCTTATACAATGATTTTTAAAACGGTTTTAAAAATGATTTTTATATAAGCTTATATTTTGATATATAAAGAAATAATTTTTTTAAGTTATAATATATTAAGTTGATTGGTTGTTGTTATTGAAATCAAGTAAGATTATAAGATTTAAGTGGTAATATATATATATAACCAAACAGAAATTTGGGTAAGGATTAACTATAAAAATAAGTTAAGCTAGAAATGGAGTCAAACATGAACTAAAAATTCTGAAATTTAGAGAAGTGTATTTCGAGGTGTTTTGAAACGAAATAAGTTACCCTGATTATATTTTTCAGTAAATTATGATAAAATATGTGGTGTGTTTGGTTTCAAGATATGATATTATCATCATAAAATGGTTGTTATGTCTAAATAAAGGGATGTTTATTTTAAAAATAAACAATGATAAAGCAGGATTAAATGTTTTAAGGAAGTAACAATTTAGATAAGTATGACTTATAAAATTGAAATGGACTTGACATGTGAATGGATAAATATGTGTGTGTGTATATATGTGAATATATATGATATCAAGGTTGATTTAAAATAAATAACTGGGTGTTTAAGTTCTAAAATCCTCCTGGGAATGAGATGTATGACCCAAAGAGAAATAAGTTTGTGGACTTATAAGTGGGAAGGAATACTGATAAGAAATTTAAATTTGGGATGGAAATTTAAATTGAGTAAGGTTGATGGAATTAATGAATTGAGATTTAACTTTGGGGAAGTTAAATAAGTTTTGAATGTACAACCTGAATTGGGAATTTCAAGGAGAAATTAAGATTTAACTTAGGGAGTTTTTCAACTCTACAGGAAGATCAAAATAAAAACAAAACAAGCAGTAGTTTTTCAAAACCCTTGTTCGTTGTTAAAAAAGATTTTTCGGTGAGTAAAAAAAGACAACTCTACAGGAAGATCAAAATCAAAATCAAAACAAAACAAGCAGCAGTTTTTCAAAACCCTTGTTCGTTGTTAAAAATGAATTGTCGGTGAGTAAAACTAAACCTTTTTTTATACTGTAACATATTTTTGGTCATGGAATTTAAATACTGCTTGATATGTAGACTTGTACCAGTAATATACAGGTACCCATATATGAATATAGGTAAGGGTTATAACCCGAGAAGGCTGTCGTTCATTTTTTAAAATTGCTATGTATAAGATGATAAGCTTGACTTCAAAAATTCCTTTCATTAAATCTAATTTGTTTTTGGTTGAGGGGTTAAAAGGGAAGTTGTTTGTTATTAATTTTACTTTATTTTAAACCTAGTTCTACAAATATTATGAGGTATAGAATGAAAAAAACATGTTTTACAGTGAGTGATCAAGTGATAGCCGAGATTGGGTTGTCATGATTTAATGAACGGGTTATACGTACGTAATCGTCGTTGAAAATCATGATTTTTTGAAATGAGTTTGCAAATTTTTAGTGGTGTTTTTGGTTATATAATGGGAGATGATCGGAATGAGGGATAATGGCAAATTGGGGAGGCTTGGTCGATTTCGAGGATAAGCGTTTGGCACGGAGGAGGGTGAGGGTAAGGCGCGTATGGGAAAAATAGCAGGGCTATTTTTAAGATAGGCGTGGAGACTTATAGAGCCTGATTTAGGGTTTGGGAGCGTTTTCCTTTGGCTCAACTCGTGTGGAAATGGTAAAGGATGGAGGAGGACGGAGACTTGCGATCAGGGAGATAAGGAAGGGGTGGCGATGGCGTGTCTCAGGGTGGAGCTGAATGGTGATTAGCAGTGGTGATTGCCAGGGCGAGGCAAACTTAGTGGATGGATTTCGTTCAGATTTGGGTTGAGGTGTGCGAATCAACGAGGAAGGTTCTGGCGATGTTTCAGGAGGTGTGAGGTAGGGAGGTGGTTGATGGCGGTTTGCGTGGGTAGTCGGTGATTGGAGTCAATGGCTGGAGTAGGCATATATGTGCATGCGTGTGCGCACGTTCGTTTCTGAACATTGGAAATAAAGAGAAGAGGAGGTATCAGGAGAAATAAAGAAAGAGGAAGGAGAGCGTTTGGGCCAGAGTTATTTGTTGGGGCCGAAGTAGGAAAATAATATAAAAAATAAGAAGAAAGAAGAAAGTAATAGAAAAGAAAAGGAAAATGGAAAAGAAAAGAAAGATAAAAAAATATAAAAGAATAAGAGATAAGAGGAAGGGAAGAAAGGAAAAACAATAAAGAAAAGAAGAAGAAAAATAGAAATCCCTATATGTACAAAAACATTTATATGATAACCTACATTTCCTTCTTTTACTAAAAATCTAACTTCATTTTAAAACCGTAGTTGAAAATTTCAGGGATTTTTTTATGGAAATTATTATTATTATTCAACCTAAATCTATGAATAATTAATGGAATTTTATGATTTATTATTAATAAATTATCAATTTTAATTTAATTGGGATTCGAAAATAAATGGATATAGTAAGCCAAGAGTTAATAAAAGTCTGAAGTGTGAATTATTTTGACGTTTGTTATAGACCGTTAAATTGGTTAACGATCAATATCATGGTTTAATTGTATTAGAGATTTAATTAAGTTATTCGTGTCTGTGACGTAAAGAGACCAATCGAGTAAAATAAATAGGATTGAGATGATGATACGTTTTATTTGAAATAAACGATTGTAATAAATTACTATAATTGAATAGTGTCACCCTAAATAATAAATTGTTTATTATAAAACAATTAACCCTTTTAATTTATCTCTTAGATTCGAAGAAACCGGGATTGGATATTCCGCGATATCTGGAACCCCTTCAATTTAATAAACACTACAAATCCTTTACGAGTTTGATGATAGTGTCTGATAGGCTGGAGTTAAATAAATTAAGTAAACCCGGCTATCTTGAATAAGTAGCTGCACTTAAATAATATTTTAAAATCAACGGATTTCTACAACTGTGTTGATTATAACAAGATAAAAACTCCTAGTGTTATATGAGTTACCTTGGGTTTTTCAAAGGAGTCTATAACTTAAGTATTTCATATTAGATGGGTTTACTCACGCTCGTTTCCAGCATGACTCGGGTGTTACTTTATTGTAGTGCTCGGGTCAGACCGAGCATTATAGGATTTTTAGGTTAGGATGTATAGAGCTCAGGAGACAAGCTGGATGGCAGAGACGTATTGACTTATATTCTGCTGTGAAGTATAGTCTGTATAGGCTGTAGTAGAGGAAAAATTATTATAATTGTCCAGATTTACTTGTTGATGTTGTACTCTAATATTTTGTATGTATATTGACAGCTACAGCTTTTCTTGTATAAACGCTATTATTTCATATTATATTTGTTCCGCTGCGTTTGTGAGATTTTGTGTTGTTGTATTCTGTTTCTTCTTCTATCTCTTTTCTTCTTAACCCTAACAGTTTGGGATTTTCGGCACTTGATTGCTTGGCACTCTATAAAGTGAACGTATTAGTGTCGTTTAAGGAGTCAGAAACCTCCGGATCGTTACATTTGGTATCAGAGCTGAAGGATAAGCGAGAAACTTGGCTCTGGTGGGGATTACTCATTAAAGATAGGTTCAGTGGTACCCTAGAATGAGTTGAGAGTATTATATGAGGGCGTACCTGTTATTTTCTTATACAATGATTTTAAAAATGATTTTTATATAAGCTTATATTTTGATATATAAAGCAATAATTTTTCCAAGTTATAATATATTAAGTTGATTGGTTGTTGTTATTGAAATCATGTAATTACATGATTTAAGTGGTAATATATATATATATATATATATATATATATATATAACCAAATAGAAATTTGGGTAAGGATTAACTATACAAATAAGTTTAGCTGGAAATGGAGTCAAACCTGAATTAAAAATTCTAAAATTTACAGAAGTGTTTTTCGAGGTGTTTTGAAACGAAATAAGTTACCCTGATTATATTTTTCAGTAAATTATGATAAAATATGTGGTGTGTTTGGTTTGATATGATATTATTATCATAAAATGGTTGTTATGTCTAAATAAAGGGATGTTTATTTTAAAAATAAACAATGATAAAGCAGGATGAAATGTTTTAAGGAAGTAACAATTTAGATAAGTATGACTTATAAAATTGAAATGGACTTGACATGTGAATGGATAAATATGTGTATCTATATATATGTCAATATATATGATATCAAGGTTGATTTGAAATAAATAAATAGGTGTTTAAGTTCTGAAATCCCCCTGGGAATGAGATGTATGACCCAAAGAGAGATAAGTTTGTGGACTTATAAGTGGGAAGGAATACTGATAAGAAATTTAAATTTGGGATGGAAATTTAAATTGAGTAAGGTTGATGGAATTAATGAATTGAGATTTAACTTAGGGGAAGTTAAATAAGTTTTGAATATACAACCTGAATTGGGAATTTCAAGGAGAAATTAAGATTTAACTTAGGGAGTTAAATGAATTAAATTGAAGAGCAAAGTATGGATTTGATATGGAGTTATGTATGAATGATTTCAAAATGATTTTTGAAGCATAAACATGTTTTGAATTCTGGAAATTGGTAATGAATGCTATTGATGGATGTTTAGATAATTTGGATGTTTGTCTTCTTCGACATATCCTGCTATCTTTCTGTTGTTATTGACAGTTTATATATAACTGTAAAATTGGATTATTTCAGGTAAATTAGGAAGTGGATCCAAACGATATATATCCATTCCTAAAATTAATGGAAATAAAACTTTATTTTGAAACTACCTAAATATTCTGATTCTTAAGAAATAAAGATTGAACTTATGAAAATGGAATCACTTTGAACTTAAGATTTAAATGTTAAAAATAAACTTGTCAACTGAATTGTTTAAAGGGATTAGGTTTAAACATTTGGAGTCCAACCAGGAAATCAATTGAATTCTAAGAATTGATTTGTTTAAAAGGATTTGGAGTCTCACCCGAACATTGAAATAAGTTTAAGCAAAGGAAGTTTAAATTGAATATTTGAAACTAGGCTCATGATTTAATTATAAAAGATTTAGATTGTTTAAATAAATATTAAGGGTTAATTTGATTTAAGTAATTAAATCGGTATCTTGAAAATTGAACTCGAATTTGTATAAATTGAGATGGGTTAAAATTTGAGAATGAAAATGGAATTAACTCAAATTTGAAATTTAGTTAAATTGAGTTAATTGGAAGTGTAATCGAAGTTGAATTAGTTCAAATTCAAATGGGAATTGATTTGAATTTGGAATGGGAATCGAAGTTAATTCGAACTTGGAATCTAGATTGAATCAATTTAAGTGGAAACTGAAATTGATTCGAACGGGAATTTGGAAATTGAACCAGTTAGGCTATGAAAACTATTTTCAAGCAAATTGTTTTAATATAAACTACATTAAATCTATTTTTCCAAGCTATTTACTATACATACCCTTCTTTTTAATACCCAAACTATCTTATACTTCTATTTAACTATTTTACAACTATTTAACTATTTTAAACCTTTTTAGCTATTTTCTAAATTCGAACTGGTCGGAGTGCAAATTACTTCTATTTAAATCATGGATTTAAATACCGACTGAGGTAAAAATTGAAGTTTTAACCCAAATGCAAATTGAAGCAATTCTGAATTGGAACCAAATCGGATATTGAAGTAAAAATGATTTATGGTCAAAGAGTATATTTTGAGAAATATTTAATGACACAAATAAAGAGTAAGTAGTCACTATAACTGGGAACTTGTTTTGCAAGGAATAAGTAATGTAATAAATGACTTTGGAAAAAGGGGAAGCGAACTTGAAACTTTAATTCGGCATTAATAAGATTATATATTTATTATATGATAAAAAACTTCGTTTAATGTAAATTATAACCGGAGAGAAAAGATCCTTGAAGGGTATTTGAAATATGAAGCGGAATTTATATAAGTATGAATTGATCCGAAAAAAATTTAAGTTGAAAGGATAAATTATATATATATATATATATATATATATATATATCAATGGTTCTTTGAGGATGGAACTGAAAAGGTTTAGAACCCATTGATTTCGAAAGGCTTTTGGGTTTCGGCAAAAAGAAAATTTTAGGAATTTGAAAAGCCAAGTTTGAGAACTATCGATTTTGAGATATCTATTTTGAAGTTTATATGTGATGCATATAAAGAGTATGATTTGAAAGATACTATATGTGTATAGTATAAAATGTTTTGAGAATGCTATGAGGAAAAGGCGCTCCCATTTAGAGTTGAAACTTATAATAGGAGATCCACGGGGTGGTTTTGCCTTGAGCCCTAAGGGGGGTTCTAAATTTTGATCCCAGAGGACGTCCAAACTAAACTATAGTTCCTATGGTTTGTGATTGGGGTAGTGAAAGTGAAGGGGGATGATGCCTACAGAGACATTGGGGTTATGCTGTGACAGCAGTGTAACTCTGGTGTGACTACGATCTGCTGCGTTTCCATAGCGTAAGTCGAGGGGCAGTGATTGCCTAAAGTCTACGTTTGATTTCACTGGGAGAGCAACGTAACATTGGTAGATTGCGATTTATGTGGTCCATAGCGAAATTCGGGCGGTAGTGAGTGCCTACAGGCTACACTAGGACTCGACTGATGTAGTCTGCGATCTATATGGTGAAGTTTCATTTGGCAGCGAAATTCGAGGGCGCTGTTGCCTACAGTTACATGGTTTTTTCCGTGATGGAAACGTAACCCTGTGTGTAGCTGCGATCTGTGGGGGTTCCATGGTGAAATCGTGGGGTGCGGATGCCTATAGTTTCTATGGATTTCGCCGAGATGGCAACGTAATCATCGTGCTAACTGCGACCCATAGAGGGGGTGATGATTTCTAGGGCATTCTCACAAAAAGTTTTTTCCAAGTATTTTCATTGGGTGTTGAAAACGGGTTTACTAAGTACTTATAGATTTCCAATCCTACACTTGATCAACGTATGGCTGAATTTCTATGAGAACAAGGATGGACTTGTTGAGACATCGAGTTGTAAAAAGTATTTTTTTAAAAAGTTAGTTTGGAAATATTATGGTTTTTAAAGTGTTTTAAAATTGTATAATCCAAAAAAAGGAAGGAGTTAAAGTGCTTAAGAGGATTTAACTAATAATAATACTCATCAAAATTTAAAATTTTCACTTCATTCCTTTTCGAGGACGAAAAGTTCTAAAGCGAGGAGGAATATGACGACTCGGATTTTTGAATGTCTATAGTTTGGTAATTAATTGATTTTAATCATCGAGATATTGATTCTTATATATCGAACAATTAAATTCCTAATAATCAAATATCTGGATATATATATATATACATAAATTGATATGGGTTATAAAATCCCTGGATATGATGAACCTTATAGAAAAATAAATATAGAAACTCCACTATTTGAATAAAGATAAAATACCCATATATATACAAAATTTATGATGTTTGAAAGTATATATATACACACACACATAAGTATATACAAATACGACCATATGAATGTAGGCTCATATGAAATAACATACATGGAAAGTTTGTATAAATGTGATTACACACACACACACACACACACACACACACACACACATAAGGAAAAAATCTACATAAGCAATGAAAAATAGGTATAAACATAAAAGTATGTATACATGTTATGAAAACAATGCATATATATACAGTGTATATAGATAGGAAGTTATACGTATGTGGGAGTGTGACAAAACATATTTATAATATGAGGACATATGTATATGGTGATAAATACAAGCAAAAGTTTATATATATTAAAAAAAGTGGAAATGCAAGAATATATATAATAACAACAATATACATACATACATACATACATACATATATATATATATATATATATACATACATATTCATAGAAGTATAGTATTTGCATATGGTCTAAGTTGTAGGCAAATATATGTATGAAGATATATACATACACATATGTGTGTGTGTGTATATGTGTGTGTGTGTGTGAATTTTTAAGGGGAACATCATCACAACAAAAATCAAGTCATTTGAAATCTAATCCACATAAGAAACCAAGTCATCTTTTGATCAAATCACTTGAATTGAGGAAATCACATAGCTCTATATTTGCAAATCAAAAAAATAAATAAATCAAAAGAAAATTTTGAAAAACCAGTGGCTATGTACAGAGCTATGCCCTGTTACATATATATATATACCTCCTTTGTCTCATTTTCTTTTTCTCAAACTAAGTATACCAGAGGAGATAAACATCACCGCATTTTCACAACTTAAAAAAAGTCAACTCTACAGGAAGATCAAAATCAAAACAAAACAAGCAGCAGTTTTTCAAAACCCTTAATTGCTGTTCAAAAAGATTTGTCTGTGAGTAAAACTAAACTTTTTTTATAGTGTAACATATTTTTGGTCATGGAAGTTAAGTACTGCTTGATATGTAGACTTGTACTAGAAATATACAGGTACCCATATATGAATATAGGTAAGGGTTATAACCCAAGAAGCTCAGGCTTTCGTTCATTTTTTGAAATTTCTCTGTATATTCAAAAATATGATAAGCTTGACTTCAAAAATTCCTGTCATTAAATCTAATTTTTTTTTGGCTGAGGTATTAAAAGGGAAGTTGTTTGTTATTGATTTTACTTTATTTTAAACCTAGTTCTAGCAAATATTATGAGGTACAGAATGAAAAAAAACGTGTTTTACAGTGAGTGATCAAGTTATAGCCGAGATTGGGTTGTCATGATTTAAGGAACGGGTTATACATAAGTAATCATTATTGAAAATCATGATTTTTGAAACTAGTTTGGAAATTTTTAGTGATGTTTTTGGTTATATAAAGGGAGATGATCGGAATGAGGGATAACGACAAATTAGGGTGGCTTAGTTGATTTCGGTGATAGGCGTTTAGCACGGAGGACGGTGAGGGAAAGGTATGTATGGGAAAAATAGCAGGGCATTTTTAAGCTAGGCGTGGAGACTTGTGGAGGAAAAATTAGGGTTTGGGAGTGTTTTCTTTTGGCTCGAATCATGTAGCAATGGCAGAGGATGGAGGAGAAAGGAGACTTGCGGTCCAGGGAGATAAGGAAGAGGTGGCCATAGTGCGTCTTTGGGTGGTGCTGAATAGTGATCGGTGGTGATTGCCGGGAGGAGGCAAACTTAGTGGATGGGATTCATTCAGTTGGGTTGAGGCCTGCGAATCTATAGGGAAGGTTCTGGCGATGTTTCAGGAGGTGTTAGGTGGGTTGGTGGTTGATGGCGGTTTGCGTAGGTAGTCGACGACTGGAGTCGATGGCCGGAGTAGGCGTACACATGCACGCGTGTGTGCACGTTTGTTTTTAAACATTGGAAATGAAGAGGAGAGGAGGTAGCAGGAGAAAGAAAGAAAGAGGAAGGAGAGCGTTTGGGCCAAAGTATTTTGTTTGGGCCAGAGTAGGAAAATAATATAAAAAAATAAAAAGAAAGAAGAAAGTTATAGAAAAGAAAAGGGAAATGAAATTGAAAGGAAAAGGGAAAAGAAAAGAAAAAAATTATGACAAGAATAAGAGATAAGAGGAAGGGAAAAAAGGAAAAACAATAAAGAAAAGAAGAAGAATAATAGAAATCCATATATATACATGTACATTTATATGATAATCTGCATTTCCTTCTTTTACTAAAAATCTAATTTCATTTTAAAACAATAGTTGAAAGTTTCACGGAAATTTTTTATGCAAAATTAATAATATTATTATTATTCAACTTAAACCTTTGAATAATTAATGGCATTTTATGATTTATTATTAATAAATTGTAAATTTGAAATTAACTGGGATTCGAAAATAAATGGATATGGTAAGCCAAGAGTTAAAAAAAGTCTGAAGTGTGAATTATTTTGACGTCTGTTATAGACCGTTAAATTGGTTAACGATCTATGTCATGATTTAATTGTATTAGAGATTTAATTAAGTTATTCGTGTCTGTAACGTAAAGAGACCAATCGAGTAAAATGAATCGAATTGAGATGATGATACGTTTTATTTGAAATAAACGGTTGTAATAAATTACCATAATTGAATAGTGTCACCCTATATAATAAATTGTTTATTATAAAACAATTTACCCTTTTAATTTATCTCTTGGATTCGGAGAAACCGGGATTGGATATTCAGCGATATCTGAAACCCCTTCAATTTAATAAGCACTACAAACCATTTATGGGTTTGATGATAGAGTCCGATAGGCTGGAGTTAAATAAATTAAGTAAATCCGGCTATCTTGAATAAGTAGCTGCATTTAGATAATATTTTAAAATCAATGGATTTCTGCAACAGTGCTGATTATAACAAGATAAAAACTCGTAGTGTTATACAAGTTACCTTGGTTTTTTCAAAGGAGTTTATAACTTAAGTATTTCATATTAGATGGGTTTACTCACGCTGGTTTCCAGCCTGACTCGGGTGTTACTTTATTGCAATGCTCGGGTCAGACCGAGATTAAAGGATTTTCAAGTTAAGACGTCTGGAATTTAGGAGACGAGCTGGATGATAGAGACGTATCGACATATATTTTGCTGTGAAGTATAGTCTGTATAGGCAATAGTGGAGAACAAGTTATTATAACTGTCCAGATTTACTTGTTGATGTTGTACTCTGATATTTTGTACGTATATTGACAGCTACAACTTTTCTTGTATAAATGCTATTATTTCATATTATATTTGTTCCGCTGCGTTTGTGAGATTCTGTGTTATTGTATTCTGTTTCTTCTTCTATCTTTTCTTCTTAACCCTAATAGTCTGGGATTTTCGGCACTCAATTGCTCGGCACTTTATACAGTGAACGTATTAGTATTTATTTTCGAGGTCGAAAACTACCGGATCATTACAAAACCCATTTTTCGCTTATTTAAACCATTTTGGTTATTTGGAACATAGAAAAAGAAATGAAATGCCTTACTACTTAAATAACACATTAAAAGGTAGTATATAAAAATTAAATAAAGTTCTAAGATTATCGATATTATTGATGCCCTTTATTCCAATACTATTGTTTCACCATCCAAAGGTTTGTCTTTAATCATATACATCTGCATTGTTGCTCTTTCTTTCTTTTGTTCTTCCATCATGTCTTTTGAACATCCGCTGTCAAAAATCCGTTTATCCTTCTTGATTTGTAATGTTTGAATATCAAGTGTCGGTTCACCATTAGCCATATAACAAACTTGTCCCTGCAATTCAATATTACACCTTTCTAACAAATCAGATGATTTTTGGACTTTTTGAAATAATCAGTTTCAAATCCACTAGAAAGTAATTTATTTTTTTCACATATGTTTTGTCCATAAAAACGGTGAAAAGAATACTAACAATATTGCTAGCCATTTATATTTTCCAAAGATCAAATTAGGAGTTTTTAAAAACCTAGATCTCTGATGCCGAATGTGAATTATGAAATTATGGATCTTAAGGCTAATTAAACTTAGAGGGGTGGTGAATGGTGTTTTCTAACTTCTGTAAATCTTTTTAATATATTTCAAGTTTGCTATTAAATCACAAATTATCAACACAGAATTATACTATTAAGTAGTCACAGATGTAATCACAAATAAAATAAAAGCGTAAAAAAAAGTAAAGAGTTAGAGAGTTGATACCAGAGATTTTATATTGGTTTGGATTTCTCATACATCCAGTACCATATAATTATTTATATCTATTTCTTTTCAAATGCCAATCTTTAAATGGAAAGAAGGCAATCCAATTACCATCTCGATTCCGAGGCTACGAGACATACCTTCACATTTTCCAAGCTCAAGGTACACCCACTTGATTTGGATGGACTACAAGCAAACCCACCTAAATTTTCGAGCTACCAAGCACACCTACTTGATTTGAATGGTCCACAAGCACACCCATGCAAATACAAATATAGTATGATGATTTTCCAAAGATAATTTCGTAAACTTTGGGTACAATAGATCTTATAGCCACTTAGACTGCACTTTGATCTTAGGTTTGAGAGAGAGATGATTCCAAAATAGTAAGAAGTAATACTGAATCAATACAAAGAAGTTCGAATTGATTCTATTTGATTTTGAAGAGAAAAGAGTATAATTCCAATAAATTTTTAAAGAGAGCAAGAGAAGAGAATAAAATAAGTCAATAACTATCAAAAAAGTCGTTTGAACTCCTCTTTATATGGTAAATGAAGAGATGTGTCCATTCATGAAGAGTTATGACAAATAAACACTTACTTTCAAATTTTCAAAAACCACTTGACGACATGTATTTTGACTTATCCATACATTGTATGTTGACACATACATGTATTTTTTGAAAACTATTTTCTTTAAAATGTTTTGAAAATCCTATATTTTGTAAAATAATTTTATACTTTGTAAACTAGTTTGAACATAGTTTATAAACATTTTAAACTTTAAAAACTTATAAAATATTTTGCTATATATTTTGAAAATTAATTTTGTTTTAGAATATAAAAAATAGAAAAATTAGAGATAGAGATGATTGAGATTAAAGATTGCAACTGAAGACTTTAGCAATATATCTTTAACTCTATACACTAAATTATAGTCTTGAGATCTTCATATCTTGGTCCTTGTACTTATGAGTCTTCGTGTCCATTTCTTGAGTCTTTCATAATGTATAGTCTTCGTTCAATACCTGTGTAATATTCTATACTATATATTATATAACTTAGCAAACCATTAGTATCTATATTTTAATGAATGTATACTATTGTTATCAAGGTTGTTATCATCAAAATTAATAACCGAGATATTAACAATTTTTGGTCCATGTGGAAGCATAAATGGCTGGCAAAATGCCGGTGAAATAGTTTAGTTGTTCGATCTATATTTATTTATGTTTACACCAAAAATTGGCACAAACACCCAATAAAGATTTTGTAGAGGAATAAATAAAGAATGATAAATGTAAACAGAGAGAATATAGCAGTAAAGTAATCGAAAACAAGCGATTAACAAAGACACGACAATTTATAGTGATTCGATGTTGCTTGCCTAAGTCCACTTTGATGAGAAAACTTTATTAATCTCTTTGTAAGCTGAGTACAGTAGAGATTGGATTAGAATCCTTAGCTACAAAAGAGTACAAAGCAACATGCAGTGTAAAGATCCCCAAAATGAACAATCAATTCTATATTTATAAGGGAGGACGGTGAAATGTCTTATTGAAATTTCAGCAGCAAAGTCTTCAGATTCATAAGAAGTCACAATATTGATTGCGGGTCCCACATCACTGGTAATAATGATCAGCATCGACCGGTTTGTGAGCTTCTTTTGGCATGCGATTGACATGGTGATCTCCACTCTTTAATATCTTGATGTTCCTAAAGTTTCATGTGTAGTTGACTTATAGATTTTGAGATATCGATTGTTTTCCAGAAGTTGAGCTTTAAAAATCGATAACGGTACGACCGATAATTGATGATTATGGATCATGTGACGACCCGCCCTTCATTCCATAGAAGGACGCATCATCGATAAGAAAGAAAGAGGTAGAAAAAGAATAGAAAGAAGAAGAACTCAACCAATATCAGAATCTTACAGCGGAATGGAACAAAATATAACATATCAAATAGAAATTACATAGTCATTTACATCAGAGTTACATAGATACAACAACCTTTCACATTAGACAGTTATAGGGTTCTGTCTATTACATTTCAAATACAACAGACAAAGACTACAACACAACTCAGCACAGCGGAAATATAGATATAGCTACGTCTGGACTCCTGCTCCATGCTTTCCAATATTCATCAAGTCAAAACCTGATCCCTTGGTTACCCATAAAAATTTGAGTACCCGATAGTTTAAGAAAAACAGAAATAAACTCCAGGTCAGACATGGGTCTGGTATGAGTAAACGGTTTAGAATTGCTTAATTTTTTGAAAACTTTTGAAAACAAAAAGGGATCACGTAAGACTTCCCACACATAAACATAGGTAAGTTTTTACCTTACACTATCCAAAACATTTGATAGGAAATCCGGTGATATTATAATAGTGTCTAGGGATTTCAAGTAAAATACAGAAATAGCTGGAATGCTTACATCTCACGTTCCAACATAGTTGGGCATAATCAAAATGTACGACACTTATTGAAGATTGGATTCCATACAATGGCAGGGCTACTGGGGTACCGCCCGTCACAGTACGTGGCCTAGATCACCATACCGAGGACCACTCCCGATCCCCTGCAACACAAGGCTGGGACCATTCCTTACTGAACAGTTCCAAACAAGACAACCCCGCAGTTGGCTGCAAACCAACTGCCCACACAGCCGAATAAAAAGGGACATCTAGACATGGGAAGCTCTCGTTCTACTTGGGCAGGACCCAATTAACCTTGCTGCACCTCCCCTATTTTAGCCATTCCCGGTTGATGAGGCTTGAGGCTACGATTACCTTTAGAGAACACATCTCTTAGAATGCTCATCGTCCACCTGACGATGTTCTGAAAGCATTCAATCCATACAAGTTCGTTCCGGGTTCGAATGAAACCGATGGCATTATCTCGTTACACTCATTTTGGAATCACCCTCAGAGTTAACGACGATAACCCTTGCACTCTGAATCTTCATCTTCACTTGAGATTCACGACCTATCGTTAATTTGGATTGATGTGGTTTTCGGATATCCAAATATGAAAACGCGATCCCGGTCTCATCGAATCCAAAGCTCCATCTTTTAGGTCCAAGTTGTTTTAAAGTTTAAAACGATTCATTTCAATTCAATACAGCATTTAACATAGATAAACATCACACATTTATCACTGATATAACCAATATCACTACACAGAATGTCATAACATATTATCAATAGATATCAATCTAATAGATATCATCCAATAAATATCGTCCAATAGATATCATCCAATAAATATCATCCAATATAGATGTTCTACACAAACAACCATCCATAAACAGGATTTATTAATCCATATTATAATTAATTTAATCATCTTAAATTAAATTAACTACTTAAGAATTAATCTCCTAATCCTGCTTAACAATCATTAAGTAATTACAAACATTTAATTAATTAATCACTTCTTGATTATCCTTATCAATTAATCAATTAACCTTTTATCACAGATTAATTACTCTTTAATTCTCAATTCATAAACCTTAATTATTAATTAATTTCCTTCAATACAAAGTAATCGACCCTTAATTACTTTTATAATCAATTAATTAACCTTTAATTAACTGATTAATTGTCCATTAACTATTAATTAATAACCTTAATTATTAATCAAAATCTCTTAATTACAAATTAATTAATCCATTATCACTTTTATAATTAATTAATTAATTAATTATAAATTAACTAATTAATTACCTCTTAATTATTAATTAATAAACCTAATTATCAATTATTAACTAAGAACTTAATTATAGATTAATTATTCCTTAATCATCAGTTAATTAACCATTTGCTTTGATCCTTAATTAGTAGTTAATCAATTCTTAATTAGTAGTTAATCAATCCTTAATTATTATTTGATAAATCCTTAATCACATTTGATTAATCAAGTAATTACCATTTAAAATCTTCTTAATTAATCCTTAATTACGGATTAATTATTCTTTAATTATTAAATTAATAAAATCTTAATTATTAATTAATAAAATTTAATTACAAGTTAAGCACTTCCTAATTACTAATTAAGTAACCTTTATTTATTTAATTAACTACTCATTAATTACTTAATTAATTAATCTTAATCACTAGATTAATTAAGTCTTAATTACACTTAATTACTTGATTTATTAAGCCCTGATCATTAATTAATAATCTAGTTAATGATCTTTTAATTACAATTTAATTAATCTTAAATTAATTAAGCTTTAATCCTTAACCATTTATTAATCAAACAAATTATTTTCCTATCTTCCATTTTTCTCCGCCTCACCGTACAGTCCTCCACCACCAGACAAAGCCCCGACCCTTCTAGACCCCTAGGCCATTTGCAGTTGCTCAAAAACTCCAATCCAGTCAACACTGAAATTCTCTACAATCCTATCACTAAAAAACAGAATTTTTATTTTAAAAATCTTCGTTTTCTACCTAGATTCAAGTTATAAAATCAGATTATCAAATTATAACATTTGATTCATCATGCATTTAGAATTGCCACTGCAATTCTTGTTTCCAGATCTAAATTTAAACCTAAATTGTTTTAAATAAATTTTAAACTTAATTTAGGATTTAACAAACATATATTATGTATCTCCAAATCTAACAAACATGGAATGATTTGATTATGATTTCTGATCAAACTCTTATTTCCTGAACCAAGAACAGAAACATAAAAACACAACAGACATTCACATATACAATCATTCATATCATATACATGCACAATCAAACATTATCATCTTAAACTTCACAAGCAATCAGAAGTATATTAACTAATTTTTTTTATTAAATTTGTTTACTCACCAGATAAAAGAGCAGAGACCAGAATGCTTAGAAATTTGAAACATTGAATTTGCCTGGGCTTTGATTTCTTTAAACTGCTAGTTGACATAATTGCTGTAGAGAAGATTGACTTGATCATGAACTTCAGGTTGTATTTAGATTTGAAATGGATGCAACTTCCAGATTTGAGAATGGTTCAGGCTCTTGAAATTTTTTTACAAAAGTTTGAACAGAGTGGATATTTTGCTCTGAAAAGAAATACAACTTGTATTTGATGATTTTTTTTATACTTACTGATTTGAAGAAAAATGCTTGAGGAAGAATTAGTTTTACAGAGTTGCATTTGAATTTTGGTTTGAAGCTTCAAATCTAAAAATGGTTCCAGGTTTGTTTACAGATTTGAAAAGGAAGATTTACAGAATTAGCTTGAGGATACACAGTTTACAAATTCTTGAACCAAAGATTGGAAATATCACAGTTTTGAGGAGGTGCTTACAAGTTTATTTGCAAATTACTGATTTTAAAAAAAATGCTATATGGTTAAGTTTTATTAAATCTGAGATCAGGGTTGAATTGTTTGAGGAGTTTTCATATTTTGATTCTTGAGTTTGAGGTGTTAGCATTTGAAATCTGAAGTTTTGAAAATCTGCTACAGATTTAAAAAGAAGAAAGTTTACAGGATTGCAATGGTTTCAGGTTTAAATGGAAAAGAATTTGGTTTGTGAAGATAGATTTACAAGATTGAGTTTTTGATGCTTGAGAAGATAAGAAAAGAATGTGAAAAAGAAGATATGTGTTTTATATCATGTAAATTTAGACTTATTTTAAGATTAAAGAAAATAAAATAAATTTTGACACTTGTTTTAAATGCCACCACTTGTCACAACTCATAATTAATAAACTTACATGTGTTTTTATAAGCTTTAATAAATTAACACTTGTAATTTTTTTCATTTTATTTATCTTTAAGAGATTTTAAAAGCTTTTATATAAATTTTCTAAATTAATATATACATTTCTAAATAAATAAATGCTTTCTAAATTTTATAAAAATAAAATCTTTAAAAGAAAATAAAGTATAAACTAATTATGTTTTAAATAAAATCATATAAAATATTTTTAATCCATTTTAAAATGTTAAAATAAACCATTTGTATTTATTTTTAAATTTAATAAACACAACCTTAATTAATAACAATAAATTCTTTTTAAGGAAAACAAATTTTATTTTAAATAAAACTCATTCATATATTATTTTAAATCAAAATACTTTTAAGATATAAATATTCATTTAAATTCAAATTTAAATCTAAATTCAAATTCGATTTGAAATCAAAATTTGATATCAATTCAAATTTACATTATCTTTAAAACACCAATTTAATTTGAAAAAAATAACTTTATTTTAAAAAAACTATTATTAAAATTAATCTCAGTTATATATATAAACTCCTTATTAACTCAAAAATAATAATTTTATTTTAGAATTCATTTATAGATCAACACCAACTATATTTGAAAATAATTATTCCATTTTAAAAAATTTATTTATAAAACATTACCAATTAAATTTGCAAATAAATATTCTATTAAGAATCCATTTATAACTATAATTAAAATCATCATGTTATTAATTATTTTTGGTTATTTATATTTGAAAATAACAAATTTTACCCATTTTAATTAATTTATTAAGATGATTATCACATTTTAAATTCCTCGAAATTCCGGGATATCACATTCCTTCCCCCTTAAAAGAATTTCGTCCTCGAAATTTAAAAACAAAGATAATCCAAAATCTTTTATTTCATTTAACAATCCAAACATCCACATCAACCAAATACTATTGACTAAACAACAATTCATTCGAATAAATAATTTATTCGAACAAACAATTCATCCAAACCACCATTTTATTTGTATAAACAATTTATTCAAATCAAACAATTCTAGCTATCCGGACACAGATCTGGATAAGCCTACCTATAATTATCCAGAGTTTCTCAAGATAGACTCTGAAATTGTAGCTCCACAGAGCCTAAACCAGCTAAACTACTAGGATCCAGAGCTTCCTCTTACTCCGATCAAAAAAAAAATCCAAACCGGATATCAGACCATACTAAAAAAATAACTAGCTCAACTTCCAGATCATACTAAACTACAGATCCTAACTAAGACGGATAATTCACGTATTTTCTTAGATGAGATACGTGGAAAACAACATGAATTCCAGCCATCCAAACTGGCAATACAATCCTGTAGACCATAACACTAGTCTCTACAAGCACTCAGATCAGTCCCAAACATCTTAGAGAAAATTTCCCGTCTTTCCAAATCCGGTAACTCCTTTAAATCGGGAAACTTTGACAAGGACTAAATCTCAAATCTCATAAGCCAATTGTCCTGGTTTCTAGTCCACAAATCCTTTGACGGTCCTGCGCTGCTCTTAAATCTTCTAGATAAGTTCTATCTTCATAGATGCCCTTCAGATCAAACTGAACAAGAACAGGGCAATCTCTTGATTCTACCCAACAGAATGGGAATCTACAAGGTCTTCCATTTAATACAGATGGTCCAGATGGTCCTTCCAAGTCCCAACAAAATCCAAAACACAACCCTCAGCATAAACTCTAAATTCTATTCAATCTTCCTACCTGACCGTTGATCTGAGAATGATAGGCTGAACTCAAATTCAAACTCAAAGCTAATCACAAAGCCTCCTAAAATCTGCTGGAGAAAATAGGATCACAGTCGCTAACAATGCTGACTGAAACACCCAGCATTTGGACAAACTCCTTCAAGAAAACTCAACCAAAGATGCTATAATACGGGTTGCCTTGACCGAAATAAAATGGGCGCTCCTAATTAACCGGTCTTCAATTACCCATATTCCACTTCCCTCTTTGGTCCTTGGCAAACCGTCAATGAAATCCAAAGAAATCATTCCTCACTTCACTTCGAAACTTCAAAGACTGCAACAACCTGCGGTCTTCTGCTGATCACCTTCACTTGCTGATCGACCACACATCTTCTGACGAAAGCAGCTACATCCTTCTTCATGCCCTGCTACTAGAAGATTTTCTGATAACTCCTTGCCTCAAATCCTTTCGATGATCTTCAAAGCTCCTTAACCATAAATCTCAAGACTGGAACTGACCATTCTTGTAACGCCCCACCTCTATACCCACATTAGCAAAGAGTATTATTAGATAATACCGTCTGCTAATACGGAGAATAAGGCTGGATAGGAGCGACCATCTATAGCCTTGCTTTAACTATCTATTGAATACATCGACAATTGCCCTTACCTAGCAGATCGACATGTCCAATGAATACTTAAAACAAAACCATAGTTGGCTAGAGGATCTATCAGAACAGAATATAACAACTCAAATGTAATATACATCACAGAACAGTAAATCATCACATGCACATATACTGATACATAACAGAGTATACAAAACGGTACATGACAAGTGGTATAGCAAACCACAATATACAGGCGAGTCAATAATACATATCATAGTTACAACAGATGAGGACTACACAAAAGCTATGACAAACAAGAAACTAGCGGAATAGTCCATGCGGAAGCAAAAGAGGCTGAGTCCAAAAGCACCTAACCTGAAACATCTCGGTCTGACCCGAGTATAAAATACACGGGTCAGTCTAGCTAAACAAATCAGTTAGATAAACTGAACGGTAATGAACCTACAAGATCATATAGTATAACAAATATCTCTAAGGGAGATAACACAATCATCTAACAAAAGATGAACATAATAAAACAAGCCTCATATCATCGGCAACATAGATAATCAAAGGATATAAATATACCAAAACAAGCCAAAAAGGCAAATAACAAATACCCATAAGGTATACAAGTTCCACAAGGTAACCGCTACACATCATGCGGCTCAAAAAGACCAACACCGATGGGCGATACTAAGGGAATATAATCATATCAGTGAAACATCAGAAAATTCCAATTGCAACAAACCTAAATATCTCATGAGCGGGAAGAAACCACTCCAACGTCTCTCGAGCGGTGGTAAAGAAACCACTACGAAAGTGCTACTAAAAGCAACAAGCCAGAAGGAGACAGTCCGAAGACACTATCCCAAAGGCAACAGACAATCCCAAATATCTCTCGAGCTGGGGCAAAGGACCAACTCCAAAAGCGATACTAAAGGCAACAAACCCGAAGACACAAACCCAATACCACCCATGCAGCTCATAAAGACCAACATCGTAAGCGATACTATAGGGCGACAAACCGTAGTGGTGAAGGTCCGGAGGCCCAGTACTGGACACCACTAACTGGTGGAATGTGTTACAACTCTCGAAAAGGAATCCGAAAAGTGTTAACGTGCGTCCCATAACCACTCGTTCGCACTAAACGGTTTACTCTCCGTCAGTCACTTTCACACTCAAAGCAGTACAAAGTTTACCTCATATCATCGATAAACCAAACCCGAAGGTCAAAAAGATCAATCGAATAGGTCGGGGACTAATCGGGAAGACAAACGCATGGATTCATAGTCCGTGTTTTACCTAACCATTTAATCTTCCTTCCACTTCGCTCGAAGTGCGAAATTGTGTGTGTGCATTATAAACAGAATTTATAATTTGGAGAAGGGAGCTTTTAATACGATTTAGAGATATTATTTATAAAACCCGTGAAAGAAGTCAAAAACAAGTCATCAAAGTCAAATATGCAATAACAACAAATTGGAATCAAAACGAATCGATAAAAGTTGGAAATATACTAAAAACAGCCAAAATAGGCAAAACTGCACATTTCAGACGTCTGAGATTATCTTCCAGACGTCTAAACCACTAACCAGACGTCTGAATGGATTTCCAGACGTCTGGATTTTGTCTCTGCATTTTTGCGTCTTCCAGGGACCAATTCCAGACGTCTGGGTTTCCAAACCAGACGTTTGAATTTGAAACCAGACGTCTGAAATTAGAGTTCAGACGTCTGAAATCCCCCTATGGGCAAAAATCAGCGAAGCCCATAAAGGCAAAAATCCAATTGAATTGCACACGAACGAGCGATGGATGCTATGGGTTTATGCCATACGACAACCCAGCACTATTGGCTCTTTTATACACCACCAAAAACATGATCAAATATCAAAGTTAGGATCTTTAAAGAATTGAACCCAAACACTAAAAATTTGGATGTTCACTAATTCAATCCAAACCAAAGGCAAGTGCATATGAACAAGGTGTTAGGAATTCATACCCAACATCAACAAAATCAAGAGAAGTAGATGTGAGTTCAAAACTCACCTTTTTAACTCAAGACAAGAAGAAGAAGCTCAAATGCAAAGGAACAAGGCCAACCACTCTCTATTTCAACTCTACTAGCTTCAATCTAAGATCAAACAAATATTTCCTAAGTTTAGGTTTAGGAATTTCTGGGATTGAAGAGAGAAAGAGATAGAGAAGATGAAGAAGAGGCTTACCAATTGCTTCTTTGTGATTTTGGAGCAAGAATATGAGCTAGCAAGAAGAACTAGGGTTTGCAATTTCTATTTCCCTTTCCCTTCCACCATTTTCAGTTGGAACTTGAGTTTAGAAGAGTGGAATGAGAGAATGGAGAGGAGAGGGCTGAGTTAGGGTATTAGTTAAGCTAGTGGGCTGAACCCAAACCCTAAACCCAATAGAAAAAGTAGCGAAATTCAACTTACTCCAAACATATCAAAGATTATACTCAAAAAGATCGCAAATGACATTTTGAACTCAATGGAAGTGGTTTTGAGTCCCAATTCGACCGTTTGCAGAAAGTAACTTTTCGGACCATAATCCGACAAACGACGTCATATTTAAATAAAATATTTGAATATACAACCGATAAATTTGCAGGTTGTTACAGACTCCCCTCCTAAAAGAAATTTCGTCCTCGCAATTCTTAATAAGAAAATAAAGAGTAACAACCAAAACATATCAACACATAAGAATAACAGAATAAGAAGTTCACCATAAAGTGCATGGAAAGATAAGCCTGAACTTGCTTGCTCAGAGAATTCTATGGATTCCTAAGCTCAAAATAATTGGAACACCGACGTGTACAAACAATACGTCAAATGATCCAAAGCTCAGCAAAAGAAGTGTAACAAAACGTCCGATGAACTTGGTAAAAAGATCATTCCATTCGGACATCAACAAAGAAACAATCACTTGTTGCTTACAACTAAATGCGTTGGCAACACGATCCCCCTTTTCGGGAATAAAAAGAATATCAAGATCATAAGATGCAAGGAACTCGAGCCAACACTAAGTTCCTTATGAGAAATTAAACATTCAAAAATTATGATTGGTGAGGAGAACAAAATTCCTTACCCAAAAATAATGATGCCAAATATAAAGAGCAAAAACAATAGCCGTGAGCACTAGATCATGAGTGGCATACCTAGTCTCTATCAGCTTTAATGATTTAGAAGCACAAGTGATAGCACGTTTTCTTTTGCAAGAGAACGGCATTCAAACCAACACGACTAGTATTGGTAAAAAGATAAAATCTTGGTTCCCTTCGGGAACCCCAAGGTAAGAGTACCGGAAAAGAGTCCTTTCAAATAATCTACTTTCTTAAAAGCTAAAACTTTCAAATAAAATTCTTTACCAAAAAGCTAAAGCTTCAAAATTTCAATTACCTTCATGAAATCATATTTCGAGAAAAAATTTCTTATTTCCAATCAATTTATTGTGTCAAATTGTCTCATCAAAGCGTTTAGGAGATTCCTATCGATAACGTTGATCAAGCGCATCGACCAGAATTCTTAAAGCACTCAATGGGCAATACAATCACAAAACCATCTTTTATAAGATAAATATGTTTCTAAAAACTTTTAAAAATTCACTTTGTTCATTTTAAGAACAAAAATCCCATTTATACTTATAAATAAATCTTATTTGCAAAAATTTTAAATTGCTAATTTCCATCCAAAACCAATAAAATACCAAAAATGGAATCATCGAGATATTCGTAGAATACTCGATTCATAAAATGGATGAAATGAGCTAGACAACTGAATGACATAACAAATCATTCATAAGAATCACAACAAGTGCCGAATGTGGTAAGTGGAATCCTAACTTCCGCAACTCGTAGCCAAATGAAAACCGGTGGTAAGGTCGAGCTAAAAAGACCTTAACACTACTCAAAAGATTGCTTAGGTAATAATCCTAAGACAAGACCAAAAATACCGGAAAATTCTCAAACTACAAGAATTAGAGAAACAACACTTTCCTCATCATGAGGGCTTAAAGAATAAAATGATGCCATCAAATTGGAAATCGAGATCACAAAGAAAAATAGAGACTTTCCAAAATAGATGGAGACATACCTTATCCCTGAGAAGAACCTCCAAAAGCATCTGTTACATTTAACTTGCCAGATGGAGAATTATTCGGAGCAATGGGACAAGTGGAACTACGACGACCTTCCTTCTTGCAATAACGACAGAAGAGAGGCTTAGAACAAGCTCGAATCATATGATCAGGAGAACCACAATTGAAACACTTCCGAATTGAAGGTGTTCCAGCAGACTGAGACTGAGAATCAGATTCATCGGGCTTTTTCTTCTTGGAAGGGAAAAATTCCGGCTCATCCAATGGAGACTGCTTTTTGTCGGGGTTCTTGCGAACCTCAACATCATCATCACTATCACACTCCCTTTCGATGGTTTCGAGATGCAGTGCAAAATCAACTAACTCCTCAAAAGAAAGCTTAAGCTCAAGCATCAAAGATTTCTTAAGACCAGAAACAAACTTCAAATTCTTCTTATAAGAAGTGCTAATGAATTCAAGACCATACTTAGATAAGGCCTCGAAAGATGCAACATATTCAGAAACGGAAGACTCCCCTTACTTTAATTCAAGAAAGCGCCGAGACAACAAAGCTTTCTCAGATTTAGGAACGAACTTGAGTTCGAATCTCTCCCGAAACTGAGTCCAAGAAAGAGCAGACTCATCAATTTCGGCTACAAGAAGCTCGTACCAATCAAGGGCACGCTCTTGCAATAAGCTAGAAGTTACAAGAACTCTATCATGATCAGAAATATCCATTATAAAGAAGATACGTTCGCACGTGCGAATCCAAGCTTGGACTTCAAGAACAGACTCGGAGCCTTTAAACGGCTTTCCTCCAAGATGAGAAAAATCACTGCACAGGCGTGCAAAGGTAGACTTGCGAGGTGGAGATACACGAGTAGGAGCTGGAGGCTGAATGCTCCTAAACAACTCCATAAACTGATCGGCTGACATATAAACGCCATCCGGATGTGAGCCACTGGATTCCCGTGCATTCGAACGTCGTCCTCTACCTCTTCTAGCCATAAGCTGAAAGTTAAAGAAGATAAGGATTAACCATAAGGTAGATATTTCAATACAGAATACTATGGAATAAAAATACATTCCTGGACGTATTCCTAAATTCTATCTACCCAAAAACACGGAAGGAATAGAGACGCGAAGATTCAAGGATTTGTAACACTTGTTACACTCTAATGTATCCTAATATGTGCTTCTATTCTGTGTTTATCATATTTTGTTCTGAACGCAGCTCTGATACCAAGCTGTAACGCCCCACCTCTATACCCACATTAGCAAAGAGTATTATTAGATAATACCGTCTGCTAATACGGAGAATAAGGCTGGATAGGAGCGACCATCTATAGCCTTGCTTTAACTATCTATTGAATACATCGACAATTGCCCTTACCTAGCAGATCGACATGTCCAATGAATACTTAAAACAAAACCATAGTTGGCTAGAGGATCTATCAGAACAGAATATAACAACTCAAATGTAATATTCATCACAGAACAGTAAATCATCACATGCACATATACTGATACATAACAGAGTATACAAAACGATACATGACAAGTGGTATAGCAAACCATAATATACAGACGAGTCAATAATACATATCAGAGTTACAAAAGATGAGGACTACACAAAAGCTATGACAAACAAGAAACTAGCGGAATAGTCCATGCAGAAGCAAAAGAGGCTAAGTCCAAAAGAACCTAACCTGAAACATCTCGGTTTGATACGAGTATAAAATACACGGGTCAGTCTAGCTAAACAAATCAGTTAGATAAACTGAACGATAATGAACCTGCAAGATCATATAGTATAACAAATATCTCTAAGGGAGATAACACAATCATCTAACAAAAGATGAACATAATAAAACAAGCCTAATATCATCGGCAACATAGATAATCAAAGGATATAAATATCCCAAAACAAGCCAAAAAGGCAAATAACAAATACCCATAAGGTATACAAGTTCCACAAGGTAACCGCTACACATCATGCGGCTCAAAAAGACCAACACCGATGGGCGATACCAAGGGAATATAATCATATCAGTGAAACATCAGAAAATTCCAATTGCAACAAACCTAAATATCTCATGAGCGGTGGTGAAGAAACCACTCCAACGTCTCTCGAGCGGTGGTAAAGAAACCACTACGAAAGCGCTGCTAAAAGCAACAAGCCAGAAGGAGACAGTCCGAAGACACTATCCCAAAGGCAACAGACAATCCCAAATATCTCTCGAGCTGGGGCAAAGGACCAACTCCAAAAGCGATACTAAAGGCAACAAACCCGAAGGCACAAACCCAATACCATCCATGCGGCTCATAAAGACCAACATCGTAAGCGATACTATAGGGCGACAAACCATAGTGGTGAAGGTCCGGAGGCCCAGTACTGGACACCACTAACTGGCGGAATGTGTTACAACTCTCGAAAAGGAATCCGAAAAGTGTTAACGTGCGTCCCATAACCACTCGTTCGCACTAAACGGTTTACTCTCCGTCAGTCACTTTCACACTCAAAGCAGTACAAAGTTTACCTCATATCATCGATAAACCAAACCCGAAGGTCAAAACGATCAATCGACTAGGTCGGGGACTAATCGGGAAGACAAACGCATGGATTCATAGTCCGTGTTTTACCTAACCATTTAATCTTCCTTCCACTTCGCTCGAAGTGCGAAATTGTGTGTGTGCATTATAAACAGAATTTATAATTTGGAGAAGGGAGCTTTTAATACGATTTAGAGATATTATTTATAAAACCCGTGAAAGAAGTCAAAAACAAGTCATCAAAGTCAAATATGCAATAACAACAAATTGGAATCAAAACGAATCGATAAAAGTTGGAAATATACTAAAAACAGCCAAAATAGGCAAAACTGCACATTTCAGACGTCTGAGATTATCTTCCAGACGTCTAAACCACTAACCAGACGTCTGAATGGATTTCCAGACGTCTGGATTTTGTCTCTGCATTTTTGCGTCTTCCAGGGACCAATTCCAGACGTCTGGGTTTCCAAACCAGACGTTTGAATTTGAAACCAGACGTCTGAAATTAGAGTTCAGACGTCTGAAATCCCCCTGTAGGCAAAAATCAGCCAAGCCCATAAAGGCAAAAATCCAATTGAATTGCACACGAACGAGCGATGGATGCTATGGGTTTATGCCATACGACAACCCAGCACTATTGGCTCTTTTATACACCACCAAAAACATGATCAAATATCAAAGTTAGGATCTTTAAAGAATTGAACCCAAACACTAAAAATTTGGATGTTCACTAATTCAATCCAAACCAAAGGCAAGTGCATATGAACAAGGTGTTAGGAATTCATACCCAACATCAACAAAATCAAGAGAAGTAGATGTGAGTTCAAAACTCACCTTTTTAACTCAAGACAAGAAGAAGAAGCTCAAATGCAAAGGAACAAGGCCAACCACTCTCTATTTCAACTCTACTAGCTTCAATCTAAGATCAAACAAATATTTCCTAAGTTTAGGTTTAGGAATTTCTGGGATTGAAGAGAGAAAGAGATAGAGAAGATGAAGAAGAGGCTTACCAATTGCTTCTTTGTGATTTTGGAGCAAGAATATGAGCTAGCAAGAAGAACTAGGGTTTGCAATTTCTATTTCCCTTTCCCTTCCACCATTTTCAGTTGGAGCTTGAGTTTAGAAGAGTGGAATGAGAGAATGGAGAGGAGAGGGCTGAGTTAGGGTATTAGTTAAGCTAGTGGGCTGAACCCAAACCCTAAACCCAATAGAAAAAGTAGCGAAATTCAACTTACTCCAAACATATCAAATATTATACTCAAAAAGATCACAAACGACATTTTGAACTCAATGGAAGTGGTCTTGAGTCCCAATTCGACCGTTTGCAGAAAGTAACTTTTCGGACCATAATCCGACAAACGACATCATATTTAAATAAAATATTTAAATATACAACTGATAAATATGCGGGTTGTTACAATTCTTGACTCAATCCATCCACACACAACGTCCGAGTAGACCTCCAACATACTCTTGCCATCAAGAATAGCTAGAACAGGCACACTGGTCAGTCTTGCCTTCAAATCCAAGAAAGCCTCATCACACTCGGGTCCACTTAACTTAGTTCCTTCCCGAGTCTCTCGGATAAGTGCGAAGAAATCTTAGAATAGACTTGACAACTTCCTGTAAAACTCTGCCAAATCCAGAAAACTGCGATTGCTGCTCTCCTGAATAGCAGCTACTCTGGATGAATCTATAGAAATACCTCCACTAAAAACAAAAGGCCTTCTCAAAGAAAACTTGGATCTACTTCTCCAACTTCATCTCCTGATGAAGGCAAACTTCCATTATCTTGGAAACATCCGGACAATCTTTAACCACTTCGATGGACTCTACACCTTTTGTAGATACCTCGTTTACAAGCAATAGATGCTCAAGGAACTTCAGAATCATCGCAAGTTACCTTTGCGATTTTTTCCCCAACTCACCTCCAAAGAAACAATCCTTACTATCCATCCAATCCAGAATAAGATCAAACCCTTCGAGATCCAATATCAATGGTCACAAGAAAATTACGGGGAAGATTAAGAAATCTTAAGCCTCTACCGATCTTATCTAACTCAGTTGTTCCGCCTAGGATAGGACGGTCAATCAAACAAAGAGAAAGATGAAACTTCTCTGGAACTCAAGTTGGAAATCCAAACAGATACCCAACAAATTTAGATAGATATATAAAATTATATAAAAATTACAAATACGCACTCTCAAGATATAAGCAATTCCAGAGCCTAGGTATTATCTCAACCTATGCTTTGATATCACATGTGACGACCCGCCCTTCATTCCATAGAAGGACGCATCATCGATAAGAAAGAAAGAGGTAGAAAAAGAATAGAAAGAAGAAGAACTCAACCAATGTCAGAATCTTACAGCGGAAGGGAACAAAATATAATATATCAACTAGAAATTACATAGTCATTTACATCAGAGTTACACAGATACAACAACGTTTCACATTAGGCAGTTATAGGGTTCTGTCTATTACATCAAATATAACAGGCAAAGACTACAACACAACTCAGCACAACGGAAATATAGATATAGCTACGTCTGGACTCCTGCTCTATGCTTTCCAATATTCGTCAAGTCAAAGCCTGATCCCTTGGCTACTCATAAGAATTTGAGTACCCGAGAGTTTAAGAAAAATAGAAATAAACTCCGGGTTAGACATGGGTCTGGTATAAGTAAACGGTTTAGAATTGCTTAAATTTTTGAAAACTTTTGAAAACAAAAAGGGAATCACGTAAGGCTTCCCACACATAAACATGGGTAAGTTTTTACCTTGCGCTATCCAAAACATTTGATAGGAAATCCAGTGATATTATAATAGTGTCTAGGGTTTTCAAGTAAAATACAGAAATAGCTGGAATGCTTACATCTCACGTTCCAACATAGTTGGGCACAATCAAAACGTACGGCACTTATTGGAGATTGGATTCCATACAATGGCAGGGATACTGGGGTACCGCCCGTCAAAGTACGTGGCCTAGATCACCGTACCGAGGACCACTCCCGATCCCCTGCAACACAAGGCCAGGACCATTCCTTACTGAACAGTCCCGAACAAGACAACCCCGCAGATGGCTGCAGACCAACTGCCCACACAGCCGAATAAAAAGGGACATCTAGATAGGGGAAGCTCTCGTCCTACTTGGGCAGGACCCACTTAACCTTGCTGCACCTCCCCTGTTTTAGCCATTCCCGGTTAATGAGGCTTGAGGCTACGATTACCTTTAGAGAACACATCTCTTAGAATGCTCATCGTCCACCTGACGATGTTCGAAAAGCATTCAGTCCATACAAGTTCGTTCCGGGTTCGAACAAAACCGAAGGCATTATCTCGTTACACTCATTTTGGAATCACCCTCAGAGTTAACGACGATAACCCTTGCATTCTGAGTTTAGGTCTCATCGAATCCAAAGCTCCATCTTTTAGGTCCAAGTTGTTTTAAAGTTTAAAACAATTAATTTCAATTCAATACAACATTTAACATAGATAAACATCACACATTTATCACTGATATAACCAATATCATTACACAGAATGTCACAACATATTATCAATAGATATCAATCCAATAGATATCAATCCAATAGATATCATCCAATAAATATCATCCAATAAATATCATCCAATAAATATCATCCAATATAGTTGTTCTACACAAACAACCATCCATAAACAGGATTTATTAATCCATGTTATAATTAATTTAATCATCTTAAATTAAATCAATTACTTAAGAATTAATCTCCTAATCCTGCTTATCAATCATTAAGTAATTACAAACTTTTAATTAATTAATCAATTTTTGATTATCCTTATCAATTAATCAATTAACCTTTTATCACAGATTAATTACTCTTTAATTCTCAATTAATAAACCTTAATTATTAATTAATTTCCTTTAATACAAAGTAATCAACCCTTAATTACTTTTATAATCAATTAATTAACCTTTAATTAACTAATTAATTATCCATTAACTATTAATTAATAACCTTAATTATTAATCAAAACCTCTTAATTACAAATTAATTAATCCATTATTACTTTTATAATTATTAATTAATTATAAATTAACTAATTAATTATCTCTTAATTATTAATTAATAAACCTAATTATCAATTATTAATTAAGAACTTAATTACAGATTAATTATTCCTTAATCATCGGTTAATTAACCATTTTCTTTGATCCTTAATTAACCGTCAACGCATCCTTAATTAGTAGTTAATCAATCCTTAATTTTCATTTGATAAATCCTTAATCACATTTTATTAATCAAGTAATTACCATTTAAAAACTTCTTAATTAATCCTTAATTACGGATTAATTATTCTTTAATTATTAAATTAATAAAACCTTAATTATTAATTAATAAAATTTAATTACAAGTTAAGCACTTCCTAATTACTAATTAAGTAACCTTTATTTATTTAATTAACTACTCATTAATTACTTAATTAATCAATCTTAATCACTAGATTAATTAAGTCTTAATTACACTTAATTACTTGATTTATTAAGCCCTGAACGTTAATTAATAATCTAGTTAATAATCTTTTAATTACAATTTAATTAATCTTAAATTAATTAACCTTTAATCCTTAACCATTTATTAATCAAATAAATTATTTTCCTTAATTAAATTCTTAATTAAACCAATTAATTGCTCTTAATTAATTAATCAATTAATCCTTTATAATTAAATAAATCGAATTTATTAATTATATTTAATTTCCACAATTAACTTAGTTTATCTCAAGGTATTTAATCTTTTAGTTTCTTAAGACAAGACATTATCTCATTAATTCCTTTATTAACATTAACACTTAAAAACATTTTAACATTTTAATGTATCTTTACTTAATTACATCATTAATTAAGTTTTAAAATAAATAATTATTCACTTGAAAATTTTAAAGTTATCAAAGCTTAACTTCCTAAAAACTTAAAATATTTCAAGTAAAGGTTTAAGACTAATTACAATTTGTATTTTAAAACTTACTTTTCTAAAAATCTTAACTTTCATTTTAAATTGATATTTTAGAATCACTTTAAATTTAACAAATTTTAAAATCTCTTAATCAATTGTTAAAGAAATAATTATAAATAGAGTAAGATTATATAAGAAATTTAAACTAGATTTAAATTTAAATTTCAAAACCCAATTTGATTTTAAAACATTTTTAAAAACTGCAAAACATCTCTGCTTCGGGCCAAACCCGAAGACAACTCAGATCTATCCCCAAGTAAACTCTCTTTTTCTTCCTGATTTTAAAACTTAATTTAATTTTTTTTAAATTTAAAACCTGTAGCTTATAAACACCTAAATCTACTCGAGTTTGCTCTCGAGTATTCTTCCCAAACTCTCGAGCAATGCTTCGAGTAAAACAAACACCCATCATCAGATGTCACACCCCCCTATGTACACATGCACAGTCAACCCCGACGCCGATGACCACCTCCGGTGACGTCGACACATCATCCAACGCCTCAACATCATCGCTCGATCATCCAAACTCACTCAAGTTCCTCAAATCAAAATCGAGTATGGAAGAAGAACAGCAACCAAAAACTACTGCCAGGAAACTATCTCGTAGCCTCTTCTCCGATCATCGGAGTTACTACCCTTTCGGCTACGCTATGCCGACACCCTAGGCTACCATTACCCCAAATTCCAGCCCTCTCGATGCACCAGAGAAAGTGAAGAAACCAAATTTCTAGCGCGACCAAAACTAGGTTTAGAAATCCATTTTCCTTGCCGCCGACACCCCAATGATCATACACCCCATCTTCCGTTTTTCCCCGCCTCACCGTACAGTCCTCCACCACCAGACAAAACCCCGACCCTTCTAGACCCCTAGGCCATCTGTAGTTGCTCAAAAACTCCAATCCAGTCAACACTGAAATTCTCTACAATCCTATCACTAAAAATCAAAATTTTTGTTTTAAAAATCTTCATTTTCTATCTAGATTCAAGTTATAAAATCAGATTATCAAATTATAGCATTTGATTTATCATGCATTTAGAATTGCCACTGCATTTCTTGTTTCCAGAAGTAAATTTAAACCTAAATTGTTTTAAATAAATTTTAAACTTAAATTTAGGATTTAACAAACATATATTATGTATCTCCAAATCTAACAAACATGGAATGATTTGATTATGATTTCTGATCAAACTCTTATTTCCTGAACCAAGAACAGAAACATAAAAACACAATAGACATTCACATATACAATCATTCATATCATATACATGCACAATCAAACATTATCATCTTAAACTTCACAAGCAATCAGAAGTATATTAACTAATTTTTTTTATTAAATTTGTTTACTCACTAGATAAAAGAGCAGAGACCAAAATGCTTAGAAATTGGAAAAACTGAATTTGCCTGGGCTTTGATTTCTTTAAACTGCTAGTTGACATAATTGCCGTAGAGAAGATTGACTAGATCATGAACTTCAGGTTGTATTTAGATTTGAAATGGATGCAATTTCCAGATTTGAGAATGGTTCAGGCTCTTGAAAGTTTTTTTACAAAAGTTTGAACAGAGTGGATATTTTGTTCTGAAAAGAAATAAAGCTTGTATTTGATGATTTTTTTTATACTTACTGATTTGAAGAAAAATGCTTGAGGAAGAATTAGTTTTACAGAGTTGCATTTGAATTTTGGTTTGAAGCTTCAAATCTGAAAATGGTTCCAGGTTTGTTTACAGATTTGAAAAGGAAGATTTACAGAATTTGCTTGAGGATACACAGTTTACAAATTCTTGAACCAGAGATTGGAAATATCAAAGTTTTGAGGAGGTGATTACAAGTTTATTTGCAAATTACTGATTTGAAAAAAAATGCTACAGGGTTAAGTTTTATTAAATCTGTGATCAGGGTTGAATTGTTTGAGGAGTTTTCAGATTTTGATTCTTGAGTTTGAGGTGTTAGCATTTGAGATCTGAAGTTTTGAAAATCTGCTACAGATTTAAAAAGAAGAAAGTTTACAGGATTGCAATGGTTTAGGTTTAAATGGAAAAGAATTTGGTTGTGAAGATAGATTTACAAGATTGAATTTTTGATGCTTGAGAAGATAAGAAAAGAATGTGAAAAAGAAGATATGTGTTTTATATCATGTAAATTTAGACTAATTTTAAAATTAAAGAAAATAAAATAAATTTTGACACTTGTTTTAAATGCCACCACTTGTCACAACTCATAATTAATAAACTTACATGTGTTTTTATAAGCTTTAATAAATTAACACTTGTAATTTTTTTTCATTTTTATTTATCTTTAAGAGATTTTAAAAGCTTTTATATAAATTTTCTAAATTAATAAATACATTTCTAAATAAATAATTGCTTTCTAAATTTATAAAAATAAAATCTTTAAAAGAAAATAAAGTATAAACCAATTTTATTTTAAATAAAATCATATAAAATATTTTTAATCCATTTTAAAATGTTAAAATAAACCTTTTGTATTTATTTTTAAATTTAATAAACACAACCTTAATTAATAACAATAAATTCTTTTTAAGGAAAACAAATTTTATTTTAAATAAAACTCATTCATATATTATTTTAAATCAAAATACTTTCAAGATATAAATATTCATTTAAATTCAAATTTAAATCTAAATTCAAATTCAATTTGAAATCAAAATTTGATATCAATTCAAATTTACATTATCTTTAAACAAACACCAATTTAATTTGAAAAAAATAACTTTATTTTAAAAAAAACTATTATTAAAATTAATCTCAATTTAAACTCAAAAATATTAATTTTATTTTAGAATTCATTTATAGATCAACACCAACTATATTTGAAAATAATTATTCCATTTTAAAAATTTATTTATAAAACATTACCAATTAAATTTGCAAATATTTATTCTATTAAGAATCCATTTATAACTATAATTAAAATCATCATGTTATTAATTATTTTTGGTTATTTATATTTGAAAATAACAAATTTTATCCATTTTAATTAATTTATTAAGATGATTATCACATTTTAAATTCCTCGAAATTCCGGGATATCACAGATCATACCCGATACATTTTCAAGGAGTTGTGTATTTTGATATTTTGAGCGTTTTATTGAGTTCATCTTCCACTTTCTCTTCACTGCTACTTCATATAACCATCTGTGCCTGATCTTTGGAGTTCATGACAGTTAATCTGATGTGTTGATCGCGATGATAGTCGAGTCTAACTCATCCATTTAGTTCGGGTATAGCCAAGCAAAAATGCTGGATAATACTTGCCCCCACAAAGTATGTCTTGTTTCAACATGGCGTGCTTTGAATTGATGCAAGTTAGTGTTGTCAGAAAGGAATCCATCTAGTTTACTGAACAGTAGTTATCCCTTTGATGAATTGTTTTCCTTGAAGAGTCACATCTCTTTCTATTTCACTTCACGATTGATTGATTTCCGATAGTATATTATGGATCTCATCATGTTGATGATTATTTATGTCTTATTTTAGTGAGTTAGTACGCCTTGGTTGACTGATTCACATTTTCCTTTGATTAATCTAGGTGAGAATTTAATTTCTGTTGATTTCGAGAAATCAAATTTTTTGGGACGTACACTTGCACATATATGCATCCATCCTGACTCCCGATCGTGATAGCATGTTCATGGGTCTTTGTAATTCCTTGTATATTTTTTAGATGGATCGGGATGAATCCATCAATAGTGGATCATATTTTATCCATTTCTAATATGGATCGGGTCAAATCCGTTAATATTGAGTCATGTCCAATCATTTTCTTTAAAGAAAATGATGGATCGTTCCAAAGCCATTAGTTTTGGATTTATATGATCCATGTTAACCAGCCTTTTGATATGGCAACGTACAGGTGGATTTATCCCAATCGACTGCATGATTGTCGTGGTTGGAATACTATGGGTTTGACGTTCAATTACGGATGATAAACATGGTTATAAAGCCGAGATTTAGCATAGTCGATGGACAAAAGGTGCGAGATACTTTAAATATGAGTTGCGACAAAAATCGAGTCATTTTGAGATGTTTAGAGTTTGCTTCGAGTTGCTTGTGGGTTTGCTTTGGGTTTTGAAGCAGTTTACTTAGGGTTACTGAATGGCTACTTCAGGTCACTTGGGATCGGTGCATTTCAGAGGGATCGGTGCTTACTTTGGGTCAAGCTATGGACTTCAGGTCGGCAAGTGAATTTTTTTGGGTCGGCAAGATGGAGGGATCAACAACATTAATCAGATCGGCATGTTTTTACTTGGTGTTAGGAGGCAGTTTGCTTTGGGTCAGATGTAAGGTTGCTTCAGGTCATCACCTAGGGATACTTGGGTCGGCACATTTATGCTTGCTTTGGGTCGGCAACTTGTTTTCGTGGGGTCGGCTAAAGTATTTCACGGGTCGGCATTAGGAGGTCGGGTCGGCAACATTCTTGGTGTTGGCATATTTTTACTTTGAGTCAGAAGGCAATTTGCTCCGAGTCACTAGTCAATCTGCTTCGGGTCATGACTTGGGTCACTTGGGGTCGGCATGTTTGGATTCTCAGGTCGGATATTTTATACTTGGAGTCACATTGCAATCTGTTTCGGGTCAAAATGGAGGCTGCTTCGGGTCACTACCCAAGTCTCTTGGGGTCGATAAATTTTATACTCTAGGAAATTGGTGGTCGATAGTATGGACTCGACTATGGTTTTGGTAGGGCTGTATCGCCTTGGAAACCTAGTAACCCAGATTTTGCCTAAAAACACGGTAGGCGGGGATTCAGGAAAGGGATTCTCATTCTGTTCTTCCATAACTTCTTCTATAAAGGACTTTCAAGTTACTCGGCCATTTTTTGTTTTAAAACATGGAATTGTAGCTGTAATCAATTCACCAATCGATAAAAAGGAAATTTCTAGAGTGGACGTAGGCTGGAGTTAGCCAAACCAATATAAATCTTGTCTTATTACTGCTTTCTTTTTAATTTTGATTGTTCTTCATAATTATACTCTCTACATACACTCTACGTATTATCCATGACTGTTAGTTGGTGCTTTCATTTGCTTTGGATGTTAGTGACCAATTTCGGTGCTAACAATCCAAGTATATGTCGAACGAACCAATTGCACTACATATTAAAGAGAAGGATCGGTATACCTCCACCATAAAATGAATGCATCCGATCATTTCTTGGTTAGGCCAATTAAATGAATTGCAGGTTAAGCAAATTGAATCGGTGTAAGACCATCATAAAATGATCGTACATGATTGTTTATTGGTTGGATTCTCCATTGAACTGCAAACTCCAATGGTTCATAAATACATGGACACTAGGTTATTTTCCCCACTTTATTTCATTAGCAAGAATATACTAACCAAACCAAAAAGAAAATAAACTCCATCTTCTACCTCCCCTTCACTTTAAATCTAAATTCTTAGATCAACAATCATTTCCCAAACGTCATCAATCTCCAAACCGACCAACTCCTTCATTATATCTACCATCACCTCCACCATCTCCTCGGTTATTGCTTCATAATCGAATCAAAATCGCCTCCGCTTTTTAGTTTCTGGCATAGGTGGATTGAACTTCTCTTACTTGTAATAATTTAGTGACTAAATGATGAGATGTCATTCTAGTTTGCATGATTGAGGTCATGGCAATTCGATCTGTCGGATCGAAGGAGGAGATGGTGATGTGGTTGGTGGTGAAATTGAAGGACACGGTTATCGTCGTAACGATCAGATCGAGTTATTATGTCAGTGTGATGGTTGCAGTATAATGGACCATCTTCGGCATTATGGAGTTCGAGGAGGTAGATGACTTCTTGACCGATCATTTTTTATTTGGATCGGTGTTTGGAGTTTTGAATTGAAGTGAAGTGTGGAACCAGATTCGAAGGTTGGATCGATCGCAATGATCAATAGGGATAACGATTGGTTGGAGTTGCTAAAATGATTGGTTGTGAAATGATCGTACGGAAATGATCGATTATTGGAAGTTAGGATTTGGTAAATAGATCGGTCATGTGCATTGGGATAGATTGGTTGTAACATCATTTTGGATCGATTGTTGGTTTAACTTTGATGAATATACTTAAAATCCTCAAATCTTCATTTGAACTTAGTGATAAGCTTCGACCTTGAAAGCTTGAATGGACGTATATGGTTTTCATATGAAATGGACTACATATTCAGACTTATGCGACAATTGAAATGTTGAATGAACTTGACCAGTCATCTGTATATTTATATTTGTTGTCTATGCATTGGACAATTTTTGAAGCTCAACTACTTCTGAACGCACAATTTGAACTTCAACATGCAACAACTGATCCTAATGCTTAAACTAGATCCTTAACCAGTAACACAGAGAAATGATTGAGATGGTTAGCAATGATGATCACTCCGACCGAACCCTAATATCTTATCACAATTGTAGTCTTTAATTCTGAACTCGTTTTCGCTGCATTGCACAACACTCCACCACTTTGCTCTAGCACACACTTCGCAGAGGGAACGGGTTATTTTTTCTAATGATGACTATCTACTGAGTTTATGTAACATCCCCTATCTAGAGGCCCAAAACTAAGCGCTACAAATGCTGCAATCATCTATAGTATTACCTTCCGGCAACTAAATACGACTATGTTAATGATATCTATAATATCAGAAGCACCTAGATATGAAACCAAACACAAATTTCAAACAACTTTTACTTGATTACATTTAAAATAGATGTTCCATATTCAACTTACATAATCCCCAAAACATTCTCAAGCACAGATAAAATATACTTATTAGAAATACACCAAGAGTGGTATATGGAGAGACCCCTTGGATGATCAGAGTCATAGAGTCATAATAGACTTAATACAAAACACAACAGAAATACATCAAAACATAAAACAAGAACAGCAACTCCTAAATAGCTATTTGTTTGCCTCCTGCAAGCCTCTAGTAGCTTTATTCGTTATCCTACTAAACTAGAAAAATACCTTAACCCCTCAGCCCACTCAAATTAATTTTGAGCATCTGAGAGTTTAAGGGGAAAACACAAACTTCAAGTTAGACGTAAAGCCTGGTATGAATAATATCATATATCCCGGTTTAATATGTCAAGTGAGACCACGCCGCTTAGCAGAACGGATTTTATCACACAACATCCTTTTAAAACATTTCTTTGTAAAACATTTTCCTGCATCCAAAACTGGTTAAATACTACAAAGAAATTCATTATGCAGTCATACATAAATATCAGGTAATAATGAACCATGTGTTCAAACACATAAGTTTTGTTTCGATAGCTTTTAACCTTTGGCTTACTCGGGCCTACCAGACAATATAATCAAAATTAATCTAAAACCTATAAGCTATTCTTCTTCTGGACACTCTATTCTTAACTATCTGTTAAATAATTCACTTCTGGATGGCCTTTCCTTAACTATCTTTTAAATACTTCGCTTCTTGATGGTCTGTCCCTAACTTAATCATCACCCAGATCTTCCTGATCCTAATGATTTTTCAGGCTCACCAATAAACTACCTGTATACAAATATATATTCCTTTCATTGTGTAATCATAATTTTATTCCACCTGTGACAAAGCCTTACACACTGGAATTTTGGACAACAATTAGTTAGGGCTAATAGCTAATGTATACGGCGCAACCACATACTAGTCTCATCTTGTTTTCTATTATCTGAGTCATTTTCACTTAAGGATCCCCTCCCATATTTTTCCTTGAAAACATTTTAAAAATGATTTAAAACCTTTAAATCAAAATTATACAAGGAAAATATATATATTTTATGCTTTACTCAAAATCACATTATCATGTTATATATATACATATTTATACACACACCTTCTTTATTCAAACCTTGGTTGATTAATACATTTAAACATTTGAAAGTTCTCCTTTCTAAATATTTGAAAGTACCACTTTCCAAAACCAAGTGAAAATCTTTTAATTATCTAGGTAAATATGCCCAAACTTTACCTTTTGAAACCATTCATCAAACCATTTGAAACCATTGAAAACGAACCTTTAGAATGCAATAGAACTTTGGACATCTTTCTTTAAAAATAACTTTAAAACATTGCCTTAGAAAAACATTGGAAAACCTTCCATCTCTAACCTTTAGAAACCATTGAACTAAAACCTTTTGAAACTATTGAAATGAAACCTTTCAAAACCATTAAACTAAAATCTTTCAAAATCATTGACCTTAAACCTTTCGAAACAATAAACTCAAACCTTTCGAAGTCATTCGATAAACAAACCATTCGAAATCATTCAATATGAAGGCATTAAAACTTCTAAAACATAAACCTTTTAAAGACTTATTGGGTTTAATTTATAACAAGTAGAAATTCTACTTTAAAAACCTTTCAACTTCATTGGAAGCAACCTTTCGAATTTGTAGAAAGTTCTACTTTGAAAGCTTTAAAAATTGACTTTTAAACAGTAGGTTTTGGCTTGTAAAACAACTTCTTCAGAAGCTAGGGTTATACTTCAATTAGAAAAATAAAGATAAGTCACCTAAGTTGAAAGTTAACTTTCGAAAGCATAGAGAAGCGGCTGTTTTAAAACAAGTAAACCTTTCGACTTTGTAGGAAGGTTTCAACACAAAATAATAACATGGAGGCAGTAACCTTTCGACTTTGTTGTAAGGTTTTAAAACCCTTAATTTAAAATACTTGACCTGGTCGAAAGCAATCAAGTCGAAAGCTCCTTTTCGAAAGAAAGCAGGTGAAAGCTTTTGGTTTATTAAACAAACATACCCAACCTCTTTGGCCATCAACCTTTCGACTAAGAACCCTTCACCTTGTCCAATTCATTACATATCAAGTAATTTGATACCATATGCATTGGTTTGAACTTGTCGAAAGCTATAAATCTCTCATCCTTGTTAAAAGGTCTGGGTTGGAAGTCTTAATGCCGTAAAATGCTAAAACACACTAAAAGTATGATTTCTTTGTTTTTAACTTAAAAGGATAACTTTCCAACTAACCTGCCTTTGTTTGTCAAATTCTTATTGGTTAGTAAGTGTTTTTTAAGGAAAGTGCTGCCACAATTTTTAGAATTAAATAATCATTTTATTTTATATAATGCCCCTTCTCCTTAATTAAATATATAAAACATTTGAGTCTCATACTTTTCATAATTTTATATATTCATCAAAACACTTAGGAAAATCTGGAAAAATTCCAAAAAATCTATTTTAATATGTTTCCCAACATATAAAAATTCCAAACCCAAATAATCATTATTTTAGCCGTAAATAATTTATAACCCAATAAATCATTTTCTTCACTAGAAAATAAATATAAAATCCATATTAACTCGAAAAATTATGAAAATTGAAACCCATCTCTATTCATTTTCGACCTCTGTTTAAATTTTCAAGGCATTTGGATGTAATTTAATAGGGTTTTCATATCAAACATATCATAAAAACTAACATGAGCATATATAATTCATCAATAAGCATATATATAACTTCAATCATAAAAAACATAACATAAACTTGCAAAATAATTTCGGATCTATTCTAAAAACCAAAATCCATAAGAAAATGGGATAAAGTAATTATTCACCATAGTTTGAGATTAACAGATGTGAGATTTGATATTGATTGTGTTGATTATCTTTCTTCTCTTGAATCCTAGCTTTATTCTTTCCTTTAAACAATAATGGTGGCTGGCGTTGGTAAAATTTTAGTTTGAGTGAAAATGAAATGAACATGGGTTTCATTTCCTAAGGGTTTAAGGCATAAGCCTTTCCTATTTCTCATATAGCCCTTATCTTTTCTAACACATTAGATCAAATTGTTTTATTTGATTTTTAATTAACATGGCACGACTACCCTTAATTTAATCAAGTCTCAACCCATTATTCTTCACATTATTTTATTTTATTTAACCAGTTGAATATCCTAAATAATGTTATAAAAATATGGGGTGTTACAGACTCCCCACCTTAAAGAATTTCGTCCTCGAAATTACTATAAGGCACACAACCAAACAATCAAAGGTAAAACATACCATCAAACAACTCTAGATAAGCATCCCTAATCGTGCTTTCGGTCTTCCAAGTACAGTCTCTAGCATTGTCACTCCGTTAGACCTTTACTAACCTGACTGTCTTATTCCTCGACTTCTTCTCATCTCTAGCTACATTCTGAATCGGTTTTCTAACTGTGGTCAAGTCCGACTCTATTACTAAATCTTCTAACAATGTAGGTGCTATAGTAGTTTTCGGGTCTGTAATATGCTTTCTAAGATGAGAAACATGGAAAACATCATGGACTCCTGCCAAACTACTCGGTAACTCCACTTTATAAACAAGTTTCCATATCCTCTCAACAATACGAAAGGGTCCAATGAATCTAGGTGTTAACTTCCCTGTAACGACCCACCTTTTTGGACGGTTTAAATCGAAAATAAACTACACATGTCTAATTCAAACCATCAAAAGGGAGGATTGTTAATGGGGTAAATAAGAAAATAAAAGAAAAGGAGGAAAAATAAAGCACAGAATCTCGCAGCGGAATGATAAAATATAATAATAAAATAAACAGTTCATGAAGCTGATTTACAAATAAAATTTTCTTACACTTTTACAATTCAAATCAGAGTTACACATACATCACAAATAAAAAATAATGCAGTGGAACACATAACGTAGTGGAATAATAAATAACAACAATATATTGAATCTTCGTCTTTGTCCTCCAGAAAATAGTTTTCAATACACTGAAAAGCTCATACTGACCTGAGCGTAATGAAAAGACAAAACATTCGAGTCAGAACTAAAAGATCTTATACAAGTCAAATCGAAATAAATAAAATAGAAATATTAGTGCAATGGTTTCATAGATGTTAAGGGATTTTCATCTCCTATCAAGTGTGCAACATGAATATAATTATTTAAAAGGTTTCAAATAATTCGAAATACCAATCTTAATCATCTAACTAAAACAAATCCGAAGTTTAACTTAAACCTTTTAAATAATTCAATTGCAATGCATAATCCAAATTCAAGAATTTATATGGATATATACATATATATCATTTTAACCAGTATCTAAAATTAAAATTTTCAAATCAATGAAAACTGCTCGGGTTTATCATTTCAACCCAAAACGATTAATCTATAAGATCATTCGGGTATGTATCATTTCAACTCATAGTGATAATAGAGATATAGGCATAAATAAATATCCAATCATCCAAAATTTCAACCAATAACATCAATCACAACCAACATCCAAAATTGGAAATAAATCACAACAATTAATTTGTTATCATTATTAGGTGTTTAACTAAAAATTATATTCAATATTAATTAGATGGCTATAAAATTCAATATTAATTCAAATATAATCTAAATGACAAATTAAAACACCAAACAGAAATTACTAAACTTCTAATCACATAATAATTCTAATTTAACCAATATAAGATAATTTAGTATTTATGAGTGGGTTAAAACACTCACCTTTAATTTGTCGACGATTAAAATCCAATTAAATGCCTAATTTTGAACAGCGGACAAACCAAAAACTAGGTCATTTTTAAAAAAATATACAGACCAACATATTACTGAATCTACAAAAGTGACTAACTAGAATGTTGTTGCAAATTATTTTCTCTCCACTTTTATGAAAAGAATCACTTAAAAAGCTTCTGTCAAGAGGAAGTTATGGTCAAAACAAACGGAGGTGTTTATTGAGTGGAAAATCTGTGTTCAAATATACTACAAAAAGATTTGAGTTTTTTGCATGCAAAATTAAGAAATTTGAATAAATGATCTAAATGAAAGTTTAAGCCACTAGAAAAAAAATGGTTTGAAAAAAGAAACACATAATTTGGTTAATTTATGAAGGAGATATGATTGATACAATATGGGGTATTTTCGTTCAAAATTGGACTCGAGAAAGGACTTGAAAAATGGAGTTTTTTAATATAGAAACATTCGAAATAGAAAGAAAAGTTCAACAACAAAGTAATTTCCATCGAAATTATACACGGTTTCAATTATATATATATATATATATATATTTGATTTGGAGTAGTTCAGTGGAATATAGAATCCATGGAAATAAGGGGAAGGAAGAGGGAAAAGGAAAGGGAAAAAGAGAAAGAAAAGAAGAGGAAAGGTGGGGCTTTGGCTATGGGTTGTGGGTGGTGATGGAGGTGGGTGGCGTAAGAGAAGTGAGATAAGCTATGATTTTGAAGAAGGAAGGATGGAATTTGATTTGGAGATTTAGGAGTTTTGAAGTTTGGAGTTTTCTGTAGATTTGAGGAGGAAGAAGAAGAAGAGTAAGCAGAAAGTTTCTCAAATGATGAATTTTTTTGTACGTACTTGGTTTTAGTCAAATAGGAAAATAGACGGCAAAATGTGAGAAAAGGAAGGAACCAAAGTCTCTTAGGTTTCCTAAGGTCTCTTGGTTTACTAGGAGCCCATTAGTCTAAAACAAACCCAATAAAACTTAACAAAAAAACGAACACAAATATATATACTGTAAATGAAAGAAATAAGCTGCAAGTTATTTAATAATTAGGAAATTAAGGTGGAGAGAAAAAATAAATGTCACATTTTATTTTGAAAGCTTCAGGCATTAATAACGCGTAAAGAAATGTACGTAGAAATGGAAAAGTTTGCAAACCAAAGGAAAGTAAAATTTTGTATACGCGAAAACGAGGTGGAAAGAATTAAATACAAACTAAAAGTCTAGGCTCGGGTATTAAACAGAAGGAGAAATGAATAGATCAAGTATTAATAATGAAATAACTATTTTAAAACGTACATGCAACAATTAATAACAAAAGAAATGAAGGGATTGTGTATATCGCACAACCCTTTTGAAATTCAATTGGTGAAACTAAACCAAATTAACTTCATTAACTCAAATAATATTCAAATTTGTACGCATTTTGTTTTTTTATCTATGCATAATAAATAAAAGTACTTACCTTAAAATGAAAATTTTCAATTTGGTTTTCCCAAAATGATCTTTTATTTCCAATAAAACATCCTTTCTGTTTGACACATAAGGTGCGTTATTTTTACTAAATCTATTAATTGCAATCGACGTTTTCTTCCCTTCTAATTGAAATATTTCAATTACATTAATTACAATTACTTACAAAGTTAAATTTCAAAACAGACAACTAAAATGGATGAAAAATATAATAATTGTTTCCTCTATTCATTTAAACACGTTTATAAATTTGTCGTTTATACAGCAGAGTAATAAATAACTTACTTAAATAAATTATTTTTCTACTCTTGTAATCCATCTATATGCTAAAACACAATTCAAATATGCATATGTTTCTTCCTTTAAATCAATCATTCTATTCTTTATTTTAATGGAATTAAACCTCCATTCACAAATGAAACGTTCATTTTATTTGATATAAATGTTCTTTTCATTAAATCAACTTTCCTTATATTTTAACAAAACATAAGCTATGATTAATTATCCCTATTAATTTACAATTTGGTGTACTCTCTACCATTAACTGAAATTATTCAATTACATTAATTTCAATTGTTTACAAAGATGAATTTCAAAATAGACAAAATAAATGTAATGAAAAATAGAATAATTGTTTCCTATCTAATAGTAATTTAAACATATTATACACTATTGGATACAAATAGGAATTATACATTTCTTACCAAATAATAGTTTCTCGTCTCTACAGTCAATCTTTAAGCTACCAAACATTTCGAATAAATAAACATTTGATTTCTTCTTTAATAAAGAAACGTTTATTTTTCTTTATTAACATTTATTATTCCAATCAATTAAAAATTTACAATTGTTCACTCAAACCAATGTTACTAAAATACACACTAGCATTTGTTATCATCCTTGCATTATTTCAAACATGTTTCATTAGTAGAAATTTTAATTAAGCTCATAACTTGTATTATAATTTAATTTGTATCAGTAAATTCTTAATTTTTTATTTTTTAACAATTTTATAAAAAAATCTTATTTAATTTAATACTTTTAAATGTTTAAAAGTACGGGTCGTTACATTCCTTGATTTTCCAAATCTAATCACACCTTTCATCGGTGAAACCTTAATAAACACAAAGTCTCCAACAGGGAATTGAACAAAGAATTCCAAGTCTCTCTTTCTTCTGTCAGCATAACTCTTCTATCTAGACCGATCTTCGTTTATCCTAGCTTGGATCAACTCAATCTTCTCTACATCTTCTTTAACCAAATTCGGACTAAGAACCAATCTATCCCCTGTCTCTAACCAACATACATGATCTTTGAATGGTCTTCTATATAAATCTTCAAGCGGTGCCATCCAAATACTAGTCTGATAACTATTGTTATATGAGAACTAGAATAAACGAAGATGGTCTTCCCATGATGCCTCGAAATCCAATGCATAAGCTCTTAACAAATCCTCCAAGACTTTGTTTACTCTTTCCGTTTTCCTATCAGTCTATGGATAGTAAGCGGTACTTGTGTTGAGTTTGGTTCCTAGTGATTCTTATAGACTCTATCAGAACTCACTAGGAAACAAAGAATCTCTATAACTGCTGATACTAGTAGAACTCCGTGCAGTCTAACTATATTCTTCATAAACAACTTCGCCAAAACAGAGGCCATCCTAGTTGACTTGACAGGAATGAAATGGTCACTCTTGGTTAGTCTATCCATGACCCGTATGATTTCATTTCCTCTACTAGATCTTGGCAACCCATTAATGAAATCCATGGAGATAAAATCTCATTTCCACAACGGAACTTCCAACGGTTTAAGAAATCCACTTGGCTTCTGGTGTTCAGCCATTGCCTATTGGCAATTCATGTACTACTTAACACACAACCCAATGTCCCGTTTCATACCTTCTCAGAAGAAACTTCTCTTTATATCCTGATACATTTTCATTCCTCCTAGATGCATAATGAACTTCAAACGATGGAATTCATCCAAAATTTCTTTCCTCGTGTTTCCTACATTCGGAACACACAACCTTCCCTTCTTTCTCAACCACCCTTTCTGGTCAAGACTGAAATCTTTTAAGTCATCGCTCTCTGTTTCTCCCCTTAACCTTTTAATTCATTCAGCCAAAACTGGATCCTCCTCCTGTTTAGAAGCAATCTTCTCAATCATTACTGGTTGAACTTCTAAACAAGACAATACATCACTTCTTGCACAAGAACCTACCACGGATCTATACTGCACTCTACAAGCTGACAGTGCTTCCAAATCTTTCCACTCAGCAATCATAGCCAATACTGCATTTTGATGTTTCCTGCTAAGTGCATCCGCTACCTTATTTCCTTTTCTGGGTGTGTACTCAATTCCAAAATCATACGCAACAATAAACTCCAACTATCTCTGATGTCTCATGTCCAGCTCCTTCTGAGAGAACAAGTACTTCAACGACTTATGATTTGTATAAAGCTCAAATCGCTCTCCCAAAAGGTAATACCTCCACACCTTAAACGCAAATATGACGGCAGCTAACTCCAAATCATGCATTGGATACCTAAATTAACATGGTCTGAGCTGTTTAGAAGCATAAGCAATCACTTTACCTCTTTGCATCAACACAGCTCCCAATCCAGTTTCACATGCATTAGTATAAACAACTAAATCGTGATTCCCCTACGGAACCACCAACACCGATGCATAGGTCAATAAGTGTTTCAAGCGCTGGAATACTTCCTCACACTTATCAGTCCATACAATCTTCACATCTTTTCGCGTAAGCTTAGTCATCGGTGCAGCTATCCGCAAAAAATCCTTTGTAAACCTTCGATAATATCCATGAAATCCAAGAAAACTCTTTATCTGGTCACGTCTTGGGTCTCTTCCAATTATTCACCTCTTCGATCTTAGTTGGATCTACGGACAACCCTTTCTTTAAGACTACATAACCAAGAAACTTCACCGGCTTCTTTCAAAAATGACACTTTGAAAACTTAGCCTTCAACTGATGCTCCCTCAATGTCTCAAGCACAACCCTGGGACGAGCTTCATGCTCCTTCTCATCCTTAGAGTATATCATAATATCATCTATGAAGACCAATATAAATCTATCCAAATGCTCTCAAAAAATTCGATTCATCAAATCCACAAAGAATGTTGATGCATTAGTTAGTCCGAACGGCATAACTAACCATTCGTATGATCCATACCTTATTCTAAATGCTGTCAAAGGAATACTATCCTCTGCCACTCTAAGCTAATGAAATCCAGATGCTAAATCCAGTAGAGAAAATACTTTAGCTCCACTTAACTGATCAAATAAATCATCAATTCTCGGCAATGAATATTGATCCTTTATCGTCTTTTCATTCAACTTACCATGATCGATACATAGCCTTAACAATCTATTCAGCTTCTTAGCACACACCGCGACAGTTCACCATGGCAAACTACTCGATCGAACTAAATTCTTGCCTTCCAAATCCATCAACTGCACCTTCAACTCTCTCATCTCCATAGGTGTCATCCTGCTTGGTGACTTACTCACGTTCTGCTCTAGGCACCAAATCAACCTGAAAATCAATGGCTCATTTCGATGGTAATCCAACTACCGGCTCAAACACATCAGCAAACTCGCTAACCACAAAGACTCGATGCAACTCATCCTCCAACTCCATGATACCCAGTAAAGCATTTACATTGCAACTAGGGTTCTCTATGGTATAAACTATCCGATCACTACAATCTAGGTGACTAAGTGATATTTTCCTACCATGGTAAAATATCCTAGCATCATATTTACTTAACCAATCCATCCCAAGGATAATACCAAATCCCACAAAATCAAACACATACAAACAACAATCAAAAGTTTAACCTAGCAAATCAAACTCTAAATGCTCACACCTCATCCCAAGTGTTGAATACCCTCCTATCGAATTTGATACCCTTAAGGAAGTAACTAAGTACGAAATAAAAGAATGTGATGCACTATTATCAAATAGAATGCTAACTGACATGTCGTGAATCTGTAGCGAGCCTCTTAGAACAGCCTTCCCTTTCTCTTGCACAACTGGCCTTGAAATTGCAGGCTCCAATGCATAAACTTGCCCCTTTCTTCTTTAGCAGGCTTCTTGCACTGTTTCTTATAATGGCAAATCTGATCACAATTAGAGCATTGGATATTGTTCTTTCCAGTCACCTCCTTTCCTTTCTCTTTTCCTTTTCCAATACGCCACCCATTAGCATAGTGTCCTTTCTTATCACATTTATAACAAACCACCTTAGCTTTTCCCTTCTTCTGTGCTCCTCCCTTCTGAGCATTCTTCTTATGGAATTTTTTTTCTGGCCTTTTCCTACCTGGACCTCCTTCACTTTCTTCCTCAAACTAGCTAACGCCTCTTCTTGCCTCAGTGTAATTTCTACCACTACATCACTTGGATCTCTTAAGTGCAGCAAGGTAGAACTTATCAACTCTGGCCTCAAGCCTTTTATAAACTTCGCGTTCCTCCTGATCACCGTATCAACCAAAGCATACCCGTATCGAGACAACTCTTCAAATTTTCTTGCATATTCTAGAACAGACATCTCCCCTTGTTCTAGTTCAGCAAACTTCCTAACCAATGTCGACTGCTCCATCATCGACATAAAGCTTTCTTGAAACATTCTCCTAAACTCCGCCCAAGTCATGGTTTCCTCATCAACACCTGCTACAAATATATTCCCCCAAAATAGAGCAGCTCCTTGAAGCTGTCTTGAAGTAATCTCTTCTTCTGCTCGTCATTCAATCCTATGTCAGCAAAAATCCCCTCGCAATGCAGCAGCCAGTTTTCAACCTCAATTGCATCTTCAGTTCCAATGAACGGCTTCCCTCAAAGCCTGATATAGTCTTTGCTCAAGTTAGCATACTGGTTGACCATCAGAGCTTCTTAAACTCCACCTCTAGCAGCATTTCCTCCGACAACCCCTGCTGCAATTCCAGCTTGCATCATGTTTATGAAAAACTAATGCATGGCTCCCATGTCCACTTCGGGAACCCAAGCACCAACATTTTCAGCTTGAGCCTGACTTGGACCTCTTCTAGCGTTTGGTCGGGCATTTCAATTAGTGGTGGTGCTATCTCCTCCAAGATTAACTCTGCCTCTTCTTAATTTCAAATATGTATTCAAGTCTCATGAGATATAGATAAATAGCCTAACTAAGATAGGAGTTTGGAGATATTGCGTATACTTATATATAAAAATTACATATATGTAACTATAGTGTTATCCCATGCCCTAATTTTAACTCTGATTACTAAGGATTATGTTTTCGAAAACTATTTTTTATTAAAGTATTTCATAAACCATGCTCTGATATCAAGCTGTAACATCTCCTATCTAGAGGCCTAAAACTATGCCCTACAAATGCTGTAGTCATCCATCTGCGACTAGATATGGCTATGTTAATGGTATCTATAACATCAAAAGTACTTGAATATGAAACAAAACATAGATTTCAAACAACTTTTACTTTATTACATTTAAAATTGATGTTCCATATTCAACTTACATAATCCCAAATGCGTTCCTAGGCACAGATAAAGTATACTTATAACAAATATGCCAAGAGCGGCATATGAAGATACCCACTTGGATGATCAGACTCGTAGAATCATAATAAACATAATAAAAATACAGCAAAAATACTTTAAAACATAAAACAAGAACTGAAACTCCTAAATAGCTATCTGTTTGCCTCCTACAAGCCTACGGTAGCCTTGTTCGTCGTCCTACTAAACCAGAAAAATACTTTAATCCCTCAGCCTACTCAAATTAATTTTGAGCACCCGAGAGTTTAAGGGGAAAACATACGCCTCGAGTCAGACGTAAAGCCTAATATAAATAATATTATACATTCCGGTTTAATATGTCAAGTGAGACCATGCCGCTTAGCAAAACGGGTTTCCCCTCACTAACATCCTTTTAAATCATATCTTTGCAAAACATTTTCCTGCAACCAAAACTGGTTAAATACTACAAAGCAATTCATTATGTAATCATACATAAATATCAGGTAATAGTGAACCATCTATTCAAACACATAAGTTTTATTTGGATAACTTTTAACATTTGGTTAACTTGGGCCTACCAGACAATATAATCAAAATTATACTAACACTCGTTAGCAATTCTTCTTCTGGATTGTCTATCCTTAACATCTGTTAAATACTTCACTTCTATACGGTTTGTCCTTAACTATCTATTAAATATTTCACTTTTGGATGGTCTATCCCTAACTTAATCATCTCCAAGTCTCCTAATCCTAATGGTTTTTCAGGCTCACCAATAACCTACATGTATACAAACATATATTCCTTTTGGTGTGTGATCATAATTTTAGTCTACCTATGACAAAGTCCTACATACTGTAATTTTGGACAACAATTAGCTGTGGCTAATAGCAAATTTATAGGGCGCGACCCCGTACAAGTCCCATCGAGTTTTCTATTATCCGAGTCGTTTTCACTTAAGGATCCCCTCCCATAATTTTTCTTGAAAACATTTTCAAAATGATTTAAAGCCTTTAAATCAAAATCATGTAAGGAAAATATATATTCTTTATGCATTACTCAAAATCACATAACCATGTTATATATATATATATATATATTTATCTTCTTTACTCAAACCATAGTTGATGAAAACATTTAAACGTTTGAAATTTTTCCTTTCTAAATCTTTGAAAGTACCTCTTTCCAAAACCAAGTGAAATCCTTTTAATTATCTAAGCCAATATGCCAAAGTCTTACCTTTCGAAACCATTCATCAAACCTTTCGAAACCATAGAAAAGCAAACCTTTCAAAAGCAATAGAACTTTAGACATCCTTCTTTAAAAATCACTTTAAAACATTACCTTAGAAAAACAATGGAAAACCTGCCATCTCTAACCTTTCGAAACCATTGAACTAAAACCTTTCGAAACTATTGAAATCAAACCTTTTGAAACCATTGAATTAAAACTTTTTGAAATCATTGACCTTAACCTTTAGAAACAATTAAACTCAAACCTTTTGATGTCATTTGATAAACAAACCTTTCGAAATCATTCCATAAGCATACCTTTTGAAGGCATTAAACATTCTAAAACATAAACCTTTCAAAGACTTACTGGGTTCAATTTATAACAAGTGGAATATCTACTTTAAAAACCTTTCGACTTCATTGGAAGCAACCCTTCGACTTTGTCGAAAGTTCTGCTTTGAAAGCTTTAAAACTTAACTTTTAAACAATAGGCTTCAGCCATTAAAACAACTCCTTTGGAAGCTAGGGTTATACTGCAATTATAAAAATAAAGATAAGTCACCTAAGTCGAAAGCTTTCTTTCGAAAGCATGGAGAAGCGACTATTCTAAAACTAGTAAACCTTTCGACTTTGTCGGAAGGTTTCAAAACAAAATAAAAACAAGGCGGTAGTAACCTTTCGACTTTGTCGAAAGGCTTTAAAAACCTTAATTTAAAATACTTGACTTGGTCGAAAGCAACCAATTTGAAAGCTCCTTTTCGAAAGCAAGCAGGTGAAAGCTTTTTTTATAAAACAAACATACCCCATCTTTGGCCATCAACCTTTCGACTAAGAATCCTTCGACCTTGTCTAGTTCATTACGTACCAAGTAACTTTATACCATACGCATTGGTTTGATCTTGTCGAAAGCTATGAACCTCTCGACCTTGTCGAAAGGTCTGGGTCGGAAGGTTTAATGCCGTAAAAGGCTAAAACATGCTAAAAGTATGATTTCTTTATTTTTATCTTAAAAGGGAAAACTTTCCAATTAACCTGACTTTGTTTGTAAAATTCTCATTGGTTAGCAATTTTTTTTAAGGAAAGTGCTGTTATTATTTTCAAAATTAAATAATCATTTTATTTTACATAATGCCCTTCTTCTTAATTAAATATATAAAACATTTAAGTCCCATACCTTAAATAATTTTATATATTCATCAAAACACTTTAGAAAAATCTCGAAAAATTCTAGAAAATATATTTTAATATGTTTTCCAACATAAAAAAAATTCTAAACCCAAATAATCATTATTTTAGCCATATAATAATTTACAACCCAATAAATCATTTTCTTAAATAGAAAATTAATATAAAATCCATATTAACTCGGAAAATTATGAAAATTGTAATCCAACTCTAAAATATCATTTTTGTCCTATATTTAAATTTTCAAGGCATTTGGATGTCATTTAATAATGTTTTCATATCAAACATATCATAAAAACTAACATGAACATATATAATTCATTAACAAGCATATATATATATATATATATATATATATATATATATAACTTTAATCATCAAAAACATGGCATAAACTTGAAAAACCATTTTGAATCTAATGTAAAAACCAAAAATCAAAAGAAAATGGGATGAATTAATTATTCACCTTAGCTTTGAGATTAAAAGATGTGAGATTTGATGTTGATTATGTTGATTATCTTCGTTCTCTTGAATCCTAGCTTTAATCTTTCCTTGAGAACAATAATGGTGGTCGGCCTTGGTAAAATTTTAGTTTGAGTGAAAATGAAATGAACGTGGGTTTCATTTCCTAAGGGTTTAGGGTATAAGCCTTTCATATTTCCCATATTGCCTTTACTTATTCCTAAAACATTAGTTCAAATTGTCTAATTTGATTTATAATTAACATGGCACAGCTGCCCTTAATTTAATCAAGTCCCGACCCAATAATCTTCAGATTATTGAATTTAGCCAGTTGAATACCCTAAATAATATTATAAAATACGGGGTGTTACATTTTAGTAGTCATGGTTCCAGACGCTCAGTGCATTTAACTGCTATGTCTTCTGGACAGCCTTCACAACATAACAATCCAGATGCCAAAGTGAGCTCTATAAATATACCCTATAGACTCTCCCTCGGACATAAGCTAATCAACCAGAAATTTTCGATCCACTATTTGATCTTTTCTCTGCTGTTCCTTTACTTCCAACAGAAGTATTAGATGCTACTCTTGAAATTCTAGAAGAAACAATATTTTTGGAAGATCTGGAGGATTCTATGGCTTTGAAAATTAATGAAGCCTCTATTTGTAGAATTTGCGCCAGACACAGGATTCCATTTGATGATGTGCAAGTCTCGACTTGAAATGACAGAGCTCATATGCACCCTGAGGGGTTCCCTGCATGCAACATGTTCATGTGTTGGGCTGGATGCATCCTACCCTTCAATTCATTTATTTGAGAGATGCTACATCATATGAGGTTAGCACTGGCACAGCTGCAACCAAACGACTATGCCTTGCTTAACTGTACTTACATGGCATTCATGGAGTTCTTATTCCATCCTCCAACTCCTAAAACAGTCGATTTCTTTTCTCCTTCAAGCGATAAAAGGGAAGCCTTTCGTTCACATTCCTCGAGTCAGCTAAAAAGTGCCAGATCTTGACTGGTACTTGGAATAAACTGAGCACTTTCAAAAGCGAGTGGTTTTATATTTGCTGCATGCCTAGCTTTGCTAAACGGTGGTTAGAAGGATGTAAGTATTACTCCTCGCTTAATATTTTGAGTACTTGTATCCAGGTCGTATCCTGAACTAAGCAGCTTTTTTGGTTTGTGTAGGTTCTTACCCACGACCCGATGGAAAGCAAAAATATGGATGCGATCTTGGCTCTTAGAAGAGTTTCATCGAAAGATAGAGACATCGAGAACCTCCTTACCAGTGAACGCCTTATTACCTACTATCTAATGGAAGAGGGACGTAGCATAGGATTATCGATCACTACTAAAGTTATAGTGACTGAACAGTAGGATGTGGATGATGATGAAGGCCATCAATCTGATCCTATCGTGGCCCTAGTTAAGGGGCTCAGGAAGTAACAAATAAAGATGAAGCAAGAGATGAGGGCGACGACCCTAATGGCGATGACGCGGGTTCTAGTTTTGGGGCTGCGGTCGGATCCTTGCGAACCCCACAGCCTTCCGCTCTCGAAAAAGGAAAAGAAAGAAACTCATTTATAGGTTCCTAAAGAGTCGCCTCTTGAAATAGCCCAAGTAATCCATTACTCCTCAGGTTATTCTGGATCAGTCTGCTTCTCAACCTTTAGAGTACTTAGACTAAACATTTAAGGCATTATCTAATCTTCTGATACCGGATGATTTTGATACCTTTTATTTTACTAACGTGAGCGTCGACAGATCAGAATCTCCTTCTAGAGTTAGGGCTGGAATCTCTTCTACCATTAATGGAGAGGTTACTATTGCTAGTAAAGCTTTAATAACTGGTCCATTGGGAGAACACAAGGACATGACATTTGCAACATTTCACAATATTGCATTGCACTAACCTCGTATCCTTCAATACTTAGAGTTGATTCATTCTATATTTTTCTTTGTAGAAACAATAGTGAGAAAGAAGCACATGTTTCAGTCTCTATAGGAAATATCACGCCAGAATCCTAGTTCTCGTTTGGGTCCATATCGCCAAGGTAGTGGTTGTGAATACGACCTTAGCTATCGCTCTAGCTAGGATCGCGATTACCAAAATAGAGGTGACAAAGACAGGTCTTTCCATGATAAACATTAATCCAAGTCAATATCTCCTCCTCCTAAAATTTTTGAAATAGAACAAGATTACCACGGCAACATTCCTCCTATTGACACCTCTCGGGGTCCCCCTCGCACTTCAGTTTCTTCATAATCCATTTTTCCATCTCATTCTCGACGACCCAACGATCGTCGTGGTCATAATGAGCATGATATTCATCAACAAAGGCTGGGCAAAGAAAGTGTTGACACCTACGTTGTCACTGAAGCTCAATAAGTCGATGTCGCCGCTCGTATGGCCCAACTTAAGTCAGATTTTCCAAATGTATGTCTCGATGGATTTTTCTTTGTACCTAATCGTAAGAAGTTCCTGAAAAATTTGAGCAAATGACTATGGATTATTTGAATGATATCCATAAGCAGTATAATGAGTGGTTGAGAGGAGAGGATTTCTTAAGTATCTTGAGAGAGAGCGGCAAAGATTGAGAAATTGAAATTCCTAGAGGCCTAGGATAAGCAGATCATTGAAACCCTGATCAATGAGTTAGAATCTTCAAGGAGCTTATGGTCAGAAGTCGAGAAAAAGCAAAAATGACCATATGGCACTTGAAGATGAGAAACCCAGGCACTGGGCCGATATTGAAGTGCTTTATCATCGGAACCATAAACTGGTACTAGAAAGAGATGTGGCCAAAGGAAGCGCAGCTGAATAAAAAACTAAGTTTGAGTATAAATATAAAGGTAAAGGGAAGCACTGAAAATCGACCAGGATGCCTATAATGAATTGGTTACTGTGAGGCTTGAAAGTGACGCGGCTGTTGAAAAGGCCAAAGACATTGATGCCCTCGTTAAACAAGAAGTGGTGGCTGTGAAAGAAAAGGCCAGGGAGGAGGTTATAGAAGAGCTAGATCCACTACTTATTCTTTCCAACGCCAACGTCCTGAAGCATAAAAAATCCGAGTGGCTTTGGGATGACTACACTTACCATCTTATACGTGGTTAGGAGCATCCTATTCAGGAGGAGAAAAGGCTCTCGGCACTGAAAAAATTGATTTGATGAGACTGGAAAGCGAAATTTTATTGGGTAACGAACCCAAGGTTCTACATAAAACCTAGTTATACTCCAAAAAGAGCATGCTACAACATGTCAACATGAAGCTGGTGAAGGTTTCGAATCCATGGCACACAATTTCATAGGTGACCAAAATTCAGTGCATTAAGATATTCCTAACACCACTATAGATTTTTCTATCGAGCCTGGTTATAATCTGGAGAAACCGCATATTGATACATCTTGTGGGCTCTCCCTAATTATGGAGGGAGTTTTTGATAGCACTCCAGCTCATGTGGGGGACCAATCTGGAGATGATATTTCATTGACATCACATGTCCTTCAGAAAGCTGGAGTGTTCCCAATCGATATATCTAATTTCTTTGGTTATGTTTCCTTAGCTATAGATCTATTGGCCGCATTTCCACCTCTTCCTTAAGAATCTCAACTACGACCTTAAGTTCCCAGAAGAGGAAGCTTTTTTGATCAATGAGCACTTGGTGGATACTTTGTTGAGGAAAGAAAGCGATCAACATCAAAAGATTCCTGATGACGACGACGTTATAATTATTGGAACTTCTCAATGCTTATTAGGCACCTCTACGCAAGAAATGGCATAGAAACTCGGGGCGGACATTGCCCTTGAGACGAAAGTCAAGCAGGAGAAAATGGAGCTTGTTCCCCCTCCTATCTCCATTATTTTTTCTAGAGAAATTATGCATATTTTAGCTCCTCAGCCAGAAACTGCACAAGATGCACCAACTGGGTCAACCCAGACTGCTCCGGTAAAAGGCCAAGGAAGCATGAAGGAAGGAGAGAAGAGGAGTGGGGAAAGTTCAAGTAAAATCTCTCCTGATTCGAAGAAGAAAAGGAAACCGAGTAAGAAGTGATTCTTTGCGTGCACTCATGCTTCCAAGTCTTTTGACTTTCCAAGCTTATGTAAATAAAATTCTTTAACTTATGTCGAACTTTTGTGTGAATTTTCTTAAGTAGGTAAGCTTTTATATTTTCTATTCAATGTACTTGTAATTTATCATTCATTGATTCGGATGATAATCCATTAATTTTATCCCAAGGCCTCTATATGGTCGTAGCCTTAAATCATATTAGAAACTGGGCTTAAGCTGTAGTGTTATGCTATCAAATCAGCTTTTTGAGTGATTATACTCCTGCATCCAGTTTTCAGGTTAAAGGAGTTAGATAATGGATGGTCGAATTCCATCTTTAGCGAATTTATTCTCCTCCTGTCGAGTTTAGGTTGGAGTTAATGGAATAATGAGTGGTCGAATCACACTCGCCTACTTGTTTATACTCATATCCACACTCTGAAGATAAGAGTTCGTTGGTAGATGGTCGGATCGCACCTAATTTGTATTTATACTCCGCTCCGTGCTCTGGAGACCTAAAGCTACTTCGAAAAATAGTCGAACTGTATTTTCCTTGATTGGTGGACTTACCTCCAAGCCCCTTTTAACTTGAAGAGTGATCGATCGTGTTACGATTGCTTTTTGATTCATGTCTTTCCCATTTCTTGGTGGGACTAATTTAATGATCGGATGGTCAAGTCACATCCATTTCTCGTTAGGTACAACGACCATCAGATTATAAGCAAGAATCATCAAATGAATGGTTGGACCATGTTCATTTTGTTTAAACCAATCATAAACATGTATAATAGATTTGCTCCAACTCTACGAACCTACTCAAAAATGTCGGTATTAGTTAGTCGGGTGTCATAACTAATATGTAATGCTACAACAATCACATATATGAAGGAAATTTAAAATTTTATTTTCCAAATTGAAAGAAATGGCATAATTTGTATGCTAAAGAAAATTCAAAAATAAATGCAACTGAACGAAAAAGAATAAACTAAGTGAAATAGCGTCGCAAATGCTTGCTATTCCAAGCCCTTGGGAGTGTGACGCCATCAATAGGTGCTAGCTTGAAAGTTCCTTCTCCAAGCCTCTGTTCAATGATGTATGGTCCCTTCCAACTAGGATTCATGTATAATGGGACCAAGAAAACCCGTTTCAAGACGAGATCGCCGATTTCAAAGGTCCTACGTCGAACTTTAGTATTGTAGTATCAAGGAACTCAATATCGATATGCAGCTGCCCTCAAATCAGCTTCTTCGTGCTTCTCATCTACTAAGTCTAAAGATTCTAAGAGGAGATCTTTGTTCGTTCTCGAGTCGTAGTAGGTCACTCGATGAAAAGGGACTCCGAGTTCAATAGGAATAATGGCTTTGGAGCCATAAGCAAGGGCAAATGGCGTATGGCTAGTCGTAGACTTGTGGATGGTTATGTAAGCCTATAATGTTGTTGGGAGTTGATCCACCCACATTCCTCTAGCCTTTTTCAAACGTTCTTCAGAATGGACTTTATGATTGTGTTCACGGCTTCAAATTGTCCATTTGCTTGAGGTTGAGCAATTGTCGCAAATCTCTTTTTCAATATGATGCCGACGACAGAAGTCTTTGAATTCAACGCTGTCAAATTGGGTTCCTTTATCAGTTATAAAGGTTCGTGGAAGGCCAAAACAACAGATGTTGTTCCGAAAAATGAAGTTGATTACTTTCTTCCTTATGATCTGGTTAAAATGTTTGCCTCGACCCATTTGGTGAAGTAATCAACTGCTATGATGGTGTACTTTGCACCACCTTTAGAGATCGGTAAGGAACCAATAATATCTATGCCCCATGTGGAAAACAGCCATGCATTGGCCATTTGTGTAATTTCCATTGGCGGGGCTCTCGAAAATTTTGCATACATCTAGCATTTGTCACGTTGCTTAGTGTAATGAGTAGCATCTCAGTTGATAGTTGGCCAGTAATACCCATAACGCAGTATTTTCATTGCTAAGGTTTGCCCCCAGTGTGATCGCCATGTTCTCCTTCATGAACTTCCTTTAGGACTCTTTTTATTTCATCATGAGCAATACACCGAAGCAGGGTAATGGAAAAAGCCTTTCTATGCATGACTCCTTCCTGAATGACGTATTTTGAAGCTTTGTGGAGGATTTGTCGTATTTCATTCCTCCATTCGGAAAGGACTCCCTATAGTAAATAATCTTTAATCAGAATTATCCACGACTCTTTCTCATGTTCCATCTCTAGTATCCAGTCGATTTACATCTGGTTTATGCTCGGAGCATCTAGTACTTTGATGGAACCAAGCCCATTTGTTGTGCAGCCTTGGTGCTAGCAAACTTTACCGATGAGTTAGCTCCTTTATTTTGATCCCGGGGAATGTGCATGATGTCATAATACTTAAAGCCATTTAATAGCTCTGGGACTTAGATAAGGTATGGAGGGATTCTATTAACCCAAAAAATGGATCAACAACTTGGATTGAGTGTGAAAGCATCAGCCCTATTCTTACAGAGCAATAATATAGAAGGCAAATGTAAAAAGAGCAAAAATAGTAAAAGATAAGAAGATTTTTATAGTGGTTCAGCTGTTAATGAAGCCTACGTCCACTTTATAACTTTATATTAACTGACTATTGTTACAAGTTGAATAAGATTACAATATGAATGAATCTTCTAAGTTAGATCAAGTACAATTACTAGAGTTCACTGGAGAATCACGGTGAACAACTAGATGACTATTGTGTGCGAGAAGAAGAGTGTAGGATAATTTCTACAGAGTTCTAATTGCCAGTCCCATTCGATCTTCTTTACGTTGCGAGTAGGATTGTATTTATAGGCACAGGAGAGAAAATGGGCTAAGTTGCTTCGCTAGAAGCCTACACTTGATAATACAAAGGTTCTCTAAAAATTTCATAATGATCCAACATAATATGATGGATTGCTAGCAATCAAAAGAGCATGTAGCGCTAGCGATCCATGTACTTAGGGGATTTTTTAGATGGCACTCCCTGTCTTATGTAGGTGCTTTCCATGTAGTTTCATAGCTAGTTCCCTTGTTTCGATGATGATTCATGCATAGGTTGGATTAAACTATGACTAGATTCAGATGGGCCTTTGTTTCTCGAACTAAGTTGTTTAGAAAGCTATGAAACTTGGAAAACATGCTTAGAAGAGATATTGACTAATGATGCAAGAGCTTGAACGACCCATGAAGCTTCCTCATGGATCCCTAGCGATCCATGTGTGATGGATTACTAGTTGTCCATCACCCTAGTGGATTTTGGGTAACTCTTCTTGTGTGGTTTTGCTTGTTCTTTTGGATGACTTATTCAAGTTTCAAGTACTTTGGCATAGTTCTTAACTTATAACTCTTATTGAATTCTGCTGGGTTAAAAATCTGGTTAACAATTGCCTCCTAGTGTATGCTTTCATTGAAAAAAAAGTGTGCTCTGGAACTGGTCGTCCTTGAACTCATATTCTATAGAATCCAGTAGATCGTATTACGCTTAGCATGAAGTATTGTTTTCACTTTTCATTTTTTGTTGGTTTTGAGATGTGGATCATCATTTTTTAATCAGTGGCTTGACCGCGTAACCAAAGACTTGAGGTAGAAGGCTCGTTCGGCATAAAGGGACGTTCAGTACGGCTATGTAGTCCAGCATCCAGCCTCGTTCGACAAAGAGACCTCATTCGGCATCTAGCACCGTTCGGTATCCAGGCTTCGCTCGGCGTCGTAAGATTGTTCAGCACAAAGCCCCGATCGCCATGGCAGGATCATTCGGCATTCAATCTCGACCGGCATGAAGCACGTTCTGCATTCGGCCTCATTCGGAATTCCAGCCTTGTTCGGCATTCGGCCTCGTTCGGCATGCCAGCCCAGTTTGGCATCCAGTCCCATTCGGCATCCAGCCTCGTTCGGCATTCCAACCACGTTTGGCATGCCAGCCTCGTTCGGCATTCCAACCTCTTTCGGCATTCATGCCTCGTTTGGCATTCATGCCTCGATCGACATTCATTCCTCGTTCGGCTTTCATGCCTCGATCGGCATTCATTCTCGTTCGGCATTCATGCCTCGATTGGCATTCCATCCTTGTTTGGCACATGGCCTCGCTCGGCATAAGCATGCCGCTCGGCATCTCCCCACGATCGACGTCGGATCTCGTTTGGCCTACACGTTTCACTCAACATATTGCCCCGTTCGGCTTAGAGACGCGGCTTGGCATTTTTCGATCGGCATTAGGGGTTTGGTATGCAGAAGTCACTCACTTTGGGCCGAGATATCTAGCTACTAGGCCCGTCAAGGAAGTCCAACCCATTTTCTTCTATAAATAGAGAGGCAGGGGCACAGTGAAAGGGACCTTTTTTCGAGAACACCAGGGAGACTCTACCGCATTCAAGACTCATTCAAGACTTATCTTCTTTGCTTAACAATTGTAATCAAGTAGTTGGTGTATAGGTTGTATCTGTAACCAATTAATAAGTAAAGCAATAAAGATTAACCTTAAAGTGGATGTAAGCAATTACGCTGAACCACTATAAATCTGGTGTTCTTATTTTCTGCATTTAATTTAGCATTCTGTTCTCAGTTTACATTTACTTTCTTCATTAATCTCTCTACATAATTTTTCTTAAGGGTGTTAGTGACCAATTCTGGTGCTAACTTTTTGATGCTTTCACTGAGAATCAAATTCTCAGGACGATAGGATCTACTTTGTAGCTACTGGATTGAAAAATCCCCCGAAGGAGATCCGACCTATTCATAGGACGCCCGTTGAATTTATTCAGAGTTCCGACCGAAGACTCAACTATGGGAAGACCACATACCCGATCAGCCTCTCACAATGCGAACGTCCATGAGATTGCTAGTTGCAACAGGTTGGGCCTAGAAACCAGCAAGCAATTCAAGGCGCAGGACCATCCATCCAAAATCAAACGAAAGTCGTTACCCGAACAGAGTTCAACGACTTGATGAGATAACTTAAGGAAAGTAGGAGGCAACTTGACGAGCAGATTCAAGCCAATGCTAATCTCATGACTCAACTAACCCAGCAGCAGCATCAAAATGCTGAAGGTAGCCCTGCTCCTTATTCTTCATCTGATAGCTCGACCTCATCTGATGAACCTCCTAGGCGTAGACGCCGTAATACTGAAGCTGCACGGACAGGTGCCACTGATCGATCCGCCAGGGGTCAGGCACATGAGGAGACCGGACGCTCGGCTCATCAAGACCCTAATGAAGCTGGCCTTCAGGATGTACGTTTGGCTAATCGCCGGCAAGGGGGGCATCAACCTGCACGGTCCCGTGGAATGGAGCCTAACCTTCCACCCTTCATACAAACTCCAGATTTTTCATCCATGGTCAGGCAGTTAATGAGAGAGAACCCAGGGAGTGTCCAGGAGTCATACTCCCTTCATAGATACTATTCTACAGGCTGAGTATCCCAGGAAATTCAGTATGCCGACTATCCCAGCCTACGAAGGGAAGACTGACCCCAGGCAACACATGATGAGGTACGAGTGGATGATGGATTCTGCAAGGGCGAATGATGCGACCAAGTGTACGTGCTTTCCAATCACTTTGTCCGAAATCGCCACCATATGGTTTACTCGACTTCCTCCACGGTCTATATCCAGCTTCGAAGAGTTAGCAATGAAATTCGTTGAACAATTCAAAATACATGCTACTCGTCCAAAGGACATGATGTTCTTATCAAGCGTAATCCAGACTCCGGGAGAGTCTTGAAAGCATACTTGTAGAGGTTTCATGTTGCCGCCACTGAAGTTAGCAACACCAACGACCACATAATTTTGATGGCGGTAATGCGAGGTGTAGATCCAGACTTGGAGTTTGGAGATTGGTTGGCGGGAAAGCCCCCAACTACATTGGAGCAATTCTATTCCAAAGCACACCAGTTCATAAGGAGGGAGGAAGCTCGATGGACAAGACAAGATAAGGCACCAGGGCCTGTTCAGGAGATTGTGAAAAGTAACATCGTCGTGAAGCAATCCGACGACAGTTCGAGAAAAGTTCAAGTCAACGTTCAGATCAAGCCTAGGCAGTCTAAAGGATCCGGAGGTGGAAATTTCAAAACGAAAAGAGAGACAGGGAAGTGGAAGTCGAGGATTCCAACCTACAATGAATACACCCCCTGAATACGTCTCTTGAAAATATTTACCTATCTACCTGTAACACCTTTCAATACAGAAAGCCACACCCAAAGGAGTCCACAGAGGAACAAAAACGGACGGAGAAGTACTATCGCTTCCATGAGACTCATAGGCACAGTACTGAGGAGTGTAGACACCTCCCTGACGCCATAGAAAGGTTAATCAGGCAGAAAAAGCTGTAGGAGTTTGTTAAGAACCCACAGAGGGTAGGCAAGGAACGTCAGACCTCGGACGCGGGCCGGCTCAATGCCACCCAGAGGAACCTGCCCGGACCGCGGGAAGGTTGATCATAAACACTATAGTCGAAGGACCTCATCCTGCAGACAAGAATTGGAAGGAGATGGAACGATATGCTACCTCCTTGAGGCATGTGAATTATGAATGTTGTTCGAATGTGGAAGATGGAACCCCAGCAAAACAACAACGCATGATGACAGACGATATAGTGTTTAGGAATCGAGATGCAGACAAGGTGGAGGCTCCTACTATCGACCTGATGGTCATATCTGCAACGATCGGGCCAGCTTACGTCACAAGGATTTTGATTTGTTGTGGAAGCTCTGTCAACATCATCTTCAAAAAGGCTTATGACCAAATGAAGATGGAAATAAACGATTTGAAGCCATGCAAACCCCGTATTCACGGTTTTAATGGTGTCGCAACTAATGCGATAGGGTATATCGAGTTACCAGTTGAACTGGGAGAAGGTGAGCGTAGGAGAGTGCGAATCCTATCATTCATAGTGATGGATGTCGACTCTCCATACAATGTATTTCTGGGTCGTCCGGCCCTGGCGGAGTTTAGGGCAGCTTTGGCCCCATGATGTTTGACGTTAAAATTTCCGACAGACAAGGGAGTTGGTGTGGTACATGGCGATCAGGCGACCGGTCATGCATGTTATGTGGCTGACCTGAGAGAGGCTCAGCGGAGAGAGAAAGGAAAGGCTGTGGACAACTCCGTCCGCCTCCTAAATACTGATGATTGACAAGTAGTGCCCGAGCCCTGGCTCGGGCGACATTCTTGGATCCTTAGAGACATAGATCCGAGAGATAATGATGGAGAACCCAGGGAAACGAATGCAGCACCGGATGAGCTGACGATCGACATTCCAGTCAGCCGGGATGACCTGTCACGAGTTCTTAAGATTGGATCACAACTCGGCCCTTCAATGGCCGAGGATCTTACTGATTTCCTCGAAGCGAATCTGGATGTTGTCGCTTAGACACATTTTGATATGTGCAGTATTTCTCCCGCTATTGTGAGTCATATGTTGAACATAGACCCAAAATATGTTCCTGAAACAAAAAAGGAGAGGCATGGACCCGGAGAGGTCCGCTGCTCTCAAAGAGGAGGTGGACAAGCTCAAAGCCAATGGGTTCGTCCGCGACGTCCTCTACCCTGAATGGGTATCTAACCCGGTGCTGGTGAAGAAAGCGAACAGGAAGTAGAGAACTTGTGTTGATTACTCTGATCTGAATAAAGCATGCCCGAAGGATAGTTTCCCTTTACCTAGAATCGACCAACTGTCGAATCTACTGTCGGACACAAATTATTGCCATTTATGGATGTGTATTCGGGATACAACCAAATCCCGATGCACATTCCAGACCAAGAACACACCAGTTTTGTCACAGATGTGGGGCTATATTGCTATGTAGTAATGCCTTTTGGATTGAAAAACGCGGGAGCAACTTATCAGCGTCTAGTGAATCGAATGTTTAAGGAACAGATTGGTAGAATGATGGAAGTCTATGTGGATGACATGCACGTGAAGTCATGACAGTCAAACGACCACATCCGAGACTTAGCGGAGATGTTTGATATACTCAGGCGACATGGAATGAAAATAAATCCTTTGAAGTGTTCATTTGGCATAGCATCGGGAAAGTTTTTGGGTTTCATTGTGAATGCACGGGGAATCGAAGCTAACCCGAAGAAGATTCAAGCTATCCGAAATATACGGATGCCCAGAACTATAAAGCAGGTACAAAGCTTGAATGGAAAGGTGGCTGCGCTAAGTCGATTCATATCCAGAGCTATAAACAAGTGTATTCCTTTCTTCGATGTGATAAAGAAAGGAAAAAGAAATTTTGAGTGGACATCCATTTTTGAGGAAGCATTCCGAGCTCTGGTAAGGCACTTAGAAAGTCCCCCGGTGCTATCAAAACCGATAAACCATGAAATGTTGTATGTGTACTTGGTAGTATCCCAGCATGCTATCAGTACGGCTTTGGTTCGCGAGGAGGACCAAGTCCAAAAACCAGTTTACTATGTTGGTAAACGTCTGATGGGGGCGGAAAGAAATTATCCCAATATTGAGAAACTAGCTTATTACTTGGTGATTGCATCACGCAAGCTTCGTCTATATTTTCAGGCACACTCGATCAGTGTTTACACTGATCAACCCTTGCGACAGGTACTCCAATGACCGAAAACTTCTAGAAGGATGTTAAAATGGAATATCGGGTTAAGTCAGTTCGATATTACCTATCTGCCGCGAAGGGCCATACAAGGGTAAGCACTAGCAGACTTCATTGCTGAATTTACGGTGTCTGACGAATCGAATGGTCACAATGTCATACCTCCCATTCGATGGAAGATGTACACTAAAGGGGCATCTAACGACCGTTGCTTGAGAGCTGGTATAGTTCTTGTGACTCCTGAAAACCGATCAGTTTGCTATGCTTTGAAGCTCGAATTCCTAGCGACAAATAACGAAGCCGAGTATGAAGCATTGATTGCTGGCTTGAGTCTTATCAAAGAACTGGAAGTAAAATCGGTTTAAATCTTTTGTGAATCACAACTGGTGGTATACCAAGTGTGGGGAGACTATCAAGCGAAAGGACAGAGACTTGGCCCATACCTTGCACGGGTTCAAGAGCTACTAGAGAATCTCGAGTATTATGATATTTCACATGTCCCGCGTGAGCAAAACAGAGCAGCCGATTCATTGGCAAAACTTGCAAGCACTGGCGATGTGCGGCAGATGGGATTGTTTCCCATTGAAACCTTACATGTTCCGAGCATAAGTATGATGGAGGTAGATTTCATGTTAGAAACAGAAATCGAGAAGGAATCATGGATGACCCCATTCAAGCAGTACTTGTTACACGGGGTCGTGCTCGAAAGAAGGAACGAAAGACGACAAGTCATTCTAAGGCTTCGCGTTATGTAATGCAAGATGGGGTAATGTATCGGAGGGGATTCTCGACCCCCTTACTCCAGTGCATTTCCCATGATGAGATAAAACGATTCTTGAAGGAAGTCCGCGAAGGTGAATGTGTTGACCATACCGGAGGGCGGACGTTAGCGAAGAAGATCCTCCGCTATGGATACTATTGGCCGACTGTAAATCGGTATGCCGCCGACTATGTGAGAAGATGTGAAAAATGTCAGAAATATGCGAAAATCCCGAGAGCTCCGCCGACGGAACTCTCACAAATGGTTAGTCCCTAGCTATTTGCAATGTGGGGGATCGATATAGTCGGTTCTTTACCCCTATCCAAAGGTGGTGCAAAATACGCGATAGTTGCGGTCGATTACTTTACCAAGTGGGCAGAAGCAGAGCCTTTGGCCACTATCACTACCGAAAAGGTCATTAATTTCGTTGTACGAAATATTATATGATGTTTTGGCCTTCCACGAACCATCGTTATAAACAATAGAACTCAATTCGAAAGCAAAGAGTTTAAAGAATTTTGCCAAAAATATGGTATTGAGAAAAAGTTTGCAGCAGTTGCTCACCCGAAAGCCAATGGACAAGTGGAAGCCGTAAACAAAATAATCAAATCCATATGGAAAATGCGTTTGGAAAAGGCTAGAGGCAAGTGGGTGGTTGAGCGTCCAATAGCGCTTTGGGCTTACAGATGCACCCATAAGTCCATGACTGGTCACACTACATTCGCATTGGCATATGGCATGGAAGCTGTCATACCCATAGAACTTGAAGTTCCATCACATCGGGTAACTTATTATGACCCTAAGTCAAATCAGGATCTTTTGCTGGAACCATTGGACTTCATTGATGAAAAGCATGAGGAACCTAATTTAAGAGCGGCCACGTACAGGCACCGAGTCGCTTGATATTATAATGAAAAAGTTCGACCGAGAATCTTTGGTGTGGGTGATCTCGTTTTGAAATGAGTTTTCCCAGTTCTATCACATATGAGCCTCGCATGGGAAGGTCCATACGTCATTGAACGGAAGCTTGGAGAAGGAACTTTCAAGCTAGCGACCGTTGATGCTGCGACACTCCCCCGAGCATGGAATAGCGAGCATTTGCGATATTATTACACTTAGTTCTTTTCTTTCATATTTTAGTTGCTATTATTTCCAGTAAGTTTTTATTCGTAGTTTACATCATGTAATAAGACAATTTAGCTTGTTTGCATTAATAAAGGCTTGAAGTCATTTTCTCCATGAATTGTCGATGTTTCTGTATATAATAACGCTATGACGAATAACTAAGAGATACATTATTTTGTCTGACGTACAAACGTGCACGAGCACTTAAAATCTATAAGTCCCCGGAGTGCGGACTGGAGTACTCTGAGTCCCCAGAGTGCGGAACTAGAGTATAAACGACTTAAATCTCCAAGTCCCTGGAGTGCGGGCTGGAGTACTCTGAGTCTTCAGAGTGCGGACTAGAGTATAAACGACTAAAATCTCCATGTCCCCGGAGTGTGGACTGAAGTATTCTGAGTCCCCAGAGCGTAGACTAGAGAATAAACAATTTAAATATCCAAGTGCCCTGAGTGCGTACTGGATACAAATGATTTGAATTCACCGAATCCTTGGCGTGTGGACTAGAAAATATTCCAAGTACCCGGAGCATGGAATAAAGAATGTGCAATGCCAAAAAATTATCAACTTATTTGAAGATGAATCGAGAAGTTTATGTTACTCGCAATAGCTTGGGCTTTGACCACGATTATACAGAAAATCGAACAACATAAGTCTTCTGAAAGGCAAATGAACTAAGTTTTATTCATCAAAAATAAGTTTCTACTACAACTCCTCCGAAGCTCGGAGTCAAGAGTCTATCTACATAAACTACGAAAATAAATAAAAATAATTACATAATCTAAACTGACTCTTGTTGAACAAGAGTAATAATCACTTCCTAGATTTCTTCGACTTCTTCCCCTCCTTCATCTTCTCAAACGACTCCTCTTCCATGTGTTTTCCCTTGGTAATTTTCTTCGATGGGGAGGTAATGACTGAAGAAGTACGGGGAACCTCCAGTGGCCTGGACCTGCCATGGAGGATGACTTTCAACGGCTTGTTCAGGGGATCGTCTAAGTCTACGGCTTGAGGCTCAACTTTGACCTCGACCGTCTTTTTCTTCTCCTTCTCAAGCTGCTCCTTCATGCTCAGTTTAGATGTGTGTTCAGAAGAGCCCGTAATCTCGATTTCATAACTCCCATCGATGGGAGAGGAAGTCTCGGACTTATCCTCATCAAGCGCTCTTATCACCTGAGCATCTGGACCGGGAGCTTCCTCTGCGTGAGTAGCCTCACTTGTCTTTTCCTTTACGTCCTTGGCGACATCGCTCCTTGGAGTGGGCTCAGGATCAGAAGGGCCTACACAAAATCATGAAAAACAAGCATTAGAATGTAATAGCCCTTCATGAAAAATGACAACTTTTAGAATTTTAAAATGAAAGTTCATCTACCAGGTTCTGGCAGGCTCTCAGCCGTCCGAGGGGTCTCACCCTCTGGAATGGGAGACAGAATGTGAACGTCGAGGCCAGGGTCCTCTGGGTCATAACCGATATGCTGCTTAAATGGATCAAGTATCGGTCGATCGACCGACTGAGTAGGCGCATGAGTAGGAGACTCGATCCCGGATGGGAAGGCAATAACCTTTTTCCCTTTCGTTAAGGGAGAGCCTTTGCAGTAAAGAGCTTTTGCCGCAACAGGTCTGAAGGCTCGTTTCCCTTAAGAAATTCTTTTATCAAAGCACCTTCATCAACCTCCTCGGTACCGAGTTCGACCTTCCTGATTTCTATTAAGGTCTCTCATGCCTCAACTAAAGATTCGAGGTAGCCCTCACCAAGAAAAGTTAAGTCTCGGTGCATGAGGACACGGGCATTGAATTCTGCAATTAGTGGATCGAACATGCTTTTGACCTTCGTCCTACCTGCTTCTTTAACCGCCTCAAGGCGGGAGTTGACCTCCGCAGACGCTACTTTCTTGCCGTCTTCAAGGGCTTCATTCTTTAGCATCTCAACCTTAGAAAGTTCATCATCAAGCTTCGCCTTTAGAAGTCGTGTGGCAACGATCTCGTCGCAATATCGTTGCGACTCTTCTTGGGCAGCGGTCTTTTGCTCCTTTTCTTTGCAGAGTTGGTCCTCCAGCTCCTTAACTCAGAGGGCAAAGGCGTCCCTCTCCTTCTGCACTGAGCCCTTCTTCAAAGCTAGGGCCCCATATTGTTGGACCGCCCCGTCGACTTCTTTTTTATGGGTTGACGCTAGACGAGTAACGGCCTCGGCAGTGTCTTTAGCGCTCTGCTGGACGGCTTCAAACTGAGACTTATGAGAAGCAAGCTCTTCGTCCTAAGCTTTAATAGTGTCTTTATTATAGATAGCCTCAAGCTTCACGCGATCTATCCCATGCTAAGCTCTATCGAAACCTCTGAAACTTTCTCGGCTAAGTGCATGAACGCATCGTGTTGAACGTAGACATCATTAGTGCAGGCGATAGCGCTTTGCTTAACATGCCCTGGAATCTGATGAATCGCCGGAAGAAACTTTAAGCTGTCAAAGCATATCTTCAGGAACGAAGGTTTAAGCTAAGTAAGTCGCTCAGCGACCGTTGGATCGGTTACAGAAGCAAGAGGAGTTTTCTTGGAGACTGCAGGCGTTCTGTGGGGGTCTCGAGATTGCCTGGTACTTGATGAACCAGAGTGTTGATCTTGATGTGCCTCAGACTGAGACCCCTTATGTCCAGATTTCTCTTTGCTGTACTCTGATTGAGAGGGAGGATCGCGAGGATATGGAGGTTGATTATAAGTTTTTCTTCGATGTGAGGACTCTCGATGGTGGTAGTCTCGATCGTCGGATTCATCTCTATCTCGACGCTTGCGGAGCCCGAATCCCGGCCCGACTGGTGAATAAAAATGAACCACGAAGGCAGTCAAGTTCATGCGTACACCCCATGTCACCAACACAAAGTTTAAATAACGATGAGTTAGCAAAGAATAGGGTGACAACGAAAATTTAAGTGCAAGGTAGAGTGCATGTATTTGTGTGTGTCCTAGTGTTTCCCCCCGAGGGACTAGTTTCTTTACTAATTGGAGTTTTTTCTCCCTAATTTTGGACTTGGACGCCTGTATCGCCTCTCGCGGGCGAATGAAGCTTAAGGGCCTCTAGATCGTTGAAGTCGTAGTTGAGTAGATCATCGGGTATGGAAAGGTTCGACAGGCCTTTTAGAGAACTTTCTAAATGCTGTGAGGATGCTTCTTTCTCCACTGGAACAAGAGTAACTTTAGAAGTTCCACCGACTGATTTCATCCTTGGCCTGTATGTTAGTTTCTTCTTCCCATTCGAAGGGGAAGGCAATGTCTCGATGTCGTGAACTTCGACTATCGAATCCCGAGTGGGACTAACGTTCTCATCTTGTACCTCAAGCGTTTCAGTTTCCTTAATTTTCTCCTCTTCTAGTATGTCAGGGGTGTTACGTGCTGAAGACTCAGCTTGCTTTTTCCCTTTGCCAGAAGCAGGCCTGGGTATGGTAATGCCCTATGGGAGACTTATCCGGCGACCTTCTGCCAACAACCCGAACTTTGTAAGTGACTCATTTGAAATGAGAGTTCTGATGTCCCAGTCTTCGGCGGGAATGGATCGAATAGCTTCGACGGCTTCAGAATATCTGAGGCCCTTGGGATTCCGGTTAATACCTGAAAAGATGGAAGAGAGTTAGAAAAGGTACAGCTTCGACCAAACATGAGTATCGATCCAGGAAAAAGAACTTATTTCCTTCTACCCATATCCTGGCGAAGCCGGGGGCAACGCACATAGAACCACTCTTGCTTATACTTGGAAAATTTACTCCATGCCCCAGTCAAAATTTGGCATTTGTTATACGGCTCGAGAAACATGAAAGATGGGCTATCCCTCCGTCTCTTGATGCAATATATGTATCGGATATCGTCTGGAGTCGGAAGCCTAGAGAGGACACTCATGAAGAGGATGCAAGTGTCGTAGATGAATGCATGGCTGTTCGGATGCAGTTGCGATGGAGAAATGTCGATATATTGCAGCATGTCTCGAAGAAATGAGTTGAACGGTGGCACGCAGCCATCCTAACACATGAATTTGTTGCAAGCTGTGTATCCGACTGGGGGCAAGCATGGACGATCATGCCCCGATGGAACTAACACATCGTCAAAGGGGATTCCATGGACAGAGCATATTCGACAGAGCATACTTTCGTTAATTTTTGAAGCCTGAGAATTGATTGGGTTGTCTAGAAAAATCGCTGCCTCTAGAGCGTCGCGAGCCAAGTCGACACATGCTGTCATAGGGTTCGGTAAGTCTTGAACAGGGGTAGTTGATAGATGTGAAGTATCTACAACTTCTTGTCGAGAGGATGGCCCGGGTCTGTCTGAGATCGTAGCAGAGCTAGACTTCCTAGACATCTCTAATGAAGATTGAATCTAACAGAGCACCTGTTTGAACAATACTTGAAAAACAATTGACGTTAGATTTAAACAACATAAATATTCCCCCGTGTGGTGTGCGAACTAGTGTGATCATTCAAATGTAAGTGCCAAGCAGTGAAAGACACTGGATTAATAAAATGAGCTTAAGCTTCGAATTGTCGTCTTCGAAGACCGTCATCGCTGACCGTCTACAAAAGCTTGTTGTGAGGCGGTTTACATTTTGAACTCGACATCGTCACTGCATCTGAAAGGTTATTAACTATTAAGCAGGTTAAGTCCAAGTTTTCAGTTGTTTGAAACACGGGAGTTATCAGTCCGGATTGTTTGATATGCTTTGCTGTTTAAGTCTATCCCTGTTCACTGACATATGTTCAAGCATGGGGTGTGTTAAGTCAACTGTGCATTAGGTTCGACTAGCATTGCTGTTGTGCACAACTCCTCTATCACCCACCATTGTCGTTCGGCATGCGGCAAGACGTGCCGAACCACAATCATGCCGAGCCGCATCGCTTGGCATTCCACAGTTCCATCTGAATTCTCCACCGTTCGGCATAAGGGAGTCATGCCGAACCACCTTCATGCCGAGCCGCATTGCTCGACATTCTACTCTCAACAACAATGCTCTTTCACTTATCCACTCCGTCGCTCGGCATGTGGCGAAGCATGCCGAACCACTAATACGTCGAGCCGAGACACAACGTCCGGCACTTCGTCTTTAACAAAAGTTTATTCTTTTCCTCCATCCCTACTGAACGACATGGTCGAGTCCTTCGACAAAACATACCGAGCCATTCCGTTCAGTATTCTAGCCAATTCCTACTCCTCCTCCGCTTTTCCCTTCATCCTCGTTCGGCATGAGGGAATAATGCCGAACCACAAAAGTACATTTTCCACTAACTCCCTCCTTCGCATACCTTTGGCCTCACCTTCTTTCCTCCACACCGCCTAGCCTTAGAACATATCCTAATGACGATTCGATTACCTCAGCCGCACGATTCCTATTGGCCTCGTTTTCATAGAGATTCACGAACAAAGAATCTCGAGCTAAGTTTCTTTCCAGGGGAAAGTGTTCAAAGGAATAATTCATTACCTAATAAATGGCTTGAAATTCAGAAGAAATCTGGAATGGGAAGCCCGTTTTTGTTCGGTATTGTAATTGAGAAGGGTTTGGGGGGACGTCTTAAATTTGATAAAGGAGGGAGGAAGGATGTATTATTGTCCAAGGTCTGTTCGAAGATGAATGTATAAGTCCTTAAGAGCAGAGGTGAAAGTAAAAGGAAGAAGAAGGAGGAGCATTGGTTTATATATAGAGAGAGAGAAGAAGTCGAAGGGACAATGACCGGTAGAACCGGTCAAAGGAATTCCCTCGTTCGGCCTTAGTGCCATTCGGCATTTGTATGTTGCTCGACATCACCTAAACCATTCGGCATTCGTATGTCATTCGGCATTAGCATGTCGTTCGGCATATAATGCCCCGTTCGGCATTCAAGGAAAAATACCATGGAGGAAACGAAACCCGGGCTTGAAGGAAAACATGAAGGACTCATTACTTAAAGCGCATCATGTTCATCAACGTGATATACTTTGGGGGGCAAGTGTTACCCAGTGGCTTGGCCGGGTAACCAAATACTTGAGGTAGACGGCTCGTTCGGCATAAAGGGTCGTTTGGCACGGCTATGCAGTCCGGCAACCGGGCTTGTTTGGCAGAGAGGCCTCGTTCGGCATCTAGCACCGTTTGGTATCCAGGCTTCGCTCGGCATCGAAAGATTATTCAGCACAAAGCCCCGGTCAGCATGGCAGGGTCGTTTGGCATTCAATCTCGACCGGCATGAAGCACATTCGGCATTCGGCCTCGTTCGGCATGCCAGCCTCGTTCGGCATCTAGCCCCATTCGGCATCCAGCCTCGTTCGACATTCCAGCCTCATTCGGCATGCCAGCCTCGTTCGGCATTCATGCCACGTTCGGCATTCATGCCTCGATCGGCATTCCAGCCTTGTTCGGCACATGACCTTGCTCGGCATAAGCATGCTGCTTGGCATCTCCCCACGATCGGCGTTGGATCTCGTTCGGCCTACACGTTTCACTCAACATATTGCCCCGTTCGGCTTATAGACACGGCTCGGCATTTGCCGATCGGCATTAGTGGTTCGGCATGCAGAAGTCACTCACTTTGGACCGAGATATCTAGCTACTAGGCCCATCAAGCCATTTTCGTCTATAAATAAAGAGGCAGGGGCACAATGAAAGGGACCTTTTTTCGAGAACACCAGGGAGACTCTGCCGCATTCAAGACTAATTCAAGACTTATCTTCTTTGCTTAACAATTGTAATCAAGTAGTTGGTGTACGGATTGTATCTGCAACCAGTTGATATGTAAAGTAATAAAGATTAACCTCAAAGTGGACGTAGGCAATTATGCCGAACCACTATAAATCTGGTGTTTTCTGAATTTTATTTAGCATTCTGTTCTCAGTTTACATTTACTTTCTTCATTAATCTCTCTACATAATCTTTTTTAAGGGTGTTAGTGACCAATTCTGGTGCTAACATCATTATTCATGGAGACATATCAATTTTTACTTTATAATTTTCAAAGTTTTTACGAATGGCAAGCAGGTTGAGTTTGAAAAGTCTGAGCAAAAATTAGCGTGAGATGATGGATCGCTAATGATCCATAGGTGATGGATCGCTAGTGATCCAATCACTTTGATTTTTTTACTAAAATCTTTAATATTTAATATTATCTTTGAGCAGACTCTTCTTACTTTTCCTTAATTTCTTTTCTTACGACCTAAACCAACGACGATCTAAATAGCTTTTGTTGCCGCTACATTGACCTCTACCGCCAAAGCCAATTATCATTGACTTCACCACCTCTGCCATCACCCCAAGCCAAACCCTAACACCAGAAATGCCGCTTGCTTGGATCACTGCCGACCTTGCAGACCGCTAACCTTAGCTTGGATCGCCATAAGTCGAAGTTGAACCCGTTTTCCTTCGATCCGAGGTTAGTGATGGCGTGGTTGCTAGTGAATCTGAGGCGATCGAGGAGAATGGTGAACAAAGCAGGTTGATTGCGATTTACTAGAGGTAGATAGGGGATTAATGTCTTTCACTTGATGCATTTTACAATTTTTGTCCAATAAATCAAAATCGATTAGCTCTTGGCCTTTGTAGTTCCAACGAGGTGGTTTGCTATGGACTTGCATCCTGGATTAGTCTTATTATTACACGCTTGGTGTAATTGAGAATAGAACCAGCTTTCCATGTCACTTTGGACAACAGATACTTTATTAATCGTCGACCGATAATGGGTAAGTATAGGAGGGATAACTTCAACGAATGATATGAAACCTTTTTCCTTCTTCTACTGCGAGTGAAATATCTACATAGGATAGAGCATTTGTAATGTTCAGGACACCAAGCCTATCTCACATAGATTGCACACTGCACTTGCCCTAGTCAATGCTCAGAATCTGATAAGTTGGCACAAGTCAATGTCTTTTCGAAATTCAGGTGTTAAACATATGGGTTTCTAGTTAAAAATAGGGTGACCTAACTATGTTGGATACAAGTTCTGTTATCTAGAATGAACCATCCGTCATCTCGACGTAAATCTAGTGGAGGAAGCCCGGTACTCTAGGAAGCGAAATTGCCATTAGTTATGCTTTTGCAAATGACTCCAGCATTGCCTACTTCTTCGGGCACCATAGGCTCAATATGGTCAATTGGTGCTTATTGGTCTAGTCATCGATTGAACTCCTCCAAACTTTAGAGTTTTACCTAACCCCCTGGAGAGAGCTTCTACTGTCATTTCTGCTAAAGTTCTGCATAATATTTCTTTACAGCATGGTATTCCGGATGAAAATATGTGCCTTCCATTGAAAAATGAGTTTGCACACATGCCACCTTCATAGTACACTGCCTTCCATTAATACATGTGCTTGAATGGTGTGGTGCCTCCATTCAACTATTTCTTTAGAGACACTCTTATGAATTTGGAAATAGCCCCATTTCAAAATTCATCCTAATGATTATGTAATTTTGACTTGTATTCATGTTTTTTATGTGGACATTCAAACGTGCCCCAAGCTTCGACGGATTGATATACTTCCTTTCATTTAAGAAGAGAGAGGAATGTCCATCTCTTATGATTATTGAGGCTCAAAGAAATCACAAAATTGAGTTGCAACTCCTAACCAAATTATCCCAGTTCAAGACCCAATATTTCTTCGTTGGATGTCCTGAAGGGTTTAATCATCTTTGGACGACAAAGGGTAAGTTTTCTCTTCTGGGTTGAGACTTATTACGATGATGCATGGTTTTAATAGACTGAATGCTTCTTACAGTTATTCCGAGGCTAAATAGAGATCTAGCACTAGACTTTATCTTCAATATTCTGAAGGCCATAGATGCTAGAGAGAGATCGGTCAAACTTTTAATAAAGGACGAGAATTTGCATCGGTACGGATTGTTACATCCAGGGAGGTCTACCATCGCTATTGAGGTTCCATCCCATACCCGTTCTAGGATTAGAACATACTCCACTTCTTCGTCACACAATTCCAAAGAGAGCGGTCTATATAGAGAAGGTCCATCCGATGGATCAACTGAGGAAATTCGTGAAGAAAAGTTACGACTAGAGCTATTAGTCCGAACAGGATGCCTTTAATCCCGAAGGAAGGGGAAGAAGCGATCAAACAACGAGTAAGGCACGGCTGTGGTGATCATAGAAAAGGGGAAGGTGAAATTAAGAGCGGAAGTGACAATATGCTCCTCTAGCGATGAGAATTTGATGCACATTCCAGTGAATGAGATCTCGAATCATGTGATGAAACTGCGAGAATGAGTCCCATTTTCCCAAATTTACCTCCCTGGGAGGTTATTGCTAAAGATGCTCCCTTAGCAACTGAACGACTTCATGGTTCTCCGCCTAAGGAAACCAATATCAACTTTGGGACTTGAGCAACATTTATGTGGACATTGCCGAACTCATGGGAGAAGATTTTGGGTCTAAGGGATTGTTTCCTTACCCCGGTCAGGGTATTTCCGAAATTAGCCTGAATCCCACTATAGTTGCTTCCTGGCCTAGTTTGTGAAGCCCTATTAGGGCGCGAACGACACGTCACATATTTCAATAGGGCCACATACACTCGTTTATGCATTCTTTGAGCTCACTCTCTGCCGCTAAAGTTACTTCATTCTTTTCTTGTATTGGGTACCATAGGAGGTCATGAACATTATAAAGATCTTGAACAATTAATAGATGCACAACGTGGGTCGAAATGGACTTCAAGCTACCACCAACCTCGAGAAACTGAGGAAGAATGGAGAAGGAGAAAAGATTAGGAAGCTAAAGCTCATAGTCGGGATGACGGGGACTGAGGCAGAGTTCATAGGGGTGGCTAAGAGAAGCGGAAGACATATAATGGGAAGAGCCATCCAAAAAGTCGAAAGTAGATCGTGATCCATATCCTTCCGTGCACCATACATCTGCCCCGGCTTTAGTTTCTATTGGAATTGAGTTTCCATCTTTTACTATTTAGGTCGCTCCATCAAATAAGATTTCGTCAACTCATGTTCTAGCTGCATTTAGTTTTTCGAGCCCTCATAAGAGGCCTACTTATATTCTCCCGTCCGATCCACCTAAGCATAAAGCCGGGTTCCCTGGCTAGTTTCTAAAGGGAGCTAAATTCAATCATGACCTTCATCCGATTCGTATGGATCTTACAGGCCCCATCTCCAAGCAATTCAGAATGACTTGGATCAAGCCGAAGGATAGGAGAAATTATGTGAGCAGCAGGAAGACATAAATTGTTCTTTCGATTTAGAAAAGGATGATTATGAAAGAATGCTAACGGAACATGACGCCAAAATTGATCAATTGACAAAAGAGAAAGATGATGCCATTTGAGATAGTAAGAGCAATGCTAGTTTGAAGGAGGCTCATGCGAAAATTGAAATCTTGTTCAGAGATGAAATCAAGAAAGCCCATGCTGATGAAGTCAAGCTAAAAAAGGAGCTTGAAACTCGAGATGAGATCATCGAAGCTCAAAAGAGAACTATTGCTGGTCGTGATGAAACTATCGAAGCTCATAAGAAAACAATTTGATTATGTTGGAATGGTGGAATTCCAAGATAAGACCATCTCCAACTAGGCTCAAGTGATTACTTTGCTTTTGAAAAAAGTTGTTCAACTCGATGTTGAAAAGACCAAAGTTGAAGTTGAGAAAGACATTATGACGATGTACTACTTAGAGCTGCAAGATACCTTCGAAAGGAAGATGGCAAAGATGGATAACACATTCATGAACTTCTAAGGCAACTCCCTGTTGCATCAGGGTAGTCTTTGTTATCTGGGCCCCAAATTCCTGCGTACTCTTATTGTGGTTTGGGAAGAAATCCTGGCCCGTTTTCGAGAAGATGGGGATGTGTACACTAAACAAGAGTTGGATGGTGCCTATCTGAACGAAGAATCAAAGAGGGCTTTCGTAGTGGGTCGAGAGATTATTCAGGTTTAAAAGGAGCGAGAAGCCAACGATGCTAGTGTAGCTGCATCTGCTAAAGCACTATAAGAACCTTTCGGTTTCGGGCCTGGCGAATCGTCCAAGAAACTTCATGATCAGACAGATATCATTCCGACTTCGACCGGTACAGCTTTGTTATCTGTCCCTTCAGCACCTATCTCCGAAACCTTAGGAAGTCCTAAACTTCACCCAAGATTGTGCAACCATCTAAAGAAGGAAACAGTCAGGAGTACGAGGTTGAGATTCATGGTCACACTTCTAATGTAGGTAACTTTCTTGTTTCTCCGAAGTTTAAGGACTTCCAGCTCACACCATAAGAACAAGATGAACTGAATGCTTTCCATCTTGATCTTATAGGTCCGTCTTCTTTGCCTATTGAACTGCCAATTTCTTCAGTCCTTGGGCCTACTGCTATCTCAACTACTTCGATGCTTATACCTATAACTACTTTGATCACCATGCCCCTGTCTGGCTCACAACCAAGGTCGGAATCTAGGAAGATTGCTGCATTGCATGGCCTGGATGACCTCTCATATCTCTAGAGGGCAATTTAACAATAGCATACAACCAAGAGAAAACAGATAGAGCTAGCTAGCCAGGTAAAATTGAGCAGTAGATGTGACAATTAAGGAGAATAAGGTAGAGGGGAGAAAGTCTTCGAGGAGCTCCCACGAGTCCCGCAAGCACAAGACCAAGGAGAAGACTTCTGAGGGAGCCAAAGAACAAGAAGGAGACATGGGCATGGAGCCTATAATCAATATCTGTGGTAGTGATATGACTCCTGATGGGGATTCTGAGGGGAAGAAAAAACTTCCAACCAAAGGCAGGAAAGGAAGTGGTGGCAAGAAGCACGGACGGGATCGAGTGACCGTGGAGCCGGATTTTGTAGCATTTTGATTCGTTCGACCTGTATTTTGTATAAGTGTAGAGTCTGCCCTTATCACTTTTGTCATTTTAGTATCTGTAATTTTCTTTTTATTGGCCGATATTGTGTGGGCATGGCCCCTACATTTTGACTTTGTATAGAAAATGTTATGGGAAATAAAAAGATTAATGTTTCTACTGCTATCACTTCAGTGTTCTTTCTTATTTATCATGTGCTTAGCTTGCTTTTATACCACTTATGTGTGTGTATAATGTGATTGCTTGTTCTGCAATTTCTATGCTTCATATTGTTGTGCCATTCTTTTTGGTGTACGATGCCTTTATTTCCATGATTTCACACATTGTGTATGCATTTTTTTCAGTTTTCAACTAGATCTGTAGTGATTGCCAAAATTATTTTCTCGACATAGTAGGGCTGTGGAGTATTTTTTATTTCAACTAAGTGTTGGTGTATGCCCCTACTTCATAGGGTTGTTTACTCCAAACATTTGATAAATGACTAAATGATCCAAGTGATTATCCTGATGTATGTGGTCAAATTTACTTTTCGGTTCCTATCTTCGTGAACTTATGACTCTAATGATACTGATCGGAATTCTTTACTAATTTCTAGTTTCGCGACATTGTTGGACTCATGTCGATTCTTATTGATAGTGGGAGTTGATACATGCTAGTCTTGCAATAGACAAGTTTCTCTGTGTTTTCAGGACAATACTGGTGCTTAGAAAATATTAATGGTTTGTTGATGATGCTAGGGCAACATCAAGCAGTGCTTGCATGGCTTATGAAATGCATGGATTTTAAGAATTCATGGCTTACTAAATGCATGGCTTTTGAGAGTGTGTGGTTTACGAAATGTGAGGCTTTTGAGAGTTCGTGGCTAATGAAATGTGTGGCTTTGAAAGTGCATGGCTTACGAAATGCATGGCTTTTGGGAGTACATGGTTTACGAAACACGCGGCTTTTGAGTTTGAGCCGATTTACTTTCATCGACTTGGAGAGTAGGTAGAGCATACTTAGGTATAGTTTCACTTTCCCAAGCAGCTAATGAATAATCTTGAGTCGATTTACTTTCATCGACTTGGCAAGTAGGCGGAGCGTACTTTTCCCAAGTTGCTAATGAATGATTTTGAGTTGGTTAACTTTCATCGAATCGGCAAGTAATTTACATAAACACTATTTTATTGGTTCAATAAACTATAGAGATTTCATTGATAAAACGAAAAGTAGAGCAAATTCTGCCTATTTACAATGCCCTAAGTGTAGTCGGTCAGCTTATTTGTGAAAATAGTAAATACATAGATAAAAGCTAAATAAAGTAATGTTGGAGCGAGTCGTTATTCCAAGCATGGGGAATCTGAATTCCATCGACTGTGGTCAGCTTGAAAGTGCCATCTCTAAGCTTTTGCCGATTGAATAAGGCCATTCTCAGTTTGGTTCGAATGTTCCTGTAGCCGAATGAATCCATTTCAGGATGAGATCTTCCACTTTTAAAGTACGGTTGTGGATCTTGGACTTGAAGTGTCATGTTACCCTTTTTTGGTGAGCCACGGTCCTTAGCTCGGTTTCCTCCCGTTTCTTGTCAATTAGACCAAGTGACTCGAGCAGGAGCTGCTCATTCTCTTTTTGACTGAAGTGTCATTTCTGATGGGAAGGAACTTCCAATTCGAACGGGAACATTGCTTTGGATCCGCATGCTAGGGCGAATGGCGAGTGTCCAGTGGCTGACTTGTGCATCGTCTGGTAAGCCCATAGTGCAAGTGGCAACTCATCAACCCAGTTTCCTTTGACTTTCATCAACAAATTCATGATGGTTGACTTGATGATTTTGTTCACCGCCTCCACTTTCTCGTTTGCTTGAGGGTGTGTCGCTGTAGAGAAACTCTTTTTGATGCGGAGGTGCTTGCAAAGGTCCTTTAATTCAGCGATTTTGAATTGAGTTTCGTTATCTGTGATAATTTTTGTGGTACTCCAAACCTGCAAATAAATATTTTTCAAAGTTAATCACTTTCTTGGTGGTAATAGTAGCCAGCGGTTCCGCTTTGGCCCATTTTGTGAAGTAGTCAACAGCAACGACAACATTTTTGGCTCCTCCTTTAGCAATTGGGAGAAAGCCGATCGGGTCAATTCCCCAGACTGCGAACGGCCATGAGCCAACCATTAGAATAAGTTCTATGGTTGGAGTCCTTTGTATTTTGGTGAATTTTAGCATTGCACACATCACCTGGCATAGTCCGCTGCGTCACTATTGATGGATGGCCAGAAGTAACCATATCAAAGGATCTTCTTTGCTAGAGTATGTCTTACAATTTGGTTTCCACAATTGCCTTCATGGACTTCCCCGAGGATCCTTTTGGATTCGTTGTTGGTTACATATCTGAGTAGGGGAGTAGAGAATCCCCTCCTATAAAGAATTCCATCCTGCAAGACGAACCGTAGTGCTTTCCGAAGTAGCTTCTTTCACTCGTTTCGATCCCTTGGGAGCATTCCTTTAATCAAATAATCATTGATCCGCATCATCCACGATTCCTCTTCCTTTATGGTCTCTTTAATCTAATCAATATCCATATCATATATGTTGGGTGATGTAAGCGTTTCGACTGGGGCCGGTCCCATTGACAAAGCATCTTCGAAACTGGCCAAGTTGACTGGGTAATCCACTTCCATCTGATGGAGTAATTCTTCAAAGCTCATCTGGCAGGCTTCGTTCCATTCGAAATTCTTATTTCCCTTCTTCAATGCGTCGAAGAACAGTATGCATTTGTCCGTTGCTCGGAAAATGAATCGGCTCAGCACTGTAACCTTTCCATTTAGACTTTGTAATTCCTTTTTGGTTGTAAGGCCTTTGATGTTCCTTAGGGCGATAATATGTTTTGGATTAGTTTCAATTCCCCTTGCATTCATGATGAAACCAAGAAATTCGCCAAAAGAAACGCCAAAAGAGCATTTCAATGGGTTCAGCTTTATTCCATATTTTCGTAATATTTCAAACATCTTTGCAAGATTTTCTAAGTGATTCTCTGATAGCATGTTTTGAAATGCATCTCGTCCACGTATACTTCCATCGTTTTCTCGATCTGATCTTTGAACATTGTGTATACCAGTCATTGGTAGGTTCCCACTGTATTCTTTAGTTTGAAGGGCATGGCTCAATAATAGTAAAATCCAAGGTCGGTAATGAAACTAATACTCTCTTGATCAGGTTCATGCATCATTATTTGGTTATATCCCGAGTAAGCGTCTATAAACGATAGTAGCTCATGGCCTGTAGTAGCATCAACAAGTTGATCGATCTTGCGCAATAGAAAGCAATCCTTTGGGCTGGATTTGTTCAAATCTGAGTAGTCAATGCAAGTCCAGCACTTCCCACTGGACAGCTTTACCAAAATCGAATTTGATACCCATACGGGATAGGTAGAAAGTCGCAGATGAAGCCGTTTTCTAACAGCTTATCCACTTCCTCTCTTAATGCAGCAGACCGTTCCATTCCCAGGGTGTGCCTTTTTTGCCTCACTGAAGTGTACTGAGGATCGATATTAAGTGTGTTATACACTATCTTCGGTAATATCACACATATATTGGAGTGCATCCAAACAAACACTTCTATATTAGCACGAAGAAACTTTACAAATTCTCGTCACGTCTTGGTTCCAAGATGTGATCCTATTTTTAGTACTCGCGTCGGCTCATCCATGTCTACAAGGACAGGCACCATAATTTACGCCAGTTCTTCCCATTGCTCCCCTGAACTCTTTTTTCTAAGGTCCATAGCCTTGTCGAATCAGTTGTGGTCCCCAACCCAGAGGCGGTTCTGTAGTTGCTATGCTGAAAAAAATGTGGAGAATTTTCTCCACACCCTTCCCTTTTCTTTCTCGTTTCACGCAATTCAGTGATGTAGGATTCCCTTGCAACACTCTGGTCTCCCTTTTTCTCTCCAACTCTTTTTTCTTAAGGAATTTCATGGTGAGACGCCATTTGCCAAGATAATTCAGAAATTAGCAAGGGTCGGTCGTCCCAATAATACATTATATGCTGAGATCACGTCAATTATCACAAAGTTTTAAATGATAACTACTCTTCGATATCCTATTCCGAGTTCAACAATCAGATCGATTGTGCCAACCAGTTGTAATGGATGACCGGTGAATCCTTGGATTTTGGTTCGACGTGTAGAAACGTCCTTTGTGTTAAGCTTCATTTGGTCGAACATATGTCGAAATAGAATGTTTACTAATCCTCTGGTATCAATCAACACCCGACGTAAGATAGCGGGTCTGATTCCTATCATCACCACCATTGGATCGAAAGTTAGAGCTTTATTCATTCACTATCCTAGTTTAGGAACAGGATGTCCTTGTTGAGAATCCTATACTGTTTAGCGGAGGTACCATCTTCGATTGCAAAGCAAGTTTTCTTTGGAGCATGTTTGACCGAACTAGCATATCTTTCCATCTTGCCCTAACTTTTCTATGCTGGATAAGGACCTCCCAAAATTATATTGATGACAAGTCTCTGTTCAACTCGTTTGGATCCGTCTCTGCTAAATCCAAATTGGTTTCCTTGGGTGTTAAGAGCATGAGGTCAAGGTGGATAATTGAAATTTCTGGGTTTCTTTACATACCGTTTGAGCTTGTTTTCTCTAATCAGTTCTTCGATCATGTTCTTCAAATGACGACACTAATTTGTGTTATGGTCGTGGGTTTCGTGGAAGTGGTAGAACTTCCCTGACTTCCTTTGTTGTTCAGACTCTTATTTCCGAGGCAGCTTCGGGTGCTCTTCTGTTCCCTGAGTTTCCATGTAAATATTCTCCTAGTTTTCATTCAGCGGAGTGTATTCTCCACGTTTCAGGCCTCTAAGTTTGTTTCTCCCTTCGTTGCCCTTGCAGATGTTCTGATTTTGGTTCTTCCTTTTGCGATTCCCATCTTTTCCAACGGTTACTACATAATTCTTGTTGTTTTAATTGACCGCCACATTACTCTGAATTGATTCACTTTGTCACATATTAGTATTTTTACCTTCTAACTTATTTACCACTTCCAATCTTAAGTACTGACTAGCCTTTCGATTGAATTTTTTCGTAGTGGTCAGTTGGTTCATTTTAATTCATCTCCTAAAATCTGTCTCTAGATGGATCGAGCGGACTAAAGCCATGAAATCATATCCTCATTTGGATTGCTCACTTCGGTGACAGCTGTGTTAAAGCAGTTCATGAATGAATTTAGTGATTTGTTGGGTCCTTGAAAGTAACCGTATAGAGACATCGCGTCTTTTGGCTGAGCCGTGTGCAATCTAAATTGATCCAAGAACTTCCTGGCTAGCTCGTCAAAGGTTGAGACATATCACGGAGCTATGCAGTTAATGCCTCGCTATTACCCTACTATAACCTTGCTATATCTCATAGCAAATTTATGCCGCTATGATTTTTCAGTATAGCCCTAAATATAACCTTTCCACTTTATGCCCCGCTATTTCCGCTATATCCCGTTATTCCCGCTATATTCCCCTATTTCCGCTATATCTTCTTTAAATGAAACGAATTGAAAAATGACATTTATACATTAAAAATTATGAAATTAATTTTGTTTAATTGAATTTTTAATATATTTTCAGAAATGAAAATACTCTAATATTCTACTAAATTCAATTATGTTATATAACAGTTTTACGTTTATTTACAGTATATTCGCATATGTTTTTATTTAAAATTATTTATGTATTAATTACAATTCAATTGAATGTTAATTTTTCATTTAATTACCATTTATATATTTGCAAAAACATAAAGTACGAATTTTATATGCTACTTTAGAGTCATCCGCTATATCCCGCTATATTCTCGTTGTATCCCCGCTATGACTTCTTCCACCTCCGCCGCATTGAATCTGCCGAGCGCTTTAACTGCACAATCACGGAGGGAGTCTGGTAAACCACATAGAGGAAACTCCTTCTAGATAGATAGGGAAACGTCTGTAATGAACTGCATCTATTTCCCTTGTACCATCCATATTCCAAATGTATTTGTACAAGTGCTATTAAGGGTCAGCAGTTCCATTTTAGAAGGGCATAGATGATGGCATGGTGAATTCCTTGAGGTACTCTACCCTCAAGGCACTATCGAGGAAGGGAGTTAGGCTCGGAGCGGAACCCTAATCATCATCCTTTCTACTCTTGCTTTCCTCCACCAAGCGTCTGACTATGTCCACAATATATGCCTCGCTTGTCTATTCAGCCCCAGGTCAGCTGTCAGTAGCTACGCCAAGTGTTTGATTTTGCAAATGGTCTTAGGTAGATAGCTTCATCCTAGTCTCTCAAGTCTTTAGGTGAGTCCCTCCTACAGAGGTACGTTGGCAGGCAGTTGGTTTTATGGGTGGAGTTTGGTATTTAAGCTTAATTCTCCATCCTTAAGTTGCTCGCCTTCCTCGGAGTCAGTATCGGCTACTATTATGTCCTCTCATAGAGTTTTCACTCCTAAGTTTAGGTTTGCAGTAGGCGCTTTTACCATGTGTGGAGTATTAGCATTTTCCACTATCATGACACCTTAGGCTCCATCCATCACTTCCTTTTGCTTCTGTTTCTTTTACTTAAGCCAAAAATAGAAGAAAGCTCTTGCTCCGTAGCATCCAAGGCTTTGGGTGTCATTCTAGGAGTAGTTGTTAATTTCATCAACCATCTGGTTCAGTTCTCCCTTAGTCACAACTTCATGCTGAGTGGAGAATCTTGGCACTTGATCTCCAATGTTAGCACTAAGTTGAAGGTTGTTGGGGTTGTTGACTTTAACCTGTTGAGGGGTTGTTTCTTCACCGGCAACAGTAGCTCCTATGGATCTTTTAGAGGTAGTTCTCTACCTCCTTGGTTCCATTGGGTTTTTCAACAACAATTATTCAAAATAGAATTTGACAATCTAGCTTTTGCACCTATCCAATCTAAAGTAGAGAGCTAGATCTGAGCCTAGATTGAGGGTTCTCAATGAAAGCATCACAATGTTGACCCAAAAAATGGATCAACGCACTGGATAAAGTGTGAAAGTGTCAGTCCTGTTCTTACAGAGCAATAATATGAAAGATAAATGTAAAAGGAGCAGAAATAGTAAAAAGACAGGAAGATTTTTATAGTGATTCAGCTGTTAATGAAGCCTGCATCAACTTTATAACTTTCTATTAACTGACGACTATTACAAGTTGAATCAGATTACAATATGATTGAATCTTCTAAGTTAGATCAAGTCACAAGTACAAGAGTTCACGGAAGAATCACTGTGAACCCCTAGATGACTATTGTGTAGGAGGAGAAGAGTGAAGAATAATCTCTGTAGAGTTCTAGCAGCCAGTCCCCTCCGATCCTCTTTATGTTGTAGGTATGATTATATTCATAGGCACAGGAGAGCAATTGGGCTAGGCCGATTTGCTAGAAGCCTACACTCGATGATACAAAGGTTTTCTGAAAATTTCATAACGATCCAACATAATGTGATGGATCGCTAGTTATCCATGTACTTAGGGGATTTTTGGGCTTCTTCCTTTGGGTTGCACTCCATGTCTTATGTAGGTTCTCCCCATCTAGTTTTGTAGCTAGTTTCCTTGTTTTCATGAGGATTAATGCACTGGTTGGATAGAACTATGGCTAGAATCAGACGTGTCTTCGCTTCTCGAACTAGGCTGCTTCGAAGCTATGAAACTTGGCAAATGTACTTAGAAGAGATATTGATTCATAATGCAAGGGGCTTGAACGACCCATGAAGCTTCCTTATGGATAGCTAGCTATCCATCTAATTAGTGGATTTTGGGTACTTCTTCTTGAGTGCTTTTGGCTTGTTCTTTTGGATATCTTGTTAATGTTTCAAGTCATTCTAGCATAATTCCTAAGTTTTAACTCCTACTGAATTCTTCTGGGTTGAAAAACCGGTTAATAGATTCGTTGTCCTTTAGCCTGGTAATCTCCCCTGACTTGTTATAAGATTTCAAAAGATTTCATTCTCAGTTCTTTGGCAAGTTTGAGTCTAGCAATCAGAGCTTCATACTCAGCTTCGTTGTTCATTGCAGGGAAGTCAAGCTTCAAAGCATAGTAAATTGATCGATTCTTTAGTGCTACTAGCATTACTTTGGCTCCAAAACATCGATCATTGAATCCTCCATCTGTATACATTTTCCAAAATGGTTAGGGCTCCACCGCTTCCTGGGATATCAAGCTGTGTAGTGAATTCTGCTATAAAGTTCGTCAGTGCCTATCCCTGGATGGCTCTTTGAGGGAGATAAGTGATTTCAAATTGGCTTAGTTTGATGTTCCACTTCAATAACCTTCTAGAAATCTTAGATCATTGTAAGACCAGCCGTAATGGCTAGTCGGTGTAAACATTGATGGGATGAGCCTAAAAATAAGGGCGGAGTTCTCGTGAAGAAATCAACAAGCAGTACACCAATTTATCTATCTTTGGATAGTTCCTTTTAGCTCTGTTAATCGCTTGCTAACATAATAGACCAGTCTTTGGATTCGATTCTCCTTGCGAAGTAGCGCGGCACTTATAGCGTGCACCGACACGGCCAAGTAGATATACAAGTTTTGTGATCCATCGGCTTTGACAAGATTGTAGGTCTCTCTAAATGGTTCACCAGAGCTTGGAATGCATCTTCACGCTCCTGTGTCCATTCAAAGTTCCTCCTCCCACTTCTTATCGGGTCGATGAAAGGAATACATTTATCAATGGCTCTGGAGATAAACCCGCTTAGGGTGGCAACCTTCCCATGTTAGTATTGTACTTGTTTGATAGTATTTGGTGCCTAGATATTGGGAATTGCTCCTCTCGGGGTTAGCTTTGATTCCGCAAGCATTAACAATTAAACCCAACAATTTTCTAATGCAATGCCAAAGGAACATTTTAAAGGATTGATCTTCATTTTGTAAAATCAAAGGATATCGAACATTTATACTAAGTCTCTAGTGTGATTGCTTGATCATTATGACTTCATCAGCATGACATCCACGTATAACTCCATCGTCTTTCTAATCTAATCTTTAAACATTCGGTTGACCAGGCACTGATAAGTTGCTCTAGAATTCTTCAATCTAAATAGCATTACCACGTAGTAATACAATCCCACATTAGTAATAAATTTAGTGTGCTCCTAGTCGGGGATGTGCATCGAGATTTGATTATATCCGGATTATGAGGATGGCAACTCGTGTCCTATTGTTGAGTTCACCAGCTGGCTGATTTTTTGAAGGAGAAAACTGTCCTTCAAATATGCCTTATTTAAGTTCGAATAGTCAACGCACTTCCATTTTCCTTTATTGCAAGTATAAGTTTGGATACCCATTTAGGGTAGAGGGTGTTGCGAATAAACCCATTTCATTTAAGAATATCCACCTCCTCTTTGGGGGTGGCAGATTTCTTCGGATCCATACTACGCCTTTTTTATTTCACTGGGACATGCCTCGGGTAGATATTTAATGGTGGCTCACAATGGTAGGTGAGATCCCACACATATCAGAATGGGTCAAAGCAAACGCATCGAGATTTTCTCGAAGAAAACCAGCAAGTTCTTTCATCGTCAAGGGGCTGAGTTGTAATCTAATCTTTAGGACCTGTGATGGGTCGTCATGGCTGACCGTATGTTGATCGCCAACTCAGTCGATGCCACCTTGATCTCTATGGGCTCTCCTCATCATTACTCCAATCTATATCTTTGTAGAACCGACTATGGCACCCGAGCCAAGGCTTAGCCACTAGTTGTCAATCTTCAGTGGCTTAGAAGTGGAGAGACCTCTCCACATCCTTTCCTTTCTCTCATCGCTGGGCCTCTCTAAGCTCAGTTATATAGCAAGCATGTCCTGCTGCCTAATGACCATGCACGACTCTAATACTATTATCAGCTAGGAAATTCAAAGTCAAACAACATGGAGCAAGAGCTGCTTAGATCTCAACTAGGGCCAGCCAGCCCAGAAAAGCATTGTATGGAGAGTCTACGTTGAAGACAACAAATGGCAACATCCATACTCTGCTACGGTAGCCTTCTCCCAACTCCACGGGCAATTCAACATAATCGACAGCTTCGGTCGCTGCACCGTTAAAGACATGAATGTGGGATTTAGACGATTTCAAGTCCTTGGCTTCCATCTTCATCTAATCGTAAGCCTTTTTGAAAATTATATTCATGGAACTACTATAGTGAATCAAGATCTTCCTCACTAAGGCGGGGCTGATCATGGCTGAAATGACCATTGGGTCGATCGTTGGTGCCTCCACCTTCTCTGCATCTCTATTTATGAATACTATGTTGTTTTCCATTGTTCGCAATTTTTTGGCTGGAGCCCCATCTTATGTATTTGAATAACACTCAAAATTCATATGCTTGGTTGTGCAAGCATAGCGCTTCATCTCGTGCCAACATTTTTTGGCTGGGTGGGGCCCTTTGGCTATTGTATTGATAATAATATTTCATCAGTCTGCGTAGGCTACTTAACTCTATATTGTGCTTGTCCTCGATTGGGATCGAATGTCTCATGCCTACCATTATGCGGGGCTTTAACAATCTGATGTAGCTTTCTTTCCAAATCAATTTTTCGATAACATCCTAAAGATTCCTATATTCATTTGTGTTATGACCATAGTATTCATGCAACCAATAGTATTTTCCAGTCTTCTTTTATTTCTCCTTGGTTTCTTTCGAAGGTGGCTTCCTACACTGCATGGTATTGCACGTAGACAAGTAGACTTTTTCTATAGATGTATTTAGTGATGTGTAGGTATCATACATTGGAATCCTCGATTATCCTCTTACATGATCCATTTTCCATTCATCGTTCCTATCACTATCTTTCTTTTATCGATTTGGTATATTTTGGACATTTACTTGAACTTTTCCAGAACTCTCCCCAGACTGTTTCATTACAATGTTACTCTACACTCCCTCTCTACTCAATCCTAAAACATTCTTCTTCCTAGAGCATCAAGCATCCTCTTTCTTCAAATACTGAGCTTCTTTTGCATAGAAATGCTCCAACGTCATGGGTGGTTGGCTAGCTAACTAATCGCTAAAGGCAGAATCTAAGTCAATCCTTCTTGTTACTGCCATCAATATTGACTGGTCATTCAGATTACTGACTTCTGTGATGGCTGTATGAAATCTCTGTAAATAGTCCTTCAGCGATTCTCTCGAAGCATGGCTCACGCTTGATAGGGACATTACGTCAAGAGCTGCTTAATAATTATTGTTGCTAAATCATCAAATTTAGATTTGACCTTTGGGGAAATCTCGTAAACTACATCGTTGCTATGCTTGAAAGAGTAATGGGAAACATCTACATTTTGTGGCATCACCCGCTCACGCAAGGTCCATCAGCCATTCATATCTCATGATGTGTTACCTAGGGCCTGTTTTTCCCTAGTAGGCAGGCATCGACGACATGCTAAATTTCCTTGGATATTCCACGTGTAAAATATTGTCTATGAACGTGGTATGGCCTCTTGAGATCCACCAATCATCATTGGTCAAGCCTTGGCTCTGCCTTACTTGCTGCATGATCATACCCGTCAAGTCCGGCGTTTAGATAGTTGGAGCCAAGCGGTGGTCATGCTCCACCTCACGTGAATTGTCCAATGGATCTCTACAGAACATTCCATGCATTCTTGGCTCAATATCCTCTTGATATGCATTCACATCATCATTATTCTAGAGAGCTAACTGATCTACATTAACTTGAACACCAGCATCCAAATCAATCGTAGCTGCTTCAGTTCGAGTTCCATCAGAAAAAGGTATGGCTCCTCCCTTAGAGGAGGGATTTGGTCCGATCGTTCCTGGAAGGCCAGGACTAGTTTGTGTTGATGTCCTGATGCTTCTGCATAATATACATCGGTTCTATGACATATGGGCCTATGATGGTAATATGATGAAGTTGGGCCTCCTATGTAGAATAGAAAGTTGGCTCCCTCCAAGGTTGCCAGCGTTGCTGATCCCTGAGTTGATTCATTTGATCAATATTAGCTTGAATCTACTGGTTCAACTATCGATGGCTATCCATGAGTTCTCTAATCAAGTTCTAGAAATCATCTCTTATGATGGAATAAGCTGCATTCTAGACATCAACTGGATTGGTAGCATTAACATCTACTGGTAAATTTCTCTGCCCTCCTTGTTGGATGCTGGCGTTCTCGTTTCCTTCTGCGTTTTAAGAGGTAGATCTGGTGTTCCTAACCATTGTTAATAGTTTTCCTAAGACTTTTGCAAATTTGAATAGAACGGATAAACTATTTGAAGATAATTTTGGATCTCTCCCTGGGATTTATGCAATCCAATAGCAGCAAAGGGATCCATAGAGCTAAGAATCATGGTTCTCAATGAAAGCACCAAAATATTTATACAAAAAATTAGCTTAAACACCCAATAGAGATTTTGTAGAGGAATAAATGAAGAATAATAAATGTAAATAGAATGAATATAGTAGAAAAGTAATCAGAAACAAGCTAATAACAAAGATACCACAGTGGTTCAGCATTGTTTGCCTATGTCCACTTTGATGAGATGGCTTTATTGATCTCTTTGTAAACTGAGTACAATAGGGATCAGATGAGAATCCTTAGTTACAAAGTAGTATAAAGCAACAAGCAGCGTAAAGATCCCCAAAATGAACAATCAAGTCTATATTTATAGGGGAAGACGGTGAAATATCTTCTTGAAATTTCGATAGTGGATTCTCCAGATCTAGAAGTCACAGTATCGATCGCGGGTCCTACATCACTTGTAATAACAATTGGCACCGATCATTTTATGAGCTCCTTTTGGCATGCAATCGACGTGGTCGACTCCACTCTTCAATATCTTGATGTTCCCAAAGTTTCATGTGTGGTTGACATGTAGATTTTGAGATATCGATTGTTTTCCGCTGAGTTGAGCTGTAAAATCGATATGGTACGATCCATAATTGATGAATATGGATCATACCTGATCCATTTTCAGGGAGTTGTGTATTTTGATATTTTGAGCATTCTATTGAGTTCATCTTCTGTGTTTGCTTAACCGCTGCTTCATGTAATCATTTATGCCAAATCTCTAGGGTGAATGATTGCTAATCTAACGTGTCGATCTAGATAACAGTCGAGTCTAATTTATCCAGTCGGTTCGGGTATAGCCGGGCAAAATGGTCGGATAACAATTTAAGAGTTGATTAGGAGTTTTCAAGAGAGGCGAGTGGAAGGTGTTTTCCATTTCTCTTTAAATACCAAACCTTTCACATTCATTGTTTTCTTCCTCCTTCATTAATTTTGGTTGGTCGATCCTTATGCTATTTCCCCTTGGTGGAACTCTATTTCACCTATACAACATCAAATAAAATCAAATCAAAGTAGTTCATTCAATTCTGGAGACATCAATTGCTGATTCAAGAAATCTAGGAGATCATTTACAAATGCCAAGCTATGTTTAGATCGAATTCTCATAGGCAATATTTACGTATGTCAATAACCCCAAATGTATGTACATGTATTGTTAATCATACAAATAATTTTATTCAATAACTAGGATTAAATTTAATTTTTTATTTAAAACTATAAATAACATTGCAAAAGAATAATTAATGTTTATATGTATGTACAAGTAGTATTATAATCCACCATTATATATTTTAATTACAATCTTAATTTATTTCAAAATAGCCTTATTGCTTGAAATTTAAATTTAAAATACTATTAACTTGGTCAAAATTAAATTTGAATTAAAAAATTATATATTATATATAATTCAAATCTATATGTGGTATTTAGTCAAACATTTTAAGTATATTCAATTTTAATTTCATTATATCCAATTTTGAAATTATCTATACATACATAAATAATGAATAGCAATATATAATATATGCATACGCACGTGTGTCTAAACTATTTATATGGTGCTACTAGTATGTGTATACAAACCATATATGTATATTATAGTATATTTATAATATGCATATGAAATTATCATATGTATATGTAAGTATGATATATATGCATATATAAATCTCATTATCTACATGCATGTATGTGTGTGTGTATTTTGATATTATGTCATACATATAGATGTATGCAATCGTAAGTCTGACGATACCAAAACGGTTCTGCATACTTCGTTAAACTCCATGATGGATTATACAGACATTTGACACATATGTATTATGTTTATGATAAGTTCGTAGAATATAAAATAGAAGTAAATTATGTAATTTGCAAAAGAAAATAAAATGATTCGATTTGATCAAATAGTGAGCATATTGTAAAAGAGATCCAAATGTCTTAAAATGAATAAGATTCTATCTCAAAAGTCACTCCTCACTATGATACATAACAATGTATCGATAAGGGGTAATCAAACTTTTTCGGACAAAGAATGATTGGTGGTAAGTGGAGTAAAGTTAACTTCATTTTGTTAGGATGTGTACTTAAGACTAGGTACACATGTTAAACTTAATTTCACATAAAGCATAGTTTACGAGATTATACAAGATAAAAGTTTACAAGTGTAGGATCGGACTAACCTTAGAAGAGGATATGGTTTATTATGAATTCAATGACTAATAAAATTCACAGCACGAATAATAATAAAGTGAAAGCAAAAATAAAAGCAACACACAAATTTACCCAATTTCGGAAAAACCTGCCTATAGCTGCCCTAAAGATTTCTACTAAGATTAAACAATCGACTGATTACAAATACCTTATAAACATGTGACTATCAATAACCTGATTGCTCTAACCCTATTCCTAGAAATACCACCTTAACTTTATCCCTGATTTTAGAATTTCTTGAACTACGAACCGTAGTTTAATCCTAGTTAAAACTAGAGTTTTGAAATAAAATAAAATGCACAATTAAAAGAGAAAAACCCTAATATATATATATACACACACACATATATATAATCCATTTATAATTTACATAGGTCCAAAACAAAATAAAATAGTTCCCTTTTTCCCTTTTATACAGCCAATCCACATTTCATTGTTGGGTTTCCTCCTTACAGAATTTCCACTTTTGGAAGCCGTCGACTTCAAAATTAATTGTCGAAATCATGCCTCTTCGTCCCTTGGTTAGTTGTGTTCTTCAATTGCCTGGCGATGGTTGGTCGTGATTGCTTCCACTGTCGATATCCTTTGCGATTGATAATTGGGTATGAATTTGATTCTCTTATTATATCTAAATTTTTTGTTTCTTCTCCACTTATTGAATTGCCGATGTAGAATTAGTGTTTATATAGAGAATGATTTAAACAAAAATCTTCTCGGTTTTCATATATTTCAAATTTTTTTTTTTAAATGTTTCTATTCTTGAACTTGGATTTTATTCATGGCTATTATAATGGATTTTGATTTTCCAACCTTTCACTTTGATTTTGATCGATCTTTAATGGTTTAGGGCTTGAGATTATTGACTAGTTCAACTACAAACTTTTGATTATTATTTTTCAAGTAAATCGGCCATGCTTTTGACATTGTACTCATTCCTATATATTCACCATATGTGTTGAAGTTTTACATATGCCTATTTTACTCTTTGCACTTGATCTATACCTAGTTTACTTCTTCCACTTGAACTAATTTTTGTGCATTATGTGCGGTGATAGTTGCACTCTGAGTTATGCACATTTCCTTGTGTGTTTCTCTTGTGTGCTTCCTCTGTGTACTTGCCTTCTGTGTGTTTTCTTATGAGCTTGCCTTATGTGCTTGCCTTTTGTTGCTTTGCCAGGTCCGGTATTTCTGAAGCCGACCTTGATGATGTTGAACTTTGTTATGCACTATGCATCTATGCTTTTTCTTGCAGGCTTGCCTCTGACTGTGCACCTTATGTGCCTGTACAATAACCTAGTTTTTTTATTAGTGTTGTATGCTTGTTGCACTTGCTTCTATATTTAAATATGAGCTTGTGATTTTCCTCTTTGGTTACAGTGTGTAACGACCTGGCATTTTGAAAAATTCAAGTCGACAATCATCCATTCATGTCAGATTAGAATTGCTCAAACCACAGAATGTTAATTTATATTTGAAAAACTTAACATATACAACAATAAAATCAATCACAGAATCAAAGATACGGAGTAATGCAACAATAAGTAGTGGAAATAGATAAATAGTAGTTCATGAAGCTACTATAGAACATCAGAGTCTAAAACAAGGCACAACAGAAATCTCAAATACAAAGTAGTCTCAAATACAAAAGCAACTGAAAAGACAGAACATAAATAATTGGAAATAACAAAAGGCTGAACAGATGTAAGACAGATCTTCAAGCAAACTCTAAAGGCGAGTCTCAAATTTTATGGCACTCAGTCCGACCCAAGCATAAATCAAAACACAAAACACTCTAGTCAGGATTAATATTCTTATGCAAGTAAATTAACTCAAATAAAATGTCCATGGGAAATGCAATATAACTTAAAAGGATGTTGGGATTCCATCCCTTAAGGATCCATTAAACTACCTACGTACATAGTACAATACGCTACATAGATAATGTCTATAGTAAAGTAAACTATTAAAATAGCGTTAAGGTATTACCCATATCCCCCTTAGCACAATTTATATATATTTATATAGTTTATATAGTACCGTAATTCCTTCGTAAACTGGAGGGCTATCAGAGGGTACTCCAAAGGTATGGTACAAACTAAACTCGTAGAGGGCGCAATATGGCACGTGACAAGGCTCGCGAGGCAATGCCCAATGTAGGATTCTACAGTTTTGCGGATACAGACTGGTGGTAACGCATAGTAGCTACTACCATCCACCTCGAGACACACTCCCAAATCAAAGGTTCATCCAATCAAATCACAAAGTAAAAGAATGGTATCGAAGAAATGTGCCCGGTCGAAGGAGCAATCTCACTTGGCCCGGAATGGCTCCTGTTTTAGCCACATCAAGCTGACTCGCGGGAGTCAGGGCTACATTCATACCTCATATAGACGTCGTCAAACCATCCTACTTCGTTCTGGATTCTCCACCACGTACACAGTTGTTAAAGTGGTTTTCGGTATTGGCAAAGAGTATGACAATATCTGATCCCGGTCTCTTTAACAACCAAATGCTTATTTCACACCGTGGTCATTTTACATTTCAAACAGTTCATATTCATATCAAAATATCATATTCATTTCAAAAATCATATCACTTTCGAAATCATATTCACTTTCGAAACCAATTTTACTTTAAATTATATCAGTTCCAACTTAAATAGTTTAAATATTAAAAATAGCTTATATATATTAAAATAGTTTATATTTAAAATTAGGTTAAAGAATAAAATACTTTATATATTAAAGTAGTATATATATTAGAATTGTTTCTTCCCATTTCACAAACCAACTCAAAGCAGCTTTAGTTCCAAACCGATCTGTGTTTAAATTCAATTATTAACCAATTTAAATTTCAAGTCAATTTAATTTATCTTTCCAACCTCTATTTATTAAAGTTATTACAAAATCTATTTAAAAAATATTAATATAAATTTTAAATAAATATTTAAACATATTATAAATATATAAAAACTATTGCAAAAATTTATTTTAAAATATTAATATAAATTGTAAATAAATATTTAAAACATATTATAAATATATAAAAAATATTACAAAAATTTATTTTGGAATATTAATATAAACTGTAAATAAATATTTAAAACATATTATAAATATATAAAAATTATTACAAAAATTTATTTTAAAATATTAATATAAATTGTAAATAAATATTTTTTGGCAAGGCTAGCCGATTTTATAGTGGACCGTCCACTTTTTATTACTAATTTAATAAAACGGTTTAATACAGGAATAAGGTAGAAGCACCTTAATGGTAGGGGATCTCTCAATCCCGTCGGCTATGCCAAGAAAAAAGGAAGAAGCACCTTAACCACTAAGAAAAAGAAAATACAGCACATGATTATGGTTAAGATATCATAGCTGCTATATTGTAAATAAATATTTAAAACTTATTAGAAATATATAAAAACTATTACAAAAATTTATTTTAAAATATTAATATAAATTGTAAATAAATATCTGAAACATATTATATATAATATGTTAAATTAAATTTTTATTAAATTTTATTATATATTTATTATTAAATTAAACCTTATTATTATTAAATCTATTTTTAAATCTTATTTTATATATTTAAAATAATAAAGTTATAAGTAAAATTTTATAATTTATAATTTAAAACTTAACTTAAAACTTTAAATTTTCTAAAACATATAATTTTAAAAATAAAATTTTTGTACATATTAAAATATAATCTTTATATTATATTTTTAAAAATCAATTTTTATTAAAACCCATATATTTTCTTTCAAAACATTGAAAATTATTTTCCAAAAATAGACCAACGGTGTACGTATATAATTTTCTATTTTATGGTCAAGTGATACAGATATTTATCATTTCAATCCACAATAATTTAAATTTACGGGTATATATCATTTCAACCCGCAACCCCAAATTCAAAGTTAATAAAAATCGCTTGGATTTATTATATCAACCCATTATGATTTTCCCTTAATCTAAAATATCGTTCGGGTATGTATCATTTCAACCCATAGGGAATTTTTAACTATCAGGGAACTTGCAGAGTGAGAACAATATGATAATGATATAACATATCAATAACAGGCGTATATCATAATTGACAATACAACATATATATATATATATATATATATATATATATATATATAACAAGTTATGGTGTCATATGTCAATTAACAAGCAAACAATTTTAAACATTAACATATCATATTCAACAATTTAATCACTAACCAATTCTAATTTAATAACATATTTCAATCGTCACTTCAAGTGAATTAAATTTACTAAATATAAGAATGTTAATCACGAGTGATCGCTCACCTTTTTAGGCTGGAAAAACAACGAGAACGAAGAAGGTGATACAGATACGCACACAGAACAATGGCAAAGCTAAAAAACTACTGCTGAACGTGTAACGACCGTAAATTTTTAATGATTTTATAATGTAATTAAACTGAAATTTTACGAATATTTAAATAATAGAATTTTGTAATAAAAGTTTGATATTTGGAATGTGTCTACTTAAACATAGCAAATGGAAAATTTCACCTTTGGCCAAGCTTTCGCCTGATCCACCTCACAACACCGTGCCTCCTATCCTCTTTTGTGCAGCCGAGACCAAGTCGAACCACTCCTTCCCTCGGCCGTAACCTACCCCATAGCCACCACCCGCGAACTCCACCACAACGTCATACCTCCTACCATAGCAGTCCGCCCTGACCGAACCATCTACCCACAACCACACCTTCGAGCGCCACGAACGCAATAGCGAAACCACCACCCTGAAACCGCCTTACCCTGTCTTGTCTATCTTTTTCCTCCACCTGCGCCATCCTCTGAGAGCCATGGACTCACCTTCAAACTGATCCAACTCCTCACCGTCCCTGATCCGGAGTAGCAGCTTGACCTCCATGCCATTCCACTGATTGGCCGATCCCCTACCCTAGGTTTGCTTGCCTTGTTTTGTTATATATAAAAAAATGTATATATACATTAAAGCTTATATATATATTGATATTTGGAAATCTACTCTATATATAGATATATACTATACGTTTATGCTCTCTCGAAATTATTCGTTTATACATGCATAATTCCAGTTGTTTTGAATATATATATATATATGATAGTATATATGTTGGATTTTATAAATTTTATATGCGTTAGTTTATATATTATTATATATAAGGTTATTTTATACATTTCTCACATAATTGATATGTTAGTTAAATATATGGGTTGCTTTTAAAAACTGTTAATTTAAAACTATATGTTAGTTTATATATATTTAGCTCATTATAATGAAGGCCGTATACATATATTTTTCTATTTTCATTTGGTATAGTTGTGTAGGCTTGCTTTTCAAAACAGTCGAGTTAAATCTATATTATAATGAAAGCACGTCTATATTGAATTTTTTTGATTTTAATATATGATATGTATGTATGTTTAAAAATATATATGTTTATATATATTGTTTGATTGTTTAAAAATAATCTATATGTATGGGAAGTCTAAGGACATTATATCCATGAGGCTCTGTACATAGAGCTAAAGCATATATATTTTACTAAAGTATAGTTGGTTCCCACTTTTGAAGTGTATGTAAGTATTCGTTTTAAGTATAACATTTATATCTTTGATTTTTAATATTTGAGTTTTAAGAATAATGATTTTGAAAATTTTATATTATTTAAATATTTGTCTTAAATTAAATATTGATTTCTAGGAAATAATAGTGATAATAATATATATATTTCAGTTTATATCAAAACTGATTTGATTTGTTCTCATGGATTCCTATTTATCAGCTTGACCGTCAAATTCGTGCCAATCTTATTTTGCTTTGGAATTCGGATTTAGATTTGTGACTCATCTCATTCTTGTTCATCTCTACCTCGAAAGGTGAGCAACCACTCACGATTAAAGTTCTTATATTTACTAAATTTGATTTCAATTGAAACAACAATTGAAACATGCTGATGGTACTTATTTAAGCAGATATATATATGATATGCCATTATTTGTAACTGTTCACCTGTGAAATCTGACACCATGACATGTTATTTACATTTTATCTATTATTGATGACATATGCCTGTTGATGATATGTTATATTATTGTCATTACTGTTCTCACTCTACAAGTTCTCTATTAGTATAGAACTCCTTATTGGTTGAAATGATACATACCCGAACGATCTTGTAGAATATGAGAAAATCGTTATGGGTTGAAATGATAAACCCAAGTGATTTTCAATTTAGGATTGTGGGTTGAAAAGATATATACCAATATATATTTAAATTACGGATTGAGATGATAAATATCCGTATCATTTGACCATAGGATTGAAAATTATATATAAACAACGTTGGTTTATATATACGAGTATGGTGGCACGTCCGTTGGACGTGTGCCAAGAAGGAAGGGTGAAAATTTTGTGTGCGCTACAGTTATGGTACTGAAATATACACATATAGAAACACATACATACATATGTACACAGCTATGTGTGTCCTCGCCTCAGTAAAAACTGTTATAGCTGATCTAAGCAATTGCAGTGCAATAAGGTAAATGTGTATTGGTTTAGGCATGATATTGAGAGGTATCTTTGATCATTTTGTTCTTAAAGGATACATTATCGTCGCCATTTTGAGTGGCTACTATATTTTTGAAAGTTGCAATTAGAGTAGAAGTGCATCCGCAGTGCAACGTAATTTTGTTTATGAAATGTGTATTTTATGATTTGTAAGCATCCATGCATAATATATGCATAAATACTAATGATAAAAAACACATATTTTTAGAAAATTCTGTTATCTACTTTGGTAAACCTATATCTAGAATGTATATATTCTGCATTCCTCTATATGAGTAAACTTCTTAACATTTACCTTATTTGCAACACTGAGACTCATGCTAAGGTCAGTACTCTTCCCTGGTCCCTCTGGGTTCACATGTATCTCGCCTGAGCTGATGAACCTATTGTCTTGTAGCTTTGTTGTAACGTTTTTTTCCTGCCTTACTGTCATGTAACTTACTGTCCAAATTTGAATTGTTTTTATCATCGGGACAGTTTCTAACACCTCGGTTGTAATGCTGAATTCTGTGCCTACTTACATAATATAAATTTTATATTTTAAATTATTTGAGACCGTTACTACATGAAAAGTAAAATAGCTTCACTTTATGAGACTTAATTTCCATTTTCATCAAATTACCACTCACCAAAGTCAAGAATTAATAAAATCACTAAGAAAATGCTAAAAAAGCCGCAATTATCACATATTGCATACATAGAAAATTATCTAAAAGCCTACTTATCACATATTTCATACATAGAAAATTATCTGATATTCAACACAGAGTGAGGGAGTTTAGTATCATGTCTCTCCATGTAAAGAAATCTACACATTCTATTTTAATTTTTTTTACAGAGAATAACAACGAATATCTATTTTACACAGAGAATAACATTGAGTTTGTATTTTACACAAATTAAATAAAAACGTTCCTGCTTTAACAACAATCCTTTTGTTCCTGCCTAAAAGCATCCTTTTCCTTTTGGAGCACGCATTACTGGTTTAACAACAATCCTTTTGTTCCTGCCTAAAAGCATCCTTTTCCTTTTGGAGCACGCATTAGTATCATTGCATCACCGCACTATAGCCTAACAGTGTGAGTTGCAGTATTGAATCGGCCCCTTTTCATCCCTCTTGCAACCTTTTCAACAGTGTGATTTAATATCTCATCAGTGTTTCCTAGGCTTCCTCAGTTCTTCTGACGGACTGTTTGATGACTTAAGAGCCTTGGACCGTTAATATGGCAATCAACATGATTCAACGGCAAGCAGCGGGTCCTTCCCTCCTTTCTTTGTCACCTGAACTACAGCTACAGAGACATTTTCAACCCTTCTTATCCCTGCGCTTGCATTCTCTCCAGACGTACCACATGTCTTCACTTTTTGCATAGCTTTCCCATTCAATTTTCTCCTATAGCTATAATAGTGGGCTATAGTTGTAAACGGTATTAATTGTAATTGTATTGTTTTGTACTTTTTTGCTTTTACTCACTTAGTTAATCATCATAGTGATGATCATTCACATTTGTAATAAATAATTCCTGTTGAACCTACGTATGGTTTTTTATTTATTAAAATTTGAGTGTTCTCCTCTTATCAGGACCAATCTTGCATCAAAAAACAATTTATGAGTATGTGCATACTTTTTGTAAAACAAATTCTTGTATATGCAAAGAGGTGACTTAGTTCTAGTCTCTCCTTTAAGCATATCCACTCCAATTGAAAATTTATTAAAAGTATTTAATTATAATTCTGACTAAAAACATATATTTTTGATCAAAATAAACTTACAAAATAATTATGCCATATTGCAGCACGTTACATTCTAAATATCGGTTTGCTATTGAAATATGCAAGTTACTTGCCTCTTCCACTTCAGCCTCTGTAATTCTTCCATCTTTGTTTTTGTCCACTTTGAAACCAATCTCTTTTTAATCATTAAACTTCAAAAACATATTATCGTTGCATACATGTATATAGTATGAAAGGCACACTCTTCATACTTTACACAAACGATGTGTTCTTTTTTGCATGATTGGAGAAAAACGTACAAATGGTTGTGTTTTCATGTGGTATAGAATTTTGTTATAAAAACGCCATCACAGGCTTAAGGCGATATAAATAGTGCTATAATCATCTACTTCACATGTGAAATGAGAAATAATTTACGCTAATGAAAATTTTAAAGAAAAAATTAAGAGAAATGGGTATGCATTGACCATGTGGAAAGCATTATAGCTTTTACATATATAGAGACAATTATTAGTTCACTTAGAATTTATGTTTACCTCTGGTACCCTTCCTTCCAGGATTTCAACATAGCCTGAGCAGATTCCACTTCATCTTCGTTAGGAAGCTGTTGGGTAAGAAGACCAAATTTAAACTGCAATGATCTAAATTTGCTTTAGAAAGTAAATTTGCTTCCTCTGTCCATTTTTCAAACGTAGCACAATTTTCAATAAATATGGCATGTTCCTGAATTTGACAAAATGTTTGATTCCACTCCATTTTCATATCAGCAACAACCTGTATAATCTCATCCATCCCTACGCAATACTCTACAATCCCATCTGATATGGTAATTATATAGTTTAAACTCATGCAAGCATATTATTATGCATATAAAATTTCACTATAATTCACAACTTATCATTTTTGTATCATGCAATTTGGTATTCATAAATCGCCTTAGAAACAATGTCAGTGATGGCAATTGGATTAGGAGACGGATGGATTCTTTTCAGCATTATAAAGCAGCAACAACTTATCAATGAAGGTAACAGTTTTGATAGAAATTGAGGTATTGAAAAATCAACTATGTGGTTGGTTTAATATACAACATTTGATGAATTATCGTACTATAGAAGTGTACAACATAACTTAGCATAAAAAGGGGCGTCTCAAGGTAATTCAGGGCTCTAAACTAATTCTTACTATTTATCATAATACTTGAAATCTCAACCATCCAATTTATAGTCATAACCATCGTTTGGATATTGGATATTCTATCATTTTCTAAATACCATATTTTTATCATTTTCAGATAAGGTCGTGGATGGATTTTCAAAATTTTAAGTATTCAGAATCATCACTAAATTAAGTATTGTCTATCTGTAATATTAATGTTTGAGTATTGCATTAAGAAAAATAGGTTTAGCAAATGTATTCTCATCAATACATAGAGACAATGAATTTTTTATCCAACGTAATTGATAGAAAAACCAATTCATACCCAAAAAGTAACCGATCCAGGTGGCTGAAAGAAATGCCAAATGCATTTAATAATGAATTTGGACTAATGTATTTCAATCTTAGCTGGTTTTTTTGTCAAACTAAACATTACTTGGTTAAAAATTATGAAAGTGGTTCATCTGCTTTGGTCGAAAACTAAAGCATGACTGAACCATCAAATCAAAAATCTAGATTTTGATCAATTAGTGTTATCATTTTTGTGTCATGCAAATTTGGTATTCATAAATCGCCTTAGAAACAATGTCAGTGATGGCAATTGGATTAGGAGACAAATGGATTCTTTTCAGCATTATAAAGAAGCAGCAACTTATCAATGAAGGTAACAGTTTTAATAGAAATTGAGGTATTGAAAAATCAACTATGTGGTTGGTTTAATATACAACATTTGATGAATTATCGTATTATAGAAGTGTACAACATAACTTAGCATCAAAAAGGGGCGTCTCAAGGTAATTCAGGGATCTAAACTAATAATTACTATTTATCATAATACTTGAAATCTCAACCCTCCAATTTATTGTCATAACCATTGTTTGGATATTGGATATTCTGTCATTTTCTAAATACCATATTTTTTATAATTTTCGGATAAGATTGTGGATGGATTTTCAAAATTTTGAGTATTCGGTATCATCACTAAATTAAGTATTGTCTATATAATATTAATGTTTGAGTATCGCCTTAAGAAAAATAGGTTTAGCAAATGTATTCTCATCAATACATAGAGACAATGAATTTTTTATCCAACCTAATTGATAGCAAAACCAATTCATACCCAAAAAGTAACCGATCCAAGTGGCTGAAAGAAATGCCAAATGCCTATAATAATAAATTTGGACAAATGTATTTCTATCTTAGCTGGTTTTGTTGTCAAACTAAACATTACTTGGTTAGTAATTGTGAAAGTGGTTCATCTGCTTTGGTCGAAAACTAAAGCATGACTGAACCTCAAATCATAAAAGGAAATTTCAGTCAAACAATAACTACTGCATAATAACTACTTAGCAGTAGTAGTTATAATGCTAATAACCAAATGAGTCATTCCTAGAATATCAAACATATGGCCATAAGTAAACATGTTTACTATAATATCTCTTTTTTTTTAAATATAAAACAGAAACTGAAGTATAGTCCTACACTAAATTCTCAGCCAAAGACATGTGATCTATTAGCATATCTCATTATAATTAATTTTACATGACCAAACATCCGCAAGATCAGATGTGGGACCTATTTCTACTTCAAGAAAATCCAAGGACAGAAGTTGATGGCTTGTATACAATCTCGGTACTTAAAAACATCAATATACTGGATTAATTTTCTATCTATTCTTAAGTAAAATACTTCAGTTTGGCAGAATAAAAAAAGTAACTAACATTAATTTGGTACATGAAGTAGTGAAAATCTATCAGTACATCAGCTAGCATCCCATCAAATATATGCCAAAGTATCAAATTAGATAATATTAGCTTCCATTAGTAAAGTACTATAGCTTGTCGTTGCTAAAAGATCGTTTTTTTTCCATTTGAATGTTGGATAAAAAGGTAGATAATAATGAAATCAACAATCTATAAACAAATAAGCGAAGCATGAGGGAGGGGGGAAAAAAGAAAAATAATAATACAGTACCTCCATTCCTCTTGTACTTCTTCACTTATCGGTACGAAGTCCACTCTCTTTCTAAGTTTGTTGTGTCCAATCTCTCTCATTTCTAAAACCTCGTCCTTTTCTTCTCTGAAAGACAATTATTTTCCATTTGATTATAGATACAAAGGCAGATAATAATGAAATGAACAATATGTAAACAAATAAGCAAAGCATTAAAAAAAACAGTACCTCCATTCCTCTTGTACTTCTTCAGTTATTGGTATGAAGTCCTCTCTTTTTCTAAGTTTGTTGTGTCTGAGCTCTCTCATTTTCGAAACCTTGTACGCACAACCATTTCTGCAGCTTGTCTAATGAATCGTCTGAAACAAATGGTGAACAACAAAGTTAGCAGAAAAAAGTTCAATCCGAAGAAAACTGAGTAGAATAAAGCTAAAAGACTAACAACCGATCTAGTAAAAAAATCAGTGAGTAGATGTCCCATGACTACATTAAACTACAATGAAATACTTAACATTTTGAAAATAAATAAAAGGCCAACATCCACATATTTTAAAATAGTAGGCAATGCTAATTTAATATACAAACTCACATGAGAACTGATTAGCTTAGAAATGACATTGTAAACTAAAAAAGGCCTTAAAAACATAACTTTTTTTTTAATAGTCAACAAAATTACTGAAAACCACATACCATAATGATACACCTTATCAAACATAGAATAATGAAGCATGTTTCAAAAATATGTTTAGAATTTAGTAAGGATGCATGATATTAACATCTAGATTTACATCGTTTCTAAATTGCTTTAGCAATAACTTGCTGCACCTGCAAAGTGCTTTAGCAATAATTTACAAAATAAATTTTAAACTAACAAATTCTGTGAATGAAAACAAAACTAACTTTTGGAAGATTATTGTGAGCTTATTAAATTTTTGTTTGTTAACCAAAATTAACCTAGTAATGCAACAATTATTCAGAAAGAGAAGCATATACTGAATTTTGGATTCTATTCAATTTGAAAAACAACGAAGGAATGATTTCGCATGAATAACTAACATAACCATTATAAATAATTGTTTGATTACAAAGTTAATCATTCAGTAACACTAAGAAGAATGAGCATACCTTTATGAAGACGGAAAAAAGAAATAATTTGAGCAATCTGAATGCAACTTTTCTCCAATTTCTTTGGTTCAGTCAGTAATAGTAACCATTTGTTCCTAAATTATCTGCCAGTAAATAAGCAGTTATGAAGTAAACAAAGCATCAATAGAGTTGAATAATTGTTTGATTACAAAGTTAATCATTCAGTAAAAATAAGAAGAATGAGCATACCTTTGTGAAGACGGAAAAAAGAAATAATTTGAGAAATCCGAATGCAACTTTTCCCCAATTTCTTTGGTTCAGTCAGTAATAGTAAACATTTGTTCTTAAATTATATTCAAGTAAATAAGAAGTTATGAAGTAAAAAAAGCATCAATAGAGTTGAATAATTTGATCTGTATGTCAAAATATCACTTATCTGTAGAAAATTAAGAGCATGGGCTAGCCGTCCATGCTTCATGATGCTCCTCCTCCCATCGATAGAAGACCAAACAGGATAACATGAGAAAAGTGATTTTTTTTCTTCAGCAACTGAAGATCCAATACTAAAATTTTAAAAATGTGATTTAGGAAGTGAACGGAATTGGATTCGTTGAATGAAAGAAAAAGTTGAGGAGAAGGGTTATTGTGAACAGACGAAAAAGAAGAGGAAAGATGTAACTGTCAAATCGTGCGCATTACCATCCCTTTCTGAAACTGCTATACAAATGACGGAAATACCTTCCCACGTAGTTTGCTATTTCATTTGTCTTGAATTGTATGATACGGGGTAAATTTGGAAACCTTAAAAAGGCTTCACTTTGACCGGTTGACCAAAGGTTTTGCTTTATAGTATAGATACACACATGTATATATATATTGAAAATGATTTCCAAAGTTTGAAAATAAATATATGGTTTTAATAAATATTGATTTTAAGATATTATATATAAATGTGTTATTATAAAGGTTTAAATTTTAGATTTCTAAAATTATATGTTTTGAACATTTTATAACTATAAGTTTGTTTTGAAATTATAAATTTAAGAATTTACTAATAATTTTACTATTTTATAATATATAAAATAAGCTTTAATATAAAATAAATTTAAGTAATAAGATTTGATTTAATAAAGTTTGATTTAACCAGTGTATAATATGTTTTAAGTATTAGTTAAAATTATATTTTAAAGTAGATTTTAAATAATTTTAATAAATTAAGGTTGGAAAGATAAATTTAAATTGATTTGAAACTTATTGGATTTCAGATTTTAAAGATATGAATTTATAACTTGATTTTGATTTAAGGCGACTAAATGAATATTTCAAGTTTAAATAAATTGAAGAAAATATTTAATTTATTAGTAATTTGAGGCTTATTTAAATGATATTGGATTTTATTAAGTGAATATTTCAAAACTAAATAATAATGAAGTTAAATTTGGATATAAATGAAATTATCAAATTTAATTTTGAAAATATTGAATATTTAAGGCTTTGAAATAGATTAAGATTGAAATGGTATATTTTGTGGTTCAAATTTGTGTCTGAAATCGATATAATTTGAAATGGTTAGCTGAGAACTGAATTAAATTGAAATTTATGAATTAAGAATGAATTAAATTGAATTTTGGAATTTGAGTTGATTTGAATGATTTGTGGACTTTGAGGAAACTATTTTATTATATAAAGTATTTTAAATATATATATATATATATTACTTTATAAATTATTTTAATATATAATTATTTCAATATAAACTATTTTTGATATAAACTAGTTTAAGTAAAACTATTTTAATATATTAATACATTAATTACTTTAATATATACTATTTAATTTATAACTATTTTATATAAAAATTATTTTTTTGTATTAACTATTTTATTTATAACTATTTTAATATGTATACTATTATTAATATCTAAACTGTTTAAAAGGAAAGTGTTATGAATTTCATAATGTGATGATTTCAAAGTAAGGTTTTCAATGTGTTATAATTTCAAAATGTTGTAATTTCGAAAAGTTATAATTTTGAAAAGTGTTATGATTTTGAAAATGAAAATTATTTTAAGCGAGAAATGATATCGTATTGATATGGTTTTGAAATGGATATGATGTTTTAGTTTTGAAGTATGATATTTTTAAATGACCACGGTGTTATAATAACGTTTGGTTGTTAAAGAGACCGCGATCGGTTATTGTCATACTATCTGTCAATACCGAAAACCACTTTAACAACCATGTATGCGGTGGAGATTCCAGAATAAAGTAGGATGGTGGTGATGATTCTATATGAGGTATATATATGGTCCTAACTCCCGTTAGTTAGCATAAGGTGGCGAAAACAGAAGCAATTGATGGGCCAAGTAAGGTAGCTCCTCCGATCGGACACATTCCTTCGATTAACATTCTATTACTTTGTGATTTGGGAGGGTGGCTCGAGATGGGCGATTGCTGCGGCTCTGCGTTACCAACAGCCCGGAAGTGTAATTGGTATATCAACCCTAGCAATGCCTAGTTGTGCCGCGTCACCTATCATATCGAGACCACTACGAGTTTGATTTGTGTCATACCTATGGAGTATCCTCTGGTAGCTCCAGTTTACGAGGTATTACGGTACTGTATAGACTATTGGCACTATAAAATGTGTTAAAGGGGATATGGGTAATTCCTTAACGCTATTTTAATAGTTTACTATAGACATATTATAATAGCATATATTACTACATACTAGACAGTTCCATGAATCCTTATAGGATGGGAATCCCAAACATCCTTTAAGTTACTTACATTTTAGTTACTATTTCACTTGAATTTATCGATATAAGAATGTTAATCCCGACTTGTGATGACCCAGAATTTTGGATAATAACAATTTGATAATCTTCATTTAAAAATTATTTAAATTGATAATATTGATTCAAAATTTGATAATATTGTATAATAATTTTCTTTTATAATTATTTTTATTGGCAAATTCAATCTTTTAAAGGCTAATAAATATTTAATCTGGCAATATTTATTTATATCTTTTCTAACAATTTAAAAATTGGTAAGATTTATCTTTTATAACTAATAAAAATATATTCTATATTATAATGTATATATATTGTTATATATATTGTGTATAAGAAATCTTTTGTGTTAAATAAAAGACGTGTTCTCAAATTGTAATTTATATGTATGCATATATTATGATTTGAACGTTGTTTTAAAATTTAATAAATTATTCTCAAAATTTATGTTAAAGATATTTTCTATTTAAAATGTATATATATATTTGTATATATTAAAGTCTTGGTTTGAATTGAATAAAAGTGTTTTAAATTCTAATATATATATATGTATGTATATATAAATTGAAATTTGGAAGTTATAATTTAATATAATACCTTTTCATAGGGCATTTGGAATTTTAATTTATATTTCTTAAACAATCAAGATAATTATTTTGGATTCAAAAACATATTTATAAGATTTTATTTGTATATAATTTGTTTTATAATATTTTCTTTAAAAGTAATTCATATATACATATATTTAGATAAGTATTTATTATAAATTTAATCTAGAAAGCTTTTAAACTATTTTAAAATTTTATTTAAAATACCTAATGACAAGTGTAAATAAATTAACACATGTTAGTAACATGTGTAAGGTAATTAAGTAATATAAAGGACACATGTAAGTTTTTAAAACAAGTGTCATCTTTTAAATTTTATTTTCTTTAATTTTTAATAAACCATAACTTAATTCATAAAAACATACTTTTCATCCCTTCTATCTTCTTTTCCTATTTTCAGCTGAAAACAAAGATAATTCCAAGCCTGTAAACATATTTCAAATCTGAAATATGAACCAGTAAACCATGTTTTTCAAAACCTATAACACTTTCTTAAATCTAAGAGATTTCAAACCAAGATGAAGTTTAACAGCAAGCATTCAAGATAATTTTCAATTCAACAGCAAGTTCAACTCAACAACAACTTAAGATCTCAAGCTTTAATCTGAAGATCAAAGCAAATTCAACTTTAACCAATGAGGTTCAAATCAAAGCATTTGCCAGATCAAAATTTATAGCCTCTGTTCTCTGCTTATTAAAGGTGAGTAAATGCCATTTAAAAAACAGTTTTAAAAATCTATGGATCAACCTTGATGCATGTGATAGATTGTATGGTGTTGATGCATATATGTTTAAGTGAATGTTATTTGTGAACGCATGTTGAATTGTGAAATGTCTGTGTATATTAAGGTGCATGTATGCATATATCCTTTCTGCTTTCACTTACAGGAGTAAATTTCTTTAATAAATTCAAATGTCTCAATAGAATCAACATCGGACTTTGATGTTTAAATGAAAATTGGTTGTTAAGGTGTGATGAAAATTTTAAAAATAATTTCAGGATTTTAAATTCAACAAATAATTTTTGGAAAGGGAAATAACAGTGAAACCCAAATTTTTGTCAAAAATCAACTTTCTTAATTTCAAATTGGAATTATAGGAATGAATTCGTGATTGAAAATCATGAATTTTGATATGCATTTCATAATTTTTAGATTGTTAGTTCATGAAAATTCTCGTGATGTTCGAATTTGGTGTTTTGGTTGATTGTCGATGAACAGCAGCGTCGGGGTGGTTGATATTTGGGCTGAAGGTGGTCTGAGTGATGGAGAGTACAGGAAAAATGCTGGTGGATTTTCTTGTTGGCCGAGGTGATAGGATTTTGGTGATGTAGGTTTTGGGGCCAGTCAAAGTGGTCATCGTTGAGGGAGCTCGTACGGTGGCCAGGGTGGACCGAAGTGGTTCGCAGTTATGGGAATTGGAGCTGGCAAAGTTTTGGTGAGGTGGACAGGCGATCTCGAGGTCAGAGGCGTCGGAACGGTGAAGTTTTTCGGCCATAATGTTTACAGTTTTTGGTCGAGGATGCTTCGTTTTGATTCATATGGATTTTGTTCGATTTGGGTTTACGTATGGGTTAGCTTGGGTTCGTGTGGTTTGTCGAGGGTTGTCGCGACGATCATCGATGATTGGAGCAATGGTGTACGTGCTCCGCGTGCACGTTGTTCTGAGGACGATGGAGTTTGAGGAAGATGGAGTTCGACTTGGGTCGTTCTCGTGTATTTTTGGGGTGCGACTCGAAGTAGATAGTTTGGTTTATATTCTCGAGTTTGACTCGAGTTTTTAGTGGTATTTACTCTGGTTTAGCCCGAGATGAACTTCTGTTTCAATCTAAAGCTAAGTTTTGTAAAAATAATTAAGTTTACAAATTTAAAAACTAGTTCTTTTGAAATAAATGTTAATCAAACTTTCAAGAGTATTAATTGAATATATTTTCAAATTTAAAATGTTTAATATAATTGCTTTTGAAAGTAATTAACTAAATTAAATTTTGAATTTTAATTCAAAAGGTGTTTTCAATTTAAAATATTAGATCAAAGTTTTTAAAGTAATGTTTAAAAACTAAGTTTTCAAATTATATTTAATGGATAAGTTTTAGAGATGAGATAATCAAGTTTCTAAAGATAAATATTTGTTAAATTTAAATTAAACATGTTTGTAAAGGTTTCAAAGATTTTAAAAGTCAAATTAGAAGTTTAAATTGTTATTTTTAATTATAATTGATTTCTAAATGTCTATTTTAAATAAGGTTTAATGATAATTAAGTAATCAATTATAATAAAGAGTTTATCTTTAAGAAATTAAGATTTGGATTAATCTAAGGTAATTAATTTGTGAAGATTAATAAGGTTAATTAATTATTGTTATTAACTTAAGAGTAGTTAATTAATGTAAATAAGTAAAAGTTTAATTAAGAATTTGATTTATATGAATGAATTCGTGATTGAAAATCATGAATTTTGATTTGCATTTCATAATTTTTAGATTGTTAGTTCACGAGAATTCTCGTGATGTTCAAATTTGGTGTTTTGGGTGATTGCCGATGAACGGCGGCGGTGGGGTGGTTGATATTTGGGCTGAAGGTGGCCTGAGTGATGGAGAGTACAGGAAAAATGCTGGTGGATTTTCCTGTTGGCCGAGGTGATAGGATTTTGGTGATGTAGGGTTTTGGGGCCGGTCGAAGTGGTCATCATTGATGGGGCTCGTACGGTGGCCAGGGTGGACCGTAGTAGTTCGCGGTTATGGGAATTGGAGCTGGATGAAGTGTCGAAGCTTCGGTGATGTGGACAGGCGATCTCCAGGTCAGAGGCGTCGGAACGGTGAAGTTTTTCGGCCATGGTGGTTATAGTTTTTGGTCGAGGATGCTTCGTTTCGATTCTTACGGATTTTGTTCGATTTGGGTTCACGTATGGGTTAGCATAGGTTCGTGTGGTTTGTCGAGGGTTGTCGCGATGATCATCGATGATCGGAGAAATGGTGTACGTGCACCGCATGCACGTTGTTCTGGGGACGATGGAGTTTGGGAAAGATGGAGTTCGACTCGGGTCGTTCTCGTGTAATTTTGGGGAGCGGCTCAAAGTAGAAAGTTTGGTTTATATTCTCGAGTTTGGCTCGAGTTTTTAGTGGGGTTTACGTGGGCTTAGCCCGAGATGAACTACTGTTTCAATCTAAAGCTAAGTTTTGTAAAAGGAATTAAGTTTACAAATTTAAATACTAGTTCTTTTGAAATAAATGTTAATCAAACTTTCAAGAGTATTAATTGAATATATTTTCAAATTTAAAATGTTTAATATAATTGCTTTTGAAAGTAATTAACGAAATTAAATTTTGAATTTTAATTCAAAAGGTCTTTTCCATTTAAAATATTAGATCAAAGTTTTTAAAGTAATGTTTAAAAACTAAGTTTTTAAATTATATTTAAATGGGTAAGTTTTAGAGATGAGACAATCAAGTTTCCAAAGATAAATATTTGTTAAATTTAACTTAAACATGTTTGTAAAGTTTTCAAACATTTTAAAAGTCAAATTAGATGTTTAAATTGTTTTTTTAAAATTATAATTGATTTCTAAATATTTATTTTAAATAAAGTTTAATGATAATTAAGTAATCAATTATAATAAAGAGTTTATCTTTTATAAATTAAGATTTGGATTAATCTAAGGTAATTAATTTGTGAAGATTAATAAGGTTAATTAATTATTGTTATTAACTTAAGAATTGTTAATTAATGTAAATAAGTAAAAGTTTAATTAAGAAAAATGATTTTCTTAGTTAATTAAGGATTTTTTTAATATAATAGGTTAACTAATTATTTAATTAATTTTAAATGATTAGTTAATAGTTTGGTTAATTTTAAAATATCACTTAATTGTGAATTAATTAAGTATAATTTCGTAATTAATCAAAGGATTAATATAATTAATTATGGAGTTAATTAATTAAGGTAAGTAATTAAAAGGTGGTTAATTACTGTTTATGATTAATTAAGGCTAATTAATGAAGGTGGTTAATCAAAGATTAATTATTTAATTAATTAAAAGGTTAATTAATTAATGAGGATCATCAATTAATATAATTAATGAAATTAATCAAGGTTGATTAATGAAAGTGATTAATTAAAGTATAATTAATTAATTATTAATTAAGGATTAATGTAATTAATTATGGTTAATTAATTAATGGAAGTAAATGGAGGATCATTAATTAACGTAATTAATGATAGTAATTAAAGGTTAATTAGTGTAATTGGTTAAGGACAATTACTTAATGTAACTAAAGGATAATTACTCAATGTAATTAAAGGATAATTACTTAATGTAATTAAAGGATAATTAATCAAGAAAGATTAATTGAGGAAGATCACTAAGAGATGATTAATTAATTAATTTGTAGTTAATTAATGTTAAGTAAGCAGGATTATGGTAATCCAAGTGATTAAAGGTTAGTAATTAATTTAATTAAAGGGTAATTAAATTGATTAAGAGTGAATCAAACCTTCTTATGAATGATTGATTGATATTGAATGATTTGGATGTGATATATCTAATATGAGTTCTGTGCTGCTTTGTGAGATGATTAGTGATATGAATTATCTATCTGTGATAATATGAATCATCTATCTATATATGTTATTCTGAATGTAGGTTTAATCGTTTAAACCCTTAAACAACTTGGACAATAAAATGGCATTTTGGGTTTCGGTGAGACTTGGATCGGATTTCCAAATTTGGATATCCGAAAACCACATCGATCCAAATTAAACGTTAGGTCGTGAATCCAAGTGAAGATCAAAGTGAAGACTCGAAGTGGAAGAACTATTCTCATTTAAACTCTGAGGTTGATTCCGAGATGAGTTTGACGGAGGTAGTACTTTCAGATTCGAGATGGTGATTCAAAGTGCAAAGGCTATGGTCGTTAACTCTGAGGGTGATTCCAAAATGAGTGTAACGAGATAGTTCCTTTGGTTTCGTTCGATCCCTGAAAGAACTTGTATGGATTGAATGCTTTCAGAACATCGTAAGGTGGACGATGAGCATTCTAAGATAGATGTGTCCTATAAAGGCAATCGTAGCCTCAAGCCTCATCAACCGAGAATGGCTAAAACAGGGGAGGTGCAGCAAGGTTAAGTGGGTAGCACCTAAGTTGGACGAGATTTACCACTGTCTAGAGGTCCCTTTATATTTCGGCTTAGTGTGTGGTTGGTTGCACCAACCACAGGGTGGTCTTGTTCGGGACTATCTAGTAAGGGATGGTTCCGGCCTTGTGTTGCAGGGGATTGGGAGTAATCCTCGGTATGGTGATCTAGGCCCCGTACTATGACGGACAGTACCACAGTAGCCATGCCATTGTATGGAATCCAAACTCCAATAAGTGTCGTACGTTTTGATTGTGCCTAACTATGTTGGAACGTGAGATGTAAGCATTCCAGCTATTTCTGTATTTTACTTGAAAATCCTAGACACTATTATAATATCCCTGGATTTCTTATCAAACGTTTTGGTTAGCGTAAGGTAAAAACTTTTCCATGTTTATGTGTGGGAAGTCTTACGTGGTACCTTTCTTTTCAAAAGATTTTTAACGTTAAGCAACTTTTAAACTGTTTACTCACACCAGACCCATGTCTGACCCAAGTGTTTATTTTCTGTTTTATTAAACTCTTGCGTACTCATATTACGTATGAGTAGTCGAGGGATTCAGGTTAGCCTTGACGAATTCTGGAGGAGATTTGGAGCAGGAGGCTTCAGCGTGTAAATACATTATGTTTCCGATGTGTTAGTGTTTGTGTCTGTATTGTATTGATGTACTTGAGTTGAATGATAGACATGTGTTTATAACTATCTAGTATGAGATGTATGAGTTATATAACTCTGATGTATATGAAACTATGTAATATTTTATGTGATATATTATATTTAATTCGTTCCGCTGTGAGTATCTAATGTTGTTGAGTTTCTTCTTTCCTATCTTTTCTTCTTCTATCCCTTTCTTCTTAATTCATGATGCGTCTTTCTAGGAGATGGAAGATGGGTCTTGACAGTTGGTATCAAAGCGCTAGGTTGAGTGAATACCTAGGCTTTGGAGTGATTTCTATCTTTCTTAAGAAAGCGTGCTTGTAATTATATATATATATATATATATATATATATATATATATATATACTTGATTTGTTGGGTTACCTGTTCGAGTTTCCCAATATGAGTTCTAAATGTAGATAGGGTAGTAGTGTGTGTAGCACGACTACTACCAATGGAAGTGTTGAGGTTGGAAGTATCTGTCGAGACTATAGACCCAATGTCGTCTCGAGCAAGCTTTGTAGCTCGGAGTAAAGATTTCTCTGATCTCCGAAGGAAATCTTTTCAAAAGATTCGGAGTCCATCTTTGAAGTGTAAGTTTGGTTGCATTCGTGTGAGCGGATTTTTCTAGAGTTTGGATTTGCCGGATGTGCAGAAGCATGTGATCGTATTTTGGCAACCATAGGAAGGAGTTTTATTTGTTTTGAAGTATGAGGCTAAGGTCAATGAGTGCTGTTTCGGACATGGTCTCATTGTTACCCCCTTAAGGAGAGCGATTTGTTGATGCTTGGTATGGAACCCAAGTTTCTTTTGAGGATGTCTGCCTATCTTGAAGGGTCTTTTGTGAAGTTAGTTGATGGCTTTTGAGGTTCGAGGAGCCTTTGGATTAGAAGTCTTTGGTTAGCTATGGTAGCATTTTTAGCTCAGAAGTGTTTGTGTGCCGTCAAGAAGGTCTCTTGGCCTAGCAGTGTCCTAGAGGTGGAGCTTGGAAGCAGCAGTGTGATCCGATCCTTCGATGATTCAGGAATCTTTGTAGTTCTCTTTCAACAGTCCGGGTAGATGGTGAAGGCTTTCTTGAAGAGTTAATCTTGTTTGGAGAAGCTTAAAGCTGTTCTAATTGGTGAAGAGAGAACAGTTTCTTTGGAATCCGAACTAGGTAGGATCGCAAAAGTGACTTGTGATTAGTTTGGGAATTCATCTTGGGTAATCTTTTTGTTTGAGATTGAGGATTCTCATGAGGAAGTGAGTGCTATTGAAGTAGTCAGAGGTTTGTCTGCATTAGGAGTTTGAGTTCCGTATCGACTTGGTTCCAGAAGCGATACCGGTGGTAAGCCTGGCAGTAGGATGGTGCTTAGAGAGAGAAGAGTTGGTGTAGCAGCTCACAAAATTTTTGGAAATAGATTGGTCAGATCTAGTTTTCAAGTTAGATTCTGCTGTAAGGTTGTGTGACCGAGTTAGAGAGGTCACTAAGATTTCATGGATCTAATGGATAGTGTCTCCAGGATATTGAATAAGTTTGTACTCGAGTTCCTCATCGGTATTCTCATCTATTCTAGAATCAGAGTTGTGCAGCGGAAGCAAGGTGGTAGCTGTTCTAGAGTGGAAGCAACTGAAAATTACAGTGTTTTGTATTAGGGGGTTTCTATAGGAAGTTTTGGGGACCTGAATATCAGATTGGCGAGTACACCTATTTTGGCTGTTCCAGATTGGAGAAGTAAGTTCAGTCTGCTATTTCTTGGGAAGTAGAGCTTGTGCTCTGGATATTGACAGATCTTGGAAGACCTTTCTGTTGTACAGGATCCAGGAATTTGTTTGTTTTGAACCGGTTGTTTCTGGAAGCGTCAGCATAGGGTGAGCTGATCAGGATGAAGATAGGCAGCCCAAGATCGTCACAAGGAGTTATGTAGATAATGGATAAATTTGGAATTCGAAGTTGGAGACTTCATTGTTATTAAGGTTTCTCTGTTTAAGAGAGCAGTAAGATTGGATAAGATTGGAAGGCTAGCTCCGAGGTATTTGGTATTTCTTATCTGTGTTCTTGATAGGGAAAGTTCTTTTGTCTATAGGATTGATTTGCCAGTTTGGATGGTTGGAATTCAATGTATTTCACGTATCTCTGAGGGAGTACGTGTATGGCCTATCTCTGGATGTGGAATCTGCAGTTTCAAGGGATATAGTAGTTGAGCTAGACTTGAGTTTGGTCTGATGTTTTGTTCAGACTGGTGGATCTAGAAGAGAGAGGGCTCTGGATCATAGTATTATTATTAGTTAAGGTTTTGTAGAACGAGTATTCCAGTGATTTGTACCCGCGAAACTCTAGATAGTATTAGAAAGATCTAACCTGATTTGTGTCAGGATAGTTAGTGAGGTTTGATTGTTTAATTGGTTGCCTTAGTTGTTAGCAACTGGATGATATGTATGCTTTGCTCTTTGAGATTGAAATCTTTGCTGCATTATTAAATTATTTTTGCTTTTAAATTTCGGGCATGAAATTCTTTTAAGGGGCGAAGAATGTGATTACCCAGAATTTTGGGCAATAACAATCTGATAATCTTCATTTAAAATTATTTAAATTGATAATATTGATTTAAAATTTGATAATATTGTATAATAATTTTCTTTTATAATTATTTTAATTGGCAAATTTAATCTTTTAAAGGCTAATAAATATTTAGTCTGGCAATATTTATTTATATCTTTTCTAACAATTTAAAAATTGGTTAGATTTATCCTTTAAAACTAATAAAAATATATTCTATATTATAATGTATATATTGTTATAGATATTGTGTATAGGAAATCTTTTGTGTTAAATAAAAGATGTGTTTTCAAATTGTAATATATATGTATGTGTATATTATGATTTGAAGGTTGTTTTAAAATTTAATATACTTATGTTAAAAATATTTTCTATTTAAAATGTATATATATTTGTATATATTAAAGTTTTGGTTTGAGTTGATTAAAAGTGTTTTAAATTCTAATATATATATATATATAAATTAAAATTTGAAAGTTATAATTTAATATAATACTTTTTCAAAGGGCATTTGGAATTTTAATTTATATTTCTTAAACAATCAAGATAATTATTTTGGATTCAAAAATATATGTATAAGATTTTATTTTTATATAATTTGTTTTATAATATTTTTTAAAAAGTAATTTATATATACATATATTTAGACAAGTGTTTATTAATTTGTAAATTTAATTTAAAAAGCTTTTAAACTATTTTAAAATTTTATTTAAAATACCTAATGGCAAGTGTAAATGCATTAACACATGTTAGTAACATGTGTAAGATAATTAAGAAATATAAAGGACACGTGTAAGTTTTTAAAACAAGTGTCATCTTTTAAATTTTATTTTCTTTAATTTTTAATAAACCATAACTTAATTCATAAAAACATATTTTTCGTCCCTTCAATCTTCTTTTCCTATTTTCAGCTTAAAAAAAAGATATTTCCAAGCCTGTAAACATATTTCAAATCTGAAATATGAACCTGTAAACAATGTTTTTTTCAAAACCTGTAACACTTTCTTAAATCTGAGAGATTTAATACCAAAATGAAGTTTAACAGTAAGAATTCAAGATAATTTTCAATTCAATAGTAAGTTCAACTCAATAACAACTTAAGATCTCAAGCCTCAATCTGAAGATCAAAGCAAATTCAACTTTAACTAATGAGGTTCAAATCAAAGCATTTGCCAGATAAAAATTTATAGCCTCTATTCTTTGCTTATTAAAGGTGAGTAAATGCCATTTTAAAAACAGCTTTAAAAATCTGTGGATCAACCTTGATGCATGTGATAGATTCTATTGTGATGATGCATATATGTTTAAATGAATGTTATCTGTAATTGCATGTTGAATTGTGAAATGTCTGTGTATATTGAGGTGCCGGTATGCATATATCCTTCCTGTTTTCACTTACATGAGTTGATTTCTTTAAGAAAATTCAAATATCTCAATAGAATCAACATCAGACTTTGATGTTTAAATGAAAATTAGTTGTTAAGGTATGATGAAAATTTTAAAAATAATTTCAAGATTTTAAATTCAAAGAATAATTTTTGAAAAGGGAAATAAACAGTGAAACCCAAATTTTTGTTAAAAATCAACTTACTTAATTTCAAATTTGAATTTTATGAACGAATTCGTGATTGAAAATCATGAATTTTGATATGCATTTCATAATTTTTAGATTGTTAGTTCATGAGAATTCTCGTGATGTTCGAATTTGGTGTTTTGGGTGATTGCCGATGAATGGCGGCGGTGGGGTGGTTGATATTTGGGCTGGAGGTGGCCTGAGTGATGGAGAGTACAGGAAAAATGCTAGTGGATTTTCCTATTGGCCGAGGTGATAGGTGTTTGGTGATGTAGGGTTTTGGGGCCGGTCGAAGTGGTCATCGTTGATAGGGCTCGTAAGGTGGCCAGGGTGGACAGTAGTGGTTCGCGGTTATGGGAATTGGAGCTGGATGAAGTATCGAAGCTTCGGTGAGGTGGACAGGCGATCTCCAGGTCAGAGGCGTCGGAACGGTGAAGTTTTTCGGCCATGGTGGTTACAGTTTTTGGTCGAGGATGCTTCGTTTCGATTCGTATGGATTTTGTTCGATTTGGGTTCATGTATGGGTTAGCGTGGGTTCGTGTGGTTTGTCGAGGGTTGTCGCGACGATCATCGATGATCGGAGAAATGGTGTACGTGCACCGCATGCATGTTGTTCTGGGGACGATGGAGTTTGGGAAAGATGGAGTTCGACTCGGGTCGTTCTCGTGTAATTTTGGGGTGCGGCTCGAAGTAGAAAGTTTGGTCTATATTCTCGAGTTTGACCCGAGTTTTTAGTGGGGTTTACGCGGGTTTAGCCCGAGATGGATTACTATTTCAATCTAAAGCTAAGTTTTGTGAATTAAGTTTACAAATTTAAAAACTAGTTCTTTTGAAATAAATGTTAATCAAACTTTCAAGAGTACTAATTGAATATATTATCAAATTTAAAATGTTTAATATAATTGCTTTTGAAAGTAATTAACGAAATTAAATTTTGAATTTTAATTCAAAAGGTCTTTTCCATTTAAAATATTAGATCAAAGTTTTTAAAGTAATGTTTAAAAACTAAGTTTTCAATTATATTTAAATGGGTAAGTTTTAGAGATGAGATAATCAAGTTTCTAAAGATAAATATTTGTTAAATTTAAATTAAACATTTTTGTAAAGGTTTCAAAGATTTTAAAAGTCAAATTAGATGTTTAAATTGTTTATCTAAAATTATAATTGATTTCTAAATGTTTATTTTAAATAAAGTTTAATGATAATTAAGTAATCAATTATAATAAAGAGTTTATCTTTAAGAAATTAAGATTTTGATTAATCTAAGGTAATTAATTTGTGAAGATTAATAAGGTTAATTAATTATTGTTATTAACTTAAGAATAGTTAATTAATGCAAATAAGTAAAAGTTTAATTAAGAAAAATGATTTTCTTAGTTAATTAAGGATTTTTTTAATATAAGAGGCTAACTAATTATTTAATTAATTTTAAATGATTAGTTAATAGTTTGGTTAATTTTAAAATATCACTTAATTATGAATTAATTAAGTGTAATTTCTTGATAAAGTAATTACTGGATGTAATTAATTAAAATGGATTATTTAATAAAGTAATTAGGGGATAATTACATAATGGAAGTAATTAAGAGTTAATTACTTAATGTAATTAATTTAGTTAATTAATTAATGTGATTAATTTAAGTTAATTAATTAATGTAATTAATTAATGGGATTAATTAATTAATGAATGTGATTAATTTAAGATTAATTACTAAATGTAATTAATTAAAAAGATAATTAATTAATGAAGTGATTAATTAAGGATTATTACTTAATGTAATTAATTAATTATTACTTAATGAAGAAATTAAGGATTAATTAATTAGTGTAATTAATCAAAGGATTAATATAATTAATTAAGGAGTTAATTAATTAAGGTAAGTAATTACAAGGTGGTTCCGAGATGAGTTAATTAAAAAGTGAAGACTCGAAGTGTAAGAACCATTCTCATTTAAACTCTGAGGGTGATTCCGAGATGAGTTTGACGGAGATAGTACTTTCAGATTCGAGATGGTGATTCAGAGTGCAAGGGCTATGGTCGTTAACTCTGAGGGTGGTTCCAAAATGAGTGTAACGAGATAGTGCCTTCGGTTTCGTTCGAACCCGGAACGAACTTGTATGGATTGAATGCTTTCATAACATCGTCAGGTGGACGATGAGCATTCTAAGATAGATGTGTCCTATAAAGATAATCGTAGCCTCAAGCCTCATCGACCGGGAATGGCTAAAACAGGGGAGATGCAGCAAGGTTAAGTGGGTAGCACCCAAGTAGGATGAGATTTACCCCTGTCTAAAGGTCCCTTTCTATTTCGTCTTAGTGTGTGGTTGGTCGTGCCAACCACGGGGTGGTCTTGTTCAGGACTATCCAGTAAGGGATGGTTCCGGCCTTGTGTTGCAGGGGATTGGGAGTAATCCTCGTTACGGTGATCTAGGCCCCGTACTGTGACGGACGGTAGCCCAGTAGCCCTGCCATTGTATAGAATCCAAACTCCAATAAGTGTCGTACGTTTTGAATGTGCCCAACTATGTTGGAACGTGAGATGTAAGCATTCGAGCTATTTCTATATTTTACTTGAAAACCCTAGACACTATTATAATATCACTGGATTTTCTATCAAATATTTTGGTTAGCGTTAGGAAAAAACTTTTCCATGTTTATGTGTGGGAAGTCTTACGTGATACCTTTCTTTTCAAAAGATTTTTAAAGTTAAGCAACTTTTAAACCGTTTACTCACACCAGACCCATGTCTGACCCAAGTTGTTTATTTTCTGTTTTATTAAACTCTTGGGTACTCATATTATGTATGAATAGTCGAGGGATTCAGGTTAGCCCTTATAAATTCTGGAGGAGATTTGGAGCAGGAGGCTTCAGCGTGTAGATATATTATGGTTCCGCTGTTTTAGTGTTTGTGTCTGTATTGTATTGATGTACTTGAGTTGAATGATAGACAGGTGTTTATAACTGTCTAGTATGAGATGTATGAGTTATGTAACTCTGATGTATATGATACTATGCAATGTTTTATGTGATATATTATATTTAATTCGTTCCATTGTGAGTATCTAATGTTGTTGAGTTTCTTATTTTCTATCTTTTCTTCTTCTATCCCTTTCTTCTTAATTCATGATGCATCTTTCTAGGCGATGGAAGACGGGTCTTGACATGACTCGAGTGTTTTGTGTTTTTCTTTATGCTCGGGTCAGACTGAGTGTCACAGCATTTGAGACTCACCTTTAGAGATGGAGCTTCGCTTGGAGATCCATCTATCTATTTTGCTTGCAGCTATTCAGTTGACTCCTATGTTATATTCTGATTTTTGTTATCTGACTATTGTATTGAAACTTTTATGTATTCGAGACTTCTGTTGTAACTTTTTTTAACTTTGTTATATATATAGTAGCTTCATGAACTACTATTCATTTGTTTCCGCTGCTTATTGTTCTATTACTCTTTATTTGTGATTTTGTGATTATTTTATTTACTGTATATACTGAGTTTTGCAAATATAAATTAACAATCTGATATTTTAGCAATTCAAGTCCAACATGTGCGGATGCAAATGGTTGAAAATATTGGGTTGTTACATGTGGTACCAGAGCCAGGTTTTAGACAAAACTTAGCATGCGTAGTAGATTTAATTACAAAATCACCTTCGTTCGTGCATTTGAGTCCCTTCCAATTTGATTCGGATTTTCTTCGAATTTTGGAACATTCCCCTCGTCCCAAACCATTCTTTCCTCTCCCTATTCATGTTTCCTCGATTCTGGAGCATCCTATAGCTCCCCTGAACTATTTGTAAAGGGCTAAAACTCCTTTACAACAGGTATCGATTCACCAAAGATTTCTATCTTCGGTTTAGATGCTGCTATCTCTCGCTTTGCCCGAATTCTATCGATTAGATGTCGATTTTCCCCAGAATTCTGTATCGATCTTATTCTTGAAGCCTCTGTTGCCCGGTTAAGGTCACCTACGATTTATATTAGTATATCCAACTTCCTGGTTTGTAAATTTAATCATCTTATCTTCGTATTGAGCTTATCTTCTTGTTAGATTCTCTTTTATTAGGGTTCCTCTAATTTGAATCTCTGTCCTTGTTCTAGAATTTATTCTAGAATCATCGAGTGAGGGAGTGTATTTGTATTAATATAAAAATGTTTTATATATTGTGTTGTTTGAGTTGTTAATGTTGATTTGAGGTTTTGATCGATTCGTATGATCAACGCTATCGATAGAAATTCCAAAACACTTGAACAGAGCAAACTAACACAATATTGTTTTCAAATTTATTAAGTGAAATAAATTTTTTATGGTCATACTATATATAAGCATAAATTCTCTTAAATCAAATAGTTAAATGAATTGGTTGTTAGAAATGATAATATTTGATCATCATTAATTGTTTGTAAATCATTGACTATTGCCACATGATAAATAAATGAAATTATAAAACATGGTTTGTTAATTGATTTGGAGTTGAAATAACTTTAAACAAAGAATTTGAGAATTAAATTTCCAGTATATTTTTGAAAATTGGTTTCTAAAATTTTAGATTATATTATTTAAAGGTATTTTCAAGTAGAAATTGTTTTCAAAGAATTTTAAAGTTTTAATCAGTACTCTCCTCTTTTGTCGCTGCGAATAATTTCAGTGATGACGGCCGCATCATCGACATTCATTTTCGAGTTTTAAAGTTGCAAGACCATTTTGTAGCTCTGCTGCAATTTTGTTATGGAAATGAATTTGAATTAAATTTCTTAAGTAAGACTTGATTTATAATACATATAGGCATATGATTATAAATTTGATTTGATATATAGAATATATATACACATTTATCTTTAACTGGTTAAAGTAAACTGGAAATTCAATTCTTAAAAGTTTTTTAAGGGATGATTTCAATTTTAAAATGAAGTCAAAATTTTAAAAAATATATTTAAAAGCTTAACATAATTGAATTGGGAAAATTTTACTTGTATAATACTTAATTGCATTACAATATATATAACTTATCTAAATTATTCAGAAGTTAATTATGTAATTGAATAAAATACAATATGAAATAATGTTAATGAAAATTTTAAATTAAATTTAAATGGTTATAATAAATGTTTATACACTCAATTTGTGATCGTAGAAATGTAAATTTAGATAATTGAATAATAAGATAATAAATAAATATGAATTTAGAAACAATTAATAATGAACTTAGTGAGATTAACCTAAGTGAAATAAATGGATTAAATAAATAAGATAGATAAAATAAATTTTGTTTTGAAGGAATGTATAAATTGAAATTAAATCAACAAAATGAAATACCTTGAATTGTAATCAATTAGTTGAATATAAACCAATTTAAAATTGAAATTTATGGTTTAAATTAATTGTCTTATTTTATATTTCAATCTATTTTTCTTTCTGATTGTTTCTATTCTCCTCTTCCTTTTCGAGGACGAAAAGTTTTGAGTGGGGGAGAATGTAACGATCCGTAAATTTTTAATGATTTTATAATGTAATTAAACTGAAATTTTGTGAATTTTTAAATAATAAAAATTTGAAATAAAAATTTGATATTTGGAATACGTCTACTTAAACATAGAAAATGGAAAATTTTCATCTGATAATATGAAAATTTATTTTATTGTGTAATTTTATTTAAATTTAATCAGTTAATAATTGCTGATAATAAAATGTTTTCCAAACCTGAATATTCTTATATAATAAATTTGTAAATCATCTTCTAAGGGAGGCGTCATATTTCGTTCCTCCGGATTTTGACTACTATTGCTCAATTTATCTAATTATCGGCAAATTAGCAGCATTTTCGGTTCCGAATTTCGACTTTTGATCGGATGATCCTATCACTGATATATGTGTATCGTTTTGATCGTCTCGTCATGCTGACTTTCGCAGTATATTTATTTCAGCACTTCGATGTCCAATACGTGTCAAAATTTCACGAAATGATTTCCGAATCGATTCTGTATTTAGGCCTTTTGGGTTTTAATGTCTTTTCATATATTCACTGTACAATACCAACAGTTGTTTTCATTTATATTATCCTTAAATTCTCGTGCTTGACCTTTTTTTCCACTGGTTCTAATATTTTAACCGATTCGTTGTTCTCTGATCTTTCTTTTGTAATAAACAAAATAATCATATAGTACTGTTCGTCTTCTTTTACAATCCTGCTCTCCTTTGGTTTGCTCGAGATTCCTCCATCTCTCTCCACGGCTGAGCGCCTCCATCAAGGCTCCGCCTTCCTGTTCCCTTCCCTTTGGCCGAGCTTCCGCCTGATCCACCTCACATTGTTGTGCCTCCTCTCCTCTCCCGTGCAACCAAGACCAAGTCAAACCACTCCTTCCCTCGGTCGAAACCTGCCCACAGCCACCACCCGTAAACTCCACCACAATGTCGTACCTCCTACCATAGAAGTCCGCCCTGACCGAACCATCTACCCAAAACCACCTGACCACACCTTCGAGCGCCACGAATGCTACACCGAAACCACCACCCTGAAAATGCCTTACCCCGTAACTCCATCTTCTATATCTTTTTCCACCGCCTGCGCCATCCTCTGAGAGCCACGGACTCGCCTTTAAACTGCTCCGACTCCTCACCGTCCCTGATCTGAAGTAGCAGCTTGACCTCCATGTCATTCCAATGATTGGCCGACCCCTTACCCTAGGTTTCCTTGCCTTATTTTGTTATATATTAAAAAAATGTATATATACATTAAAGCTTATATATATTTTGATATTTGGAAATCTACTCTATATATAGATATATACTATATGTTTATGCTTCTCTCAAAATTGTTTGTTTATACATGTGTAAACGTAGTTGTTTTGAATATATATGATAGTATATATATTGGATTTTATAAATTTTATATATGTTAGTTTATATGCGTTAGTTTATATATTATTATATATATAGTTATATATATACATTTCTCACATAATTGATATGTTAGTTAAATATGTAGGTTGCTTTTCAAAACTGTTAATTTAAAACTATCTGTTAGTTTATATATATTTAACTCATTATAATAATGGTCGTGCACATATATTTTTCATTTTTCGTTTGGTACAGTTGTGTAGGCTTGGTTTTCAAAACAGTCGAGTTAAGTCAATATTATAATGAAAGCAGGTCCATATTGAATTTTATTGATTTTAATATATAATAACATACATATTATATATATATATATATATATAGTTTGATTGTTTAAAAATAATCTGTAGGTATGGGAAGTCTAAGGGACATTATATCTATGAGACTATGTGCATAGATTTGAAGCATATGTATTTTAATCAAGTATACTAGGTTCCCATTTGACCATAGGATAAAAAATGATAAATATCCTTATGATTTGACCATAGGATAGAAAATTATATACAGACGCCGTTGATTAATATATGTGTGTGTTTTTGTGTGTGTGTGTGTGTATTTTGAAAATGATTTTCAAAGTTCGAAAAGAAATTTATGGTTTTAATAAATATTGATTTTAAGATATTATATATAAATGTGTTTTTATAAAGGTTCAAGTTTTAGATTTCTAAAGTTATATGCTTTGAAATTTTATAATTATAAGTTAGTGTTGAAATTACAAATTTTAAGGATTTACTTATAACTTTACTATTTAAAAATATATAAAATAAACTTTAGTATAAAATAAATTAAGTAATAAGATTTGATTTAATAAATTTTGATTTAACCAGTGTGTAATATGTTTTAAGTATTATTTAAAATTATACTTTGAAAGTAGATTTTATATAATTTTAATAAATTAAGGCTGGAAAGATAAATTTAAATTAATTTGAAACTTATTAGATTTGAGATTTTAAAGATATGATTTTATAACTTGATTTTGATTTAAAGTAATTAAATGAATATTTCAAGTTCAGAAATTGAAGAAAATATTTTGTTTATTCGTAATTCGAGGTTTATTTAAATGATATTGAATCTTATTAAGTGAATATTCAAAACTAAATAATAATGAAGTTAAATTTGGATATAAATGAAACTATCAAATTTAGTTTTGAAAATGTTGAATATGTAAGGCTTTGAAATACATAGAGATTGAAATGGTATATTTTGTGGTTCAAATCTGTGTTTGAAATCAATATAATTTGAAATGGTTTACTAAGAACTGAATTGAATTGAAATTTATGAATTAAGAATGAATCAAATTATATTTTGGAATTTTAGTTGATTTGAATCGATTTGTGAACTTTGAGGAAATTATTTTATTATATAAAGTTTTTTAAATATATATATATATATTACTTTATAAATTATTTTAATATATGATTATTTTAATTTAAACTATTTTTAATATGAACTATTTTAAATAAAACTATTTTAATATATTAATTACTTTAATATAAACTATTTAATTTATAACTATTTTATATATAAATTATTTTATTATATTAACTATTTTATTTATAACTATTTTAATATATATATATATATATACAATTATTAATATCTTAACTGTTTAAGAGGAAAGTGTTATGAATTTCAAAGTGTTATGGTTTCAAAGTTATATTTTCAATGTGTTATAATTTCAAAGTGTTATCATTTCGAAATGTTATAATTTTGGAAAGTGTTATGATTTTGGAAATGAATATTATTTTAAGCGAGAAATGATATCGTATTAATATGGTTTCGAAATGGATATGATACTTTGGTTTTGAAGTATGATATTTTGAAATGACCACGGTGTTATAATAACGTTTGGTTGTTAAAGAGACCAGGATCGGTCATTGTCATACTCTCTGCCAATATCGAAAACCACTTTAACAACTGTGTACGCGGTTGAGATTCTAGAATGAAGTAGGATGGTGGTGACGTTTCTGTATGAGGTATATACATGGACCTAACTTCCATGAGTTAGCATAAGGTGGCTAAAACAGGAGCAACTGATGGTCCAAGTGCGGTAGCTCCTCTAATCAGACACGTTCCTTCGATTTCCATTCTATTACTTTGTGATTAATTTAGTGCGCACCTTTGATTTGGGAGTGTGGCTCGAGTTGGCGATTGTTGCGGCTCTGAGTTACCAACAGCCCGGAAGTGTAATTAGTATATCTACCTTAGCATTGCCTAGTTGTGCCGTGTCACCTACTATATCGAGACCGCTACGAGTTTGATTTGTGTCGTACCTATGGATTATCCTTTGGTAGCTCCAGTTTACGGGGAATTACGGTACTGTATAAATTATTGACACTATAAGATATGTTAAGGGGGATATAGGTAATGCCTTAATGCTATTATAATAGTTTACTTTATTATAGACATATTATAATAGCGTATATTACTATAGAGTAGATAATTTCACGGATCCTTAGAGGATGGGCATCCCAAACATCCTTCAAGTTACTTGTATTTCAATTGCTATTTTACTTAAGTTGAATTTATTTATATAAGAATGTTAATTCTGACTCGAGTGCTTTGTGTTTTGCTTTACGCTCGGGTCAGACTAAGTGTCACAGCATTTGAGACTCACCTTTAGAGTTGGAGCTTCGCTTGGAGATCCATCTATTTATTCAGTTTTCAGTTGTTCAGTTGACTCCTATGTTATATTCTGATTTTTGTTATTTGACTGTTGTAATAAGGCTTCTATGTATTTGAGACTTCTGTTGTATCTTGTTTTAACTCTGTTTTATATATATATATATATATATATATATATATATAGTAGCTTCATGAATTACTATTCATTTGTTTCCGCTACTTATTGTTATATTACTCTGTGCCTGTGATTCTATGATTATTTTATTTACTGTAGATGTTGAGTTTTGCTAAATATAAATTAGCAATTTGATATTCTTAGCAATTCAAGTCCGACATGTGCGGATGCGCGAATGGTTGAAAATATCGGACTGTTACGGAATGAGTTCGGACAATGACAGAACAATGCAAAGCTACGAACAACTGGTGTAATACGGACAGCGGTAGAACAAAAGGCAAAGCAAAGCGAGTGAACAAAGAAAATAAATTTGAATCTGAGAATCATATATATATATATATATATATATATATATATATACACGCATATACATACATACATACATACACGAGATATACATGTGTGTATATATATATATATGAGATATAAATACTTTTTTATAACAAAATGAAGCAGATCAAACCTAGGGTTAAAAATGGAGAAACTGCTCGGCTCGAGCATGGACATAGCAAGTTGCTGCGACCCGGTTCAAACCAGAGGAAAGCAAGGCGCAAACTTCTGGTATATGAAAACTTATATATACAAGTTCTTTGGAAAAAAGTATTAGCCCAACGTAAACTATAACCCAGAACTAAATTTCAGATATAATAAGCTTCAACGTTCATCAATACATCATCTCCACGGTGTGCATCAATCACGCGAGCATTCACACGTTACTCATACAACTCAAAGCCAGATCATGGCCAGTCGCGTTTGGCAGTGGGAGTAGGAAAGGAATTGCGGAAGGCGGTAGCAAGCTTGGTTCCACCAAATAACAGGAGAATGATCTCAAAAATAGTATGCATGAAAACTTTGTATTGTATATATATGATTCCATTTGCAGTAATCGGAACGAAAAGAAAAAATGGCAGATGGTGGTCGAGTACGTGATCGATCATGGGACGCATAGCAATGAGCTTGAGGGAATGGCGAAGACGAGCAGGTGGCGGGTTAGGTGGCTGTCTCAATGTTATTGTGTGGGGTTCGGAGGAGAGTGGGCTGTTGCTGGAAAAGTGGATATGAAGAAGGCATTTGCATGGCCATGGCGCTCGAGAGGCACTGACGTGGTGGGGAATTGGAGAGGCTTGTGCGATCTCAGGCAATCATTTTCTTTTTTTAAGGGAAAGTAACTTGGATGGTAAGAAAGAGAAAGGTGGAAAAAAGTGGAGTTCGGCCATAAAAAATGAAGGGACAAGCAAAGAAAGGAGGTCGGCAAGCTATTAACAATTATATATGCTTTCTACTATTATTATAATATTTTTTTCTTCCTAATGAACTGAGCAGAAATAAAAGAATATGAACCATATTATATTGGAAAAAGTGGAAGTGGTAAAAGTTGTACACAAAATTCAGGGTATACTCAAAGCAAATGTCTATTGGTTTTCCGTTGGATAATTGAAAAGCCACATAGAAATCAAAAGCCTCATAATGGATGTCGGTACGGCTAACCGTTTCTCAAATTTCGCCGTATGCCGAATGCCGAATTACTGGAATGAATATACTGCGGAGATCGGCACAACGAGACGAACAGAATGGTATACAGATATCAGCGGTATGATCATCCTATCAAAAGTCGATATTTGCTGCCAAATTGTTGCTAATCTACCGAAAATAAGATAAACGGAGCTATAACAGTTCAAATTCGTTGAAACGACATATGACGTCTCACTCAGAAAATGATTTACAATTTTATTATATAAAAATATTTAGATTTTAAAAATATTTTATTTCCAGCAAATTGACTGATTTTAAATTTAAATTGAAATTCCAAAACAAAACAAACTTTTATTTTTTCCAATGAAAATCTGTCATTTGCTGTGTTTACATAGACGCATGCCAAATATCAAATTTTCATTGCTAAAATTTAATTATATATTTTCAAGAGAAATTTAGTTAAAATCATTAAAATTTACGGGTCATTACAAGATGCATATAGTTCACTCAGTTGCTCTGCCTAATCTTGATGTGCTTATTGGCTTATGAACCAAAATTGGTTTGTTGTAGGCTTTGTTTTGTGCCTCACATTGTCTTCTCTGAATATATATATATATATATATATATATATATATATATATATATATATATATGTTGTGTGCTATGCACTTATACTTTTAGACCCGCATTTATATTTTTTAGCATGCTCTTTGTGCATGTTTAATATATGCACATGTGCATTGCCTTTATAAAATAAAGTGCTTGAAATTTAGGGCTTGACCTTGTTGGTTTGTGATAGTGTGCTTGATTTTAATGTGCATTGTTTATTTCAAGTTAGTCAACTTTAAGGCATGTACAATGATACACTATGCATGTCTTAAGTTGCTCATGCACATTCTTGATTTTGAATTTTTTTCCTTTCGTATATCTGTTGCACTAGTCCATGTTTGTTAATTTTGGTGCTTGTTTAAAATACGTAAAGAACAAACCAATAAACTAAGGTAATTCCAAGTTTAAATATATTTATATTTTTTCAGCTTCAATTTTTCCATTTTCCTTTTTACTGCATTATTATTTGCCAAGTAAAACAAACCACCAATTGGATGAAGGCTGGAGCAAGAAGATATAAAAATTATATTCTAGTAGGTGAGGAAAAGAGTGTTCTATATGAGAGAGTAAAAATTGATGTATGTAAAGGACTAAAATGTGTATAAAATATTGCATGAAAATATTGAAGGGCTCTTCTTGTAATTGTGTGTACTATTAAAATTTTATTGAAAACCAATATTTATCTGTTTATTTCTTTATGTGATAATGAAATATTACTACAACAAACAAATTAATATATATATATATATTATCATCAAACAAAAATCATAGACTACTATATTCTACAATCTTTCTCTTTTGACGATAACAAACATATATTGAGTTGTACCCATAGACTAAAAAATGTGTTTTTTGTGTCATGATCATAACCTCCCCTATCTAGATGCTCCTCCTACAAAGATATCCCCACCAACACAAGTGCTTGCATTGAAATTGAAAGATCCTTATTAATGCCTAGATGCCAAAGACAAACTCTTGAAAAATAGTTGTTTTAAAATGAAAAAAATAATAAGAAAATTGAATTTCAACATGGTTTTTACTGAACCATGAAAATCTTAACCTCTCACCCCCTTCTTCTATCATTAAAACTAGTGCAAACCCGCGCTTCGCATACGGGTTGAGGCTAATGTTTATCTAATTATTAAGGAATTTATTTGAACTTTTCAAAAAGATTATTGTGACGATATTAAATAGTACTATGTTTACATGCTTACCTTCTTGGCTGACATCGTGAATATTTTGGATATGGATGCTATAAAAATACAACCTATGCTACCCATATAGCTGGACTAAAATATTTTTGTAGAAATGCATTTAATCAATTTCAATAAATCATTGCTTGAGTGGATGCTAGCTCATAGCCAAGAAAATGATCGGCATTCATAGGTATTTTAAAATATCTCGAGTTGTCAAAACAATGGTACAGTGTTGGTACAGAACAAATTTCGATGAATTCAAAGCTAAATAGTAGTATTTATTGATTGTTGTAAAAAAAATTGGCAAACTCTTGTTAATGAGGCCCCTGTAGCAAAATATGCACTACTTTTATTATGACATAATTAGCAAGTGTCTTCTAAGCAACACTTATAGCATGTAGCATTTTTTTATCAAACATGCCCAGTTATCAAATATGGCAATATCACTCATTTATTAAACATGCTCAGATATCAAAGAAGGAATATCCATTACATACGAAAGTATATTACATATAGCGGTATGATCTATATAAGACAATATTTCCTTCCAAGTTTTTAAATAGCAATAGCTACTAATCACCACTTATTAATGCCGATTAAAATTAGAGATTTAGTCCATGACAATGCAAAAATGGTTTTATTGGAACAGCAAAAGTAAACCAAGCATTTCCTTCAAGAGTTCCATTTCGAAAAAGTTTTGCTTATGCAACCTGAGCATTTTACTTCAGAAACACAAAACAAAACATCTTCCTAACTCACATCTCTATTGAAAGTTACTTCATTCTTCTTGAAAGTTGTCTCTACTATACAAATTGGTATAGGGATCAAAATGAGGAATTCTTGCATGTTGTATATGTAGGTTAAAGTGTGAAAAGTTGTTGTCGAACATAACTAAAAGGAATAATATTAGTACAGTAAATACATGATCATTACTAACTATAGTATAAATGTGGTTAATTAGTAGAATTTGATCCTGTAATTTTCCTAAAGATTGAGAAGATTATGACTATTACTTGATAATACTTTATAACTTTCTACAGTAGCTAACGGTAAAATTATGTGCATGTTTAGAAATGTAATATTCTATACATATGTAGTGGTAATAGTTTTTAAAACTCCTTGCAATTCATAGGAACTCTATTCCACAACCAACAATTTACTGATCTCGATTATAACAATACGTGAACCAAGCATTTTTCTTTGCCAAAAATCACTATGGATGTTCAATTTATATACTGATAACCATAGATCTCTCTTGTCATATATTTAAGTCGATTAGTGGATCCTTGTTAATTCAAACATACAAATCATGTAATTCTATTTATACACACCCAACAATCAAAGTTAACATATACACATAAAATGATTGGAGCATGTTTTGGCTTCTAAATTCTCAGTATATCCAAATAAGTTACTATTTTGGAATTATATTTATTATTCATACATGTGCGAAAAAATTATAAATGAAGAGTTGTACAATAGTTGCAGGGTAAATTAACAAAATTTAAAGCATGGAAATAATTTTTGTGATAATTAAAGACATTGTAGCAAAGCAATCTATTGAAAGCAACCTACATAATATACTTCTAGCAAAAGCAAAGATTTGCATGAGAATTTTTCAATGAAAACTTTTGTATAATCGAAATTACATGCATGAACATGGAAAATTATAACATAATAATGGTCACCCTTAGTGATCCAGGTTATAATAAAACCTAATAAGGTTAAATTAAAACCTAATAACAGTGAAATTTAGGTAGTTCAAAATTGCGAAAAAGTGAAATTTATAGTGATATTTAGGTAGTTCAAAAATGCGAAAGGTTTATGTTGGAAGGCAAAATGCCATCATTATACAAGTGATTCTAGGTAGAAACAAATTATTCAAAGCATAATAAATGTGTTATTAATAGAGCAATGTTCTAACTTTGTTTCCATGGATTGAAGTAAAGCAGATATGGACATAATTCGAAATGGAAATAAAATAAGATAAATAACATGAAGATAGTCATTTGAATATATTTGTACTTAAAGAGCTTCATCTTCTAACAAAGTTTAAGTATAACAAATCGTGCCATCTTAATTTTAATATTGATACATCGTGTTATCATATATGTTAATACTATACGTTAAACTTTAAAAAAAATCCCTATGAAAAATGGTATTTATTGGAAACATTATGCTTGAAATACAATATTCTGATATGATGCAGCAAAGGTTAAAAAACATAACCGAATATATTAACGAACTTTTGACAATGATAAATTCATTGCACATAACCTAATAACCTCTACTCTAGCCATCCAAATTGGAAATAATTTAACATCCAAAATCTCGTTACACATTAATATTAAAATATGTGCATGTTCTTAGTGAAATAAAAAATGTGGAATTTGAGCTCTCATTTTTCCATTGATCCATTTGGAGGCGTTGACAACCCAACACAAAAGACCATTTTTTGGCATGATATGCTCCACAACAAAAATAATAAACATAATGGTTGCACAATAAAATAACGAATAAAATTAACGGTATAAAGTATTCATGGATTTTGTATTCCATTGGCATTACATCTACGAATGATCGAAGCAATTAATTGAGAAAATAACAATAACTAACGATCGGTATAAAATTTTATGGTGCCACATCGTAATCAAGTCATATTTTATGGCTTTAAGATAAAAAGACCAACAACCCAATCCATCATGCAAGTTAAGTAAAGAGTGAGATTAAAAAAGTTATAAAAATAGTAATACAACAATGAATGCATAATCAAAATCTTACAAATGTACAATCATATTCACATGTACTTACAGGGCGTAAGTGAAGAGTGCTAGACTAACGAAATATGCACAATGTATATGGAAACATAAGCATCCATATTCCTGAAGGGGCATAGTGAGATTGGTACAACATCTATGAATATTGAAGAAACTCAAGCATACAATGACCAAAAATAAAACCAAAGGGCGCAAGCATAAAATTTACTATATTCAAAAAAGAACAAATAGAAAATAAAATAAAATTTTGCATTGGTACTCACAAAAAAACTTGGATGCAAAGGGAGGAGATATGGTTGAAGAACCTAAAAGGATGAACATAACATCAAATAAGCACTGAGATCCAAGTTAAAAAAAATTCAATGATACCTTTTTGATTACTTTTTTCAAACATAAGATAATCTTTCTCGAAACTCGAGCTAAAATAATAATACCAATTCAATCTTAAAATAAAAAATAGAATAATGTTTCTATTACAAAATTGTCTTCAACTGGCCTAACATTAGGTCCACTTTTGTTTCTTGCTTAAAAGAGGTGAACTCGGACAGTGAAAAGTTAATTTGGGAATTCTGAAAGTGGAATAATGTAAATAAATAATAGCAAGAAATATGGTGTTCGTACAATTAACTTTATCATTTCATTTCGAAGCAAAGAAAGAAGTAAAAATAAATAAATGGGCTTTCAAATCAACAGTTTAAGAAAACACCATCCAATCAAATTTAATAACCATAACATCAAACAACACATATTAAAATTAGTTGAATACTTGAATGTATAAACCATTTTGGAGAAGAAAATATATGATCTTCTGTAACCATGCAATGACCACCATAAACCAAATCTAGAATTAGTTATCCTACCAAAAATTAATTTCTTAACTTAATTTCATTTAATGCATAAAATAATGAGGAAAAACCAACGAATAAATGAACAGAAAATTGAGTGCTTACATATAGTTCCAACCTAAAACAACATTTGATCAATTGAACGTTGATATAGTGTTGAGTGGATAAAGAGTTTTTATAAAACTTGACAGAATTGATTCAAATTTCATGAACCAATGGGAATGAGTTGTTCTTTCAATAAATTACTGTTTGGAAGAATAAAGGTCAATTTTAATAAGATAATTGGTGTATGGTTACCATAGTTGAAATACGGTTATTTGAAATAGAAAAGAATTTATAATTTTTAACAAATAACATACAGATGTTAGCATATAGTTATATACACCTGTTAATAATTTATATCAATTTGTATTGAACAAATAATTATCACATACACAACATTAGTGTAAACCTATTGGCTCATGTGAAAAATTAGCAAAAACTTATCTAAGTAAATTAAGACAAAGAAAAACAACATATAAATAATGAAAAAGATGAAAGAAATAATGCATTCATACCGTGATAAGATGCAAGTAAATCAATTGAAACGGAAACAACAAAAAACAAAGAAGCAAAACACATCAAACCTGCATATTTTTTATTCCATGGTTCAGGTTTTTCTGTTGTATGCACTTGACATTTTTGTACTTTAGTAAGACACTAAAAAGATCAACATAACATCAAATAAGAACTAAAATATCTGCAATTACAGTTTCAGTTCTTATTATTTACCGACAACATATTCAAGTAATCTCCATTAAAACTCAAGCTGATATAATTAAATCGATTCATTAACATCTCCAAAACTAGATATAGCAAATGAAAAGTAGAAAATTTGAAGACATTAACCAAGTCGCAGTCTAAAAATTAAATATCTACCTACATGCACCTTATGCACCTTTGGTTAAAAAATATCTAGTGATTACACGAACAACGTATACACAAATATATGTTGCCTAACTTTCTAATGAAAACAACGGAGAGAAATTGGTAGAAACAAAACAACAATAAATTACAAAATCTTCTTTCTTAGCCGTTGACAAAATTATAAGGTCAACTTGTTAGAGGTTGCCTCCAACATACCTATTATTGATTAGTCATAAAAGTAATGACAGCTCCAAACATTGCCATAGGCAGTGAATGTTGCTGTTGACAAACTTTAATAGAAGATAAACCGAATATGAAATGATTATACAACTATATCAACTGACATTTATAATAATTGCTATAAATGAGTTTAGAATCATAACATTTCAGTACTTGAAATAACAGAAAACATTTGTCCAACAATCAACCAATTAAGGATCAGCTAAATCATTAAACATAATAGTATATTACATTATAATAGCACATTGCATTCTAATTTCTACATTTCACATACAACATACAAATAAATTGCCTATTTCACTTCAACCTCTGTAATTATCATAACCTCAATTTTGTCCACCCTGAATCCAAGCTACTTTTAGTCATTAGAACATAATGAATTAGAATACAAAATAGTCATCTCTTACAGTTGAAATTCAATTACATAAAGTTGGGAATGAAAATTTTGATCCAAAATTTACAAAATCCATTGTTAGTCTAAAATAAAAATAGCAAATAATTTACCTTGGCACGACATAGCCATTAACGCAAACGAAATCAGCAAGGCTTTGAAATTATGAAGCAGATCTAGGGCTAGAAGGAGGACACTTTCTAATTCATCATCGAATTATGCAAGCGATAGATTTGGTTCGCTTCTTGGAGAAAATTTGGGGTAGGTAGGGTTTGGGGGAGGAGACAATTGGATCTCAGAAGGAAAAAGATTTGGATTCGTTGCATGAAAGTATACTGTGAAAACTAAATAGCAAGGAAATCGTTGAGTAGAAGAAGGGAAAAGGAAAAAAACACGACTGTTCATTTCACACAATACTAAAGGGGCTTCTGAGCCCTTGAAATGCAACTCGGTAATAATATAATAATATAGATTAAAATAGTAATTGACATGGTGATAGATTTTAAGTAAGACTATAAATCATATAGAGGTAAGAGTATTAAAAATTTCAACCAATCAAACAAAAATCAAAATATTTTATTAATTAAACTTATATTCCATTTTAGAGTGATGATCATATTATCTTTTAGGGTGAATTTTATATAGTGACAGCGGTATGATATTTTTCATAAAGGAAAATTCCTAAAAATTAAATTTAGAAAAGATAAAACAAAGAATTTTAAGCACTTTATAACCATGCATAACCGTTAGGCCTTTTAAATGAGATTAGTAATTACTTAAAGAAAGAATGTCAAGCACTTTCTAACCATGCATAACCGTTAAGACTTTTAATAAGGTTAGAAGTGCTTGATTATTTATCCATCTCTTAAGTGAGTGTCCCATCCATGCATAACCATGAGGACTTTCAAATTAGAATGGAAGTACATATCTAGAGATTAAAAGTTATTCATCGATACATAACTGCAAGTACTTTTAAATGAGAATGAATATTTTGGAATAGAATAAATTATTTTAATCAAGTTAAAAAATATAATCCTATATTTTTCGAAATACCAACCACGGCACAACAAATTAAATTTTGGTATATGGACTGTAGGAAGGAGGGTAGAAATAGAAATGGTCAAGGAATATGTACTAATTAAAAAGTACTATAAAAATTATTCAATTTTCAATAATTTTTAACATCTCATTTCTCTAACTCTGAAGTACAATTTAACCATTACCTATCACTTCTTCAATCACTATTAATAATTTTTGATAAATTTCAAAAAGTTTAAGCAGTCAAACATCATCTTTTTCGGGGTAAATTCCTTACTAATAAATCAAAAACTGAAATGGAAAAGGAGATTATAAAAATCTAAGTAATTCCAAAAATTCCAAAATCCAATTGTAGTTGCAAAAATCTATTTTCTAGAAGAGGTTTTATGAAAATATCCGCTAGTTGAAAATCGGTGGAAATAAATTCAATGCAAGTATATTCTGAGCCAGTGGTAGATAATGCAATACGATTTTGTTTTCTATTGAGCATGGAACTAAATAATGTCCTAGCATCAAATTTATGTCACTTATGGTTTTTCTATCAACTAGACAACTTGCATAGTTTGCGTCAGGGTAGTCCACCAAATTGAAATTGCTACAAAATTTTATGTGATCAAAATATCTCAAAATTCTTTTTACAGCTTTCAAATATGTTTATTTTGACTTCCAAAACATCAAATTTCAAATTAATTCATTTCATGAATAAATATAGAAAGCAAGGGAAAATGTGTGAGATATCAATCAATTTGTAAAACATATGATATATAGAAAAATCAAACTTATGTAATCTCAAAGGTAGAAGACATGCCATACGATTAGATAAGAAAAGACAAACATACACAATATCAGTCAAATTAGTTTCAAAATTCTAATTTCCCAACTTAACTAAATACTTATAATTCAAGCGCAGGCAAAGTCATTCACATTGAACAAAGGCATACATAACAAAAAATTCTCCAACCAATGATTTGTTAGCCATCATTAAACGTAATGAATGTAGAAAAGTAATTATCGAATATAGAAGATCATTGTTGTCATCTTGAAAATACAATCCAGTTGAAACCACAATTTAAAAACTTTAAGTCTATAATTTGATTTAACACTAGGCTTGGAAGATTCGAATATTCAATGTTGCTAATGAACAAAATTGTTTTCAAGTGGGAACGATAAATTGTTCAAAAGTAAGGTCTGAAATACTACAACTTATTTGCATAAATCAGAAACACTATTCAAGTAATATGATGAAATGATTACTATTTTTCAAGATTTTATAAATCGAATTAGTGAAACCACAAAAGATTAATGTTGTAGTGTTAACAATTAGCTTTTCAAAAATCTAAGAACTTCAAAATTCTAAGTAACAATGTTCAAGTTATGATTGATTTACTATAGCTATGTTAAAACATTTTTGTAATGATAACCAAATATAGTACCAATTTAAAAGCTATTTTTCAAGGATTTTTGAAATGAATTTCGAAAATACAAAGGACGAAGATTGTAGAATTTTCTATAAGTTTTCAAATTATCTACAATTTTATAAATTGGATTATCAACGTAGAAATTATAGTCAAGATAGTACAGCTGTGTTAGAAGCTCTAAAATAATTTTAAACAATATACTAAATTATTTGCATTTTTCCATTGGTCTAATTTTAAATTATGGGAAAATACAAAATATAAGCCTTATAGGATTCTCTATCTATTTTCTAGAACATGTTGAATTTTTCAAATTGGAGTTATGGAGCTCAAGATATAGCAATTATACTATAGCAATGTCCATAAAAAACAGAAATCATAAAAAGAAGAGAAAAGAGAGTTTAGAGATCACACATTTACTTACCCTTTATGTCGCATTCCTGTTCTCAATTTTTATCCGAAGTACGAAGATTTCCTCTTCATTTTTCTGGGATAAAGAACACTGCAATTATTCCTCATCAAATACGTAGAAAGCTCGAAATCTGCCTCTATTCTAGTTGTTTCTTAGCCTGACTTTGTATTTTAATATTAGAAGAAGCGGATGGCCTAGCAAAGGATGTAAGACCATATTCTTTTACGTTTGGAATCTTTAATACTTAAATTTGTTTTATAGCAAACCATTAGTATTAACAATTGTACCTTTGGAAATCCAAACTTGTTTAAATTAAAGAAAAATACATTTGTACCTTCTGTAACCCAAAATTGTTTAGAGGTTTTGTGTTTGTTCCTATTCTAACATTTATTCGTTTATAACCAAATTTTTTACAAATAAACACTTTGAAAATTCTATATGAGATTTGATCTTATCACAGTTCTTTCTCTTAAATTGTTCGACCCTATTATATCAAAAGTCCTTTTCTGTTTTGGTTAGTTCGATTACCTAATAACGTATTCGGTTGTTTTTCTCCTTTAAAAAAATTTCTTATAGTCGATTGAAGTTGTTGAACCATAGATCTAAGGTCAATAAATTTCATTCAAAAGTGAAGTGCATCTTCTAATGAAATTTTCTCCTTTTGTTTCACCTCTTTTTTCAGAGTCACGATTTTATTTTCGAGGATTTCAATTTTATCTTAAACCTATTTATTTCTTCCTTTCGAGACTGACACTTATCACATTCTAAGTTAAATTTTCTACTGTTTGAAATCATTGGTTCTATCTCATTATTTAAACCAAGAAGACTATTTTTATTAGATTCTAGTTTATTATATCTTTGTTGAAGTCCACCGATGTTTCCTTTTAACTAGTGGTATACCAAAAGTGACTTAGTATAGGATAAGCGTGCTACATCATTAGATTAATCGTCATTGTCAGTGACAACCATTAGGCACAAATTTGTCGCTTCTTTCTCACTTTCAGTATTCTCCTCCTCTTCTTCTTCTTCATTCTTATTCCAGGTAGCTGTGAAACTCCTTCTCTTCTTCCTTCCTTTGCCAAGTCGATTCAACGGACAGTTTGGTTTGATATGACTTGGCTTCTTACATCCACGACATATGATTTCTTTGTCGAAATCATTCAATACTTTTGCAATGCTGATTTTTGTATATTAGTTTATTGTTGGATTTCCATACTTTTTGGTTCACATTTTGAATTGCTTTATCAATAGTGCTAGCTCAACTGCAACGTCAGTTTCCTAATTATTGGTTGTACTTTTAAGGCAATTGGCTTCTTTTTCAAGTCCCCACTTTCACGTTCTTCCCTAACTTTCAGCTCTAACTCATAGGTAACAAGATTTCCAATTAGTTCCTTCAACTTAAGCTATTTCAAGTCTTTGGATTCCTGGATTGCTATCACTTTTTCTTAAAAACAACTCGGGAGGTTTCTTAGAATTGTTCAGACCATCTCCAATCCTATGTAACCTTTCCGAGCAATTTGGATTTGAATACTGTATTTTAAATCTCCAAGAACTTCCTTTATATTTTTATCTTTTTTCATTACAAAATTATCGTATTCATTTCTTCCATGATTTGTGATGTACCTTCACGAGTCTCAAGCGTATGTCAAATTTTCTGTGCAGTAACATAATGTGAAACGCGATTATATTCTACTTTATCTAAGGCGCAAATAATAAAGTTCATAGCTTAAGCATTTGAATGATAAAGATTAAGTTCGTTTGCATCCCACTTACCCTTAGACTGAGGAACTTCATGATCATCTATTTTTACCGTAGGCAGCTATAACCGATTTTAACTATATCACATGCATCAACAGTATATAGAAAAAATTTCGTCCAAGTTTTCCAATATGAATAACCAGTGCCATTACACACGGGTGGCCTAGCTATGGATTGTCCTTTAGAAAAATCATTGTTAAAGTTAGCTATAGTTTAAAAGGTGTGAATTTGAATACCTAACTCTGATATGACTTATAGGATTGAATTAACTCTAGAGGGAGGTGAATTATAAATTCATGGAATAATAAAAATCGCAACAAAGATAATAATAGATTAAATGTGAAAATAAAAGAAATACACAAATTTACCCAGCTTTGGCAAACCTACCTACTGCCTACTAAGATTAAACTAACGACCGCTTACAAATACCGCATAACTTACGACTATCATTAACCTGATTATTCAAACTCTATGTCTAGAAACCCTGCCTCAACACTATCACCAAATTGATAATTTTATAACTACAAAACATATTTTAATCCAACATAAAATTGGAGTTTTGAAATAAAATGAAATACGTAATTAAAAGAAAAAAAACATTAGTGTGTATGTGTGCGTTTGTACAAACGCACGCACGCACGCGCGCGTGCATACACACACACACACACACACACACACACACACACACATATATATATATTACCCATTACAATTTACATCAGCCCAAAACAAAATAAAACACTTCCCTTTTTTCTCTTTTATATGGTCGATCCCCATTTTTAGTTAGGGTTTCTCCTTCTAGGGTTTTCTACTTTTGGAAGTCGCCTTCAAAATTGATTACTGAAATCATGCCTCTTCGCCTCTCTATTAGTTGCATTCTTCGATTTCCTGGTGACGGTTGGTTGCGATTGCTTCCACTGTTGAGATCCTTTATGGTTAATAATTTAGTTTGAATTTGATTCTTTGATTATCTCTGATTTTTTTTCCTTCTCGACTTGTTAATTTGCCGATGATGGGTGTTTATATAAAGAATTATTTGAACAAAAATATTCTCGATGTTCATATATTTTGATATTTCTATTTTGAATGTTTCAATTCTCGAATTTAGCTTTCGATTTGTGGCTATTATTATGGATTTTGATTTGCCAACCTACCAGTTTGATTTTGATTTTGTGGTCTACGGCCTTAGATTATGGGCTAGTTCAAGTATGAACTTATGATTATTTTTCGTTAAGTAAATTGGTCATGCTTTTGACACCATACTTATTCCTATGTATACACCATATGTGTTAAAGTTTTGCATGTGCATGGTTTACTATTTGCACTTGAACTATGCCAGGTTTACTACTTCCACTTGAACTAATTTTTGTGCATTACTGTGTTATGACGGTTGCACTTTGATTTATTCACATTTCCTTATGTGTTTCTCTTGTGCGCTTGCCTTATATACTTGCCTTATGTTGCTTGCTTGTGAGCTTACCTTACGTACTTGCCTTGTGTTGCTTTGCCTTATCTGGTATTTTTGAACCCAACCTTGATGATGTTGCACTTTGTTGTGCACTATGCATCTATGCTTGTTCTTACTGGCTTTCCTTTGACTGTGCACCTTGTGTGCTTGTACTTTGCCTAGCTTGTTAGTAAGTGTTGTGTGATTGTTGAACTTGATCCTACATTTTAGTTTGAGCTTCTGTTTTATTCGTATTGTTGGGGCCCTAATACTTGACTCGCTTGCTCTTCCTAGTCCTGATGTGCTTGTTGGCTTGTGAACCTGAATTGGTTTGTTACGGGCATTGTTTTGTACCTGAGATTGTAATTTTGGATTTTCTTTTGTTATGTTTATATATTTTGTGTTATGCACTTGTACTTTAGACTTCAGTTTATATTTTATAGCTTATGCTTTGTCAATGTGAGCAAGTTTGATATGTGCATATGTGCATATTTATTGCCTTTTAAAATAAAGTGCTTGAAATTTTGGGTTTGAACTTGCTAGTTTGTGATTATGAGCTTAATTTTAATGTGCATTGTTTATTCCAAGTTGCTCGACCTTAAGGCACGTACAATGATACGCTTTGCAAGCCTTAAGTTGTTCTTCACATTCTTGATTTTAAATTTCTATCCTTATGTACATCTGTTGCACTAGTCCACATTTGTTAATTTTGTTGCCTGCTTAAAATGTGAAAAGAACAAAATTGATAAACTAAGGCAATGTCGAGTTTAGATATATTTATATTGTTGAAGTTTCAATTTGTTCAATATTGCTTTTTACTACATTAAAATTTGTCAAGTATGACAAACTATCATCTAGATGAAGGCTGGAGAAAGAAAATATAAAAATTATACTCGAGTGGATAAGGAAAGAGTGATTAAAACAATATTATATATGAAAGTGTGCTATATATGAGAGAGTAAAATATAATGTATACAAAGGAGTATAAAATAGTGTATATAAAATATTGTATGAAAATATTGTGGAGGTTTTGTTGTAATTGTGTGTACTATTAAAATTTTATTGAAGTAAAATATTTATTCGTTTATTTCTTCCTGTGATGTTATAATAGTACTACAACAAACACAATAGTGTGTGTGTGTGTGTGTTTAATCATCAAACAAAAATCATAGACTACTATATTCTACAATAAGAAATCCCTACATATTATAGGTCAAGGAGTTGATAGGTTGTATAAGTCGAGGGGCTACACGTAATATTCACTCATGAGGTATGTTATGTGGATCACCCCAAAGCAATTTAGGGTAGACCAATATTGGTTGATCAATTTATGTTATGAACATATGTTTCATAAACTAAAAACTACATCAATTTTATATAAAGTTCATAAAAAATTTATGAATGTCCATTCTGTCTTATTAAGAAACAATTGTTGTTTCAAGAACACAAACTTTACGATGAAGGAATTTCTTTTAGAAGTTATTTAGTAGTAAGATGGATTTGGATAAGATCCAAAGAAAAAACTGATTACGAAAGATGAAATGAAATTAACCAATCCAAAAGGCTGCAATACATTAGAATGTCTAATAAGAAATTTCAAATATTAAAGAGAAACTATGAGTTTCAAATCAATGTTGAGCAAGAATATCCTCATTTGTAAATAAGCCAGGTACAATATTGACTCTTCCATATGGCATGATACACAAATCCCAAATAGATTTTAATTATAATATCAAAATATGATTTTGATAGTTCTACCTAAAGAGATAGGATCCATCGGTTGCAAATGGGTCTTCGGTAAAAAGACCAATGTAGTTAGAATATAGTAAGCAACATTGATTAGAATAATATCATAAATTCTAATTGTTGAAACTAATGTAACATATTCATCATTCAACGTGCATAAATTAATTTGGATTTTACTCACAAAACTATTGTCAGATGTGATTTTGAGCTTTGGTACATATATATTGGAAAAGAAATTATAAATAAAGATTTAGATTAGACTGTTTGCACATAACAACCAATGTATCTCAAAGTTAGTGGAAGCGACACTGAGCTTATGGGTTTAGGATAAGTGTGTTGTCCCGAAAATTTAGGCAATACTAATTTAACAATTTTCATTAATAATTATTTTAAAATGTGAAATATTGATTTAATAATCTAATTAAAACAAAAATTATCTTTTGAAGATTAATAATTATTTCGTTTGACAAATGTTATTCTTTTCAAAATTTATAATAATGATAACTTTATATTTGGGAATTTTATTCTTTTCAAAAGTTAAAAATATTTAAATGATAAAATTATCTTTCTAAGCTTATTTAAAAGATATTTTATTTATAATGTATATATGTGTATACATTGTAAATAGAGAATTTGATTTTTTAACTTAAATTTAAATTTAATAAGAATATTTTCAAATTTATAATATATATATATGTGTGTGTGTGTGTATAACTTGTGAATTGGAAAATTGATTTAAATTAGTATTGAAAACTTTTCAAAAGTTAATTTAAAAATCTATCTTATATTTTCAAAAGAAATTAAAATAAATATTTATTTTGTTTAAAAATATAATAGTTTAAATTGTATTTTATAATAAAAGTTTATTTTGTTTTTCTTTTAAAAATTATTTTGAGATAGACTTAGTTCTTATATATTAGAGTATAATATTTTAGTTTGAAACTTTGGAATAAAATTAAATTCAATATTTTTTTTCTTTTTAAATTTTTCTTTCTTGAAAATTTAGTTTTAAAAATATTCAAATAAACATTAAAATGTGTAATGTTATAAAGGAAGTTTATGTGTAAACAATTAAAGGCTAAGTGTAAATAAACATTTAAAATATGGTAACATAAATAAGAAATTGATTTAGGATGAATTTAAAAACATTTATAAAATTAAGAAATTTATTTTTATATTAATATGAACATGTGTTAGACATTTAACTTTTAGGAAGACACTTGTAATTAATCTAAATCATTAGATAACAAGTGGTAATATTAATTTATTTTTGAAATTAATTATTATAGATATGAAAACTTAACAATTCATTTTTGTTCAAACCATTATCTTCAAATGAGAATCTGAATTCAGATTTAAAGAAATTCAAAACCAATTCTGTAAACAAATTCGATATAAAAATCTGCAAAAACCAAATACAATTCATGTTTATAAATCTGCAAAACCCAAATCTGTTAAAAATCTGCAAACCGGATCTGCAAACAAATTCAATTCTCAAAATCTGAAATCTGTTTAAATATCAACTTCAAATCTAAGCAAAGAAGAATGAAGGTCAGCATGCAGTTTAAATCAACTTCAACATCAAATGCAAAACCCAGATTCAACTTACAATCAACAGTTTCAGGAAATTCAAATATGTTCCAGGAAAATATGAATTTGCATCAGAGTATCCTCTGCTTCTTCAATTATAATGTGAGTAAATTTCTATTATTTTTTTAAAAACAGTTCTTACATTTAAAAAGCAAAGCTAAACAAATTTACAGAACTCAAGTTCTAATTCAAACTGTCTTTCAAAAATCAAAACTGTTGTAGATAAAAAATGGCTCTGTCTTCTTTCTTTTTTTAAGTGAGTAACCTCACAATTGAAAAGTTGCTTAAAATTATCTGTTGCATGTGGATAAATAGGAATGAGCATGATTGTATGATTGTATGGTGTTGAAAATTTTGTGTATACATATATAAATATATATGTGTGTGTGTTGTCGTTGCCAGGTATCTGCACACCTGGTTCTGTTTTTTTTTTAAAACTAAGATTTTAAATAGAAAAACCATTACCTCTGGATTTGATTCTCTGTTAGGATTGATATGTAAACAAAAATTGTCTGCTTAGTATAGATTTATTATAAAATATAATTAAGTTAAATTGAAAATCTGTTGTCTCTGAAACAATAATAACAGTCAATATTTTCAATAAGCAAGAATATCACACTTCCTAAATTATTAAATCAGGGTTATAATTTGAATGCATGAATGAAATCATGAATTTTAAAACAAAAATCACATTTTTTAATTAACTGTGGAGTGAGTATTTCTTGGTTGAACAAAATAGGGGTTTTTGGGTTTATCTGATTGCCTAGTGATTTTGGTAAGTTGTAGTTCCTCCTGGAGGTGGAGTACTGATAGGTGAGTGGGGGAAAATTGTCAGGTGGATGGCCAGAGGTTGGTGGCGACGGTGATAGCTCTTTTCAGGTTTCTAACCCTAGTTTGCTGGCGGTCGAAGATTTGTAGCTTCTTGATTTCTCTGTTGCATCGAGTGATGCAAGGCTTTGGGAATTAGAAGAGGAGATGTAGATGAAGGGTTGGCCGGAGTCGTGGGTTCTCTGATGATCGGGGGAGAGTTTGCGCAGTGATGACAGGTTTGGGTTTTTGAATGCAGTGATGTTTCCAAGTTGCTTGATTATCTCGATTTTAATTTCGAGCTTCTGGGGAAACTCTGGTGGTCGCAATCATGTTGGAAGTTGGTCGGCGACTTGGTGAAGAGGGTTATGGTGGCTGAAGGTGGAAGAGCGTCGGTGCATATGCACCGTGCATATTTAAGTTCAGATGAACTAATTTGGATTGTGCGGGAATGTAGCTCGAGTTTTACTCGAGTAGATCGAGTAGTTTACTCAAAGCTGTTAGAGTATTAACTCGAAGTAATTGTGAGAGGTCTCGGGTAAGTGTTGTTTCAGATTTTATAAACCTGACAATGTGCAGTTTTTAAAATTTGAATGAAATTAAAATTTTAAAGCAGGATTTAATTAGGGGTTTTAAAATTAAAAGTTTAAATTTGAATTCAAATGAACTTTTGAATCCAAAAGTTTTTAAAATGAAAATTTTAAGTTTAAGCAAGATTTAAATTAAGTTTTAAAATCAAGTCTAAATATAGTTTCAAGTTTACTATGAATCCAGATTTGAATTTAAAACAGTTTGTAAATTTAAATGTTGAACAAATTTAAATGTTTTAAAGTAGATTTTAAAAATGAATTTGATTTCAAATAAATGTTTAAAACTGACAAAATTCTTTACTTTAATATTTGAATAAAAGTTATGATGGGTTTAACTAAATTTGAAAATTAAATAATCAATTTAATTTTAAGCTTGATTTCTTTTCATAAAATTAAGTAATTTAGTTTTAAACTTTTCTTATATAAGTATCTTATATAAGTAATGATTTTTCTTCACTTTTATTTTAAGGAATAAATTTATTTAAAATTTGGATAAATGTTTAAATAGTTAAACATTTTGAATTTTAAATTTTAAAATGGAATTTGAATTTAGTTTAGAAATGTATTGTTTTAATTCATTTGAATGTTAAGGAAGTCATTAATAAAGTAAATGAATTATTTTAGAAATAATTAAGATAATAAAGAATTTTCTTATTTATTTGATTTAAATAATGATTTAGATTAATTTTAATTAGAGATGATTAATAAGGATTAATCTAAGATAAAATTTTCCTAAGGAAGTAATTAAAGAAAATGTTGTTAATTAATAAAGATAATTATCTAAGGATTATTAGGTAATTAATTAATATGATTAGTTTTGGTAATTAATTAGATTAATTAATTGAATATAATCAATTTTAAATGGTGAAGCATAATTACTTGATAAAAGTAATTAAGGGATTAATTACTTATTGTAATTAATTATGATAGTGTGATTAGTTTACATTAATTAATTTAGTTTAATTAATTTAAGTAAATCATTTAATGATCTAATAAGAATAATTACTTAATGTAATTAATGGAGCATGATTACTTAGAGAAGTGATAAATGATAATTACTGGAATGTAATTAGTAAGAGATGATTTATAATAAAGTAATTTGGGTAATTACTTTTGTAATTAATCAAGGGATTAATTAATGAAGATAATTAATTATGGAATAATTAATTTGTTATGAGTAATTAAGGGTACTTAATTAATGGATTGAATATTAATCAAGGGTGATTAATAATTGTAGATTAATTACTAAATGTAATTAATTTTAAATAAAGTAATTAATTTAAATATAAATTAGAGATCATTAATTAATATAATTAATGATGTAATTAAGAATTGTTTAATTAACGAATAATTAATAATTAAGTGATTAATTAATGTAATTAATTAAGGATAAATGTAATTAATTATAGTTAATTAATAAATGAAGTATTAAATGTTAATTACTTATGATTAAGGTTAATTAATTTGTAAAATTAATTAAAGACTAATTACTTATTGTAATTAGAGAATGATTAATCAAAGGTGTTTAATCAAGATGAATACTTAGAGAATGATTAATTAACTAGGTTAATTAATGGATATATAAGCACGATTTATAGATGTGGTAATTAATTTAATTTATTTTAAATTAATTAGAGATAGAAGTAATTAATTTAATTCATTTTAAATTAATCATAGATGGTGGTTAATAAATCTTTGCTTATGGATGATATTGAAATTTCATTGAATGGTTGTGATCTCAGTAATGAGATGAGTAATATCTATATGATATGGATGCTTAGTTAAAGAATGATGATATAGATTATCTATTTGTGATGATTATCTGTCTGTGATGATAATACGGATTATCTGTTTATGATGAGAATGTGACTATCTATTATGATATGTGGATTATCTATCTGTGTGTATATAGATCATGATGAATTGAATTAATTGTTCAAACTAAATTCACTTGGACATTAAGATGGCATTTGGATTTCGATGAGACCGGGATCGGGTTTCCAAATTTGGAATTTCCGAAAACAACATCGATCCAAATTAAACGTTAGGTCGTGAATCTCAAGTGAAGATGAAGATTCAGAGTGCAAGGGTTATTGTCGTTAACTCTGAGGGTGATTCCAAAATGAGTGTAACGAGATAATGCCTTCAGTTTCGTTTGAACCCGGAACGAACTTGTATGGATTGAATGCTTTCAGAACATCGTCAGGTGGACGATGAGCATTCTAAGATTGATGTGTCCTATAAAGGTAATCGTAGCCTCAAGCCTCATCAACCAGGAATGGCTAAAACAGTGGAGGTGTAGAAGGCTAAGTGGGTCATGCCCAAGTAGGACAAGATTTACCCCTGTCTAGAGGTCCCTTTTTATTTCGGTTGTGTGGCAGTTGGCGATGGCCATCTGCGGGGTGGTCTTGTTCGGAACTGTTCAGTAAGGAATGGTTCCGGCTTTGTGTTGCAGGGGATTGGGAGTGATCCTCGGTACAGTGATCTAGGCCACGTACTGTGACGGGCGGTACCCCGGTAGCCCTGCCATTGATGGAATCCAAAATCCAATAAGTGCATGTACAGTTTTGATTGTGCCCAACTATGTTGGAATGTGAGATGTAAGCATTCCAGCTATTTCTGTATTTTATTTTGAAAACCCTGGACACTATTATAATATCATTGGATTTCCTATCGAATGTTTTGGTTAGCGTAAGGTAAAAATTTTTCCATATTTATTTGTGGGAAGTCTTACGTGATACCTTTTCTTTTCAAAGGATTTTCAAAGTTAAACAACTTTAAACCCGTTTACTCACACCAGACCCTGTCTGACCCGAGTGTTTATTTTCTTTTTTATTAAACTTGTGGGTACTCATACTATGTATGAGTAGTCAAGTGATTCAGGATTGCATTGACAAGTTATGGAGGAGATATGGAGCAGGAGGCTTCAGCGTGTAGATATATATAGTGGTTCCGCTGCGTTTGAGTTGTATCTGTTTTCTCTGATGTACTTAAATTGTAATAACTAGATAGGTGTTTATAACTGTCTAGTTTGTGTTGTGTTAGCTGTATAACTCTGATGTATATGATATTATGTAATGTGATATAATATAATTTATTCGTTCCGCTGTGAGATTCTGATGTTGTTTGTTTATTTCTTTCCTATCTTTTCTCTTTTCTATCCTTTTCTTTCTTCTTAATGATGCATCTTTCTATGGAATGAAAGGCGGGTTGTTACAATAAGATCCAAGAACTGATACCGAGAACCGATATTGTAGTATCTTTCGATGAGCATCAGAACTGAGTAAGTATTTTGATAGAGAAATCAAATAGTTTAATTTTGAATCAAAATGTTGAGGAAGCACGCGTAGGTAAGAAAGAATGTTAAAAGGTGCTAAGATAATTCACTAACCATAGGTAAACAACATACCACCGATTGTTAATCATGTACCTGTTTGAACCAAAAATGGCTCAAACGCCTAGAAGATTAAGTAGAGAATAAAAAGGGAAGAAATTTGAATGGAAACGAGTAGGAAAGAACATATAGGAATTTATAGTAGTTTGGAAAATCTTGGCCTATGTCCACTTAGTGATTTTATTGATTATATTATTGATTAGAAGCAGGAGTTCTTATAGATCGGTATAAATCCGATAGTTTTTACAAGAAGTTAGAGTTATGTAAAGCAAAAGCCAAAATGTCCTTAGAAATAAGCCTTATCCCTTTATTTATAGACGCAGAAAACCTAAAATCTCACCCAGAAGATCCCCACCTCGTTCTCCACCCGTAGACCATTTCTTAAAAAAAAAAATAGAGAGACAGCTCATCGGTTTGTGTGAATTGGTACCGATCCATGGGCTTGGATAGGTAACGATCTAAGAGATGGCAAAAGTGGTTGGTTTAAACTCTTTGTATTGGATTTTCTTGTGGTTAGTTTCATGATTCCAAACTTTTTCGCATCAAGATTTGCTTGTTTCTATGCTCAGGTGATGGATCCATAGAAGAACAAAGTTGTCAATTCGAGTGCTCATGGAGATTAACAGAGAATTGCATTAAAACAAAAAAATAACTCTTGGAGTAGGCTTCTAACATCAAGTTGAGTAAATGGACAGAATATGGGAGCTATCTGAGGAGAAGTTGGATCGGTACCGATCCAGGGGTTGGATCGTTATCGATCCACAACTTAGGTGGGTTTCGACCTTCTTATCTTGGGTTGGTTTAGTATTTGTCCTATGGCTCTGTTTATGCTTGGTTCATGGATTCTTAGGCTATCTCTTTGGGCTTCCTACTTTGATCCAAGTTCGACTTGTCCAACCTGTTTCAATATTGCCTGGCCAAAAAGGATGGATAACACTTGCCCTCCAAAGTACATCTCGTTTCAAACATGATGTGGTTTGAATCAATACAAATCAAGGTTGTGTGAAGGATTCCACTCTGTTCTTTGAATGGTTGTCCTTCCTACGGATCAATCCTATAATAAGTTATGTCCATAGTCATTCCTCGCGACTCCTTATCAAAATCTAGTATTATAAATCCAGGGTATGTTCTCGTGACTTGTCATTCCAAGCTTGATAGCTTGAAACTGGTTCCTTTCATGGATTTTCCAGGTTAGAATCTAATCCCTTTGATTCTGGTTATAGGGGGTGAATATGTACATGCACACACATTTACATGCACATTCTTGAGCAATTTTTAGCGTGCACATACATATACATACACGGGTTACCATCACCATGCATGTGTACATATATATACATGCACACACAGGTGTTGTGTGTGTGTGCGTATTTAAGACTCGAGACTCGATATCGATCTTTTTTCTTAGATCCGTATCGATCTAAGAGTTAGAGAAATTATCTAACCTAGGTGCCTAAAAGTTCGGGTTTGTGGGGTTATAAAGCCTGATCTATTTCATTTCCATCCTCACTTGTTTTTGCACCGATCCAAAACTCCAAGCTCCGCCATTAAAACCTTTATCCTAGGATCCAAACTTCCTGTCATCATCGACCATCAGTAGCCTTCATCTCCGCCTCCGGTACCTTTAGCGGCATCACCTTAGCCTTGCATAAACCACCACCTCACCTTAATTAGACATCCATTGATCCAACACTTAGGGTCATCGACTCCTAGCTTTGACAAACCACAATCAAACTCACCCTCGATTCTCGTGAATAGGCAGGTAGGTGATGGACTTGGATGTGGATGGAGGGACATGGATAAGGATCACCATGGACGGTCATGATTTGGGATTGGAAGAAGATAAAGAAGAAGGATGGAGTTTTTCTAGATTATTAGATTGCATAAATCCAACAGTTAGGCAAATTTCAAGAAGTTTGAGTTCACATGTGAATCTTGCCTTGTGAACTAATGTCCTCTTCTTGTTCTTGAACCATTCCCAAAGCATGGTCAATAATACATTGCTCGTTGGGATGGTCAGCAATCATGGTCACTCCAGGCAATATCCATAATTTAAGTTGAACTATTGCATGATACCGAAAATCTAAATTGCACGACACTGCATTAGGTTTCACTTTAGTATAGGGGGACCTTCTTAATTTGTCTGATAATAATTATCTGTTGAGTATTTATAGAAATGGAGCATAGACATTTAGAGCATTTTGCCACTTAGTCCACGGGTATATCTACTTCCAGATATGTTGAATCCAGCATCGAATCTAGCTCGTCTACAATTCCACTTATACAAAAATCTCCAACACATTATGCACATCAACAAGAAAATCCACAGGTTGAACAACAAGTTTTTGAAAACCCTATAAAACCCATGGAAGGGCCAGAGGTTGAACCTGCTTTTGAGACACTCGAAGATGTTGTTTTTTTAGATGATCATATTGATTTTGTTACGTCAAAGAACGATGAGGGATCTCTTTGTAGAATTGATGATAAGAACGGAATTCCATTCGATCATGTATCAGTCCTTTCTTGCCATCAGAAAGCTCAAAGTCCTCAAGAAAGCAATGAAAAGTAAATTCGGTATATATACGATTTTAAGAGCTGAAAGGGAAGCCCTTCCTTGACTTGCCTGAAGCCCGCAAAGAATTGTCGAGTTGTCAATGGCACATGGAACAAGTTAAGCTATTTTAAAAGCAAATGGTTTTACATACGCTATCCACTTGGGTTTGCTCGAAGATGAATATATGGATTTAAGTTCTACCTTATTCATTTACTAGAGTTCTCTTTGTTAGTTATCAAGCTCAATTCATACTCTTTCCCTCATTTAGATGTTCCAACGAGACCCAGCAGCACGGCTCTTGTGGATGCCATCAGAGTTCTCATGGCACTTCTGAAGGAGGATAGAGACATTGGAGTTCTTCTCTTTGATGAGAATCTCCTAGCCTATAATATGCTAGAAGCAGGCCGCAGCACTGGTCTAGTCCAAGTAGATGCTAATGACGATGACAATGACAATAACTTGCTCGGAGGAGACGAGGTTAATACAGATGTGCCCTCGGTCCAGAGTCCAAGGCAGAATTTGAAGGAAATGCTGAAGAAAAGGAAGAATACGCCGAGGAAGACAAAATTATAGGTGGAAATGATGAAGATGGCCATGACGATATTGATGTGGAGTACGAGTCCTTGGCCGAACAACCCATAAATAACCGACAATCTGCCTCGAAGAAGTGACTAGTCGTGAAAATTTCTAAGGCGCAGACTTCTACATAGCCTCCACCCGCTACGACTGCTGAGAAAACTCCTTCTCTTCCTTCCGTGGATATATTCTCTAAGTTGGGGCAGATTTCTACCGATTTTGACTCCTTTAACATCGCTGACATGAGCCTCAAGGGTTTTGACTCCAACATTCGCTTTAACGATGACATTCCACCCATCAATATGAGGGAGATCACTCCTATGAGCAAAGCTCCAAAACATGGTCCGTCCAGGGGACACTAGGACACTCATGCACATGTGCACTTCCCGGCATCACGTTGCACTAGAATCGTATCCTTTCTACTCGAAACTAATTCGTTTTTGTTTCTTTTAGAGGATCCATACAGAAGAAGAAAAACGTATATCAATCTCTTGAGGAAAATGCAATCCGATCATATAGGCATCGTCTATGCTCATTATCATCGGAGCAGTAGTCTAGATTCTGAGTCTAGCTGTTGGTCAAGCTGAGTAGAGGCAGTTGTGACAGAGGTAGTTACCATAGAGATTATCGGTCACGTGACTCTGCTTCCAAATGTCCTTTCGGATGTAGGTCACATCCACCCAAAGGCTTAGATAGGCATTCTGATTGCCATGATGACTTGGTACCAGGCAATGTTTCTCACGCACTTCCTCCGGTTTCCAATTCTATGCGGCACTTGGCACTCTCTCACTCAAGTTGATCCTCCAACCATAGGCACCATCAAAGTAGTTTTGAGACTTCCCATTATAGAGCCGGCAAATAATCGATTGAAGTTTCGATTATCATTGCGAAGCAAGAACTTGTTGCCAGCACCCAAATGGCTGAATTGAAAGAATAATTTCTACGTGTTTATTTGATGGGCACATGTCCATGCCCGACTTGAAGAGAATTCTGCCTGATGTCTAAGACATGACAATTGCTTGTGTAACTGACGCTTATAACTAGAACAATGAACGATTGTGGGTATTTGATAAAATATCCGAGATCTCTGGAGAAAAGCAACTCGAGATTGATAATCTGAATCTCACGACGGCACAGGTCAAAAGAATCATTGCCTATCTCAATGCTAGGATTGAAAACTTAAGGAAATCATAAGTCAATGCTGGGGAAAAAGTTGAGGATGCCATTAAGGAGCTTGAAGATGAGAGAAACATGCATCGTGATGAGATTGAGATGGCGCATCATTGGAATCACGCCTTAATGCTGGAAAGAGCCACCTTAAACAAGAAGGTGATTGAGTGGTCGACCAAACTTGAGAGCGAGATAAAAGAGAAGAATGATATTCTTCAACAAGCTCAGGACTATTGTGAAGAGCTGCTTGTTGTTCAGGGTGAAAGAGACAAGGTGGTTGGAAATGATAAGGACGTGTATGCACTTGTTAAGAAGGAGGTCAAAGCTGCAGACAACGGATAATGGAGAAACTCAAGCTATTACTTAACAATTTTAATGCTAACATGCTCAAATTACGCAACTTGGAGTGGTTTAATAATGATTACCCCATAATTCTTTCCCTCAAGAAAGAAAAGGAATTTCTTAAAGGTGGTAAGGTGGATCTAGCACAACTTGAGAAGGATATCCAAATAAGGTATGAGTCTAAGATTTTAAAAAAAGATTAGCTTATTCTCCATCTAGAGCTAGCTACTACAATGCAAAAATGACTTAAGCGAAGGCTTGGGATTGTCACCTCAAGATGTTCATGTTGGGGCCACCCCCGGGCCCAAAAATATTCCTGATCCATCTTAAGTCCTGAGATACAATCTAGATCAGCCTCAAATGCGTAAGCCTGCTATCCTTTATCCCATTTTGAAGGGGAACTCTGGCAGCACTCCGACCTACACAGTGACCCAAACTAAAGAATGTATCTTGTAGACCTCACATGTATTTCAGAGAGTCTGTGTGTTTTCTATTGACATCGATAATCTCTCTTTTTATATCTCTTAAGTTTTAGGTCAGCCCCAAGTCGTCCCGCTTCCCGACCAAAGTCACTAGTCAGGCCAATAAGCGATTACAATAGAATCGGTGACCATGACTACTTCAACAATGGTGCTGACTCTTCCAATTTGTGATACTTTTGGGCCTGGCAAGCAGATGATAGATGCCCTTTAAGATGAAGGGACTGGTGAGCTCAGGCAGCTCAGACTAACGATGATATTATTATCATTGCATCCTCCGAGCCTTTGTGGGGTCCCATCATAAGCACTCTTGAGCAGGAAATGCTCTTAGCCAAAAATGTCAAGCTGGAGAAAATAGAGACTTTTCCTCCTCCACTATCCATAGCTCTTCCAGGTCAGACTATCTTTGCTTCCGTTGCCATTCCTCCACCCAGGAGCACCCAGAGCGTGCCTGCTGGATCATCATAGAGCATTCCATCCAAAGGCAATGGAAGCGGGTGAAAGATAAGGAAGCAACCGAAAGGATCCGGTGCACCATCTTCTGCAGGGAAGAAGGAGAGGAAGGAGAGAAACAAGAGGATTAAGAAGTGATTATCCATCTTCTTTGTGTTTTTCGGTTGTATAGCAGCACTTAGGCTCTTTTTGAATGTCGCTTTTGTTTTCAAGATCGGCATTTGTTCAAATTCGGCCTCCGCCTTTTCTTTTTGTTTAGGCATAAGTAAAACATGTACTTATCTTTTCAAATTCCATGTGAATGACAAAAACTTTTGTTTTGTTAAATCTTAGTTATTCAAGAGATGCACTTTCCATTCAATGTACTCATGATCGGTCTCTTTTTATTATCGTCGTTGGACTCAGTCATTAGCCCATTTCCTAATTTGTCAGCCTTCCATCGCTCTAGCAAATGTTAAGTAATAATAGAAATGCCAACTCCAAGCACAAGTCGAGGTAGCCCACTAGACTAGCAGTTCTAATATCCTTTTCCAGAACAGTGATTTTAGATCGTTCCAATCAAGGGCATCGAACAAAGTTCATGTGTAAGATTCCACGTTACGCCGGGAATGGATCTTCGGCCTTGCCTACTCCAGGCAAGATGTCAGTAATTGGATAATCATGTTACATCCAGTTCACGCCGTACTACTTCCCTCATATGAGGAGTGAGAGTTTGTAGATGAACATTCATACGCGTTGATTTTGATTTATACTCCTGCCCTTATATTAAGGGCCAGTAGTCGATGAACGGGCAAGTCATGTCCTTTTTGGGATTATGCTCATGCCCCCATTGCCAAGGCAAGAGTTAGTTGGCGGATGGTCAAATCATGTCCTATTTAGTTCATACTCCTGCCTTCAATCTAAGGACAAGAGTTAATAGATGAACGACTATATCACGTTCTTTCGATTTATACTCCGGATCTTACATTAAAGGAAGGAGTTAGCGTAAAGAGGGTCATATCACGTCCGTTTTGAGTTTATACACCTGCCCCCATGTCAAAGGGGAGAGTTGGTTGGTATCGATCTTTGAACATCGAGAGTGATTGAACTTCAAGGGTTCGATAATGGACTGTAGAAGTTTGGTTGGCATCTATCTTCGGGTACCCACATACCTGCATTACATACATGCAGATTCATTCGAGTCATTCGCATTTCACAACTCTTAAGAAATGTTAAGACAGATCCGGAAATCCATTTAATGAAATGTGAAACGATAGATTCTATCTAATTGCACGATTTTATTTCTAAGTAAAATAGCGCCGTAAGTGCTTACTATTCCACACACTTGGAAATGAGATCCCATCCTCTTATTTGAGTGCAGCGGATCTCCCCGACCCAGTAGTGGTGATTTTGTTTCACAGGAACGCATTTGGGATTTATGTTCAATGCATGGCTAGCTATCTCTGAGTAGATCACACACGTATTAGAGTGCGTCTAGGCAAACACTTACATGTTCGGCCGGAGAAAAACAAGCAACTCCTTCATCATCTTGACACAAAATTGTGATCCAACATTTAGGATCCATGTTGGGTCATCTCGACTGATCAGGATATTAATCGTTAGCTCGGCTGGAGCTGCTCCTTCATTCAGTTTCTCTTTTCATGGATCAATATCCTTGTGGAACCGATTAAGTTTCCTGAGCTAGGGCTAGGCAATGGTTGTTATGCATCCAAATACTTGATGCAGAGGGTCCCTACTACATCCTTTCCTTTCTCCCTTCATCTTGCCTCCCTTAGCTCAGCGACATAACATTCACGGCCAAGCCTTGATCTCCGTACACTACTCCCACACCGTTCTTTGTATGAAATTTAAGCATTAAATACTGTTGAATATACGCTTTGCGCTATATGATTTTTGTTTGATGATAATAAACATATATACATTCATATAAATGTATTTGGTAATGTACTATTTTGTTTAAATAAATATTTGTTGAATAAAATTAAATTACACAGAATTTGAATTTGAATTCAAACAGAACAAGTTAAACAGATTTTGAATTCAAACAGAAATTTTATTCAAACAATATTTTGAATAGTATGTATTTGGTTAGATAAATATCTGTTGAATAAAAATAAATTACACAGAATTCGAATTTGAATTCAAACAGAACAAGTTAAACAGATTTTGAATTCAAACAGAAATTTTTATTCAAACAAATATTTACTACAACTTTGATAGTACAATTTCAAGCTCTCACTATACATATACAATTTTGACTATTATACATGACATTTCACATTTACAGGTCACCTCACTACATATCACTCACACTCGTATTTATCTTCAACTGCATTCCAGTTAGAATCCAGCATCTGAGCAATCTGCAAAAATATAAACTAACGCAGTAAAATTGAAAAAAAAATATTTTTGCAATTCAAAAATAAAATATGGTTTTTGAAAATAATATTTGCCTCAGTTATTTGGGTTGTTCGTCATCATTTAAATTTGAATTCATCATACACGAACAACTTGTGACATACACAGTGTATTACTGTATATGCCACAAGGCCGTGCACACCGATATATACACTTGATCGATTTACAGGGACAGGTGAGCACAGGTCAAACCCAAATGAAAAGCCGGGTTCAACTCACGTGCAATAACATTGAAAATCTCGAATCGAGCACAAGGTCAAACCCGAGTTTTTTGAAAAACTGGATTCAACACAGGGCAGGTCACAAGTCAAAAACAGTGTACAAAACTCAATGCAAGTTCAAGTCATCAAGTTCAAGTCAGACCACTGTAATAAGGCAGTAGTGTACATAGATACAACTACAACAATGACCAAAAGTGTACAGCAATGCAAGTAAAGATGACACAAATTCAAGCAAATGCAACAAAGATGCAAGCTGCAGCATACCAGTGACATGAATGCAGTGAAGCAAGAATATAGCAGCAATGTACATGTACCAATGATACAAGAGAAGTGAACAACAATGCAACAGTGTGGAAGTTAAACAGTGATGAAGCTGGAAATACAAAGACCAGCTACTCAATGCATGCAACATGACTCGACTACAAGAACATCACAAGTAAATCAGCAGGGCAATGCACAAATGCAACAGGTCACAGTGACACCATTAAGCATATGCAAACAAAACAAACTACATCAAGTAGCAAATCAAACCAGAATGCATCAGTGTACAGTGAGCCCGACAACAAAGTGACTCAAGACTGCAACAAACATCAGCAGGTGAACAAAAGACAGTGGAAATTACTCAACTATGGATGCGAGTACAAAATGACCAAGCAAGTGCACCAATGAACCATCAAAGTATGCAACAGTTACAAGCTAGAATACACACTGCACTAATCCAGACCAAAGCAACCTTATCTATGCTCAATGTACAGTGCAAACACATCAAGTAAATGATACAACATGACACAAATGAAAACTACTCAATGATGCAACATTTTAAAATGCACAAATATGCTATGTAGTGAAGCCAAAGCAATCAGGACAATGTTGAACAATGTAAATGTCGAAGTCGTGGAAGCATAACAGTGTCAATATTAAATTCATGAAATCAAGATCAGCATTGAAACAAAGATGGCCAGAGCTAAATTACACAGGGGCCATAAATTCAAGAAGCCGAAATTACAAAATTGGAACAAGTTAAAAACCAAGTCGATGTCAAACATTATCCAGCATCAAGTTCGTGTCAAAATTTCAATGTTGAACAAGTCAAAGTCGAAAGTCATCACGAAATTAATTCAAAGTCGTAATCATCAAGCAACCAGAATATTCACATATGAATTAGTCAGAGAAATCATCAAACATCAGAAATTAATCGAACGGCCGAGGTGAATAATATGACAAATTCAAATAGAGAATATACGACGCAAATCTAGGGTTACAAACCCTATATATACCACGAAACATCATCGGCATTTTTATTTGAGTTCGAGCATAAAAAAGAACAAAACATCCAACTCGAATCACGATCGAGTTCAAGTATCAATTTAGAAAAGCAAAAGGACACAGTACATACCGAATTCACAAGCAAACGAACTCGATCGAGCAACTGCAAAACATCCAATAGTCAACCATCAGAGAAGCAGCGAGCTAGGGCAACGTATAACAGATTAATTGAAGAATTCGAAGCCCTAATTGGAACAAAGAGCCGAAGCCCTAACTGGAACAAAAGGGAACGAAGCAAGCCGCCATTATTCTCACGAACGAAACAAAAGGGGATCGGGCTGGAGATAACTAAATAAGGAAGTGGGCCGGTCCTTTAAAAAAAAAAAGGGGTTTTGTTTCTATTTATTTATAAGGCTTTATTAATATTGTTTTAGGGTTATTGTTTTTAAATTATTGTTTTTTAATTTACGAATCAAAAAGTTAGTAAATCACCACCTAGGTTTAGGTAGTGTCAGATTGTCTATTTTGAATTAGTTCAGTGAGCAGGGCGTGCGAGTTTGCAAAGCTCTATAGGCGGGAGCAGTGTTTGCGAGTGAGCGAAACTCTATAGGCGGGAGCAGGGTGTGCGAGTCTAGTAGAGTGTTTGTGAGCGGGAGCAAAAGGGTCTGCGAGTCTAGTAGAGTTGTTGTAAGCGTGATACTGTTTAATTCTAATAGAAATCTGTGAATGCAGCAGTAGGCAGGGGTTGCCGAAGCTGGGTAAATTTTGTGTGTGATTTACTTTTCAGCATATTTATTTCTGCAGTTTATTTCTGTGTTTAAATCGAGAAAATTTGCTATAACCCTATTCACCCCCCCTCTAGGGTTAATCTAGATCCTATAAGTGGTATCAGAGCCAGGTTAAATTTTTTTTATTTAACTCTAGAGTCATGAGTCTACAAAATAATGCTTTTTCTGAGGGGCAATCTATTGCTAGGCCACCCATGTTTAACGGGAACGATTATGCTTATTGGAAAGTTAGGATGAGTATTTATCTTAGTTCCGTTGATTATGATGTTTGGGATATTATTGAAACTGGCTATAAACCTCCCACTATAATCGTTGGTGGTACTGAGATTCCTAAACCTAAGGATAGGTGGGATGCTAACGATAAGAGATTGAAAACGACAAATGCTAAAGCCATGAATGCTTTGATATGTGCTCTTGATAAAAATGAATTTAATAGAATTTCTCATTGTACAACAGCACAGGAAATTTGGCACACTTTGGAGGTGACACACGAAGGAACTTCTCAAGTCAAGGAGTCTCGTCTAGCCCTATTCAGCAATGAATACGAGAACTTTGTGATGGACAAAGGCGAGAGCATAAAGGACATGTTTGGACGCTTTTCAACTTTGGTATACAATGCTAGAGCACTTGGGAAGGTATTCACTGAGGTAGAGCTTGTGCGGAAGATACTACGAGTTTTACCAATGAACTTTGAGGCAAAAGTCACAACAATCCAAGAATCGAAAGATTTGAGTAAACTAAGCATGGAGGAGTTGATTGGCAACTTGATGACATATGAGCTTGAGTTAAAAGCAAAGGAAGAACGCAACAACTCCGAACCAAAGAAGAAGACGATTGCCTTAAAAAGTAAAGAAGAAAGCGATGAAGAAGATCCAATTGAAGAGCTTGCAATGGCTGTCAATAATCTTAGAAGATGGTCTAGATTCAAGCCACGCAAGAAGAAAACAAAGGGCAATAGGTCAAAAGATTCCGAAAATTCCGATAATGAACTGACATGTTATAACTACAACAAGCCTGGCCACATCAAACCAAAATGCCCACTTCTCAAAAACAACAAAGAAAAGAAAAAGGCGAAGAAGGTATTTGCAGCGACTTGGGATGATGAAGAAGGAGAGGAAGCTTCGGATAGCAGCCCAGAGGAGGCTAACTTGTGTTGCATGGCAAAATCAGAATCAGAAGCAACCTCCGACGAATCTAGTGAGGCAGGTGAGTTTTCTTATAAAGAACTTGTTTTTATGTGTTCTGATCTTACTAAGGTAGTGGATACTCTTGAATCTAAAATTGAAAAACTGAAATCTGATAGGAGAAAATTTGCTCGTGAAAATTTTAGGTTAAAAACTGAACTTGAAAATATTCAAAACCTAGAATGTAACCAATGTAAAATTTTAGATTCGGAACTATCAAAAATTAGGAATAACTCTGAGAATCTTGAAAAAGAAAACTTGAGTCTTAAAGAAAACATTGACACTAGAAAAAAGGACTTTATAAATCGATGCACCTCACTTGTCGCTGAAAATACAACATTAAAAACCAAAGTCCAAAATCTTGAGAAATCTTTGAATAACTTTTCAAGAGGCGAAAAATCTTTCAACATGCTATTGGGAAATCAAATTTTTGCTAACAATAGAAAAGGACTAGGTTTTGGAAAATCACAAGATGATGATAAAGGTAAAAGTGCTGCTCGATCTGAAATAATTGGAAATCATGTTGAAAATCATAGTCATAGGAACACAAAATTTAATCAAGTCAATTTAATGAGCACGTTGTGTAGAGAATTTGGACATAATCGAAATAATTGTTGGTATAGACCCAAACACGTGAAAACTATACCAATTTGGGTTCCAAAAGGCACAAATATAAAATCTTTGAAAGTCAAACAAATTTGGGTGCCAAAAGGAACATATATAAACAGTTTTGAGTCTCCAAAAACATATTTTTCATATTCTGCCACTAACAACAATGGACCTATAAAAACAAATAGGTCACACAAATCTTTTATCGTGTAGGTGTGGTGGCAGGCTAAGGAACAACAACAGTGTTCTCTGGATTTTGGCTGTTCCAGAAACACAACGGGCGACAAAGCAGAGTTCCTTAGCCTAGTTCAAACGTGACAGAATCACAATGGACAACAACGAAAAATTATCGTAAAGGTAAAACGGGTAAAATTGTTGTTAACGATATATTAAATGTGATTATCTGCACCATACTCTAAATTAAAATCAGCCAATATTGAGATGAACAAAAGATGATGATTTTGATGCTATGATTTTTTTTTTAAAAAAATATTGACTAACCATCTTTAAAGAAAATTACTTGGAGTAATTATGATGGTTGACTGATTCGGACTTAATTGATATGATTTTTGACTTGTTCTTATTTATGGCATTAATTTGTGCTTAATTGATGACCAATCAGATTTTCAATTTTGAACTAATTTATATAAATTTGTTCGGTCAAATGCTGGTTACTCATGCTACACGTAGATATATTGGTTCTGACATTTTGATCACTGCTTGTAAATTTGCACAATTTCAAATTCATGAGAAAAAGGATTTTAAGAAATTGTTTTTGAAATAATTATGATGTTGATTGACTATTGATTACTCATGAAAATAATTGTTTATCCTCTGGTTTCTGAATTTAACATCATGATATTTGTTTTGAGTATTAACACGGCTTAAATTCAAAATTCAAAAGAATGATGTTTTGAAATTTTTGGTGCACATCTCATGGTTTTGATTCAACAAGTGAATATTGAGTGAAATTTAAATTCAGATGCGGATTACACTGGTAATATAGTTGATAGAAAAATTATTAGTGTAACGTGATTAATTTTTTGAAACATTCATTTGCTGCATCGTTTTTTTTTCAAAGAAAATGTCTGCATATTTTTCACTTGAAATAATTTTCAAATAGCAGAAAATTTTCTTATAAAACTCCCCTCAAGAAAATCATGTTTGACCATATTTACAGCTTAATTATTTTTGAAAAATTGATTTTATAATTTTTAATTTGATTTTAAATGACAAATTTGACTAATCTGACTCCCTTTGATTATCGAAAAGATAAATAGTGATTGAAAAAGAGATGAGTGTTGATATTTATCATATATTATAACTCGAGAAAGTATAATTAAAAATTTCTTTAGAATTTCATAACAAGAGTTATAAAAACTTTTTGTTGGATAATAATTCCATGACCATTTCTATTTCTATCATCTTTCTATCGAACATCACTCATCAAGATCATATTTAATATGTAAATTTGTGGTAGTTTACAAAGGAAATCATTTGTTCTTCAATATCTTTAAATCGGTGAAGGAAATTATTTGTGCTTCAATTTCTTATATTCAGCAATTAAAAATAAATATCCAAAGTATTCACTCTCATTTAAAAGTCCTCACGGTCATGCATGGGTGAATTACTTGGATTTTTGATTATGTGCTTCCATGCTCATTTAAAAGTCCTCACGGTTATGCATGTATGGAACGCATATTAAAAATAATTGATTTAATAGACAAGTTGATTCTAATCCCATTTAAAAGTCCTCACGGTCATGCGTGGTTAGAAGATACTTGATTTCATTTTTTAAATTAAATTGGAATACTACTAATCTCATTTAAAAGTCCTAACGGTTATGCATGGTTAGTAGATATTCAAATTTCCAGAAATAAATATACCATAAATAGACATATCTATATGAATTTTTGATGATTCTATCTCCATCACTTCTGAAAGTGGAATATGCGCTTGACAAGGGTAATTATGATTTTTGTTTGAGTTTTATTGAAATTTGATATTTATATTTAATTGAGTTAAATGTTTGATTCATGTCTATCACTTCATCCCTATTTTTATAACACTGTTATTCTTTTGCTGATAACAAAAAGGGGAGAGAAAAGTTAAGATTTTGTCAAATAGAATCAAGCAAATGTCAAATAACCTTCAATTTGCATATATGCTCATTTACATATTTTTATTTGTATGCATATATGTAGGGGGAGCCATATATGTAGGGGGAGTATCACATAAAAAGGAAGCATTCAAATAGGGGGAGCAAATGAAATTATCAAATACATTTAATATATTCAAAATCTTAAATATATGTTTGTTATCATCAAAAGGGGGAGATTGTTGAATATACGCTTTGCGCTATATGATTTTTGTTTGATGATAATAAACATATATACATTCATATAAATGTATTTGGTAATGTACTATTTTGTTTAAATAAATATTTGTTGAATAAAATTAAATTACACAGAATTTGAATTTGAATTCAAACAGAACAAGTTAAACAGATTTTGAATTCAAACAGAAATTTTATTCAAACAATATTTTGAATAGTATGTATTTGGTTAGATAAATATCTGTTGAATAAAAATAAATTACACAGAATTCGAATTTGAATTCAAACAGAACAAGTTAAACAGATTTTGAATTCAAACAGAAATTTTTATTCAAACAAATATTTACTACAACTTTGATAGTACAATTTCAAGCTCTCACTATACATATACAATTTTGACTATTATACATGACATTTCACATTTACAGGTCACCTCACTACATATCACTCACACTCGTATTTATCTTCAACTGCATTCCAGTTAGAATCCAGCATCTGAGCAATCTGCAAAAATATAAACTAACGCAGTAAAATTGAAAAAAATATATTTTTGCAATTCAAAATAAAATATGGTTTTTGAAAATAATATTTGCCTCAGTTATTTGGGTTGTTCGTCATCATTTAAATTTGAATTCATCATACACGAACAACTTGTGACATACACAGTGTATTACTGTATATGCCACAAGGCCGTGCACACCGATATATACACTTGATCGATTTACAGGGACAGGTGAGCACAGGTCAAACCCAAATGAAAAGCCGGGTTCAACTCACGTGCAATAACATTAAAAATCTCGAATCGAGCACAAGGTCAAACCCGAGTTTTTTGAATAACTGGATTCAACACAGGGCAGGTCACAAGTCAAAAACAGTGTACAAAACTCAATGCAAGTTCAAGTCATCAAGTTCAAGTCAGACCACTGTAATAAGGCAGTAGTGTACATAGATACAACTACAACAATGACCAAAAGTGTACAGCAATGCAAGTAAAGATGACACAAATTCAAGCAAATGCAACAAAGATGCAAGCTGCAGCATACCAGTGACATGAATGCAGTGAAGCAAGAATATAGCAGCAATGTACATGTACCAATGATACAAGAGAAGTGAACAACAATGCAACAGTGTGGAAGTTAAACAGTGATGAAGCTGGAAATACAAAGACCAGCTACTCAATGCATGCAACATGACTCGACTACAAGAACATCACAAGTAAATCAGCAGGGCAATGCACAAATGCAACAGGTCACAGTGACACCATTAAGCATATGCAAACAAAACAAACTACATCAAGTAGCAAATCAAACCAGAATGCATCAGTGTACAGTGAGCCCGACAACAAAGTGACTCAAGACTGCAACAAACATCAGCAGGTGAACAAAAGACAGTGGAAATTACTCAACTATGGATGCGAGTACAAAATGACCAAGCAAGTGCACCAATGAACCATCAAAGTATGCAACAGTTACAAGCTAGAATACACACTGCACTAATCCAGACCAAAGCAACCTTATCTATGCTCAATGTACAGTGCAAACACATCAAGTAAATGATACAACATGACACAAATGAAAACTACTCAATGATGCAACATTTTAAAATGCACAAATATGCTATGTAGTGAAGCCAAAGCAATCAGGACAATGTTGAACAATGTAAATGTCGAAGTCGCGGAAGCATAACAGTGTCAATATTAAATTCATGAAATCAAGATCAGCATTGAAACAAAGATGGCCAGAGCTAAATTACACAGGGGCCAGAAATTCAAGAAGCCGAAATTACAAAATTGGAACAAGTTAAAAACCAAGTCGATGTCAAACATTATCCAGCATCAAGTTCGTGTCAAAATTTCAATGTTGAACAAGTCAAAGTCGAAAGTCATCACGAAATTAATTCAAAGTCGTAATCATCAAGCAACCAGAATATTCACATATGAATTAGTCAGAGAAATCATCAAACATCAGAAATTAATCGAACGGCCGAGGTGAATAATATGACAAATTCAAATAGAGAATATACGACGCAAATCTAGGGTTACAAACCCTATATAAACCACGAAACATCATCGGCATTTTTATTTGAGTTCGAGCATAACAAAGAACAAATCATCCAACTCGAATCACGATCGAGTTCAAGTATCAATTTAGAAAAGCAAAAGGACACAGTACATACCGAATTCACAAGCAAACGAACTCGATCGAGCAACTGCAAAACATCCAATAGTCAACCATCAGAGAAGCAGCGAGCTAGGGCAACGTATAACAGATTAATTGAAGAATTCGAAGCCCTAATTGGAACAAAGAGCCGAAGCCCTAACTGGAACAAAAGGGAACGAAGCAAGCCGCCATTATTCTCACGAACGAAACAAAAGGGGATCGGGCTGGAGATAACTAAATAAGGAAGTGGGCCGGTCCTTTAAAAAAAAAAAGGGTTTTTGTTTCTATTTATTTATAAGGCTTTATTAATATTGTTTTAGGGTTATTGTTTTTAAATTATTGTTTTTTATTTTACGAATCAAAAAGTTAGTAAATCACCACCTAGGTTTAGGTAGTGTCAGATTGTCTATTTTGAATTAGTTCAGTGAGCAGGGCGTGCGAGTTTGCAAAGCTCTATAGGCGGGAGCAGTGTTTGCGAGTGAGCGAAACTCTATAGGCGGGAGCAGGGTGTGCGAGTCTAGTAGAGTGTTTGTGAGCGGGAGCAAAAGGGTCTGCGAGTCTAGTAGAGTTGTTGTAAGCGTGATACTGTTTAATTCTAATAGAAATCTGTGAATGCAGCAGTAGGCAGGGGTTGCCGAAGCTGGGTAAATTTTGTGTGTGATTTACTTTTCAGCATATTTATTTCTGAAGTTTATTTCTTTGTTTAAATCGAGAAAATTTGCTATAACCCTATTCACCCCCCCCCCCCTCTAGGGTTAATCTAGATCCTACAAATACTAGGGAGCTATAACCACTCTGAACTCGGCCAGGGCCAGTCGGCCCAAAAATGCGTTATAAGCAGAGTAAATATCCAAAACAACAAAAGGCACGAACCGTACTCACCTATGGTCGACCTCTCTAAGCACCATCGATAATTCCACATATCCGACTAGCTTCATAGCTGTCTCCTTAAATCCCTGGATCCGAGATTTACATGGTTTTAAGTCCTTGCCCTCCAGAAGCATCTGTTCGTAGGCTTTTTTGAATAGAATGTTGACCGATCTCCAACATTTAACCAGCACTTTTCGTACAACAACAGGATCGATCGTGGAAATTATAACCAACTGGTCAATCATTGAGGCTTCCACCCCATCAGCATCTCTACTCCAAAAAACAATGTCATCTATCATGGTTCTGAATTGCTTTTCTGGAGCTCCATCCTCAACTGCCAAATAGCTCTCATACTCAGTATGCTTTAAAGCACCAGCACACATGTCAATCTCATTCAAACTCTTCTCGGCTTGATGCGGTCCGTCGATGATTGTATTTATCACCAAATGTTTTTCAAATCGCCTTGGCTTCTCACCACTAGGACCATCTTGCCCCTAATAGGATGTCGACCCAAGGGGTTAGAATTTCCTTGCCCACCATTCTGTGGGGATTTTCACAAACTGTTGCAAATTTTTCATTCGAATCAGCTCTTAATCATATTGCGCATGTCTGTATTCATTTGTATTATGACTATGTGTCTCATGAAAATTGTACAACTTGCTAGATCTCTTCTTTTTCTTGGTCGACTCTCTCGGAGTTGACTTCCTATATTGCTCGGTACCTTGAGTTGCCGAATAGATGTTCTCGGCTGAGTTATTCAGTTCAGTATAATTATCATATTTAGGAATCCTAGGACGATTCCTATTATCTGGCTTTTGCTTCTTGGCCCCATTATCGCTCTTTCTTTGGCTATCGTTCTTATTGTCAATGTTCACATCCACGTTTCCAGAACTTCCCCCAGATTGCTTTACAAGTAATGTTGCTTCATATAACTTCATCTAAATTTCTAGCATCGCTTCTCCAAGGATGATTGTGTGCTTATTCTAAGTATAAGTATTAATTAGCTTTCTATAAAAACATCAATTATCGAAGGTGGTTTCCTCTCTAATCATTCCCAGAAAACCATCCGGGATGAATCTCCCTGATCAGCGCCACCAATACTATGTAATTATTGGGATTTGTTACTTCTGTCACAACTATATCAAATTGATCCAAGAAATATTTTAGTGACTCTCCCGCTCCTTAGAAAAGGTTTGATAATGACATCACATCTTTCGGACGTGTAGTGTATAAATGGAATTGATCTAGAAATTTTCACGATAACTTAAGGAAAGACGATATGGATCTCGGTAGGAGCCGAGTGAGCCACATTGTCGCTATTCCTTCTAGGAAAAATAGGAAAACAACGACATCTCACTACATCAGACACTATGGCAGAGTCCATATGTCATTCGTACTTCATCAAGTGCTTCCTAAGATCCATCTTCCACCATATAATGGCATCATTGGAATTACAAATCTCCATGGATACTTCTCACGTAGAATGTTCTTAGTAAACAAATTCCAACTAGAAGAAGTACCATATTCATCATTGCTTTTGAATTGGTTTTCACTCACAAAACTCCTGACCATATCATCTAAGTACTCGGGGTCCACAGGTTAGGATGAACAGCGGTAATCAAGATTTGTTTTGATTGTTCGACGAACGCTCTCGGGCATACTCTGATACCTGGGTTCTCCAGACTTCTGGAGATCCATTCATCCAGTAGTCCTCCTGTTTGATCTCGTGCACATCGTCATCAGAAATTATCTAGTATTCAGCATTCTAATCATCCACTGTGCGTCTAGAAGACAGATCCACATCGTCATCCAAAGGGCGAGCATTGGGCTGACCATCGGCTGGATCAGTACTGATCCGTCCTCTTGGATTGGTATCGATCCACAAACTTGAGCCTTGAGTTAGTCTTCCTCCTTGATATGACCTCCCAGCAGTGTTTTGAACCTTCTTTTTCTTTTTATCTCTCTGTCTCTAGTCGAATAATGAGGAACTTTTAGATTATGAACTTGAATCCCTCATGCTTCTCCTTCAACAGTTATGCGTTAGTTCATTCAATAGCCTCAAGCTCTACTACATCTACAGGTTCATCAAGTTATGACTCTCCTATAATCTTTCCTCTATCTGCTTCATCATCCGATCTATTTCTAATCTAGTCATGACATTAGCTAGATTTTGGATCTACAGTTGAGTTGGTTGAGCAGCTCTATCCACATAGTGAATGTCTTGATTCTCAGCATCATTAGTGGCTCTAGAAGTTTCCCTTGATAGGGCCATGGCAAATACCTTCTCTTAGATTATTGAAAATCTAAATAGTAGAGCTGTAACGTTAGAAAACAAGATCTATGAAACCCAAGAGTAGATGATGGATCCAAGTAGCCTAAGTTCAATTCTCAATTAAAGAACCAAAATGTTTGAACCAAAAATGGCACAAACACCAAGAAGATTGAGTAGAGAATGAATGGTGATGAAATTTAAATGAAGACGAGTAGGAAAGAGCATACATCAATTAATAGTGGTTCGGCTAATATTGGCCTACGTCCACTTAGTGATCTTTTGGCTTTTGCCTTAACTCTAATTTCTGGTAATCGCTATTGGATTTATACTGATCTGTAAGAATTCCTGCTTGTAATAAGTAAGATAATCAATAAAATCACTAAGTGGACGTAGGCCAAGATTAGCCGAACCACTATAAATTACTTTTTGCTCTTTCCTACTTTTTTTCATGTAAATTTCCTCGGTTTTTATTCTCTACTTAATCTTCTGGGAGTTTGTGCCATTTTTGGTTCAAATAGTACCTATGTTAAAACCAATTCTAGTTTGGTTGTTTAATTCTCGATATAGGATTTAAATAAACATCTTATATAATTAGTATAAAAGAATGTCGAGATTCTCCCAAAACAATATAAATAGACACTACATTAAAATGTTTAAGCTCGAGCTTATGAGATAAATTCCTTATGCATTGGTAATAGAAATTAACATACATGTTATTTTGTCTACTACATTTCATTTCGCTTGTGTTCTTAGTACATTGAGCGAGTATTAAATCCTAATTAAGGTCATTAAATGATAGTTAGGAGGGTTTTCTAGTATTTATGAAATACTGGAGAATTGTTTATAATGAAAATGAACTTCTAAGGAGTGTACAGATTGAAAGCTCATAAGTGTTTTCAAGCATATTATGTCAACCTTAAATTCATGTTCCATCTTAATTAAGAATCTTTAAGTTGGAAATGTTCCAAACAAGAGGTTGTGCTTAATTCAAAAAAATAGGCAATGCACATTGCCTTGAATTAGCGCAATAATAAAAGCTATGTGAATATATATGTCTATATATGTATGTATATATGTATAGATGCACAAATTTATAGAGCTTGGGGTGACTCCAAATATTGAGAATCTCGTAACATTGTTATATAATAATGATGCCATGATGCACTACATGAAGGAACCTAGAGCTCATTAGAAGTTAAGAGACATACTCCGAAAATTTCTACATGATAAAGGCAGTTTATCAGTATCGTAGGGAGTTGATTGATAGTGTTGATAACTAAAACAACAAAGCATACCCATTCACAAAGTGACTAAGTGGAGTAATTCTGAGACAACCAATCAAAATGATAGGATTAAGATTCCATAATTGATCTCAAGTGAAAGTGGGAGATTTAGAGAGTTAGTTGCATGCTCTATAGGAAATTATGTAATTTTTTATGTTTATCTAACTCTATAACCAACCTTGTTCATAATATAGGTGTTTGATTTCTATTATATACATTGTCATATAATAATATAATTAGTTAAACAATTAATTAAATGTGCATTAAATAGAAAATCCTTAAATGGTATGTTATGTGATAACAATTACAAGGAGTTGTAATCAAGAGAAAATTATCACAATATAAAATAACATTATTTTAAATATTCCAGATCAAGATTTTTCGAGAAAGGATATTAATACATCTATTGAGACTAGAGTATGTAACACTTCCTAAATGTTAGGCAGCGTATTACCTATGGCTACTAGGGGAACAAAGAGTTTACATACTAATAGTTATTGGATAATTATAAAATGGCTTATTAAAGAGTTTCCTGTTGATTAACAACAACAAGGTCAAATAGAAAATCTCAAGTGACGATATTACATGGTTCTTTCGACTTGAGAATGTTATTGAACTTCAATATGGATACACCACTTATTATACTCAAATCATTTTATAACGACCTCAAGCGACTATAGTTGTGTTTGAGTTGAAGCATTGGAATTGAAACACAATTTAGTAGAGAATTTGTCTCCACAGTTGTGTGAGGTTAGTATCACGATCAACTATAATCAACTCAAAGTTAAAATCTCTCGCCAAAGTAGTATCGTTAATAATAAATATTCTTATTGAATCAAGGACTTTGTTTATAGACTAACTGAGTTGAATGTGGATGAAGTTGGATTTTTGACCAAAACCAAATTCCATAATGCTAAAGTGATATAGTATCGACATAGAGAATTGGTGTGTATAATCATTATTAAAAGGTACCGCTTAAATTGTAAAATTGAATTTTACATATTAGATTTATAGGCGATGAATTAACTCAAATTCTCACAGCACTAGCTAAGGTGACGTGTGAACATCAATATTTGAAATTTTTGAATATTAATTACTAGCTAAATCCACACCTAAGAGTCGCACAACCAAACTATTTTTTCTTCAAAACATCGCTTGACATAATTGATTTGTAATAGTTATAAATTAATTAAATTAAAATAGAAAAATTTAAATATTAATGTTCACATGTCATCTTAGATAGTGGTATGACAGTTTAAATGAATTTATCATTTACACATCATTTTGGTAAAATACAATTATATCATTATAAGTGGTACCTTATAGTAACGATTATTTACACCAATTATCTTCGTTAAGACTATAATAGATTAGGACTTGTGGAATTTGGTTTTGGTCAAAATTCCAATATCATCCACATTCAACTTGATTAGTCCAAGCATAAAAATTTTAGTTCAATAACAACAATTATTATTAACCTTGCTGCTCTGGCAAAAGACTTTCACTTTGAGTTGATTACAACTGACTGCGATACTAACGTCTTATTACTAAGGAGAAAAATTCTCTATTGAGTAGTGTTTCATTTCCAATACTTCAACTCAGACCCAACTATAGTCAATTAATGAACATCATGCCATGAATTAACTATAGTAAAAGTGGGGTGCCATACTAAAGTTCAAAAATATTCTCAATTCAAGAGAATTTTATAATATCGTCACTTCAAGATTCTTTGTTTGACTTTAGTTATATTAACTAATAGAAAACTTCTCGAATGAGTCATTCCATAGCTATCCAATAACTATCAGTACGCAATTTTGGTGGTCCCCACAACCATAAGTAATACACTGTCCAACAATTTGAGAGCTTACATATTATACTATCAACGGATCAATTGCCTTTCTCGAAACATCTTGACTAGGAATGTTGAAAATAATATTTTATTTTTCAATGTGACAAAATTCTAAGGATTATAACCCATTATAGTTACTATCACATAACATATCATTTAAGAATTTTCTATTTAATATATTTTAAATTAATTAATTATATCAAGTATATTATAGAAATCAAACACCTTTGTTATAAAAAAATGTTGGTTATCAAGTTAGATATATGTAACAAATTACATGATTGACCGTAGGGCATACCATTAACTCTACCAGATTTAAATATAATCAAAGTAAAGTATCCATGCAAAAGATCCACGTATTCTCAATTTGGGAGAACTGTGTAACATAGTCACATTGATATTTCCAATTTTACCTTGTTGTTATCAACCAATGGAAAACTCTTGGATGAGTCATTCCATAGTAACCAATGGAAAACTCTTGGATTATATATTCCATAGTATCCAATAACTATGAATATATAACACTTTAATGTCCCTAGTAGTCATCAGTAATGCACTACCTAAAATTTGAAGAGCATTATGTACTTCGATCTCAGTGGATGTATCGGTATCCTTTCTCAAAACATCTTGACCAGAAATATTTAAAACAAATTGTTGTTTTATTTGGTGACTAATTACTCGCTATTGCAACTATTTGCATCTACAATCACATAACAATTCATTTAAGGATTTTAGGATTAACGTACCTTAAATTAACTTATTAATTATCACACTATAATAAAGTATATAACATAAAATAAACACATTTATTAGGAACAGGATTGATTACAAAGTTAAATATATGTAAAAGATTACATGACTACCCTTAGAGCATACCACTAAATCTTTCACAAATGACATGCGGTGTCAAAGTAAGAAGCAAAATCAAGATTAGCAATAATATAGGTGGACCCTTTCTTCTTGCCTTTTAGTTGGGTCGGCTAAATTTCTCGTAAATAGGATTAATCGGCCAGTAATTCTTAGTCCGACCCAAATTCATATCAGCTAGCACTTCTTAGACCAGTCCATTTCAAGTTGGCCCACATTCACCAAAGCTCCATCCTAGCAAATCCAATAAGAAAGTCATAAACAGGTTGGTTTGGACTCCTAAGCATGGCCCGACCTGACATGAATCAGCAAAGCCATTTCATATGGCTTAACCGGCTCAGAGCGACCCATCAATGACCCATCTCTTAGTCTGCCTACAATCGGTCCTAAGCGTCTCGTCCAATCATTATGCCATGACATGCTCCTTCATGCTCTAGCCTTAGCATTTTCAACATGCTTCGATAATAAGCAACAGACCATCACTCTGCAAGAAGCTTCTCTCCAAGCTTGTTTCCTAGAGAAGTGTGTTGGACATCGAAAAGTGCAATCTAGTACGATTTAGTACATCTACCACCGCAACCCACCTACCAAAAGAGTGCCAACTTCTATAGTATGCTACCTTTCTTAGTGCAAAACATGTGCCTCATCTAGAATTACAACTGACCTGCTTCTCAGCCACATATTCACACCGCCTTTATAGTTGTTCTCCATCAACCCATGTAACCAAATCAATGACCAGAGGTGGTTCCCATCTATTTCATTATGCAATCGTAGCCATCCACTACCTATACCAACTGCTATAAATACCCTTGCATGCAGCATCAAAGGGTTTAAAATTGGTTGACTTTATACTAATAAACCTCATTTACAGCAAAAAACTACTTAAAAGCCCTTAAGTTTAATACCATTTTAAGCTTAAGTGACATATTTCTTATTATTCTCATATAATTCTTTGTAATTGTAATAGAGAAACATAGTAAGAGATCTTCACAGTGGGCATAGGCAAGCTTCTTCCAAACCACACTATACTTTGTGTTATTTACTTTAATTACTTGCTTTACTCCTCATTTTACGTTTCTAAGCCTAGTATTTGTAAGTAACCTTTGCCAATATGAACGCGTTAGTCTAATTTCAAGGTTGGCTAATTTTTTAGTCAACATTTTGACGCTAGAAGGAGTACCTCTCCTAAAAGCTCTTACATTTCTTCGCTTTTTCTTCTCCACGCTCTTTTCACGTTTAGCACCATATCAAACACTAATGATGAGAATGAAGTTATCAACTCTAGTTACCATGAGACTAATAGTAACACTTTCGCCACTAGTCCCATCCCTGGACTTAGTAATATCATGTACCGAAATATGCTTTAAGGCTTAACTAACATGGAAACTCTTGCCCGCAAAGAAAATGATAAGAGGATAATGTAGGTTGCTCAGATGACTGTGAACTTCATTCCTCCACCTTTGGTGGTTGATCTTACTTATATTCATCATACCCTTCCTGGTGCTTGTAATCATGTTAATACCGCCCAAGGGTGGGTGGTGCTTGAAATCCTGGCCAAGGTAGCTCCTGTTCACAACAGGACAAGTCACGTTATTGAGATTGACCTAGAATTGGCCATGTATAGGAATCTAAGACTTCATTATTCTCCTTCAGTGGAACAGCCAGCTTTTGAACGCCTTCGGGCAGTAGACAAAGCTTGAGATTCGAGATTCAAGATTCGTAGTGATGGTGCACATGCCAACGGCAGAAAACAAAGGGCCCTTTTGTACACTTCTGATCCATAAGGGTGTGACCAGGCCTAGATTAAGAGAGGGGCAGGTCGGTTATACACGATCGCTCTATGTACATAGGGGGATAAGCTCCCCATCTCTAGGTCATCATCATCACCATCACCTTCCAACGTATTACTGCCATCGATTTCCCACTCCACACGGACGTCGACTAAGTCTAGTGATGGTTATAGGTTAAACACTCTCATAGTAGGTCGATGTTGTTCTTTGGTAGGAAATGAATCATCTTCGCTAGTAACTCAATAGAATGCATTCCTAGAATATTAGTGGCGAAGCTCTATCTAATGATAAGAATGGGGAACCATTTTCTAAGGAAATCATAAATGCGCATATTCATCGACGGTATGCCTTACTGCCTACTGGCAGATATGATGGGAGTACCGACCAATCAGACATCACTGCCTTCATCTCCGTCACCCAGGCCGGCTAACTTTTCAGTCCAACAAAGTGTCTACTCTTCCCATCCACTCTTACTGGACCGACCTCCCGTTGATTCTTACATCTGTAAATGGTCAACATGAGTTCCTATGCCTAGTTCTAAACAAATTTGAAGACTATATTCTTTGCTTATAAAACCCATGTCATGATGGATAGTGAGCTAAGTAACATTAGGTGGGGGCCAACTATAGATCTTGGATCATATATGAATCACTTCAATGAAGAGTCTACCCAGGCTATGGGTGATGACGAGAACAGCTTAGTTACGGTCCTCTATTTGGAGGTCAGATACAAGTCCAAAACATGGAAGGAATTATGGAAGCAGTCGACCACATCCTTAACAAATTTCTATCAATGGGTGAACGACGTCGTGAGAATGGAGGAAACTAATCTTTTAAACTAAAAAGATGAATCTTAAAGCTCAAACAAAGCTGGATCTAGTGAGACAACGGACCGTTGAAGTAATGGTTGGCAGAATAGCAATAAGAGGCATGTAGAAGATGGCACTCGGTACTAACCCAAGTATGCAAACCATGCTACCCTGACTCAAAATATGGAATCTAGATATCTTGCAACCAGAGGCCAGTAACCCTTCCAAAAATCATCCATCACTAAGGTAAGAAGCTTCAGAGCATGGAAAGTGCCATAAGTTCCATCAAATCAATGGCTACTCCACCAATGATTGCCATATATTGAAGGACGAGACAGAAAGGCTGATCCGAGAAGGAAGGCTTATAGAGTTCGTTTGGTAGCAAGTCGATCAAAAGATGATTCACAACAATCAAAAACTCAACCGTACAACTCAATAGCAATGTCGTAGCCATAACCAATATTCTGATTATCTGCAGAGGCTCGGATGTGGGCGAACGCAGCTAGTCAACATATTCCCAATACCAGTGACGTGGGTTTGGCCAGTAAACTCTATTCATTAGAGTGCAACACATCCAAAGCTCTCGGGCTAGAAGCAGATCAACATATCACTTGCATTACCAAAGACAGAGAAGCCATTTCCTACAATCATCATGACCCCGTGGACATCACCCTTATAATGACCAAACGCAAATGTATACTGAGCCTTCGTGAATGGGGGCAACTCAGTCAACGTCATGTTCAAACGTGTCTTCGAGGCACTCTAGCTTCCTGCTTCCAACCTCACCCCCACGCCTTTTCCATCTTTGGCTTTGGGGGTATTGGCATTATTCCAACAAGGATGGCCTCTCTTATGACCACCTTTGACAATGAACCCTTTGCTGCAAAGAAATAGGTGAACATTGTAGTAGTTGATTATCCTTCTACTTTTAATCTATTAATAGGATGACTGACCCCCATGAAACTTGACATAACTCTCTCCTACAATCAACTCGTCATGAATTACCCTGTCCAAGATGGGGTAGTATAAATTCGGGACAATTACCAAAAAGCTGGGGAGTGTAAGTAGACCTCCCTCGTACATGCAAAGAAGAATGTCATCATGCTTCAGCAAGAATTTGCAACAATCAATGACAAGTCATTTGAGAGAACCATCATGCCAAGACCGTCCCAAACTCTGAAGTAGAGACATCTACCTCAACAACTACCTTTGTAAATGACGACCTCCTAACGAATTTATGGCTATCAACGATGTGTCTCCTAGGAGAGTGCACGAGCCAATTAGTGCTTATACTCGTGACGAGACCACCATAACCCTTGAAGAGGCTATTATCAACGACGCATCACCCAGAAGGGTGGTCGAGCCGGTCGGCGCTCCCATTTGTGCTAGGACCATCCTTAGTAATGAAGAGACTATTGTCGAAGATATACCACCTAAGAGTAACCTCGAACCTATTAGTGATCTGATTCGTGCTGGGACCTCCCACAGAAGCAAAGTTAAACCGACCGTCTGCTAGTCACTCGAGATAATCCCATTTGTTGGATGACCATATATATAGTAGTATATATACTAGTATTTGGAGTGATATTGCTACACATTATAGCGATGAGACCCTATGTGTCCCGCATAATAGCGGATGACCCTATATACCACGGTATCCCCATCGAAGTTGGATTTGTATTTTTATTGTTGTCTAATATTTGTGGATGCAGGAAAATAGGTTGGAGGGATCCAATTGGATTCCTCAAATATATTAGTATTTTTCATATATATAAAATGTTGGATTATTGTGTGTTGTAAATTTTTAAATGATATAATGACATGGAAATTAAGTTTGGAAATATTAAGTACCATAAATATTATTTTAGTTTTTAAGGGATTAAAAAAAGATTTTTATATAAAAATATGTATATCGAAATTTGGACTATTTGAAGGAGATTGCTTTGAATAAGAAATGGTGAATTTTTGATCGTATTAGATAATGCAGAAAAAAATTAATAGAGAAGTTAAGATAAATTATATAAAGGAATTTTTAAAGATTAGATTTTAAATTGATATTCGGAGAAATATGGAAAGAAGTTGAAATCGATATTAAAAATAGATTGGAACAAACAAATGGAATTTATAAGGAATTGAAGTTATAAAATGGGAATTTTATACATGAGATTATTTTTAGTGGAACTCAAAGGGGTTATAAGGATTTATAAACGATGTTTATAAATAAAAGATATCGAAATCAGATGATAAATTGGTAAGATAAATTTACAGGAAGAATTTATAGTTGAATATGGAAATAGAGTGAGAGAGAAATAGTGGATACTATTTTTGAAGTGGAAATGGTTAAGGAGACTGAAATGGAAGTGATGTGATTGAAATCGAGAGGGGTTATAAATTGGAATTTGGTCATTGAGATTCAAAATATATTTTTATTAATAAATTAAGTTTTTAATTTTAAAAGGGAAATTGTGTTTATTAAACTATGTAATTTAAAGTTAGTTAGTACTGAAATACTTCAGAAGTGAATTTTCAAATACTTAATATTTATCTTAATAAATCCTAGATTTTAAAACAAGCTTTATAAAGTGATGTTATAAAAGTGTTTCAATATTAGATAATTATTTGAACACGTTTTAAAAATAAATAATTATAATTTTTCTTTAAATACTTATTTTCATATATATATATATATATATATAAAGTTTTGAAAATGGTTTAAATGTATTTATAAACCTTCTCGAGAGTTGGAAAATGGTTATTTAGTAGATGGACTTATAAGAGAATTCTCAAAAAGAAAATTGGAAAAGGTAAGGAAATTTCCGAAGAAGTTAAATAAAAGTGAACTTCGAAAAGAAAGTATAATTCATAAAAAGGGTACAAAGGGAAATTGGAATTTTATAAACGAGTATAATTGGCGTTGGGAATATTAAACGGAATTAGTTAAGGAATTCCGGGTCTATAGAATTCGTTATAGACTTGTCAAGAAATTTACGAATAAAAAAAATTGTAAAGTATTTTGAGAATTAGGAAGTAGAAAATAGATGGAATATTTCCTAAACGTGAATACAACTGAAGTGGGGAAAAATATTCTAAGTGTTTGGAAAGGGGTGGAAAATATTCCTTTGAAGATATAAGGTTTGAAAACTATTTTCAAATATACTGGAAAAATATATCTTATAAAGATATTTTGGAATAAATTTTGAAGAATTTATAATAAGGCCTAATGATTGTTTATGGATGTTCATTGATAGTTAATTAACCAACTATCAATTTTGGCCAATTTCATTAATCGTTTCGAAGAGACCGGGATCGGACTTGCTTCATTACAGCATGATATGGGGTTCTCGCTTTTTGTTAGGTAGCGAATGGATGACTCTTACCCCTGCATGTCCTTGAGTGGTTGGTTTGCTATATGCTTACAATCGAGAGGCTGGACGTAAAAGTAAATTCGAGGTACCAGTGTAAGCTATGGTGGAAAGTGGCCGCTGTCTATGGTTACAAAGCCTGGACCTTTACATTGGATATCAGAGCTGAAGGTTAAGCGAGAACCTTGGCTCTAGTGGGGATTACTCATTAGAGACAGAGTCACTAGTAATCTCGAATGAGTTTGAGTGTATTAATAGATATGAGCGCGTATTTGTTGGTGAATATAAATTATTTTATATTCTGTTGACTTATCGGTTGAGTGTTTATGAATTCTGATCGATACAGTTTGGACAACTATATCAATAAGGATTTCTCAACTCTTAAACTGGGCAAACCGACACAGTACTATTATTTTTAAAAGTGGGTAAATGAAATAATTTTACCCAAACCATATTTTGATACAAAAGAAATAATTTTCTGAAATTATTGTATATATTTTGAGTGTTTGGATGATAATATTGTAATCAAATAGAATTATAAATATAAAATAGTTTATATAACCAAATGAAAATTTGTGTAAATTATACAAAGGGGTTATAATTGAATTGGATTCAAACCAGGATCTGGAAATTTAAATCCTGGAAAGTTTGAAAACAATATTTTTCAAAGCGGTGTGGAAAATAATAATTAGAGTATTATTGTTGAATATTTTCGAAAGAAAATGGTTTCAAATGGATTTTTGGAGGTGGTATAGCACTGAACTCACCTCGGTTGTCGGAAAATAATTTTGATGATGACGGTCGCATCATCATTATTAATTTCGAGTTTCTAAGTGACGGGTTGCTACCGAGATAATTGATTTGGAGATTTTATTGGAATCAACAAATGTTGTTTAGAAATTCTAAGGGTATTCGCTTTGGGATAAAAACAAAGGTTGGGTTAAATTTAAAAAGTGTGATTTGGGATATTTGTGATTTCAAAATGGTTTGAAATAAATACCAGGTGTCTGAATTCCAGAATCCTTATTTAAAATGTTTTAGAAAACATTAGGAAATAAGTATGAGCTTATAAAATTGAGAATAATTTTAAAAAAGAGAGGAAGGTGTGGAATTTGAATTTCGGAATTAAATTTTAACTTGAGAAAGTTAGAATAAAGAAATTAAACTTAAGCGAAGTCATTGGAATATATAATGAAATTGAATGAACTAAAAATAAAATGGTTTGGGTTAAAATTAATTTAAGTATCAATAGCTCGAATATGGGTTTGAAATGTTGGTAAAAGGAATTAAAATTTAAATTAAAAAGTGAATCGGATTTGAGCTATATGGAACTGAATTAAAATATGTAAATGAGAATTATAAAGTGACTTTATAACTATAAGTGATAAAATTTGAATTGGATTAGAAATAATATCGAATTGAAGTAAGTATAAATTTTCAATTGTGGAATATTATAAAAACCATATGGCATACATCTTGAATGAAATAAAATTGAGTGAAAATCTGGAATTGTGAATAAATAAATTAGAATAGCTTATAAAAATTGAGATTGAGTAAAAATATACTTGGGCTATAAAGTGATGTATAGTCTTAAATTAAAAATAGAATGTGAATATACTTGAGTATAAAATTGAGGGAATATGAGGAAATAAGTTGTGAAGCTTATAAAATTTGAAAGGTGAAATAGAAAACAAAGTAAAATAAAATGGAGTAATGTTCTAGCAAGGAAATAAAAATCCAAAACTGGATTATGAAATAAATTTGAACTCTAGTAAATTGGTTGAAGTGATTTTTGAAATAAAAACCAGATATTGAATTATAAAGTGAAAATGAACTAATTAGATAATTAATTAGTTAATTGGATATAAAATGGATATTAACTGGGTTGAATAAATTTGGATTGTGTGTTAAAAATGGAATTTGGAAATGAAACTTGAGTTATAAATAAAATTCAACTTAGATGGTTAGCAAATTAAATTAAAAAAATTGAAAATGTGTCGAGTAAAATGGAAATAGTTTGAAATGGTGATAACTCAAGTTATTAATAAATTCAATTGAAGCGTAAATAAATTGATATGGCTTAGGATATTAAATAAATGGATTTGAGTGCAGAATTAAAATTGAAGTGGATTAAATGAATGAACTAATTAATTAATTAATTAATTGGAATCGATTGAATAGAAATCAATTTAAATAAAATGGATTTAAATATAAAGAGAGTAGATATGAATGGAATGCAACTAAATGATTTGGAATCAATTAAAAATAGTTATAAGCTTAAATGGTTATTCATTTAAAGGAATAGCGCTGAATTTGCATAAAAAAAACTGTTGTCCGGTGCAAACGCAAAGTAAATAAGATTCTATGGATTAACAGAAGTGAATGGAATTGATTTTTAAATCAATTTGAAATGGATATGAGTTATTTGGTATAAAATAGAGTGATGCAAGAAAATTAAGTTGTAAATCATTTGGATTGAATGAAATGCTATATAAATCGATTGAAAATAAATAATTGAACGATGGAAGCCTTGTAACTGCTATAAAAACATGTTATTACGGGTTTGTTTATGAATCTATGTGTTTATCCATTTAAATAAGTGAAATAATACTGAGTTTGATGTTTTTGATACTTACGTGATTTAAAATTGAGTAAGTACAGATAACCGAAGGATGTCGAACTAGATTTCGATTGCGTATTTGCATATGAAGTAAATTGCTTGCTTAATAATGCTTGAAATGCTAAAATAAGGTACGTTTTCAGATTAAATACTGCGGAAATATAAATATTGATATATATTTTTGTTTTTCGATCGTGTGGGTCGATGTATATGTATTTATCTCTCTTGTCATATTGCAAAAGGCTCTTCGTACAAGGGAAACTATGCCATAAAATTTTGGAAATTTAGGGTGTTACAAAATTTTTGAAAAATTTTTGGAAAATTTTCGTTAACGACAAATTGATTTCAAATTGCAACTGAAATAAAGGATTTTGATTTAGGATGGAAAACTAATTATTTGAATGAAGAAAGAGGATTTAAAAAGTGAAGTATCGAGCTTCCGCTAAGCGGGTTTTGATAAGTAAATGGGTTAAGGACATTTTTCCAACTTAGCAATTTCGAGGACGAAATTCTTTTAAGGGAGGAGGATTGTAACGACCCGTATTTTTCATTGTTTGATTTTGAATATTTAAATGGTTTTAAATATTGAATTTGAATTATAGATTGATTTAGAGAATGAAAATTGGGTTTATTTATAAAATAAATTCAGAATTAAATATAGCAATTTATTGGATAATTTAAATTATTGAAGCTTATTGGTCAAATTATTGTATCTTGAGTTTTAAGTCTGATAAAAATTATTTAAAGGCTTGCAAAATTAATATTAATAATAACGAAGATAACCAAAGTTTTAAAATTGAATTTAAAAGTGATTTGTTTAGTTTTAAAAATATACTGCTTAAATTGACATTTAAAAATAGCCTTCCGAGGTACAGTCTCGAAATTCGACAAGACTAGTCTCGTTGGATCCGTAATAGTGTATTATTATCGGATTTCAAAGTTCGTAGCATTTGGAGTAATTATTTGGCCATACGGTATATAAACATGTTGAAATTTATATCGAAATTTAATATAATAATTGGATCCAAAAAGCTATCTTCTTCATACGGTCGAATTAGAACTCGAAACATTTTTCATTGAGTTCGAAATAGGGGTATAATATTATAAACGTTTGGCGGCACGCCTCCGTAAGGGTTCAAAATTTTCGAGATATGTAATATTTGGAATAATACACACACACACACACACACACACACACACACACACACATATACATATATATATATATTTAAATCAAAGTCTTATCCAAAATGTCTTCTCAGCCACCTATAATCTATATGCCCTTACCTTTACGTGTAAATCATTCTTTCTCCCTTTCTCTTTGGTCAATCAAAAAAAAAAGAAGTCGCCCGCCCCATTCAAAATTGTGTAAGTCATCTCCTTCCTCCAGACCACTCGCGTACCCTTCTCCTCCTCTTATCTGTTCAAGCACGAATCGAAATCATATATTTTTCTCTACTCTTCTTCAAAATCTAACTCAGAGTGATAAAAAAGAGGATCGAAATCGATTTGAACACCTCCTCTTCAAAACGAATCCGTGGTCCAAGTATGGCATTAGGCAAGGCCCGATGATGTTCCTTTCAATTGTGACTTTTGAGTGCTCGAAGTCGAGGAGGTTGATGGCAGCTGTGACTTTGGATTGGCGACGCAATGGGAATTGTCGCATTATAGTTGTCGATGTGGGGAGAGGCTGGATGTCGGGTTTCTTAGTTCGAGTTTGAGTGCGTCGACCTAGGGAAGGCTACGTGATCGAGGAATGTTCTGTTGAGGGGGGTGATGGGCATGGAGACTGAGAAATGGAGACGTATTGCAGCAAGGAGAAGATGCGATCTCTAATAGTCTGGTGATGGACGAAGGCGTCGGGTCTGTAGCTCCACCTGGTACGCGATTCTATTCGTAGAAAAAAAAAAGCGAAGACTAGAATCGCGTTCATGAGCATCGCGTGCGATGGAAGCTGATTTGGGTTAGGTAATTAATTTAATCGCTGTCATTAAGAAAATTTTATTTTATTCTATAAATTAAATGTTAATAACTTCGTATGCACCTTTACGAGGTCAAAAATCACATGAACCATAATTGTTGGATTCGTTACATTGTAGGATACAAAATAGAATTGGAGTGGATTGCAATAAAAATCAAGGTGGGAATTTCTCACTCATTTGGATAACCACTTTTAAATTTAAATGTTTAAATCTAAAATTATCGGATGCTCGACTTATTTATAAATTTATAATTATCTGTTGGATGACAATATATATGTAGTAGTATATATATTAGTATTTGGAGTGATATTGTTGCATTTATAGCGGATGAGACCTTATGCTTCCTGTGTAATAGCGGACGACCCTATATACCACGATATCCCCTTCGAAGTGGGATTGGTATTTTTATTGTTGTCCAATATCTGTGGATGTAGGGAAACAGGTTGGAGGGATCCAATTGGATTCCTAAAATATATTAGTATTTTTCATATATATATAAAATGCGGGATTATTGTGTGTTGTAAATTTTTAAATGATATAATGGCATGGAAATTAATTTTGAAAACATTAAATACCATAAATATTATTTTAATTTTTAAGGAATTAAAAAAAGAGATTTTTATATAAAAATATGTATATCGGAATTTGGACCATTTGAAGGAGATTAGTTTGAATAAGAAATGGTGAATTTTTGATCGTATTAGAAAATGCGCAAAAAATATCTTAAATAGAGAAGTCAAGATAAATTATATAAAGGAATTTTTAAAGACTGGATTTCAAAACTGATATTCGGAGAAATATGAAAAGAAGTTGAAATCGATATTAAAAAATAGATTGGAACATATAAATGGAATTTATAAGGAATTGAATTTATAAAAATGGAATTTTGTAAATGAGATTATTTTTAGTGGAACTCAAAGGGGTTATAAGGATTTATAAACGATGTTTATAAATAAAAGAAATCGAAATCAGATGATAAATTGGAAAGATAAATTTATAGGAAGAATTTATAGTTGAATATGGAAATAGGATGAGAGAAAAATAGTGGATACTATTTTTGAAGTGGAAATGGTTAAGGAGACCGAAATGGAAGTGATGTGATATAAATCGAGAGGGGTTATAAATTGGAATTTGGTCATTAAGATTTACAAATATATTTTTATTAATAAATTATGTTTTTATTTTTAAAAGCTAAATTTTGTTTATTAAACTATGTAATTTAAAGTTAGTTAGTACTGAAATATTTCAGAAGTGAATTTTCAAATACTTAATATTTATCTTAATAAATCCTAGATTTTAGAACCTGCTTTGGAAAGGGATGTTATAAAAGTGTTTCAATATTAGATAATTATTTGAACATGTTTTAAAAATAAATGATTATTATTTTTATTTAAATACTTATTTTCATATATATATAAAGTTTTTAAAATGGTTTAAATGTATTTATAAACCTTCTCGAGAGTTGTAAAATGGTTATTTAGTAGATGGACTTGTATGAGAATTCTCAAAACGAAAATTGGAAAAAGTAAGGAAATTTCCGAAGAAGTTAAATAAAAGTGAACTTCGAAAATGAAAATAGAATTCATAAAAAGGTTACAAAGGGAAATTGAAAATTTATAAATGAGTATATTTGGCTTTGGGAATATTAAAAGGGAATTAGTTAAGGAATTCCGGGTTTATAGAATTCGTTATAGACTAGTCAAGAAATTTACGAATATAAAAAAATGTAAATGATTTTGAGAATTAGGAAGTAGAAAATAGATGGAATACTTCCTAAGTGCGAATACAAATGAAGTGGGGAAAAATATTCTATGTGTTTAGAAAGGGGTGAAAAATATTCCTTTGAAGATATAAGGTTTGAAAACTGTTTTCAAATATTGACGTACTGGAAATATATATCTTATAAAGATATTTTGGAATAAATTTTGGAGAATTTATAATAAGGCCCGATGATTGTTTATGGATGTGTATTGATAGTTAAATAATCAACTATCAATTTTTTCCAATTTCGTTAATCGTTTTGAAGAGACCGGGATCAGATTTAATTATCTGAAAACCGCTTCAATCCGGTTTGAACGTTATTAATGAATACCATGAAGTTGATGAAGACGGTAATTCGGTTTGTTCAAACCCAGGATAACTTGTATGGATGAATGCTACAGAACATCGTCATTGGAGAACGATGAGCATTCTAAGAAAAATTATTCTTGAAAGATAACGCTTAGCCTCAAACCTCATCAACCGGGAATGACTAAAACAGGGGAGATGCAACAAGGCTAAGTAGGTTGCACCTAAGTAGGGTATGTTATCACTTTTCTAAATGTCCTCGGAACCCTATTTATCTTAGATATGGGTATATATGAAAGAAGAAGCGCTCGTTGGTAAGGGTGGGAACACCTAGGATGATAACATATTCGGTATATCTAGGTTAGAGATAGGTCGGTCTTATATATCAGGGGATCTCGTGTGGTCATTGATACATTGTTCTAGAGGTGCACTGTGGTGAGCGGTACCTCAATGGTCCAATCGTTCGATGGAATACATCCTCCAATAGGAGCTGTACGATTTTGATTGTGCCCAACTATACTGAAACATGAGATGCAAGCATTTCATCTATTTTCTTTTACTTTCTATAGACACTATTATAATATCAAACGGTTTCGAAAAAAATGTTTTGGTTATCATAAGGTAAAAACCCGTTGCGTTTATTTGTGACATGGTTTTACGAGATACCTTTGTTTTCAAAGGATTTTGAAAAGTTAATAATTCAGATTGAGTGTGTTTTCTCATGCTGGTTTTCCAAACTAATTCGGGTGTTATTTTATTATAATGCTCGTGTCAGACTGAGCATTATAAATTTAGGATAGGATGCTATAGAGCTCAAGAAACGAGCGGGATGGCAAGGTGTACTTTCATACTTGATTATTATTCCGCTTGTAAGGACAAGTTATTAAACTGTCCAGATTGATTATTACCTATTGTACTCCGATGGTTGTAAGTATATAAATTTACAGGTTTCTTGTATTTAAATTCTATTGTTATATATTTTGTTCCGCTGCGATTGTGAGATTCTGTTGTTCTGTTTCTTTTCTTCAATCTTTTTCTTCTTTACCCCTAATGAACTGGTATTTTCGGCACTCGACCGCTCGGTATTTTATACAGTGGACGTATTAATGTCGATTTTCGAGGGTCACAAATCCCCGTCATTTAAAAAATGAATGAGCATTGGGGAATGTGAAGGCATTTAATGCTTGGGAAAATGAATAGTCTCACATCTTAGAATAAATTAAACTAGTTGTGTTTACATACTCAGATGTGGACACTATCATAATTCCTATGAGACAAAGAGAGACACAAGTCATGATGGATGGTGTAATGCACCATCCGAACACGCACGTCCATGCCCGAGCCCAAACCCGCATTTGCGGCGTGGGAAAATAGGTGTTTGAGGCGTATTGAAGGCATTTAGCACTTTGCAGTTGGCCGTTGGCTTGGCATGGTTGTTCAGATCGAACAGTTTTTTGTTCTTTGTCCGTTCAAACTCAAACGGTCACATCGTCTGATAAAGGGTCGCAGCCTTTTAAATAGTCACAACCGTTCGAACAGGCACATATTACCGAATAGGTGCACCTCCCCGCGCCTATATATAGGTAGAAAGAAAATAGTGAACAACATTCAGTTTTTCCGACATTTTTTTCTCCCTACAACACTATGCTCTTAACAACACTCTCTTGAGTTCGTTGTTACTTTGCGATTGTTGCGCAGTATCGCAGAGAATGTCTGTTTCATCTTGGGAAACAATTGCCCGACATCCCTAAGTGTCGTAGAAGGAGCAATATTGTTTCAAGGAAATAGCTTTTCGCTGGACTCAGATAATCTAATCGGTATTATATTTACTACCTTATTTTTCAACTGCATAGTTCTATTCGTAATAGTTTTTGTGACGTACTTGTAACAGTTAGTTGTTGGTACAATTTAGCAACATAATTGTAACAGTTTTGTAACACCTTTATAACATTGCTGTTAACAATCCTTGCAAACAGTTTCGTAACACCTTTGTACCGTTACTGTTTAACATCTTCTAGAACTGGTAACAGAAAGAAGACCTATAGAAGCAGAGTATGGGGAGAACAAAGACATTGTCTACTGGGTTTTCTGGAAGGATGAAAAGCAAAGAAAGCACGATGCGATTGATAGACGCCACCTTAACCACAAACTCTAAAAAAGAAGGCGCTCTTCAAGTTCTAAAAATAGGGCTCTATGCACTGCAAGGCTACCGGCAGTGAGGCCAACAATGAGAAATGTAGTTCAAATGCTCGAAAATGTTTCTAGTTAGCACTTGATTGTAGACGTTGATTTGAAAGAGAACCGTTTTGAAGCTGAAGAAAGTTTCTAGCAATAAATAGAAGACTAGTTCGTGGTAAAAGTGTATCCGGGCGCAGGTAATTCAAGAAGGAAGCAACATAGGCTGTTCTAGTTTCTAAGTTATGTACATCACGCATAGCTATTTTTCCAACAATGCCACGACATTATGTTAAACCGTAATAAAACTCTACTAACAAGTACTTTGGGTCGGTTATCTAGTTATCTTATGTTGTGAATTGTGCGGTTCGAGATGAATTTGATGGCGATTGCGATGAAGATAATGTTGTACTTCCACTTCAAAGATTTATGGAATAGATTCTTTCAGAAAATAGTTCAACTCACCAGGTACAAATGGGTTATCGAACTATGGACTTTCAGGATTCAATGAAGCCTTGTATCAATGTAATCGGATTCAAAGTTTGTACGTCTTTGATCCGACCAAGAACACTTTAGTAAAGGTTTCTGATGATGCAATTTGTATAGAATAGAATGGAGAGGAAGAAGAGAGCAATTCTGCGACGGTTTCTGAATTTGCAACACCTTGGAGGCGTCACAAAACAAAGCAATGGTGACGCAGCGTTTAGCAACACTGTCCGGCGTCGTGAAATGCTCTGCAAAGAAGAAGAAGAAGATTCAAAAGAAAAAAATTCAATGTTTTCTGGGTGTTGCTATTTATAGATGTGAATAGGTGCCTATTCGCGAAGTGTCACAACCATTTGCATCGGTTCGCAACTGTTACGAACGGATTCAATTTAAACGTCGCGTCCATTCATATTTTGCAACGTTCAGAAAACCGTTGCAATTTCCCGCCCTTTATTAAATTTCAAAAATTCGATTTTGTGTCCTTAACGGGCTGAAATTTGGCCCGTTACTGTTCATATATGATCCAAAAATATTTTCGAATCCGAACCTGACCCGGCTCGGTTCGGTCGGACGGACGGCAGCAGCGCACGTGTGGTGTTGCATGACTTCTCTCTTCCCAACAAAGCAAACATGTGGGAGCCCCAAGCCCCCTACATCCACATGAGAAAGCTATATTTATACAAATATAGTCTTTGTTTTTCTAGAATGTGGGACTAAACTTTTCTTTCTTCTTTTCTTTCTTTCTCTTCCAAAACAAAAAACCCAAAGCCCCCAAAGCATATTTGAAAATTTTACAACAGTCTCCCCCAATTTTCAAAATAAATAAATAGGATGGTTGAATCACTAGAGTGACTTCCTACATACCCAAGTGGGATCAAGATTATGTAGTTCTAAGATCAAGTTTTGCATCATCGTGAAAACCAACATATAAATAAAAGGTATCTTTTGGATTTGAACCTTTACTTAGTGTAAACCATTCAAAGCCTTATTGAGATTCTATGGTGAATGAATCTTAAACAAAGTATCCTTAATGATAAAACCGGAACAATCAAACATGTTGATTTCCTTAGGTAAAGTGTTCTGTATTGCTCAGCACGTTAATGGCCATGTGCTTAAATCCTGGTTCATGAGTCTACTTAGAAAGCGGTCTTACTTTCCTAGGAAACGGCCTGATTTCCATACTCATATAGGTAAGTCCCTTAAAGTGTTTCTGCGATACACCTTTTAAGGTTTCTAGACTTATTAAGGATATATATCCATCCTTTGTTCTTGCAGAATCTCACACTAAATATTATGGGATTATCGAATTAGTGTTCCATAATCATTCTCTTAACTTGTTGGTACCTATTGAACTTTGTCTATCCTTTTCAAGACACAAGTTGGGTTTCTGTTAAGGATGATCAACCTTCATTCACAGACCTTAGTCTCATTTCTTATGACTTTATAGAAACCATTGCCTTTGGAAGACTCTTTGTAAGTGGGTCAGTCAAGTTTTTCTTCGTTTCTATGTAGTCAACAGTTATAACTCCTCTTTTGAGTAACTGTCTCACCATTTGATGTCTTAGAGTCACATGTCTAGACTTTCCATTATATGTCTTATTAGACACATTGTATATTTTTGCTTGATTGTCACAGTTAATCAAGACTGCTGGTGATAGCTTCTTCCATGAAGGAATTTCCATTAATAAATTCCTAAGTCATTCCGCTTATTTACATGCATCTGCTAATGCACTCCATTCTGACAACATTGTTGAGTCGGAAATACAGGTCTGCTTCTTGGAAGCCCAAGACACAGCAGCGCCTCCTAATGTAAAGATCCATCCAGTCGTAGACTTGGATTTGGATTCTACATTGTTCCAGGTTGCATCACTATATCCTTCTATCACAGAAGGATATCCTTTATAAGATAAACCATATTCAATGGTTCCTTTCAAATAAGCTAAAACTATGAAAATAGATTTCCAATGTTCGAAACCTGGATTACTCGTAAATCGACATAATACACTTATTGCATGTGCGATGTCCGGTCTGGTGCAATGCATAGCATACATAAGACTCCCAATAACACTGGAATACTCTAGTTGAGAGATAGAACGTCTAGTGTTCTTTTCTAATTTAATACTAGGATCTAAAGGAGTTGGTGCTGGTTTGCCATCGTAATGACCATACTTTTGTAGAAATTTCTATGTAATGAGATTGAGTTAGTAATAACTCCCCCTCTTTCCTAACAATTTTAATTCCCAAAATTACATCAACCTCTCCTAGATCTTTCATATCGAATTTAGAAGACAAAAACTTTTTAGTTTCATTCACACATGATATATTGGAACCAAATATTAGCATGTCATCAACGTATAAACATATTATAACAATACCGTTGTTATCCGATTTGTTATAAATACATTTATCAGCATCATTAACAATGAACCCATATGACAGTGCAATTTTGTCAAATTTCTCATGCCATTGCATAAGAGCTTGCTTCAGGCCATAAAGAGATTTCACTAATTTGCAAACTTTCTTTTCTTGGCCTGGGGTTTTGAAACCTTCAGGTTGTTCCATGTATATCTCTTCTTCTAAATCTCCATTTAGAAAAGCAGTCTATACATCCATTCGATGTATGACTAAGTTATGAATTGATGCAAGTGCAATTAAACAGCGTATAGAAGATATGCGAGCAACTGGAGCATATGTATCAAAGTAATCTACTCCATGTCGTTGCTTATATCCCTTAGCAACTAATTTGGCTTTAAACTTATCAATGGATCCATTTGTATTCAACTTTTTTTTGAATATCCACTTACATCCTATAGGTTTAGCACCGGGAGGTAAATCAGTTAAAACCCAAGTTTAGTTTAACAGTATGGAATTCATTTTATCACTGATAGCTTCTTTCTAGAAATTGGAATCTCTAGAACTCATAGCCTAAGAATAAGTTTTGGAATCGTCATTGACGTTCATTACATATTTAGTCATATTAAGGACTTCGTCCTTACTGCCTTCTACAAGATATGTAATGAAGTCAGGACCATAGTCCTTCTCTATTCTCGCTCTTTTACTTCTCCGTTGTTCAGTATTATTATCTGGTACTGATACTTCCTTGCTGTTTTGAGCAGGAGCATAATCATCATCATTGATATCATTAGCCATATTAGGTTCTGGACTAGATGATCTCAATGGGATCTCAACAGTTTGATTTTCAAAAAATTCTACATCTACAGATTCTATAACTTTTAGGGTGTCAAGAATAAGGAATCTATAAGTTATACTATTAAGTGAATATCCTAAAAAAACACATTTAAATGCTCTATTTCCTAACTTTGGTCATTTAGGGTCTGGTTTTCTAACATATGCTAAGCAACACCAAACTTTAAGTCTAGTTAGGTTAGGTTTTCTATTAAACCATAATTCATAAGGGGAAATATTATTCTTTTTAAGTGGTACTCTATTTAAAATATAACATGCAGATAACATAGCATCACCCCATAGGTTATAAGGTAAATTAGAACTTATGAGCATGGCATTAACCATTTCTATTAAAGTTCTATTCTTCCTTTCAGCAACACCATTTTGTTGTGGTGTATATGGGGCAGTACATTGGTGAACTATACCTTGTTGTTTACAAAACAAGGTGAACTCATTTGAGAAATATTCACCACCATGATTTGAACGTAATATTTTAATTTTAACTTCTAATTGTGTTTCGACCTCTGCTTTGTAAATTTTGAATTTATCAAAAGCCTCATCTTTAGTTCTCATTAGATATACATATGCATATCTAGTATAATCATCAATGAAGGTTATATAGTATTGGTTACCACCATAGGTGATATGACTTTTTAAATCACCCATATCACTATATACCAATTCAAACAAACCAGTTTTCCTTTCTACGGATTTAAAGGATTTCCGGTGTATTTTTGCTTTAACACATATTTCACATTTAGAGATGGTATTGAAATCACAATCAGAAATTAATCCTAATTTATTCATATTTTTAATGGAACTATAATTAACATGTCCTAATCTACCACGCCATAAATTAATAGAATCAACAATATAAACAGAAGATTTCTTTATTAGATTCAACTTAATCATGTCGTTACAAGAGTATCCATGTCCAATGAATCTACCATTCTTAGACAACGCTAGCTTATCAGACTCATACACCATCTTGAATCCTCCTTTGTTAAGAAGGTATCCAGAGACCAAATTCTTACACATATCAGGTACATAAAATACATTGACTAATGTAAGAACTTTTCCAGAGGTGAAAGTAAGTTCTATAGTGCCTTTTCCTAGAACTTTGCTTGGGACCTTATTTGCTCCAGTAACTTCGTCGGTTTCTCCTTTATTTCTTCGTAACTCTTGAAAAGATTACGGTCTTTGCAAATGTGAATGGTTGCTCCAGTATCGAACCACCAATCATTATCATTGCCGCAAACGGAGTTCGCCTCTTGCACTACAGCCACAAGCGAGTCTTCGACCACATTCACTTTTTGTTGTTTCTTCCGCGGATGGCAATCTCGGGCATAGTGGTCGGGCTTGTTACAAAAATAGCAAGCACCATTCTTTTTGTTGTTGGTTTTGGAATGATTTTTCTTCTTAAACTGTGTCTCATTACTTGGCTTCAACTTATCGGTAATTTCAACATTATTTGCCTTAGAATAGGACTTAGTTTGCAGATTATCATCTATATCGCGTTTGCGAGAGTCTTCTTCAATACGAAGATGACGCTGTAAACCGTCTAAATTATAATCTTTTTCCGCATGCTTCTTCTTTTTCTTATAATCATTCTAACTATGCTGAAGTCTAGAAATTATAACTCCAACAACAAAAGATTCAGGAAGATCAATTCCAGCATCTTTAAGTTGATTCACCAACAGTAAGATTTCGCTTACTTGTCCAATTATGGACTTATTGGTGACCATTTTGAAATCCATAAAGTTAGAAATAAGAAACTTTTTATTATTTGCCTCGAATATGCGGTACTTATTCTCCAGTGCAGTCCAGACTGCCTTCGCTGTTTCCAATGTCCTATGAGCATTATAGACTGGGGTAGATAGCGCATTCAGAATATGGCCTCTGCATAGAAAATCGTCATCTTTGCGCTTTGCACGTTTAGCCTTTAGAGCAGCATCATCTTTATCAGTTTCCTCGGGGATTTCTTCCAAGTCATCTTCCAACATGTAGAACAATTTGACGGTGACCAGGAAAAATTTCACTGTCTCTTGCCAACGAGTGAAATAGTCGCCTTCAAAACGCTCCAATTGAGTTAGATGATGATTCATAACTTGTAGAGCGCTCGAACCTTCCATGGTTGAAGAATATTGTCTGAAAATTTTGTTGTGAATTTTGCGGTTCGAGACGAATTTGATGGCGATTGCGATGAAGATAATGTTGTACTTCCGACTTCAAAGATCTATGGAATAGATTCTTTCAGACAATAGTTCAACCCACCAGGTACAAACGGGTTATCGAACTATCGACTTTCAGGATTCAATGAAGCTCTATAACAGCGTGATCGGATTCAAAGTTTGTACGTCTTTGATCCGATCAAGAACACTTTAGTAACGGTTTTTGATGATGCAATTTGTATAGAATAGAATGGAGAGAAAGAAAAGAGCAATTCTGCGACGGTTTCTGAATTTGCAACACCTTGGAGGCGTCACAAAACATAGCAATGGTGGCACAGCGTTTAGCAACACTGTCCAGCGTCGCAGAATGCTCTGCAAAGAAGAAGATTCAGAAGAAAAAAAATTATTTTCAAATAAATGTGAAGAGATGTCTATTCGCGAAGTGTCAGAATCGTTTGCAACTGTTAGGAATGGATTCAATCTAAATATCGCGTCCTTTCATATTTTGCATGACTCCTCTCCTCACAACAAAGCAAACATGTGGAAGCCCTAAAACTCCAACATTCACATGAGAAAACTATATTTATACAAATATAAACTTTGTTTTTCTAGAATGTGGGACAAAACTTTTCTTTCTTCATTTCTTCTTTCTCTTCCAAAACAAAAAACCCAAAGCCCCCAAAGCATATTTGAAAATTTTACAACATCTTAGACAAGTAAAAGGGTATTTGTTTAACTGCTGAATTGCAATGGATTTGTACGTTCTGCTATAAATTATGATATTACAAGGAAGAGTTATTCTCATGACAATTTGCATCATATATCTCTTTATGTTCTGACATATATTATTTTCTATTTGTACCATGTAGCTACAAGCAGCATTAGCATGTTAGCAGAAATACTGACTTAGTTTCATTTTGTTTGTAACTTGATGCAGATTTTCGTGCGCACAGAAACGCCAACATGCTTCATTTCTTCCAAGTAAACAATCTCAACTCAAAAGCTGGACACTGTTATGGCAATATCATGGTAATATTTATGCAAGTCAAAGTTACTCATCAAAACTACATTTATATAAGGACAAGTTATGACAATTGAACTTTTATTACAACTTGGGTGGCGGAATGGTAAGATTATCACATAATTAGAACAAGTGGATGATGTAAAGATATTAAATTAAATAGATTTTTTTAACCTGAGTCTTTTGTCCATAAAGCTTTGAACCCCAAATTGATATAAAGATATTAAATTAAGTAGATTTTTTTAACCTGAGTCTTTTGTCCATAAAGCTTCGAACCCCAAATTCATGGCACGCGGTGTCATAAATGTTTTGACATACACTTTGTGGAATATTAATGTGCAACGCAGTCCGAAAAAAGTACAAGTAATGTGATGCAGATTCAGTGTCCTCTGTAATGACTAATTTGTTTTAAAATTGACTAATTTGTTTTAAAATAGCTAAGTGTAAGTTTCTATATATGCAGGTAATCATGCGTAAGTAATTCATGAACAAATAAGAACTCTCTCTTAGGTTAATTAGTGTTGATAAATCTTGCTTAGTCTGTTCAATAATAAAAAGATACTTCGGATAATTTTGTACTACATTAAGTTCTCTTCTGTAATAGTAATGCTTGATCAGAAATAAATTACGCTGATTAATAAGTTTTTACCTATACGTTAGATATTAACTGTTGTTTTTTGGTTATAATTGTATTATAAGAACTCAATGTATAGTGTTTCAATTGATAGTTTATTCATTTTTCACTCACCTTTCTTTGAACTCGTAGTTGATTTCTCAGTCTAATAACAATGCTACATCTCAGCCCATTTTGGCACATGCTAATAACAATAAGCATAGGAATAAACGCATAATATCAGATTGACACTCACCTTTCTTTGAACTCAGAGTTGATTTCTCACTCTTTGATGTTTCTTTCTTAATTCTCAATGATTGTTAACTGAATTTTGCTTAAGTTTAAGGATGTTAGCTATAAAGGTGAATGTTGTCTTGTTAGTTACAACTATGCATTAAATATTAAGGCCCGTATGTGTGGTACATTCTGCTTCATTCCACAAAGTAAGATTGGGGTTTGAATTAAACTGTATGACCTTACTAAATTGCTCTGATTTCTTCCATACATCTCAAAGTATCAATGGGATTTGTTAATCATTTTTATCTTCATCGGGATTCAGAGTATCAAAGTCATTATTTAACATTTTCTTGCACATGAAGGACCTTCAAAACTTATAGGGCATACGGCAGTAAGTCTTGAGCAACTACCTTAAAATGGAAGACGGTTAAAGTGATTTGTTTTCGAAAAATAAAAATAAAAAAAGAAACATGCCGTTTAGGGTATAAATTCATTTTAAATTGACAATTAAATTATCTGGTAATATACCTATAATGTCCTCAACAATCTAAATCAACGGATTGTGTATTTTGTGATAATGTATATGTATGATATAGTAAAAAACCACCATGAAAACATCGATTTACACGAAGTACCACTTTAGTTTTTTGTATTCATATTTTATGTTAAGTAATTATATGATTAATATTTTGAAACAATCTCTTAATTGCAGTATTTGGTACAAGATCGTGGTTATAGCCAACAAGAGGTGGACGAGGTTTGAGATAATTTAACTAGTTATATCATGCATAACTTGATGTATTCTTGCTATATACTCCAGTATGGTGAGTTTATTCATGTCTCATTCTTACTTAGACCCGTCGACGGATGCTTTCAGATGTGGATAGTGCCATATCCGCGTCCGTATCCGAAATTATTTTCAAATATCGGATATCCGCACCCGCGGATATGGACGAATATCGGATAATTATCCTATCCGCTAATGACAGATAAATCTAGAATTATAAAATGATAATTTTAGTTTAACGTAAATATTTTTCAATCTATACTATATAAATAAATAATATTTTGAATATATATGATCCACATATGGAAGAAACTGAGACATCATATGTTAACCCGTCTTTTGGCAAGTCCGTAGACATGCGAATTTAACTAAATCGATTGCTCAGATATCGAGGCTGAAATACAACAGGTTTGACTTGACTTGATGGATAGACGATCAATCATGGATGATAAACATGTTTATGAAGCCGGGATTTGGCATAGCCTATGGACAAAAAACGTGGGATATTTGAAATGTGAGTTTGGACAAAAGTCGAGTCGTTTCGGATTGCTTGGAGTCAGCTTTGAGTCACACTTTGATTTGCTTCAAGTTTTCATTGTGTTTCCTTCGGGTCAAATTGGGGTATACTTCGGGTCAACCGAATCGCCATATTTCAAGGGATCGGTGCTTGCTTCGAGTCGGCATCCTCCATACTTCGGGTCGGCATGAATGGAGGGGTCGACATCAAGGAAATGGATGGGATCAGCATGCTTAGAGATTGACTCCAGGTCAGCACTCCACTATCCCTGCATATGAGAGTTAGGTCAACATTTCATAGGATCGACATTTGTGCTAACTCTGGGTTGGTGGAACAAGAGCTTCGGGTCGGCAAAGGATATCATGCCGGCGTGCTTCGGGTCATCACCTAAGGAAGCTTAGGTCGGCACATATACAACTTGGGGTCGGCATCGACGACGTATATGGGCTCGGCTATGCCTATGGGGGGTCCATATCACTCAGAAAGCCCTGTAACCCGAATTTTTCCTATAAATACAGCAGGCAGGGCTTCAAAAAAGAGGATCTTCATTCTGTTTTCCTTCATCTTCTTCACTAAGACTACTCTGCCATTATTGTTTTAAAAACTATGGATTGTTATAGTAGTTGATTCTTGTATCAATAAAAAGGTAAATTTCTGGAGTAGACGTATGCCGGAGTCAGCCAAACCACTATTAATCCGCTGTTATTACTGCTTTCTTTTTAATTCTTACCGCTCTTCATATTTATATTCTCTACATACATTTCATCTGTTATCTGTAACTTTTAATTGATGCTTTCATCGAAAATTGGGTGTTAGCGACCAATTTTGGTGCTAACATTTTGGTGTTTTAACTGAGAAAGCCAGCACTCAGGAATTCTGAAGCTTGGATTTTGGATTTAAAGGATTAGGAACCCGAATTTTGGAAATTATGTCAAAGCAACCGACCAGGAGACAAAGAGCAGAAAGGAGTCAGCATGAAGGAAGTCGGGAGGCTTCCTCAGGAGCTAATCAAGCCTCAATCTATATTACTAGAGATGAGATGGAAACGATGCTCAAAAGGCAAGAGGACATGATATAGTAGCTACCCCGACAGGTTGGACAAGCTGGAGTGCAAAGTCGAGGGAATTGAATTGCAGTGAATACTGGAAATGAGGATCACGAAGCTAGAGTAGCAGAAACGGAGGCAATCCAGAATTAGAATTAGAGAATCGGAGCAACCAAGATTCAGGACAGAGTGGGACCATCAGGAACAACCCCAGACTAGAAGCATGTCTCCGGATCATGTTGGCTCAATTTCAGGCAGGATGCCAGGTGGTGCTATACAATTTTGTGTCGATAGAGGAATGAATGCTCATCCAGGAGAGAAAATTTCAAGATTCCCTCAAGAACTCGAGGGGCAGGTTGGAGGCAACGAACATAGACTACCACTTGGTGACAACGACAGATTGGCAGAAATGGTCAAACGGACCATGAGAGGAGGATTGGTGAACAAAGAATTGGAGGATGTGAACAAGAGCCCATTTGCTCTAACAATTAGGCAGGCTAGGAATCCACCTGAATTCAAGCTACCAACACTGGAGACGTATGACGGAAGAACGGAATCTGTTGTTCATCAAATAAGATATATGAGGCACATGGAAGTACTGGGGGCATCGAAGGAGGTCATGGCCAGGTGTTTCCATTTTTATTTGACGGACATTGTTGCATTGTGGTTCAGGCGATTGGAAAGTGGCTCCATTGGAACGTGGCCCGAGTTGACAGAGAGGTTTATGAGACAGTTTAGAGTTCATATCTCAAGACCTAACAACATGATGAGACACTGAAACAAAAGACTGGAGGGTCTCTAGGGAATTTTTGACGCGGTTTAATACAACGGCAGCATCGACGGATTGCCCAAATCAGTCCATGGTTCTGATGGCAGCTGTATCTGCCATAGCTAATGGCACGGAATTCAAGAATTCATTGACGAGGGAACCACCTATGGATATAGGAGAGTTTTACCATGAGGCATAATGGTTTCTACGATAGGAGGATGTGAAAGCTGAAAGATATGAAGGAGTTGAAATTTATGCAGTCAAAGGCGGAGATCCCCCGGGAAAGATTCAAACAAAGATAAAAGGAAGCGAAAAGCAGAGAGTAGCCTTGATGAACCGAGGCGACCGCGAAAGGAACCAAGATTCACTTCTTATTCGGAGTTGAGTGAGACTTTAGAGCGAATATACCAAGACACTAGAAGGAAGGTTCCCTACTTTAGGCCAATCAGGAGGGAGCCAACCAATAATGAAAGGAAGTCAGACAAATATTGCCAACTCAACGAGCTAGGCAGCCATAGTACAAACGATTGCAGGCACTTGAAGGATGACATTGAAGGACACATCCAGAACGGCATGATGTTACAATAGGTGAAAAGACGAGCGACGACGGTGGAGCAGAAGCAAAAACCATCTACATTAAACGAAGACGACCTCAGATCGAGGTGTCATCCTGTCATCAACCGATCGGAACAATGAAGAATAAATAACAAACTCCACAATGAAACGATTAAGTCACTTACATATGTATGAGATAACGAGCGGTCCTCAGGCATGCTCTGAGATGACTATAAACCGCAACTGTAGATATGCTTTCATTTTGATGTTTTAGTTTTTCATATTCTTCTTTTCTTTGTATTTGGACTTGATTTTTTTAGTTGGACATTTCAATTATGAGACTCATTTGAATGTAAAGTTTGATACTTACAATTCGCCTCAAACGGCACCCGACCTCGAACGGTCATAACTAGCCTCGAATGGGACCCGACCACAAACGATCAAAATTCGCCTCAAACGGCACCCGACCACGAAAGGTCACAATTCGCCTAGAACGACACCCAACCACGAACGGTCACAATTCGCCTCGAACGACACCCGATCACGAACGGTCACAATTCTCCTCGAACGACACCCGACCACAAAAGGTCACTATTCGCCTTGAACGGTACCCGACCACGAACCGTTACAATTCGCCTCAAACGGCATCGGACCTGGAATTCTCACATCTCGCCTCGAATGGCATCCGACCATGAACGGTCACATATCACCTCGAATGGCATACAATCTCGAATGATCGCAACTCACAATCAGGTAAGATCATTAATCTTGTAACGACCCGAAATTTTCGATCCCGAAAATTTCAGATAGTTAGGAAAAAGAACAAAGAGATAGAAGAATAAGAAGAACAGAATCACCAACATCTCACATTCGCAGCGAATAAAATATAATAACAATAATTACAGTTATACAAAGGAAAACTGTACTTGTCAAATTTCACTTTAATACATCGGGGTTATACATATATACAGACACTGGATATACACAATCATCATGTCTCAGATATACAACAATATAATACAGCGGAAACACTCCATACGTTCTTGTCATCCAGCTCGCCTCCTGAGCTCCAGATGTCCTTACCTGAAAATCTGTAATACTCGGTCTGACCCGAGCATTACATCAAAGTAACACCCTGGTCAGGCTGGAAACCAGCGTGAGTAAACCCATCTAACATGGAATAAAAAGCGTACAACTTATATAAAACCCGGAGTAACTCGTATCAATTTACAAATTCACAATTTATTATAGACATCACTCATTTCACACATCAATTTTCTAAGTACCAAAATTTAGATTAAATAGTCCAATTCACTTAAATCATTTCATTCCAGCATATTGATTTCACAAATCAATCTGTAAAGAATTGAAGTGGTTTCGGGTATTTACTAATACCCGACTCCGGTCTCTTCGAACCCAATGTCAACTTAAACCAAATTATTCAAGTGAAATAAAATTCAATTTAAATAGAAAGTCATTTATATACAGCAATTTATCATCGATAAATAACTACATTATCACTGTCCACCTAATCATATCATATCACAAACATTTCAAATCAGAGGTATCAACCAATTCAAGGCATTTACAACATTCAATCATTCATAAGCAAGATTGATCACTTCTAAAATTAATTTAATTAATCTCTAATTAAATTAATTTCTAATCTTAATCACTTAGATTATCCATACTTAACCTTAACTAATTACAAATAGATTAATTAATCGTTTCTTATTATCCATCTTAATTAATCATCCTTGATTAATTATAATTTAATTACAATAAGTAATTAACTCTCAATTAATTTCAAAAATTTATTAACCTTCACCCATTCTCATTAATTACTCAAATTAATTATCCTTTAATCACTTCCATTGATTAATTATCCTACAATTACTCACACTCATGCTTAATTAAACCTTAATAAATTATGTTATTTAATCCATACTTTAATTAATTACACAAAGTAATTAATTCTCAATCATTAATTAATTAATTAATTACTCTTTAATAATTTATAAATTTTATCCTTACTTCGGTCTATTAACTTAAATTACTCAAGATTTTAAGCTTAACTATAGATAAACATTTTGTTTCCTTAGTTACTTCTTAATTTCATTATAAATTAAGTTTTAAAAACAACTTAAGAATTGACTTTATTAATTGAAGTTAAAATAAATTACCCAATTTTAAACAATTACTATTTAGGATAATAGTTAGGGTAATTTAAATTTGACTTTGGTTAACCATAAAACTTGAAAACCTCTTATCATTTAACTCGAGTAAAAGCCGATCAATCCCACACTCAAACCCTAGCCTTCCTCTTTTAAATTCAAAACCAATTTAATTTAACCACCTTAAAATCAATCATCCTTACATTTGAATTTGAAAATGTATTAAAATAAAATACTGTTAAAATTTTGAATTCCATTTGTTTTGAACTTGTTTAAAATTTAAAACTTAAGGACTTTTCCTTGAAAATTGCAGGCTTGAATCTTCTACAACACAGCTCCTACTTCACCCAAATGCACACATCATTACCCGAGTCAATCCCTAGACAAACCCGCGTTCGCTTTGAGTTCCCACCATCTTCATCAGCTTTGGGACATTCTCATGTTTGCGCTAGAAACCCAGTCCTCCCAGTACGACGTGCACACGGTGCACCTGAACCATCATCGCCGACCTCTGGCGATCGTCGCGACCATCCCAATGACCACTTGAGCCCACTCAAACCCAAATGCGAACCCAAATTGCACGAAAATCCACAGAATCAAAATCGAGCAGGATTCTCGACACCAAGAAACAGTACTCACCGGAAAACCCCTCATCCCCTTTGCCTCCGACCATGAGAACACCAGCCACCTTCACACAAGCTACGTCACACCTTCCAGCAACCATCCCCACCAACGCGATCATCTCTGATCATCAAAAACGACGACACACGAACCCCAAATATCGCGTCGATAAGAAACAGTTGTCAAAACCTAGTTCGTCTATTTCCGACCGCCACGTCAAACTATAAATCAAGCAACTATTTTTCCCCAACTCGCCGTTCTACCCTTCTCCTCCAGACCAAATCCCGACCAACTTCACCATGCCAATCATCGCCGATCTCATAAAACACCCAATTCGAACAATACTAAAATTCACAAGAATTACCAATCTAAAAATTTCGAAACGTATCTCACAATTCACGATTTCCAATCATGATTACATCATGAAATGAAAATTAAAATTTAAGGTAGTTGATTTTTTTACATATATCAGTATTTTCCATTGTTATTCCAGTTTATACTTATTTGCAAAAATTAAAATCCTGAAAACTATTTTTTTTATAAAAAACTTCAATATACATCAACCAACAAACTTCATTTATAGATCAATGTCTAGTATTTGTTTAATTGAGGGATTTGAATTCCTGGAAGCAAAAATTTACAGTTTGGAACAACAGAAACAAGATATCAACATATACAGACCTACTCACATACATATATAAACAATTCCAGATAAATTCGAGCTAAAGGATTCAATGCAAATCAATAGCATCGCATGTATTTTAGTTAAACCAGAATAAACTGTTTTTTTTAAAAGGTTTACTCACCTGTAAAAATAGATTTGAACAGAAAACAATTCTGGAAGATGCAAACTTGATTTTTCTTTTAAATCTTCCTGCTTGATTAGTTGAATTGTTGTTTAAGTTTGTAAAATGGTGATGTTTTCTTATTTCAGGTTTGTTTAGTTTTGAGAATGAACTAGAACAAGAAGGATATATATATATATATATAAGGGTTTACAGGGGAGGCTTGCTGTACAAGATTATTTTCATTTCTTTGACTAAGCATATTTTTCCTTTGAACTGGAATTTTTTTTACACATTCGAGATGACTTGTTTTGTGCTGAGATGATGGTATTAAATGTAATTCTTCCTTACAAGTTTACAACCTCATTATTACCTTTTATTTTATTTTATATGTACATAGATATTTTTTATGTAAATATTTTGTATTTTTTTTGTATTCACACATGTATTCCATTTGATTTTGTATGTAGATATTTTTTTCTTTATTATTGCCTTGCATATACATGTATTTCATAGGTTATATATTTCTAGAATTATCTTATGTCTCCATATTTTATTACTAACATTAATCCTTAGTTTTTATTTCTATTTAAAGTTTAACTATCAACATTAAATTTATATTCATATTTTTTTATACTTATATTTAATATGATAGGATTGATTTTATTTTAAACATTATTATCTATATTACATCCATATATATACTTATACCAAATGTTAATAAGGTAGAGCCTTTAATTTAATTGAATAAGATAGATTTTATAGTAAAATATTTTTGAAAGATTTTATTTTAAATTTTCAAATCGTAATTTCCTTCACAATCCACACTATATATAATAACTGGTAAATATCCAGAGTCTTGTATGTTTCTAAAATGATAGGCTTGTATTTTATTTAATTAGATTATATACTTATTAAAATAATATTGCCAAAATTTCGGGTCGTCACATTCCTCCCCCTTTGAATCTTTTCGTCCCCGAAAAGGAACGAAGGCAGAATTATTTAAAATGCTAAAAATCAGATAAATTTTCTTTGATCATTTTTAAACTATTTTAAAAATCTAGATAATATTACTAAAATAGTTTTTATACAAATACTTTTATATCTCGATGTTTCGACAAGTCCATCCTTACTCTCACAGAAATTCAATCATGTGTTGATCAGGCGTACGACTGAAAATTTATAAGTGCTTGGCAGACCCGTTTGCTACACCCAGTGAAAATACTTGGGAAAATAATTTTATTGAAAATATAGCAAACAGATTTTTGAAAAGAGAGGAAATATCTTTAGTGAGAATGCTCTGGAAATCATCACCCCCATCCATGGTCGCAGTTACATCCTGGGTTATGTTGCCATCGCAGCAAAAGTCCATGTAACTGTAGGCACTCTGCGCCCCTCGATTACGGCATGAAACACACAAAAGATCGCAGTTAAATTCCGGGGTTACGTTGCCATCGCAGCAAAAGTCCATGTAATTGTAGGCATCGGCACCCTTGATTTCGCTGTAAAATAATGAAACTTCTCCACTCCCACATCGGTCACAGTCTACCGATGTAAAATCAAACGTAGACCGTTGGCTCTCAGCGGCACATACGACTTTCTCTATGTTATCATAGGTCGCAGTTTACCGATATAAAATCAAACGCAGACTGTTGGCTCTCAGCGGCACACACGACTTTCACTATGGTCTGCAGTAGATCGCAGTGACATCGAGTTACACTGCCGTCACAGCGTAACCCAAATGCCTCTGTAAGCATCAGCGCCCTCAACTTTCGCTACACACTACGCATATTCCTTAGGAACTAGTTTTATCCGGACTCCTCACAGGATCAACTTTAGAACCCCCCTTAGGGTTCAAGGCAGTACCACCCGATGGCTCTCCTGAGAAGTTCATTATAAGGGAGCATCCTTTTCTCCAAAGCCATTTTCAAAACACTTTATACTACACACATATAGTATCTTCCAAATCATGCACCTAGTATGAATTTCATATAAAGCCCTTTTACACAAAATCGATTCCTAAAATCGATAATTCTCAAATTAGGCTTTCTCAAATTCCAATATTGATTTTACCTAAAAATCAAAGCCTTTCCAAATCCAAAGGTTCCCAAAACCTTCCCTCAAAATCATTTCTACAAAATCCTTTTTATATATACATATATATAATAATCTTGGAAAATCCTTTAATCAATTCATACTTGTATAAAACTCCTTTTATACGTCAAACACTTTCAAAATCCTTTTCTTCCGGCAATAGATTCAACAAGGGAAGATTTATCTTATATAACAAAGACATATAACTTTGTTTATTCAAAATCGAATATTCAAATTTGATTACCCCTTTTTTTATAAATTTATTTCCATCTTACTTATCATCATAAAAATATCCAACATTCACTTTTATCCACTGTATATTTCCTAAAATATACTTTCAGTTCAAAAGAAATCATTTCACATTTCTTATATTTCAATATCAATTTCATTCAAATCCGTACGATGTACACATATCATCCGTATGCTATACCAATCTGATCGCTCACTCGATCACACAATTTCACTTCCGAACTAGTATCGTCCACCCGACTTTCTAGTGCGGACTCAGATCTGGTTTCTTGATCAGAAACCGTCATTCTCCTTGCATAGCCTAACTATGATAGAGAATATCCAGAATCAATCAACAATCCATATCCAGGTTCACCGTCGAAAATCGAGTGGAAAATCCCAACTCGGATCGATAATACTATCTCGAAATTCTATGCTCGAATCTGGATCAAATCACTTATGCGAATAGAATAATATACGTACATCCTATGTATTTATTCCATTGATTATTAACCAAATCAATTTCCTTTCCTGTTCACATTCAATTTTGATTTCTAATCACTTATTCACAGTTGCTTCAATTCCATTTGGATTATCACCTCAATTCTTATTTCAATCTAGGAATTTAATCATAACAGTTTGAACTCCGACCAGTTTATATTTAGTAAATAGCTTGAAAATTTTAAAAATAAATAAGTAGTTGAAAAATAATTATTAGTTTGTAAAATAGCTGTAAAATAGTTAACCAATTGTAAAATAGTTGAAAAATAGTAAAATAATTACAAAATAGTGGTAAAATAGTAACTAGTTATGAAGTAGTTGGAAAAATAGTAATTAGTTTATAAAATAGTTGTAAAATAGTTAAATAGTTCCGAAAGTAGTTGTTAAATAAATATAAGATAATTTTGGAATTAAAAATGAAAGGTTGTATATATAACAAATAGCTTGGAAAAATAGATTTGTACTAAAACAATTTATTTTGAAAATAGTCCAGAGTCAAACTGTTCAATTCCCAACCTTCAATCCCATCAATTCAATTTAAATTTCCACTTCCATTTAAATTGACTCAATTCTAATTTGAATAACTTCAACTTCCCTTGAACTTGATTTATTCTCAATTCAAGTTGATTTAACCTCAATTTATTTTCAGTTTCAAATCAAATTTCATTTGATTTTAAACATATTCACTTTAACTACAATTCCAAATTATTCAAATTAATTTAGACTACTTTCCAATTGAATCCACTTCAATTTCAAATCATTTCAATTTCTATATGAATTAATCCCAATTCCCATTTGAATTCCATACTTATCCATCTTCAATTCTAATTAATTCAAACTAAATTCAATTTGAACTAATGTAATCTAAATCTCAACTTTAAACCATCTTGAATTATATAAATTCGAATTAAATTTCCAAATGTCGATTTAACCCCTTAAATCAAATTAACCTTTATTTTTAAATCAATAACCCAAATTTTTGAACAATTTAATTTTGAGTCAAATTCTCAAAATTCCATTTTAAATTATCTTTACTTAACTTTTTCCAAAGTTCAAATAAGAGTTCAAAATAATTTTATCTGAAAATTTTAATTTATTACTCAATTTTATCTTCCAGTTTGAAACCAGTTCCTTAAACAATTTTAATTTACGAATGCAATTATTCAAATTTTCAGTTCAAAGTAATTACTTATCCCTAATTTCAAATTAAAGTTAAATTTTCCTTTCATCTTAATAATGGATATATTACCACACTTCATTTCTCATTCATTTAAACAAATCTGATCCATAATTTAAAGATTTTTAATAACAATAGGATGGTATCATCCAATTTATTTTAAAACATCCATCCATTTTCAATTTTCAGATCTCAAACCCATTTTGAGATCACACAAACTCCCAATTCAAATTAACCATTTAACTTTTCAAGTTAAATCCCAATTTATCTTAAAATTTCCAATTCAGGTTATTTGTTAAATTACTTAACTTTCCCAAAGTTAAATCCAATCTGCTTAATCCAACCAACCTTACCCAATTTGAATTCCCATTTCAATTTTAAACTTCGCATTAATAATCTTATAAGTTCAAAAACTTATCACCTTGGATATCACATCTCATTTCAAATTTAAAACTCAACATTTACAGTTTATTTCAAACCATTTTTGATATTATGTATATTCCTCATATATATATATATATATATATATATATATATATATTATTTCCTTTACACACAAAGTTATCCTTAAATTTTAAACCACCTTTGGTTTTTAATTCCAAATAAAGCTTCAAACAACTTCTTATTTCAAAATAAGATTACTTTCAGAAATATTCCGAATAATATTATTTATCATTCCCTTTAACAGTTTGAAAACAAATTTCAAATGTTTTAAAATCTTAGGATTCTAACTTCACAATTTAAAATCCTACTTCAATTTACAAGTCATATTTATGCTATGCAGTTAATGTGCTCGGTAGATTCAAAGCGGTGGAGGTGCAAAAAGTCATAGCGGGGAAACAGCGAGGATATAGCGGGGTATAGCGGATGGCTCTAAAATAGCATATAAAAGTCGTACTTAATGTTTTTACATATATATAAATGGTAATTAAATGAAAAATTATCATTCAATTGAATTACAAATAATACATAAATAATTTTAAATAAAAACATGGACGAATATACTTTAAATAAACGAAAAACTGTTATATAACATAATTGAATTTGGTAAAATATTAGAGTATTTTCATTTCTGAAAATATATTAAAAATTAAATCAAATAAATTAATTTCATAATTTTATAATGTATAAATGCAATTTTTCAATTCATTTTATTAAAAAAGATATAGCGGGAATAGCGGAATATAGCGGAAATAACGGGATATAGCGGAAATAGCGGGGATTAAAGCGAAAAGGCTATATTCTGGGGCTATATGGAAAAATCGTAGCGGTAGAAATCCGCTATGAGATATAGATGGGTTGTAACGGGATAATAGTGGGGCATTAACCACACAGTACTTATGTAAAAGTTTACTTCCTTAACACATTTCATTTTGCTTTATCATTATTTATTGGAAAACAATCATCCTATTTAAACACAATAAACGTTTATGATGATACTCAAGATTATCATATGTGGAAACCAATTCATTATTATCTTAGTTTGAAACTCTTCCCAAATTTAAGATTTAATTTCGGTTTGAATCCATTTCAAACTTATCTTTATTTAATTTCAAATTGGTTCTATTTCTATTACCTCTTAATTTAATTTCAATAATTTACAACCTATTGCCTTAACATTTATTAGTTAAGAAATATTGCTTTATATATATATAATATATACTTATATATAATCAATTAAAATCTTTATATCAGAAAATAACAAGTACGCTCTCATATATACACACACACGCACACTCACTCAACTCATTCTAGGGTACCATTGACCCTATCCTCAATGAGTAATACCAATAGAGCCAAGGTTCTCGCTTAGCCTTTGGCTCTGATACCAACTGTAACGACCCGAAATTTTCGATCTCGAAAATTTCAGATAGTTAGGAAAAAAAGAAAGAGATAGAAGAATAAGAAGAACAGAATCACCAACATCTCACATTCACAGCGAATAAAATATAATAACAAATAATAACAGTTATACAAAGGAAAACTGTACTTGTCAAATTTCACTTTAATACATCAGGGTTATACATATATATATACACTGGATATACACAATCATCATGTCTCGGATATACAACAATATAATACAGCGGAAACACTCCATACGTTCTTGCCATCCAGCCCGCCTCCTGAGCTCCAGAACGTTCTTACATGAAAATCTGTAATACTTGGTCTGACCCGAGCATTACATCAAAGTAACACCCTGGTCAGGCTAGAAACCAGCATGAGTAAGCACATCTAACATGGAATACAAAATACCAATGCTAGGAATATTTTCATTTATAGATCAATGTCTAGTATTTGTTTAATTGAGGGATTTGAATTCCTGGAAGCAAAGATTTACGGTTTGGAACAACAGAAACAGGACGTCAACATATACAGACCTACTCACATACATATATAAACAATTCCAGATAAATTCGAGCTAAAGGGTTCAATGCAAATCAATAGCATCACATGTATTTTAGTTAAACCATATTAAACTGTTTTTTTGAAAAGGTTTACTCACCTGTAAAAATTGATTTGAACAGACAACAATTCTGGAAGCTGCAAACTTGATTTTTCTTTTAAATCTTCCTGCTTGATTAGTTGAATTGTTGTTTAAGTTTGTAAAATGGTGATGTTTTCTTATTTCAAGTTTGTTTAGTTTTGAGAACGAACTAGAACAAGAAGGATAATATATATATATATATATATATATAAAAGGGTTTACAGGGGAGGCTTGCTGTACAAGATTATTTTCATTTCTTTGACTAAGCAGATTTTTCTTTTGAACTGGAATGATTTTTACACATTCGAAATGACTTATTTTGTGCTGAGATGATGGTATTAAATTCAATGCTTCCTTACAAGTTTACAGCCTCATTATTATCTTTTATTTTATTTTATATGTACATAGATATTTTGTATGTAAATATTTTGTATTTTTTTCTCTTGTATTCGCACATGTATTCCATTTTATTTTGTATGTAGATATTTTTTTCTTTATTATTGCCTTGCATATACATGTATTTCGTAGGTTATATATTTCTAGAATTATCTTATTTCTCCATATAATCATACAATTTATTACTAACATAAATCCTTAGTTTTTATTTCTGTTTAAAGTTTAACTATCGACATTAAATTTATATTCATATATTTTTATACTTATATTTAATATTGATAGGATTGTTTTTATTTTTAACATTATTATTTATATTACATCCATATATATACTTATACAAAATGTTAATAAGGTAGAGCTTTTAATTTAATTGAATAAGATAGATTTTATAGTAAAATGTTTTTGAAAGATTTTATTTTAAATTTTCAAATCATAATTTCCTTCACAATCCACACATATATATAATAACTGGTAAATGTCCAGAGTCTTATCTGTTTTTAAAATGATAATCTTGTATTTTATTTAATTAGATTAGATACATATTAAAATAATATTTCCAAAATACTGGGTCGTCACAAATCTCTTCATAGGTCATCATCAGATTTTGAACATCGGGCTTATGACGCTACAAAACACACTTTCCTAACGTAAGACATGTTTTGGATGGGGAAAAATGTTAACCCACCTTTTGGCAAGGCCGCAGGCAAGCGGATTTAACTAAATCGATTGCTCGGATATCGAGACTGAAATACAACTGGTTTTACGCCACTTGATGGATAGACGATAAATCACGGATGATAAACATGATTATGAAGTTAGGATTCGGCATAGTTGATGGACAAAATACGTAGGATGCGTAAAATACGAGCTTCGACAAAAGTTGAGTCGTTTTGAATTCATTGGAGTCATCTTCGAGTCACATTTTGATTTGCTTCGAGTTTCATGGTGTTTGCTTCGAGTCAAATTAGGCTTTACTTCGGTTCAATCGGATCGACATATTTCAAAGGATCGGTGCTTGCTTCGGGTCGGCATCGTCCAAACTTCGGGTCGGCATGTACAAAACTCTAGGTCGGCATGAATGGAGAGGTCGGCACCAAGGAAATAGATAGGATCGGCATGCTTGGAGATTAACTCTAGGTCGGCACTCCCCTATCCTCGGGTTGGCATATGAGAGTCAGATTGGCATCTTGTGGGATCAACATTTGTGCTAACTCCGGGTTGGTGGAACAAAAGCTTCGGGTCGACAAAGGAAATTAGGTCGGTCTATGATGTGGGAACGGAAAAATGCATGAGGTCGGCTACTTCAGGTTATGGAACTCTCAACTTTGGGTCGGCTAAGGGGAAGTAGGTCGACGTAAGCTATGGGGTCAGTGTATATGTTGCTTCGAGTTCTGGCACGGGTTACTTCGGGTCACGGGTAGGTGGGCTTTGGATCATCAGTCAGGGAAGCTTAGATCGGCACAAATACAACTTGGGGTCAGTATCGACGACGTATATAGGCTCGGCTATGTCTTTGGTGGGCCCATATCACTCAGGAAGCCTGTAACCGGATTTTTCCTATAAATACAGCAGGCAGGGCTTCAAAAAAGAGGATCTTCATTTTATTTCTCTTCATCTTCTTCACTAAGGATGCTCTGTCATTATTGTTTTAAAAACTCCGGATTATTACTGTAGTTGATTCTCGTATCAATAAAAACGAAATTTCTGAAGTGGACGCATGCCGGAGTCAGCAAAACCACTATAAATCCTCCGTTATTACTGCTTTCTTTTTAATTCTTACTGCTCTTCATATTTATACTCTCTACATACACTCCATCTGTTATCTGTAACTTTTAATTGATGCTTTCATCGACAATTGGGTGTTAATGACCAATTTTTGCGCTAACATTTTAGTGCTTTAACCGAGAAAGCCAGCACTCAGGAATTCTGAAGCTTGGATTTCGGATTTCGGATTTAGGCTTAGGAATACGAATTCTGTAAATTATGCCAAAGAAATCGACTAGGAGACAAAAAGAGGAAAGAAGTCAGCATGAAGGAAGTCAGGAGGCTTCCTCAAGAGCTAATCAAGCCTCAATCGATATTGCTAGAGATGAGATGGAAACGATGCTCAAAAGGCAAGAGGACATGATATAGACCCTACACCGACATGTTCGACAAGCTGGAGTGCAAAATCAAGGCAATGGAATTATAGGGAATAGTGGAAATGAGGATCACGAAGCTGGAGTAGCAGAAACAGAGGCAATCTAGAACCAGAATTAGGGAATCGGAGCAACCAGGATTCAGGACAGAGCGGGACCATCAGGAACAGCCTCGGAACTAGGGGCATGCCTCCAGATCATGTTGGCTCAATTCCAGGCAGAATGCCAGGTGGTGCTGTGCAATTTGGTGTCAATAAAGGAATGAATGCTCCTCCAGGAGAGCAAATATCATGATTCCCTCGAGAGCTCAAGGGGAAGGTCGGAGGCAACGAACAAAGACTATCACTTGTTAACAATGACAGATTGGCAGAAATGGTCAAACGGGTCATGAGAGGAGGATTGTTGAATAAAGAATTGGAGGATGTGAACAGAAGCCCCTTTGCTCCCATAATTAGGCAGGCTATGAATCCACCTGAATTCAAACTACCAACACTGAAGACGTATGATGGAAGAACGGATTCTGTTGTTTGTCTAACAAGGTATATGAGGCGCATAGAAGTACTGGGGGCATCGAAGGATTTCATGGCCTGGTGTTTCCCTTTTTATTTGACGGACATTGTTGCATTGTGGTTCAGGCAATTGGAAAGCAGCTTCATTGAAACATGGCCCGAGTTGATGGAGAGGTTTATTAGACAGTTTAGAGTTCATATCTCAAGACCTAAGAACGTAATGAGTTTGACAGCAGTGGAAAAAAAAGACCGGAGAGTCTCTAAGGAATTTTTTGACGCGATTTAATGCAGCGGCAGCATCGGTGGATTGCCTAGATCAGTCCATGGTTCTGAAGGGAGCTGTATCTGGCATAGCTGATGGCATGTAATTCAAGAATTCATTGACGAGGGACCCACCTATGCATCTAGGAGAGTTTTACCGTGAGACATAAAGGTTTCTACGATAGGAGGACGATAAAGCTGAAAGAGATGAAGGAGATGAAGTTGAAGTTTATGCAGTCAAAGGCGAAGATCTGTCCTGGAAAGATTCAAACAAAGATAAATGAAAGCGAAAAGCAGAGAGTGGCCTTAATGAACCGAGGCGGCCGCGAAAGTAACCAAGGTTCACTCCTTATTCAGAGTTGAGCGAGACTTTAGCGCGAATATACCGAGACGGCAGGTTCCCTACCGAAGGCCAATTGGGAAGGAGCCAACCAATAATGAAAGGAAGTCAGAAAAATATCGCCAATTCAACGAGCTAGGCGGCCATAGTACAAATGATTGCTGGCACTTGAGGGATGAGATCGAAGGACACATCCGGAACGACATGATATTACAATACGCGAAAAGGCGAGCGACGATGGTGCAGCAGGAGCGGCCACCATCTACATTAAATGAAGACATTCCCGGATCGAGGCGTCATCTTATCATCAACTGATCGGAACAATGAAGAATAAATAACCAAACTCCACAATGAAAAGGTTAAGTCGCTTACATATGTACGGGATTACAGCGATCCTCGGGCATGCTCTGAGATGACTATAAACCGCCACTGCGGATATGCTTGCGTTTTCATGTTTTAGTTTTGCTTTTGTTTACTTTTCTTTGTATTTTGACTTGATTTTTTTAGGTGGACACTTCAATTATAAGACTCATTTGAATGTAAAATCTGATATTTACAATTCGCCTCGAACGACACCCAATCTCGAACAGTCATAATTCGCCTCAAATGGCAACCGACCACGAACGGTCACAATTCGCCCCGAACGGCACCCGACCATGAACGGTCACAATTCGCCTCGGATGGCACCCGATCTCGAAACGGTCATACTTCGCCTCGAACGACACCCGACCACAAACGGTCACAATTCGCCTCGAACGCACCCGACCTCGAACGACCATAGTTAGCCTCGAATGACACACGACCACGAATGGCCACAATTCGCCTCGAACGGCACCCGACCATGAACGGTCACAATTCATCTCGAATGGCACCCGACCATGAGCGGTCACAATTCACCTCAAACAGCATTGGACCTCGAACGGTCACATCTCACCTCAAATGGAATCCGACCACATACGACCTCGAACGGCATACAATCTCGAACGACCGCAATTCACAATCAGGTAAGATCATCATTCTCTTCATAGGTCATCATCAAATTCTAAACGTCGGGCTTATAACGCTACAAAACACATATTGACATATTATTCCCCGTTTTGGATATGAGTTGTATTTACATATATGTTGATCTATGTAATAACTGTTAAGTGAATTGGAATTAAAATTGAATGGTAACTTAAATTAGTACCATTAGTATTCCTAGCATCTTTTCGAATTATTAAAGTATATTTTTATGAATTAACTTTAATTCTTAAATCTATTTAGGTTTAAAGCTTATGAATGATTTTCAAATTTAATTATTATTTTATAAAGTTATTTTTAAATAATATCTTATTTTTAAAAAAGGGTTTATTAAATAAAAAATTTACCTAAAGTGATTTACAAAGGATATCTTGAAAATGATATTTTATAAAGGAGATTCTATAAAGAAATTATGAAGGAAGTTTTTTAAGTAGTTTTAAAAATAGAAAGAGATTTTATAAATCATTTTAGATAATTTTGAAAGAAGTTTTAAATCTAGTTTGAAAATTTTTAAGTGGTTTGAAATGTGAAGTGGACTTATAAAAAGAATTTTTATAAGAATAAGTAAATGTGTTTTATAGGAGGTGATGTTTCTGAAAGGGAATTGTTTTTTCCATTTAATATGGAATTTCCAAAATGTTTGGTAAATACTTATATTGTTTTTTTTCAAGTAAAAAGGAATGTAAGAGGTTTGGAAATAGGGTTTGAAAAGATCTTTTGATCAAGTTTTATAAAGTGATTTTATTAATTAAAGCTTAATTAATAAAGGCTTAGAGGATCCCATATGGAAATTAAATCATGATGGGATGTTTGTTTATTTAATAGTTAAATAACTGGCTATCAAGTTTGGCCCAGTTTGATTTAGGAAGTATGAATGTAAATTCGAGTTCCTCCATAATGTCTCGAATACTTGCTTTCAAAAGAACCGGGAATGAGTCAACTGGAAATTATCGGTTGTTAATACAGAGAGACCGAGATCGGATCTATATCGAAAAACCACTCTAAACCAACATGTACGTTCGAGTGGAAGACATCTTGATGATGATTGAAGATGATGTCTTTGAAATGCAAGGGCTACTACTACTAATACTAATGGTGATTACAAAATGGATGTAGTAGAGTTAGTGCCTTCGGTTTCGTTCAGACCCAAAACGAACTTGTATCAATGAATGCTGGCATTGCATTGATGCTTGAAGGGCAGTGTTAGCATTCAAAGATGGATTGCTATTCAGAAAAGGAAAACGTAATCTCAAGCCTCACAGCTAGAAGGAATGGCAAAAACATGACATGTAGCAGAGCTATGTGGTTAGTTACCATTAGGAATGGTCACCACATTCTAGATGTCCCTTTCAGAGTTGCTTTGCACACAAACACCGTGGTAGTATAAGACCTCAGTGTTACGGGGGTGAGGTAATCTAGTCTGTCATGTTAAAGAGGCAGCCGGCTCTGTGTTAGCATCGGTGCATTTTCTAGAGGTGTATTGTCGGAAGGTAGTCTCTTACCTTGCCATTGTTGGGATCCAATCTCCAATACGTGCCTTATATTTTCAATTGCAGAGCCTAGTATGTTGGAATGTAAGATATAAGCATTTCAGCTATTTTATCTATTTACTTTAAACCTAGACACTATGATAATATCACTAGATTTTGATATAAAATATTTTGCTTATCGGTGTGGTCTTACGAGATACCCTTTGTTTGAAAAAATTCAAATGTAGAAATCAGTTTGGTTATTACTTGTTATCAAGTTTTACTCATGCTGGTTTACGAGACTGGCCCGGACGTTATTCCATGTAACGCTCGAGTCAAACCGAGCATGTTTTCCAGGTTAAGATGGATACTTTGAAGTTGAAGAGGAGCTGGATGGTCAAGGCGTATTCACATATATTTTTCTTCCGTTGTATTATAGAGTTGTATGTTTGTCAATGTAAGGACATGTTTCTATAACTGTCCAAATTTAGGATAAGTCTAGTGTATTCTGATGTTGTAGATATGAATAAAGATGTTTCCTTTTTGTAAAGATCATTGTTATATTATATATTATTCGTTGCGTTGTGAAATTCTATGTTGTTTAGTTTCTTCTATCTTCTACGTTCTTCCACCCTAACAAATCGATATTTCTGGCACTTGAATATTTGACATGTGATACAGTAGACGTATTAGTGTTGATTTTCGAGGGCCGAAAATCTGGTTTGTTACACCGAGCGACTGATAAATGCATACCATTCTTCGATGCATTGAAGAAGGGAAAGAAGAATTTCGAACGGAATGAAGCCTGCTAGACGGCCTTTGAAGAATTACTCCATCATATGGAAACCTCATCGATCTTATCCAACCCAATAAATGGGGAAGATTTGTTCATTTATCTCGTTGTGTCGACCCATGCTCTAAGTGCAGCATTGGCATGTAAAGAGGCTAGGTCCAACGACTCGTCTACTACATCAGTAAGCGGTTAATTGGAGCTGGAAAAAAATTACCTGAAGTTGGAAAAATTCGCCTATTGCATGTTGATCACATCAAGGAAGCTATGATTGTACTTCCAGGCTCATCCCATCAAGGTGTTGATAGATCAACCTCTGAAACAAGTGTTGTATTGCGTATAGACATGAGGTTGACTTCTGAAATGGAATATCGAGTTAAACCAATACGAAATCACTTATCACCCTCGAAGAGCTACCAACGGACGGGTACTGGAATATTTCATCATCGAATTTTCCAAGCAGGACGGTGAAGAAGAAAGCATTTCGAACATAGTGCCATGGTGGAAGTTTTTTCTTGATGGTGCATCAAATGAATCATGTTCAGGTGCAGAGGTAGTACTGAAAACCCCCAAAGGACGATCTGTTTGCTATGCTCTAAGACGGAATTTCTTGCCATCAATAATGAAGCAGAATACGAGGCTTTGATGACAGGATTAAAAATCGTTAAAAAATTAGGAATAAAAGCAGTGCATATCTATAATGATTCTAATGCATATCTATAATGATTCTCAATTAGTCATCTTCCAAGTGAAAGGGGAGTACCAGGCAAAGGGAAACCTCGCCCTCTATCTATCAAAAGTGCAGGAATTGTTGTAGGACATCAAGCACTACACTTTAAGTCACATTCCGAGGGAATAAATATGCAAGCGGGTCACCTAGCCAAACTAGCTAGTTCCATAGACGCTCAGTCAATGGGACTGGTCCCAGTCGAAACTCTTACATCGCCCAGTGTAGACGATATGGATATCGATTGGATTATGGAGACCGTAGAGTAGGAAGAATCATGGATGACGCCAATCAAAGATTACCTGATAACAGGTATGATCCTTAGGGATCGGAACGAGCGAAAGAAGCTACTCCAGAAGACACCACGGTTCATCTTGCAGGATGGGATTCCCTACTCCCCTACTCATATATGTAACCAACAGCGAAGCCAAAAGGATCCTCAAGGAAGTCCAAGAAGGTGATTGTGGAAACCACATTGCAGGCCAAACTCTAGCAAAGAAGATCCTCTAATACGGTTACTTTTGGCCACCCATTAATCGTGACACAGCGGACCACACCAAGTGATGTGTGCAATGCCAAAAGTTCACCAAAATATAGAGAATTCCATCCATAGAACTTACGCCAATGGTATTCCTATGGTCTTTTGCAGTTTGGAGAATTGAACTGATCGGCATGCTCCCAATTGCTAAAGGAGAAGCCAAATAAGCTATCGTTGCTGCGGTTAAATCACAAAATGGGCTGAAGTGGAACCGTTGGCTACTGTTACCACTAAGAAATTAATTAACTTTGTCACTGAAAGTATTATTTGTAGATTTGGAGTGCCATAGAAAAATATCACAGATAACGGAACATAATTCAAAAATATTGAATTCAAAGACTTTTGCAATCATTTCAACGTCGAAACGAGTTTCTTTGCAGTGGCACACCCTCAAGCAAACAGATATATGGAGGCGGTGAACAAAATCATCAAGTCCATCATCAATAAATAGTTGAGGAAAGCTAAAGGAAACTAGGTTAATGAGCTCCAACTTGCACTATGGGCTTATCGGACGAAATACAATTCAGCAACTAGACATACACCATTCGCTTTAGCATACGACTCCGAAGCAATGATCTTGATAGAATTGGAAATTCCCTTCTATTAGAAATGACATTTTAATCAAAAGGAGAACGAGCAGCCTCTGCTCGAGTCACTTGATCTGATTGACGAGAAAAGGGAGGAAGCCGAGCTAAGGACCGCGACTCATTAGAAAAGGATAACGCGGCAATTCAAATCCAAGGTTTGCAACCGTACTTTCAAAGTAGGAGATCTCGTCCTAAACCAGATCTACCTGGCTATAGGGACATTCGGACCAAACTGGAAGAGCCTTAATCAAGTAAAAGCTCCAAAATGACACTTTCAAGCTGACCAAAATCAATGGAATTCAGATTCCCCATGCTTGGAACAGTGACTTACTTCGGCATTACTTTATTTAGCTTTTATCTATGTATTCCTACTTTCACAAATAAGTCGCCCGACTACACTAGGGACATTGTAAATAGGCAGAACTTGCTCTAATTTCTGTATTATCAATGAAATCTCTATAGTTTCTTAAATCAATAAAACTATGTTCATATAAATTACTCGTCGAGACAACGAATGTAAACTAACTCAAAATCATTCATCGGCTGCTTAGGAAAGTGAAATCACATCCAAGCACGTGCCGCCTACTCGCCGAGTCAACAAAAGTAAATCGACTAAAAATCATTCATTCGCTACTAAGGAAAGTGAAACCACACCCATGTACGCTCCGCCCACTCGCTAAGTCAAGGAAAGTTAATCGACTTAAACTCAGAAGCCGCGTGTTTCATAAGCCGTGCACTCTCAAAAGCCATGCATTTCGTAAGCCACGCACTCTCAAAAGCCGCACATTTCGTAAACCGTATACCCTTAAAAACCGCACATTTCGTAAGTCGTGCACTCGTAAAAGCCGCACAAGCACTACTTGATGTTTCCCTGGCATCATCAGCAAATTGTTAAGATTTTCTTAGTAACGGTATTGTCTTGACGACACTGGGAAACTTTTCCGTTGCAAGACTAACAAGGATAAACTCCCACTATCAAAAGGAATCTACGTGAGTCCAGCAATGTCGTAAAACTAGGAATTGGCAAAGAATTCTGATCATTGACCGACAAAATCTCTGGAGTTGAGACATTCAAGTCACAAGTGACCGAAGATAGGAAATGCAAATTAAATTTGGCTATAGACATCGGTGGAATCGCTCGAATCGACCAGTCATTTATCAAGTGCTCAGAATAAACAACACTGTGAAGTAGGGGGCGCGCACACACCAGTACTTAGTATAAGGGAAAACTACTCCACAGTCCTGTTACACCGAATAAAGAATTTTGACAATCACAACTGATCTAGTTGTAAACTGAAAATAATGCATACATAATGCATAAAATCATCAAAATAAAGGCATCGTATACCACAAAACACGGCCCGACAATATGAAATATAGAAATTGTAAAACAAGCAATCGCGTCATGTACACACATAAGTGGTATAAAAACATGCTCTGTACGTGATAAATAAGAAAGAACATAGAAATGATAGCAATAGAAACATTAATCTTTTCATTTATCATAACATTTTTTTACAAGTCAGAATGTGGAGGCCATACCCGCATAATATCGACCAACAAAAAGAAAAGTACAGATGCTACAACAACATAAGTGATAAGTGTAAACTCTACACTTGCATAAAATATGTGTCGAACAAATCAAAATGCAATAAAATCCAGCTCCACTATCACTCGAGCATGTCAATGCTTCTTGCCACCACTTCCTTTCCCGCCTTTGGTCGGAAGTTTCTTCTTCTCCTCAGCATCCCCACTGGCAGTCGTATCGTTACCAAAGATATCGATTATAGGCTCCATGCCCATGTCTCCTTCTTGTAATTTAGCCCCTTCAGGAGGCACCTCCTTAGTCTTCCGCTTGAGGGGCTTGCAGAGCTCCTCGAAGACTTTCTCTCCTCTACCTTCTTCTTTTTAACCGCAACCATCTACTACTCAATTCTACTTGGCTAGCTAGCTTGGCCGTCTGTTGCCGGATGTCAGTTGTTGTCAAATCGCCCTCTAGAGATATGGAGGGGACGTCCAGGCCACGCAACGCAGCGATCTTCTCATATTTCAGTCCTGATTGCGAGCCAGACACAGGCGTGGTGATCAAAGCAGCTATGGAATCAAGTTTGAAGTAATTGAGATAGCAGTTGGCCCTGGGACTGGGAAATTGGCAGTTTGATAGCCAGAAAAGACGGATGTATAAGATAAAAAAGGAAACCATTTTGTTCATCTTGTTCTTACGGCGTGAGCTGGAAGTCCTCAAACATGGAAGAAACAAGAAAGTTATTTGCATCACAAGTGTGACCATGAATCTCAACCTCGCACTCCCTACCATTTCCTTCTTTAGATGGTTGCACAATCATGGGAGAAGTCTCAGGACTTCCTATGGCTCCGAAGATAGCTGCTAAAGGGACGTTTAACAAAGCGGTACTGGTCAAAGCCGGAATGATTTCTTTCTTATCATGAAGTTGCTTGGACGATCCGCCAGGCCAAGAACTGAAAGGCCATGGTAGTGCTTTAGCAGCTACAGGTATGCTAAGATCGACAGCTTCTCGCTCCCTTTCAACCCGAATAATCTCTCGACCCTCTAACGAAGCCCTCTTTGATTCTTTGTTCAGATAGGCGTCCTCCAGCTCTTGTTCGGTGTACACATCCCCGATTTCTCGGAAATGGGCCAGGATTTTTTCCCAAACCATAGCAAGAGTACGTAGGAATTCGGGGGGCAGATAACAGAGGCTGCCCTGATATAATAGGGAGTTGACGTAGAAGTTCGAGATGGTATTATCCATCTTTTCCATCTTACTTTTAAAGATATCTTGCAGCTCCAAGTAGTCTGCCGTCAGAGCGGCTTTCTCGACTTCGACTTTGAACTTTTCAATGTCGAGTTGCACAACTTTTTCTTGAAGCAAAGCAATCACTTGAGCTTGGTTGGAGATGGTCTTACCTCGAGATTCCACCATTCCCGTATAATCAGCAATTGTTTTCTTACGAGCTTCGGCAGTTTCATCTTGACCAGCAATGGTTCTCATTTGAGCTTCGATGATCTTATCTCGAGTTTCAAGCTCCTTTTCCAGCTTGAATTAGCATGGGCTTTCTAGATTTCATCTCAGAACACGATTTCAATATTTGCATAAGCCTCCTTCAATTCCTTTAGCAAAATAGCGTTGCTCTTGCTATCTCGAATGGCAGCATCCATCCCTTTTATCAATTGATCAATTCCGGCATCACGTTACGTCTGAATCCGTTCATAATCATACTTTTCCAACTCGAAAGAAAAAATATCTTGATAGTTTTTACGATTTGTGTCCCCAGCTGCTTCCTCCATCCTTCAACTTGATCCAAGTCACTTTGAATCACCTGGAGATGGGGTACATAAGAATACTTACGAATCGGACATAGGTCACAATCGAATTTAACTCCCTTTAAGAACTAGCCAGGAAACGCGGCATCAAGTTTAGGTGGACCGGGTGGGAGAAAATAAGCAGGCCTCCAACGACGGTGTGAAAAACCAAAAGCAGGCACAACACGAGTTGATGGAGTCTAGGTTGATGGAGCGACCTGAATAGTAGAAGACAGAACCTCAATACCAATAGAAATTGAAGCCGGGCAGATGTATGGTGCTTGGAAATATGAGGATTACGATCTAATTTCAACATTATAAATGGCTTTTCTCGATCATTGGGGGTCTTCCTCTTCTCATAGAGACCCTTCTAGACTCTACCTCGGTCCCTGTCATCCTGACGACGAGCTTCAGCTACCCAATCTTTTCTCCTCCTCTATTCTGCCTCAGTTTCTTGGGGCTGTTAGCAGCTTGAAGTCCGTTTTGACCCACATTGTGCATCTGTAAATTATTCAAGACCTTCATAAAGTCCACGACCTCCAATGGTACCTAATATAAGAAAAAAAGTAAAGTAACTTTAGCGGTAGAAAATGAGCTGAAACAATGCATATATGAGTGTATATGACCCTAGTGAAGTATATAATATGTCGTAGCCGCCCTAAAAGGACTTCACAAATCGGGTCGAGAAGCGATTATAGTGGAAGTCAGGCTAATTCTTGAAACAGCATAACCAGAGTGAGGAGACAATCCCTTAGGCTCAAAATCATCTCCTGTAAGTTCTACAATATGCACATAAACGTTGCTCAAGTTGCCAAAGTTGATATCGGTATCCTTAGGTAGAGAACCATGTAGTTGTTCAGTTGTCGCAAGAGCATCTTTAGTAATAACCTCTTGGGGAGGCCAATCCGAGAGAATGGGACTTAGTTCCGGAGTTTCATCGCATGATTTGAGATCTCCTTCGTTGGAACGTGCATCAAATTCCTCATTGCTAGAAAAGGGGTCATTGTCACTTTAGCTCTCAATTTCAGCTTCCTCTTTTTCTACAATCATCGCAGCCTTGCCTTCTTATTGTTCAAACTCCTCTTTCCCTTCCTCCGGGATCGAGGGCATCCTGCTCGGACTAATAGCTTTGGTCGTAACGCCCTTTTCTTCACTAATTTCCTTAGTTGATCCACCGGATGGACCTTCTTCTCCTTATAGACCGCTCTCTTCGGAATTGTACGATAAAGAAGTGTAGCGTATTCTAATCCTAGAATGGGTAGGGGATGGAACCTCAACAGCGATGGAAAACCTCTTGGGATGTAACATACCGTACCAATGCAAATTCTTGTCTGTCAGCAAAAGTTTGACCGATTTCTCTCTAGCATCTATGGCCTTCAGAGTGTGGAAGAAAGGGTCAAGTGTTGGATCTTTATTTGGCCTTTGAATAACCATAAGAAGCATTTAGTCTATTAAGACCCCGCAAACATGAGAAGAGAAAATTTACCACCTGTCATCCAAAGATGATTAAACACTTCAGAACATCTAACGAAGAAATATTGGGTCTTGAACTGGAATAAGTTACTTTAGAATTGCAACATGATTTTGTGATTTCTCTAAGCCTCAATTATCACAAAAGACGGACATTCCTCTCTCTTCTTGAATAAAAGGAAGTATATTAATTCGTCGAAGCTTGGGGCATGGATAAATGTCCGCATAAACAAAACATGAACTCAAGTCAAATTTGCATAACCATTGGGATGAATCTGAAATGGGGTTATTCCCAAATTCAAAAGAGTATCTCTCAAGAAATGGTTTAACAGGGGCACTGCACCATTCAAGCACATGTACCGATGGTAGGTGGTGTACCCCGAAGGTGACATGTATGCAAACTCATTTTTCAATGGAAGGCACACATCGTCTGCCGGAATGCCATGCTGTAAACAAATATTATGCAGAATTTTAGCAGAAATGACAGTAGAAGCTCTCTCCAGAGGGTCAAGTAAAACTCTAAAGTTAGGAGAAGTTCGATCGACGATCGGACCAATCGGCACCAATTAACCATACCGAGCCTGTGGTATCGAAGAAGTAGGCACTGTTGGAATAATTTGCGAATGCACAACTAATGTCGATTTCGTTTCCGAGAGCACTGGGCTTCCTCCATTGGATTTACGTCGAGATGACGGATACTTCATTCTATATAATAGAACTTATATCCAACATGGTCGGGTAACCCTATTTTAACTAGAAATCCCTGTATGTTTAAACGCCTGAATTTTGAAAAGACGTTGACTTTTGCTACCACATCGAATTTCAAGTGCTGATTGGGACAAGTATAGTGTGTTATCTATGTGAGATGGGCTCGGTGTCCTGAACACTATGAACGCTCTATCCTGTGTAGATAGTTCACTTGCAGCAGATAAAGGAAAAAACTTTTCATATCATTCACTGAAGTTATTCCTTCTACACCTACCCATTATCGGTCGACGATCGATAATAAATCCATTGTCTAAAGCACCGAAAAGCTCATTATACTCTTAAGTACACCGAACGTGTGATAACAAGACTAATCCATAATGATCAAGTCCATAGTAAACCACCTCGTTGGAACCATCAAGGCCATGAGCTAATCAATTTTAATTTATTGAGCGAAGATAATAGAATGCATCAAATGCAAGACACGAGTCCACTATCTACCTTTAATAAATTGCAATCTACCCACTATGTTCACTGTTCTCCTCGATCGCCCCAAATTCACTGGAAACCACATCCAATATGATAACCACGTCGTCATCAACCTCGGATCAAAGGCAAACAGGTTCGACTTCAGGTTCGTGGTGATTCAAGCTAGGGTTAGCGGTCTGCAAGATCGGCAGCGATCCAAGCAAGCGGCGGTTCTGGTGCTAGGGTTTGGCTCGAGGTGATGACAGAGGTAGCTGAAATCGACAGTAGTAGGTCCTGGCGGTAGAGATCAATGACGGCAGCGGCAAAGGCTGGTTAGGTAAAGGTTGGTTCGGGTCACAAGAAAAGGAAGTGAGGAGAAGCAATACGGTTAGCTCGAGGATAGTACTAAATAGGAAAGGTTTCAGCGAAAAAAATCAAAGTAATTGGATTGCCAACGATTCATCACCTATGGATCGAGTAGCGATCCATCATCTCACGTTATTACTTACTCAAAATTTTCAAACACAACCCTTTTTCCATTTGTAAACATTTTGGAAATTACAGAGTCAAAATAGATTTGTTTCCATGAATAATGATGATTCGCATCCCGAACCTAACAAAAAATTGAAAAGTCAAAAATAATACTTCATGGTAAGCCTAATACGATCGACTGGATTTCATAAAATAGTAACTCAAGGATGACCGTTCTAGAGCACACTTTGTTTCCACTGAAAGCACTCTGGGAGGCAAATGTTAACTGGTTTTTGACCTAGCAGAATTCAATAGAAGTTAGAACTTAGGAACTATGCCAAAATGACTTGAAATTTGAACAATACATCCAAAAGAACAAGCAAAAAGCACTCAACCAAAATTACCGAAAAATCCACTAATGGGATGGATCGCTAGCGATCCATTATCCATGGATTGCTAGCAATCCATAAGGAAGCTTCATGGATCATTCAAGCCTCTTGCATCATGAATCATATCTCTTCTAAATATGTTTGCCAAGTTTCACAACCTTCCAAGCAACCTAGTTAGAGAAGCAGAGACCCATCTGATTCTAGTCAAAGTTCAATCCAACCTGTGCATGAATCATCATCAAAAAAAGGAAATTAAGCTATGAAATTACATGGAGAGCACCTATATAAGACAAGAAATGCAACCCAAAGGAAGAAGTACAAAATTACCTAAGTACATGGATCGCTAGCGATCCTTGCCCTATGGATCGCTAATGATCCATCACATTATGTTGGATCGTTATGAAATTTTCAGAAAAGCTTTATATCATCGAGTATAGGTGTCTGGCAAAGCGGTCTAGCCCATTTACTCTCCTGTATTTAATACAGTCTTACCTACAACATAAAGATGATCTTTTAGACTGGCTGATGGAACTCTGTAGAGATTATTCTTCTCTTCTCCTTCCACACAGTAGTCATATAAAGGTTCACTGTGATTCTCCTGTGAACTCTTGTACTTGTGACTTGATCTAACTTAGAAGATTTAATCAAATTGTAATCCGGTTCAACTTGTAAAAGGAGTTAGTTAATGGAATGTTATAAAGTGGACGTAGGCTTCATTAATAGTCGAACCACTATAAAAATCTTCTTGTCTTTTTATTATTTCTGCTCTTTTTACATTTACCTTCTATATTATTGCTTTGTAAGAGTAGGGCAGTTGCTTTCACACTCAATCCATGGTGTTGATTCATTTTTTGGGTTAACATAAAGGATCATAAGCGACATGTGGCTCGGAGGAGGGACCTATGTCCTTGTCGATGCTCGGTTCTTGTAACCCTTCCCTCCTACTTTCTTGGAAAATTTCCTTAATATCCAAATCAACGATCGGCATCCCACATCATGGAAGTGGGACGTCGACCAATTGTTGTGGGTCAAAAGTTCCCACTCAGACGTTGGTACTACATCACTAAGCTTGTCGTAATCAACTTGTTTCCACTCTCCAAGCCCCTCATCCTAGATGGCATCGCCATATCCTCGATTCTCGTTTGTGATCGGCCTGACCAAAGGGTCCAAGAATGTAAACTTGGTGTGATCGCGCTTCGCTTTGGCTGTTTTCTTTGATGGGTTAGCCCATTATGCAATCATGGTCTGGGATCCCCTCATCAGCCTGATCCGATGGGGGTTACTATTTGTCGCTAAGACCTTCATATCCTGGACATTGTTGGTAGTTGCCTTCAACCGCTGGATGTATTCACTTAGCATTCCAAAGTTGAAGCCGACAGAATTGATAGAAGCACCCGTCTAAAGAAGAATTAAGCGAAGGAAAGGAGAGAAAGTCAAAAGGAGAAAGTGACGAATAGAACTTACTGGGGATTTAGAACTTAGTGTTCCTTAGTTCTGGGTTGACCCCATGAGGAATGAAGAAATACCGCCCATCCAGCTCGGGGTAGCCTTGCCGAGAATACCTCTGGATACAACGGGCATAGTTTTCACTTGAAAGTGGAAATAATTATCGAGATATCCGACTTCCTTTAGAAGTCGAAAAAACATGTTGATCAATTGAGCGGTCGACTTAGGAAGATCGAGGTCCAAACAGGCAACATTAATCTTGCATAAGAATCGATAGATACTAGGAGTTTATGTATAATCAATGTTGTTGTCGTATCAAACGCACTGGAAACGTGAGCTGCCCTTGCCAAGTTTGGAAAAGCGAATCATCTCAGCCAATGACATAGCGTCATGAGCATCACACATTAAATGCAAAGTAGAAGGTCTGATCCGCAGGATCTTCATGATTTAGAAAGCTCAACCTTGCTCATAGAGATAGGGTTGAAGGAAGAATATTGCCTAAATTTCTTGCAAATATGGTTAGTTGACCAGCAATTCTTAGCCCAACCCAAATCCATATTTGTTGGAACTTATTATCCCAACCCAGTTGAAACCAGCCCACATTCACTCAGGCTTCATCCCAACAAATCCAATAAGCATGTCATAGAAAGGTTGGCCTGGACACCTAAGCCTAGCATGGCCCGAAAGGAGTCCGCTTGGCCATCTCATATGACTTGACCCGGCTCAAAATGACCCGTCAATAGCCAGCTCTCTCGGCCAGCCTACGATCAGTTCCAAGTAGCCCCTTAGTGTTTTCAGCTTTGTTCTTAGAAAGGTTCGGCAACAAGCAATCGACCATCACCATGCAAGAAGCTTCTCTTTAGCCTTGCTACCCTAGAGAAGCATTAAACGTCGAAAAGTACAACCTAGTATGACTTAGTACACATACTTTTGCATCCTATCTGCCAAAAGCATACCAACTCTTGTAGCACGTTGCCTTTCTCAACACGAAACATGCGCCCCGTATAGAATTATTGCTAGCGCGCTTCTCAACCACATGTCCACACCTCCTTTACAGCAGTTGTTCATCAACCCATGCGACCATATCAATGGCCAGAGGTGGTTTCCATCTATTTCATTATGCAATATCATCCATCCATTACGCATATCAGCTTCTGTAAATACGCTTATTATACAACATCAAAGGGATTGAAAATTGGTTGATTTATAAACTGAGAATCCCCATACATAGCAAGCAACTTCTCATAAGCTCTTAAGTTTATTCTACTGTAAGCTTATGTGCTAAATTTCTTATTTTCTCTTGTAATTTCATGTAACCGTAAGAGATAAAAATAATATGAGATCTTTATAGTTGACTTAAGCAAGCTTCTACCGAACCATTATATACCTTGTGTTATTTACTTTAATTGCTTTCTTTACTACTTACTTTACATTTTTAGGCCTAGAATCGGTAACGTTATATATGGAGATTGATCATGCCATGAACGCAATGACATAATTCCACGGTCAAATTCTGAATTTTACAAAATTTTCATTTTAAAGCTTATCTTATTTAATTAATTCATTTATTTCTTACTAATTTTTACAGGTTGTTACATTCCCCCTCCCCCGTTAAAAAGGATTTCGTCCCCAATATTTCCTGAAAGGGCAGATGGCCTAACGCGCAATAAACATCCATGTTATCACTACAACAAAATACCTATTTTGCAACTAGCAGCCGCCAGTCTTAATATGTGAAGTTGTAATAGAATTGATTCATTTTGCAACTAATTTTGCATGTTGCAAGTACGTTTTGACAACTGTTTTTTCCAGTTGCAGTAAAATCTTTTACAACTGTTTTTGCCAGTTGCAATAGAGTCTTTTACAGCTGTTTTGGCCAGTTGCAATTGGATCGTCTACAAATGTTTTACAATTTCAGTTATTATATAATCACAATTTCATAAATTCAAATATATTAAAAATTTCAATTCGTGTATCCATCGATTCAAACATAACACTACAAATATTTTGTTAAATATTCCCAAAAATTCAAATAGTATTACAATATCTATAAATTTAATCACAAAGAAACACTTTGACAAAATTATTGCAAATATACATCAACAACATTATTGAAACTTTATTTGAAGTATCGGTTGTATAAATGCTTGAAACTGATGCATCTTTGCATGCAATACCACCATTGCGTGCTTATACCGATGCGCATATCTTCTATGTATGAAACACTTTATTTAAAGTATCGGTTGTATAAATGCTTGAAAATGATGCTTCTTTGCATGCAATACAACCATTACCTCATGTGCTTATACCCATGCGCATATCTTCTGTGTCATTTTTGTATGAAACAAACTTGCTTTTATCAGCCTGAGAATCTTGCATGTCCATTACATATTCTATTTGCTCATTAATACCACACTCAATTGCATCTTCAATGGTCTTTTCATAATCATTAACATTATTAGCATTTCAAATTATTATTCTCTAATGTGGATGGCTGCTGAATCCTAACTCCTAAGCTATAACATTGAAATCTATTGGCTTTCTTCAAATTTTCCTTTTCGTTTAAGAAAAAGAAAGAAAACATACTTGGTGATGCAGATTACACGAAAACTAATATTGTACTAACAAAATCAATTAATCACATACCAGTTTGTTTATGTTGTTGTTTATGAAAGGTTTTCAAGCATTCCTCATACACCAATAACATGAGGACACTAAAAATATAATATGTTTACATAAATTCAATATTTTTCCTAACTCCTAAGCAATAAAATTGAAAGAGAGTTATGTTTATTGTATTAATGGCATGCTTACATTTCTAGATTCCGTTATTTACTACTAACTTAATTTGTTATGATATAATTAGGGAAGAAACCTTTCAATTGGAACTAGAATCGATGTAGTGACTTATAAGAAAATTTCAAAATAACAATACCATTATTCTATAGGGGTTTTTAGGCTCAAGAAAAAAGTTAGAGAAAAATTTAGTCTCAAGGATAAGAAGTTTGTTTTTTACGCTGAATGACACTTTTTAGTGTAAATCACATAATGATAGTTGTAACTATCATTTTCAATTTACGCTAAAAAGTGTCATTCAGACTAAAAAACAAACTTGTTGTATTTTTTTGCAACTTCTTCCTTGTGCCTATTTACCTGTATTCTATATTGAGTCGATGTTTGGGATAAATCTGGAAAACAACTTCAAAAAAATAATGTACAATAACATACTTGAAAGGTAACGATAAAGTTTTTGAATATTTAGTTTTCAAGCTGGCTTATATCACTCTGACGTTGGCCACTAAACATACTTAATGAAAATAAAATTTAATGTAAAATGTCGAATAATCTTTGTTTAATCCGAGTATTGATATTAACTATGTTATACGTCTAGTATACCAAAACAGGGAATAATCAATTATAAACTCGTCGCACAAGTTTATAACTCAGATTTCCACTACACTGGAATTCTGTAGTAATTATTATAACAATATGAATGTTGTAAATAAATTACAACAACAGCGTTAAACTATTTTGAATGAATAGTATAACCAGAATAACGGATAGAATATAGAATAATGTATATAAATATACAATCAGACTAGAATTCTAACCGGATTATGTCTGAGGCTCGTCGTAACGATTTCCTTAAGAATTTTGTTTCAAAATTCTCCCAAGATACAAAGACGTATTCTGCTCGAGATTGTAATGAGTATATCACTCTGTGATTTGAATATATAAGAACAGCAGTTAGAAGAGAGAAGATTCGAATCGGAAATGAGTGAGGAAAGTGATCAGTTTTCCTCTTTATTTATAGTTGGTTCGTATCCCTTCGAACGGTCGCGTCTACACCCGTTTGTCCAAACGGTCGCGCCCGTTTCTGCTGCTGTTTATCGGTTGCGCCAATTCATTTTGGATAGGCCGCATCTTTTCGCCAAAACCGCATCTGTTCGCCAAAATTAAACTGTGCCTGATAACGGGCCGCATGCCATAACGGGTCACATCCGTTCAGAAAAATGTTGCCAACAGGTCGCACCTCTTCAGGCCAAAACCCGCGTCCGTAATCACCCGCCCGCTTCTCTTCAAATCGCAGGCCCAGCCCAGTTTCAGACGAAGCCCAAAACTGTTAAACAATGGCCTAGCAAAATGAATGGTCATTTTAGACCCGTACCCGAGCCCAGCCCGGTTCGGTCTGGTTGGACGGACGGCGGCGGCGCGCGCGTGTGTGGTGGAGATGCATGATCTTCCTCCTCACAACGAAGCATGCATTTGGGAGCCCCAGGCCCCCAACCTCCTCATGAGAAAGCCATATATAAACCAGTATAGCTTCAATAATTTGGCAATGTGAGACTTTGTATATTTCATTAATTTAATTTGTTAAGGAATTCCAACAATCCCCCACATGAATGATAATATACATATCCCCCACACAAAGTGAGATTGATTCAATTCTAAGTAATAAAACTTGTGAAATTGTTGATATTCCACCAGGAATAAAACCAATTGGCTGCAAATGGATTTTAAGAAGAAAATGAAAGCAGATGGCTCTATCGACAAGTATAAAGCAAGATTAGTAGCCAAAGGATATCGTCAAAAAGAAGGAGTAGATTTTTTTGATACATATTCGCCGGTAACACGAATAACCTCTATAAGAATGCTAATAGCAATTGCATCCATCTATAATCTAGAGATTCATCAGATGGATGTAAAAACAGCATTCTTCAATGGAAATCTCGATGAGGAGATTTACATGGAGCAACCTGAGGGATTTATTTCCAAAGGAAATGAAAACAAAGTCTGTAGATTAGTCAAATCATTATACGGACTAAAACAAGCTCCAAAGCAATGGCACGCAAAATTTGATAGTGTCATGATGAGAAATGGTTTTCGTATAAATGAATGTGACAAATGTGTTTATTATAAACAACTTGGACAATCATATGTGATGATCTGTCTATATGTGGACGATATGCTAATATTCGGTCCAAATACTCAAGTAATTGAGACCATAAAGAAAATGTTGATCAACAATTTCGACATGAAAGACTTGGGTATTGCAGATGTTATTTTGGGAATAAAAATAATAAGAACACCTAATGGAATTGAGTTATCTCAATCACATTATGTAGAAAAAGTGATTGAAAGATTTCAAAATTTTGGAATTAAAGGAGTAAATACACCTTTTAATCCATCAGAAGTACTGCATAAAAACACTGATGAGAGTGTAATGCAACTGGAATATTCTCGTGTAATAGGATGTCTCATGTATCTCATGAATTGCACAAGACCATATATAGCTTATGCAGTAAGTCGATTGAGCAGGTATACGAGCAATCCAGGGAAGGAACACTGGAAAGCACTAATGAGAGTGCTTGGATATTTAAAAAATACCACTACCTATTCCTTACATTATGGAAAATATCCTGCCGTCTTAGAAGGATATAGTGATGCAAACTGGATTGCAGATTCAGAGGAATCAAAATCAACAAGTGGTTATGTCTTTACCCTAGCGGGGGAAGCAGTGTCATGGAAATCTACTAAACAAACATGCATAGCTCGATCCACTATGGAATCAGAGTTCATCGCATTAGATAAAGCAGGCGAAGAAGCAGAATGACTTTGTCATTTTTTAGAAGATATTCCATTTTGGCCTAAATCTATACCAGCCATATGCATACACTGTGATAACCAAGCTGCGTTAAGCAGAGCGCACAATTTTGTGTATAATGGAAAATCACGACATATTCGCCGATGCCATAACACGGTTAGGCAGTTACTCTCAAATGGAACTATTTTCATAGATTATGTGAGAACAAATGATAACCTAGCGGATCCATTTACTAAAGGTTTATCAAGAGAGAAAATTGACTGTGCATCGAGGGGAATGAGTTTAAAATCCTAAACCAACAAGAGTTACCTTATACGGAAACCTATCCTAGCGACTGGAGATCCCACGGACTAGGATCAATAGGCAAACCAGTTATGAGTAACTCAAGAAGTAATGCATTTGTCTGGACTTGGTCCTACTCCATTCCTATGGTGCAAAATATAATGCATGTCTACAGAAGTTTTAAAGGTTAAAACTATTTTTTTTAATGATGACCATATCTTGGAAATAACAAGTGGGGCATATGTAGGATACTCTTAATGGTTGCGATCACCTATGTTAGTGTGAGCTGGGTCGGCTTTATGAGAATATTAAAAGGCTTTTATTCTCTAAAACACTCGCAGAACCAAAAATTGCTCAGGACCAAAATGAACACAACCAAGAGATTGGATGAGAGGGAATCAATGCTTCGTAAAGCTTATTGTCTGGATATATAATAAAGGCCGACGGTTCAAGATGAAATAATTCACCGATTAGCCAAGTAGATCCGATAAGTTTTAACTAGGGAAAGTTCAAAGTGAAATATCTACTTATCCACGATAAAGCATTATTCCATATATACTCTGTGATATTTCGCTTTGTGTGGGGGATATGTATATTATCATTCATGTGGGGGATTGTTGGAATTCCTTAACAAATAAAATGAATGAAATATACAAAGTCCCACATCGCCTAATATACTAAGAAAGCCAAGTATATTAATAGCTTTCTCAAGTGGAGGTTGGGGGCATGAGGCTCCCAAATGTATGCTTCGTTGTGAGGAGGCAGATCACGCATCTCCAGCACACACGCGCGCGCGCCGCCGCCGTCCGACCGACCGAGCGAACCGAACCGGGCCGGGCTCGGGTACGGGTACGGGTCGGCCAAAATGGAATATCTTCTAAAAAATGACGAAGTCATTCTGCTTCTTCGCCTGCTTTATCTAATGCGATGAACTCTGATTCCATAGTGGATCGATCTATGCATGTTTGTTTAGTAGATTTCCATGACACTGCTTCCCCTGCTAGGGTAAAGACATAACCACTTGTTGATTTTGATTTCTCTGAATCTGCAATCCAGTTTGCATCACTATATCCTTCTAAGACGGTAGGATATTTTCCATAATGTAAGGAATAGGTAGTGGTATTTTTTAAATATCCAAGCACTCTCATTAGTGCTTTCCGGTGTTCCTTCCCTGAATTGCTTCTTTCCAACATGAAGATTTAGAAGATGACATTGCTTCCTTGTACGTTTGAGGTTCGTGTTCTAATACATAAGTGAAAAAATCCGAACCAAATGTCTTGGAAGTTCTAGCCCTTACGCTTCTTCTTGGTTCAGCATCCTCAATTTCATGATGAGTTTCATCTTCATGCGAATCGTTTGATTCTTCCCTTGTCCTTTTTGGGACCTTATTTCCTTCATTCCTATTATGCGGAAACACATCTTCAAAGAATGAGGCATCTCTTGATTCCATGATTGTATTTACATGAATATCAGTTATATCAGAGTTGAACACCAAGAATCTGTAGGCACTACTATTTTGGGCTGACCCAAGATAATAACAATCTACTGTTTTTGGTCCAAGTTTGACTCTCTTGGGAGGCGGAACTTGAACTTTTGCCAAGCACCCCCACACTTTGAGGTATTTAAAACTTGGTTTGTGTCCTTTCCATATCTCATATGGAATTGTTCCCGTTTTATTGTGAGGAACTTTGTTTAATATGTGATTAGACATATTTAAGGCTTCCCCCCACAAGTTCGTCGGTAGACCAGAAGTTAAAAGCATGACAGTAATCATGTCTTTTAACGTTCTGTTCTTCCTCTCGGCTACACCATTTTGTTGTGGTGAATATGGAGCTGTTGTTTGATGAATTATACCATTTTCGGCACAGAACTGTTCAAATGGTGATTCATATTCTCCACCTCGATCAGATCTTAGTATCTTGATCTTTCTATTTAACTGATTTTCTACCTCAGCCTTGTATTTTATAAACGCTGTTATTACTTCATCTTTACTATTTAAAAGATATACATAGCAATATCGCGTATAATCGTCAATAAAAGTAATGAAATACTTTTTTCCACCTCTTGTAGGTAGTGATTTAAAATCACATAAATCTGTATGTACCAAACCTAATGGTTCAGTGCTTCTGTCAACAGATTTAAATGGTTGTTTGACCATTTTTGCTTCTACACGTGTCTCACATTTATAGTTCTTATCTACTTGGAATTTTGGAATTAATCCCAAGTTTGATAATGTTTTCATTTTGCGGAAATTTATGTGTCTCAATCTATCATGCCATAGTAAAATTTCGTGCTCAAGCAAATAAGAAACTTCAATTTTATTAATAGCACAATCAGAATACATATTTTTGTTGCCGACAACGGCTACATTTGCCTTAAATAGGTCATCGCATAAATACCCCTTCCTATATACATTCCAGCCTTGGACAGAACCATCTTGTCTGACTAGAACACCATCTTGAATCCCTTCTTTGATAGGACTGCACCAGAGATGAGATTCTTGCGTATGTCTGGAACGTGGAGCACGTTATTCAACTTAAAAGTTTTTCCAGAAGTAAACTTGAGGATTATTGTGTCACTGCCTTCGATCATTGAAACTGCAGAATTACCCATGTAGAGTTTTTCTTCGTGATCGAATTTCTGATATGTAGAAAATATGGAATTGTCAGAACAAATATGACGAGTAGCGCCTGTATCTACCCACCATTGGTTAGGATTCTGAACCAGATTGCATTCAGATACCACCGCCGAGAAGTTGGACTCGTCTACTTCCATGTTATCCACTATATTTGCCACTTTATTGTGTTCCTTCTGAGTCTGCAATCTCTAGCGGCATGTCCATCTTTTCCACAAACCCAACATTCGCCATTAAACTTCTTGGTTCGTTTGTTGTCATTTGGTTTGTTGTCTTGAGATTTTCTTTTCTTCTGGAAATTCTTCTTTTTATTTTTGGTCTTTGACCCTTCAGCCACAAATGCCTCCTCGCTTGGTTTTGTAACTGCACGGTTGTCTGCCTCAATTTTTAATCTCACAATGAGATCCTGTAAAGAGATTTCCGTCTTCTTATGCTTTAGATAGTTGTGGTAATCTCTCCATGATGGCGGCAGTTTTCCCATGATGGCTTCAACCAAAAATTATTCTCCAACCATATGACCTTCTGCTTCGAGTTCATGAATGATGATTTGCAATTCATGCAGTTGAGCAGTCACCGGTTTGGAGTCAACCATCTTGTAGTCCATGAATTTGTCTATAATAAACTTTTTAAGACTGATATTCTGCGTCTTATATTTCGTGGTAAGCGCATTCCAGAGTGCTTTTGATGTCTCTGAAGGCTGATATATTTTGTATAGCACCTTGTCGAGACAATTCAGAATATAGTTTCTGCATAAAAAATCGGATTGCTTCCGCGTATTCACCTCTGCTTCCTTGCCTGGTGCAGGAATCGGTTCCTCCTCCTCGAGGTACTTTTGCAGACCGAGTTTGGTGAGATAAAACAACATCTGATTCTGTCATGTCAAGAAATCATCACCATCTCCCTTGAACGGTTCAGGTCTGTTGTGAGTAGTATTCTTTGAAAATTCTACTGTTGCCATCTCTGTTTTAGTAAGAAAACAGTAAAATTCTTAAGATGTTATACGTCTAGTATACCAAAACAGAGAATAATCAATTATAAACTCGTCGTACAAGTTTATAACTCAGATTTCCACTACACTAGAATTATGTAGTAATTATTATAACAATATGAATGTTGTAAATAAATTACAACAACAACGTTATACTATTTTGAATGAATAGTATAAGCAGAATAACAGATAGAATATAGAATAATGTATATAAATATACAATCAGACTAGAATTCTAACCGGATTATGTCTGAGGCTCGTCGTAACGATTTTCTTAAGAATTTTATTTCAAAATTCTCCCAAGATACAACAGACGTATTCTGCTCGAGATTGTAATGAGTATATCACTCTGTGATTTGAATATATAAGAACAGCAGTAAGAAGAGAGAAGATTCGAATCGGAAATGAGTGAGGAAAGTGATCAGTTTTCCTCCTTATTTATAGTTGGTTCGTATCCCTTCGAACGTTCGCGTCTGCACCCGTTTGTCCAAACGGTCGCGCCCGTTTCTGCTTCTGTTTATCGGTTGCACTCATTCATTTTGAATAGGCCGCATCCGTTCGGCAAAACCGCATCTGTTCGCCAAAACTAAACTGCTCCTGCTAACGGGCCGCATGCCATAAAAATTGTTAAACAATGCCCTAGCAAAAAGAATGGTCATTTTAGACCCATACCCGTACCCGAGCCCGTCCCGGCCCGGTTCGGTCGTTCGGTCGGTCGAACGGCGGCGCGCGCGTGTGTGGTGGAGATGCATGATCTTCCTCCTCACAACGAAGCATACATTTGAGAGCCCCAGGCCCACAACCTCCTCATGAGAAAGCCATATATAAACCAATATAGCTTCAATAATTTGGCGATGTGGGACTTTGTATATTTCATTCATTTAATTTGGTAAGGAATTCCAACAAACTACACTCGTGATGGAAAACAACCAAAATTTATATATGTTTGCTTTTGTAGGAACTGGTCAGGTAAGAATGCACACGACGACGTAAATTCTTTTACAAACACAACTAACAAAGTACCACAGTCCTTCCCAACTGTAGATTATGTAATTAACTCAAAACATTGAAGTAAAATTTAGGTGCAATCCAATTAAATAAGTACCTTAAGAGTTGAGCAAACCAATGGACAAGGGTTGAAACCCACTGCTTCTCTCTTCCAAAGAAGCATCGCTTACTTCAAAGAATATGGTCATTGCAAGAGGTATCTCTTCGGCAGTTTGGGTTTCTTTTTGTGTTAATCTAGAGTAGGGAGAGACCACCGCGGTTTGGGTCTGGAGTTGGATGCGGTTTGGGTTTGGGTTTGGGTTTGGAGTCCTGGATTCAGATTTTACATAGGTTTACCATTGAAATTAGATTAGGTTGTCGAGGTGGGTAGCAAATGGCACTACGGAGCAACTCTCACATATCTTAGCAGCAAACACGAAGCTCCTCGGTACAGATCTAAACAAAGACATGATGTTAGGGAAGCAGTGTTAGGAAAGGTCAAATTTTGTTTTTTGGGGCCTAGAAGTGTGAGCGATTTTAGATCTAAACGAAGAGCGATGTTAGAGATGCATGAGCGATTTTAGATTTGGTTTATGGGCAAAGAAGCGGTCGTAGGGAAAAGACTATAGTTGAAAATCTAGATTTGGAGCCAAAATTTTCACTTTGAAGTCAAATAAAATTTGTATGTGTAAGAGTTACAAAAGAAAGTGTCTACATATGCGAAAGTAATACTTTAGGTGTGTTCGCATGCATAAACTAGCAAGTTCAAATTCAAACATTTGCTTAGTACAAATTATTTATTAAAAATTATTAGTATCGTTACATCGACTCGGAATTTTCATCGGTTGTTAAAGACAACTGTAAATTAAGTTAGTTATAAATTAATATTTGCAACGTCCATGCAAGGAAAGCTGTTAAAGAAATTTAATAATTAGATATTAAGTATTAGTTATAAAATATTAAACATTAGTTTTAATTATTAGTTGTCAATTATTTAGTACTAATTATTAATTATTAATTATTTAATAGTAATTATTAATTATTAATTATCAATTATCAATTATTACTTCTTATTTATTAATTATTAATTATTAATTATTAGGTCTTAATTACTAATTATTATGTATATTTTATTAATTAGTAATTATTAATTACTAAATATTATATATTTTATTTCAATTATTAATAATTATTATTAATTATTATGTATATTTTATTAATTATTAATTGTTAACTTCTATATATTTAATATTAATTATTAAATGTTAATTATTATTTTTAATTAATACTTATATTTAATGGTAATTATTAATTAATAATTAATAATTTAAATATATTAATTAAAAAATATTAGTCTTAGTTATTGCTTATGTACTAAATATTAGTTACTAAAAATTAATTATTAATTATTTAATAGTAACTATTTAATATTAATTCTTAATCATTAATTATTTTTATTAATTATTAAATGTAATTAATAAATATTAACTAGAACTTAATAGTTATTAATAATTAGCTATGAAAAATTATTACATATAATTTTTTATTGATTATTGATAATAACCAGTAATTATAAATTATTTATTGATAATCCTTAATTATAATAAATCATTTAATGATACATATAAGCTGTCATTTATAATTATTAATTATAAATTAATATTTACAAATATTAAGTAAATTGTTTTAAATTATTTACAACGATCAAAATTAATTAGTTGTTATATATTTCTATTATAATTGACTAAAACAAATATTTGTTAAAAATATGTCTATTACAACTGGTAGGAAAATGCAGTTGTTAAAAATAAGTTTATTGCAACTGGGTAGGAAAACGCAGTTGTTAAAAATATATTTATTGCAACTGACGGGAAATACGATCGGTAAAATCTTTTATTGCAACTGTCAGAAAATGCTAGTTGTTAAAGATTATTTATTACAACCATCATATAGCGCCGGTTGTAAATAACTAGTTGTAATATGGTCATTTTCTTCTAAGGTATATAACCAAGTTATCTACACATTCATCTACAAACTAAGTGTGTAATGTGATTATGTATGCGAATATATTATTGATGAGCTCAATCCTAGCATGAGTATATGATCATGACATATATGCATGTATGCAAGAATCCTAAACATGAATAAAATTTCTATATGAGTGCAAAGCGACAGTAAAAGTGTAGCAACTATCCCTACCATCCAATCTAGCACTATGATGCAACCAACACCTAATTTGGAGAGGGAAAGTTTACCGGTGAAAAACTAGGGATGAGAAGTCCTAATCTTCTCTTTAGTTTTCCATTAACTTTCCAGCGGATTGTCCTTTATTGTACTCGAACCATCCTAATTTCTATGTTGCGGAGCTTCCTAGTTCTGTTCTCCACTATGTATGTGGTGGCACGAGGTGCTATTGGCTTGTTCTCGATGTCTCCTAATTGATCAGGCTTTATCACGATGGTTGTGCTGTGAGGGCATTTTCTCAAGTGCAAAACGTGAAATACATCATGGACTCTTGCCAACTTATCTGGTAGCTCCATGAGAAGCAAGTCTTCCCATCCTTTCTAGAACTGGAAAAGACCCAACAAATCTTGATACCAACTTTTTCGATTTTTCGAACCTCACATCCTTCTTAAGAAGAGAAACTCTAACAAACACCACGTCTTCTGCCTCCAATTCCAATTCCTTCCTTTGCTTATCTGCATATAAATTCTAATGATCTTATGTAGCCTTTATTCACTGTAATCAACTCTATCTTTCTCGAAGTCTCATGAATTTAATTCTGGTCCGGGTAGAATTTTTCGGTGGTTTCCTACCGATAATTTAGTGATTCGCATGGCCTCCTGTACAGCGCCTAAAGGATGCCATGCCAAATGTCGTTTGGCGACTATTATTATACGCGAATTCGACTAAAGATTCTACTTCCAATGTCCTCCAAATTCTATGATGAAAGCTCTTAACAAGTCTTCCAAGGTCCTTTTCACCCTTTCGATTTGACCATCAGTATGTGGGCGGTAAGCGGTGCTAAGGTTCAGCGTAGTTTCTAAAGCTGTCTTCAAGCTCCTCCAAGATTCACTAGTAAACAAGGGGTCACTATCATTAACAGTGCTAGCCAAAATTCCATGAAGTCGAACTACCACTTTAATATAAATTTTGCCTTAAAGGTGTTGTGGTCCTATTACTTCTAACGGGAATAAATTGAGCACTTTTTAATGCGCCCACCTAGTATAACCTATATGGCTTTATTGCCCTCTTAACTCCTAGGCAACACATATATAAAATCTATTGATATATGATCTCATTTTCAAGTTGGAATCTCCAATGGTAATAACAATCATTTGGGCTTTCCTTACTCGGACTTTATCCTTTGGCACGTGAAACATTTGGAAACAAATTCAGCAACACTCTTCTTCATCCTTGACCAATAGAAAATTCTCTTCATATCCATCCTTATACATCTTATTTCCTCTGAGATGAATGGTCATCCTTGAATGGTGTCACTCCGCAAGATAAAACTCATCTTTCCTAAAATATTAAAACTTGTGGGATCAATGCATTCTTTATTCTTATTTACTAACTTAATTTCCTCATTAACTTCTAGCCTTACCTACAGTTTATCACTAGTTAAGTGTCTTTATGAAATTTTCTTATTTAGACTGTTTATATATTTATAATCTAAGGGAGACAATTAGCGATGACAACCCAAAAATCCTAAAAGAAAATTATGCTAGAAGTTGTCATCCATCATCAACTGATGTTAATGACGTTGTAGTCCTAACACTACTCATGTCCTTTCACTATCAGCTACCTGCCTTAATTCTCCTTCTTGATTTCCAATAAATGCGGTCCACAAATTACTTCAGTTAATATAGCTGATTATGGAATAAATTGTGCATCCCCATAAATGTCGTATAAATCCCTAATCAATCCACATTTAGTTCCGTTTAACTCTCTATTAATTACAAATTTATTGCTCATTGAATCTGTAATTAATGTCCAAAAATCAAAGGCTTATAATTACTACGATGTTAATACCTAATAAGGATATTGTCATAAGTTACGCTATTTATATTTTTTTATTTGGACAAATTTTTGAAGTATGCCAGTTTTCTAAGCTATTTCAGATTAGTGCTGGTTTTGACACTTATTACCAAACAAGGCTGGTTTCTTCCTAGTCAGCATCTAGCTCGGCATTTTGTAACTGCCTCACTTGGGCGCAACTCATAATTGCTCCTAATTTTTTTTTACAGGTGCAATTCTTAGTTGCACATCGTCAAAAATATTTTATCAAATGTCATGGCGGAATTATGAGTTGCACGCCTTGTTTTTTCTTATGGGCGTAACTCATAGTTGCGCCTATACAAGTTTGATGCTGCCATACAAAGGCAGAAGCAACCCATAATTCCACACAATCTCATCAAACCAACTTGCTTCCCTCTTTGTTGCAACTCGAACCCAACATCCCCAAGCCCTAATTTTTGGTTTTTTCCATCAATTTCACTTAAAATTTACAAACTTCTTCACCAATCTTCGATTAGAACAAATCTATAACAATGGTAATGGGATCTTCTTCGACACAATACGATTTTGGTAATCTCTAAACCCTAGTTTTTTTATTAATTTCTAGTTTGCATATTATTTGTTTCTATTTGCAAGAAACATTGTCAATTAGCTTGTTTTAGGTGTTAATGATTCAATTCGTACAGTTGAATTAATCATTTATTGTAAACGATGTTAAAAATATGAGTTTTTGTTGCATGAACTTTTAGAACCAGAAATCGGACCTGTCGATGGTACCGTGCTATATTTGCAGGATAATCACCGCACAAATGTTGAAGATTTAATGAGGGTAATTTTTTGTATTTTATAAATATAGTAAGCAATTTAAGATTTTTAGCATTTTGAATTAAATATACGTTATAAATCTTTGTTTTGTAGAGTGTAAAACCATCAACTGCTTGGATCATTCGTAGAGTTTCGAAGATCTAATGGAGATAGTTGATGATCACCAAGTTGAACAAGTACTTCATCAAGTGGGCTTTTGGTATTTCATGCAAATAAAGTATATCAAATTTGATAGGTCTTTACTAACAGCATTATGCGATAAAGGCCTGAGACTTGCACCTTTCATTTTTTGTTGAAGAAATGACAATTACTTTACAAGATGTTTCTATTTTTCTCGACCTTCCTATAGAAGGCGTCGTTTTGAATTACAGTGGTAATGTGAATGTTGATGATGTTTGTCACCATTTGATTGGTGAAATTCCACCCTCGAAGCGATGGTTAATAGAAGAGAGTTGAATGTCAAATGGATAAATGACCTTATAATGGCTAGGAGATTACCATCGATTCATCTGCTGAGGAGCTAGAACAGTTCACACCTATTGTTATATTGCTTATTATAGCATTCCGTCTTTTTTCAAACTATTCGAAGGGTCGAGTAAGTGTCAAATGGTTATACAAGTTACAAAACTTTTCCACTATTTTTGATTATTCGTGGGTTAGTGCGGTTTTATGCACTTTATATAAGAAGTTGGATAATGTGGCACTAAGGAAGTCGAATGGGTTAGCTAGTTCCCTAACCCATCTGCGGGTGTATCATTTTTCACTTATAATTGTACTAGCATTTTGAAAGGCCTTATTCAACACTGATAATGTGCAGGCTTGTTCATGGACATATATTCCTATTGGTCATCCAAATGTTTGTGCCAATGTTGCTGCTGAATTACCTTACGGAGCAAGGTAAAAACCGCTAGTAATTTTTATTAAAAACTCTATGTTTTAGTGCAATATTCACACATTATTTGTTCATTGATTGTAGATGAACGGAAGATAGACATTGGAGAGATAACCTAGCCCGTCATCCTACATTCTATCGCAATGAGCTCGATGTTATGGAGCAGCATAATGTTGATTGGACGACATACGCAGCTGAGATTGGATAGGATATGCCGCCAGTTTGCTTGGATAGAGAACAGACTTGGTATTCAAGAACCCCAATCATTTGCTTGCAAAATGTGGCCACGCGCTACACGGATAGAGTGGTGAAGCAATTTGGCCTTCATGAACATATTCTAGATACACCCCAAGCAAGTTTTTCCACATGGTTGGAACGTAAATTTGTATAACATGTACGTAGCAAGATGGGATCACAGGTTGGATCATATTCAAGTAGAACGCATACCAAGAGTAACCATTGAACTATACTACAGTTGGTACTGGCATATAACACGACGATTTGTTCTTAAAGAATCGTCTGCTGGGTTGTCTAGACATGCTCTACGAGGACCAGTGGAACTTGACTTGGTACGTGTAAATAAGTTTTCATATCTTAACTCGTTCAACTAACTTTACTTACTTACGTCAATACTTCTTTTATTTTAGGTTCAAGGGCTTTACCTCATTTCAGATGAAGTTGATGATGTTCTTGCAGATCTTGGAGATGAAGATCGAGTAAAAGGCAAATGTTGTGACATTAAAGAAATTATCAAGTTGCTTCTTGGTAGACACAAGCATGAACGACCACCACCGTATGTGACTTGTCCACCCGAGGCTTTTGCTCGTACATACCAACAAAGACGTTCTAGAGGTGCGGGAAGTTCTTCACAAGGCAGTCAATTGGGGCAGAACATAGTTGAAGTGGACCATCTTAACCGCCTCCGACTCAAACACAAAGGACACCATGCAAACTTAGAAGCTTAAGAAACTAGGTGTTATGATAGGTGTACTTAAGTTGTTTAATTTAGTTTGTAGGTTGGTTACTTTCGTTTGAAGTTGTACTTTGTTTTTGAAGTTGAACTTTGGTAATGTACAATCAAGATATGTATGGTATTTAATAGATTTGTGGTTTTGCAACTTGTTGTTATTATTGTTGTATATATAGTTAAATTAGATTTGTGTAAAAATATGTTGGTTTTGAATGAAATGCATATTTTGTTTCCATATATGTAAGTTATTGTTTGAAGCAGCAGCAAGCTACAGACACAACTCGAAGTGGTGCCTCTAACACATAGAAGAGGGCAACTTTGAGTTGCGCTCTATCATGTACACAAATGCGCAACTCAAAGTTGCGCCTGTATTCATGGGCTGCTTTTACTGGCCCAACAGTAGCTTATAACACCCTTTACTCCTCTCCACTTCAATAGAACTCCTCAAATCCAACATATTTCAGAAACCTAAACTCCATTGCTCTTATGACAACTTAGCTAAAAATACAACAAATCCACTCAAATTCATTTAAATCTTCAAAAAGCAATAGAAGATTTCACTTTCATCTACATTTGAGGAAAAGTTTTGAAACCCTTCTCTGCTTATTTTGTTAGATATATTATTGAAATTTAGTTTCTTGAAATTTTCTAGATCTCTGACAACCGTGTTGATTATATGTCACTATGACGGTGATTTAATCATCGACGAAAATAACAAGCCAGCCTATGTTGGCGGAAAGCATAAAGGATCTAAAGTGAGGAAGGCTTGTAATTTTCTTGAGTTGAAAACGGCTATTTACAAAGCTACAAAAATTAATTCTACCGAATTCGACATCTCGTTGGTAAGTAAATGGGTAACGGATGATGGCCCGATTGCTATTGAGATGAACGATGACGACGACGTCGATTCTATGTTTTGCGTAGGGATGAAAGTAATCGAGTTGTATGTTAAGAAGGAGGGGTGGTACAAACAACTGAATTGCAAGCTCATCTCTTTGATTATGCAAGCCAACTTGGACTGAGTAATACTGCCGAGCAAAGTCAAATGTATAATATAGATTGCTAAATAACTGCCACAAGTCTGCATCTTTGCCACCGTCTTTGAAATTATGCATCATCATCTCTAACCCATGTTGTAATGAGGAGGTAGTTAGAACAACAGTGTTTGGTGAATAAAAATCTCGAGCCTTTCTATAATAGTACTTGGGTAGTATAACTTAAATAACAATATGTCTTATGCATTCTTACTATGCTATAAGTCTTTCAACTATAAGCCTTAAGGCTTTCCTGGTCCAATTTCATAATCATTATTCTTTTAACCTAATAAACGTATCTATCATCAATACTATCCTAATAATTCAAGAGATAGCACCCAAGCAATAACCCTGAGGCTGGTCCCCGTCATTTGATACCTATCCTAAGGTGGACTCCTCTCTGGTACTATCTAGCTGACATTGCACAGAGTCTCTTCAGACCACTTAATCGTGAGAGAGATGGACCCCACAATAGCTACTTGATACCTTAAATCTGAAGCGGATCCTCCTCGAGATATCCTCTACTGTACATAATCGCTAACCTTGACCATTTAATACATTCTACATAGGGAAGAGACCCTCAATCAGCCACTTAATACCTTCAATCCTGAAGCAGGTCCTTCATATTATGACTCGTAATCCAATCATGACATCTCACATTAGTTTAACTATTCATAGGTGTTGGTAACCAGATTAGCTGAGCAGGTTTACCCTATAGAATTTGGGATTAATCTTGCATCCTCCATGAGAAATTATTATAAACGATGCCTCATATCAGCCCCAAAGTCATTTTATTGATGACCAGATTGACTGGGCAGACTTTTGTGCGCTTTTGACTAACTTCGCATCCCTATAACTTAGACGTAATTTACAACACTCTCTTAACATATTATAATACATCTCACCATATTTCATATCAAGGCCTTATAAGAAAACTGTTATTTCAGCTTTACAATTAACTTCTTTCCTAAGGGGAATTTAATAATAATTAATAGCCTATCAACTACGTAATTAATACGTTTATACATTATTTACGCTAATATACATATATGTATATATTTGAAAATGGGTTCTTTTATTGACGACCGACCGACAAATATAGTACACGCATTATGCCAATTCTATAATACAAATACACTACCCGTACAATCATAATCGCCTATGTCCACCTAAACTTCCTAATCCAGCCAAAAAACACAAAAAAACATAGAAAAAACATTTTAAAAGTCTGCAATTCACCGCTCTATTCTGATTCAAATATTTAGGTCCTTTGCAGCAACCGATTAGGCTTATCATGTCAGCATATGTTAGAAACTACTTGATTTCCAAGCAAGAATGCAATATGTCTACCAAATTATTGTTAGCAATAAAGCTGCCACTCACATCATCTGGTATAAGCATGTTCCATATAAACAAACTTTATTGCATATAGCTATGTCGCGAGGATGCTTGTTCTCCAACTAGAATCAATATATTTTTATCCAATTGTTGTCAGTTTTAAAGCTGCCTTCCACTCCAGATCTTTATATATCTAGCATACTGCATATACTATACAGCTAGCAGTAAATGTATATATCTATATAACTGGCACAAAGCACTTTAACAGTGGAAGTCTGTATTACCAATTGATGGCGCCTGAGTTCTTCGTTGGTTCGAAGTTGTAAACGTCGATCTTCTCTACCATTGAAGCCAAGACACAACAACCCTTATTCTTTCTAAAACGGCAACCTGAAATTCTGAACAAACCCACAAAGAAATTATGGGTATCTAGGAGATTGAAAGCATGGCTAACATTCATCTCCTATGTGAACGAGGACTCAAAATTCTCGGAATATTCATAGAGCTCCCAGTCCGTCTTTTAGGCGGAGCTATCATTGATATGGGTTTGCCTTACTTCCGAACGTACATAAAGTTTGAAGTGAACCTATTAGAGAAGTCTAATTTTCTTGCGCATTTGAAGTTTCCTGATCCTTCTCTACTATATTCTCCATAAACTGTTGATAGAAGTCGCCTAACAAGTCTTCTGCGGCACCCTAATCCTCTGAACTAGAATTATCATTATTTACATCTTTGATGATCACTCGATCTTGCTCTGGAATTTTATATGCGCAGGCTCAACTTGCGACCTCGAGCTTGGTCTGGATTAGTCTCTGAAAGCGATGTGTTTAACAGTGTAACATCTGCGTGCAAGCAATCATAAGGGTTATTCATTGGTATATCAGTAGCTCGTTTAGCATTTTTGGGGTGTTTGGTTGATTCCTTCCTTTTATTCCCAATAGCAGTTCATTGCTATTGAGGGGATTCGTTGTCGACCGCACTTATCTCTACCGCGTTTGTTTTTGATACCTCTCTTTGAGATCAATTACCTTGTTTTATGCTTGTATGGTCAACAAATGGATCGGTTGCTCCTGTTTCAAAGAGACCAACTTCATTAGATATGCCTAAAGTTGTGTTAGAGATTGAGACAGTAGCATTATGGGCCTCATTATCCAAGACCCAAAAACTATTTGAAGTAGACACCAGGTCTTTTCAGTTGTTACGAATATAAGCATTGTGCATTATAGATTCAGTCTGTTGTACTTATGCATCTCGTGTAGTATTAGCATTAGAATGTGTGCATGTTTCAGAAGTCTGTCTATTCTGAGAAGCCTCTGAACCTTGATTTTTTGGTTCCCAAGTACGCCGTGTAGGAAGCGTGCAATTTCTAGTATTATGTCCATACATGCAACAATTCTCGCATGATTTAGGTTTATATTCATATGAAATTTGAACCTCTAACTTCTCTCCATCGTAATTAAGACCCCGAGCCATGTTTGGATAAGAGAAGGATGCATCTATTTAAATCAAAACTCGTGCAGATTGTAACCGAGTTTCCTTAAGCATATTATTATCCATTCGAATCGGTTTTTCAATAGTGGAAGCAATTCGATTGATCGCATCCTTATTCCACATCTCCAGATTTAAATCAAATAACTTTATCCAAATAGCATTAGTAGAAAAATAATCACGGGTAAAACGCATACCAATCTTCCAAGGCTTGAGAATGATTACTTTCAAATTAAGAGTATATGGGCCCGACTTTAAAATTCTAGCGTAATCTTACTCAGTATAAAATTTGATCACAATGAAACCACCTTGTTTATACACACGCCTTCTAAAATATTTCTAAACGTGGGAAGATTGCGCCATAAACTAACTTTTAAATACCAAAACTTCAAATTTATAGAAGTCCACTTCCATATCAACAAATACACCATATATTCAATATCCACGATTCAATCAACAGACTTGTATAGAACAACGGAATCAACACCAATACAAACTTACAATTTAAATACTTTTACAATCTATTCAACTTCTTTATATATAATTAAAAAAAGAAAATTTCCGTATAAACTGCAAAAATAGGCAGTGCAAACTACGAGTAAAAGAATCGGTAGCTTGCACTCCATTTTCTAATTTATTTTTTTCGAAACTCTTAATTAGACCCAAAGAAAAAGATAAGAAGTGGAATAGATTGTAAAACATTAAAATTGCAATATCTACACAATTCCATTACTTTAACATAGAATAATTGAGGTTGTAACTTAAAAATTTACATTTCGCTTTAGGAATGTTTTGGGATTTTAATGTGATGTTTTCATAAACAAAATTCTCCAAAAGCATATATCAAATCCGAATTATACTATACAGTTACTAAAATAAGAGAGACTAAGATTTTCTCTCACAATAAGTCCTTAACACTTTCCTTTTTGGATCTGTTTACACCCGCTTCAATCTGCTACAGATCTCTCCTTTTAGAAATATACAACAAGGGAACTGTATATGAATTAGATTCATAAATTTAAGATTGAAGGAGAATAGGATTAGAAATTGAATAATAAACACCTAAATTTCTTACCTGAAACCCTAGAGAATTTTCCAAATCTTTGAAGAGAGAGGCCGACAAAGCTTAGCTTGGTTCGTAAAATAATTTGTAAATAGAAGTGAGGGGGCTAGTTTCTTATTTATAGTGATTAAAAAGCTCTAGAACTGTCGGATTTAAGTCGGTTAAAAATAATAAAATCGGACCGTTTAAATGTGCAAAACCTTAGCCGCCACCAACGTCGATCGGTTCATTATAGGCGGTCAGCCAATTGGTATATTTTGGGAACGTTATTTTCTTGTCGTTGATTTATTTATTTAATACCTTAATTAATTTTTAGTGTTAACTCTTATTTTAACGTTTACTTAACCCAAGTCTAATTACTATTACTTTTTAAATTTCAAATTTAAGAATTAATTATTTATTTGAATTTGAATTCAATTTAAATTATTTTGAATCCAAAAACTTCAAACGTTCATAACCTTTTCGTTTGAGGTCCCCAAAACATTATCTATGGAAATTGATCAGAAACTCACCACAAACACAACGACATAATTTCTGTGGTCAAATTCCGACTTTTACAAAATTTTCATTTTTAACTTTATCTTATTTAATTAATTCATTTATTTCTTATTAATTTTTACGCGGTGTTACATATTTTCAACCATCCAATTTTCTTATCTCACTCCAGAAGGAATCACCATAATGTTTCTCCTATCTGGATCCCAACTCACCCCTAGTAAGTCCATCTTGACCTTGGAACCATTTGCGTCCATTTGAACGTTTGGTTATGATCGTGAAATCGTTCATATCATTTTTTTGAAGATATATTTGGATCATCAAGATCCAAGTTTGGTTTTTGTCTTCCGCCTTCATTTAGTGCATAAAAAAGAGAGATTTTCATAAACATTTGCTTATCTTATGCAGCCTACTACAAATTGGTTTTATGTGAGCAAAGGAAGAAGAAAAAGCCATTGAAAATTTTGATTTGTCATTTGAGGATATCTGCAAAAGGGACGGGGGAGGAGCGTTTACATGTAAAACATATAGTATTTATGTCAGATATAAATGGTTTACGTCCGATGTGAATATTTACATCTAATTTTCCACCGTGGAAATAAGTGGTTGACCGTTTTAATTAAAAGTTAATGTAAATGTTGCATCTTTACAATGGTTCTTTATCTGAAGGTTAACTCTATTAATACCCTATTTTATTCTTTGAGTATTTGATTAGAAGTAAAAATAGTTACATATACTATCTTGCCTCTATAAAAATATAAACTGTAGAAGTGACATTTCATTTATACTTTCTTTTAGAAGCAAAGATAATCGCACTTTCGAAGATGAATATGTTCATTCCCATTCCAAAGTAACATGTTTCTAACCAACAAAGTTGGTGCAGTTGGTTGATGGTCTGGACTGCGACCGGAGGTTACAAGTTCGAACATCAAACCAACAGCTCGGTAACAATTACCTGGAGTATTCGTATGATAGATATATTTTTTTCTTCAGAGTTTACAAGCGAAGCTTAGCACTTAAGGTAATTCAAATAATAGTGACAACATGATTTTAGCGTTATCGATAACTATTATTGTTCCACTTCTTTCAGTTGATGAAATTTTGTTCTACTTGTTCAGATGAAAGCACATAAATGCATAGTGCATGTCAATGACCACTAGCTTAAGTGGTAATATCTCTAGATTGTGGTTCCATATGTCTTGGGTTCGACCTCAAGACACTAAAATGAATGCTCTGCTTAAATTAAATATTACCGTGGAAAAAAAACACAGCCCCTTAGTATTTTATTTTGGAAAAAAATTGTGCTTGACCATTGTATATTGATAAGAATGGAAGCTAGTTTGAAAAAAAAACCGTGCTTGACCATTGTATATTGATAGGAATGGAAGCTTGGAACTGATCTCATCCTAATGCGTTGTGCGATGGTACGAAACTAGTCTAGTAGTTTGAAAAGAGTAGAAACCTAGTACAATGCATAAGATATGATGAAAAACAACACATACACCGAATATGTGTAATATTTTCACTGTATATATAATAATACTAGTGTGAACCTATGCTACGCATATGGACGTCACTGAAATTTCACTAAATTTTATTTAGTGGCAATTTTTCTAAATTTAGTCATATGAAGATGAAAATGTATAGTTGTTGTAGGTTGAGTTTATTTTGATTGGTACATTTGGTGAAAACTAATGGAAAATGTTTATCAATTAATCCGCTTAAGTAATCTTAAAGCACACATAGCTTAGGAATTTTTTTCAATAATAATAAATAACAAATAATTAACATCATATCTCAACTGTTCCTTATTTGATAGCATGGCATTACGAAGCATGCTTATTAATTTGGACGATGCATAAGTTTAAAATGATTATGTACCGATAACAGTGCCTCAATAAATCTTCAATTTTAATGATATAGTGCCTAACAAAAGAAGAAATCACATAATAATACATCTCCAGTTAGTCAGTTTGGATCATCCTATAACAGTGCCTCAAAAGATGGATTTGTACTATTGCGTCTACTAACTACACATCATATTATTTCATGTATGATATGATGTTACAAGGTAGAATATGTCTTCATGTTATTGAAATTTTCATTTTATTGAACATATTAGTCCTATGTTTGTTACTACTGTTTATAATTAACAGAACCTATCAATAATGCTTAATTTCAAAAATAAAATCTGCAAAAATATTTAAGCTAATGTGTTCTTCATTTTAATGAATATAACGCCTAACAAAAGAACAAATCACATAACATCATATTTTCTATTAGTTAATTTAGATCACACTATATCAGTGCCTTAATAGATGGATTTGTACTATTGCATCTACTAACTACACGTCCTATTATTTCTTCATATATGATATGATGTTACATGGTAGAATACGTTTTCACGTTTGTGAAATTTTCATTTTATTTGACATGTTACTCCTAAATTTGTTGCTACTATTTAAAATAAACCGAGCCTGTGAATAAAGCTTCATTTCAGAAATAATATCTGCAAAATACTCACACTAATGTTTTTTTTCATTTTAATGAATATAGCGCCTAACAAAAGAAGAAATCACATAATAACATATCTTCTGTTAGTCAATTATAGATGGATTTGTACTATTGCATCTGATAACTGCACATCCTAATATTTCTTCATGTATGATATTACATGGTAGAATGTTCCTTGACTTTTATGGAATTCTCCATAATTTTTAGGATGGTTAATTATCTCCAAGCCACTATTGTTTTCTTTAAATATCCAAGTGTGATAACATGATAGGAGTTGATATTTTCAAGGACGAAATCAATTTCTACTTTAAGACATTACAACAATATAGCAGTTCTCATTTTTAAAAAAAGGAAAAAAATTACAACAGTTCTATATCCTGGTATTCCAACTTGATTCATAGCAAAGATAGGTCGATTTGCGCCTTTAAATTGGCTGTGTCAGATTTGTGTGTGCATGTACAACTAAAAACCGATTCAAGAAGTGCACCTTCGACTTATTTTTCTACATCATAACTATATAAAGCAGTCAATGTACATAGCTTCAAATTTTTATTAGTTTATACCTCTCAGGCTTCTTATACAGAATGGCAATTGCACACATGCGTCTAAAATGTCAGTGTTTTCCAATAAGCTATAGTGCACCTGGAATTTGTTTTTCAAGGGAACCTTCTTCTGTTAAACTCCTAGTATTAATGTATTTTAACTGTTGTTGTAGGCATTTAATTAAATAGCATTAGTTCAATCATTATTTAGATAAGTTTAAGAACGTTTCTATAACATAATAAATCAAGCATTCATCGTATTAACACAGCCCATGGATTTCAAAACGTAAATAATTTAAAAACATAAAATTTCCAACTATAAACCTAACCAGGCAAAAGATGAAGATTTGAAATTACTAAATTGTGTATACATATGGCCTTTATTTACATGGCAGAGAAAACAATCTTGAACTTTTCTATTTTTCATTACGCGGATCACACATCGATAGTGCTACGGATCACATGCATATGCATAAAAGGACTCACAACTCTTTAAGAAAAGTGTAACGACCCACTATTTTGGACCATTCAAATCGACATTAATCCACACATGTCAGACTTGAATAATTCAAAATAACATATTGTAATAAAATTTGGAGCAAATAAAATCATTCACAGAATCACAGACACAGAAATATCAGAATACTCGCAGCGGAAATAAAATACCATAGTAGTTCATGAAGCTACTATATACATACTCTCAAAACATATACAAAACCTCATAGTAAAATAGATACAATATAAGTCAAGATACATAAACAACAATACAGAGACAGATACCGAATATGAACTAAATGGAAGAAGTAGACGAATAGATAGACAGATAAGCTCCAGCAAAACTCTAGCTCCAGAAGGTGAATCCAAAGTTGTGCTTCTCAGGCTGACCCGAGCTTAAAGTAAAATACAAACACTCGGGTTAGGAATACATACTTATAAAATGTAAACCAACTCAAGTGAACTGTAATAGCAATGCACAATAACTTAAAGAATGCTTGGGATCGTCCATCCTTTAAGGATCAGTCAAACCATCAATTAAGTAGTAATAAACACAATCCTAGAAATATCCATATTAATGCAAATAATAGTGTTATTGTGACTAGGGTAGCGTAGAGCTGCAGTAATCGCTCACCTCTAGCCACACTCTTAAAATCAAAGGTGTGCATCAAACAATCACAAGAAAATCACGAGACACACAAAGCAGTGTACCCGTGGTTATAAATTTCAAAATGATTTATAATTTCGAACTAAAACCATTCATTTAAACCATTAAAAAGGGAAGTCATTATTCCTTCAAATCAAATATTCAATTTCCAAAAATTTAACATTTTCTGAGTTCATTTATTCAGTTACACACTTCAAATAAACTTCAATTTAAACCACTTTTAACTTATAAAATTTCATATTTTCCACAATAAAAATTGCCATTTAAATACCCTTGAACTTATGATTTTTATAAAGTAAATTTCTTACAAATAAAATCAAATTTTCAAAAATTCACTTAATAAATTCAAGTGTACAATTTTCTATTCTTCACATTTTACGAAAATTACTTAACACTTAAATTTTTATTACCATTTTCCAAATATAACTTGATTTCCAATTTTATTTATATAACTTAAATTCCATTTAAATTTTCTTAACATAACCTTTAAATTCAAACCAAATTTCACATTTCCAAGTTAAGTTAAATTCCAAAATTTCCATTTAACTATCCATTTATTTAACATTTTAAACTAATTACATAAATTCAAAATACACTGTAAGTTGCTTAACTTTATTTTACAAATAACTTGATATTTTCTTTTACTTTATATTTATCCAATTCATACATCCATTATATTATTTACCAAGTTAAACTTATAATTCCATTTTTACTTAAATTCCCATTATTAAGTTAAATCAAACTTTCACACTACAACTCAAACCTTCTATTAACTTATACCATTTAACCTTTTAGAAAATCACTGCTTAACCATTTTAAATCCAACATAAGTTAAATTTCATTTTTTTTCTTTCATTTACAATACACGAAATTTATAATAAATCATATTTTGAAATCAACCACGGGTCCGAAAAATATTTCACACCTAAATCAAGTGATACAGAAATTTTCATTTAAATCCGTAATCAGTAAAATTTCCGGGTTTTGATTATTTCAAACCCGAAATCCCAAGACAAATACAAATAAATAAAAATCACTCAGGCCTATCATTTCTGCCCATAATGATTTTCCCTATTCTAAAGTCCGTTCGGGTATGTATCACTTCAACCTATAGTGAGTGTATTCTACAGGGAACTTGAAGTGTGAGAAACAGAAATAAATAAACAATATAACAGAATAGAATATAACAAATGATGTGACAATTTAATAATAGGGTTTAACATCATATAAATTATATCACAGGCAAGTATAACATAATATAAAAGTTTCTATACATTCACTTGGTGTCACTTGACAATGATATAAGCATATATGTCATGTGTGAATTACTCACCTCTTTAAAGCTGGAGTTCGCAAACAACACACACAAAAGAGAATCCAGAAAGCACGATTTGATTCAAGTGGGAAGAGGGCCAAGTTGTATATCTAGTATATAACAATAAAACAAGACCATACATAAATATAAATACAATACCAAAATTATTGAAACAAATTGAAATAGAGATAAACAAAGATATCACCAAGTTTCAAACAAGTTTTGCTTGCTCTTGACTCAACATGTGCTCAACCTTAAGGCTAAATTGGTTCAGCCATGACATGTTTCAGGTGTAAAGGACCAGGTTTGGACTGAAAATAACAAGGCTTAGTCAATGATAGGAAGGGTTTGGAAGTTACAAAGTGTGGAAGGTCAAAAGGCAAGGCTAGAAAGGTTTTTGGTTCAACTTGGGCTCGGTCAAAGGAATATTTGGGCTCAGCCAGAGACTGTCAGGTCAGATGTTAGTAATGGTGTTCAGAGTGGTGCTTGATGGTGGTGGTGGCTAAGGAGTTGGCCGTGGCAAGCAATGAAGGTGGTGTTGCATATAGGGCTCGGTTGGCATGGTTTTGTGGAGTTTTTCATACTTTTGTGAAGTTTTGTTCAAGGGGAGGCCATGGCACTTTCAGGTCAGAGGAGTATGGTGGTTAGGCCGTGGGTTAGGTGGGGAAGAAGTGGCGGTGGTCGGTGGAGGTGATGGTGAAGGGGTTAGGCCGAGAACCATATGTGAAGATCAAGCAAAATCAAGTGAAAAACAAGGCAAAACAAAGAAGAAAAGTGGAGAAAAGAGAAGTAAGCCATTACCTTTCTCTTCAGATCTGAAAAAGGCGTGTATGATGAATGAGAAAGAGATGTTTTCTTTCACGTAAAATACAAAATACATGGCTAGGGATCAAGGAAATAAACGGCAACATATAGAGGAGTTATGGTATGAAATTAATGGATGGAAAGATAAAGAGGCAATAAATCAAACGTACGCATGCCTTTAATTAAAAATAGGTAACATATTTGATTTGTTTCCTATCTATTTAATAAAATATACGCCAAAGAAATAATTCAATAAATACATACCGTTTATATAAACACTATATAAATAAATAAAAAAACGGTTATAGAAACATATAAATTAATTGCTATTTACATCTTTGTATGTTACTTAATTTACAAAGTATATATCCAAATTTAATGAAACAAAAACGGAAAAATGTTGTAAATATATACATAACATGTAATGTTACATATATATATACAATTATAACATGATATATCAACCAAAAATGTTACTTATATTAATTAAAATAAACATTTAAAGGTATGCCTTTTAAAACAATAACGTGTGCGTGTGTGCGTGTGTGTGTGTGTATATATATATGAGATTTCTTTCCAAGAAATAAATAGGGATCTAAATACTTATCCATTTAATTACTAAATGAATGTATAAATAAGAAAAATAAGGTAGATATGGATATTATGAAGAATAAATAAATGGTTTTAGAAAAAGTAGGAAATAACTAAAGAAAATACTTTATTTAATGGAAACTAGAATTAAAGATTGAAAACAATATACAATCAACATTTAAACATTATAACTATACTTTAAAAATGTTTTAAAAATAAAATATATGTAAAACATATCATGTTACACAAATTAGAACATGATTTTACGAACAAAAATATTATTTATATATACATATATATATATTAAAATAAACAAATTTGTTAAATAAAACAATTTACACACAATATTGTAAAAAGCATAACTTTCATAATATTAGTCCGATTTCAATGAAATGAAAAGCAGTATTCTTGAAATTAAATCTATTTTCATAATAAAAGATAAAATTCAAAAATTTAAATTTTATATTTAAAAGTCAAAGTTTGACCATTTTGACCAAAATCCACTTTTTTTTGAAAAATATTATATTTATTCATGTTTGGAATTATAGTTCACATAGAAAACAAAATTTATATTTAAAATAACAAAATTTATCCATTTTAATAAATAAAATAAAGTTTTTAAATCAGGAATTTCAGTTAAAATAATTAAAATAAAAATTTAACATAATCACAAAATACAGGGTTGTTACACTCTCCCCCACTCAAATTTTTTCGACCTCGAAAAGGAACGAGGTACAGGAAAACATAGAAAAAGACAGAATGAAATAGGATTAAGACAAGATGACAAGAAGATTAAAATTATACCCGATAACTGTTGTTATAGGTAAGTTTAACAATGTGGAGAATAGGAATAGCTAGAAGGGAAAATAGGTGGGTAGGAATATCTAGGAAGGAAAATAGGTTGAAAGACAAGGATGAACCATTATTTTAAAGCTATATAAATTTCAATTATTTGGAAGGGTAAAATAAATGATCAAAATATCCTTCATATAATACTTTTATCAAAATACTTTTATAACTTGATGTCTTAACAAGTTTATCCTCGTTCTCGTAGACTCTGGCAGTGCGTTGATCAGGCGCAAATCTAGAATTCTCCTGGTACTTAGTAGACTTGTTTCAACCCCAGTGAAAATACTTGAAAAACTTTAAAAAATAGATATGGAAAGTAAAATCCAAACTAAACAACCAAACCAAAACCTTTGTCTAACCATGGTTCGCAGATACACAATGGTTACGCCTGGATCCCCCAGGAAACAATCCATATCCATAAGCTTTCTCATCCTTACGATTTACGCCATGATGATTAGTAGACTGCAGGATACACAATGATTACGCCTGGATCCCCCAGCAAACAATCCGTACCCCTAGGCCATCTCAACCAGGCGGATTTCACTACTAATGCGACCTACATAGTTCACAAGAACACAATAATTACGCCTGGATCCCCCAGGAAACAATCCGTACCCCTAGGCCAGCTCAGCCAGGTGAATTTCGCTATGCAGTCGCGCTCAAAAGAAAAACCATGGAGATCGCCATGGTGGGACACTCGAGTATCACATCCGTAAAACCAAAAATCAGAGAGAATAATATCGATAGAATGAATCTACAGTGTGGTCACAAAACGGATATCAAGTAGAAAGCACTTTCCATATATTTACTTCGAAAATATATATCATATAGTACCTTTTCAAATCACTTTCAAATATCATACTTATATAAGGTCCATCGTACATAGGATTCCATTTTCAAATCGAATACTTTCCAAATCAATAGTATATCAAATCACACTTATATAGGCTTCGATTGTATAAGATTTATCTTTCCAAATTGAGTACCTTTCAAATCAATAGTTTTCAAATCAACTTCATACTTGTACAAATCCATTTTATATAAGTTCGACAACTCCCAAATCAAGTGCTTAATAATACAAGGTTCTCAATTTCAAATCATTTCAATATCAATTTCGTTTTAAAATCATATACGATTTCACCAAGTTATTTCTTCCAAATTAACATCTTCAATTTCAGAGTTTCCAAAAATAATAGGTTTAGAAAATAATTCCAAGTTTCCAAATCGATATAATTTAGGTCAAACAAATTCATTTCCAAAATCATCATATAAATACTGGGTTTACATTCTAATCTATTTTCAAAACCAAATATTTTCTCAAAATCAATTATACCCAAACTGGTTACTAAGTTTAAAACCATCCCCTTTAAAAACCTTTAAACTATTTATTTCAATTCAAAAGATCCAATTTACCTTTTGCAAATTATTTACCTAACAAAAGTTTCATATTTATTTAAGTCATACTCTTCATACTTTACACACACAAAACTAAACTTATATACTTTATCAATTATTTTATACTTTTCAAAATTACTTAGCTTGGAAAAGTTAACCTTGATTTGGAAGTGTTCGAACCTTCAAAATAGTTGGTGAAATCAAATTTCAAATCCAAGATTTGGAAATCAGCAACAAATCAGTAAATCAATTTTTATAAATAGAGTTATACTAAATCAAATCCGAAACTCGAGGACTGAACACCGGGCTCACTTCAAATCATTTCAAATATATATACATATATCTTTTGAAAATCAAATCATCCTTCGGAATTTTGAAATCAAATTGGTTTCACAAAATCACTCGCATAGCAAAGCTACTAGAGTGGCCTCTCCCCCACTCTGAAACTCGAAAATCAATGTCAATGATGCGTGCACTCATCACCGAAATTATTTTCCAACGACATAAGTGGGTTATGGACTTCTATTTCTTAAAACTTCCTTGAAATTTCATTGAGATCATTGATACTCATTTGAAGTCATTTGAAACATTTCTTATCTAGAAAATACTTTCAAATCATATTATCATATATTTTAAAACCTTAAAACAAAATTTCAAAATATCGAGTTCAATCTCTCAAATCTCAAATTCAAAAACCCTTCAGTTATAAATCATTTTATACAAATCTTCCTATAAAATCTTCAAAATTTAAAATTCTACTTTTTAAAGGTTATATAATCCTTATCGGAAACATTTCACTTTTATATATAAAATGTGGTCATCCTTATCAAAATAGTAATTTCGATGTATACACAATTTCAAAATACAATCAACAAAATTTTTTCAAGGGATGATTCAAGGATGGATTTTCAAACAAACAGAGATTCAGATTTAGAGGAACTCTAATCAAATAGAATTTTGATCCTAAGATAAGCTCGAACGAAGATGAGATAATTAAATTATCAAATAGAAGATGGATAAGCCCATATAAATCGAGGGTGACCTTAACCGGGTCAACGGTGACTTCAGGAATACAATCAATGCGGAAATCTAAGGCAAATCGACATTCGATCGCCAGAGATAGAATCCAGGTATAGCAGAAGGTAAATAGCATTGTAAACCGAGGATACAGACATCTCCGGTGAATCAATGCCAATTGTAAAGGAGTTTCATCCCTTTACAAACCATTCAAAGATTTACGGAATCATCGATCTTTATAGAGGTTATTCAAAGTGGAGTTATTCAAAGATTTACGGAATCATCGATCTTTATAGTGGTTATTCAAAGTGGAGTTATGGAATGCTCCAAAATCAAAAGAATACAGATAGGGGAGACAGAAATGGATTTCAGAATAAATGGGAGCATTCCAAGTTCAAAGGAATCCTAATCGATAAGAATCCAAACCAAGATATTACGAACAAGGTAGATACAGAAGGAATGAAGTTAGAAAATCATGATTTCAAAATAAGAAAATTTACACCAAAATAATCTTTAAAAATCCTTTGAAATCATTTGGAAATCATTTTATACTTCGAAAATACGTTCTCTCATAAAGAAATGATTCTGAGATTGATTTCACTCATTCTAGGGTATTTCTATCCTATCTCTAATGAGTTTTTGCTCACAGGCTAAGGTTTGCCAAAAACCAAAGCTCTGATACCAAATTATAATGACCCACTATTTTGGACCATTCAAATCGACAATAATCCACACATGTCAGACTTGATTAATTCAAAATAACATATTGTAGTAAAATATGAAGCAAATAAAATCATTAACAGAATCACAGACACAGAAATATTAGAATACTCGCAGCGGAAATAAAATACCATAGTAGTTCATGAAGCCACTATATACATACTCTCAAAACATATACAAAATCTCATAGTAAAATAGATACAATAGAAGTCAGGATACATAAGCAACAATACAGAGACAGATACCGAATAGGAACTAACTGGAAGAAGAAGACGAATAGATGGACAGATAAGCTCCAGCAAAACTCTAGCTCCAGAAGGTGAATCCAAAGCTGTGCTTCTAAGGCTGACCCGAGTGTAAAGTAAAATACAAACACTCGAGTCAGAACATACATACTTATAAAATGTAAACCAACTCAAGTGAACTGTAATATCAATGCACAATAACTTAAAGGATGTTTGGGATCGCTCATCCTTTAAGGATCAGTCAAACCATCAATTAAGTAGTAATAAATACAATCCTAGAAATATCCATATTAATGCAAATAATAGTGTTATTATGACTAGGGTAGCGTAGAGCTGCAGTAACTGCTCACCTCTAGCCACACTCTTAAAATCAAAGGTGTGCATCAAACAATCACAAGGAAATCACGAGACACACAAAGCAGTGTACCCGTGGTTATAAATTTCAAAATGATTTACAATTTTGAATTAAAATCATTCATTTAAACCATTAAAAAGGGAATTCATTTTTCCTTCAAATCAAATATTCAATTCCAAAAAATTTAGCCTTTTTTGAGTTCATTTATTCAGTTAAACACTTCAAATAAACTTCAATTTAAACCATTTTTACCTTATAAAATTCCATATTTTCCACTATAAAAATTGTCATTTAAGTACCCTTGAACTTATGATTTTTATAAAGTAAATTTCTTATAAATAAAATCAAATTTTCAAAAATTCACTTAATAAATTCAAGTGTACTATTTTCTATTCTTCACATTTTAACAAATTACTTAACACTTAAATTTTTATTACCATTTTCCATATATAACTTAATTTCCAATTTTATTTATATAACTTAAATTCCATTTAAATTTTCTTAACTTAAGCTTTAAATTCAAACCAAATTTCACATTTCCAAGTTAAGTTAAATTCCAAAATTTCCATTTAACTATCCATTTATTTAACATTTTAAACTAATTACATAAATTCGAAATACACTGTAAGTTGCTTAACTTTATTTTACAAATAAATTGATATTTTCTTTTACTTTACATTTATCCAATTCATACATCCATTATATTAATTACCAAGTTAAGCTTATAATTCCATTTTTACTTAAATTTCCATTATTAAGTTAAATCAAACTTTCACACTACAACTCAAACCTTCTATTAACTTATACCATTTAACCTTTTAGAAAATCAATGCTTAACCATTTTAAATCCAGTATAAGTCAAATTTCATTTTTTTTCTTTCATTTAAAATACATAAAATTTATAAGAAATCATATTTTGAAATCAACCACGGGTCCGGAAAATATTTCACACCTAAATCAAGTGATACGGAAATTTTCATTTAAATCTGTAATTAGTAAAATTTCCGGGTTTTGATTATTTCAAACCCGAAATCCCAAGACAAATACAAATAAATAAAAATCACTTAGGCCTATCATTTCTTTCCATAATGATTTTCCCTATTCTAAAGTCCATTCGGGTATGTATCACTTCAACCCATAGTGAGTCTATTCTACAGGGAACTTGCAGTGTGAGAAACAGAAATAAACAAACAATATAACAGAATAGAATATAACAAATGATGTGACAAGTTAATAACAGGGTTTAACATCATATAAATGATATCACAGGCAAGTATAACATAATATAAAAGTTCCTACACATTCACTTGGTTTCACTTCACAATGATATAGGCATATATGCCATGTGTGAATTACTCACCTCTTTAAAGCTGGAGTTCGCAAACAACACACACAGAAGAGAATCCGGAAAGCACAATAGCACAATTTGATTCAAGTGGGAAGAGGGCCAAGATGTATATCTTGTATATAACAATAAAACAAGACCATACATAAATATAAATACAATACTAAAATTATTGAAAAAAATTGAAATAGAGATAAACAAAGACATCACCAAGTTTCAAACAAGTTTTGCTTGCTCTTGACTCAACATATGCTCGGCCTTAAAGCTAAATTTGTTCGGCCATGACATGTTTCACATGGTAAAGGATTAGGTTTGGACTAAAAATAACAAGGCTTGGTCAAGGATATGAAGGGTTTAGAAGTTACAAAGTGTGGAAGGTCAGAAGGCAAGGCTAGAAAGGATTTTGGTTCAACTTGGGCTTGGTCAAAGGCATATTTGGGCTCAGCCAGAGACTGCTACAGGTCAGGTCATAGGTTAGTAATGGTGTTCATAGGTGGTGCCTGATGGTTGTGGTGGCTAAGGAGGTGGCTGTGGCAAGCAATGAAGGTGGTGTTGCATACAGGGCTCGGTTAGCATGATTTTGTGGAGTTTTTCATAGTTTTTGTGAAGTTTTGTTCAAGGGAGGCCATGGCACTTTCAGGTCAGAGGAGTACGGTGGTTAGGCCGTGAATTAGGTGGGGAAGAAGTGGTGGTGGTCGGTGGAGGTGATGGTGAAGGGGTTAGGCCGAGAACCATATGTGAAGATCAAGCAAAATCAAGCGAAAAACAAGGCAAAACGAAGAAGAAAAGTGGAGAAAAGAGAAGGAAGTCATTATCTTTCTCTTCGGATATGAAAATGGCATGTATGATAAATGAGAAAGAGATGTTTTCTTTCATATAATATACAAAATACATGGCTAGAAATCAAGGAAATAAACGACAACATATGGAGGAGTTATGGTATGAAATTAATGGATGGAAAGATAAAGAGGCAATAAATCAAACGTACGCATGCCTTTAATTAAAAATAGGTAACGTATTTGATTTGTTTCCTATCTATTTAATAAAATATATGCCAAAGAAATAATTCAATAAATACATACCGTTTATATAAACACTATATAAATAAATAAGAAAACGGTTACAGAAACGTATAAATTAATTGTTATTTACATCTTTGTATGTTACTTAATTTACAAAGTATATATCCAAATTAAATGAAACAAAAACGGACAAATGTTGTAAATACATACAAAACATGTAATGTTACATATATATACACAATTATAACATGATATATCAACCAAAAATATTGATTATATTAATTAAAATAAACATTTGAAGGTATGCCTTTTAAAACAATAACGTGTGTGTATATATATATATATTTGAGATTTCTTTCCAAGAAATAAATAGGGATCTAAATACTTGTCTATTTAATTATTAAATGGATGTATAAATAAGAAAAATAAGGTAGATATAGATATTATGAAGAATAAATAAATTGTTTTAGGAAAAGTAGGAAATAAATAAAGAAAATACTTTATTTAATGGAAACTAGAATTAAAGATTGAAAACAATATACAATCAACATTTGAACATTATAACTATACTTTAAAAATGTTTTAAAAATAAAATATATGCAAAAATATCATGTTACACAAATTAGAACTTGATTTTACAAAAAAAAATATTATTTACATATGTTAAAATAAACAAATTTGTTAAATAAAACAATTTACACACAATATTGTAAAAAGCATAACTTTCACAATATTAGTCCGATTTCAACGAAACGAAAAGCGGTATTCTTGAAATTAAATATATTTTCATAATAAAAGATAAAATTCAAAAATTTAAAAATTTAAATTTTATATTTAAAAGTCAAAGTTTGGCCATTTTGACCAAAATCCACTTTTTTGGAAAATATTATATTTATTCATGTTTAGAATTATAATTCACATAGAAAACAAAATTTATCCATTTTAATAAATAAAATAAATTTTTTAAATCGGGAATTTCAGTTAAAATAATTAAAATAAAAATTTAAAATAATCACAAAATACAGGGTTGTTACAAAAAGCGTGACACAAAAAATGAATACTTATAACTCCTAAACTAAAAGGAGGATTGGTTTAATTACACAACGAGGACATCAATTTGTTGTAGTTACACAATTAGATAAATACCTCCAAACTCTATAGGGAAGCAACTCTTGTTCCATGCATGAATAAATGCAACAATAATTGAGGCATACTTTTAGTAACTTGTAATTACGAATACGATCCTAAAAAATATTTTTAAAAATCAAAGATAATACAACTACTAATGATGCCATCAATTGCAATATGTATATATCGATTGCGTTCTTATAACATCAACTACTCCGACTTTAATTTCACCAACATCTTGAGTTACACATAATTTTCTACCATTTGATGGAATTTCTCCTTTCCTGTTTACAACTATTGTACTAACCTAGAGGAACAACAATCAATTAGGTTGAAATATTTTTCCTTATAAAGGACACATATGAAAAGTCAAACTATTTTTTGGTATAGTCAAACCTGCATTCCTGTCTTCAAAATAGTCATTATGACTTGCCCCTAAATTTATCCTCCCATGCCACTTTGATTCTTGTATGTTCACAACTCGACATATGCTTAACAAACCCAACCATTTACTTCCCTCCATACTAAAATTGTTTAAATGATGCGCTTGCCCAACAAATAACACTTAAAAGACATATAAACATTAATATCCTACATACTTGCACATACACATGCGCGCACATACATGTTTATTCTTATTATATAAAGCTAATGTCTTTAATGTTGATGCAATGCATGTATGGTTAAGGAAAGCAAAGTCCCAATGATAGAAGTGTGGGCCCGTGCCTTTGTTATGGGATGAACTCCTCGTCGACCATGGGAACTTCTGCTTCTAAGATCAGGGAAGTATATATACATATATACACATAAACAGATATAAAAATTGATAAGTTGAGATGAGTGAAGCTGTGAAGGTTTACACATGAGTTTGGATTGAAGTAGGTGCTTAGAGTGAGTGGCTCATCTTCCAAAATAGTGGATAACTCTTTTTAAATTAGGTTACGGCCAGTACAATATACAATATTGTTTTACTAACCGATGTTAGATGTTAACCTATAAAGTATAGTAATATTGATGCAGCGGAGTAATCATCCAAGTTCAATGGTAGCTCAATTTTAAAGCAGCATAATGTCTTGATGTTAGCTTAATGTTAACTTAAATTAATAAGATAGCGTCGATATTGGCTTGTAAATACTGTATGTTTTGATCAACATTGATAGTAACCTATTCAGAAATAAGCTGGAAGGAATTATGATATTTGATCAAAAGATTGTTTATAATGAAAGAATATATGCTTCTAATGTTATTTCATAGAGTAAATGAACTATGTGGGATTTGGAAATGTTGTTGAAGCATGGTGTTGGAAGTATGGAGATATACACCACTTGAATACTATTTGGCAAAGAGTAATAGATGTTTTTTTCTAATAGCCAAAGTAATTAACTTGGCAGTATACTATTTATGTAGTTAGTGGCTACAAAATATGAAATGCATTGCTGAATTCAATGGTGATTTTTAAAACAGTCGCTATTACTTTTAACACTTGATAATGATTCCATACTTATTTCCGTACATGTAGATGTATTATCTGCCTGCCGTATCATGGAATTTAAAAGCTAAATGCTAGATTATTATGATGAATGAAACATATTGGGTTCATGATTTTGTGAAATAACGAACACATGTCACTACCTATTATTTTATATAAGTATGTTAATTAAATTTGAAATGATTGCATTATTTCTCATCTTTGCATTTATTCCACTGGTTATTTGTTAAAGGAAGATTATTGATTCATTCTAGAATTTTGTAGGGAAAATAAATAACTGTTACAAATTATCTACCTATTGCATTTCTTTATACACTTTATGTCTTATTTATTCTTAATGGTAGTATTCAAAAGTAAAGTGAGAATTGGTCGAGTAAAAATGTTAAAACGATAGCTTGGAATTTGATGTAAGCTAAAATACTGGTATTATATAGTTTCTATGTACAAATAATAGGATATCTTTTAATCTATTGGTTTGGGCATGAAAAAAGAAAATTTTAATTTTCGATTTGCTTATGTCCCTAAGGGGGTAGTAAAGTAATACAACTAGTTACCGGTGGACATTACTCTGACCAATAAGAATTGTATCTATTTAGAAAGGAGTGCGAGAATAAGATTTTATGTATATATATTATTATCATCTATTAAATAATTTGATTTCGTACCTAGATTAGTGATCCAACAAATTCCAAAACTTAGGCAGTAAGCTGTCCATTGACATTCACCCGAGCGATGCCTTCGTCGTCGAGTATTTGATGTTCTTTACCTATGTCTGCAAAAAATTCAAAAGCTACATGTGAAGGTCTTTGATGGCTACAAAGCTTTACAGACATCAAAGCCTTTATTTTGGTCATTTTTTAGATCTTGAAGCCTATGGATCTTTAAAACAATATGTTATTAATGAACATGAGAATCGAAAATGGCTAATGTGTGATGTAGGGCGAGTAAAAAAGGTAAGATGTTAATCGCATCCACATGTATATAAATTGCACTTTTGGCCAAATATTGTTACAAACTCCAAGTTGCTTCAGAAAAGAATTAAAGGCCATATGGGAATTTGCATATAACATGTTCTTCACATTTTTTCAAAATAATAAAGGTTATCCAGTTTGATACTCCATGTCGCCATATCAACATCACATATGTTTCATACTTGTATGTAATAACCATATCCATGTGCTTGCAAATTAAGAACTAATATGTTTTACATTTATAAACGATATCGATTATAAGCGATGGACATTTTTAAAGCGTTAGCCGATCTAAGCGATGAAAAAATGAACACCCTTTAGCAAACCATATCTATCTAAATTAACTAAAAATGTTTGAATAAAACTCATAATATTGATGATTGCTTAAACCTGAGGAAATATATCCATAATTTACTATAACTCCAGTATTCTGAAACTAATGCATGCAATTTATCGACATCAAATGCGAATACTATGTCCAACAGTATCCATTTGGTTCGATAATATGGCAATGAACTATGACTCAAAATCACATTTTTGTATGCTTAAAAACATGGCATATTTTGATATATGATAGCTCAAGGTATACCATTGTATTTCATTTTCCTTGTTCTCTTTTCTAAAGCTCAAACCAGAATTTCCTCAAACCTAAAATTCATAGCCCCAAAAGCAAATTTAAAATCTGTATTCAATTAAAAACTTCAACCTGCAACTTCAATATGCGAATGAAGATCTGCAGTTTTCATATTTAAAGCATGCAGATGGATTTTACATCAACAATTTCAACATTTTAAATCAAAAATTAAAAGCATGCAAAGGAATCAACTTCAGCAAGCAAAGCAAAAGCATTTTCACATTAATGTTGTTCAAGCCTGAGAAATAAAGGACCTGTTCCTTGCTCTGCATTTATATTCAGGTGAGTAAATTGATTTTAAAAATAGATGAGTTGAATTATGTCCATGCATGTGATGATCTGTAGATTAATCTAAATTGCATGAAAATCATTCAGTTTCTGTATTATTGAATTGATGAATATGTGTATATATGTCTATATATATATATCAAACTCTTTTACCTGTTTCTTTTCAGACCAGGTTTACATTCAAAATTTCTAATCTCCCAAAAACATCAAGACTTTGATGATTACATGGAAGTTATTTGTTATTGCATAAGGATGAGTTTTAAAAATGGAATTAGGATTTTTATTTGAGTAAATTGTTTTTAAAATGAAAATATACAGTAAGAATCAATTGCATGTCAAAAATCAACTTGTATGTTTTCTGATTTGGATTTCATGAATGTGTTAAGGACTAAGAATTATGATTTTTTAAAGTACATATCATAAATTTTAATTGAGGAATTCATGTCAAATTGGGTTTTGTTTGAATTTGGGGTTTTGGTGATTTGCCGATGATCGGCATGTTGATCGGAGCTTTAACTTTGGTCGAAGCTTGCTAGTATGTTATGGAAAATGGGAAAATTATTCTAGAATTTTTCCAATTTGTGAATTGTTCGAAATCGTATGAACTAGGGTTTAGGATTGTGTTCTGACTGTCTTGTTTTGCCGAGGCATTTGCGACATGGATAAGGGTTCGAGTTCGATCGCATTCGAGGGGAAGGATGCTAGGGGACGAAGGGTTTTGATGGTGGGGTCGACATGGTCTATCGGCGTCAGGTTCGTCGGCGTTGGGGAGTTTTGCCGACGAGTTTGGGTTCAATATTTCGATCAATGAACGAAATTTCAATGCGTTGATGGATTCTTGTTTCTGGGTTGAGATTGGGGTTGTCGTCGTCGAGTGGGGTTGGTCGGCGTTTGGTTTGATGGCCGGAGGGGTTTGGATGGTGGTGCAATATGCACGCGTGCACGATTTGTGCACTGAAGAACGAGTTTGGAGAAGATGAAGGCCGACTCGGAGTAATGCTCGTGTATTCCTGATGTCGACTCGAAGAAGGGAGGTAGTTGGGTTTACTCGGGGCAGGCTCGAGTATTTGCATTGTTCGACTCGAGATTTTGGAGTTGTTTGTTTTTGTTAGTTCTGTATAATGTGAGTACTGTAACAAAATTAAGTGACGAAGTTGCAGCTTAGAACTTGATGTTGATAAATAAAAGTAAGCTTTAAATTATAAACAAGTTTTATAAAAAGAAAATAGATTTACAAAGTTAAAAGTTTGTCCTTTGAAGAAAAGTTAATCAAGCTTTTAAAGATGATAATTGAATTTATTTCAAATTTAAACTGTTAAGATGTTTTCTTTGAAAGTAATTATCTTAAATAAATTTTGAAATTCAATTTAAAAGAGTGTTTTGAATTTAAACATTGAATCAAAGTTTTAAGATACAATTTTAAGTAATGTTAAAAACTAAGTTCAATTTATATTGTAAATAAATAGGTTTGAAATTAGATAATTTAAAGTGTTTTAAATTTGAAATTTGTTTCTAAATACTCTATTCCCAAATAAAGTTTAAGTTATAATTAAGTAAACCAAATTGAATAAATTTGTCCTTAAGGTTAATAAAATTTGATTAATTTCAAATAATTTATTTATGAAGATAAATAGGTTAATTTATCTTTGTTTTGAATATAAGAATATTTAATTAATATGATTTGTTAATAAGTAAAGATTAATTAAGATAAATGTTATTTAAGGATTTTGAAATATAATAAGTTAATTAATTGATTATTTAATTAATTTTAAATAATTAGCTAATTGTTTATTTAATTTTAAATAATCGCTTGATTATGAATTAATTAAGTGTAATTACTTAACGAAGTAATTAATGGTTAATAACTGAATGTAATTAAGAAGGTAATTACTTATGGAAGTAAGTAAAGTGGAAGTGATTAATGAATAATCACATGATATTATTAACTAAGAAATTAATTAATATAATTAATTTGAAGTTAATTAATTATGGAATGATTAATTAATTAATGAATTAAGAATTATTTAATGATGGAATTAATTACTTATTAAGTGATTAATTAAGAGAGTAATCAAGATTTATTAGAGATAATTACTTGTTAAGTAATTAAGAGTTAATTACTTAATTATTTTAATAAATTAATTAATGTGATTAATTAATTAATAAATGAATTTAACTTAAGATTAATTACTAAGTGTAATTAATTAAATTTGTAATTAATTAATAAAGTAATTAATTAAGAATTTATTTATTTATCTAATTGTTTAATAATTACTTAATGAAGTAATTAAAGATTAATTAATTTGATTAATTAATCAAGGATTAATATAATTAATTTAGAAGTTAATTAATTAAGAAGTTAATTAATTTAGTTAAGTAATTACAAATTGTTAATTACTGATTATGATTAATAAAATGATTAATTACAAGTTAATTAATTAATTAAAAGAAGTAATTATTAATTAATAAGATCATTAATTATTGAATTTAATGATATTAATTAAGGTTGATTAATATAAGTGATTTAATTTAAGTATGATTAATTAATTGTAATTACTTAAGGTTCAATGTAATTAATTATAGTTAAATAATAGAAGTAAATGAATGGTCATTAATTATTGTAATTAATGATAGTAATTAAAGATTAATTACTGTATATGGTTAAGGATAATTACTTGAATGTAATTAAATATAATTAATCAAGGAAGATTAATTAGAGAAGATCATTAGAGATGATTAATTTAATTTATTTGGAATAATAATTAATGAAGAAGGATTATGGTAATTCAATTGATTAAGAGATAATCAATTCTGTTTTGGATGTTTGATTAATATGGGTTGATTTATTAATATTGGTTAATTGATTAATATTGGATGATCAATATTAGGTGATTAATGTTGGATGATTGATATTGGTTGATACTGGTTGATATTGTATATCTATGATATGTGATATGCTGTTATGAGATGAATGCTATTATCAAGTATCTATTGTGAAAATATGATTCATCTATCTGTTTACATATCATCTTGAATATGAATTAAACTGTTTAAACCCTTAAGTACAACTTGTGCATTAAAATGGCATTTGGTTTCGATGAGACCGGGATCGGATTTCCATATTTGGGATTCGAAAACCACATCGATTCCAATTAAACGTTAGGTTGTGTATCCAAGTGGAGCAAGTGAAGACTCGAGGTGTAAGGGCTATACGTCAGTATAACTCTGTGGGTGATTCCGTAATGAGTTTGACGGAATAGTGCTTATAGATTCGAGATGGTGATTTAGAGTGCAAGGGCTATGGTCGTTGACTCTGAAGGTGATTCCAAAAATGAGTGCAACGAGATAGTGCCTTCAGTTTCGTTCGAACCCGGAATGAACTTGTATGGATTGAATGCTTTCAGAACATCGTCAGGTGGACGATAAGCATTCTAAGATAGATGTGTTCTATAAAGGTAATCGTACCCTCAAGCCTCATCAACCGGGAATGGCTAAAACAGGGGAGGTTCAGCAAGGCTTCGTGGGTAGCTCCCACTTGAGAGTGAGATTTACCCCTGTCTAGAGGTCGCTTTCGATTTCGGCTTAGTGTGTGGTTGGTCGCGCCAACTACGAGGTGGTCTTGTTCGGGACTGTACAGTAAGGAATGGTTCCAGCCTTGTGTTGCAGGGGAGCAGGCGTACTCCTCGGTATGTTGATCTAGGCCACGTACTGTGACGGGTGGTACCCCAGTAGCCCTGCCATTGATGGAATCCAAAATCCAATAAGTGCCTGTACGGTTTTGATTGTGCCCAACTATGTTGGAACGTGAGATGTAAGAATTCCAGCTATTTCTGTATTTTATTTTGAAAACCTAGACACTATTATAATATCACTGGATTTCCTATCAAATGTTTTGGTTAGCGTAAGGTAAAAACTTTTCCATGTTTATGCGTGGGAAGTCTTATGTGATACCTTTTCTTTTCAAAGGTTTTTCTAAAGTTAAGCAATTTTAACCCGTTTACTCACACCAGACCCCTGTCTGACCCGAGTGTTTATTTTCTGTTTTATTAAACTCTTGGGTACTCATATTATGTATGAGTAGTCAAGTGGATCAGGTTAGCTTGACGAATTCTGGAGGAGATATGGAGTAGGAGGCTTCGACGTGTAGATATATTATGGTTCCGTTGTGTTTGTTTAGTATCTGTTTCTGTTGTACTTGAGATATACAGTTAGACAGAAGTTTATAATTGTCTATTATCTGTTGTTTAAGTTGTGTACTCTGATGTAATAAGATACTATGTAATATTTTATGTGATATATTATATTTTATTCGTTCCGCTGTGAGTTCTCTGATGTTGTTGTCTTTCTTCTTTCTCTTTCTTTTCTTCTTCTATCCCTTTCTTTCTTCAAGATGATGCAATTTCCTGGAGATAGAAAGTCGGGTCGTTTCATTTATACAGACATATATACACATATTCATCAATTCAATAATATAGAAACTGAAAGATTTTCATGCAACTTAGATTAATCTACAGATCATCACATGCATGGACAGAATTCAACTCATCTGTTTTTAAAATCAATTTACTCACCTGAATATAATTGCAGAGCAGGGAACAGGTCCTTTATTTCCCAGGCTTGAACAACATTAATGTGAAAAATGCTTTTGCTTAAAATTATCTTTATTATCCACTTCCATATGTTTGAAACTTAGTTTGAGATTATTATGTAAACAAATTGTGTTTGTTTAGCATAGATTTAGGTTTGTAAATTTTAATTTAGTTAAATTCAATCTGTTATTTCTGAAAATCAATAATAACTGATATTATTTCCAAAAGTAAGATTACCAAACATCTTTAATTATTCAATCAAGTTTAAAACTTGAATGCATGTTTAAAAACATGAATATTAAAAGAAGCATTAAGTTTTTAAATCATCTGAGGAGTTAGTAATTAAGGATTGTACAGAATTTGGGATTTTGGGAGTATATGATCATATAGTAGATTTTGGAAACTGGAATTCTTCCTGAAGGTGGATTGTTGACTGGAGAGTGGACGAAGATTAGGAGAAAGATGGTCAGGGAGTGGTGGTGATGGTAGTAGGAGTTTTCAGGTTTGAACCCTGGTTTTAAAGTGATAGAAGTTTTGTAACTCCTTGAACTCTGTGGTGATTCGAGTGATCTGAGGCTTTAGGGTTTGGCAGAGGGGGTATAGATGGAGCAATGGCCGGAGTTGAAGATCATCAGATGGTCGGAGTGGGTCGTCGTGAGGGTTGACAGATTTGGCATGTATTTTGGTGAAGCTTTCCAGGTTGCTTGATTTTGCTTGATTCTAATTTCAAGCTGCTGAGGGTTTGTTGATGGTCGTTATCAAGTTGAGGGATGGACGACGTCTTGGAGGGGTTGGTGAAGGTAGCTGGAAGCTGCCGGAGCACTGGTGCATATGCACAGTGTATATTTGACTCTGGTGAACTCTGGGTTGTGCAGGGTTTTTGTGATTCGAAGATACCCTCGTGCAGATTGTGTTGTAACTCGAGGAGGGTAGGGTTTTAGCTCGAAGTGTTTTGATTGTGGACTCGGGTATTGTTATGTACAGGATGTAAACCTGTGCTGTTCTGCTTTTTTAAAAAAAATCTGAGGAAAATTAAAAAAAAATTAAAGCAAGGATTTAAATTCAAGTGGAAGTTTGGATTTAATTCAAGTAGGCTTCCTCTGATCACTCCTCCATCACCACAAGGAACCCCGAACATCCCAGTCCACTTGATCGCCCAAGAATCGACAATAACCCAATTTTGTTCAACAAAGAACCACACATTAACCCCCAACTTAAAAATTGTAATTTTAGTCTTAAAAATCATGTTTTAGTTTAGATATTTGATTTATAATCCCGAATTTATAAATCATGACAAATTACAATTGACTTAATTTAAGATTTCACTATGTTTTATTTTTCTTTCCAGAACAATACTAAGTTATTTTAATTAACTATAATTTTAAATTAACATTTATGATATAACAATCATATTCCATTTGCAATTTAGATCTTAACAAAGCCTAGATCAAGAGATAAGGAAATATAAAAATCAAACTTGAACTAGAAAATTCAAACAAAGGTGTCTACAGGTTTATAACAATATGCAGATATCATATTTCTCATATACACCAATTTCCAAAAATAAATAAACACAAACACATGATTATCTTCAGGCATAAATCAGGCAGCCATATAGAAATATACTTAAGCATTTTAAAAAGGGTGTTACTCACAGTTTTGAGAAGACAGAGCATATTTTTCCTTTTTATCAATAGCAGTTTGATTTTTTTTTATTTATACAGTTTTGATTTTTCTTATTTATAAAACACTCAGAATTAAAACTTGAGTTCTGGAAACCTTGTTCAACTTGATTTTTAAAGGAAGAAACTGTTTTTAAAACAGAAATTTACTCACCTTAATTGAAGATGCAGAGAACAATCTAGATGCAAATTCATTTTTTCCAGTAACTTGATTTTGATTCAAGCTGCTGTGGGGAGTTTGGAGATCGTGATCATGTTTGGGGGTTAGACGGTGACTTGGTGGAGTTAGTCAGGGTGGTTGAAGATCACCGAAGTGTCGTGCATATGCACCGTGCACAATTGTTTCTGGTGAACTTTTGCTTGGTTGGTGCAGGCAGATGACTCGGGTACTACTCGGGTGAAATGGGTTGTTGACTCGGGGCTAGGGGCTTGAAACTCGAAGTAAAATTTTGAACTCTCGGGTTAGTGTTTGGTTTCAGGTTGTAAACCTGAAATTAGCAGTTTTTATTTTTTTAAGATGGAATTTAAATTTTGAGTAGAATTTCAATTTGGGTTTTTAAAATGCAAAGTTTAAAATCTTAATTCAAATGAACTTTTGAATTCAAAGTTTTAAATTTAAATTTTAAATTTTTAAGCAAGATTTATATTAAGTTTAAAATCAGGTTTAATTACAGTTTTCAGGTTACTTGAATCTTGTTTAAATTTAAAAGGTTTTGTAAATTTAAAAATATTGATCAAATTCAAATGTTTTGAAGTAAATTTTAAAGATGGATCTGATTTCAAATAAATGTTTAAACTTGAAGATTTCTTTCTTTAATATTTGAAAAAAAAGTTATGGAATGTTTAACTTGAAATTTGAGAAGTTTTAAATAATCAATTTATTTTAAAGACTTGATTTCTTTAATAAATTGAAGTGAATTTGGATTTAAAATTTGCATACATAAGTAATGAATGTTTTCACTTTCATTTTAAAGTTATAATTTATTTAAATTTGAATAATGCTTAAATAGTAAAACATTTTGAAATCTTAAGGTTTAAAATGGAATTTGAATTTAATTTAGAGTTGTATTATTTAAAATACATTTTGAATGTTAATGAAATCATTTATAATTGAATAAATTATCTTAGGATAATTAAGATAATAAAAGAACTTAATTTAGAATTTACTTAATTGATTTTAAATAATGATTTAGAATTAACTTAATTAGAAATGATTAATGATGATTAATTAAAGATAATTTTCTTAAGGAAATAATTTAAGGAAATATTATTAATTAATAATGATAATTATCAAGGGATAATTAAGTAATTAATTAATATGATTAAAATTTTGATAATTAATTAGATTAATTAGTTTAAGGTAATTAGTTTTAAATTGTTAAGTCTAATTACTTAAACGTAATTAAAGAATTAATTACTTATTGTAATTAATTTTGATAATGTGATTTGTTTAAGTTAATTAATTTAGTTTAATTAATTTAAGTAAATCATTTGATGGTTTAATAAGTGTAATTACTTAAGGTAATTAATGGAGCAGGATTACTTAGAGAAGTAATAAGTGATAACTACTGGAATGAAATTAATAAAGATGATTTTAATTAAATAATTGTGGTAATTACTTTTGAAATTAATCAAGGGATTAATTAATGGAGATAATTAATTGTGAAGAAAATTAATTTGTTAATGAGAAATTAAGGGCAGTTAGTTACTGGATTAATATTAATCAAAGGTGATTAATAATTGTATTTTAATTGTAAATTAGTTACTAAATGTAATTAATTTTAAATAAAGTTATAAATTTAAATTATAGGCCATTAATTAATATAATTAATGATGTAATTAAGGATGGTTTAATTAAGTAATAATTAATTATTAAGTGATTAATTAATGTAATTAATTAAGGATAAATGTAATTAATTATAGTTAATTAATGAAGTAATTAAATGTTAATTACTTATGATTAAGGTTAATTAATTTTGTAAAAACTAATTAAAGACTAATTACTTATTGTAATTAGTTAAATGATTAATCAAAGGTGTTTAATCAAGTTAAATATTCAGAGAATGATTAATTAACTAGGTTGATTAATAATTGGATATTAAGCAGGATTTATAGATGTGGTAATTAATTTAATTTATTTTAAATTAATTAGAGATAGAAGTAATTAATTTAATTCATTTTAAATTAATTATAGATGATGGTTAATAAATCTTTGCTTATGGGTGATATTGATTGAATGGTTGTGATCTCAGTAATGAGATGAGTTGTATCTGTATGATATGGATGTTTGGTTAAAGTATGATGGTTTGTGATGGATTATCTGAGTGTGATGATTATCTGTTTGTGATGTTGATACAGATTATCTGTTTATGATGGGGATGTGATTATCTATTGTGATATGTAGTTTATCTATCTTTGTGAAATGGATAATAATGAAATGAGTTAATTATTTAAAACCCTTAAGTACAACTTGGACACTAAAATGGCATTTTGATTTCGATGAGACCGGGATCGGATTTCCATATTTGGATATCCGAAAACCACATCGATTCCAATTAAACGTTAGGTCGTTAATCCAAGTGGAGCAAGTGAAGACTCGAGGTGTAAGAACTATACGTCAGTATAACTCTGTGGGTGATTCCGTAATGAGTTTGACGGAATAGTACTTATAGGTTCGAGATGGTGATTTAGAATACAAGGACTATGGTCGTTGACTCTAAGGGTGATTCCAAAATGAGTGCAACGAGATAGTGCCTTCGGTTTCGTTCGAACCCGGAACGAACTTGTATGGATTGAATGCTTTCAGAACATCATCAGGTGGACGATGAGCATTCTAAGATTGATATGTCATATAAGGTAATCGTAGCCTCAAGCCTCATCAACCGGGAATGGCTAAAATAGGGGAGGTGCAGCAAGGCTTCGTGGGTAGCCCCCACTGGAGAGCGAAATTTACCCCTGTCTAGATGTCCCTTTTTATTTCGGCTGTGTGGGGCGATTGCTAGCTAGAATCGCCGGGGTGGTCTTGTTTGGAACTGTTCAGTAAGGAATGGTTCCGGCCTTGTGTTGCAAGGGAGCTGGCGTACTCCTCGGTACGGTGATCTAGGCCACGTACTGTGACGGGCGGTACCCCAGTAGCCCTGCCATTGATGGAATCCAAAATCCAATAAGTGCCTGTACGGTTTTGATTGTGCCCAACTATGTTGAAACGTAAGATGTAAGCATTCCAGCTATTTCTGTATTTTATTTTGAAAACCCTAGACACAATTATAATATCACTGGATTTCCTATCAAATGTTTTGGTTAGTGTAAGGTAAAAACTTTTCCATGTTTATGTGTGGGAAGTCTTACGTGATGCCTTTTCTTTTCAAATGATTTTCAAAGTTAAGCAACTTTTAAACCGTTTACTCACACCAGACCCCTGTCTGACCCGAATGTTTATTTTCTGTTTTATTAAACTCTTGGGTACTCATATTACGTATGAGTATTCAAGTGTTTTAGGATTGCTTTGACGAATTTTTGAAGGAGATATGGAGCAGGAGGCTTCGACGAGTTGATATATATAGTGATTCCGCTGTGTTTGAGTTGTATCTGTTTTCTCTGATGTACTTGAATTGTAATTGCTAGACAGGAGTTTATAACTGTCTAGTTTGTGTTGTATTAGCTGTAAAACTCTGATGTATATGATACTATGTAAAGTTTTATGTTATATAATATAATTTATTCGTTCCGCTGTGAGATTCTGATGTTGTCTGTTTCTTTCTTTTCTTTCTTTTCTCTTTTCTATCCCTTTCTTTCTTCTTAATGATGCGTCTTTCTATGGAATGAAAGACGGGTCGTTAAGAAGAAAGACGCATCATTCCATAGAAATGACCCGCCTTTCATTCCATAGAAAGACGCATCATTAAGAAGAAAGAAAGGGATAGAAAAGAGAAAAGAAAGAAAAGAAAGGAATAGACAACATCAGAATCTCACAGCGGAACGAATAAATTATATTATATCACATAAAACTTTACATAGTATCATATACATCAGAGTTTTACAACTAATATAACACAAACTAGACAGTTATAAACATCTGTCTAGCAATTACAATTCAAGTTCATCAAATAAAACAGATACAACTCAAACACAGCGGAACCACTATATATATCTACACGTTGAAGCCTCCTGCTCCATTATCTTCTCCAGAACTCGTCAAAGCCATCCTGAATCACTTGACTACTCATACGAAATATGAGTACCCAAGAGTTTAACAAAACAGAAAATAAACACTCGGATCAGACAGAGGTCTGGTGTGAGTAAACGGGTTTAAAAGTTGCTTAACTTTAGAAAATCCTTTGAAAACAAAAGGTATCACGTAAGACTTCCCACACATAAAAATGGAAAAGTTTTTACCTTACGCTAACCAAAACATTTGATAGGAAATCCAGTGATATTATAATAGTGTATAGGGTTTTCAAAATAAAATACAGAAATAGTTGGAATGCTTACATCTCACATTCCAACATAGTTGGGCACAATCAAAACCGTACAGGCACTTATTGGATTTTGGATTCCATCAATGGCAGGGCTGCTGGGGTACTGCCCGTCACAGTACGTGGCCTAGATCATAGTACCGAGGAGTACGCCCGCTCCCCTGCAACACAAGGCCGGAACCATTCCTTACTGAACAGTTCCGAACAAGACCACCCCGACGGTTGGAGCTCACAACCGTCCACACAGCCGAAATAAAAGGGACATCTAGACAGGGGTAAATCTCACTCTCCAGTGGGGGCTACCCATCAAGCCTTGCTGCACCTCCCCTGTTTTAGCCATTCCCGGTTGATGAGGCTTGAGGCTATCCTTTAAGAATCGGTTAAACTATAAATTAAATACATCCCGTGGTTAAAATTTCAAAATGGTATTTTATACTTCAAAATAAAATATCATTTCAAAATTCAATATCATTCAAAATACATTTCATAATATCAAAATATAATATCTTCCAAACCACATTCATTTTTATTTAATTTAAATACCATTACAAAACACATTTCAAAATAGTTTATATTTCGAAACAAATTACTTCCTTTTAAATCATAAAATGAAGTTATTATATTTAATAATTAAATTATTAAATTTTCAAAATTTTAAATCTTTCAAAGTTCATTCATTCCCTAAAATTTATCAAACAGTGAAATTCACCTTTTCACAGCATTTGGACAATGCTACGGAAAGTTACTTTTAAAACAATTCAATTTAACAAAAGACATCATTTAAATGCTATAATAGGGTTACTTTAGTTCAAATAAAACCTTACTTAAATTCAACAATTATAGCCCTTACTTAAATTTAGCCATTTAGTTCATTTCTATCAACTACAGCATTTACAAATGTCGTAATATCATTTACATTAGAAAATAATAGCATTTCAAAATTGCTATAATTAAATTCCAAATATTCAATATAATTTCACAAACAATTAAATTTTTATTTAATTCATTTTTAACTTATAATTATACATTTTCACTTTTAAAACAATCATGTAAATACCCTTATATTCATGATTTTATAAGTTTAATTTCCATTCAAAATCAAATTTAATAATAATTTACTTATTAAAATTCCAACATTAAATTTTAAATTCGTTAAATTAAATTTAACTTAACACTTATGTTTAAATTTTCAAATATAACTCAATTTCATTTTTATTTACTTAACTTAAAATTCACTTTTAAGCCAAATTCACAAATTCCCAATTTTAGTTATATTTTAAAATTTCAACTTAAATATTCATTTATTTCACATTTAACTTTATTAAAAAAATCATTAATATATTATGAAATCATTTTAAATTCTTTTAAATTCAAAATATCATAAATTTATCATATTTTCATATTTAATTTAAGTTCCATTTATCACCAAATTATAATTTCCAAAATAACTTACATTTCAGATTTTCTAATTTTACCATTTATTTATTTCACTTATAAAATTTTAGAAAATCAATAATGCTTTACAAAAATCATTTTTTTTATCAAATTTACATCAAAATATTATAATATTTACATTTCTAAAATATTTTAAAATTTTAGAAAAACATATTTTAACAACGGGTCTGTATTTCATTTTCTAGCCTAGGTAAAGTGATATGGGTATATATCATTTCAACCCGTAATTTACAAAGAAAACCCGGGTTTGATCTTTTCAAACCCGCAATCCCAAGTAAATGAAAATAATTGAAAATCATTCAGGCCTATCATTTCAGCCCATAATGATTTTCTTCTATTCTAAAGTCCGTTCGGATATGTATCATTTCAACCCATAGTGATTCTAATCTAAAGGGAACTTGCAGTGCGATAAACTGATAAAAATAACAGAACAACATAATATAACAGTAACAGATGTTATAACAGGTGTATAAGCATGGGTGAATATCATATAATCATAATATAGCAGGTGTAACATGATAATGCATTTTACATATTTAAAAGGGGTCAATTTACTATTTATATATGTACATATTGTCTGGTGAGAAGAACTCACTGTTTTGAGCTGGAGACACAACGACGAATGCACGAATGAGATCCAAACAAGCATGATAACACGACACAAAGATGAGTGGAAGAGCCAAAGATTAATTCTCCTTGGATACATGAGACAAAACAAATAAATATAACATAATTTTCAACCCAAATTCAATTAAACAAAGCTAGAAATGAATACACAAAACATCACCGAAGTGTTTGCACTTGCTTTCTACCACCTATGCTTCAACTCCAGATCTGAAATGGCATGGCTTAAGGCATGGTTTGGATCTGGTTAGGATTCTTAAAGGTCAACCTAGCATGGCAAAATGATGGAGCAAAGATATATGAGCATGAACTAACACTACAAGGCAAATATCATGGATTCCTATGCACTAGAGGGCTCGGCCAAGGCCAAGGAGGGCACGGCCAGGCCTGTAGTGGGCTGGAGGATGATGTAACGACCCGTAAAATTCGATGATATTAAATGAGTTAATTTAATATGATTTCTAATCTAATTTAGAATGAAATAAAAGTCTTAAGATTTTATTTGAGCAAATGTAGGAATTTGATATAGTAACTGTAATTAAAGGTTAACAATTTAAATGTTTATATGGCAATAGATTGAAATAATGTAAATTTGCGTTTGTGGTTATAAGTTATAATTTGTTGATTTAAATTGGTTTGTGAAATTAATACTGGAAGATATAAATCGGAAATAGTATTAGTGAAATAATAACTGAATTGATTTGCAACTATATAAATGAAAGTAAATTTTATTTAGTGGATGTCACGATTGAATAAATTTATTTAAAATAAAAAAAAAGATTTAAATGCATGTTTGGATAGAATATGTAATTGATGGATTAAGTGGTAAGTAATTAGAATTTAATTCTATAAAATTTGGAGCTGAATGTATGTAAATAATTTTGTAGGAATAGGTTAATTAACAATTTATTTATGCATACCCGATTTAAGTGAAATAACAGGTAAGACAAGAACTTGATTTGCCTAGGTATGTATATATATTGATAAACTATAACTAAATAGAAAGTTTGGTAGTAAATAGGAAATACGATGACAAAGGCAACTAGTAAATTAATAAATGAATTCATAATAATAAGTAGTAATTAATGCATAAATATATTTGGCATTTGGGATAATTACGAAATTTTACTCATTCATCTAATTTATTTAATTGAATCTAAATCTATGGCAACATTGTTGTTATTAATGGTTGTAAGTGAATTTGAATGTAAAGGGGTAACAATTATTTAGGTTAACCATTCATTGAGTATATTAAGTTAAGAATGGAAATAGATTGAAATAAATCTAAATTTATTTATTTTGTTTTGTTAATATGTTCTAGTTAATAAAAGGAAATTTATAAGAAATGAAGCCTGCACTAATGAAGTGTATTATAATTCAAATGTTATTTATACACATAAAATGTCTATTTACTGTATAGAAAGAGTCTAAATCAATAAACAATTTATTGAGGTTCCAATTTATAATTTATAACATTTAATGTAGACTCAATTACAATTTATTTGACTTAAATCGTGCAGTTAGCATAGATTTGTTGGTAATTGTAGTAGTTAATTCTATAAGATGAAGTTAATGTTAATTCTATTTATAATAGAACCATTGGTTGATTTAAAGTATACAAAGCAGGATTTATAAATTTAATTTGAGTATCAAAATTCAACAATTGCATTTATTGCAAATAAAATGGAATTAAACGTTTAAATATTACGTTATTGAAATTAAAATGGAATGTGTGGATAAATAGGTGAAGTCATGAACCAATGTTAGTGGCATCCTTATTTTGGATAAAAGGTGAGAATATAAAAGTTGAAAATCTAATAAATGGGTTTTTGAGGATTTAATTTATAATTCCTAAATATAAGGAAGTGGAGAAATTAACACTGCAATTGATAGACTTATCAACTTTTAATTCACATCTAAACTTGTTAGATCATTGAAATTGATTAAGAAATATATAAGCGATAAAATTTGATTTAATCAATTTATTTAATTAATATAAAAATAGCCATTTTGGTCACAGACTCGGATTTCGACGAAACCAGTTTCATCGGATCAGTATCGGTAAATTATTGTAGGGTTTCAAGTTTCGTAGCGATCGGACTTGTCGTTTGATCGTACGAACGCGAAACGCCTTGAAATCGATTTAATTGAAATCAATTTGAAAATATTGTTTTCATCATAACTTCTTCATACGATCGAATTTTGACGTGAAACCTTTTCCATCGCGTTCAGAATATTTTAAAATACCTAGTTGGATATATGGGTTTAATAGATTTCGTTCCGGGGTCAGAACGGGCTTTTTGGGCCAACTACCGTTTAGCACGTTCGTAATACGTGCCCACCTAGCCTACTACAATTTGTCTATAAATATGCTGTGATAAACCCTAGCCTCCTTTCTATTCTATTCTCTTTTGCTGTACGTTCTTTTCTTCAACTCCTTATCCTCCTCAAATGGATGCAAATGTCAGATCCGATTCTATTCAAATTTCAAATGAAAATTCAAACTCTCCAGAAAAATTCCAAAAATTTATATGTTAAAGCTCTCGGAATACGTAATCTGATGGTACAATTCGTTTTTCGATTCGAATTTTTGGTCGCCCTAAAATCAATGTTTTGTTTTCGGCCATCCATTGTGGGATATCGTTTTCAACGACGGATCGACCACCATTCATCGATCAGGTTATCTGAGAGTGTAGAGGAGGTCGAGACTTGACGATCCAACGGTTTCCTTTGCGTTAAAGTCATCGAGATCGGGAAAAAAATTGGCCATTGAAGTCACGGTTTCGAGCTCGGCCAGGGGGTCACGCACGTGGCACGGTGGTGCCAGGGGGGTCGCTCAGCAAGGTTGAGGGGATGGAGTTATCAGATCGTAGGATGGTGGAGGCGTTGGAGTTGGTTTCGGTGACAAGGGGTCGGCGGCCGTCTGGGTTACGCGATCTGGAGGGAAGATGAATTAGGGTATCGTTGCGTGAGGAAGCACGTGTGCGGCTGTAACTAACGTGGTGATGTGGAAAGTTTTGTTGGTGAGGTGTTTGTTTAATTTAATTTAATTTTGTTTCTCAAACGATTCAACATGTGTAACTTCGTCTTACGATATCCGTTTCACGCGAAATTTCTTTTGTTAGGATCGTAATTAAATTCCGGATCTGTTGACGCTGGTTTGGACCAATTTGGAGACCGTCAAAATTTTGGGTTTAAATTGGATTTGAATCCAATTTAAATTCAAAAAGGTGAGTGTTTTAACCCACTCACAGCTTCTAAAAGTTTTATGTTTGTTAAATTTATTTTAGATATGAGTAGAGATTTATTTATAACTGTTTGGCATGTTTTGTTCATCATATTTGCTAAATCGCGTTATTTAATTTAACTGTTAATTTATTTTATTTATTGCATATTAATTGACAGTTAGAATTTATTTATTTGCATAGGAACTGTTAGCAAACAGTTATAAAATTTATTACTAAATATAAACTGTTAATTTAATAGTTGATTAAATTTATTTTTGAATATAACCACCAGTTATTACCTGATATATATATTATCAGATATATATTGATATTGAATTATTATTGGATGATGATTGTGATCTGGATGATGGATGATGTTGATGAATGGATGTTTTATTTTATATCATTAAACTGCAAGTTATCATGCATTTTTCGTTTCATTCGGGATTGTGGTTTGAAATGATATACAACCGCAAAATTTTATTTTTAAATTGCGGATTGAAATGATAAATATCCGTATCACTTGACCATAGGATAGAAAATTATATACAGGCACCGTGGTCTATATATAAATTATTTTAAAGTGATTTCTATGGTTTGAATGGGATACGGTTTATAAAAATTTGATTTTGATGTTTTATAAAATATTATTCTTCGATATATATACATATGAAGTTAAAAATTTGAAAATTAAGTTGTGTATAAACCTGTTGAATAAAAATGAAAAATTGAGAAAATGGAATTTGGAAATTTATCTTATATGTTTAAGTTTGGAAATTTTAAGGTATGATATTTATAACTGGATTTTCCCAAGATGAATTAAAATGAAAATTCTAGTATAAAGTAAATTTGAGAAAATATTTAATTGCTAGAAATTGGAGTTTTATTTATGGAATTTATATGAATATTCAAGACTAAATAATAGAATATTAATTGTTGAAAGAAGAAAATCCAACTTTAGTTTTGAAATATTAATACTCCAAATGGATATATATATATATATATATATATATATATATATATATATATATAGAAATTGAAGGGGTTTTTGGAACTTGAAGTGATATTTAAATTATGGTTTAAACTTTAAATAAAGAAATATATTTGAAAAGCCATGGAAATTATTTTTCTTTACAAAGTAACTTTATAGTTAAACCATTTATTTTACATTCGTTGAATATCCAAACCATTCAAGTTTTAGAAGTTATGGTTTTAAAATTTTGAATTTCGAAATATTATGCTTTGAAAGTATATTTCAAATATTTGGTTTCCAGATATTTTAAATTTTAAACCAGCATGATTTTGGAAAAGAATTATATTTGAGATAAAATGATATCATATTGTTTTGGGTTTAAATTGATATCGTATTCATAGTTTTGAAATGGAAAATTTTATTCTGGTTTTAAAGTATAAACTATGTTTAAATGACCGCGGTGTTATAATAACGATGGGTTGGCAAAGAGACCGGGATCGGATATGGACATACTCTCTGTCGATACCGAAAACCACTTTGACTAACCGTGTACGCGGTGGAGATTCCAGAATAATGTAGGTGGTGGCGACGTTTCCTGTAAGGTAAATACGTGGACCCGACTCCCGTGAGTTGGCATAAGGTGGCTAAAACAGGAGTGATTCTCGGGCCAATGAGGTCATACCTCTGATCGGACGCTCCTCTTCGATATTATACTTTGACTTTGGATTGATTCAGTGGCCACTTCTATTTTTGATTTTGGGGGAGTTTGTTCGAGGTGGGCGGTAACTGCGGCTACGCGTTTCCACCAGCCCGGATAGCAATTGGTATATCTACCTTGGCATTGCCTAGTTGTGCCGTGTCACCTACCATACCGAGCCTTTACTACGAGTTTTGTTTTGTACCATACCTATGGAGTGCCCTCTGACGACGCCCAGTACGGGGGAGATTACGGTACTGTATAGACTATGGGAATATATTCTGTGTTAAGGGCTATATGGGTAACCCCTTAACGCTATTAAAAAGTAAGTTTATTTTACAAATAGACACTATTATAATAGCGCAATATACTACATAGTAAATAGTTTAACGGATCCTTAGGAGATGTAAATCCCGAGCATCTCTTGAATTACTGCACTCATATTTATTTCTATTAATTTAACTCACATAAGATCTTTTAGTTCTGACTCGAGTGTTTTGTCTTTTCAATTCGCTCGGGTCAGTCTGAGCGTTTCAGGATTTGAAGTTTTAGCTCTGGAGGACGAAGACGAAGAATTTGTAGTATTACTATTATTATTTATACTGGTGCACTACACACTGTTCCGCTGCATTGTTATTGGTATGTGTAACTCTGATATGTATTATATAAATGTTTGTAAACAGTTTTATAAACTGTATATTTTATTATTATATTTTATTCTTCCACTGTGAGATTCTATTTTGTTTATTTCTTCTCTGTTTTTCTTATTTACCCCATAACAATCCGCCCTTCCGTATGGTTTAAATCAGCATGTGTGTCGATTTGGAGCGTGCGAAAAGGCGGGATGTTACAGTTGGTAGCAGAGCTTTGGTTTAGCGATAAACCTTGGCTTTGTGGGGTTTGACTCTTTATTAATAGGGTAGTAATACCCTATGGGAGTCACTGAGTGTATATACGAGAGAACGTATTTGTTAGTGTTATAAAAAAGATTTTGATATTGTGTTAATCTGTTCCGTTTTGTATTTATAAATTCTGGTTGGTGCATGGGACGCTATGACATCAATAGGGATTTCTAAACACTTAATAGGACAGACCGACATAATATCTGTTTTAATATAGGTGAAATAACTTTGCCTATTATATTTTCTATATATAAAATAAAATTTTCAAATGATATCTATTTTTGGTTGCAATAGATTGGTTGTTAGGAATAAAATTTATAAATAATAGGTAAAATAAGATTGAAATTAGAATCAATGAAATTTGTAAATTTTAGAACTTAAGACCGGGAATTTTTAAAATTTGATTTCAAAGGATTTATGAAATATAATAATTTTGTTTATAAGTATTTCTTATATAAATATTTAGTATAATTCGGAAGAATGGTTTTAAAGAAGATTTTGGAGAAAATAATTTTTGTACTTTCCTCTCTGTCGCTGAAAAATAATTTCGATGATGGCGGCCGCATCATCGACTTTCATTTTCGAGTTTCGAAGGGGAAAGGCCACTGTAGTAAATTCTACTGCAGATTTATTGTGGAAATTATCTAAAATTTTAATTGTTCTAAATATAATTGAGATATAAAAGTTGTAAGAAATTATTTATCTATTATTTTTAAAATAATTTGAAATTTAACCCGGAATTTAATTCTTAATTTCCATCAATTAATTTTTTCAATTATGGTAACGAAACAGAATTTAATTAATAATTGAAACCCTAAATAAAATAAGAGATTAAAATGCTAAGCTATAAAGGAAGTTAAATTTTAACTTATAAGGGAAAAATTAAAGATTTATATAACATTAAAGTTAATTAAAAGATTATATAAAACTTGTATAAGTTCTTTTGCATTTTCTTTAACATAAATAACTTACCAAATATGAAAAGTTGAAATGTTAAATAAGAGATTGGAATAGAATATTATACAAGTAGAAATTTTGGAAATAATGAAGTATTCAATGAATTGCTATTATAAATAAGAATTAAGTAGTATAAACTTAAGTTATAATTGAAATTTTACTAAAATTAAAGGTAAGTATTATTAATAGGTGATTTTAAGCTTAAGTAAATAAAACGAAATTCTTTAATAAATAAGGATTGATGTGTAGGGCTATTAACTTAAGTATGATAGAAAGTAGGTAATATAAATAAATGACTGCAAACCCTAAGTAATAAATTAATAAAATCCTTTACTTATAAGAATGAGTGTTATAAGGTTAAGAATTTAGTGTAATTAAAAAGGGTTACTGTAATTAAATATAATAGAATGTAAGCATTTAATGAATGATTGAAATTGAGAAGTGCATTAAATGTAATACAAATAACAGAAACTTACATAACCTGAATAGATATAAATGGATAATTGTAAGTAATAAATAGAAATAAGGAAACAACCATTTAAGGAGAAATAAAATTTGAAGTTTGTTAGAAATAAATGTAAATTATAAAAAGGAAAATTTATGTGGTATGAATAAAAGAAAGAAAATCAAACAACTAGAGTATGTAAAGAATTTATATAAGGTAATTTGATTTGTTGGTTTGAATTGTTATTGTTTGATCTATGGTTGGTTGGGTAAGGAAATTTGAAGTTGTTGGACGAATAAATAATCTATTTTTGTCCCATCTAAGACTGTTGAGTAAATGATGCACGGGATAATTATTTTTCACTCCGTACCATTTCAAGTTTTTAACCCGAACAACTATTTGTTTGTTTGATTTAATGATTGTTGTTTGTAGTATGTGTTGTTTGTTAAAATTGATGGTTGTTGTATTGATTGTTGTTAGTAGTTGAAACCATGAAAATATTTCACTTTATATAAATAGTTAACCTTTTTAGATTATATAAGTGAAATGCAGGTATGGAAGCAATTGCTACTGCTTTTGGTTCCATAATAATAAGCATAAATTGCCCGACAAATAGGTACGTTTCGGATTACGGTTTATAGCGTTATTTTGTATATTTTTTCACGTGTTGGGATATATTATTTTGAATATTATATATGATATTTTGTTATATTTAATATTATATCTTCTCTCGAACCTCTCCATACAAAGGAGACTCTGTCAAAAATTTTCGAAAATTTTGGACTTAGAATTATGTTGAAAATGTTTTCCAACTTTAATTATTTAAGTATAAAAGGATATAATGATTATAAAACGGGTATATTTAATTTAAGGAAATTAATTTAGTAAATTATTGTTTATAAGTTAATATTTGAAATAAGATGTACTGTTTTATTCTTCCTTCTCCCTTCTTTATCCTTTTCGGGGACGAAAGGTTTTGAGTGGGGGAGAGTGTAACGACCCGTAAAATTCGATGATATTAAATGAGTTAATTTAATATGATTTCCAATCTAATTTAGAATGAAATAAAAGTCTTAAGATTTTATTTGAGCAAATGTAGGAATTTGATATAGTAACTGTAATTAAAGGTTAACAATTTAAATGTTTATATGGCAATAGATTGAAATAACGTAAATTTGCGTTTGTGGTTATAAGTTATAATTTGTTGATTTAAATTGGTTTGTGAAATTAATACTGGAAGATATAAATCGGAAATAGTATTAGTGAAATAATAACTGAATTGATTTGCAACTATATAAATGAAAGTAAATTTTATTTAGTGGATGTCAAGATTGAATAAATTTATTTAAAATAAAAAAAAAGATTTAAATGCATGTTTGGATAGAATATGTGATTGATGGATTAAGTGGTAAGTAATTAGAATTTAATTCTATAAAATTTGGAGCTGAATGTATGTAAATAATTTTGTAGGAATAGGTTAATTAACAATTTATTTATGCATACCCGATTTAAGTGAAATAACAGGTAAGACAAGAACTTGATTTGCCTAGGTATGTATATATATTGATAAACTATAACTAAATAGAAAGTTTGGTAGTAAATAGGAAATAAGATGACAAAGGCAACTAGTAAATTAATAAATGAATTCATAATAATAAGTAGTAATTAATGCATAAATATATTTGGCATTTGGGATAATTACGAAATTTTACTCATTCATCTAATTTATTTAATTGAATCTAAATCTATGGCAACATTGTTGTTATTTATGGTTGTAAGTGAATTTGAATGTAAATGGGTAACAATTATTTAGGTTAACCATTCATTGAGTATATTAAGTTAAGAATGGAAATAGATTGAAATAAATCTAAATTTATTTATTTTGTTTTGTTAATATGTTCTAGTTAATAAAAGGAAATTTATAAGAAATGAAGCCTGCACTAATGAAGTGTATTATAATTCAAATGTTATTTATACACATAAAATGTCTATTTACTGTATAGAAAGAGTCTAAATCAATAAACAATTTATTGAGGTTCCAATTTATAATTTATAACATTTAATGTAGACTCAATTACAATTTATTTGACTTAAATCGTGCAGTTAGCGTAGATTTGTTGGTAATTGTAGTAGTTAATTCTATAAGATGAAGTTAATGTTAATTCTATTTATAATAGAACCATTGGTTGATTTAAAGTATACAAAGCAGGATTTATAAATTTAATTTGAGTATCAAAATTCAACAATTGCATTTATTGCAAATAAAGTGGAATTAAACGTTTAAATATTACGTTATTGAAATTAAAATGGAATGTGTGGATAAATAGGTGAAGTCATGAACCAATGTTAGTGGCATCCTTATTTTGGATAAAAGGTGAGAATATAAAAGTTGAAAATCTAATAAATGGGTTTTTGAGGATTTAATTTATAATTCCTAAATATAAGGAAGTGGAGAAATTAACACTGCAATTGATAGACTTATCAACTTTTAATTCACATCTAAACTTGTTAGATCATTGAAATTGATTAAGAAATATATAAGCGATAAAATTTGATTTAATCAATTTATTTAATTAATATAAAAATAGCCATTTTGGTCACAGACTCGGATTTCGACGAAACCAGTTTCATCGGATCCGTATCGGTAAATTATTGTAGGGTTTCAAGTTTCGTAGCGATCGGACTTGTCGTTTGATCGTACGAACGCGAAACGCCTTGAAATCGATTTAATTGAAATCAATTTGAAATCAATTTGAAAATATTGTTTTCATCATAACTTCTTCATACGATCGAATTTTGACGTGAAACCTTTTCCATCGCGTTCAGAATATTTTAAAATACCTAGTTGGATATATGGGTTTAATAGATTTCGTTCCGGGGTCAGAACGGGCTTTTTGGGCCAACTACCGTTTAGCACGTTCGTAATACGTGCCCACCTAGCCTACTACAATTTGTCTATAAATATGCTGTGATAAACCGTAGCCTCCTTTCTATTCTATTCTCTTTTGTTGTACGTTCTTTTCTTCAACTCCTTCTCCTCCTCAAATGGATGCAAATGTCATATCCGATTCTATTCAAATATCAAATGAAAATTCAAACTCTCCAGAAAAATTCCAAAAATTTATATGTTAAAGCTCTTGGAATACGTAATCTGATGGTACAATTCGTTTTTCAATTCGAATTTTTGGTCGCCCTAAAATCAATGTTTTGTTTTCGGCCATCCATTGTGGGATATCGTTTTCAACGACGGATCGGCCACCATTCATCGATCAGGTTATCTGAGAGCGTAGAGGAGGTCGAGACTTGACGATCCAACGGTTTCCTTTGCGTTAAAGTCATCGAGATCGGAAAAAAATTGGCCATTGAAGTCACGGTTTCGAGCTCGGCCATGGGGTCACGCACGTGGCACGGTGGTGCCAGGGGGGTCGGCTCAGCAAGGTTGAGGGGATGGAGTTATCAGATCGTAGGATGGTGGAGGCATTGGAGTTGGTTTCGGTGACAAGGGGTCGGCGGCCATCTGGGTTACGCGATCTGGAGGGAAGATGAATTAGGGTTTCGTTGCGTGAGGAAGCACGTGTGCGGCTGTAACTAACGTGGTGATGTGGAAAGTTTTGTTGGTGAGGTGTTTGTTTAATTTAATTTAATTTAATTTTGTTTCTCAAACGATTCAACATGTGTAACTTCGTCTTACGATATCTGTTTCACGCGAAATTTCTTTTGTTAGGATCGTAATTAAATTCCGGATCTGTTGACGCTGGTTTGGACCAATTTGGAGATCGTCAAAATTTTGGGTTTAAATTGGATTTGAATCCAATTTAAATTCAAAAAGGTGAGTGTTTTAACCCACTCACTTCTTCTAAAAGTTTTATGTTTGTTAAATTTATTTTAGATATGAGTAGAGATTTATTTATAACTGTTTGGCGTGTTTTGTTCATCATATTTGCTAAATCACGTTATTTAATTTAACTGTTAATTTATTTTATTTATTGCATATTAATTGACAGTTAGAATTTATTTATTTGCATAGGAACTGTTAGTAAACAGTTATAAAATTTATTACTAAATATAAACTGTTAGTTTAATAGTTGATTAAATTTATTTTTAAATATAACCGCCAGTTATTACCTGATATATATATATTATCAGATATATATTGATATTGAATTATTATTGGATGATGATTGTGATCTGGATGATGGATGATGTTGATGAATGGATGTTTTATTTTATATCATTAAACTGCAAGTTATCATGCATTTTTCGTTTCATTCGGGATTGTGGTTTGAAATGATATACAACCGCAAAATTTTATTTTTAAATTGCGGATTGAAATGATAAATATCCGTATCACTTGACCATAGGATAGAAAATTATATACAGGCACCGTGGTCTATATATAAATTATTTTAAAGTGATTTCTATGGTTTGAATGGGATACGGTTTATAAAAATTTGATTTCGATCTTTTATAAAATATTATTCTTCGATATATATACATATGAAGTTAAAAATTTGAAAATTAAGTTGTGTATAAACCTGTTGAATAAAAATGAAAATTTAAGAAAATGGAATTTGGAAATTTATCTTATATGTTTAAGTTTGGAAATTTTAAGGCATGATATTTATAACTGGATTTTCCCAAGATGAATTAAAATGAAAATTCTAGTATAAAGTAAATTTTAGAAAATATTTAATTGCTAGAAATTGGAGTTTTATTTATGGAATTTATATGAATATTCAAGACTAAATAATAGAATATTAATTGTTGAAAGAAGAAAATCCAACTTTAGTTTTGAAATATTAATACTCCAAATGGATATATATATATATATATATATATATAGAAATTGAAGGGGTTTTTGGAACTTGAAGTGATATTTAAATTATGGTTTAAACTTTAAATAAAGAAATATATTTGAAAAGCCATGGAAATTATTTTTCTTTACAAAGTAACTTTAAAGTTAAACCATTTATTTTACATTCGTTGAATATCCAAACCATTCAAGTTTTAGAAGTTATGGTTTTAAAATTTTGAATTTCGAAATATTATGCTTTGAAAGTATATTTCAAATATTTGGTTTCCAGATATTTTAAATTTTAAACCAGCATGATTTTGGAAAAGAATTATATTTGAGATAAAATGATATCATATTGTTTTGGGTTTAAATTGATATCGTATTCATAGTTTTGAAATGGAAAATTTTATTCTGGTTTTAAAGTATAAACTATGTTTAAATGACCGCGGTGTTATAATAACGATGGGTTGGCAAAGAGACCGGGATCGGATATGGACATACTCTCTGTCGATACCGAAAACCACTTTGACTAACCGTGTACGCGGTGGAGATTCCAGAATGAAGTAGGTGGTGGCGACGTTTCCTGTAAGGTAAATACGTGGACCCGACTCCCGTGAGTTGGCAAAAGGTGGCTAAAACAGGAGTGATTCTCGGGCCAATGAGGTCATACCTCTGATCGGACGATCCTCTTCGATATTATACTTTGACTTTGAATTGATTCAGTGGCAACTTCTATTTTTGATTTTGGGGGAGTTTGTTCGAGGTGGGCGGTAACTGCGGCTACGCGTTTCCACCAGCCCGGATAGCAATTGGTATATCTACCCTGGCATTGCCTAGTTGTGCCGTGTCACCTACCATACCGAGCCTTTACTACGAGTTTTGTTTTGTACCATACCTATGGAGTGCCCTCTGACGATGCCCAGTACGGGGGAGATTACGGTACTGTATAGACTATGGGAATATATTCTGTGTTAAAGGCTATATGGGTAACCCCTTAACGCTATTAAAAAGTAAGTTTATTTTACAAATAGACACTATTATAATAGCGCAATATACTACATAGTAAATAGTTTAACGGATCCTTAGGAGATGTAAATCCCGAGCATCTCTTGAGTTACTGCACTCATATTTATTTCTATTAATTTAACTCACATAAGATCTTTTAGTTCTGACTCGAGTGTTTTGTCTTTTCAATTCGCTCGGGTCAGTCTGAGCGTTTCAGGATTTGAAGTTTTAGCTCTAGAGGACGAAGACGAAGATTTGTAGTATTACTATTATTATTTATACTAGTGCACTACACACTGTTCCGCTGCATTGTTATTGGTATGTGTAACTCTGATATGTATTATATAAATGTTTGTAAACAGTTTTATAAACTGTATATTTTATTATTATATTTTATTCTTCCGCTGTGAGATTCTATTTTGTTTATTTCTTCTCTGTTTTTCTTATTTACCCCATAACAATCCGCCCTTCCGTATGGTTTAAATCGGCATGTGTGTCGATTTGGAGCGTGCGAAAAGGCGGGATGTTACAGATGATGTGGCAGTGGGCTCAGGTCAGGAATTTGCTGGTGGTGGTGGTGTATGGTCGGCCAAAGTGATGGAGGAGGTGATGGAAGAAAGGTGAGTTCGGTTATGGACATATATGTGGAGTTTGCTCATTTTTGTGTGGATCTACTTCATCATGGTGCACGGCTATGGCAAGGGGATGGGCTGGAGGTGGGGGTGACCAGATGTGGTGGTGGTGGAGGTGGGTTAGGTGATGGAGGAGGGCTGGAGCTGAGTATAGAAGGTTGAAGAAAGCTAGAGCAAAACAATGAAACAAGAAGAAAACAATGAAAAGAGAACAGAATTTTTTACCAAACTTTTTGTTCAGGTTGATGGCCGATTTTTTTGAGTTGAGAAACTAATTTGTGCGTGAAAATGAAGTTGGATGCAGCTGAAAAATGATAGGGGACGGCCAAAAAGAATTGAATGCAAGAAGGTTAGGAAAAATGAAGAGACGGGAAAACAAAAGGTCTTAAGCAACTAAAGAGACATAAACTTTTCAAATTTCCTTTTATTTATTTATATAAGTTTAAATTTCTGAGAATAATAATAATTTCAGTAAAAATTTCGAAAATGCAACGAAATATAAAAATATAAATAAATAATAATAATTATATAAGGTAAAATAAGAAAATAGCTCAAAAAATACAAACTAGTCTAGAAAAATGAAAAATAAACAGAATGAACTTTGACAAATTTATATGAACTTGTAAAAATATTTATAACAAAGATAATAACATAAAATAAAAATGCATTGACAAAAACATATATAAATTTTAATTAAATATAATTTAAATGAAGAAAATAGCAGAAAAAAAATAGAAAACAGCCTTTAAAATAGGAAATAAATACAGTAAACTTTGGAAAAGTTTTATTATCACCTCAAAAATATTGAAAGACAAAAATATACATAAAATAACATAATGACACATTTTAAAATAAATATGAAAAAGAAAATATAATTTATATAATTTAAAATAGACAAAATTGCTAAATAAAATAGATTGCATTCAATATTGAAATATACATAACTTTCACAATTTAAATCTGTTTTCAGCGAAACGAAAAGCAGTATTCAAATTATTAAATCTAATTTCATAATAAAAGATAAAAATTTTGAATTTAAATATTTAAATTTGAAATTTAAAAAAAAAATCAAAGTTTGACCAGAAATCCACTTTTTGGTAAAATATTCGATTTATATCAGTTGGAATTATAATTCACATAATAATCAAAGTTTATATTTAAAAATGAAATGTTTGAAATGAAACAAGTTTAAAATAAATTTAAAAATGGAATAAAGTCAAAATTAAAATATACATAAAAATCTAGGGTTGTTACACTCTCCCTCACTCAAATCTTTTCGTCCTCGAAAAGGAAGGAAGTTGAGAAACAACTAGAAAGAGAAATAGGTTGGAAGACATTCGAAAGAAGGTAGGGAGAAAGTAGCTAGGAGGGAAAGCAGGTTGAAAGACAAGGATGAACCATTATTTAAACCATTATACATTTCAATTAAAATTTCATAATATTTTAAACATTTTATAATATGATGAATAGTCATTTGATTCAAATCTGATGGTTCAAAGTAAACAATTTTTAAACATTTTAAAATCTTTAGAAGGGAAAATAACTGATCAAAATATTCTTTATATAGTACTTTATCAAGATACTTTTATCAAAATACTTTTATAACTCGATGTCTTAACAAGTTTACTTTCGTTCCTGTAGACTCTGGCCATGCGTTGATCAGGCGCAAAGCTAGAATTCTTTAGGTACTTGGTAGACTTGTTTCAACACCTAGTGAAAATAATGAAAACACTTTTAAAAACAGATATGGAAAGTACAATCCAAACAAATCAACCAAACCGAAACAGTTGTCTAACCATGGATCGCGGATACACAATAGTTACGCCTGGATCCCTCAGGAAACAATCCGTATCCGTAAGCTTTCTTAGCCCTGCGAGTTACGCCATGATGACGAGTAGAATGCAGGATACACAATGGTTACGCCTGGATCCCCCAGGAAACAATCCGTACCCCCAGGCCAACTCAGCCAGGAATTTGCGCTACTAATGCGACCTACATAGAGTGCAGGATACACAATGGTTACGCCTGGATCCCCCAGGAAACAATCCGTACCCCTAGGCCAGCTCAGCCAGGCAGTTGCGCTATGCAGTCGCGATCATAAGACCATGGAGATCACCATGGAATTCGATGGACACTCGAGTATCATATCCGGAAAACCCAAATCAAAGAGAGAGAATAATATCGATAGAATGAATCCACAGTATGGCCACAAAGCGGATATCAAGCAGAATGCACTTTCCATATCTTTACTTCGAAAATATGTATCATATAGTACCTTTCAAAATCACTTTCAAATATCATACTTATATAAAGTCCATTTTATATAAGATTTCATTTCAAATCAAATACTTTTCAAAATACTAGTAAATCAAATCACACTTATATAGATTTCGATTATATAAGATTTCACTTTTCAAAATTGGGTACCCTTTCAAATCAACAGTTCCAATTCAACAGTTTACTTATGCAAATCATTTTTATATAAGTTCGATAGCTCCCAAATCAAGTATTTAATAAAACAAGGTTCTAAATTACAAACCATTTCGGTATCAATTAAATTTTAAAATCATATATGATGTCACCAAATCATTTCTTTCAAGTTATACATATTCAGTTTCAAAATTTCTTAAAACAATAGGTTTAGAAAATACTCCTGGTTTCCAAATCAACAATATTTTTGGTCATACACATTCATTTCCATTTTAAACCTATATTCACTTCAAAATCATAATACTTTCAAAGTTATAAATCTTTCGAAACCAAAATACTTGAAATCATTCTACTTTGAAAATCATAACATTTTGAAATCATACATTTGAAATCATAAAACATGCCCTTAATTCTTTTCATTTCAAATTTTTTTCTTCAATTAAACCAAAATCTAAAATTTCCAATTTTAATTCAATTCAAACCATCAGTTTCAGTTAGTTTTCCAACAAAACCATTTCAAATATTATCAATTTCAAATATAGATTTGATTTACAACATAAACTATTAAATCTTAAATATGTTTCAAGACTTAAATATACCATATTTCAAGACTAAATTTTATAATTTCGTATATCTCAAATTTTACTTCATTATTACTTAGTGTTGAAATATTTATTTCATAAATCCATTATTTTTAAATAAACTCAAATTACAGGTAAACCAAATATCCTTTCATACTAATACAAGCTTCAATTATTGATTTATCAAAATCAATGGTTTTCAAAATCATTTTATACTTACGTAAAGTTTATCTTATATAAGGATCAAAATTTTCAAAAAAATAAATTTCGCTGCATGAAAAGCCATATGGGATTGAACATCTTTGCTTACTAAAAGATTTTTAATTAAGAATAGTTTTGTATGTAAAATAGTTTTTATGAAAAATAGAATAAAACAGTTAGTTTAAGAAAAAGAAAAATAATTTTGAAAAATGGTTTTAATTTGATAGTGGTTTTTCATAAAAGAAAAATTCCAATTAAATTACAAAGATATCCAACCCAACAACTTTCAATTTCAGCGTCAAGTATACCAATGATATTAGGATATAAGATGTACATATATCATCATTTCGCAACATTACATTCGATCGCTCGCTCGATCACACAAGTTCGCTTTCGAACTAGTGTTGTCCATTCGACTTCCCTAATGCGGACTTCGATATGGTTTCTTGACTAGAAGCCATCAATCTCCTTGCATAGCTATATACTATGATAGAGAATTATAGAATCAAGCCCAAAATCTATATCAAATATTTGCCATCAAGAATCAAATGAAAAATCCTAACACGAAATGGTGTAATTCACCTCGAACTTGTGTACTCAAACTTGGATCAAATTAATTATGCGAATAAAACAACATATGTACAACTTATGTATCTATTCCAACTTGTTAAATAAATAGTTTTATAAAGATGTTACTAAGTTAAAACATTTAAAACCAAAATTTTCTCAAACATTTGAAGACTAATTTTTTTTATCCAAAACATTTCAAAACTAAATTTCGTATTAGTATAATTCAAAATAGTCTTATTTATTTACTTAACAAAACAGTTTCAACTTATACAAATCATATTATTTCATACTTGAAACATAAAAACTAAACTTATATTCTTTATCAAATACCTTATACCTTTCAAAAAAAATTAGCTTTGAAAAGTTAACCTTGATTTGTAAGTGCTCGGATCTTAAAATAGTCGAAGAAATCATATTTTCAATTCAAGAGTTGGAAATCAACACTAAATCAGTAAATCAATTTCAAAAGTTAGGTTTCAAAATCTGAAACTCGAGGACTGAACACCGGCTTACTTTAAATCTTTTCAAATATATATATACAGATCGATCTTTCGAATATCAAACCATACTTCGAAGTCTGAAATCAAAATTGGTTTCACAAAATCACTCGCATAGCAAAGCTACTAGAGTGGCCTCTCTCTCACTCAGAAACTTGAAAATCAATGTCGATGATGCATACATTCATCACCGAATTATTTTCCAGCGACATAAGTGAGTTCTGGACTTCAATTAATTTTGAAAAACTTCTTTGAAATTCCTTCGAAATCATTGAAATTCATTCGAATACATTTGAAACATTTCTTATTTGAATATATATATATATATATATATCTTTAAATCATATTATTATTATATATTTTCCAAAATCTTAAAACCGATTTCAAAACACCGGAATTCGATTCCTCAAAATTCAAATTCAAAACCCTTCAGTTATAAATCATTTTTGTATAAATCAAGTTCTTATAAAAATTTCAAAATTTCAAATTTTCATTTTTGAAAGGTATATAATCCTTATCGAAAACATTTCACTTTTATATATAAAAATATGGCCATCCTTAATAATTTCAATGTATGCACAGTTTTAAAATACAACCAAACACAAATTTCCAAAGGATGATTCAAGGAAGGATTTCAAACAAACAAAGATTCAAAATTAGAGGAACTTTAATCAAATAGAATTCTAGTTCGAAGATAAACTCAAACGAAGATGAGATAATTTAATTACCAAATAGAGGATAGATAAGCCTATATAAATCGCGGGCGACCTTAACCGGTCAACCGAGACTTTAGGAATATAATCAATACGGAAATCTAAGGCAAATCGACCTTCGATCGCCAGAGATAGAATCCGGGTAGAGCCGGGATAGATAGCATCGACATCCAAGGATACAAAAATCTTCAGTGAATCAATGCCAATTGTAAAGGAGTTTCACCCCTTTACAAATCATTCAAAGATTTACGGAATCACCGCTCTTTAGAGAGGTCATTCCAAAGTAGAGTTACGGAATGCTCCAAAATTAAAAGGAAAAATGGGGAAAACAAGACTGGATTCCAGAACAAGTGGGAGTGTTCCAAAGTTCAAGGAATCCTAGTCGATAAGAATCTTAACCAAGAGATTTCTAACAAGGTGGATACCAAAGAGATGAAGTTTAGAAAATCTTGATTTCGAAATAAGAACATTTTTATACCAAAATAATCTTTGAAAATCCTTTAAAAATCATTTGGAAATCATTTTATACTTCGAAAATACGTTTTCTCATAAAGAAAGGATTCTGAGATTGATTTCACTCATTCTAGGGTATTTCTACCCTATCTTTAATGAGTTATTGCTCCGCAGGCTAAGGTTTGCCTAAAACCAAAGCTCTGATACCAACTGTAACAACCCGATATTTTCAAACATTCGCATCCGCACATGTCGGACTAGAATTGCTCAAAATACTGCGTTGTAAATAAATTTTGAGCAAATGAAATACAATCACAGAATCACAGACACAGAAATATCAGAATAACTCGCAGCGGAAATAAAAATACCATAGTAGTTCATGAAGCTACTATAACAAACTCTCAAAACATAATATTAGTCTGAAACATATACAATAGAAATCTCAAATACATAGAAGTTTATAAATGCCAGAGCTGAAATAGAACAACGAAAACTGAAAGGAAATAGATAACTAGACAAGCAGAATCTCCAGCGATTCCTAGCTCCAGAAAAGAAATCCAAAGCTAAGCTGTAAATACTCAGGCTCACCCGAGCGTAAAGTAAAACATAAAACACTCGAGTCAGGACAATATATACTTATATAATGTAAACCAACTCAAGTGAACTGTAGTAGAAATGCACAATAACTTAAAGGATGCTTAGGATCGCCTATCCTTTAAGAATCGGTTAAACTATAAATTAAATACATTCCGTGGTTAAAATTTCAAAATGGTATTTTATACTTCAAAATAAAATATCATTTCAAAATTCAATATCATTCAAAATCCATTTCATAATATCAAAATATAATATCTTCCAAACCACATTCATATTTATTTAATTTAAATACCATTACAAAACACATTTCAAAATAGTTTATATTTCGAAACAAATTACTTCCTTTTAAATCATAAAATGAAGTTATTATATTTAATAATTAAATTATTAAATTTCCAAAATTTTAAATCTTTCAAAGTTCATTCATTCCCTAAAATTTATCAAACAGTGAAATTCACCTTTTCGCAGCATTTGGACAATGCTACGGAAAGTTACTTTTAAAACAATTCAATTTAACAAAAGACAACATTTAAATGCTATAATAGGGTTACTTTAGTTCAAATAAAACCTTACTTAAATTCAACAATTATTGCCCTTACTTAAATTTAGCCATTTAGTTTATTTCTATCAACTACAGCATTTACAAATACCGTAATATCATTTACATTAGAAAATAATAGCATTTCAAAATTACTATTAATTAAATTCCAAATATTCAATATAATATCACAAACAATTAAATTTTTATTTAATTCATTTTTAACTTATAATTATACATTTTCACTTTTAAAACAATCATTTAAATACCCTTATATTCATGATTTTATAAGTTCAATTTCCATTCAAAATCAAATTTAATAATAATTTACTTATTAAAATTCCAACATTAAATTTTAAATTCGTTAAATTAAATTTAACTTAACACTTAAGTTTAAATTTTCAAATATAACTCAATTTCATTTTTATTTACTTAACTTAAAATTCACTTTTAAGCCAAATTCACAAATTCCCAATTTTAGTTATATTTTAAAATTTCAACTTAGATATTCATTCATTTCACATTTAACTTTATTAAAAAATCATTAATATATTATAAAATCATTTTAAATTCTTTAATTCAAAATATCATAAATTTATCATATTTTCATATTTAATTTAACTTCCATTTATCACCAAATTATAATTTCCAAAATAACTTACATTTCAGATTTTCTAATTTTACCATTTATTTATTTCACTTATAAAATTTTAGAAAATCATTAATGCTTTACAAAAATCATTTTTTTATCAAATTTACATCAAAATATTATAATATTTACATTTCTAAAATATTTTAAAATTTTAGAAAAACATATTTTAACAACGGGTCTGTATTTCATTTTCTAGCCTAGGTAAAGTGATACATGTATATATCATTTCAACTCGTAATTTACAAAGAAAACCCGGGTTTGATCTTTTCAAACCCGCAATCCCAAGTAAATGAGAATAATTGAAAATCATTCAGGCCTATCATTCCAGCCCATAATGATTTTCTCCTATTCTAAAGTCCGTTCGGGTATATATCATTTCAACCCATAGTGATTCTAATCTAAAGGGAACTTGCAGTGTGATAAACTGATAAAAATAACAGAACAACATAATATAACAGTAACAGATGTTATAACAGGTGTATAAGCATGGGTGAATATCATATAATCATAATATAGCAGGTGTAACATGATAATGCATTTTACATATTCAAAAGGGGTCAATTTACTAGTTATATATGTACATATTGTCTGGTGAGAACAACTCACTATTTTGAGATGGAGACACAACGACTAATGCACGAATGAGATCTAAACAAGCACGATAACACGACACAAAGATGAGTGGAAGAGCCAAAGATTAATTCTCCTTGGATACATGAGACAAAACAAATAAATATAACATAAGTTTTCAACCCAAATTCAATTAAACAAAGCTAGAAATGAATACACAAAACATCACCGAAGTGTTTGCACTTGCTTTCTACCACCTATGCTTCAACTCCAGATCTGAAATGGCACGGCTAAAGGCATGGTTTGGATCTGGTTTGGGTTCTTAAAGGTCGGCCTAGCATGGCAAAATGATGGAGCAAAGATATATGAGCATGAACTAACACTACAAGGCAAATATCATGAATTCCTATGCACTAGAGGGCTCGGCCAAGGCCAAGGAGGGCACGGCCAGGTCTGTAGTGGGCTGGAGGATGATGTGGCAGTGGGCTCAGGTCAGGAATTTGCTGGTGGTGGTGGTGTATGGTCGGCCAAAGTGATGGAGGAGGTGATGGAAGCAAGGTGAGTTCGGTTATGGACATATATGTGGAGTTTGCTCATTTTTGTGTGGATCTACTTCATCATGGTGCACGGCTATGGCAAGGGGATGGGCTGGAGGTGGGGGTGACCAGATGTGGTGGTGGTGGTGCAGGCGGGTTAGGTGATGGAGGAGGGCTGGAGCTGAGCATAGAAGGTTGAAGAAAGCTAGAGCAAAACAATGAAACAAGAAGAAAACAATGAAAAGAGAACAGAATTTTTTACCAAACTTTTTGTTCAGGTTGATGGCCGATTTTTTTGAGTTGAGAAACTAATTTGTGCGTGAAAATGAAGTTGGATGCAGCTGAAGAATGATAGGGGACGGCCAAAAAGAATTGAATGCAAGAAGGTTAGGAAAAATGAAGAGACGGGAAAACAAAAGGTCTTAAGCAACTAAAGAGACATAAACTTTTCAAATTTCCTTTTATTTATTTATATAAGTATAAATTTCTGAGAATAATAATAATTTCAGTAAAAATTTCTAAAATGCAACAAAATATAAAAATATAAATAAATAATAATAATTATATAAGGTAAAATAAGAAAATAGCTCAAAAAATACAAACTAGTCTAGAAAAATGAAAAATAAACAGAATGAACTTTGAAAAATTTATATGAACTTGTAAAAATATTTATAACAAAGATAATAACATAAAATAAAAATGCATTGAAAAAAAAATATATAAATTTTAATTAACTATAATTTAAATGAAGAAAATAGCAGAAAAAAAATAGAAAACAGCCTTTAAAATAGGAAATAAATACAGTAAACTTTGGAAAAGTTTTATTATCACCTCAAAAATATTAAAAGAAAAAAATATACATAAAATAACATAATGACACATTTTAAAATAAATATGACAAAGAAAATATAATTTATATAATTTAAAATAGACAAAATTGCTAAATAAAATAGATTGCATTCAATATTGAAATATACATAACTTTCACAATTTAAATCTGTTTTCAACGAAACGAAAAGCAGTATTCAAGTTATTAGATCTAATTTCATAATAAAAGATAAAATTTTAGAATTTAAATATTTAAATTTGAAATTTAAAAAAAAAATCAAAGTTTGACCAGTTTGACCAGAAATCCACTTTTCAGTAAAATATTCAATTTATACCAGTTGGAATTATAATTCACATAATAATCAAAGTTTATATTTAAAAATGAAATGTTTGAAATGAAACAATTTTAAAATAAATTTAAAAATGGAATAAAGTCAAAATTAAAATATACATAAAAATCTAGGGTTGTTACACTATTCGAAAAAGTTTCAACTACAATATTGAAGGGCTCGTCGAGATCTATAGATTCAACGGTCATGATCGTCGTTGGTGAGCCCTATCGGTCAGAAAGGCAGCGTGTTCATGCGGCGTTCATGCATGAAATTCGAGCTAATGGCAGCACCATGGGGGTGCGGTCGGTTGGCATGAGTAGAGTGGTGCATGGGCTTCGTTGCTGTGGTGTTCGATCTTCGGCTAAATGGTCGGAGGAGTCGCGATAATTCAAGCAAGGAGGCGGCTACCATGGGTTCTCCACGCGATAGTAACCTGGGTAGAGAGGAAGAAGAAGGGCATGGCCCTGATGTGGAGTTTGAAAAATCGACAGCTGTGATGATGGGAAGGTTAAAAATATAAAAGAAAATTGTAAATATTTATATATTAAATTCGTTCAAACTTTAAAACCCCATAACTTTTTCATACGAGGTCCGTTTCGCACGAAACAAATTGCGTTGGGTCTGTATTGACGAGCACTACATTATGGAGCCGGATTGTGATTTGTTTGAGCTAGTGAAAATTTTGATTAAAATTAAACGGCTGTTTAATATTAATCAGAGTAAATCGCTATCGCGACGACTACAAGCAATGCGAGTACAACTCACTCTTTCTGACTCACAGATATTTTTATATAAGTGAGAATAAATATTATTTATGATGATTGATGATTGTTTGGATGATATATGATATATTGATTGATATTTGGATATATACCTGCCTAGTGTAGCAGATGACCTTATACGTTGTCGTGTATGAGCGGATGACCCTTTGTACGCGCATCTACCTTGAAGCGGACATTGTACATATATTCTAGTATGTATATTTGTTGTAGGTGACTGGTTGGAGGGATCCAACTGGATTCCTCACCAGCATTGATTTATTTACAGATATTGTGATATATTCTGTTATCACATGATATATGATGTTTTGGATGCCATGATTGATGTATTTAGCGTTGTTTCAGCATTGGGCCTATTTTTGAAATTTTAAAAATGTTAAAGTGATGATTTCCAAATTTAAAAGGATTTTACAGTGATTTTTGAAAGTATACGTTTTATTGAATTTTGGAATTGATTTATTTTAAATAAATAAACGTTATAATTTTTATGTTGCAAAAATTATGGTTTTTGTGAAATAAAACCAGAATATGATTTTTGGAATGTGAATTTAACTATTTTATAAAATGGTTTAAATTGACATTTTTGACTAATATAAATGGTTTATAAGGAAAATTTATAAAATTGAATTTTTATAAATCAGAATAATTGAGTTATAAAGGAGTTTTTATAATTGTTAAACTGATGTTATACATGGGTTTTATAAGTAAATAAGATTTACAGATTTATAACTTGAAGTTTTTATAATATATAAATGTGAATTTATAAACACTGATTTATAAATTCAAAATTGATTGAATTTGATAAGTTAAATATAGAAGTATATTAAAGGAATTATATCCACGATTTTGAGTGGATAATCTTTTAACTAAATATGTAGAAGTGTTGAATTTGGTAAACGATTTATATTCACGATTTTGGACAGTGAATAATATATTAAATAAATGTTTTGGAAAGTGATATTTTAAAATGGAGTTAAATGGTTTAAATATGTTTTAAAATGTGTTAAGTGTTGAAACCGTAGATTTCAACATTCATTGTTGAAATAGACTTTTTCGAGAAATAAGGAAATGCTGGACTATAACACTGTTGTTATAGTAAATGATTTTCGAAAGGAAATGTTTTGTATATTATTGGGATTTATATATCTATCTTATTTTCGAATCCCTATACTATTGATTTTGGGTTGTCGTAACGATGTTTTACGCAACATTCGTTTTGACACAAATAAAAATGTTTAAAAGAATCTTTTCCTTAAAGAATAAAATATAAACTTAATCGTGATTTAAGTATATAGAATATTTTCTATGTGTTGAAAATAGATTGATTTGTGAATTACTTATTATTAAATAAGTATTTGAAAATGTTTTCCAATATTGAAATGATTTTGAAGATATATCTTTTAAAGATAATCTAAGCGAATATTTGGCAAATAATTTAATTAATAAAAGATTAATTAAAAGGGCCCAGTGATTGTTATGGTGCTGAATATTTGTTTGTTTGTTTTGATAGTTAAATAACCGACTATCGAACTTTGCCAAATTTTAGTTCCTCGATTTGATGTGGGAACTATTTAGTCGTACACTTAGTACGTAGCCTTCTGTGTAGGCTTGATTATCGTTTGTGTTGAGGATGTTGATTCGTATAGTGCAGAGTATTACTCTAATCCATCGAGCTTCCTTCTTGGCCATAGGATAACGAGTTAAAAATTGGAGACGTGATAAGTCTATGAGACTTAGTTGCTATGTGAGGTTGAGAAACGCTTTTGCGTTGTTGGTGCGAAGAGACCGGGATTGGTTTATCCGAAAACCACTTCAGACCAATGTATATGCGACGATTGTGCAGGTTGCTTGTGATGATATTGATATTCTGGATTTTCATAGTGGGGGACTGCTTGTTGATCATTTGGGGTTAAAATCCCAATATACATCCAGTAGTAGTGGTCTCTTCATTATGAAATATCCAATGCAAGGACTATTCGCTACTAATCCTAGGGATTTCCCGATAGGATATGGAAGGAAAGTACCTTCGGTTTGTTCTGTTCCTGGACAACTTATATGGATGACATTGCATTTCTATAGATTACGTATATTGGTTTTTACAAACGTACAGTAGTGGTGGCGGAGAAAGCAACTTCTCTTAGATTAACACCCTCCTTGAGACGTATGAGCTTAAGGGTTGTATTTTTGTGGAAGGCAATTAGTAGTCAACGAAAATGGCCGTATGACATTCAAAGTGATGTGATACGTGATTGTGAAAGGTAATCGTTACCTCTAGCCTCATCAACCGGAAATGACCAAAACAAGGTTAGATACGGCAAGGCTAAGTGGGTCGCTCCCATTAGGATATGATCATCCTCTTCTAGATATATCTTTACATGCTATGACATCGTGTATCTGATTATTGTGGTTTGTATGCTAGAGGGCCCTCGGTAAGGTCGATAACGACCAGAGGATGATATATTAGGTACCATCTAGTTATAGAGGTGGGTCGGTCTTGTGTTGGTAGAGGATCCTTTGTGATGGTCCTCAGTGCATTCTTTTAGAGATGTACTGCCGGAAAGCAGTCCCTCCATATGGTCATTTGTATGGAAAAGCAAACTCCATTACGTGTTTGCCATTTTGATTGTATTACCCAATTGGGCTATATACTGGAATTTAATCAATGTAACAATTTCGGTTATGATTAATATTATTTGTATATAGTAGACACTACTATAATATAAGAGGATTTGATATGATATGTTTTAGTTATCGTAAGATAAAAACATGTCCGTGTTTATGTGTGGACTTGTCTTACAAGATACTTTTGTTTTGACTAAGGAAAAGTTTGGTAACTTAATAAATTCAGTTGAGTGTGTTTCTCACGCTGGTTTACCAGACTGATCCGGACGTTCTTCCCTTTCAATGCTCGGGTCAGACCGAGTATATTTACAGGTCCAGATTTGATGCTTTTGGAGCTTCAACAGGAGAGCTGGAGATCTTCATTTTCGTATACACGTACTTGTTTTGATTATCCGCTGTGCTTTGTTGGTTGTTTATATTATCGGCAATTGTTAAGACAGATTATTATAACTGTTCATGCTGATAACTCTGATTGATTGTTGAACTCTGATTAATGTATGTATATATACAGTTTCTATTTTGTAAAGTTCATTGATATGATATTATATGTTTTCCGCTGCGATGTGAGATTTTGTATTGTTCTGTTTAGTTCTATCTTCTCTCTTTCTTCTCTTCTCTTCTTCTCTCTTCTTTTCTTTCTCTTGACTTTCCATCAGTCGGTGCTTTTTGGATCGGACATGTATGGATTATTTTTGATTCAAAAGGTACGGATTTGCGGGTCGTCACATTGAACCAACATGTTAGCAGTATAAAATAGGATTTAAATTCAACTAAAACACCTAAAACCATTTTAATAGGTAATAAAAAAATACATAAATTCATACCCTGCATATTTTCAGTTTGAGAATCATGCTTGCTTTTTCAATCAAGTGATAGTTTCCTAAGCGACAGTCGGGTTTACTCCATAGTCAAGCTAACCACTGTCTTCAACTTCATGAAAAGTCATAAATTAACAAAATATAAAATATCAGCAATATATACAAAAAGAAAAAAAAAGTACATGTCAAGCTGAAGCTGAAGCAAAGAATAACATATGTTGATCTTGATTGCAACACAAAGCAATCAAAAAAGAGAACCTAACATTTGGATTAGACCAATCACATGGTAGAATGAGTATATTATTTTAGAATTAAATGGATCATAAAATGGAGGCGATGAAGAAACTTTGATAAAAATACGGAAAAACATGAAATGAATTTTAGAGGAAAGTAACAAACGATCATAAATTTTACAATTAAATCTAGCATTCAAATAGTTTGTTTCATGCATTTATTAGACAACATGATGGATTTGTAGTAGTATATTAGTATAAAGAACCCATACAAATACCTGCACGATTAAAAAGGAAATTATTTTAGTGCCTACAAATTTAAGAAGCTATACAACAGCAAAGAGAATATAAAATACGGTCATAGTAACATAATACTTTGAAATTGCCAAAAGAAGCTAAGAAGGAAAATACTCATTTGCAAATTGCAAATTGCAAATTCCAAAATCTAGGAAACTACTTTAAAGATGATAGAGTGAGTTTTATCCTATTTTTTTGGGTACTACATAACGTAGTCATTTTAATCTAATGACCGTTGGGGTATTATAGTGAAATCTACATTTATCCATTCTTGTATTTTGTAAATGGTATGCAGTAGAATAAAGTTTTAAGCATACCTGAATTTTCTTCTAAAAAAATCAATTGTAGAAAATACAGCAGTAACTAGATATGAAGGTAAATTTATAGAAAATACAAAGGTGGAAATCAACAAGATGCTGCATAAGGAATTATAGGATAATTAAGGATGATTAAGAAACTAAACCAATATGAAATACTTTAAAAGTAAGCATAAGTTTTTCAGTATGCTGTCCTTACTTGGCGATCGAAAACTCGAACGCTGTCTATGCAAAATCCTCCATCGATATCAAATGTGTTCGCCATGCCTCCAGTAATAATATCAATTTCCTCACTCGATAATTAAAATATATTCTATTTTTTCATAATTTGATTGAATGGAATACTAAGTTAAGTTTGTTAATTTAAATTTTGTTCACCTGAACTTGGTAGATATAGGCAAGAACAATTCTTCTTTTACCAAGTGCACCAAGGATATGCTCTCATCTATCAAGATATGAATTTTTTCTCACAATCTTGCAATCTTAACCAATAGCTCTATTTACTTAAAATATTGGATTTTTATTATCCAAAATAGAATCATAAACATGCAATACAAATCACTAATACTTAAAATCGTGCTTATTGCTTCATTGACAGCATCAGGGTTGTTAAACACACATGCAAGCAGACATAATTATATATTTTATTACATTTCCCGATTCATGGTTATAAAACTTACTTATAATCGAGCATATGTTGTCAATTAAGAGCACCCCTCTTATGCGAAATTTTTTCGCTCAACGAACACTTATCTTAAACAAAAAGAATAGTGTTACCTCAAAAATAATAACATGTAATTTATATTTCGCTTAACATGAATTTAAAAACTAAACGATTATTTCATGTCAGTTGTACCGCTTTTTAAGAAAAGAACATGGTAATCAAAAACTGAATAAACCCAGCTAACTTATTGTCACAATTGTTATTCTCATTCTCCCCTCACAAAAATATAAGATGATATGCTTTGACTTATTGATAAGATAAATGTTATCACCGAAGTGAAATAGTCAAAGATGCATGGTAAAGTATAAGGTGTTATGAACTAAAAGCAAGAAACATGTGAAGTGCATGATTTAATTTAATGAAAATATTTAAAAAAATAAAGAAAACAACATGCGCCTATAATTATTTGAAATTTTAGAAACAAAGCTTGCATAAAAAAATATCAAAATTACCACCTAAATTAATAAAGCATTTTTAGCCATCCTAAAATGTAAAAAATGGAGCAAAAATTAAATTGCAAAGGTTTATTCCAATTCAAGTGCAATAATGTTCATGAAATTTCTACATAAATTGTAACAATTCAAGGTTTTTGTTGCATAAAAAAATCAGCAGACACTAAATATATTACAACTGAAGTAAAATTTATCAACCTTTTACCTGATTGATAACCAATAACATAATATTTTTGTTTGATTGACTATACATACTAAGTGAAAAAAAAGAACGAACCAAAACAAAATGAAACCAATAATTTTAGAAATATAGAAGTTCACTTCATTTAGGCCAACAAAATCTAAAAACCAAACATTAAGATAATATAGAAAACAATACGTTGATGATAGTTTTACCTGAATGAGAATGAATTTGAGATCTTGTTAAGCAACTGCTCCTCAAATCATCGGAACAGTTGAAGTTTTGGAAACAGAGTCTGCATAAAAAAAAAAATTAAAATTCCCATTCAAATTAATAAAGCAATAAACAATGTTTAGCTACCATAAAATGTAAAAAATTGAGCAAAAATTGAATGCAATGTTTATTCTAATTCAAGTGCAATCATATTCATGAAAATTGTACATTAATTGAAGCAAATCAAGTTTCTTGCTTCGTTGGAAAATAGAATCTAAAACCAAACTTTAAGATAATACAGAAAATTCAGTGAAATAAAAAGGTCAAACCTTTTTTAGTCTTAATGATGCAATACAATTTTAAAGTTTAACTAATAAATTCATAACAATGTAAAAAATAGTCTTATGAGAACAACGAACAACTAGTGTTTTCAAAATTATTCAAGATTAACAAGCCAAAATGATTTATTCCATCTTTTTTTTTCTTCAAAATTGAGTGTTAATGCTACGTTCCCCTTTAAAACAAAAAGTGGAAAATGCACTCGTGCAACGTGCAACTATTGTCGTCTCTACCGTAGCCTAAGTGTAGCAAAAACTACACAAAACAATACTTGCTTAAAACAAAATTGACCATATTGACTGTTTATATAAAAAGAACAGGAAGAAGAACAATAACTCAAATAAAGATCCAAACAATAATGTCATCATAAAACTAAAGAGGCGATGAAGAAAAAATCCAGTCGACCCAACAGGAACAGTTGATATCCACAATTTAACAACTCAAGCAACATCCAACCAAAATGAGAAGAAAAACGATGGTAAACGAATAGAAACAACATTCAATCAGAATGAAAGGAACGAAAATGTTAACCAATCAAGAGAACAGCAACAACATACCCGAATAGTAGGAGTTCTGGACGATCGAGGTAGTAATAAACCGCCTGACATCCAAGCATGGTAGCATAACAATGAAGACAGAGAATTCTCAAAGCGATTCAGCATCAATTATGAATTTAGTAGAGAGAAAACTAGAAAGAAAATCATGAAATTAGGTATTATTGGTTACCTGTTGTCCATGTGGACGCGAATGAAAAAGATAAAAGGCATGACGATCAGAAATTCGGAGTTGTAAGGGTCGGGCAGATATTCGGAGCAGTAGGGGCTAGTGAATGTTATGTCAACGTCGACGTATTGCCAAAAGCACAAATCTAGGGACATTAATATTTAGGTTTGGAGGGGAATGTAGCCTAGAGATGGATACGAACGAAGAAATAAAATATTCGGCCGTTCATTTCACAAAATGTTTCAAGGGTTTGTGCTCTCTTGAAATATAGCCCAGTAATAATATAATAATATAGGGAAACTAACATCTAACTGGAGCAACATTTTTGTTGAACATAAGGTTAAAATTGGCATAAAATAGGATGTTAAAAGAAAATATACAGGACGTAAACTTGTTAACGGAAAATACTACGTTATTAGTAGATCTAGCCTTTTTACACCACTTCTTATTTTGTAATATAAGTTTGTTATCTTAGTTATTTATTAAAGCAATTTTTTTTGATAGATACCCAGCTAAGACCGAGCTTTTAGAAAATTTGTAATTTGTAAATAAAAATTTAGGTAAAATAAAGGTAAGCGTAGAGAAGGGACTCCCTCTCCTAGCTACGATATCGCACTTTTCTTCCTAGGGTTTCGGCAATGGCGGCTATGTTTCCTACTCAGGTCGCAGCGCTTCAGGTAGTAAAGATCCATGTTTAACCACTAATATGATTAGTTGAAATTTTTTATTTTTTATTTTGCTAGTTTTATTGGATTTTTTGTAGGTTGGGTCATATTTTGTTGGGCAGTATTATATACTCATACAGCAGGATCCGAGTATGGTGCATAGATTTTACAGTGATTCAAGCACCATGAGTAGATTTGATGGAGCTAGAGCAGATAGTGCTATTGGAATGATGGTATTTCTTTTCCTTTTTTATAAATCTACGTTTGGAATTCAGTATAGCTAGTTTAATTGTAATCTAAGAGGAACCACATTTAAAATGACATTGATCTTCTTCTTCTGGTTGTTCATGTTGCCTGATTGGATTATATGAGTGTTAGCAACTTTATTTGTTTGTAAACAATCACAAAGTGGATTGTGTGTGTGTGTGTGTGTGTGTGTGTGTGTGTGTGTGTGTGTGTGTGTGTGTGTGTGTATTTTGAAGAAATAACGTGTACGGGTGGATTTATGATGGGAACTGAAGATGCATTCCAGGGGTTTTGAAATTTTACCATTTTGTGCTAATATGAAAATCATTATTGGAGCAATTTTATCTTCTTATTGTTGGCTAAGAATTTGGATAATGAATGTAGTAGGAGGGCATCTAAACTATTTTTTAGGAACAAATAGATATTAGGTGGGTCCTTCCTAAAATAAATGCATAATACAATCAATCAATAATACACACACGTACATGCATACACACATATTGTTCTTCGTAGGAGTGAGTGTTTGGTTTGTTCGGTTGGTCCGATGATGAAAATTGTTAAATCCAACTAAAACAATACAAATAAAAACCAAAACAAACCAACCGAATTAAGTTTGTTGATTTGGTTGGTTCTCCTATTTAACCAAACTAAAAACAATTCACATTTTATGTTTGAAGTATCCATCGTACTTTAAAACAAAACATAAATATACTATTAAAGTATTCTTATGCTTTTTAATAGTAATTTTGACACTTATATGATAAATAAAATTTATTTAGATCTCTAAACTAATGTAAAAAATAGTATACCACTTGTAATTTTGACAATCTAATAAAATTTTGGTTAATTTGATTAAACCGATAACCGGACTATTTTTTTTTTTGGGCCGTGTAAACCATTCTAGTTTCAAAACTAAACTAAACCAATCGAAATAAACTGGTTTGGTTGGTTTATTTGGTTTAATCAAAGATTGCTCACTCCTAGACTTCTTCGTATTGACTTTTTATTTCATTTCAATAAAACGTTCTTATCTTTTGAGCGTTAAACTGTCTATTCATTAGATACAAAATAAAGCAACACATTATATTTTTATGACAAGGAATTTTGAATTGGAAGAGAAGAAAGATCAACCACCACAGTGTTGCATAAAAGAAACAAAATAAATAAATAAAGACAACATAGCTGATTAAGTTATTGCATTAACCAGTCATAAAGAATGGAATGAAAAGATAAACAATTAGATGAGAAATATGAGATTTGATCAATCACTTTCGCTGAATTAAGATGCGTCAAAACCACTACCAACACAACTATCTATGAGTAAAAAGTAACAAACATTTTGTACACACATACATATACATACATATGTATTAGCTATGTACATACATACATACGTATGTATGTATTTTGAGACTTTTCAAAACTGCAGGCTCTAAATGTTTATTTTGTTTTGATAACTATTGGACAGACGATAGTGTTGTTTCTTTTGACATATTGACAGGGGCGGAGACGGTTATTAGCTTGCTAGGGCAAAGGCTCTAGTCGAAAATTTTCAATCTTGGCACAAAATAAACAAGATAGTGGACCCTATCTCAAATATCATAACGGCCATATACCTGAAAATGAAACAGCACAAATGATAACTGAATTTGATATGAAACATGAATGGTCATTAAACTTTTAGGCATGAAATGGGGAAGCAGACATGGATAAAACAATAAAATATAGACCTTGTGCTATAATGAAAAGTGGATCATATGTATACTTTTCAACTTCTATTATCTGGCATGTGTTTATATGATGCATTTTCCCCCTAGCTGAAGTAATAGGCTAGCTCTGCCACTGTTTAGACTCTAGTGTCAATGAAAATTTAACAACGTTCACATGAATAGTTTTCTAGTGAAGTTAAACTGTTTCTCTTTTGATGATGATATTTTAGCAATGGAAGCAGTTTTTATAAAATCAGATTCTGTGCTGGAGCGAACTCACAAAGTAAAAGGCATTTTTTTTACATCAAAAGAACAAATCATGTACTTTTGATGGGTGTGCATAATAATTTTGTGATCTTATCAGTCATATAGTGCAACCATTATACAACCATTCATAGAAATTTACGTGTTACATAAAAAAAATGCATGGTTATTTTGTTTCCTTGATTTATATTGATTTTTCTATCCTGTTTTGTTATATTACAAGTTTTTCTTCCTTTTATTGTTGCCTAATTCCTTTTTAGGATATGTTTTTTTATTCCCTCTCAATTAACGATTGTCTAACTATTACCTCTTGCTCTTTCTCTTCATTTATAAAATCAAATTTTAATTTAGTACAATAACATTGAGTTCATAAGTATTTATAGCAGTTTCTGTTGTATTGTTTATATAAAGGTAAATACTTATTCATATTTTATATGTGTTTTTTAATCTTTAATGCTATCTGATTAGCATGCAAGCCACATTATTATTTTTTGTTTAGGCGTGTCATTCATGGACATATACTCACCGTGTGATCCTAAACCACATATCATTGCATAGCACTTGTTAAAACATTGTTGGATGACTGGGAGAGGGAAGAGGTTGTCATTTCTATTATAAAACATCTCTCACAAACTTTCTAATTTCAGAAACCATAAAGGGTAACCAAAGAAATGAATGTCATATAAATACGTCTCAACTCCAATTACAATACGAAACATTGTGTTAATCATCATAAAGTGCAAGTCGCTAATGAAAGAAAAGTGACTTCAGGGATTTATTTAGGATCACAAACTAGTCTAAACCATTAAATAAAGCAGTAGTAAAGAAACTAAAGTTGATTTTAATTTTTCCAATATAAAAGGTTTCGATAAAGTCATTATATCTGGTGATTAAAATTTACAACCGGACTCGTTTATCTTATTGTTTAATTTTTTCTTCATATCTGCTCAGGTGTTCGGTATCTTCGGTTTACAATTTTTGTTTTGGTAACCTATAAATTTTTGTATGGATAATAAAGCAGTTATTTATTGTACTGATATATCTCTACTATTAATAATAAGAATTCAATCCATTAGTTTCAACCGTGTCCTTTTGAAATTCCCACAACGCCCATTACATCGTTGAAGATTCAAAAAAACATGATTATCATTTTTCAACTACGATGCAATCGACTTAGTTTCCTTTACCCTTTCTATCTCATCACAATTTTATAGGCTCCACACAATGGGACAACCTACTACTTCCTCTTTTAGCTTATATACACTAATAATTAACATACTTTTGGTGATTTGGGACTAATTCAAATTAATCTTTGCACAACCTAAGTGAGTGCTGAAGAAGAATCAATACCAATGAACATAGAAATCAAACCAATTTTCTAGTCGCCAGATTTTTCCTGACATATCATCTATTATAAGCATCGATTGTTGTTTCTTAGTACTTTCGCACTTCCTTTCGAGTCTTCCGATTTCATATGTTTTCCAGCCAGGCCCGGCCCAAGCCCAAGCCCAAGGCAAACAAGACTTATGTCTAGGGCAACCGGCACGCAAGGGGCAGCAAAAAAATAGAAAAAAAAGAATTCTCATTCGCTGTCCATAATTTCTCGACAGTCTCAGTGTCGCACGCCACCAGCCTGGCAGCTGATCACCGCCGGAACCTCCCGCACACCACCAGACCCACCTGCGCGCCACCAGAACGAAAGTGACAAACGATTGCAGCGCCAAATTCAATTTTGCCCTAATTTCAATTTTCAGTTTTGCTGCTACAGCCTACAGTGCTACTCTATGTTCTGCCTTGTTTTGTGCTAAGCCACTCAGTGCTCTGTTGCCCTACCTGTGCTGCTGCGCTTTGTTGATTTTTTAAAATGCAAGTTTTCTGTTAATTTTATTTTTAAAGTTAAACTTGATTGCTGTTTTGATTGCGGTTGAAAATATGATTGTTGTTGGGGTCGGTTGAAAGTATGAGTTGTTGATCGAGTTATGTTTGATAGGGTCCGCTAGAATAGCTTCTGCTATGCTTGGAGCAAGTGGTATTCCTATTAGAGTTCCCTTTATGAAAATAAATTTACCTTTTTTTTGGACAATTTAGATACATTTTTTGTCAATCAACAAAAGAAGAAAATTGACTGATGAATGTCTAATAAAGTAAATTTTTGTGGGTCTGAATTTTTTGTACACGAAGTTGTAAAATTCAGGTAGATCATAATCAACTAGTTCATCCCAAGTCCAGTTCCCATATTCTTGTATTACAATTGAAATATAAAAGCAATATAATTACATACAACCGGTAAAAAAATTGTCTTGAGACAAACAAAGAAGTATGTTAACCAACAATCATTGTTAGCTTGGATAGACATTTGATTGTATAATTAAATGCCGTGTGTTTTCCAGCCAAAAATTTGCAATCAATACTTACGGTTAATTAAGCATTAAACATGTTTTGTTGAAGTTTCTTGCTTATGAGAGTATAAATACGCCCAATAAGTTTTAATGACTCTAGAGCGTTGGTGTATTTTAGGTTCGGATTTGTGTATCCTAATTAACAGTATTTAAAAAGAAAAAAGAAAAAAAAGATGAAGTTTGGCCTAACAAAACACACTAAGATATTGAAAACAATATTACATCTTTTGTTTGTTGTCTGTGTATCCCATTCGTTTGCATGGTTGTGGTTGTGGCTAATGCTGTTGTCAGTTGAAATAGTGCAAGAAGTTGGCAGTAGGCTTAGTTTGCAAATTGGTTCATTGAAAGTTAATTGAGTTATTTTAATTATTTTGTGAATGAATATTTTTTTTTGAAAATGAACAGACATTCTTTTTATGAATGAATTTGAAAATGAATAACATTGATTTCATACTTTATTTGAATAAATTGAATTATGATTAGTTACTAGAATTCAGTTCAAAAGAATTAAAAGGCATGAAATGCTAATATTTTTTTCATTAATAATATTGTGCCGTATTTTAATTTGATATGTGATTCGGAAACAAAATTCCAGGTACCAAAATAGGAAGAAAAAACAACACAAAAATGAAGAAGCAAAATCAATGGTAGGCTCAATTTCGAATTTATTTGAAGCAAGACAAAAGAAATCTCAAACTTGAAAATCAAGTCAAGTTGAAGAAATTAACTTTGAGCATGATGATATCGATGCCAATACCGAGATAAATGAAGATGAAATGCCTAAAAATGAGGATGTTGAAATAGAAATTGAAAATCAACATGTTGAAGTTGTAAACGAGGATAATAATGTACATGTACACATTGATGTTGATGATGAAGACGTTGGGGATGTAGCTATACTTGATATTGAAAAGGATGTTGATATAAATTGCGATCTGGGATTATGCGGAAAAATTACCGACACCAAACGAATTATGCTAATTCAATGTGGTCCCATCAAAATAGTGAAAGAAAATGATATGTTCCCAAGAAATAAGATTGATGGTAGACACTTCTCATTCAAACATTACATCGACGGCTATCCACGGAGAGAAGAACATGAAAGAAAATGGCTTGTGTACTCGGATGAGTATGATAAAGTTTATTGTTTTTGTTGTAAGCTATTTAACCATACAAAAAAAACATCCAAGTTAGCCGATGAAGGTATTAATGATTGACATAATTTATCTACTAAATTAAGAGAGCATGAAGGTAATCCATTGCACAATGAAAATCTAATTAAATGGGTGGATTTGCATAGAGGGCATCAACAAAAAGCAACAATCGATAAAGCAATGGAAACGCAAATTGATCAAGAAAAACAACGTTGGAAAAAGATACTTGTGCGCATAATTGGTGTTGTCAAAACACTTTCTAGAAATAATTTACCATTTCGTGGATCAAATGAGAATTTATGAGAAAAATAATGGGTTTTTTGTCAACTTATAGAATTTATAGTCGAGTTTGATCCAATTATGTAAGATCATCTTAGACGGGTGGTAAATAATGAAATCAATAATCATTATTTAAGTCACAAAATTCAAAATGAGTTGATAAGTTTGTTGGCTAACAAGATCAAATTAGCAATGCTTACAAAGATTAAGAAAGCAAAATGCTTCTCTATCATTCTTAATTGCACTCTGGATTTGAGCTATAAGGAGCAAACGTCCATTATTATAAGATGTGTGAATGTTGACGATGCAAATGACATCAAGGTAGAAGAATATTTTCTTGGATTCATAGCGGTGGATGATACATTCGGGCTTGGTCTTTTTAAAGAGCTTGAAAATGTTTTGGTTGAGCTTAAACTTGATATTAATGATGTGAGAGGACAATGGTATGACAATGGTTCGAACATGAAAGGTAACAATAGTAAATATTTTTTTTTCTCTTAAACTTGAGTTTAATTTATTGACAATAATATTAAATACTTAATTGAACTTAATGTAGGTAAACATCAAGTTGTGCAAAAAATGCTACTTGATATAAATCCTAGAGCCTTCTATATTTCATATGGGTGTCATAGTCTTAATCTTGCTTTATGCGATATGGAAAAATCATGTATGAAAGCTAGAAACTTTTTTGCATATGTGCAAAAGATTTATACTCTCTTTTCCGGCTCAACTCATGGATGTGAAATACTTCGAAGCTATGTGAAAGGTTTGACTCCAAAACAATTATCGGCAACCCGGTGTGAAAGTCACATTGAAAGTGTTAAAGTAATAGGAATGCAAACATCGGAACTAAGAGATGCTTTAATTGATATTGCAAATAATTCTAAAGATGATGTTGTGATGATGGAGGCTAAAGGATTATGCCAAAATGATTTGAAAAATTTTGAATTCTTGATTAGTTTGTGTATTTGGTTCAGAATATTAGACAATATCAATCGAGTAAGTAAAATACTTCAAAGAAAGGAAATGGATATCGAAGATGCAATTACAAATATTAAGGAGCTCGTAGCATTTTTTGAAAAACTTAGAGAAGATGGATTTGAAACCATGATGAATGAAGCTAAAGAAATTGCAATTGAAGTTGGTATGATCCAATCTTTTTGGAAAAGAGAGTTATGCGTAGAAAAAATAATTTGATGAAGATATCGAAGAGAATAATGATATGCAAACTCCTGAAGATAATTTTCGAGTTACTTATTTTCTTCATATAATAGATCAAGCTTTAACTTCATTTAGAGATCGGTCTGAGTAATTTAAGCTTTATGAAGGAACTTTTGGTTTCTTGTTAAACTTGAAGTTTAAAAGTATTGACGATGGTGAGTTGAAAAACCATTGCATGAAATTAGAAGGTTTTTTGGAACATAATGAAGAACAAGATATTTGTGAAAAAGAATTATTCTACGAGCTTCGACAATTAAAAAAGGATTCTACCATTGAAAGTAACTAAATCCATTGATATTTTAATTTTTTTGAGGTCTTATCGAGATGTAAGTGGATTTTTGAATGTTTGGGTTGCTTATCGAATTTTGTTGACTATTCCGGTAACAGTTGCTTCTGCGAAAAGAAGTTTCTCAAAGTTGAAATTGATTAAAACATATCTTAGGACTACTATGTCGCAAGAAATATTAAGCGGATTATTTATGATTTCAATTGAAAATGAGTACTTGGATATGCTTAACTATGAAGGGATAATAGACGAGTTTGCTTCAGAAAATGCGAGAAGGAGTTGTTTCCGTTAATTGCATTAGTATGCTATGATATTATGTTGACATTTTGGTTTTTAATATGTACTCTAAATGACGTAGCAGGCCAATATTTTGTAATTATCGTTCTATATATGAAAGAGTTTTCATATTATTTCTATATTAATTTTTTTATTTTATTTCTACATTTAAAATTATCGTTCTCTTTTAAAGATATGGCAAAAGGAAATGAAAAAATAAAGGTCGTCTAGGGCATTAAATGTCTTTGGGTCGGCTTTTTTTCCAACCAGTATGTGCAAATTCTTCACCGTTGTCAACTAACCAGACACGTGAATTGCTAATGTTATTTATTTACCATACATTCTCCTCAAAATACCGGCTTTTGAAGACAAGAAGTAATTGTTCAATTCCATCTACTTAATATTTTATGAATAAGTCAAATAACGACTAGCTGGAAAAGTTTGAAGGTAATAAAATTTCTGTCTCCTTAACATTACCATCATGTTTTGTACCAAATAATTTAATGAGCATTGAAGAAGTTGTTAAAATAATTGACAATTGTAGCATGTCAAATGAATGTTAGAGATGCTGCATTAATCAAGTAAAGCTCATATTATCATATTCTTCTTCGAGTGAATGTTAGAGATGCTGGGTTAATCAAGAAAGCTCATATTACCATATTCTTCTTCGAGTATTTTTTTTTTGGTATCACCGACATGCTTTAAAATGATATTGATACATCATGAAAGTATGATAATATGTATACTTAGGTGCAAGTTAGGTTAAGCTACCATAATAAATATTCCGTATTACCTAATGCTTGACTTTATAATATTACCAGCTAATTCTCATACATGTTCTTTTCATGATCAACCCTAAGAGAATAAGTAAGGGTCAAACAAAATATGCATCATAATATTTAGGACCCACTCACGTATAGTTTTGACCGTAGTATTCTTCGTGTTGGACATGCTACATCCCACATTATTTTACTTCGGTTAAATTACATTTCATGAACATCAACCCAGTTTGTAAGGTGTAAATGTTAAGGATTGAAAAGGTTGCATTGAACATACACCTTAACTCACACATAAAATCTTAATTCAAATGTAATCTTTATCTTTATCTTTACTACTAATAATGAAAATTCCATGAACTAATTTCAATCGTGTCTTTTTGGACTACCAATAATACCCTAACATCTTTGTCCTTATTTCCTCTGCTTAGTCCCAGTTTATTCCACTTTGATCCCTAGACCTAATCTATAACCATGGCTATTTAACACCAACGCCATCGCCCCACTTACTCTATTATTACCGCTATTCCATTATTGACCATAATCCATGTGTTTTAGCTAAACTGATAAACCCTAATTGATCATCTCTTATTTAATAACCCTTATCTCTGTCTCCACATGCGTCAATTTTATTTTCGCCTGATCCTCTTCCCGAATCTTAACATGTAGATTTTCTTACAACTTCCTACTTAATAGGCGTTTTGGGCTTATGCATCCTTAGTCTACTTGGTTGTTATGTCTCTGATTGATAGTTTACGGTTGAAAACCAATACCAGGAAAAGGTTTATTTAATGTGAATAAAAAAATTTCCACCTTAAATCATTCAACTTTGGTTTTAATTGTAGTTATTCATTTTGTCTAAGATAAATGCTAATATTTGGTATCTTATTCTAGAATGAACATGTAGATGGGCAAAGGAATAAAAAGAAAACAAAGGGGAGTTTCCCATAACATGTTTGACTATTGTTAAACAACCGTTGCTTTTTGTTACAGTAAAACTCAAGTTCACTATGTGATAATATAGCATGGCGCCTCAATGCTATATTTACAATATGAACAAACATGATGGATATCTTATCTAAATGAGATTATTTCCATGATGTTTGAACACTTCAAACAAAAAATGAAGCTCATAAGCGCGAGGGCACACATTTATATGGCTTCTTAATCATACAAAAATTATAGTGATCTAGGAAAAAGTAGTTCATAGATAGTTTAAAATAATATAAGCGTTTGAACCCAGTCATAATGGCAGAAAGCATAAAAAAAGGAATTCCTCAAAACTCAAGTTAAGTCTCCCTGCCAACTAATTCAGAATAGTATAATGACATTTTTTAAAGCCAAATTTTATATAATAGAAACAACGTGCCTTACATTACGGAAACTTGGCTTTTTAATTGAATAGTATAACGACGTTTTTTTTTACATCAATTTTTGTATTCATTTATGCAATTTAGATGTTAATCCATTTCTTAGTGCAAATTTTATCAAATCCATGAAAATATGTTGTTAGCCTAATTTTGTTAAGATTGAATGAAATTTTAGATGTTGACACACAGTTATTAAAAATGCAATGATTTTATCATTTTCATTTCTCTAAGATTACTTGAAGTTGATAAATTTGGAGCATTTGATTGTTTTAACTATGCATTTTTCCCCTCTTGTCACTCAAGATTGCATTGATTAAGTTAATGCCATGAATAATTGTTAATCGCACATACGTGCATCTAATAGCCAGAGATGTTTATTTTTCATTTAATATAAAAAATTAATAGATATATGAGTGTTATAATTGGTAGTTACAACATTTATATTTCGAGCAATTTTGTTGGAGGTGTTAGTGATGAATTGATAGTGAAATTCTTTTCATGGATGATCGGAAAGAGGACTACCCCTACCGTACTCCAGCTTAATAGTTTCCACTGCCTGTTCCCCGCTAATATATTAATTCGGGAGGAGACCGACGGTGGTAAATGTTGCAAATCGATGGTGAGTTTCTATTGATGTACGAGGGTATTTTTAGAATTTTAAAAAGACACAGTGGAAATATTATTCATTGTACTCTTACTACTAATAGATAGAAGAGAGGAGATAATCCATGCTGTGAAGTGATCATGTATTCAGATACATTTTCGTTTAGAGCTCAAACATATGCACGTAAAAGTACAAGTATTTTTTTTTTCATTTTGAGTAGTATAAAATTAACTAATAGAAAATAATGACAAAGCTTTGGTATAATAAAAAAATGGTTCTATGACCGTTCTTCAGTTGTCTTTGTCTTTTTGGACATTGCTTCGGATTCCGTTTATGCTGGCAATGATACTGTTAGATTTACTTTCGGGATGCAACAGTAAATGCATATCCATTGTGATTAAACGCAGGTCAATCCGGACGTGCATATACACTCGTATTTATAAGTCGACCATCTATGTTGATCAATAATTAAGTCATTTGTTATTCCAGTTGAAAATGCCTATAAACTTTTTATGTCTCGACCATCTATGTTGATATATGTTTATAAGTCGACCATCCATGCACAATTTTATATAGGGTATTTTATGTGTGATGCCTATAAGTGTACATGCATTCGGGTTGTCGAATTTTCATGTTTTTGAAGTTGGATTCAAATTGATTTTCTAGTAGTTAGTACGCCCACACCAATACAATTTGTATATTTATGTGTATATGTATATGTGTGTGTGTGTATATATATATATATATATATATATATATATACGTATTGGTCCCTTAGTATCTTAGCTAAATATGTTGGATATATATTTAAGTTATCTTCTCTCACACGATGCATGTAAACTTATAAAGACACCTTCTCGTCACACATACACGTATAACGTCCAGCACAAAGTGCTATATGAATGCTATAAATGTTCTTTAAAGATGCATTCTCATCTCTCTCACATAATACAAATAAATGCTTGATATATAGCCATAAAGCAGCTTATGTTTTACAAGAGAAATATTTCCAGCACTGAAAGGAAAAAGAAAAACCTACCATCTTAATGTCCAGCATCAGGGGAAAAATCCTGTAGCAACATCCCTTATGAACAATGTTATATTAGACGTGAAACAGGCAAGATGATAACGCCGTCCCTTGCTTAACTACTCATAAAAGACCGTTCTAAGTTATAATATTAGGCTGAAATCTGGAAAACCACAATTTAAGTAATAAGCATTTAGAGCTGAAATTTATTGTTTATGATACAATACAGACAATTTAATAAGCTTCCTCCTTTTCCCTTTTGCCCGGTTGACCGAGTCAACCTGATTCCCCTTTTACTTTTTTTTTTGGTTCCAAAAAAAAAAAAAAAAAACTGGATTGCTTAACTTTTGCATAAAAGGCTGCAATGGAGCCCAGCCTAACCATGCTTTTGTGTTTTCTTTAATGATACCAGCCTTTGAAAAAGATAGAGAAAAATTCAAGTCTCTCACAATCAATCAGCGCTTAAGCACATTTTTATATTGTTGATACCATATGAATAATTTTAAGTTTTAACGTACAAAATCAAATTTGTTTAAAGTGACCTAAAAATGTATGTCAAATTTAACCGAAGATCCGATTCAAGATAGAAAAATTATGGAATACGAGAATTCATGTGGTTGACCCTAATTATTTGAAAAAAAGAAAAAGAAAGGACGACCACGATGAGATGTTATATGAATACTAAACTTTTATTAGTTCTGCAATAAGATGTGCTAAACCGATCAAATAACCTAATGAAATTTTAAAACATACGAAAATAGCTACTTTGCAGATATGAAGTCAGTTAGATTTCAATTTTGAAAATTAAGCTTCTAAATGACACGATCAGAGTAACCTTTTGAGATCTGTCACTCCATTTTTTCACACTCATATATTATCTTGCCCAAGTTTGAAACAACTGATAATAATAATGAGGTCTTTGAATTGTGCACATGCGTGGATTAAATCCCCTGTACATCGTTAACCGATTTTCACAAAATAAAATAAGTATTTTTCATTCTATTCAAATATCCAGGTAAATCAGACATTGTTTGTAAATTCTTGAGGAAGTATACACTGATCCAACAACATGTTTACTTTCTCTAATATGTTTAATTTTTGATATAATATCATGAACCCATACAGCAAATTCACAATCTTATCACCCGTTTGAACTATACCGGGGTCGAGATAAAATCAGCTCATTCTGTCGAATCATGGAATGGAGGTATTTTGGTCATGGTGTCGGGTTCGTTACAAACTAAAGAGTATGTTGCCATGAGGAAATTTGCACAGACTTTTTTCCTTGCTCCTCAAGAGAAAGGGTATTTTGTTCTCAATGACATTTTTCAGTTCATTGACGATGACCAATCACATCAACATCCAGCAGCATTATCAGCACAGACCGGTTATGAGGGTACAGCAGTTACGGCCAATCATGTAACAGAGACAGGTTATTTCAGCTTGTATAATTTTATTTCCGTTTCTAACTAGACATTTTTTTGTTTATAATTTAGTGCTAACCTGTTTCTGTATAAACTTGTTCCAACTAATCAACTGTTTGTACTCTCTCTGTTTTGTGGGTGAACTATCAATTTGTCTTCCTCTACTTTTTGGCTTCTTTATCATATGGCTTTACCTGAGAGGGATTTTCTCAACTATCATTATACAAGGTTCTGATTTTTTGAAGAGTATATGCACAACTTAACATGTCAGACATTCTTGCTTAAGGGCAGGGATAGCAATTAGGGTCACTAGACAACCTTTATCTATGTGGCGGGAATATAAAATCAGAAAATTCAAAATTTTCTCTATACTTGTAAGGTTGAATTGGTGATCAATTTTAACAGTTTATGTTGTTCTCTGTAGCACACTGTATTATTTAGATTCAGATACTACCTCATACTCCACTTTTTTTTTCTTTCCGCCACTCAGTTTTCATAGGATATTACAGCCAATGTTTTGCTAGTTATTTTGGTAATTAATGGGTTTGTTATTGTCATTTTATATCTTTATACAGGTGTTCATGATTGGTTATTGTCTCTGAATTTTCTTTATGTTTAACCAGTACTTTGAGCTTACATTGCATGTGAGCTTTCAATTTTTATCCGTATCTAACACTTAGTTCAATATTTATTTCATTCAAAAGACTTGTGTATATGATTCAATGGTGAGCACAGTTTCATGCACCAAGTCTGCTAGGAAGAGATAGGCCATTTCATGGTTTTAACATATCAATCAAATAATATGGCATGTGACACCTTGAATAACGGTGTTTTTGGAATGGAGACGTTGAAAGATGCAAGCACCATGGATTAGATTATAGTTTCCGACACAAACTTTGTTTTAAAAAGGGGTGAAATTTGAAAAGTTAGGCAAAAATGCTTCATCTTGTTTCCAAAACGACCACCTTTATTTGCTTCAGTGGTAGAATTATTCAATGTTAAATCGAATATTACAGCTTCTTCTGACTGCACTTTGAAAGATGAAACTCAGACAAGAAGTTATGTATCTCCAGTTGCAATGGAACAAACAAAGACAGTTGATATTTATAGCATACCCGATCCACCTCAGCAAGCTTCAGAACCTGTTAAACATAACAATACAACTTCCCAAGCGGCGCAGGACCCACCTCTTACGCCTGAAGAGCCTGTTAGTGAACCTGCCAAGCATACATATGCATCAATTGTATGTATTATTTTCTCTTTCCCTTAACTATAACATGGAAATCAACGCTCTCTGATATTTATCTGTACCAAACAGTTACGAGTAGCAAAAACACAGCCTGGGCAATCTACACTTCAAAACACTCTTCTGAACAAGACGACCAACGAATCATCAGATTGGCAGTTTGCTCAACAAGCTTACGAACAATCTCAATACAATTCTAATATTCAGTCTGAGAAATCTAATGTGGAGATAGCATACAATGCTGAGAACGAAGATGAAGGTAAGTTTCACTTTTCATTTGCTATTTTTGGTTAGTTATGTCAGCACTGAAAGATGGCAGTTGCACATCAGAAATCATACATTTTGGTTGTGTTTCATATCACTAAAAAAAACAAATTTCTTCAATCCAAGTCCAAGAGATTTTGTCTGGAATCAATGAATTTTGTTTTGAAACATTACGACAAACAAATCGAAAACTCAAATTCTTATTTTTAAATTTCTATTTCGTTTTTTTATTCAAAATTTATTTGTTAAGATTAACTTGGTCTCAAAGATATTTGAAACTAGTTCTGATCTCAAAATCTTCAATTTTCAAACCAATTCAAAATCTAAATTTGGTCTTAAATATTTGTAAAAACTAATTAAAGACAAGTACTTAGTTTCTTTTTTAAGTTCTAAATCACATTTAAGACCTAAATTTAGTATTGAGCATTTTAAGCTCTTTTTTTGGTCAATATAGTCTTAAATTTATGACCGAACTCAAGTTTCCATTTTTTATAAAGACTAAATAAACACTGAATATTTAGTTTTTATATTTTGTCCAAAATCTATTATTATATTATTAGACCAATAAGTCTTAAAATTTTGAATCTAATATTTTGCATGTTAAATCTTTATTATACCAAAATGCATAATATCTGAATCTACACATGAGTAGTACTTAAAACTACTATTTTCATGAACCGTACAAACAAAACATATGAACAAATTATGTACAATTTTTTAAGAAAAACCATGGACGTCATTTGTACAAAGCTAACACATACAGCACAAATTAACTGTTTCATTATTATCACAGTAACACAAATTGTTGCATTGAAACTCTTACAAAAATAAGCATAAAGTTCAATAAATTAACGTGAACAATAATCCCCAAATCTTTGCAGGCGATGCACTGGCTTTAATCATACACTTAAGAAATAATGTTACTATATTTATCAGTCATGCTAACTTCTCCTATATTTTGAAGAAACTTCTTCCAATGCAAAATAACAATTCTCTCAATGCATTGCTTGTGAAGATGTTCAAATATGAAGTTCTGACTTCTGATATTTAATCATAGTTGTTTTCTGAGAAGAGAAATGTAATATCATTCGTAAGCCGGTTAAATTTGTGCAACACCTTCACATGTTAGAACATTTTAACATGGTAGAACGTTAACATTGTAGAATGTGGAGGAAGGCGTTGGCCGATCACATTTTAAACTAAAAGAATAATATCAACATTCAGTTTATTGCTGAAGAACTTACCGACACAATAGAATTTCACTGCTGAACTATGGAACATTTCAGAAAAGGTAGACAAGAGGAAACGCTACTACATACATCTCTCCAGAACTTGATGGAAGTTCCCTGTTAAAAAGTTATTTCTCCATAGTTCAATCAAGTATGTGTGTCAATGGAAGGAATGGAAAGCAGTAGTCACGTCATGTTCACTTGTCTACAAGCACAAATTAATTTCTAATATAATCCTGTGTATTTTTAATTAAATTAGATGAAAAAGGAAAACAACGTAAATAAGGTAGACAATATAGTTGTGTTTAAGGTAGGATGTACATGCATGACTTGCCACCAACATGAAAGAAAACATAAAAAAGCACATATTTTTATCTCTAATAAACAAAATAGGTCTATTAAGAAATTCTATTTCATAGAATATTATACGCACCTTCGATATTCGCCTACTCACTCTTCAAGTGCATGTCTTAATAGAACCAATTACAGCAAGATGCATACACTTACAATTTAATAGAAGAAAACAGAAAAAAAAACTAAAATAAATGAATACTTCATTCTTTATGTGTGTAAGGAGTACTTGATTATAAAAATATTTAATTTCGTACAAGTGGGAAAGGTATGCCTATTGTTTTATTGTTTCAGTATTACACATGGTAGGTCATATGAATGAATTTAGATGTCACAAAAAATAATTGAGGAAACATACCTTAATTTATGTAAGTCTGGAGACGCTATCTCAATTCTCAATCTCTTAGTCAAGGACCTCTTGCTCATGTGGTTGAAAGTACGATACTTTAGACTGAGTTCTAAAAGTCATGGGTCGGGCCTCTGAGACGCTCAACCAAAATGAGTGCGGTATCACTCTTATTCTCAAAAAAAAAAAAAAGCAAGGAAAAAAAAAAAAAATCTCAAGCTCTTATGTTGAAGTAGAGAACATCATGGTGCTATATCCAACTCAATAACAATACTGCATCAAAATAAAAAACCAAGTTAGAAATTTAGATGGCAAGGAATTTGTGCTACACACGTAGCAACGCGCTATTAATTTTTTTGTTGGTAATGAAAAATAAAATTGAAGTCACTAGCCATTCATATAAGCATAAACATTTAACTCAAGAAATACATGCTCCCTGAAGTGCTACATGTCTCAGCGGGTTTAAGGATTCAATTGACCTTAAATTTTGTAGCATTGCATTTATATTATATTTGAATATAAATCATGACTATCTATGCAGTGTCAAGTTGAAACATAACTTACATTTATTTTTCGTAATACCAAGGAGCAAATCCATTTGAGCTTCCATGAGCAGCACCAGCAAATGTTTTTTTACATCCCCAGAATATCAGGAACCATTTTCCAGAACTACAATCAAAACAATAAAAAGCGAAAAAAATGTGCAAAAATGAACAAGCGATTCAAAAATACATACCTCTCTCTGCCAAATGATTAAATTGCAAAACAAACAAAAAAATTGCATGAGAATTGATGTAAAACTTTGCCTCACGTGATGCCGGAGGGATGAGATGGATGGAGTGGTAAAGGAGAGGAACAACATAATGTGATATGGAATGAACTTATAACATCAGCGATGGAGAAGTTCGACCTTCCCTAATTGAATTGGGAATACATCATTAACAAAATGGACGAACAAAACTTATGTGAAAAGCAGTGGATAAATAGGCGAAAATAACAAAAAAGTTGGGAAAAGAAAAGAAAAGAAAAGACTAGAATATGTATTTGAGTGATAGAATATATTTGAAGACTGGGAAGATGGTTTCAGCGTGGGAACTAAGGAATTTTAATTATGATATTTAAGATTGAAATAACTCTATAGTGAAGTGAGCTTAGCTTACAGAGGATTAAAAATTTTCATTGAACAAAAGGTGCTTAGTCTGTTCTAAGAGAGTATAAAAGGCAATGGAAAAGTAGGTTAAGAATACATTCTTAATTAGTGCCAAGTCAAAAAGCAAAATTGTTAGAAATTAATTTTACTAGAAATAAAACAAAATAGATGCCAAAACTCTATCTAAAAAAAAAGAAAGAATTGATGCTAATGTATTTGGCCTCAAATCAGTTTCATTTTGAGTGATTATAAAGTTTGAATTTTAATCTTTAATTAAGGCTCAAAAATCTTTACCATAAATCGTCAGATTAAAATAACATAGATGTTTGGCATCACTTTAAAAGTTGAGACAAAGATAATAATAATTTTTTGGTTTAGAAAAGGTATAATTTGAAATTTGTTAGTCCAAAATCAAATCTTAATTTTAGAGAAAACCGTAATTGAAATTTATACCTAATTCGGTATATGAGATTTCTGATATAAACAGTTAGATTTTTACAACATAGATGGTTCAAATTATTTCAAACTCTAGTTGTAATCCGTTGCACGCGATGATATTTATAAAAAAAATCAATTTTATAAGATATAATCTTTATTTTATGAATAAATGTTAACCATGTTGGTTTCATTTACTCAAAATTCAGATTAATTAATTTTAGTTGAGACAACTTGGTAAGTAGACTAATTTGAATGAGAATTCGAAACCATGGGACTTGAATGTTAAATAAAAGAAGAGAATTAAATAGAGTATATTGAAGTGATTTTGTTTTACTATTATATTTAATACATAGATAAATATGATAAATAATGAAAGATAAAAATATAATTGTTGAGATTCAAACTTGTGATCTTTGACCCTTCTATCTATAGAGTAATGTAATAAACAGTGAGAGATAAAAATAGAATGAAATAGCTTTGCTGAGACTATTTGACCTTTGGCGTCAAACTATATATAAAGAAATGTATAGAAGTATTGAATGAATAATAAATGTGATTGAACTATTATTATTATTATATAATATTATATGTATAATATATTTGAGATGAAAAGACACTGAAATTTTGTTCCAGGCAAATGGTAATTTGGAGACTTTGCTCTACTTGGTTTTGGTATGAATACTTCTGAAGCTGACTATTTAGCTTCTGTTTTACAATTAAATATTGGCAGCTTCAATTTTTTATCTTAAAATAAAGATTTGTCTGTAGTGTGCCTACATCTTTGTCACTTTAGGCTTTAAAATTATTTTTATCTTATTTATTTTGGAATTAGATAGAAACACAATATTTTAGAGGATTTACCATTTAGAGGTCTTACCAATTTTATTTCAATTGAAACCTTGTGAGAGAAACAATATTAAGTGAAACTAATTCTACATCAGTAGAATGTAGTTGACTGAACAAGCATTTATATTTGTTGTCAATTGACAACTGAACAAAATGTCGCTACTTAATTGAAGTCGTTTGTTTCTTACAACAACTAAGGGGCTGTATGGTTTCACTTTAAATTTTCTGTTTTGCTTTTTCGGTATGCGTTACAAAAAATGGGAAATCAGGAAACTTGATCTAAAATTCTTAATCATTACGACGATGAATGAACGACGAGCGGAATAGATTGTTCTACGTGCTTTTCTTATGTTCCAGAAAACGGCATACAAATTTATTTGTTTTATGTGTTCCAAAAAAAGGAAAAAAAAAACGGAAGCACGAAAAACGATCTATCCCCTCCGTCGTTCGTCCATCGTCGTAATCGCTAAGAATTTCATATTTTCTTCTCCACTCTCTTCATAATTTGCAGCGCACGTTGAGAACGCAAAACACGAAATTAGAAATGATACCAAACGGGCCCAAAGTTGTTTATGTGGGGAACCTTCCTTTTAACTTTTCTCATTTTATTTCCAGGTGAGTCAAAATCTATTTATGTGGGGAACCTTTCTTCATCCATTACAGCTGCTGAACTTGAAAAGGAATTTAAAATTTTTGGCAAATTAAGACCCGAAGGCATCATTATTCGTAGCCGCAAGGTTTTCATATGATCTATTTTCTCCAACATTCCCTGAATTTGCTTGAAAAAGTTGCAATAACCGTTAAGATCTTTATTCATCCAATGTGCAGGAAACTGGTGTTTTCTATGCTTTTATTGAATTTGAAGATCCTGCTGCTGTCGTCAATGCAATTAAGGTTTTCCACACATTTTTATTATAGTTGTGTATTTTAATGCCGAAGAAAGTAGCCAATCTTTTGAGTGGTACTTCCTGTATTAAGTTCATAGCCACTGCTTAGTTTTACCTTTTTTAAAAAGAAATATATTATAGTTTTAGGGGATAATAATACAATCTTTGGACTAATATTGTTGCGCCAGGCCTCTCCATTGCAATTAAGTGGCCGGTTAGTTCATGTGGAGGAAAGGAAACCCAGCAACAGCTCATACCGAGGAGGAAGTAAGTTCATTTCTATGCATCATTAAATTATTATTTGTAGGACGTCCTTGTTGGAACAAAACAGCTTTTCTTTGGCAACCATGGCTAAAAAATTATGTCATATTCCTGCATTATTTTACAATATGATTGATAAAAGGACTATAAAGTGAGATCAGGCAACTAATTTAAAAATAAAACTAAAATTGATAAAAGGAAACGAAAAGTTTCGGTATAATGTCAGAGACGGACAAAGACTGACCGAGTTACGCTTAACAAATATTCTCACTAAAAGCAAGTGATCTAATTATTTAAAATCGTTTGACAACAATCTAGACCAAACCCTGTGGTGCCATTGCTTTCTCTAAATCTGGACACTGAGGTTGGATGAAACGCACATGATTTTTGGAAACAATTTTCATTTTGATACCATGGACAGAATTTTAAAATTTTAGAAATATGAACTTAATATCAGATTCTGAAAATATGAACGGAATTTCGAACAAAACATAGTTTCAAAACTATAGAAACACTGAAAGAAATTTGTTTTTTCCCATGAAATTTCATTTTGAATTTTAGAATCTATAATTCGAAATTTTGGACAATAAAATTCTCATCATGTCTTATATCAAAAACAATTCTCATCATGTCTCCTACAAAAATATGAAAATAATTCGCTCACTGTTATTTTCATTCTTTTTTTCTTTTCGTTTTTTAATAAAATTTTGGTAGGAAGAGGAGGAAGAGGAAGCTACCAGCCCAACGCACCACGGGGACGATTCGGTAATAGGGCATATGGCAAGGGAGGAGGATATGAAAACAATAACAGAGATCACTATACTAGATCAAGAGGAAAGGTATATCACCAGAGAGTTTCAAATCAAGAAAGGGGTATTCTGGGTAATCACAAACAATGGGTGGAACAGGAGCAGACTGAATAACCCCCATTTTGATCCGTCATCTAAGCTAACAGGGAAAACTCATGCAAAGAAATGTGTTGTTGTCCTAGGTCATTATTGAGAGAAGCAGCATCACTCTGTTTTTAGGTGCGCTTCTGTGAATTTTGATTTTACCTTTTGAACTAAATTTCATTTTAGGATTATTTTTATTTTTAACATGAATTTTGAAAGCATATTTTAGACATGGATTTTGTAATTTTCCATAGAGGATGAACATTGTTGTTTGTCTGGTTGTCTCTTTCTTACATTCTCTTTCCCTTGAAACACCCCAACCACAAACCAACCCCACCGTCTTCCCCCCCTTCTCTTTTTATTCGATTCCGTATCAAAACATGTTTCTATAATTAAAGCATTTTTTTTTATTTTTTTTGAAAAATTGCGAATATTCGTAGAATCTCTACGGATGTTTGCTGTTTAGAAATTTAAAAAAATGCAGATTTCTCTGGAATTATTTGCAGGTTACTCTGCAAAGTTCTTCGCAAATGTCATGAAACTTAAAAATATGTTTTTTTAATAAGTTTTTGAGAAGAGGCAACTATGTATTTTGAAACTCGAGGAAGGTGTTTTTACGAAAGTAATTTTTTTTTAATACCCCTTGAAGTTGATGTATATTAATTTTAAAATGCTGATGTATTTTGTAAGTATAAATTTATACCGTCACTATGCAAAATTTCATGTCATTCCAAAATTTCCATTTCATTCAAAAATACAAGTTAAAATTTCATTCCATTCCAAAATTTCCATTTCATTCAAAAATACAAGTTAACACGAGCCATCTAATTTTTATTTTAACTGTTGATTTCCAATGCATTTTTAGATGTGTTAAAAAGTGTTCGAATGATATACAAATTTTTGTGGAGATGATATCGATGGAAATCATATAAAATTTTTCGGAGATGACATTGATAACAAATGACTCGTATATACAAATCTTATTTCGTTTTGATTTTTTTGGTGGATAAAGATGAAAATTTGAGGGAATGAATAAAATGGAATGTGATACACATAACCCTTCTTTTTAAACCTCTTCGTAATCTGTTCATATCAACTGTTGAATTTGATAAATTAATGGTTGGATTCAATGATAATGTAAGAGAGGACCTTACTGGTACTATAATTTGTCGGATTTTATCCCTATTTTATTTATTGAAATGCGAAAGTTTTCCATTTGAACGTCGCGTTTGACAAAATATTACACAATCGATAAACTGAAATAAGCAATATTGTTAGAACATTGAGATTAGGTGCGAGCAATCTTTAGTTGAATCAAATAAACCGGTTTATTTCAGTTGGATTGGTTTGGTTTGGTTTTGAAACGAGATTGGTTGCTAATTGGTCTGTTAAAAAAGTTAATTCGACTGCTGGTTTAATTAAATTAATCAAATTTTTAATATATTTTCAAAATTACTAATGTCATAACGATTTCTTTTAAATTAGTTTAGTGGTCTAAATAAATTTTGTTTATCATATATGTGTCAAAATTACAATCGAAAAACATAAGAATAATAATATATTTATGTTTTATTTCAAAGTACAAAGAATATTCCAAACATAAAATGTGAATCGATTTTAGTTCGGCTAAATCGGATAACCAACAAAATCAATCAATCCTAATTTGGTTTGTTCTGGTTTGATTCTCATTTTTATTAGTTGTAGTTCGGTTTAACAAATTTCATCATCGGACCAACAGAACAAACCTGACACTCATCCCTACTTGAAATGAGTAACTATGTAATTGTATTGACCAAGCACACATACTTTGTATTCATCAAGCATGGATCAAGGAGACATTTGGAACATTTTAGGCATCTAGCAATATAAGTGGTTAGTGCAAGTAGAGAAAAAAGAGGGTTTAAGTCTTGTAAACATACATCGTCTGTTCATTTTGAGGGTGTATTTATCAAGAAGGAAATTTAACTCATAACTTTAAGAAATCTTCTTCTTATACCTCACTGGGATAAACTGTCCTCTCATACATGTGATATCGAAGATAAGAATACACACATGTTACTTATATACAACCCCCCATCACCATTGTACTCTAACCTAATACATATACATAATCCTCTACTTCAAGCATTTTTCCATTTCACTTGAGAAGAATAATTATAAAGGACAAGATTATCTATCATTCGATGACCATGTCATGACAATCACTTGGTCGAAGATGACATAAATAGCATGGCAATGGTTCAACAATGAATTATAGTTAACATCTCAACCATCACCTGAATGGGTGTCTTTAGATGTTGAGCTCAGTAGTAATGATTGCGTAGTCAAAGTATGCAGGTTCATTCATAGGCAAGGACTGAGGCATGTTAAGCCTAGTGAGGTCACATGACCTCTCCAGAAACACGTTTTATAAACGAAAAATATATCATTCGGACCTAAATAAGAAGCCGCATCTCATTTGTTTATAAAATCTTCATCTCCTCTATTTTTTTTCTCACGCACCACATCATCTTTTCGTGGCAACATCGCATTGAATTCCCCTCTTGCATCGCATTCATCTTCCTCCATTCTTCGTGATTTCCTCTTTTGCGACAGCATGGGTAATCTACTAACTCTAATTTTAGTTTCATTGATTTGAATGTATCTAATTCGTGTTTATTTATTTTAGTTAAGTTGTGGCTATTGTTTTGAATGTACGTACTGATTTGAGTGTAGCTAATTAGGGTTTACCTCACGAAAAAAATTAGTTAAATTGTTGTTGAAATGAAACCCACCTTGAGATAGATTTGTTGAAGTCACACCCTCTTCATAGCTAACTAATTACGGTTTACTTAATTCTTTGCTGAAATTAGTTAAATTTGTAGATCAATTGGTTTAAGTTGGTTTCGCTGCTTTTGATAAAGTAAAGTTAGTTCGTTTATTCGAATTTTATCCTAATTATTTTTCCAAAGCAGAATGTATGGATCTCTCTAACCGGTTGGAGATTTATAAGATTGACATGAAATTTAATGATAGGTTTAAAGATGTATTTGGCTAAGATGATGGTGGTAATGAAAAAATATATATTGTATATTGGCATACAAGTTAGTAACTTTGTCATTTATCCTATCAATGTTTGTTTTACTTGTGGAGAGAGTATTTTGTGCTATATATAGTGACAAACGATCCACGTAATTGAATGAGAGATGAATGGTTAACTGATAGTTATGTTACATGCATCGAGAAAGATATATTCAATCAAACTAGTAATGATGCAATTCTCAATAGCTTTTAAAATTTAAGAACTCGACGTGAACAACTTTAAATTATTAGAATCTCCGTTATGGTTGTTGCGTTTGAAAAGATGTTAATCGTTTTTGTAGTAAAATATTGTTATTTTGAATATTATTTATGGTTATCAATTGATTTGTTATGTTTCTTTTATAATTTGAATAGTCGACAAATTTTTTTGGGGGTTATCGCCCTCGAGTCTCCGTGTTTTTCCACATCACCAACGTCAATTTCTGGCTACGCCATTTGACGTAGGTTGACACCAGAAGTCGCCAACCTAGTCGAGATGGGTACTTGCAGACTTGGAATCATAAGACGAGGAGGATAGTGGTTATGTGGCAAGGTTTGGTGGTCTATGGTGGAAACCATGTCGAGGTAAAATTGATGTCAGATTGGATTTTGGGTCGTCGTGGAGGAGCATCAAACTAGCCATGGTCGGTCTAGATGGGTGCGTTTCGATGGGGATCATCGTGGAGGCGTTCCTGGTCAGAATATACACGAGGAAGTGGTGGTTATAAGTCAAAGCTATCAGCAATGGAAGTTGATCGAAGTAGAGATTCATCATAGGCTAAGTGGCATAGACGAGTTGGTTCATCTTGAGCTCTATAGCACGATGGTGGCTACGGTGAGCCGAGACTTGGCCGGAGGCAACAAACATAAAGGTGAGAAGATGCCGTCGAAGTGCTTCAGGAAGTTTGAGAGGGAATGATGAAGACGATGAAGAAGTCACATGTAAGTCCTCGAGATTATAAGTATTGTAGTGGAAAAGGTAAATTTTTTATTTAAATTTAATAATTACAAATCTACCCCTGTAGTTATAAATACAATATCTCGTGCATACCTAATTCGATCGAGATGCGGATCACGCCAATTGGTTCGTTATAAAATTTAGAATAATTTTGTCTAACTTATTTACCCATTCAAAAGACATTACAAATCATTTAAAAGTAAAAAAAAATTCGACATTCAATGACGTTTAATTTATGCTTATAAATAATGACCTACATTTATATAATTGTGAATTAATAATCTTTAAATATTGTTTAGGTGGGAATTGGAGAATTTTATTAAGCTAAGGATTTAAATTGTTATTAATGAAGGGAAATTTATTCAACAAATTACATCCCTTACTATTATCCTTAGAATTTGTTTTAAAACAAGTGAATTCTATTAATGGATAAATTTATATGTGATTAAGGAGATTTCATACAATTTATTTTTGTCATATTTGAAGTAAATAAATGTGAATAATCCCTTTATCTGATATATGAATGACATTTTATATTATAGTTAAATTAGTGAGCCAATTGTGCTTGAATTATGAAAGGTTAAACCATAAATATTTGTTAATATATAATTTAGAGAATTTTATAGATTGAGTCAAACTTTATACTTAGTGAGAAAATGAAAATGGTGATATTTTCTAAGATAGAAGTTACAGTTATTATCGATTAACTTATTATCTACTGAATTTATTTATTAAGGGTTTAAACGTGTTAAGGAAATTTTATTCGTTGTCTTTTTCATTTATATATTCCTTAATATTGTATTTAAGTAGCCCTCACATATTTATCGATATAAGAATAATTAGTTTATTTTGTTTTGTTATAAAATTATACACGATCCTGTAAGTACGCTGAAACAACCATTTATTGTGCGAATCCAAAATATTTGTATCTTATCATTTAGGAATATTATATGTCAATGAGAATCGTGTTAGTAGGATTAATCCGATATGTGTAACATAACCTTGTCAATCCATATGGCTATCAACATTTACAAATACATCTGTGACAAAAGTTTGCCCATTTTTATGACTATCAATAGTTACAGTTCTTGTGAAAGAAGTCCGCCCATCAATGTGGTTTCAGCAATTATAAATATTAATGGTCCCTTAAAAGAAATGGATCATCGATTTGCTAGTTGAAAATTAGAATTTAGCGACCGAGGTTTAGAATATCGTGTAAAGTGTCAAATAGGCTTATGGTATGAGATTTTTTCTTTTAATATTCTATCTATACCCCACTTTGTATTCTGACGATCGATTAATTTGGATTAAATATAAAAACATTATTAAGAGTAGCGAAACCTCGTAAACTACTTGTTATACCCAATTTTCTCATCTAAGCATGTGTAAGCACATTAGAACCACACAACCAAAAGGAAAAAAAAAGCAATTCAGCCACATTATCACTAAAAGAAAGTAACCACACAAATCTGAGCATCTTTGAACCCAAGAAACTGCGTTCACAGACAATTGAACAAACACACGCCCCATATACAATCATCAAAGCAACAAAGAAATCAAAGATATAAAACACTATGACAATTGAGCCAGATCAAAGATAAGGAGGTAGCTCTTACAAAAACACAATGGCCATACGATGTTGCCTTCAAGTAAAAAAGAAAACCAAAAGAATCCATCTACTCACGGAAAGAAAAGACCGCACCATCGTCTCCTTGAAGACCGCATCGATTTCTAAAGGGAGATCGCGCTACCACCCCTTTAACGTCGAACCCACCGCCTTCATTCGTTAAAAAGACAACTACATCACCTCCTTAAAGTCCACACCACCACCTCATAAATGACTACATCAATAACCTCTTGGAACTGGCACTGACACCGGCCTCAGAATTGCGCTGGCATCTCCTCGAAATCCAAGCGCTGTCAATTAAGAAACAACGCTAACACTAAGAGAATATTTCATCTTTGCGATTCAAAGAGAAACTACACCAAGCAGAAACAAATTCATAAGCTATGGCACTAGTTAAGCGCAGTCCTTGTAATGAATCCATGAGTTCACCCTTGAGGCTTCAAAGCTCAAATCTCCCACATAACTTCAAATTCAAAATTCTTACATTACACCAAGTCTTCCTGCTAAAAGATTTCGCCCATATCTTTAGCCATGTCAACAATCCGTGCACAAATCAATAAGCAATGTGATTAATGACATGTGAAAGGATCGAATGGTGGGGGAGCAATGTTGAATTAGAGAATTAGTGAATGTTACTATAACAAAGAAAGGAACTTTTGGACATTATCTGAATTCTATACTAAATGTACCCGTACTATCTTCCATTGAAAAAAGTTTGTATCAGAAAGAAATATATAAACAAAGATTTGACCTGTGGACGTAAGTTTCTTCAAAATCCGAACCACATATATTTCCGCCTCTTTACTTTTTTCTGCACTTTACTTGCTCCTTTTTGTTAGATTCTTTTTCGGTTTTTTTACCTAAACTGAACATAAATTGGACTCGACATTGTAATGAACAGTTAGAATGCAACCTTATAATTGTGCAAGCATACAATGACATAATTACTATCCCAAGAAAAATTTAACATTACTTAAATTTGTTACTTCCTGACTACGATAAGCGTTCAACACAGTAATTGCTTCATAATTAACTTGGTATTGTAAGACAAAATTTCATTAACATTTTAGCGCTAAAAGGAGGGCAACCCTCTCAGCAAACCTTAGTCAAACTACCACCTACTCAATTCCCACACCATCCTTGAAAACTAAAACCATGCAACCTGAGAACTCCTCAACCCCTCCTCAACAAGAACTCGAACACTTAGTTGCAAAACTTGGAAATAGACTCTACACCTCCTCATCCAAACTCCTTTGTCCACCATACATAGTCACCGACCTTATTGTCGACATCCTTAATGCATTCATTGCCCGGATTAACGAAAGAATAGCTAGCATTGAGAAGATTTCCCAAGATCCTAACAGATCACCAAATTCTCACAGTTTCATAGCTCACCCCCATCGTATGCTTGTTGCACAGAAGTGCAAGCATGGGACAAATACGACATTCTCTTTAACGAGAACAGTAACGCCGATACTCAGCTTGGGACCAAGAGCAAAGAATAAGGCCTTGGTAAATCCAAACATCAAAGGAAAATCGGCAAATATCAATCCATTGTTGCTAGAAAAAATAAAACTAAACTTCACAAGACGTGAATGAGGCCAGCTCGGCGTATAAAGGTGGCTCATCACATGTAAACGAGAAAGACGAAGACATACAAGAGCTTAAGGCCGTATAGAGCAGTTAGCTAGAATATGTGAGTAGACTAATAAGGAGGGAAGGGAAGAAGAATGTTCATCCCTTTTTAGTGAAGCGATCATTAAGGCTGAATTCCTTGATAGCTTTAAGGCCCCAACCATCGAAAAATATGAGGGATCGTCAAACTCGGATGACCATCTGTGTACATTTGAGTATTATATGGACATACTGAATATGGAGATTGGCTTGCTGTAAGCTGTTACCTCTATATCTTGTAGGAGTAGCCTCCATATGGTTTTGAAGATATTCACTATGAGAAATCCACTCCTGAGTGCAGTTGTCTGCTGACTTCCACATGCAGTTCCATGCAGGAAGAGAAAGCACCCTAAATCTATATACCTTATTCTTAGTTAAGTAGAGGGACGATAAAAGATTGCGTAGCTTCATCAAACGCTTCAAAGAAGAAGTAATAAGGATTGGGGTCATCAGTGAGAAGGCATTGTTGATGGCAATTTATTTTGGAATAAGAAGAAACATGGACATGTAGAATAAAATAGTAGAAAACCACGTAGAAGCATGAAAGCCTTCTATGAAAGAGCCAGTGGGTACATACAAATTGAAGAAGCAAAAGCAGCTGGAGAGATGTCCGCTGAAAGAATTGCTCCAACAAACAATGATAGAAAGCCGGGGGAGGGGAAGGATTGGTTGGTGCAGAAACGTACAACAACCCACCTACGAAAAGGCCGAGAAAATTTAACTTTGAAATGAAAACCCACCCACACTCCAGACCAAATCTATGGATTGACCAGGACAAAATTAGCATAAAACGTCCCTAATAAAGGGAAAAAAGCCGAGTCGAATGATTGCAAGTTCCATAGGGTGAACGAACACTGAACGAACAGTTGCCACCATTTGAAAAATGAAACTAAATGGCTCATTCGAAAAGGTTATCTGGGAATCTACTAAAAAGATACTCCAATCATTCATACGCAGAACCAGTCGCCTAACTCTCATGAAGATCTGGTGGAAAATCCCAATACCCTTATCGCTTCCATTCATGGAGGACACCACTTTGTAGACCGAAGTATGAAAGCGTAGATGTGCAAAAAGCTTGTTTTGAACAATGAAATTTGTTCCACATCAAGTAGAAGCCAATGCCAAACATCACTTTTACTTTTACTTGTTCAGACTAGGCTGGTGTCATGTTCTCGCATCGGGACACCCTGGTAGTAACCGTAGGGATTTCCAACCGCACAATGAAGAAAGTCTTTGTGGATCTAGGGAACTCTGTGAATGTTATCTTTAAAAGAACATACGTCACAATAAGACTTCCAGCTGAGATCCCAAAACCGAGTCTGAAACCAATATATGACTTCAATTATACATCAGCTATCCTAGTAGGAATGGTTGAGATCTTGTCACTATGTGAGCTACATTGCTGCATAAATCTTTTTATGCAAGCTTTCTTATTATAAACCAACAGTCTCCGTATAATGCTTTCCTAGGAAAACGTGTGCTGATAGAAATTGGAGCAGTTATCTTCCAGAAAGACTTGCTTATGACGTTTCACACCTCCACAGTAGTTACGAGCGTAAGGGGAGAGCAATTATTAGCTATGGAATTATGCAGTGTAACAATGAAATATAGCAACATAATTGTTCATAATTATACTGCCGTGTTCTCTGATTTATATATAAACAAACATAGCAAACCAGTTCAAAGAACTACATCGGATTAAGTTCCAAGTCGGATACCAAAATATGTCATACCACAACCACAATATCCACGAGCAAAGTGAAAAGTGATTATTTGCATATGGTTGGAACGTACGAGTATGATTCTGTGTTTGCACAATATCTATTAGATACTTCATCACTCCGAAAGTGTGAAGTCCCATTAGAACCATAAAATAGAAGATGAGATGAACCCTCATTTGGGAATGTAAAGTAAAGACCTAGAACCAGTAGATGACTTCGAGGACATCCAAATAGATCCTTCAAATCCAACTAAAATCGTGAAGATTGAGAAAATCTAAGCTGCAAATTGCGCACCGAGTTAATTAATTTCCTAAAGAAATCATATGATGTCTTCGCTTGGACCCATTCAGATATAGAAGGAATCGACCCCGCAATAATCTGCCATGCCCTAGATATAGATCCCCATGCACACCCAGTCAGACAAAAACGGCATACCCTAGACCAGGAAAGATACAATGTACCTCATGAAGAAATTAAGAAGCTAAATGAAGATGGATTCATTCGAGAAATGTATTACCCGAAGTGGATAGCGAATCCGGTTCTGGTGCAAAAATCCAATGGAAAATGAATGACTTGCATAGACTACACCAAACCTCAACAACGCCTGCCATAAAGAAAACTTTCCATTACCACGAGTAAATCAATTAGTTGATGCAACCAGTGGGCATGAACTGCTGCTCCGGATATAATCAAATAACCATTTTCGAACCAGATCAAGAACACACAATCTTATTTATCGACAAAGGGTTGTATTGTTATAAGGTCATACCATTCAGACTGAAGAATGCAAGGGCAACATATCAGATCACATGATGACCAAATTGTCAAGAACGTCGAAGTTTACATCGATGACATGTTAGTCAAGTCTAAAGTAGCTAAAACCCATGTTCGAGATTTAGAGGAAACCTTCATAACCCAAAAGCAGCATGGGATAAAATTGAATTCTTGAAGTGTACTTTTGCAATCCAGTCCAGCAAATATCTGGAATATATTGTGAGCGCCAAAGCAGTAGAAATCAATCCAAAAAGATTGAAGCTATTAGAAAGACGGAGGTCTTAAAAATGCTCAAAGATATGATGAGTTTGAATGGGAAAGTGGCGGCTCTAAGCAGATTTATTTCTAAGGCTACAGACAAATGCATTCTTTTCTTCGATCAAGTCAGAAAGAGCAGGAATTTCGAATGGATGGAAGAATGCAAAATAGCTTTTGAAGTATTGAAAGACCACCTGGCCAACCCACCCATACTTTCAAAACCGGTCTTAGGTGAGTATCTATTTGTATACTTGGCCATAACTAACTAGGTTATGAGTGCAGCAGTAGTACGAGAGGATGCAGGAGTGCAAAGACCGATATACTTCACTTGTAAGCGCTTAAGCGGAGCCAAACTAACTTATTCGACGATAGAGAAACTAACTTACAATTTACTGCTTATTGTAATGATCCACATTTGCGTACGGTTTAAGCTGACAATAACCCACACATATCCAAAACGGAAAAGCGGATAACTAGGGAAAAGAAAGAAGAAAGAAGACAAGAAGAAACGAACAACGCAGAATCTCACAGTGGAACGAATAATCTATAATATATAATAATCCTTTACACAAAACAAATATGTAATATAAGTATATACAGACATCAATCAGAGTATACTAACCTATTCAGCACGGACCGTTATAATAGCCTGTCCTCACCACTGCTGAATAATATACAACAATGTAAGCAACGGAAATATAATCATCTACGTGAATACGTCTCTGGGCCTCCAGCTCCTCTCCCGAAGCTCCAAAATATCCATCTAAACCTGAAAATATGCTAAGTCTAACCCAGCATTATAGAAAACTACGTCCAGGCCAGTCTGGTAAAACCAGTGTGAGATAACTGGAATAAGGGAAAACATATATAAAAATTCTGTGAGACCACGCCGCTAACGCGGAACGGATTTTTACCTCACAAGAATAACATCCATCCAGGCAACGACATAAATAAATATCAGGAAATAAATCCATAAATGAGTGAGTATAAATAATATTAAACCAGACTTGAAAGAATGGAAATAAACCGAGTTTGACAGAATGGATAGAACAAGGAAAAACAGTCCAAACTCGATAGAATGGGCCAAATAAAGTAACAGTCCAAACTCGATAGAATGGGCTAAATAAAGTAACAGTCCAAACTCGATAGAATGGGCTAAATAAGGCAACAGTCCAAACTCGATAGAATGAGCTAAATAAACATTTAAATGTCGTGATGAGAAGTTGGCTCTACTCGTGGCAATTTCAAAGCTAAAACAGATTTAGGGATACAAATCAATAAGGAAGGAAATTTTTTCAACAAACGACTAGGAGGATGCTCCCCCTTACCGAAAGTATACCTATAGAAATATACTTGAGAACTCCAATGGCTCTCGAAAACCTCCAGCCGGACCCCGCCAACTGTTACCGAGTATCTAAGTACTTCGCATCTCAATGCACAACACCGAATCCAATGTAGAGTGGATATGAAGATACCCTAATAGGAGCAACCCCACATAGTTTGGTCCCTACTCGCTCTACGGGTTTAGTCATTTCCGACAAAGGATAACAAAGCTCAAATGAGCAACACATCGTCTTAGAGTGACGAAATAAAGTGACCGAAGTAACCGATTGCTGAAATATCAACCATCGAGGACATAAAACGATCATATATGGAAATTAAATCTTGTATACTTATCTCCACTCATTGAATTCAAACTTGTACTATTTTTGGGTTAACAATAATACCGGACAAGTCAATGTAGTGTTGCCTCAAAGTCATGTCACACGATTATTCTTAACTTTCAAAATAGCGACAAGTCCACTTCTTCGATGTTTAGTGCTAATTATACAAATAAACCATTTCCATATAAGTGATTCGTTTTATAGAAATAATTCATTTACCTAAACGAATCAAACCTTTTTAAAAACGAACTGAACTTTTTGGCTTGATTTCCCTATTGGTAAAACACTTTTGGTATTAAAAACGAACTGAACTTTTTGGCTTGATTTCCCTATTGGTAAAACACTTTTAGAATTAGTTCCAGATTGTTAAAACGTTAAGTAATTTTTGCAAGTGCGCGACCCCAAAGGCCTAAACCAACATCAGACCAAACAACCAGAAGATTATCCAACTTAATATCCCAATAATCGAGTTCCAATTCCATTTTAAATTTAAAAACAATATTAATTATCACGAAAGATAATTAATCCCAGTTAAAATCCCTTTAAATAAACAACTCATTATCTGTAATAAAATAGATAATTATTTCCAAACATTTTTAGCATTGGTAAATTTGTTTGCGCCAAAATTGGTCACAAACTCTAGAAGTAGTGAAAGTGCCAGTATTTACACACAAATCCTCAATATCTTAACACAGATATCAGATGCAGATAATGTAGAGAATAAAAATGAAGAAATAACCAAATTAAAATGAAAGAAAATGGGAAAAGACATGAGATTTATAGTGGTTCGACTATCTCCGGCCTACGTCCAATTTGAATTGATCCTTTTATTTCTTTTATACTGAAATTACAGTTACAAACCTTTGACATCAGTAAAAAAAAAGGGTAGAGTTTCGCCTAGAAAAGCAGAAGAAGATCCCTTTTAGTTGCCATAGAGCTGCTATTTATAGGTGCAGATCTGAAAATATCCACCCAAAACCTGGAATACTTCTTCTCATGCGCAGGTAAACCCACCAGATTGATCTGGAGTCGTTTGGGATCGATCCTGATCGATCGAAATATAATTCGCATCGATCCAAAAATAGTCCAATGAAGCTGAGATCGATCATGGATGTTCTAGGGGGGAAAAAGGAAGCTTCTGTGAAAATTTTATAGCATTTGGATCTATGGTTTTAGAGTTTTGATCGATTCAAGTTGAGTTTTCACGTAGGCTGAAAACTTCGGATCCATGAGACAGTTCGTATCCATCAATTCGCCTCTATTGCATTCGTATCCGTCAGTATCCATGTTGTTCGTATCCATCCACCATTCCTCCTTCGTATCGATCCCCTGCTTGCCTGCTGCCTTCTTCGTATCCATCCCTTGCACCCATCTACATATCGACCCCAAATGTGTCCTTCGTATCGATCACATATTGATCGATACGAAATGCTCTTCCCTGTAACCATTACCTCGTGTCCATCAGCTCGCTTCACTCTTCGTACACATCTCCCACTTTCTTCTTCGCATCGATCCTTAACTTGGATCGATACGTATATTTGATCCATCCAAAGCAAAGCGCCTTCTCCATATCCATACCCATACCGATCGATACAAACAATATCGATACGAAGGTATCGATGCTAACCATTTCTCTTCAACATTGTTCCATCCATAACTCGAGCATACGAACCCCGATTGACCTGAAATTTGAAATGTAGCCTTTCCTAGCCTTGTTCATCATTCTCAACCGATCCCATCTTGATTGGAGCTTGGTCCACTTTTGATGGTATCGATCATAGCCATGTTTTCCAATCGATCTATAATCCTTATATCCATCCATTTTTAGCCAATTTGTTGATTTTTCGGCCTTGTCCAAAAGGCGGGGCAACAAATTTAACTTTAAAATCTTTATTAAATCAGTTTATTAACTTTAAATCAATTTATTAAAGCAATTTCTATTATATTAGTTAATTTAGTTTAACCACCTTTATTAAATCAATTAATTAAAAGATTTATTAAATTCAAATTGTCATTAATTAAATGAATACTTAATCTTAAACATCATTAATTAAAATGATAAGTAATTTTAAATTCCATTAATTAAAAATATTAATTATGTTCAAAATAATCTCAAATTAATCAGATTTATTAAATCCAAACTTCATTAGTTAAAACGATTAATTAAAACATCATTTGTTAAAATGATTTATTTTTTTGTAAAACATCATTAGTTCGAATGATTTAAATCCAAATATCATTAGTTCAAACAACTAATTAAATTCAAAACAATCATTAATTAAAATGATTAATAAAATTCAAATATCATTATTTAAAAAGATTTATTACTTTTAGATACCATTAATTAAAATGATTATTAATTTTAGTTATCCTTAATTAATTTAATCCCATCATCACTAATTAAAACAATTAACTTAGTTCAATAAATTAATTAAACTCCATTATTCTTAATTAAAAGAATTAATGAAATTAAAATAATCATTAGTTAAAACGATTAATTAAGTATAAAACATCATTACTAAAAACGATTTAATTAAATCTAAAGATACACTAATTTTTAATCATCATTTATTAAATTGGTCTATTAATCTCAAATTAATTAGTTTAAAAGATTAATTAATTTACGTTATCATTAATCAAAATGATAAACAAATTTTCAATATTCTTTTTAATGGAAACACTAGCTCAAGTTCATACGATAGAGTTTTGGTGACGAAATTCGATAAACGACGTTATAGCGAAAATCGCTATAGCAACATTTAAACTGTTAAACGAAACATCAGAAATTTATTTCAATAAACCAACTAAATAACTTAACATCATTAGTCAATATATCACTAATTCAAAGTGGCATATCATTTACGATATATAATCGAATGTCCAAAACCATAAAATAGCAGAACGGGGATTTATTCTGCTAATTAAATGTCAACTTAATTTAATTAGCGGAACGATGTTTAATTCCGTTAACAGGTGTTCAGTTAACATATTCAATCCAATTTAACTCGACAGTAATTTATTTGACCAAATAAACATCAATAATTTAAGGTATATAATTTTAACATCGTTATTATTTAAAATAACGTGATTTAAATCTAGTCTGTTTAAACATGTCATAAATCTATACATGACCCCAGGCTATGCTATAATGTTTTACTCGCCCATACGAGTACAACGCAAAAAGAATCAGGTTATTCAGATTTAAAACGTTTAATATATGGCATTTCAAAATTAACTAGTTTTATATACATGTTTAAACAAATAAATAAAAAATAGTTATTACTCACCTTGTCAAATAGGCCGAAGCTCAATCAAGCAACTGCTACCCGAGAGCTACAGCTATCCTTCTTCTTCCCTCCTTTCTTTTTTCTCTTTTCCTGGACGAAAGAATATGCATGAACTCGTGCACAGGGCGTCGATCCACCAAGACGACACGCCGTAGCCACCAACACAACCGCCACCACCTTGTCGTCCCACTGCCTTGCCTTGCCACTGCTTTGGCGTCCCACCACCAAAAATGACCGAGCCCAGCAACCTCGAACGCGACACCTAGGTTTGAAAAAACACCCATCAACGGCAAGTTTCTCCACGTCGACTCTCCGCTCCACTTCCATAAAGACCGCCACTTCTTGCGCTACCTCCTGGCCCATCGCGACCATGTATTATGATTTGAAAAAAGAAAATAGTCTACCGTGTGTGTTTGTTTTCGGTACCCCGCCACGTCGAATTGCGTTTGATTACGAACTGCGACTGACAGAAAATAAATTACGATCGCGTATAACAATGTTATATGATCACAAAAATAAAATAGACAAGTTATTAAATTCTGTTAAGTCTCAAAATGCCAGCGTTTGCCGTAAAATGCGTCAAACGAAAATTTGTTTATTTTCGAAATAAAAATTATGGAAAAATTCTCAAAATTAAATTAAAAGTACATCATTAGAAATCAAGTCTAATTTGAAACATAGATTTATTACAAATTAATTCAAATCCGAATATTTAAACAAATTAAATATTCAAATTCAAAGGTCCAAAAATACAGATTGTTACACTCTCCCCCCTCCCTAAAATGAATTTCATCCCCGATATTCCAGCACAAGAGTACTCGATACTATTCATAAGCCCGCATGATGATCATAGATCCTTTATATACCGAATCCGATTCGATCACTACTCAAATACATGACTCCACTTCCAAACCAGTATCGTTCACACGATTTACTAGTGCAGACTCTGATCAGCCTTCCTGATTAGGAACCTCTGCTTTCCTTACATAAATTTAGCTATGATAGAAAATATAGTTCCATATCAAGAACCCTCATCAAGTGCTCGCCGTCAAAAATCGAGTAATAAATCCTTATTCGGAATAGTGTAAAACACCGCAAAGCCTTGTACTCGAATATTAGGTCAAAACTATATGGAAAGAGAAATGATCTATGTCCATTCTACGTACTTATTTAATTGGTCATTCCAATACCGATTCTATTCCCATTAAAATATTTTATGAAAAACATTTTATATAACTCCCTTGGATTTGTAAAACTTATAAAATACTCTACCACATTATAAGGGTATACCTAACCATCCAAATTTAAATTTAAATTTTTGGAATTCACTTAAGGAGTTTAAACACCTGGGTTGTCATTTAAAATACTTTTTGAAACCGTACCATATACTTTGAAAACCTAAGGGTCAAATACTTGGATATTTATTTCAAAACTTTTGAAATGATATTATATATATTTTAATCCATAACATACATACATACATACATACGTACGTACATACATACATACATATAGCCCGAGTAACGTCAAAAGTATACAAAGGAACTAGGTACTACCAAACAGTACCATATTTCTTATGATAAGGATAATACTAAAGAGAAACGTTTACCATCCGAATGTATCTCTTACCCATTTTTAGTTATTTTCGAGTCACTCGAACTAACTAACTTAAAAAAAAATTTCTTTTCAATTTTCAAAATCCCCTTTTCAAATCCATACCAAATATATTTCCAAATAAATAGTTTTTATTGACTATCAAATTCTAATTTTCATTGGATTCGTCCATATTCAAACTCGTCCCAACGGTACAACGAAAAAGAGAATAATTTACTAAGTGCACAATAACGTTTGCTTAAGCAACATCCGATCATTAATTAGAAGATTATTCAAATCGCTACAAAACAAATCGGGACTCATTACCCGAACTAATCTAAAGAAATACACATTTGTCTTTATAATTTTATCTTCCAAAAGTATTTATTACTGGAAAATGGTTTTAAGTAAACTATTTTACCATTTCAACAAGCATTCATATTCTAGAACTATCTCAAAATAATATATTATTTCTTTTCTTCCAAAGTTATTTGAAACAGTAATACACCCATTTACTTTAGTAAATCGAACCAAACTTTTGGAATCAAATCAAAATTTATTTTATCAAAATTTTTATATAGTGAGATCCTAACGGTAGTAATCCCCTACTTAGAAACATTTTTATCCCAAGAACATTTTCAATTACTATTATTAACTTGTAAACCTTAAAAACCATTTCCCAGATCACCGGGATTTAAACTTTCGATTTTCTTTTATTTATAATACACATTTGTATAAATCAAATTTATGAAATATCTCCTTGTAAAGGAAACCATTTCTAAAATATTCATCGCCAAAATATTCTAGCTTCCTTATATAAATCATTCTTCAAGTATTATTTTGGAAATGTTTAAACATTCTTTTTAATAAACTTCTTTTACAAAACCCCAATTGATTACAACCAATCTTTATATTCAATCATTCCTAAATATTATTTCAAAATATTCCAAAATTCCCTTTTAATAAACAACAGTCATTTAAACTTTAATCAAATCAATTTTTATATTTCTAAAAATTTCATTCCAGAATATTTAAAATTTTCTTTTAAGTAAACATCCTTAGAAATCAGATGTTAACACAACATTATCAACGAACGCCTTGTATTCAAATTGTGAAACTTAATTCACAAGGTATTTTTTTAATGTTCTTAAAATTCCTACCTATCCAATCCTGGTTTCAAAAAGGAAAATTCAAGGATTTATGGATAATAGTCAATGCTCAGAAATGGTCGAGCAAGACTGATCAAATCCTAGATGATAATGACGGAATATTATCCTTCCTAACAACCAAGCACAATCAGAATAACTGTGAAAAATTATCTTTTTATATATAACTTATATTTCCAGGTAAAATTATTCCATTTACCCATTTTAAAATAATACTATGTTAATCGATCTTGTTCGGGTGATTAGGGAATCCCTATCCATAACGTTGGTCAAACGCATCGACTAAAATTCTTAAGCCACTCAACAGATCAAACAACACAATATAAAACATTTTTATATCACTAACAAATATGCACTCTTGTATACACACACATACACGCACCCTCTCAAACTCATCCTAGTGTCTCGCTTACCCTATCTCAAATGAGTAAACCCCACCAAAGCCTAGGTGTTCGCTCAACCTAAGCTCTGATGCCAACTGTAACGACCCAATTTTCCATACAGTTTAAGCTAACAATAAACCACACATGTCCAACTCAAATTGAATGGGAAAGCGGATAGTTAGGGAAAAGAAAGAAGACAAGAAAAACTGAACAAGACAGAATCTCACAACGGAACAAATAGTCTATAATATATAACAATCCTTTACACAAAACAAATCTGTAGTATAAGTATATACATACATCAATCAGAGCATACTAACCTATTTAGCACAGACAGTTATAGTAGCCTATCCTCACCACCGCTGAATAATATAAAAAACAATGTAAGCAATGGAAATATAATCATCTATGTGAATACGTCTCTGGGCCTCCAGCTCCACTCCTGAAGCTCCAAAATATCCATCTAAACCTGGAAATATGCTCGGTCTGACCCGAGCATTATAGAAAACTACGTCCGGGTCTGTCTGGTAAAACCAGCGTGAGATAACTAGAATAAGGGAAAACATATATAAAAATTCTATGAGACCACGCCGCTAACGCGGGATAGGTTTTTACCTCACAAGAATAACATCCATCCAGGCAAGGGCAGAAATGAATATCAAGAAACAAACCCAAAAATGATCCAGTATAAATAATATTAAACCAGAATTGAAAGAACAGAATTAAACCGAGTAAAATCCAAACTAGACATAGTGGATAAAACAAGGAAAAACAGTCCAACTTGATAGAATGGACTAAAAAAGGTAACAATCCAAATTCGATAGAATGGGCTAAATAAAGTAATAGTCCAAACTCGATAGAATGGACTAAATAAACATTTAAATACTGTGATGAGGAGTTGGCTCTACTCGTGGCAATTTTAAAGCTAAAACTGATTCGGGGATACAAATCAATAAGGAAGAGAAAATTTTCAACAAATGACTAAGAGGATGCTCCTCCCTTACCGAAAGTATACCTCTAGAAATATACTTGAGAACTCTGATGGCTCAAACTTCCAAGCCGGACCCCGCCAGCTGTTACCGAGTATTCGAGTACTTCACATCTCAATGCGCAACACCGAATCCAATCTAAAGTGGATGTGAAGATACCCTAATGGGAGCAACCCCACATAGCTTGGCCCCCACCCGCTCTTTGGGTTTACTCATTTCAGACAAAGAACAACAAAGCTCAAATGAGCAACACATCATCTTAGAGTGACGAAATAATGTGGCTGAAGTAACTGATAGCTGAGATACCAACTATTGAGGACATAAAACGTTCGTATAAGAAAATTAAATCTTGTATACTTATCACCACTCATTGACTTCAAACTTGTACTATTTCTGGGTTAACAATAATACCGAAAAAGTCAAGGTAGTGTTACCTCAAAGTCATATCACGCGATTGTTCTTAATTTTTGAAATAGCGACAAGTCCACTTCTTCTATGTTTAGTGCTAATTATACAAATAAATTGTTTCCATACAAGTGATTCGCTTTACAGAAATAATTCATTTCCATAAACGAATCAAGCCTTTTCTTTTCAAAAATGAACCGAACTTTTTAACTTGATTTCCATATTGGTAAAATACTTTTAGAATTGGTTCCAGATTGTTAAAATGTTAAGAGAATAATTTTTCCAAGTGCGCGACCTCGAAGGCCTAAACCAACATCAGACCGAACAACCAAAAGATTATCCAACTTAACATCCCAATAATCGAGTTTCAATTCCATTTTAACTTTAAAACATTATTAATTATCCCGAAAGAAAATTAATCCTCCTTAAAATCCCTTTAAATAAACAATTCATTATCTAGAATAAAATAGATAATTATTTCCAAACATTTTTAACATTGGTAAATTAAATTTAAAATCTTTATTAAATCAGTTTATTAACTTTAAATCAATTTATTAAAGCAATTTCTATTATATTAGTTAATTTACTTTAATCAACTTTATTAAATCAGTTAATTAAAAGATTTATTAAAATTAAATAGTCATTAATTAAATAAATAATTAATCTTAAACATCATTAATTAAATGATAACTAATTTTAAATTCATTAATTAAAAATATTAATTATGTTCAAAATAATCACAAATTAATCGAATTTGTTAAATCCAAACTTCATTTGTTTAAACGTTAATTAAAACATCATTTGTTAAAATGATTTATTTAATTATAAAACATCATTAATTCGAATGATTTAACTAAAATTCAAATATCATTAGTTCAGACAACTAATTAAATTCAAAACAATTATTAATTAAAATGATTTATAAAATTCAAATACCATTATTTAAAAAGATTTATTACTTTTAAATATCATTAATTAAAATGATTATTAATTTTAATTATCCTTAATTAATTTAATCCTATCATCACTAATGAAAAACATTAACTTAGTTCAATAAATTAGTTAAGCTCCATTATTCTTAATTAAAAGAATTAATTGAACTCAAATAATCATTAGTTAAAACGATTATTTAAGTATAAAACATCATTACCAAAAAGATTTAATTAAATATAAAGAAAAACTAATTTTCAAACATCATTTATCAAATTGGTCAATTAATCTCAAATTAATTAATTCAAAAGATTAATTAATTTACATTATCATTAATCAAAATGATTAATAAATTTTCAATATTCTTTTTAATGGAAACACAAGCTCAAGTTCATACGATAGGGTTTTGGGGATGAAATTCAATAAATGACGGTATAGCGAAATCGCTATAGCAACATTTAAACTATTAAATGAAACATCAGAAATTTATTTCAATAAACCATAACAAAATAACTTAACCATCATTAGTCAATATATCACTAATTCAAAGTGGCATATCATTTACGATATATAATCGAATGTCCAAAACTATAAAATAGCAGAACAGTCTAATTAAATGTCAAACTAATTTTATTAGCGGAACGGTGTTTTATTTCGCTAACAAGGGATCAATTAACATATTCATTCCAATTTAACTCGATAGTAATTTATTTGGCCAAATAAACATCAACAATTTAAGGTATATAATTTTAACATCGTTATTATTTAAAATAATGTGATTAAATTAGGCCAAATAAACATCAACAATTTAAGGTATATAATTTTAACATCGTTATTATTTAAAATAGTGTGATTTAGATCTAGTCCGTTTAAATATGTCATAAATCGATACATGATCAGAACCATCAACAGGCTATGCTATAATGTTGTACTCGCCCATACGACTACAATGCAAAAAAAATCAGGTTAATCGGGTTTAAAACGGTCAATATATGCCATTTCAAAATTAACTAGTTTTATATACATGTTTAAACAAATAAAAAAAAGTTATTACTCACCTTGTCAAATGGGTCGTAGCCAAATCAAGCAACTACTACCCAAGAGCTAAAGCTCTCCTTCTTTTTCCCTCCTTTTTTTCCTTTTCCTGGACGAAATAACATGCATGAACTCGTGCACATGCATAAGGCGTCGATCCACCAAGACAACACGCCGTAGCCACAAACACGACCGCCACCACCTCGTCGTCCCACTGCATTGCCTTGCCACTGGTTTGTCGTCTCGCTGCCAAAAATGACCGAGCCCAACAACCTCAAATGCAACACCCAAGTTTTAAAAATCGCCCCTCAATGGCACGTTGCTCCACATCGATCCTCCGCAACACTTCCATAAGGACCGCTACTCCCTGCGCTACCCCCTGGCTCATCGCGACCATGTCCGATCCCTCCTCCTCGCCGCCGTTCGCCAAAATCCACCACCATAGAAAAATTGTCCTGAAACCCTGTTTTCACTTCACCAGGCCACCATATACCACTGGACCAAAATCCGCCCGGTCACAACCTTCGCCTCATCCCAAGGCTCGTCTCCGTCATCTCCGCTCGACCTCTCAACCACCGGCTCACTGAAAATTATTTTTTTAATGGTTTCCAGTCAACTTCTCCTCCCCGAAAAACCGAGCCACTAAAAATCATGCGAACAATTCTAAAAATCCTCAATCGCCGCTGCGAACCCATCCGTACCCTCCGTTCGCTAATCCGCGGTCATCGAAAACGGTCGTTTTCTCAGCCACTTGCTATAATTTAAAGATATCTCTCAAACCGCTCGACGAAAACCCATGAAACTATTTTTAGAGAAAACTAGATTCGATCACGAACAACTTTCATGTTGGAAGTTTTGAACAATTTTGCTTAGATTAGGAGATATTGATTTTTGAAGCTTGAGAAAACTTTGAATTTTCTTGATTTATGAAGGCAATAAAGGAAAGCATAAAAATGAATATGAAGAAGAAGAAGTGTAACGATCCCGGATTTTGACTAAGTTAAATTGGGAATTAATTTAATTTTTGAATAAAAATTGTGAAATAATCGGTAATTAATATAGAAATTTAGTTGAATTATGAATTAATTAAGAATTCAATCTTAATTAATGGATTTCAGAAGTTGTGTAAATATGACAAAATTCTAGAAATAAATATTTTGGTTAAATTAGAAGTAAATATACAAAGTAAAATAAAAGATCTTTAGTACATAAATGCATATCATCTCAGCCTAGTCAAGAGCAAGATAGAAAAATATAAGTGTAGGCTAAGAAACAAGTCAATACAAAGTAATACAAACAAGGACATAAACATGTACAAACAAATTTAAGTATAAATATGCAAACTTGGAAAGAAGACGAGACAAGTATGAATTTTTTTTTGAATAATAATGTAGATTTGTACAAAGCAATTCATGCAATATCACTTCAGCCCCCAAACCTGAGGAAAAATTTCTGATCGAATTAAACAAACATCTACCCAGTACAAATAAAAAAAATCAACTTGTACAGCTACTATACGAACCTGTCCACATTTTCTTCCTATATATGTCCATTCTTTTACTTCATTTTCGTTCATCAACTTAGCATTTCAGAAAATAAACATCATTATTCTACAACTTAAATAAAGATTCAACAACAACTTAAATCAACTTGAACTAGAGATTCAAGAAGAAGAATTCCAGTTTGAAACTGCAAAAGCCTGGTTTAAAAAAAAAGAAGGCTCTGTCATTTCTAAAACAAAAATGTGGAAGGTGAGTAACTTAAAATTTAAAATACTTAAGTATATATGTTGCTTAATCATTGTGTGAGATGTGTATATATCTTAATGCATTACTGTGTATATGTGTTACTGCATGTGTGTTTTGATATCCTGTAATCACATCTGTTTATAGATTTCTAACTCTAGATTGACTCAATTAATTGATAGGACTTAGTATCAAACAAAATGGGTTTATTTGATCATAAACTAGATTTTAAAATTGGTACTTAACCTAAACAAAGTAGGATTGTCTGGAAATTCTAAAAGAAACAGTTCAAATTGAATATCAGTCAAATTTTGAGTTATTTAATTCACGAATTCAAGTATATAAACTAAATTCACGTACTTTAACTTGATTTTTAAAGCAAAAATCATGATTTTTAGATGCGGGGGTAGGGAGAAATTCTTGGTTAAACGGAAATCGTTCTTCGACCAAATTCCGGTGATCTCGATGTTGAGGGAGGTCGTGACTCTTTGGGATGGTAGAGGAGCGATCGGGGGTTGTGAGAAAAATAGAGCGGTGGCGTGTAGTCGATCGAGGCGGCAGCGGGAAGATTTCAAAGTTTGGTGACCTAGTTTGGAGAGACCAGAGATTTGCGATTCGTGCATCGTCCTCAGGCGACCGAGTTCGCCGTAGTTTGGGGGAATGGTGGAGGAGACGTCGGCGAAGCGTCGATCAGAGTTTCAGGTCCTCCAGTGGTCGAGGCATCGAGAACGATGCGTTGCCAGGATTGGGGGAAGTTTTTTGTATGTGTTTCCAGGTTTCAATCTCGAGCTCGAATTCGATTTCGACGTGATGGTGGAGTTCTGGCGATCAGGGAGTGGAGAAACGGTGATTGTCGACTTGTTCGACGTAGCGACGTCGACGGGAGGTGAATGGTGGTGTTGTGCACGTGTACGGTGCAGTGGCGATTTCTGGTGAAGATGAGTTAAGGCAGTGGGATTGTACTTGAGTTTTCTCGCGTGTATTGCTCGGGTTATTTCGTGAGTTTCTCGAAGTGGCTTAGGGGTTGACTCGAAGACAGTTATGTCTGGCTCGAGTAAAACTGTTTTTACAGGTTTTGTCTAAAACCTGTCAGTATTTAAGTTTTAAACTTAAATTAAAGAAAAAAATGTAAAGCAAGTTTAAAACAATGTTTTAAAACCAGTTTAAAAATCTGATTTCGAAATGAAATTGAATTCCAGTTTTTATAATGAAGCTTTATAAAAAAACATTGAATTTAAAAATGGGAGTTGAGATGTAAAGGAAAATTTTAAACAAAGTCTAAATCAAGATTTTAGAACAAAGTTTAAAATCAAAATTTAAAATATGGATTCAAGTCTCTTTGAATCCAAATTTGGAAATTTAAATTAGTTTCAAATCTGAATGTGTTTTAAACAAGTTTAAATTAAAAAGCTTTTAAAAGTATATTTTTTTTCAAACAAATGTTTAACTTGATTTAGATAAAATTCTTTTATAAAGGTTTTCTTAATTTTGAGTGAAGAGTTATTAAATTATTTTAACTTGAATTTGCAAGATAAAATGTAATGTATTCTAAAGCTTAAATTTTAAATAATTTTTTTTTTAGGTAAATTAGTTAGAACTTTTCTTATATAGGTTTATGAGTGGATATTTAAATTTGGTAAATGTTTAAATATATAATCATTTTGAATCTTAAATTCATAATGGAATTTGAATTTAAATTTAAAGTATAATGTTTTAAATCCACTTTAAATGTTAATGAAATCATTAATAAAGAAATTAACTATCTTAGAGATAATTAAGGTAATGAAATGATTAATTAATAAGGTAATTAAATAATGATTTATTTAATTTATAAATAAATGATTAATTTATAATTAGAAATGATTCATAATGAATTAATCTAAGATAATTTCTTAAGAAAGTAATTAGAGAAATGTTATTAGTTAATGAAGATAATTAACTAGGGATTATTAAGTAATTAAATTAATGTGATTAATTTTGATAATTAATTAGATTAATTAATTTAGATAATCAATTATACATTTTTAAATGTAATTACTTAATGAAAGTAATTAAGGGATTAATTACTTATTGTAATTAATTTGGCAATGTGATTTATTAAAGTTAATTAATTAATTTAGTTTAATTAATTTAAGAAAATGATTTGATAATTGGATAAGTGTAATTATTTAGTGTAATTAATGGAGATAATTAATTATGGGATAATTTATTTTTTTGATAAGTAATTAAGGATAGTTAATTTATGGTTTGTTATTAATCAAGGGTGATTAATAATTGTGTTTAACTAAAGATTAATTACTTAATGTAATTAATTTAAATAAAGTAATTTAATTTAAATATAATTAAAGATCATTAATTAATATAATTAATGATGTAATTTATAATGGACTAATTAAGGAATAATTAACAATGAGGTGATTAATTGAGGTAATTAATTATGGTGATTGATTAATTAATTTATATCAAATGATTTGTAATTAATTAACCAGGATTGGATTAATTCATAAGTAACTTATTTAATTGGAAATAAATTGAATTAATTAGGATCAAACAATTAATTAATCCTTCTTATATTGTTGTATTTGAATGCTAAACCTTACCTATGAATGATTGTATTGTATGAGATGCCTTGAATTGATTGTCCTATCTGATCTATGATATTTTGTTCTGTCGATTGAGCTGTGTATTTTATTCATTTATTTGTGACACCTTTGTATATTATCTGTGAAAATGTGAATGAACGATGGGCGTTATAGTTTATACCGCTTATCAACTATATTTTTGTGTTTTGATCTGTGATGATGATGTTGTTGCACTATTGTGTTAAATACCTAGACCACACTATACACACACAAATATGGATTTCATGAGGAAATCGATTAAGTCACAGATATTTGAAATGATTTTCTTTATTTAGACAAGTTGAATTTAAATGGTTTTGGAAATGGAATCGTGTTAAATATGAAAAGCTTTTGAAATGAAATTTCAAGATAAAATTTATATTGAATAACTTGATAACACTTTGAAATTTAAATAATTTGATTTAAATTCAAATTTTGAAACTGAATTCTATAATTTGAATCTAGGGATTAAAGATGTTATACTGGTTATATATGGGTTAAACCTTTTTTAAAAGTATTAATTTGGGAATTGGAAGTTAAACTCAAAGGCTTTAACTCGTACAAATATAATTGGATTCTTCCGAAACGAAAACTATTTGTTTTCAAATAATAAAGCTTTCACATAAGAAATGAACGTCCAATTTGTGTTAAAAGGAATTTCAAGTCTGAAATGAAAATGATTCCCAAGTTATGGAAACGGTTTGAAAACTAAAAGTTAAATCTTTGATTTAAAGATTTAACGAGTTAATCCAATTGAAATGGAAATTGTTTTGGAATCCGCAAATGGATCTTTGTGAAACTGGGTGAACTTCATGAAATAAATCTTTTTGTTTAAAGATTTAAAATGGTAATTTGTTTAACCATTTGAAAGAAAGGTTTTGGGTTCTTTGAAGTTGTGACTCAACTGAAATCCCATATCCATATGTTTAAATATTGCGCTCATTATTCGGTTTAGCCGGGAGAGGACCTTGTGTCACATAACCCATTTCGAATAGTGATACGACGTTATGGATAGCATTTGAAGGCCGGTATTTGTGAGAACATAGGATAACCTATCGATTGTCTCTGCACCGAGTCGCGCCGGTATAGAGATTTCCTAAGTGATGGGGAGTCCGATCGGGATTGTGAATACCTGGATTTGCAAGGGCTTCTTTGGAAGTGCCTTCGGTTCTGTTCGAACCCGGAACAGACTTGGGTGTCTGACACTACACTTTGAGATATAAAGCAGATTTCTTTCAAATACATATCTGTTGGTGGCGGAGAATTTATTCTCTTAGCTTAACACCCTTCTCTGAGACGTACGAGCTCAGAGGTAATTGAAGGTTATCAGCGATATATTCCCAATTGGTAGTGTGACATGCTAAGTACTGCTGTGTATTGATGATCATTTGTGATCAAAGCATGGCTTTTGTATAAAGCGTAGCTTTGTGGACGAGACTACATCAGGACCTCACACCCCGGAAATGGTCGAAACAGGAAAGATACGGCAAGGTTATGAGGGTCGCGCCCTTTAAGGTGTGTCATTCCCTTCTGGTAAAGGGTGGTATCATGGTATGGAACCCAGATATTTATCTATGTGGTAGCTCCAATCTCATTTACTGTGTGGTTGCTGCTTTGTGACAGAGGGCCCTCGGATAAAGGTCTCAAAGGACCGGGGGTGGCATGCTCGAGAGTAGTTACCTAGTTACAGAGGTAACCCGACCTTGTGTTCGCAGAGATCCGGTTAGGTTCTCGGGACATCCCGCCAGAGGCGATCCCATGGACAGTAGGAAGTTCCTTAGCCCGACCATTTGTTGGAATTCCAAACAAAACAATACGTTCCTTGTACGGTTTTAGTTGTAGAACCTGCCATTTACTTATGGTGGTGCCCCACTGTTTAGATGGTAGCTATGGTAGGCATACAATAATGGTCGTATGTTAGCTAAGATTAATATTCTACTTTCGAAATGTTTTCCACTGTGCACCTATAATAATAATATCAAAGAAATTTTCTCGTATCAAGCGTGTTTGACTATCATAAGGAGAAATCTCCTCCAATTCTACGTTTGCATGGTATGTGCGGTGGGAGGTCTTATTGTTGTCTCATTTTCTAAAAGCATTGCGAATTTATTTTAAATTCTCTTGTTGTCTATTTTTAAAGACCAAACTGTTTTTGTTACTCACACCAGTCCCATGACTGACTCGGAGTTTATTGTTCCTTTCCTAAACTCTGGGTGCCTACAATTTTCCACACGGACAATCCAGAGTTGGGTTTTTCAGATAGTCAGGGTAGTAGATTATCTAGAGTTAGTTCAGTCTTTGGATGAGACTTGATTATCCAGGTGAAGCGTGATGTTCGTTCGAGCTAGCTTTGGATTGGAGCATTGGATTTGGGGATGCATTCTTTTGGAGTTATTATTCCGCTGCTGGTGTTGTCTATTTCCTTTCCGCTGCTATTTCTTGTATCTCTGATAGTATTGATATATATTGTATCATTCTGTCGTATATTGATATTACTCTTTTCTTCCATTGTGTTGTACTTAATGGTGTTATAAGCTCCGGCGAACCAGATTCGACGTTTGGATCTAGGGCATTGGAATATGAGTGTTCATCTTCGGTGCCGATTTTCGAAGGTCGGGTCAGGATCGTTATAAGAAGGCTCTACTCCTACCACCCATTCATACTCATGTCTACATAATCAGATCACATCCAAAATTTATTTTCCATGTCAAATCACAAGAAACAAGGGTGGCGGTTCATAAAAATGAATGTAAAGAAAAGGGTCACAAATGGTAAGGGAAAATGAATGGAGGAATTGCCTTAGGTGTTATGGGCATATATAATGTCCACTAGATCCCTACTGGTGGACACACCTCATTTTCTCTAACATATGGTTGAGGTCATGAAACCACTCGAAGTAGATGTACCCTCACACCGACGCTTGTCATACAAGGTGGAACAGAACTTGCATCTAAAAGAAGTTGCATTAGACTTTATATAGGAAAAAAGAAATGAAGCAACATTCAGATCCACAGTTTATAGACAGAGAATAAGTAGAACATATAACTCACGATTCAGAGAAAGGAAATTCCATAGGGGTGATCTAGCCCTAAGAAAATTAATGGCCGACACAAAGGACCCAACATAAGGAGTACTTGGACCAAATTGGGAGCTACCTTTGGTAATTGCAGAAATGCTCTCAAACAGTGCATACTGCCTCTCTAGACCCGATGTGAATTTAATTTCAAGGGCATGGAATTCAGAGCACCTCCGACTATATCTTGTTTGACATTTCTTTTCTTGTAATAAAGTGTAATGTATAAAGATGTGATTGGACAAAGTTAATGAAAACTAAACTGGATGTAGGGATATGGACGTGCCGAACCAGTATAACAATTCGCTTGTCAATTGTATTTCCTTACAAAATGTAGCGAGAGCTATGAATTCCATAGCTCGACTTTTCAATAAAAACCTCACTAGACCAGGGATACTAGACTGCTCGAAGCAATTTAAAAATTATGATGCATTAAATAAAAAGTTGAAACACACGACTTAATTTCATAGTCAAAACATAAAAAATCTATTACCTAAGTGGAGCAGATTATACCAAGTGCGGAATAAAAGGAAACATCGCATTCAGAGTTAAGAATGCAATAGAAACAAGAAAAGGAAGTTCATACCATAAGAGCAAAAGGAAAATTCAAAGAAAATCTGCACAAAGCTCAAAATGGTACACATACAACTTCACAGTCTATTTACAAATTACTGTTACAAATTATTACATAATGCAAAATATATACTCAAAGAAAACACCCTAGTCAGACTCTACGTCCGTTATAAGCTTTCTTCTCTTACGAAAAATAGGAATAGTTTGAGATTAGGAATTATCATTTTTGACGAATGAACAACGATGAGGCACTCCCATGACGGGAAACCTTGGATCATAGTTCGTGCCGACCCAAGGATTGCTAAGGTCCCGCTCCTTGAAAATGTAGTCAGATCGATTGTAAAGAAAACTTAGATCTAACTCTGGTATGAAATGGTTGAACACATCAAATGCACACTTCAATGCTATGTCGACCATAATGCGTTTAAATCTCTCCATCTTAAGTTTTTCTACTAACTCCGACTGCGTAGCTATAGGAGCCCAATCACTAAGGATGCACACATGAGGAAGTCATAGTTAGGGATTGCACAGGGAGATCAGACTCGAGTATCCGGTCTTCCAACTCATCAATTTGTTCAATAGCTACAAGCAGAACTCGTTCCAAATCATTCAAAATTTACATTTTAGTCTTTTTGGTCTTCTTTGCAAACACACCAAACAATTTGTAGGTGATCAAGCGGCCTTCAACCTTCACTTTTTTCTTAGAACCTCCTAGTCTGTTTTCATAAGCAATCTTCAACTCATCAACCTTATTTTGATAATAGGCTACAATTTCTTTTTCCACTAAAGGGCCACCTCACTATCCATATCGAGGGAGATTTTGGAACTACACCAGTAGGGATGCCAGGAAGGATAGTCTTAGAAGACGATTTACCCTCTTCGGCCAGCTGATGAGATACTTGATCGGACATCGCTTCAATGGTTTTCTTAAGTTTCTTAATGTCATCTTCATAAATAGCCCTACACGACCCTTTAGCATTTTTAGTATCTCCTCAAGGTTCTTTATCTTTTCATTGGTAGTATTCTGGTCTGATTGTTGCTTAGTAATATAACTATACTGCTTAAGTAAAACTTGCTTAGCTTCATTCAACTCATTCATTAAATCTTGGAGATGTTTTTCCGTCCGTTCTCTCTCTAGGTCCAGATTGAGGAAATCATTATCGATGACCTCCAATCCTCCTCCAACACGTCACATGCCACAAAGATGTTAGCTAGGATTAGGTCAGATGTTGACGGAACATCAGGCTGCACACCATATAAAGGATAAAATGATCAAATAATTAAGTGAATACACATAGACAAACAAAGGCAGTGTTATTAAAATCAATACCATTATAAAATATGTACACCATACGCAACATCACTGCTGCTAATGGCTAAGTCTATCTCCAAACCATAATAATTGGGGATGCCCTAAATGATGCAGTTCACTCTTTAACGAGGAGCCTTACTTGTGCCTTACTAGGTCATAAAGTGCATGCCTTTCGTGAATAATTTTTGTAACCTCGTACAAAAGTTTTTGAGATTCCTTCCTAAGAAGCACAATGGATCTTTCCAGCTTAATTTTTTCCAATGAACAAAGGCCATCTTTCTTGATAAGCGTTATGTATCTTGCTTTTCTAGACCATTAGTATACCCTTTTAGATATTGAACTAGGTTATCCTTATCGACTGACTTCATTAAAAGAGATTATCTCCATTAACAATTCTTATCTAAAAAGAGAAGGATATTAATTTTAGCACACAACTATATCCAACGTGAAACACCAAATTGACAGTCACTAAAATATAAGTGTTTGTACCAAAATTGGACACGATACTCTTCGGAAGTATTTGAAAAGATAAAATGAAGAAAGTAAATGTAAAAAGAGGATTATCTAACAAACACTTCAAAAACAGATAAGAAAAACATGCAGAAACAAAGAGATTTAGAGTGGTTCGGCGTATAGCCTACGTCCACTATGAAATTGATGATTTCATTCATGTTTGTTTGCTGATTACAACTGGTTACAGCGAATTACAGCAGTATATTTCGAGTACAACAGTGATCTTTGAGTGCAAAAATGATTCGGCAGAGTCTAGACATCGGAGAGCTAAAAGTCCTTTTTTGTAGGCTCTGTGATGCTATTTATAGGCGTAGGAAGCACATATCTCGCTCAGATCTCAGGAGACCTCTTCTGGCATGTGGGTGGGCACATGCTATCGATCTCATGTGATTTACACACGATCTGGGATCGATACGAACAAGCTTGTATCAATCAAAACATCATCCAATTGAGTTGCGATCGATTTTGAATGTTGTTGAGGATGTACGCACGCTCCTATCAAAATTTGGTGGCATTTGGACTTGTAGATTGTGAGTTATGATAGATGCAAGTTTGGGCTTTTCGGTCGCCGTTCTCTTCGTATCGATGCTGTTCGTATCGCTTTTTAGGCACGTGCTTGCAAGTTGACGTGGCGTTAACTCCTCAGATTGATCTAATTTTTTCATGCCGAGTGACTGAGTCTTTCAAAAGGGAGTACCTTGCTCGCATCGACCCAGTTGTTCTGTTCGCATCGGTTGCCGCGACCTCGTTCTTATCGATCATAATCGTTCTGTTCGTATCGATTGCCATGGACTTGTTCGTATCGATCGAAATCATTTTGTTCATATCGATTGACGTGGCCTTGTTTGTATCAATCGAAATCATTCTATACGTATTGATAGCTGAGGGCCATTTCATATCGATAGCTGGAGGTTGTTTTATTCGTATCGATCGATCATCGATCGATACAAACTGTACGATTGGGATCAACGCGAATTGAATCCAATTGATCGATATGAAGTTGAACCAATTTGATGGATGCGAACAATAGATAACGTGTTGGATACGAATGAGAGATAACGTGATGGATACGAACAGACGTAGGCAATGGATACGAACAAACGGATGCGTGTGAGGTGATTTCTTTGGATCGCATTGATCGTATCTTGTGCATATGAACTTCGATTGACTTGAAAGTAGGAACGTTGGCTTTCATAGCTCTGCTTGTCATGTTATATCAATTGTAGCTTGATCTGGACTCGGACAAAATTTATCGATATCCATAGTGAACCTGTGTACAATCGATCTTCGGGACAGATCGTCTTTTGTTTCTAGTCAATTTCTAGTTGTCACGGCCTTGCCAAAAGGCGGGATAACATTTGCCCCACAAAGTACGTCTTGTGCGAACATGACATGCTTTGAAAAGTTGCAATCTTCATCCTGAATAGTTCCATCTGACCTGTTAAACGGTTGTTGTCTTCTTGTGGAAAACTGTAATTTTTTGTTGATCTTTAGAAACATATGAACTGTTGACTGCCAATTGTTGTACTGCGTACTGTTGTAACTAAGTGTTGTATGATAGTGATCTGCTGTTGTTGTAATTGTCACCATAAGAGTATAAAATTTCTGTGAATTTTTAAAAATTTGATCTTAGTTCGTCATACATGAGTGTATGTTAGCTTGATTTCCGTTAACGTTTGCACATTCACGAGTCGTTGTCAATTTTTTTGTATCGAATTTCATATTGACCCTCTCCTATGTCAATTTGAAATTTGAGTCGTAACAATGCTTGATGGTTGTTTTGGTGTTTTTCTTCGCATTGATCCTCTCCTGGATCGAGGTGGAAGGTTGAAAAGTCATTTTCGTATTGATGGTAGTCGATACAGATTGGTTGGTCTCTCTTTTTTAATTTTTTTGTCTCGTATCGATGGATACAAGTACCAGTGGGCCTCAGAATAATGGATACAAAATTGTTATGTTCACATCGATGGATTGCTGGTGGGTCAAAATTTTCTAAGTAAATCTCTGTTGCCTCATTCGTATCGCACGACCTTCAAGGTCTCTGAGCAGATGGATACGTAATTGGCATTCTGTATGATATGTTGTTGATGGGTTCGAATAGCATCGTCCCAGACCGATGTTGAATGGATACGAACAGCTACACTTGGGATCGCTCTAGATCGATGGATACGAATAAGCTTGTTCATATCGATGGTAGTTATGACCATTCCAACCGGTACTTGGCTACTGGGAGACGCATCGTTTCTCTTTGGCTACGTATCCATAAAATTACATTTTGTACTTAGAATTTTTTCACTTGCTCATTTTATTTCTTCAGCCTTCGTATCGATCAGGACAAAAAGGAAGAAAACCGACTTCATCCCTAAACCGAGCAATCCATTAATCTTTCGAACCGATTGTTTTAACTAGGTAATTAACAAATCAAAACTATCCCAAAACGATAAAACTTGATTTTTAACGCCGTTCGATCCACGATCATTGCTGAGTCTAGTGTTGGCCATGCTGGAGTGGGGTCTGAGCTGGGTTGAGGAGAGAACAATGGTGTTCAGGCCGCTTAGAGGAGAAGATGAGCTGTCGATTGAGACGATGGAGTAACTAGTATCGATTGTGGATGGAGCTTCATATCAATCTGGAATGTTGTGGAGTGGCTTATGCAGACGGAGCATAGTAAGGCAGCTTCGTATCGATCTGGGATTATAGGAGTTCGTATCTATCCAGGATGATGGATATGAAACTGCTCGTCTAGGATCGATACGAAGAGTACCGGTCTAGGTCGATCGATACGAAGCCAGGGTTCTGGGATAAATACGAAATGACTGTATGTCATCGATACGAAGTTTTTGGATAGGGATCGATACGAAGTTACTGATTCCAGATCGATACGAAATTCAGTGCTGACCAATCGGAGTGAAGTTGATGATCTAAATCGATACGAAATTTAATGCCTTTGCGGGACGATCCAAGTTTGAATTTTGATGGATTTGAAGTCTTCGTACACTTGGACATTTAACTCCGACGAGCTTCTGTCTTGCATATCTGGACTTAACTGTTACAATGCACATATAAATTTCTTTCGAAGCTCGTCGATGGAACTGTAACTTAACAAAAATTTAATGAACTTTAACTCGAATTGGTCTTTAAGGTCAGGATGGTACGGTGGTGGCGATTAGCGATGACGGTCACTTCCAGTTGAATCGCGAAGTCTTGTCGTTTGAATTTTTCTCAAACTCTATAGAATTTCTCAAGTAATATGTAGCACTGCATTGCACAACACACTCATGCACTTCACACTGGGAACACACGGGCTTATTATTGTCTAATGATGGTTTTTGATAAGTTGATTAGCTATGGAATCCACAAGTTCTCAGCAGCAAGAAACCCGAAGTTCATCTCTTCCAATAATAGAGTTGCTGGCCATCGAAGCCGAAGTAATTGATCCAGCTCCGGACGAGTTGCCAGGAGCAACTTTTGTTGCAAACCTACAAGATTCTATGCAGTCCAATGTCTTCGAAGCTATGTTGGGATGCATATGCCTAAGACACGGCTTGTCGTTGGACGATGTCTTATTACCTGGGCTAAGTGATAGACGACATGCTCCCCTAGAGGGGTTTACTGCCTTTAACAGCACTCGTGCACAGCTTGGATGCTTTGCCCATTCAACCAATACATTCGGGAAGTGTTGGCTTTTTTCGGAATTGCCTCCTCACAACTACACCCCAATGGATACGCGCTGCCGAATAGCCAACTAATTGTATTCAGGGAGCATCTTTTACGACCCTCCACTCCAATCGAAAATCAGATATTTATTTAATGTTAAGAGTCAGGAAGATAGTCCCTCGTTCACATTCCTAGAGGCAGTTAGGAACTGTCAAGTGGCGATGGCTCTTGGACCACGCTCAGCTATTTCAAGACAGAATGATTCTATGTCTGATACCCCCCAGGATTCACCAGTCGATGTTTAGCCAGACGTAAGTGTCACAATTTTCTTCGGTAATTCATGAATTTGTCGTAACCGATGTTGAATCTCGTATCTTTTTTCCTTTTACAGCCGTAATTCCACGACCCGAGGGTGCACACTTTAAAGAAATAGTACGGGTCCTTCAAGAAGTGCCTAGTGAAGTGAAAGACATAGACTTGGTGCTAACAGATAGAAATTTAAGGACTGTCACGGTAATCGAGAGAAACCAGAGCATTAGGTTTGAAGAAACATTAAGGGCGGCTCCGGTGAAGCAGACTAAATGTAGAGCGTCCAGGATCGTAATAACCGAAGAGGGTGAGGAAGAAAATATACCCATCGATTACGAACCTGTAGCCGGGCCTTCTGATAGATTTCAAAGTCCTGAAGGAAGGAGAAAAGGCAAGGCTGCAGCGCATAAGCACCACAAATCTTTGAGATGGAAATTCGTAATCGTGTCTTTGCTTGTTCCCGATATTAGAATTTCATAGGCTCCTCCCTGCAAGTGGAGATCCTTTTCGAAAGGCTTGCCGATATCCCAATCCTGGATAATGTATCACTTCAAAATGATGCTGGATTGGAGGAGCTTCAGAGTGCTTTTGACTTAAGCGAGGCTCTTCCCACAAGTGTGGCCGACATTTTCGGTTGGTCTGGAGGTTGTACATACATATACACTTCACGACACTACACGATTTACGATCACAAACTGCTTACTTCAGGAGATTACTAAATCTGTTGTTCTTTCTTCTTTATAGATTCAATGACTAGACGAGATTCCATGCTTGGCAGCCTCTGCTTTGCGCGACAACCATCTAGCTCGTATCCTGTCGGAGGGGAAGATAGAAACCACGATCACGGTTATTCGAGCTAAGAACATCACGAGAGAGAGGACAAGGATTATAGACACCAATCCCGATCGCATTCTCCTCCTCGAGCCCCTGCACAACCATTAGGACATGGAAAACAACCAGTAGAGCCTGCCCACCAAAAATCATTTTCTCAAACCTCTAGGCCCCAATCACAACGTTGTAGACATGAGGCCGAAATTCCCATTGCTGTTGAACAAGCTATCACCGAGCCTACTAGGGAAGAGGCTATTAGAATTGCCCAGTTGAAGAAAGATTTTCCAAACTTATGCTTTAACGGCTTCATCTTCCTCCCTCACTTAAAGAGAATTCCATCGGAGGCAGGGCACAGAATGCATGATTATATTCATGACATCAATACTCAGCACAAGGAGTAGGGGAAAGCTGTAGAGAAAGCATTGAAGGTGGCCTTTAAGCGGGCGAATACCATTGAGAAATTAGAAGCCGAGCTCGCTCAAAAGGACCAGATTATTCAAGTGCTTAACGACGAAGCCAAATCCTCTCAGAAATCAGAAAAAGAGGCCAACCCAAAGTCCAATGAGGCGAACATGGCAATGGAGAGGACGCGGAAAACAAATTTTGCTTTAGTGAAGGAAATGGCCCACCGAAACACCACTGTCATAGCCGAACGGGATGCTGCTCTTAAAGAACATAACGACCTCAAAACCAAATTTTCTGAAATCATCAATGAAAGGGATGCTGCAAATAGCGTAGCCTAAGAGGCATGTGAACAGGTTGTAGTGCTTCGGGATGAACATGGTGCGACTATGGCTAAGGTTTGGGAGGTAGAGACCGAGGTTTAGGATAAGGTCCAAATGGCATAGTTCAGGCTAGAGGCTGACATTGAAGATCTCCTCATTACCTATAATGCTAACATCTTGAGGCATAGGAACCTAGCCTGGCTCAATAACTATCCAATACATTTATACAACGCCTAGGGCAGGCTATTAGAAGATGAGAAGGCTGCCCACCAGGGTGAATTGGTTGATGAATTCGAGCTTGAGAATCGAGTGCTGAGCGAAGATAAAAGGAAAGTTCTCCATGGTGCTATGATTTCATGTAATATAGAGAAGCTTGGCGCTCATCACTCAAAGGTTGGAGAAGGTTCTAGTGTCAAGCACCACGATACAAGTCTCGAAACTCTTGTGCTAACTCAACCTGAACCGACTTCTACGGTAGATTCTCAATCCGTTCCTGCCTACAACCCGGATCAGCCGCTAATGAGTCGAACTGAGGAAGGTACTCTGAATATTTTGTATGCTTGTTTACGATCAGGAGATCCACTTAAAATATTTAATAACAGTTTTTCTTTGTCTCTTTCCAATGATCGACCACTGCACCTACAGATGATGTACAAGGGAGCATACTTTCATTCGATGACCAGATGATGGACGTACACCTCAGTAATCATAGCGACCCTTTCTCTGTCATGCCGTTTGTCATGAGTAGAGTAGCGCCAGCGACCAGCTCCTCAGTCCCAACCGCAAGCATTTTCGACGATGCACAAAGACTTCATGAGGAAGAAATTATAGCCGAGATTAACGAGGGAATGGTAGCAGCTGCTCGGGCCAGCAGCTTCGGAGGTGGAATGGCGGGCCCTGGTCCGGCCCCATTACAAATGATATCTCCTGGTGGCACTGTTGTCGATACCAGCATGCCTAATCTGCCTCCTATAGTGGACACGACCCCTCCGACTCCGTCTGCTGGAAGTATTCGCATGCACTCGAGTTCGAAGGAGGAAATCGATATAATGCCTCCAAAAGGAGATCAGCCGTCGAAAGGCAAAGGCTAAAAGATGAAAATCAGTGGCAGCTCCAACGGGTCTACGTTGAAGATGAAACCAAGAAAGAAGAAAGAGTAGATATGCTTCTTCGGCTCATTTTTTAGTAGATAGGAATTTCTTTAACTTTTATTGGCCGTGTACAGATGCGGGTTCGGCCCCTGCTAGTAGGATTTTTGGAAAATTTGTACATAAATTCCTTTCACAAATGGTTGAAATGAAATTCTATTTTGTCTTCTACTCAATTATCGTTTATTTGCTTAAGTGTTCTAGCATTTGGATTCTTGTTCAGTGAACTTGTGAAGTTTTTGACCTTTGGATCGGGTTTTGAGTTTACTCGTTAAGTCCTGGAATTATGGCTACGAGTCGTGCCCGGATACTAAGTTGAACTCCGATGCTACACTACTTCAGTCAATGATCGACACTTAAGTTCTGCCCCCAATTTCAGGGATGAGTTGTAAAGATCGGCTTGCGAATGGATTCAGTCCCTAATACATCAAGCTTAACGTCATTGAATTGATGCTGAAACAATTAAGGGTCAAGTGGTCGAATCACACTCGCTCACTTATTGATGATCACATCCACACTCCAAGGATTTGCATTTGTGCGTCGGCGGTTGGTCACGCCTGTTTAAGTTTTAAGTTTATGTCCACACTCTAGGGACTCAACTTATTATATGGGTGGTCAATCACAATCGCTTGATACTCAGAATTTCGTCTACACTCTTGGGACTTAGAGTTGGGTTACGGCTGAACGATTCATATCCGGTTTTGTTTAAGCTCTAATCCAATCTTTGAGGATTTAGAGTTAGTCGATGTTTATTCTCCAGTCCATGCTCTGGGGACTTAGCGTTAATTGCGGTCGATACTCTGGTTCGCACTCAGGAAATCCGGAATTCGTCGCGGTTTGTACTCCAGTTCGCACTCTGGGAACCTGGAGTTGGTTGATGTTGATACTCCGGTTAATACTTTGGGAATCCAGAGTTAGTTGATGTTTATACTCTAGTTCGCACTCTGTGAACTTGGAGTTGGTGTTTATACTCCAATTCACACTCTGAGAATTTGGAGTTGATGTTTATACTCCAGTTCGCACTTTGGGAACTTGGAGTTGGCCGACAAACAGTAAGTCACGTCTGTTTAGGCTTTAGGATTTCGTTCACAATCTGGGAACGATGAATCTATCAAGATCGTGGATGGTCTGTTTACATCCACCCCAAGTTAACAAGCGAGGTCGTTAGATGGACGGGTCCATCCTAAATCAAAATTGGTCAAGATACGAGCGAAGTCGTTAGGTGGGTGGATCCACCCTCTTCGAAACCGCATTTACAAGTTTATACTCCATCTCGCACTCTGGGAGACTGGAGTTAGTTAAAGGATTATCGTGTATCAATCCTTTTTGGGCTTCAGTATTGTGACTTGCCCCCGAGCTCGGGTTTCACTTAGCGAGTAACCGGTCGTATCATAGTTAGTCCCTATTTGAATAAATCCCACCGTATGATGAAACATAGCTCTTCGTGCATCGTGATGGTTGTATGACACATTCAATAAATCACCGCACTAGCTCGAAGAGATTGCATAAATTCAGTTGCCTTATTACAAATTCAAATTTCGAAATGCAGAAACAAATTACTAATGAAAAGTGGATTAAATAAAAAAAGCCTGTCATCTGTAGTAGCGACGAAGACTCTCGCTGTTACAGGCTCTTGGCGAAGTGAGACAGTCAACGGTCTATAATTTAAACGTGCCATCTCCGAGTTTTCGTTCAATCATATACGACCCTTCCCACGGTGGTTTCATGTGTGAAGGAACCAGGTAGATTCTTTTGAGGACGAGATCGCCGAGTTCGAAGGTTCGGTGTCGGACCTTGGCATTGTATAATCGAACGATTCGACTTCGGCATGCGACTGCCTTCAAGTCAGCCTCTTCACGCTTCTCATTTAATAAGTCCAAGTATTCAGCAAGTTATATGACATTTGTCTTCGGATCATAATAAGTCACACTATGAGAAGTTACTTCCATCTCGACTGGAATAATGGATTCTGAACCGTAAGAAAGATAGAATGGAGTGTGTCTGGTCGTGGACTTATGGATTGTTCAGTAAGCCCATAGAGCCATAGGAAGTTCATCAACCCACTTGCCCCTAGCCTTTTCTAGTCGTTTCTTCAGAATAGACTTTATAACTTTGTTCACAGCTTTAACCTATCCATTCGCTTGAGGGTGTGCAACTGCAGAGAATTTCTTCCGAATGTAGAATCGTTGATAGAAATCCTTGAATTCAGCACTGTCGAATTGGGTTCCGTTATCGATGATGATGGTATGTGGGAGACCAAATCGGCAGATAATGTTGCAGACTACAAAGTTGATCACTTTCTTCATCGTGATTGTAGCAAGGGGTTCAGCTTCAGCCCACTTGGTAAAGTAATCAACTGCGATGATGGCATACTTCGCACCACCTTTGGCCAAAGGTAGAGAGCCAATGATATCGATGCCCCAAACTAAAAACGACCATGGATTGACCATCTGGGTTATTTCGGTAGGAGGGACTTTTGGAATCCGAGTGTTTTTTTGACATCTGTCACATTTTCTAACGTAGTCCGATGCATCACGATTCACAGTCGGCCAATAGTATCCATATCGGAGTACTTTCTTAGCCAGAGCTTGTCTCTCGGTATGATCGTCACATTCTCCTTTGTGTACATCATGCAACACTTATTTGATTTCATCGTGGGCGATACACCGGAGTAGAAGAATAGAGTATCGTCTTCTATACATGACTCCATTATGAATAGTGAAACACGAAGATTTTCGAAGAACTTGTCTTTTTTCACTCCTGCGCTCTGGCAGTGTTCCATGCTCGAGATAGTTTCTAAATGGAGTCATCCATGACTCCTTATCAGGAACGACTTCAAACATCCAATCTATCTCCATTCGATCGATGCTTCGGGAAGACAATTTTTCTATAGGAACGAGTCCCATTTGATGTGCTTTACCTATGCTGGCTACCTTTTCCAATGAATCAACTTTTTGATTACGCTCTCGGGGGATGCGGTAGATAGCATAATAATCGAATTGATTCAGTATCTCCTGGACCTGAGCTAGGTAAGGAGCCAACCTTCGATCTTTGGTTCGGTACTCTCCCCGAAATTGACATACAATTAATTGCAAATCACAATAAATCTCCACGGCAATGATTTTTAAATCTCGGGTAAGTCTCCATCCAGCAAGCAAGGCTTCATACTCAGCTTCATTGTTGGTCGCACGAGAATCAAACTTCAAAGCATAGCATATAGATCGACCTTCGGGAGTTTCAAGTACAACCCCGGCACTTGAGCAACGGTCGTTTGATGCACCATTAGTATGCAGCTTCCAGATATGTTGGGGAGATTCACTAGTTTCAGGCAAATCCTCTAAGATGGTAAATTCAGCTATGAAATCTGCTAGGACTTGTCCTTGAATGGCTTGCCTTGGAGAGTAGGTAATATCAAACTAACTTTGCTCGATATTCCACTTAAGTAACCTACCACACGTCTCAGGCCGCATAAGGACCTATCATAACGGCTGGTCGGTGTTAGGATGAGCCTAAAAATATGGACGGAGCTTCCTTGAGGAAATAACAAGACAATAAGCTAACTTCTGTAGCTTTGGATAATTTCTCTCAGCTCCGGTTAGTCGTTTACTAATATAGTAGACTGGTTTTTTCACTCGGTCTTCCTCCCGAATCAGGGAAGCATTGATTGTGTTTTCTAATACCGTTAAGTAAAGATGCAATTTCTCACGATCGATAGGCTTTGATAGAATAGGCGGTGTGGAGAGGTGATGAATTAGTGCTCGGAATGCGCCCTCACATTCCATGGTCCATTCAAAGTTTCAATTTTCTTTTCGGATCAAATTGAAGAAGGGAATGCATTTGTCAGTGGATTTTGAAATGAACCTGCTCAGCACTGCTACTTTCCTATTGAGGTTCTGGACTTGCTTTATGGTTCTTGGAGTCTCAAGGTTTCTGATCATCCAGATCTTTTCGGGATTGGCTTCAATTCGTCGAGCGTTGATGATAAACCCAAGGAACTTTTCGAATACGACCCCAAAGTGACATTTCAACGGATTAAGCTTCATTCTATATTCTCGGAGGGTATTAAACATTGTCTCTAGGTCTTTAATATAATCAGTGGAGAATCATGATTTCACTAGCATGTCGTCCAAGTATACCTCCATAGTTTTCCCAATCTGGTTGGCAAACATTCGGTTAATCAATCGTTGGTAAGTTGCATCAGCGTTCTTGAGTCCAAAAGGCATGACTTTGTAGCAATAGAGTCCCAAATCGGTCACGAAGCTGGTATGCACCTGGTCGGGAAAGTGCATGGGTATTTGGTTGTAGCCTGAATACGCGTCCATGAAGGATAGGAGTTCATGTCCAGCCGTTGAATCTACAAGATGATCGATTCGAGGAAGTGGAAAACTATCTTTGGGGAAAGCTTTATTCAAGTCTGAATAGTCGATGCATGTTCTCCATTTCCCATTTGTCTTTCGGACGAGTACAGGGTTGGATACCCATTCCGGGTATAAGGCATCTCGAATAAACCCATTTGATTTAAGCTTATCTATCGGGCGGAAGATCTCTCTGGATCCATACCATACCTTTTTTTTTGACCTGGATATACCATGGGTCAATGTTCAATGTGTGGTTCGCGATGTCCGACGAGATTCCACACATGTCAGAATGTGTCCAAGCAAACACGTCAAGGTTTGCTCAGAGAAATTCAATCAATTCCTCTTGCATTTGTTGGCTTAAACGAGATCCAATCTTTATCATTCTAGAATCGTCGCGATCGTCATCGGGACATCGATCGTTAGTTCGGTCGGAGAAGCTTGACTGTATTTACTTTCATCATTGCTTTTGTTATCTCTCGGGTCAAGATCTCTTTGGAATTGGTTGGTTTACCCGGGCCTGGGCCCAGGCATTAATTGTCAATTGACAATAAAGCGAACGTTGAGAGATTCCTCTACGCCCTTTCCTTTCTCCTTTCGCTGCGCCTCGCACAACTCAGCAACATAACATGCTCGTCCAACAGCCTAATCTCCTTGAATGACTCCAACTCCACGATCGATGGGGAACTTTAGAGTCAAACACCATGGGGCAATGGAAGCCCTAAACTCAGATAGGGCCGGTCGGCCCAAGAAAGCATTGTACAACGAGTCTTTGTCTAATACAGCAAATTGCAATATCCGGACTCTCCAGCGTTCTCCGGTTCCTAACTCCACTGGTAATTCCACCACTCTAGTGGGTATGGTTGCACTTCCGTTGAAGCCATGAATACGGGACTGGCAGGGCTTCAAATCTTTAGCCTTCATCTTCATCTGGTCATAGGCTCACTTAAACAGTATATAAACAGAACTTCCATTGTCAATTAGGATCCTCTTCATCCAAGCCGGACCTACTTGAGCTGTTATGACAAGTGGATCAATAGTGGGGCTTCGACCTTGTTAGCATCTCTATCTTGGAACACGATGTCGTCAGTTATTGTCTTCTGTTGTTTGGCCGGAGCCCCATCTTCAAGACTATTACAACATTCGAAGTCCGCATGCCTAGTAGAATTGGCATACGACTCCATTTCCTTCCATCTTCGGTATGCTGAATGAGGACCACCAGGAATAGTGTTTATCACTAACCTCCCGCCAGTACAAGCGAGTTCCTCCTGTTTCCACTGGTTAGGTACATGATTTTGATTTGATGGGCCCGCACCTCCAGTCTATGGCGCCCGCACAAACTGCTCTAATTTCCTTTCTCTTATCAACTTTTCAGTGAGATCTTGCAAGTGATGGCTCTCATTCGTGTTATGGCCGTAGTTATCATGGAATCTGCAAAACTTTCCCTTTTGGATTTGTTTCTCTAATGATGGTCTTGGGACAGGTTTCTTATATTGAATGGTATTACATGTCTGTAAGTACACATTCTCCAACGACGTATTCAAAGGAGTGTAATTATCAAAAATGGGAGCCCTACGTCGTAGACCACGATTCTGATCTCGCTACTTATTACGATCTCCATTACCTCTCTGCCGATTTTTTTAACAGCTACATTACTCTGGATTAAATTAAAATTCATGGCTATCCAGTAGCAGCCCGATGCTGAGGATGTATGATCCTTATTCTCCAGTCAGTTCCTTGGTATCTCGGCCTTGCCAGGATAACAATTCATACGTATATAAATTATCAATAGATTAAATTAAAATTTCAAAACAATATCAAATTATAACATATGCTTACATATATATTACAATTTGAAAATTCAACTTTTAATTTAAAACAAAAGATATTCCCATTCACAATATATATCAAACATATATATATTATAAACAGAATAAAATTTTATTAGCTTTTGAAAAATAATTCTAACCAATTTTTTAAATTGTTAAAAGATATTGATCACACTTACCAGATTAAATATTTGTTATTATTTAAAAGATTAATTTCACCAATTTAAATTAAAATTATAAATAAAATTTATCAAACCAAATAAATTATTATTGCAGATTATTAAATTGTTATTGTCCAAAATTCCGGGTCGTTACACAAAACTAATTGCCTTGAACACATTCAAACGAAACAATATAAACATGAATAACACTTCACAAAATTTTTAAACTACATATAAATTCATGCACAAAACAACTCCAAACAATTTGCACTTGCCTTCAAATATCCCTAGGCTCGGCCATGGGTTAAAGTACACGGCTATGGTGTGTGTATGAGTCTGGTTGTGGGCTGATATGGGTCGACCTAGCATGGAAAGAATGTTGCAAACATTGGTGATATATGAAACTACCACTACAAAGCAACTACACAATGTTTCAAGCAAATATAGGGCACGGCCAAAGGCAACAAGGGCACGACCAGTCTTCAGGTGGGTCAAGGATGAAGTGGCGGAGGGTCACAGGTCAACTATAGGCTGGTGGTGGTGACGTAGGTGGCGGCCAAGGGGAGCTTAAGGTGGTGGAACATTGATGAGCTCGGCTATGCTTTTTCAAGTGTAGTTTGTGCAAGATGGTGGTGGATCTGGTCATAGATGGCCACAACATGGCTTTGGGGTTGGACTGGAGGTGGAGGTGACTGGTTGTGGTAGTGGAGGCAGCCAAGGTGATGGAGTGGTGAGGGGCTGAGCCTAGAAATGAAGGCAAGTGCAAATATTCACAACAAAAACAATGAAAAGTAAAAAGAAGAAGAAAGATTACCAATTTTTTTCTCAAGGAGGATGGCCGAATTTTTTTTAGGTTTGAGAAGAAAAAAATTCACATGAAATGAAATGGATTTGTCGGCTGAAGAGTAGGGAGTTATGGCAGAAAAATTGAAGAGTTGTTGGTTGATAATGAAAAGGAAAGAAGACAAAAAGACTAGGAATAACAAAAGGTCACAAAACTCTTCAAAATTCCACCATTTCTTTTGACACTGGATAATGAATCTCGGAACTCTCCTCGGATTGTTTAACAGCTACATTACTCTGGATTCCTTCGACACTGGGCGGTGCGTCATCCTTTTTCCTAGATTGTTTCGCATCTTTCCTTTTCAAGAATTGGGCTGCCTTGGAATAGAAACGGTCCAACAACGCAGGAGGCTTTCCAGCCAACCAGTTGTCGAATTCAGAATCGGATCAATCCCTACAGTCAGTGCCATCAAAATAGAATTATTGTTGGGATTGCTAATCTCAGCACACGCAATATGATATATTTCTAGATAACGCCTAAGTGTCTCTCCAGGAGCTTGAGTGACACTAGACAAAGTGTTAACATCCTTCGGTCTCGTTACTGCATTTGGAACTGCTCAACAAACTTCGTCGCCAACTGATCAAAACACGAGATAGATCAAGGTGGTAGATGGGTGAACCACATGGTAGATATGCCTTCAAGAGAGATCGGATAACTTCAGTATTTAACTGCATCGTCAGCTCGTGCAACATTCATCAATCATTCGTACTTCAAAATATGCTGATTGAGATCTGAGCTCCCTTCATATACGGGTAGAGTTGGCATCCTGAATAGCCGAGGTGGTTCAACATAGAGTATGTCATCAGTGAAAGAGGTATGACTTCGAGAGATTCCCCAGTCATCATTAGTGAGACCCTGACTTTCACGGATCATTTGACATATCATCTTCGGTATATCTGGGATCTGGATATTTTGAGCGTGCTAGGCCAAGGTGTGGTCGGGTTCCACAATGCGAGGCTGGGCCAGACGTGGTCGACGGTCCAGGTCTCGCCTCCTTGGTTCTAAATCTTCAGGGATGTAAGATTTGGGAGTATGTTGACGTAGAGTTTGATTTGTCCGATTTCAAGCATCAACTCCCGGCTCAGCAACAGTGGTGGTAGCTCGGTTGTGTATAACATGATATGGAATAGTACCTCCTCGGGAGGAGGGTTCAGTGTGATGGCTGGTGGATGGGCCAACTCTTGGTTGTCCAAGGCTCAGTGCGCGCTGATGTCTAGTAGCTTGGGTATAAATTCCATCTAGCCGTGGGCGCGTGGATCTGTGATGATAGTCTGAAGAAGCTGAACTCTCAGTGGATGAATAAGAAACCTGATCCCTATGGTATCTCCTACGCCTTTGGCAATTCAGCTGATCGGTTAATTCTACGTTGGCACGCCGCTGTTGAGTAAGTTGCTAATGGATCTATGTCAGCTCTTGCATTAACATCTGAAACTCTTCCCTGGTGACAGGGACTTGCGGGTCTGATGGTCTGGTAGCATTCTGATCAATTGGAGGTAGCTATGCAGGATTGTGTTGATCCCGTCCTTCTAGATCTACCACAATAGATGTGGTCCATGTGTTAACCATGATGAATAGCAAAGCTCTTTCCTAGACTTGATGCAAATCTGAATAAAATGGAAGAGCTTTGAACTTGAGATCTGGATCTTCTTCTTGGATTTATGCAATCCGATATCGATAGTAGATCCAATGAGCAGGATAAAAACTGTCTTCTCTCAATGAAAGCACCAATCCGTTTGTCCAAAATTGGACACAACACTCTTCGAAAGTATTTGAAGAGATAAAATGAAGAAAGTAAATGTAAAAAGAGGATTATCTAGCAAACAATTCAAAAACAGAAAAGAAAAACATTCAAAAACACAGAGATTTAGAGTGGTTCAACGTATAGCCTACTTCCACTATGAAATTGATGATTTTATTGATGTTTGTTTGCTGATTACAACTGGTTACAGCGGATTACAACAGTTGATTTCGAGTACAGCAGCGATCTTTGAGTGCAAAAATGATTTTGGCAGAGTCTGGATGTTGGAGAGCTAAAAGTCCTTTTTCTGCAGGCTCTGGGATGCTATTTATAGGCGTATGATGCAAATATCTCATTCAGATCTTGGGAGACCTCTTTTGGCACGTGGATGGGCCCACACGATCGATCTCATGTGATTTACACACGATCTGGGATCGATACGAACAAGCTTCGTACCGATCAAAACATCATCCAATTGAGTCGGGATCGATTGTGAATATTGTTAAGGATGTATGCAAGCTCCTGTCAAAATTCGATGACATTTGGACTTGTAGATTGTGAGTAATGATCGATGCAAGTTTGGGCTTTTCGGTCGCTGTTCTCTTCGTATCGATGCATTTCGTATTGGTTTTTGGGCACGTGCTTGCAAGTTGACGTGACACTAACTCCTCGGATCGATCCACTTTTTCATGCTGAGTGACCGAGTCTTTCAAAGGGGAGTACCTTGTTCGCATCGATCTAGTTGTTCTGTTCGTATCGGTTGCCGCGGCCTTATTTGTATCGATCGAAATTGTTCTGTTCGTATCGATTACCGCGGCCTTGTTCGTATCGATCAAAATCACTCTATTCGTATCGATTGCCATGGCATTGTTCGTATCGATCGAAACCGTTCTTTTCGTATCGATAGCTGAGGGCCATTTCGTATCGATAGCTGGAGATTGTTTTATTCGTATCGATCGTTGATCGATCGATATGAACTGTGTGATTGGAATCGATGCGAATTGACTCCAACTGATCGGTACGAAGTTGAACCTATTTGATGGATACGAACAATAGATAACGTGATGGATACGAACGAAAGATAATGTGATGGATACGAACAGATGGATGCGAAATGATGGATACGAACAGGCGAATGCGTGTGAGTTGATTTCCTTGGATCACATCAATCTTATCTTGTGCACACGAACTCCGATTGACTTGAAATTTAGAACATTGGCTTTCATAGCTCTGCTTGTCATGTTATATCAATTTTAGCTTGATCCGAACTCGGAAAAAATTTATCGACACCATAGCGAACCTGTATATATCGATCTTCGGGACATACCGTCTTTTGTTTCTAGTCAACTTCTTGGTGTCACGATCTTGCCAAAAGACGAGATAACAATAAGAATACAAAATACAAGAAGAATACTAAAATACTTGAATTTTTTCACCAGTTACAAAGTCTCAATATTGGCAACAAATGGAAGTGTTACTGTATTGGAAATATTATTACAAAATTCCCCAAATACTCGAAAGGAGAACTATAAAATAATAAAGGCTTGAGTTTAAATATTTACTTTAGTGGAATGGGAGGGGTCCTTAGCCGGATCAACATCAGCATTAGCCGTATGCTTGGATGCCTCCTCATCCCCCGAATCATTCAAATCAATTTAAACATCAGTTGAGGAACCCTCCTTACTACGCTGTTTGACCCACAACCTATGACAGTGCTCTTGGACAGCTTTTTCCACCATAGGATTGGCTAAAAATCCAAAGCTCACCTCCGCCTCTAGATTGTCGGCGCTCTACAAAGGAATGTTTCCTAACCTACGCATATATCTGGTAAAGGATATTATAGGTGGAATTCTAAGCATCTTTGATATGGTTTGACTCAGCTTCCTCTTCAACTGCTTCTCCCCTTTAGCCTTTGTAAGGGCATCCTTGGCCTTTGCAAGGTCATCCTCAGCTCTTGAAGGACGAGTCTCAATCTTCAAATATTTCACCTTAAGCTCGTCGAGCTCCTTCGTGTACCTCTCTTCCCTTTGATGCCCAAAACTCGACATCCCCCTTGAGTTTTTGAACTTTGATTAATGAAGTTATCAACGTTGGTTTGTCAAACCCAACTGGATGATGCAGCTTATTCGCTAAAGCGCACCCTTAAAAAAACGAATAAACGAATAAGTAATAATGAAACCGAAACATATAGATTCTTTTTTATCTTTAGAAGTGATATCGAACTATTACATAAAAAAATTCTGCAAAGACTTTCGAAAACCTCAACAGAAGGAGGTTTTGTAATCGAAAGAGGCAATGAAGAAAAACGAGTAGAGCCAAGGGTTGAAATATCATTAACCATGAGTTGCCCCATTTGCTCAACCAAAGTAGAAACATCGATGCCTTCTATAAGAGGCAAGAAGCACAGACATGAGCATGTTGAGGGGTTGCACTACCATGGCAAGAGTGTCAGCATGAGGTGTAGGAGGAGGAAGTGTAGAACCGCCTATGGTTTTCCTTTCTCCAACTCTAACCCTCTTTCTCTTGGTTTGCCTCTTGATTTTGAACGCATATAGGAATTTAGACATGGTACTTGTGTAATTCAATCAAAGAAGCATTTAGAGAAGCATATAATGTTAAACAAGAGATAACTGACAGGAAATTGACCATTATTTAGACGCACACAGAAACACATATGTATCCTAACTCATGTACAGTAATAAGTTTGTACAAATAACATGTACACTATTTGGCGTAGAGGTAACCAAATCATAAACGAACCCCGAATGAGAAAAGTGACATTGCGTGTGACGACCCGAACTCGATGCCCGACAAACGACATCGAATCCGTATCGCCGGAGCTTGCAACAACATTAGATGATAAACAACACAGCGGAAATAAAAGATAATTGCATTGATATACAATATAGATACAATGATGATATACATCATAATACAACAACCCAACACCATCAGAGAATGATACAACACAACACCATAGCGGAATAACATCTCAACATGAGCAAAGCCTTCAAGAGAATCCAATATTTTTATTTATAAAATACTTATCCTTAAATTTCAAACTAAAATTCTATTTATAATCTAAAATTTTTATTTATTCTGAAAAATTTCTAATTAATTCACAAATAATTTTTACAATTTAATCCCAAAATTAAATTAATTGCCAAATTAAACTTGGTTAAAATTCGGAAATGTTACATTGCGAGTCTTGGAAGTCATATTTGCATAGTAATGCTTCAACAAAAAACATTTGGACCTTTGTGAATATTCTTGCCAAGATTAATTCTGCTGGTTCTACGCACTAAAAACGAGTCTCCTTCCTCGTTGGAAAAGTCAAGGCATGTAACTAAAAATGAATAGAGGGAAAAGAAGGAGAAAGAAAGACTGAGAGGAAAAATATACAAGTCAATGCAGCTTAAAGTATAACAATAATGAAAAATGATAGAAGGGTGAAAACAATACCAAGAGATCTAAAAGAAGTAATAAATCCGTCTCGATTAAAAATATAGAAAAACTGATATGTCCATCTTTGAGTCTTACGAAGAGAAACTGAAAAGATGAATTTTAAGACTTGAACATAAAAGAATCCATTGAATCCTGTAGTTGTATTCTCACGAATCAAGTACAAGAACAACAGCTCATGACATGTAAGAGGTACATTCACATGCTCAACATACAAGATAAAGGTGGACGTGGACAGATAATAAAAAAATAAAAAATAGATGGATTGGAGACAAATTAACAGTAGCTATCCATTTCCTAATGTTGGGATCGAGTTGAAAATATAACCCATTTTGAATATGTTTTGATGTTATTAAAACAAATCTTTTTGGGGGCATGTCTTTTGGGGGCATGTGAATGTGCCTAGAAGGGATAGGAATTCTAAGTGCATAGCCCCTAAACCCAAAATGATCCGAAATCTCTTACGCTTAACCTTCTTTACATATGCCTGAAGTCATTTCAATGAAAGAAATTGAGCCACGATCCGAAGTGCTCGAAGCGTTGTCTTGAGCCCTGAGTAACTAAAGGAGAAAATGAACATAATGGGAGTATGGTTTTTTGGAATCTCCAACCAAAATTAAAGGGAAAGACGTGTGCGGTGTCGAAAAATAAAAAATTGAATAATCGATTAGTAATGCTAGTGCAGATAACGTCTTCCTCTAAAGGCGTCCAAGATGCAATTCCCCAAATTATAATTCTCGCGTGCAGAACCCATAACAGTTCAACTATAAAGAAGCCTTGTTGAGAAATTTGAACACGAATTCCAATAAGGGTCGCTTCGAATCCATCAAAAGTAGTAATTACAAAGATTTTCTTCAGAAAATCAAAAAAGAAAAGAGGTGTTTACATTGTGGGTCGGTTGATAATTTGGCAAAAAATTATAAAGATCCACTAATTTATTTTAAATGCAAAAGATCTGGTCACAAAGGCTTTGCATGTAAATTTTCTTCTCAGAATCATCTCAATAATATGGTGAATGAGAAAGGGTGCGAAGTTTACATTTCTTCAGCTGATATTGAGAATGAGATAGTTCTTGGATAGTAATATCAATAATCAAAGGCGCCTTTACTATTCGGCAAATTATAGAACTACTCAGTACAAGATTTCAGAATGTTGTTCGTAGAAATTGGATTTGGGATGTCAAACGGTTAAATGATGATTTTTTTGGCCAAATTTCCTCAATATTTCTTAACAAATGATAATGTGGGCTCGATTATTTAGTCTTTGGCTATTGTTGGTCTCAGAAGAACTTACAGGAAGGTTGTAAGAGGATTGGTGCAAGTGAGAGGGTTTGGGTAGTGCTTAAGAACCTTCCTATGGTATATAAAAATTTGGATTTGATTAAAGGAGTGCTGGCTAAAGTTGGTGATGTCAAGAGGTTGCAAAGAGATCATAGGAATGCTGTAGATTTTACCACTTTGAGGGTGGAGATTGAAGTTGTAGTTTCTTGTGTTTTACCATCCCTGATTAAGTTGTTTACTGATGAATATTACCATGAAATCTCTATTAGAAGATATATGGGTGATCCAAGTTATGTTATGGATTCAAGGAGTTTCAAGTACAATGTCTTTGAGAAGGGTTTTGATGGTAAGCTTAAAGTCTGGACGCATAAAAGAAGCATATCAATCGATGTAGCTGGTAATGCAGTGCATGAGGAGAATGATGAAGCTAATGAAGGAGGTATTGGTAATCCCATTGAAGTTTCTTCGGTTAATAGAGATGGTGGTGAAAGAATAGTTAACTCTGAAGTGGATAGTAATGATCTTGGTTGTCCTATGACTTATGAAGTTGCAGCTGATGCTACTGAAGATACAGAGGCTAGGAAAAGGAACCTTGGAAACAGGTGATGGCTGATTTAAAAGTTCCAAAGAGTTCAAAAATGATCAAAAGAAAAGGAGGGAATAACGAGCATGCAGGATTTACTCCGCCGAGGAGGAGCGCAAGATGGCTGGAGGCTGATCATCCTTTTAAAGGTAGCGTTTTCATCCCATCTTTACTTAATAGTTTAATTCATGATCAGTTTTATGAGCTTGCAAAATGTTTGGGTTTCATTATTAAAAACATCGACGATGATATTGTAGAATTTAAAGGAAAATAATTGAAGAGGTTTAATTCTTTAAAATGAGTGTTTTCATGGAATGTGAGAGGTCTAGGTACTGATTCAAAGTGTCTTAGAGTTAGAAATATTACTCATTCTATTAAACTTGACATTGTGATGTTACCAAAGATAAGAATTTGTTGTCTCGATAACAATTTTTTGTGTTTGGGAGGATTGTCCTTGAATGAATGGAGTTTTATTGAAGCAAAATGTAGTGCTGGTGGAATATGTGTTGGTTTTATCAAAAAAAGAATAATCGAACATAGTCAATCAATCAAATCAATCCAAATCGAGGATGAATAAAATAAACAAGCTCATCTAAATGCTGAGTCAATCAAACATCCCATGTAAACATTTTTTGAAATATATTCAACGTGTGAATATGCATGATAATAAATCAAAGGGAAGAGGGAAGATCTATATGAAAACACATGGGAGAGCAGTAGAAAGAAAAAGTCTAACACGTGATTTGAATGATCTACGAATCGAAGCGAAGAGCATTGTGAAGTAACATAGAGAAGAACCACCGCAATTAGAAATTAGAATTTCTCGAGTGGGAAAAAGAGAAATGAAAGGGGAGAATTTATATAGTTATGGTAAAAGAATCGTTGCCCTAAAAACATTAAAGGCATGGTAAACATAGGCTGTTAGATTGTAATAATGACAATTCCAAATACATAAAGAACGAGGAGGATTTGTTGAAATTTGAAATGGCTCGAATAACGGTTAGGAAAATAGTCATCCATAATAAGACATGTGTATAGAGCATTAGATACTTTCTGATGTGATTTGACAATAAATAAAATTGGATATGAAGAGGAAAAGCCTGCACTAATACACTTTAGCGTATACTTAGGGGACAACGTGTTACACCCAATTTTATCCTGTAAGCATATGTAACACATGTCAACAAAAAAAAAATGAGCATATTAGAACTGTGCAAACCAAAAGGAAAAAGCAATTCGTCCATAGTATCACCAAAATAAACTGTGCAATGCTAAGCACCTTTGAACCCAAGAAACAACATTCATAGATTACTGGACAAACACATGACCCATATACAATCAACTAAGCAACAAAGGAATCAAAGACCAAAGACACTAGGACAATTAAGACATATCAAAGATACGGAGGCCGTGCTTACAAAAACGGCCATGCAAGTGTTTTCGTGCAAGCAAAAATGTAAACCAAAAGAATCCGTCTACCCATTAAAAGAAAAGGATGCACATGTCTCTTTCTAAAGACCACACAATCGTCTCCTTGAAGACTCCACCGATTTCTCTAGAGAGACCGCACCACCACCCTTTTAACATCTAACCCACTATACCTTTGGAGACCGCGCCACCTTCTTTCGTTAAAAAGACAACTTCAGCACCTCCTTAAAGTCCACACCGTTATCTCATAAATGACTACATCAACACCCTCTTAAAACCAGCATCGACGCCACCTTCTAAACTGTGCCGACATCTCCCTAAATTCCAAGCGCCATCAATTAAGAAACGACATAAAGTGTAAGAGAAGATTTCGTCATTACGATTCAAAGAGGAACTACAACAATGAGAATTTTTTTAGAAGCTATGACACCATGCGCTAGTGAAGCGCAGTCCTTGTAATGAATCCAGGAGTTCAGCCCTAAGGCTTTAAAGCTCAAATCTCCCGCATAACTTCAAATTCAAAATTCCCACATTCAACCAAATCTTCTTGCTTAAAATTTTTTCCCATGCCTATAGTCACGTCAACAATCCATGCACAAATCAACAATTAATATAATTAATAACACACGGAAGGATTGAACGATGGGGGATAAATTTTGAATCAGGGGACTAACGATACATGTGATATTATGGTACTATAAATAGAAAGTTACCGTAGCAAAGAAAGGGACTTTTGGACATTTATTGAATTCTATACTAAATGTATCTGCACTCTCTGCCATTGAAACAAGTTTGTACTAGAAATAAATATATAAGCAAAAGTTTGGCTTGTGGATGTAGGATTCTTCCAAATCCAAACCATAAATTTATGTCCCTTACTTTTTTCTACACTTTACTTACTCCATTTTGTATTAGATCATTTTTCTATTTTTTTAGCTTAATTAGACATAAATTGGACTCGACATTTTAACAAACAATTAGAATGCAACCTTATAACTATGTAAGCATACGATGACGTAATTACTACCTTAAGGCAAATATAATATCATGCAAAAAATTTAATTCCTAATTACGGTAAGTATCTAGCACTATAATTGCTTCATAATTAGCAAGGGTTGTGAAATAAAAAAAAATCTCATTAACACTACTCAAGTTGGTAACAACTAAATTTATTTTAATATAATGATTAAATATTTAAGCGGTATAATTATAAGTGTAGATCTGATTATTTATTTCTAGTGCACTATGGTTAATGGTTATAAGGTGAAGAATTATAATTACCATGTTGATTCAATAGTGTATACTTGATAATTTAAATTTAGTCTACACTAAAGGTTATTATAAGTGCCTTGCTTATGTTGAAGATATGTTATTGATACTATAGCAATTATTGAGAGTTTCTATCCAAATGCTTAGTGTAGTTGGCTGAAGCATCCAACTCCCCCATTGAAGGGAGAGGGTTCGATTCCTAACAAGCGCACTGAGTCATTAGAAAGAGCTTGCTTAAATTGAGGATGTAGGTTGTGACGAGCCTTCTTGTGTACCCCTAAATGTTGCTGGTGAAGCGAGATTTATTGGGAATCCAAAAAAAATTACCGAGAGTTTACATGATAATATCTCTTGTTCTGCTATTACGAGGAAATATTACAGGTTGGTATATAGTTTTAGTGTGATATTATTTCCTTGATACAATGACTCCCGTTTTACTACCACGTGGTAATTATTTACATGTACTCATCTGTTTGTATATTTAATTTTCATTGCATATATTGTATGGGTCGAGAAAGAGTAAGATGAACAGATTTCGATGTTACTAGAACTGGACCCAGTTGATCTCATGAGAGTTGATCTTGTGAGATCCATTTGATGTAAAGGTGTTATGGTGATAAAGTTCTAGGATAATTCTAGAAAGGATAATATATCCATTTTAGCTGACCAATACGGGGTTGTAATCCTAATCTTTGATAAGTTAACCTTATTATCACAGGTCAAACAGTCTGCTACATGGGTGTTACTTGGGTTTTTCTTAGGACCGTGGGTCATAACTTTTGTTTAATAACTTAAATGGACATGATGTTATGATCCCCTTAGGTAGTTGAGTTATACTATATATTATTGTTATATTAAGCGATTATTGGGTAGTTGAGTCTTTTGGTTTAGTTTAACGCCCTTTTTTAGCCTCTTAAATAGGTGTTAATGTAATGATCCCCTATCGACGGATCGTAAAAATATTATTTTTATAACCAAATTAGATCCAAATTAAATATACTTTGGGGAATGTTGAATATACATCTTTGACATTGAGCATAAATATTGGATGATTTGACCTTAAAAAACTTGTAAGGCCTATAGTTTTTGATATTAGCCAAATTAGGGTTCAAAACCATTTCCAAATGAAAGATACAATGGTTTTTCTTTCCGTAGAGTGGTCAAACAGATTAGACTTATGATTTAGGTGATGTGACTGTTTGAAATTTGGATTTTTTTTAGGTAGATTAGTGGGTAATTAACCCGAGCCCGTAATTAGGCTTGTTAATGATTGTAGGGTTATAGTTAACAGCAGAATTCACAGTAGCCACCAATCATAATTTATCTAAACATTTTCAAACCTTCATTAGACCTTCCTTTATCAAAACTCCATCATTTTCTCAATTAAATTGACCTAAATCAATTAATTAGAGGGTGATTAGCCTAGAGTTTAGGAAGGGACTATGGAGATTTTTAAATCTGGGCCTTGGGAAGGGTGTATTGCTGCCTACATTCAGATCTACCATTGTCCGGTGATTTTTGATTGAATCTACGCCTTCTGTGATTGATTCTGTTCCCTCACTATGCTTTAAAGTTGATATATGATTTTAATTGTGCTTTAAATCATTCTTAATGTTTAAATTGTGATTTTCACTAGATCTAAACTTACCCATATTTTATAAATGAATTTTAATCGATTTAAAATGGATTTTAATTTGATTTACATATGTGTTCAGCTCAATGCATATTTTGATAATAGGCTAGATTCAGATAATATAATTGTGTGATTCAAATTTTCTAATTTAAATTTTCTTGTATGTTTGTATTGTAGGATTATATTGTATGTACGTATTGATTTTTTTGTATAGTTGTATATGTTTGTATGGATGTGTGGTTGAAAACACCACTCGATGGCGAATGTAACAACCCGCATATTTATCGATTTTTATATTTAAATATTTTATTTAAATATTTTATCGTTAATCGGATTTTGGTCCGAAGCTACTTTTTTTGCAAACGGTCAAATTAGGACTCGAGACCACTTCCATTGAGTTCGAAACGTCGTTTGCAATCTTCTAAGTATAAACATTGATATGTTTGGGGTTAGTGGAATTTCACCACTTTTTCACTCGAGCCTTTGGTTTGGACTTTTAGCCCATTAGGCCCAAGTTCCACCCCCCTTCTTCTTCATTGCTTCATTTCATTTCCTAACACTAAAGCTTCAACAAAAATGGTGAATGGAATGAGAAATTAAAACTCCAAAGTCTTTGTTTTATTGCAACTCCAACATTCAACTCCAAATTCAAGAAGAAGACATCGGATTCAAGTTTGTGGTTGCTTCTCCATTTGCCTTCAAGCTTTATTCTTCATTTTCATTGGGTTTTGGAGCAAAGGTGAGATTTTTATCTCACAAATCTAGTTTATATCTATCTTGGACTGTTGGGAATGATTCCCTATCATGTTTGCACGCACATTTGCATTTGGTTTGGATTGGATTGGCGAAAAACTCCACTTTATAGTGTTTTTGGTGAAAAACTGCCTCTAGGTCGTTCTGCCTTAGTTAGGTCGTTCTGTGTGAAAAGTCGCACTGGAGTTAGGTCGTTTCCGACCTTAAAATGGCCTATACCTTTAGGTCGCTCGGAGTTATCTCATTAGGTCGTAGGTCATTCTGGCCATTTCTAACGTCTTCGGAGTTAGGTCGTATGACCTTAGGTCGTAGGTCGTATGGACCTTAGGTCGTAGGTCGTTCTGGCCATTTCTAACGTCTTCGGAGTTAGGTCGTATGACCTTAGGTCGTAGGTCGTATGGACCTTAGGTCGCTAGGTCGTATGACCTTAGGTCGCTAGGTCGCATGACCTTTATATTTTTAGGTCGCGCCTCTTTTAGGTCGCTTCTCTTTTAGGTCGCGTCTCATTTAGGTCACGCCTAATTTAGGTTGCGTCTCCTTTAGGTCGCGCCTCTTTTAGGTCGCGTCTCCTTTAGGTCGCTCTCCACTGGAACCCTCAAGTCGTTTGGCCTTAGGTCGTTGCACCGTTAGGTCGCTCAACCGTTTATATCGTTAGGTCGCAAACCCACTTAGGTCGCTTAACCTTGTTTTCCCTCTAGGTCGCGTGGCCTTTAGACCCTTAGGTCGCGAGCAGTTAGGTTGTTAGACCTAGGTTGCCTTTTCTCCGTTAGGTCGTGAACCTTGTTAGGTCGCTCATCCTTAGCCCGCGAACTTTCTTAGGTCGCGTACCTTTAGGTCGCGTGTCCCCTCTACCTCGTTAGGTCGCAAAGAACATTAGGTCGCTCGACCTCCTTACCCACCAGGCCGCGCACTTAGTTAGGTCGCTCAGCCATTGTGTTAGGTCGCGTGAACCTCTTAGGTCGTTAGACCTCATTTTGTCTTCACTAAGTCGTACCGTTTTGGACGGGGCGCTGCCCCTTGGACCCCCGCCCCCTGGACCCCCGCGACCTGACCGGGCAGGTCGAACCCCGTAAGCGGTGGCGTTGCCCCCGCACCCCCACCTTGGGGGGTTGCCACCTCCCCTGGACCCCCCCTCCGTAGGGTATCTTATCTGAAAAACATTGAGCTGATTTCCTTGGATTTTATTCACATCTCCGTATGCGATTTTTGGGACTGATTGTTTCTACAATTGCTTCTGTGTTTTGTCACTTTATAATATAAAGGTTTCAATACTAGTAGTAAATATCAAAACTCTTTTAACAAACAATTTCAACTCTATTTTTAATAACAAAGCTCTTTCCTTAAACCATTTTCCAATCTATTAGTATATACAAGCCTTTACCTCACTCGGATGAGAAATCTAATTAAACGACTTAGTAAAACAAGTGGTATGAAACGCTTGCGTTCACTTCGTCGGTTAATTCTTGGACTTGTTCGATTGAACCTCTTGTGACAATTTCATTAGTGAAGATTTACAGTTTGTTCGTAAATATTTAAGTTAAGCAAGTGGTTATGGGACATGAAGCTAAACTTCTATATTTACTAGCTTAGTGTAATTGACACTTTTCGTTGATCTTGATGATCGCTTTATGAATTAGACTAGCAATTGCGCGATGTCTCTTTCATTGCAAGGTTAGACTAGACACCACTTGTGTGATTCCATTCACACATACCTTTCTGCTTTTTGGTTAGTCTTGACCTCAATCTGTGTGATTCCACTCACACATGTGGGGTAGCTCCCCATGGTCTTCGGACCGTCATGTGATAGGCCTCTTTCCCTTTTTATGATTTCTGGATTTCTTGTGTTGATTTCTGGAATTTGTCTCTTTGACTTGTCATGAGTACAAGTTTAGGGTATGATGCCCTCTTTGGATCTTTGAGAAGATTCTTGTGATATTGATTTATCTCTTATCGGTTGATCTCCTGTTGATCATTATTTGCATACTTATAGTAGTATGTCAGTATGGATATTTTATGTTTATGCCATATCTTTTATTTTATATCATGTCATCTGATATTTATAGCTAGACTGATCCGTTTATTATTTTCTTATAAATAATACTCGGGTCAGGCCGAGATGTTACAGGTGCTACTGCTTGACTCCTCCCCCAGTGATTCACTACTCAGACTTTTGGCTACTTGTTTAGATTAACAGCTTTTGTTGTTTACACTTGAGATATAGACTCATAGTTGTATTCTTTTGTATAGCACGCGTTGCTATTCTTTTGTATTATCGTGGATCTTTTTAGACCACTACTCTGATGTACACTTTTATGTGATATATACTCATATCTCTTTCCGCCTTTGTGATATGGATACCTGTGATTGATTCGCATGTTATACTTACTTCTATATTTGTTTCCGAAGATCATTTTATAGCCACCGTGTGATAAGAAATTACACGGATGGTCGCTCCTCAACAGCCTTATTCTCCGCGCTAGTTGACATCACTACACCGTAGTGTTCTTGGCTAGCGTGGGTATAGAGGTGGGGCGTCACAGCGAATCAGAGTAAGGAATGTTTTAGGGGATTGGATCTCATGCATATAGGTTGGCTAAATGATGGGTCCTCCAAGATGATTGTACAAATGACGAGAGATTCAACTTGATGGAACAAAGTTGTTTGAGTTGGTTCTAGAGTTGAAGGTAGGAGTATCGTTCGGATCTGGAGATGACATACAAAACGAAACGACGAAACAAAAGAGGATCAATGTAGGAAGTTAGAGAATGACTTAGCCAAAGTTTTGGTTAAGTCATATCATTTGGCCTCGGCCCATATAGGTTGGTGTTGATCAATATTATGGGGGTGCAGTATTATGCTCTAATGCCAATTGCTATTCCACTGTGCAATATTATGGAGCTATTATCAATACATTTATCTATTAAGGATAGTTTTCTTTTGGAGTTTATTTTCTTTGATGTATAAAATTTATTCCACTGGTTTTGTATAATTGTGATGGACCGATGCACTCGGATTTAGTTTGGTTCAAATAATTATACTGTTATCTCGTCTGTTTTATATCTATGTTGGTTATTATATTTTATCCTATGCGTGTGAGATATGGATAAATTCTGCTTTTGGTTGTTTAATTTTAGCGTTAACCTCTACTCTATATTAATTGGGTACCATTGCAGCACATTCTTTATGGTATTTGGATACTGGGTGACCATTGCATTTGGTATTAGAGCATAAGTCAAGCGGTTTCGAATTTAGGTCATATCACTATAGTCTAAGTTGCTACTAAAGATCTATTGAGATAAGGTAGGTGGAATACCTTAGAATGGATCAAGTGATTACGAGAGAGCGTACTTATTATATATTATTATTTTCAAAACTATATATATATATATATATATATATATATATATATATATAGAAGTCACATTGCACACATGTATACCACTTATGCTAGTATTTCTTTATGCGAGAGCCATCCCTCTTATTACAGTTGTAAGAATAAGCAAGCATAAAAGGAACACAACTAGGAACTCTTTTATAGGAGTCGAGATTAGAACATGCAACGAGGTAGCTGTGAAACTTGTTATACAAACGATGTTTAATACTATGACGATGAACATGATACAGAATTCCCAATGAGAAGCTCATGGTCTAGTAGGTGGTGGCGCTCTAGTGCAAGCGCCAAAGGCTGATTTTGCCAAGCTAAATGAGGAGTTCACTAACCTTAATGGGAAAACATTTTGGAATGGAATCAGCTGCTGAAGTGCATGATTGGCTGTATACTTGTGAATGCATCTTTGATGATCTTGAGTTGGAGGATGTGATAAAGAAGAAGTTGGTTTTGAGGAACCTTCTAGGAAAAGCCATGGTTTGGTGCAATGCCGTTAGAGCTGCTACTTCGACGAACACTTTATTTGGGACCAATTCAAGACTAGATTTGAGGAGATGTTAATACCAACAGCTCAGAAGTCAGTGCAATTCAAATTTATTGATCTAAAGCTGGGTGACTTGTCTATTTAGAATGTATTGCTGAATTTGGGATGTTATCGAAATATGTATTGTCCTTTATTGTCACTACATTAAAGAAGAATGAGAAGTTCATAAGTTTGAACGACTATCTAAGGAAGTGGTTAGTAGGGCGCATTGATGAAACCTCTGATAATATAATTGAAAAAGCTTTGAGGCATGAAAGTCCGTAAACCGAAAGCTGATGCTATTCCATAGAGTCTAAACTGCAAGGCTACAAACGTGGGAAGAGAAAGTAGAACAACAAGGGCAAGAAGAAAGTTTAGAGTTAAATACGGTCAGAAGAAGGGAAATGGGAGCCCATTTGTTTCAATTATGGAGAGAAGGGTCATCTGATTAAGAATTGCAAGAATGAGGAAAAGAAGTGCAATAATTGCCACAAGGAGTACATATCAGAAGGATTGCCCCGAGCCAGTGAAATAGAAATAGACGATGAAGGCATATGCTCTTTATGCCGTTCCAACTTCATCGAATGCTTCATCAGTGAAGCAGAAAGGGAAGTGCATCTGTGAACAAAAGAAGAAACTTATTTTTGTTATCTTCTGTATGTCACAAATTACAGGAGACTAAGTATACAACATTTATAAAAACATGAAGCCAATCAAAAGTAAACAGCTGTCAAACATATAAAAAATATATCCAAGCACACTTAAGCCAACAGGCAAACAAAACACGTTTCACCAAACCGATATATCTTATACACCCCCCTCAAGTTGGACTTGCGAGACAAGGCCAAGCTTGTGGCATAAATCTTGATGTTGCTTCACTGTTAGAGATTTGGTAAGAAGATCAGCATGTTGTAATTTGCTTGGAACTTGAACAGTAGTTAAGAATCCTTCTTCAACTTGCTCTCTGACATAATGATAATCTCGTTTAATATGCCTTGTCCTCTCATGAAAAGCAGGATTATGTGCAAGAAATTCCGCAGATTTATTATCACAAAACATTTTAACAGGTTTTGGTATACACACTTACAAATGCTCCAAAATTCCAGCTATTCAAACAAGTTCACTAGCTGTTGATGACATACTTCTATACTCAGCTTCTGCAGATGATTTTGCTCACAGTTTTCTGCTTCTTTGTCTTCCATGAAATTAAATTGTTTCCTAAGTAAATACAATATGCACTGAGAGATCTGCTAGAGAATTTACAACTACTCCAATCCGCATCAGAATAACCATTCAATATTAGAGCCGAGTCTGATTGGTAGAACAAACCAAAGTCAAAAGTTCCCTTTAAATAATTCATAATATGAAAGGCAGCTTGCAAGTGAGGTTCTCTAAGGCAACTTAAAAACTGAGATAGGTGCTGAACCGAATAAGACAAGTCTGGCCTTGTAATACTCAAATATAAAAGTCTTCCAACCAAACTTCTATAGGTTTTTGGATTTTTTATAATTTCTCCATCACCAGTAGATAGCTTTAAACCAGTAGGTAAAGGAGTTAAAACCACTTTGGTAGAATCAAAATCTAGAGATTTAGTTATATCATCGATATATTTCTTTTGAGACAAAAAGGTTCCATTTGAAGTTCTCATGATTTCAATACCTAAAAAATATTTCAAAGTGCCAAGATCTTTAATAGTAAAAATTTTATCCAATTTTTCCTTTATTTCATCTATTTGCTTTTGACATGTCCCTGTCAAAAGCATATCATCAACATAGATCAAAATTATAACCAACTCATCATTTCAACATCTTGTGAATAACGAGTAGTCGTCAACAGCTTGACAAAAACCACAGGATTTTAAAAACTTGCATAATCCTTTGTTCCATTGTCTTGAAGCTTGTTTAAGACTATATAGTGATTTCTTTAGTTTACAAACTTGACCAGTTCTGCATTTATTATATCCAGGAGGGGGCTTCATGTAAAGTTCTTCATCAATGTACCCATGAAGAAAAGCATTGTTTATATCAACTTGAAATAGTGGCCATTTTCTGATAGTAGCTAAGGCTATGACAATTCTGATAGAGGCTAATTTAGCCACATGGGAAAAAGTGTCTTTGAAGTCTTTTTCAGGAACTTGTTGATATCCAATAGCAACCACTCTACTTTTCAGTTTATCTATTTTTCCATCAGGAAGCAACTTCGTTTTATATACCCATTTTGATCCTATGGCCTTTTTACCTTTAGGTAATTCAGTGATTTCCCAAGTCATATTTCTTTCCAAAGCTTCTATCTCTTAATTCATTGATTCAACCCACTCAGGATGATTCTGTGCAGAATTGTATGAAGAAGGTTCAAAACATTGCATTACATTTGCAATGAAAGGTTTAAAACTGGGATCAGAAACAACATTATTTGAAAAGTGCTTAAAAGAATGACCAGGAAGACTACAGTCATAATCTTGAAATTTTAAAGGGGCTTTAATATTCTGGTGGAGTGCCTTCTTTAAATAGGAACAATTGGTGTGTCTTGGTTATTCTCATGCATAACATTATCCAAATTGTTGACTTCTAAAATTTCCGAGGTATCAATATTTTCATCATTATCACCTGAGATAATAGGGATACTAGATATCTCTTCTGTCTCTGACTGATTTGCAAAGGGAAAAATATTTTCTTGGAAACTTATATGTCTAGCCACTGTCACCTTTTGTGTGTGTAGATCATAAACCTCGTATCCTTTTTGATTATAGGGGTACCCAATAAAGACACATCTATTACCCTTAGAATCAAATTTATCCTTCCTGTTGTCTTCATTTTGAATAAAACATTGACACCCAAAAACTTTCAAATGATCATAAGTTGGTTTTTGTCCAGTTAAAACCTCATAGGGGGTTTTCCATTCAAGGATAAGGGTAGGTATTTTATTAATTAAATACGCTGCAGTCAAAATACACACACCCTAGAATTTCTTTGGTAAATTGGCATGAATTCTTAATGCTCTAGCCATTTCAGGCAAGTGTCTATGTTTTCTTCCAATGCGTCCATTTTGTTGAGGTACACCAGAAACGCTTCTTTGATGTACAACTCCTTTGCTAGAGAAAAATTCTCTGCATTCTTTGTTAATGATCTCAGTACCATTATCAGATCTAATTTTCTTAATACTTTTCTGAAATTGATTTTCTATTAAAGATAAAAAATCTATAATGGTTTTGAAAACCTGATTTTTATTATGCAGCAAGAAAGTCCAGGTGGTTCTACTATGATCATCTAGAACAGTTAAGAAATAAGAAGCTCTATTCATGCTACAAATTCGAAAAGGACCCCAAAGATCAAAATGTACTAATTCAAAAATATTTGAAGCTTTGTTATTACTTACCGAGAAAGGTATTTTATGAAATTTTGATTGGTGACAAACATTACAATCAAAACTTCCCACCTTTTTATATTCATTATCATCAATATGCAACATCCTACTTATAGAAGCATGACCAATTCTAGCATGAATTAAAGCAACTTTATTTATTCCACCTTTATCAAATATCACTGTATTTGTGAAATTATTATTAGTTTCATAGCATGAATCTTCAGAAGTACCTCCCAACCTTAACAAATATAACTGTCCAACTTTCTTTCCAGAGGCAACACATTGTTTAGTTGAAAGGTCCTGTACATAACATTCATCTGAGTTGAAAATTAAAGACACATTGTTGTCCTTAATGAGCTTTCCTACTGATAAAAGGTTATATTTGAACCCTTTAATCAACATAACATCCTTTAAAATCATACCAGTGTCTAAAAAAATATCACCTATTTCACTCACATGCTTGTTTGATCCATCAGGCAAGCAAACAAACATAGACATTTTTATTTTCTTTCTATTTTTAAGCATACTATCATCATATGTCATGTGATCAGTAGCACCAGAGTCTATAATCCAACTATCATAATAAAACATACTAGCAGATATATGCAACTTAGAATAGTTACCTGCACTGCCATACGTTGATTCAGAACTCTGTTTTACTGCCAAGGCCTTCAAGATTTGATTACAAATGTTATCCTTTATAGAGGGATCAATCTTCACATGTGAACTTGAGGCTTCTTCAACGTTGCAATCCAACGGTGAGTCAGAAATCCTAATATTTGCATGAGCAACAACCTTCTCATTTCCCCCGTCCTTTTGTTTGGATTCTTCCACCATTTTGGATACTTCTATAAATCTCGGGCGACCTTAACCGGGTCAACCGTGACTTCAGGAATATAATTGATGCGGAATTCTAAAGCAAATCGACATTCGATTGCCAGAGATAGAATTCGGCATACCAAGATATAGCAGCATCGTAAACCGAGGATACAGAAATCTTCGGTGAATCAATGCCAATTGTAAAGGAGTTTTCACCCCTTTACAATTCATTCCGTGGAGTTATGGGATACTCTAGAATCAAACGAATATAAATAGGGAGAGACAAGAATGAATTTCGGAACCGAGGGACATTCCAAAATTCAAAGGAAATCAAGTCAAAAAGAAGGGATTCAACTCGAACGAAAGTGATTTTGTAAATGAATTTACCATATATGCTAGGTTTTGCCTAGAGCCAAAGCTTTGATACCAACTGTAACGACCCGCTATTTTGGACCATTCAAATCGACAATAAAACCGTACATGTCCGACTTGAATAATTCAAAATACCGAATTGTTAATAAAATTTGGCAAAACTTAAAATATACAGTAATAAATCAATCATAGATCACTTACACAGAGTAATACAATGCAGCGGAATAGATAAAGAATAGTAGTTCATGAAGCTACTATATACCTCAGAGTTAGAAATAAAATACAACCGAATAGTTCAAATGCCATGAAGTCTCCAATGCAACAGATGGCTTCTCTGAACCAATCAACTGGATGACTGAAGGGATAGATAGCTGGATCTTCAAGCAAAGCTCCAACTTCGAAGATGAGTCTCAAATGCTGTATCTCTCGGTCTGACCCGAGCGTAAAGCAAAACACAAAACACTCGAGTCAGGATTAACATTCTTATATCTATAAATCTAACTCAAGTGAAATATCAACTGAAATATAATTAACTTAGAGGATGTTTGGGATAACCATCCTCTAAGGGTCCATGGAACTATCTAAAAGATAGAAATATACACTATAACACCGTAGTCTTTTCAACTTAATTTATACTTCAAAACCAAATATCATTTTCACTTCAAAATATCTCTATACTTCCCAAATAGTATTTTTATATTAAATAATTTGTACAGTAAAGAAATTTCAATTCCCTCAACTTAACAAATCGTTTAACATCAACCCGACCACCCCATTTAAATCTATTTCAACCTCAGTTTATTAATTTAAATTCAACTCAATTTCTAAAATAACCACTTCAATTTTATCGATCTCAAATTCGGATTTGAAATCACTAAATACCCTTTATGTTCAATATATTTCAAAACTTTAAGTATTCAACGTTTCAAACTAACTTTTTAATCAATTTAGTTTCTAAATAATAAATTCAACTATACTGATTTCAAATACATATCCGAATCTCAAAATAAACCATTTAAATCCCAATATAGTTCAAAGCTTTAATATTTAATTAAATGTTCAATTTAATAGTTCCATATAGATCTCGATTTAACCTCATTATTATCTAGTCTTAAAATAATCCCTCATTAGATACAATATCATTTAAGTAACCTTAAATTACATTTTACTCAATATTTTCTTTAATTTATTTAAACGTGAAATATTCATTAAATCACTTAAATAAAAATCCAGTTACAAAATCATACCCTTAAATTTCCCATTCAAAAATTTCAAATTGATTTAATTGAATAAATCCTTATTTAAATACCATTTAGATAAACCCACATTTATCTCCCAATCTTAGTAAATTGCAGAATACTTTTGGAATAAAATTTACATAAATATTTAACATAATTTATGTATTAAATCAAATTTTGACGAAATTAAATATTATTAAATCTATATATCATTACCCTTTATATATAAATTTTTTTAAGGATTAACATTTAATAAGACCATATATTTCTTTCCAAAACAATGAATTAAATTTCAAAATATTTATATATATGGACCAACGATGTCTGTATATATTTCTTATCATATGGTCAAGTGTTACGGATATTTATCATTTCAATCCGTACACTAAATGTATACGGGTGGATGGCATTTCAACCCGTAATCCCAATTCAATTAAATGAAAATCGCTTGGGTTTATCATTTCAACCCATAACGATTTTCTCCTATTCTAAAGTCTGTTCGGGTATGTATCATTTCAACCCATAGTGATTTCTATACTAACAGGGAACTTGCAGAGTGATGACAGATATGTAAATAATAATAACAACAGGCATATATCATCAAAATAAATATATAAACAATAGGATATGGTGTCATATCCCATAAGTGAATAGTTACAGATAATAGCATATATAACAATTTAAATAACTACAGCCTCATATTTCAATTGTCGTCTCAATTGAAATCAAATTTAGTAAATAAAAGAATGTTAATCGTGAGTGATTTCTCACCTTTCGAGGCCAGAGAAAAAAAAGTGAGTTATGAAATCCAGATCCGAATTCCAAAACAAAGCTAGATGGACACGGTTCAATGATCAAAGCTGATAATAGGAATAGACGAATTCAAATCAGAATTGGATCAAGGAAGATAAATAGGATAAGTGAGCTTATATACAACTAGCCAACATATGCAGACACAGTTTATAAAATATGCAACAAAATATGCATGCCTTGGTTAATATATATACATAGGTGTGCAGACCGACTATATTAATATAACCATATATATACTATATAACATTTCCTCTACCAATTTGTATATGACTATACATATGACTATACTTGAAATCAAAATACACATCCCTTAAAAAAAATCCAACGTATATCAGTCAGTGCAAACAACCTTAAGGCTGACATGAAATAAACTTTTGAAAGCATATACTGTTGAAATTGTAAAATATTGATATAACTTATACTGTAAAACTACCATAGAAAATTTATATATATACCTACATTTAAATATAACTTATGTAAATTGTTGAAAATAAAATAAAATATAGTACGGTAGACTCTAAAATACTAAAACAATAATAAAAATATATATATTATAAATTGACCTATCAAACTTGTACCCACCGATTTTATATAATATATATACCAAAACAGTAACGAAAATTGAAATACTAAATTTTATATATCTAACATATGAAAGCTAATAAAATAACATATTTTATTATAGTTGAAACTGTTATAACCAAATATATAAAACATATAAAAATACGTATATTAATAGAAGGCTGCCAAACTTATACCATATATACCGTAAGCTATCAATAGTAAAATAAAACGCGTATATATATATATATATATTTAACTTATCAACTAGTTAGTAAAACATACGTATCTAAAAGCCGTACGATAACTATATGCTAACAAAAGTCAAAAACTATATACCGTAAAATCTTAAAATAATATACATAATACAGTATAAATATATACTAACCTTTATATATGAACAGAAGTTAAATATTTATATACACGTTTATAAATATAACAATTATCATATATATACTATTATGAAATATATTATTATTTTTAAAGTTCAACTGTTAGGGAATTCAAAATCCACATAGTTGCAGTAAACATATAAAACAAAACTTATGCACAATCTATACTGTTCTTAATATATAAAATAGACTTATATCAAATAAAATGCGTACTTACTTTTAAAAACCAGAGAGGAAATGTTTTGCCAACTAATGCATGCGGCCATGGGGAGGGGGCAGGCCAAGGAAAAGAGAGAGCTCATGCTCAGGTTTGGAAGAAATATGAAAAGATGGAGGGGAGATGAGAACAGGCGATTTTTAAAGGAAGAATGCATGCGTGATTCAAGTAACATGACATGGCGAAGGGCATTCTTCAGGCAACAGAGAAAATGCTAGTTTCTTAAATATAAAGGTAGGTCTGCATCTGATATGTGAACGTGCTATATGACTTTATATAATATTTACAAAGCTCTCTCCTCTTTTAATATTAATTTGAGGGCAACGAATAGCCTACAGAGAGAAAAGAAGATGCAATCTATGCTATACTATATATATATATTCCTAGAAACACGGAAACGAAGAGGTAAAAGAGGGAAGAGAAAGAGGCGTATAAATGAATAGTAAATAAATTTTGATTTCAAATGAAATAAATGGAACATCAGAGATTAAAGTATGGATGTAAATCCTGGAATAATAAAAAACAACGTTTATATGTTGATTAAGAAAATAATTAAAACAATTAATGGCTTAAATGGGGCAGCATGTTTCAAATTTTTGAAATTCAAAAGAAACGTACACTATAAATATAAAGTTTTTCAAAAGCAAAAGAAACGTAAAGCTGTCCATTAATTCATCAAAACGTTATTTAAGTAATAAATTGAAATGAATATACAAATAAAAGTAATTGTAACGGTCAATAGTTGATTTAGCTATACACTTAAGGCAATAAATTTTTGTTTGTTTGTACAACACATAATGAGTTTTGAAAGTCACGGATATAAAAATGGATAAAAGGAAAGAAATCAGAAAATTTTGTGAGCAATAGCTTTCCAAGGAAAGGTAGGCTTACATTATATATACATGCCGAGATGATTAGGCACGTTCAAAAATTTTGAAGCAATGAAGGAATTGGAAATACATATAAAATGAAAGAAATTTGAAAAGTCCGTAGCTATGATTTAGCCAAAATTTATTAAAGCCATTTACTAGGAAGGTTGGAACCGAAATAATAGGGAGAGGAAGGCACATTAAATTTGATGACAAAGTTGTGTTCGGATCTATAAGCAAGTGGTTTATATATTATAGGCCTTATGAAAGCGAGGGAAGAATCGGATGCTACTAGCTTGATGATTTGAGATTCTTTTCAAGCGTTAAAAACAAAAATAAAGAGAGACCATAATAAACGCACCACCATAAATATAAATATACGCTTCAATTGCAAAAGAAACGTATAGAGAAAATTATGGGTAGTGGGAAAGGTAAAGTCAGTGCACGAAACTACAAGGAATAATAAAAGCAAGGTCGATGATCTCAAATTTATTAATGGTTACGAATGGAAAAGTCTACGTGGATTGGAAAAGTATTAAGCAATAGAAATCTTTAACGGTAGTAAAAAGAAACCGTTACGCACTGATTCAGAAATCAATTAAAGCAATTAATAGCTTGAATTGGACAGCACGTTTTCTCAATTAAATAAACTTCCATAAAATTATTTGAAAATTTACAATCTGCTATATTTAAATATACGTATTATAAATATATAAACATTTTATTTAAAAATTCAATTATTATAAGATTTCACAAATATTCAATTAAATACGTTATAGAATCAATTAAAATTGTTAAAATTTTCCGGGTCGTTACACTCTCCCCCACTCAAAACTTTTCGTCCCCGAAAAGGAAGGAGGTACGAGAATAAAACAACCAGATAAACAATAAATTTTAAAACTATATAAATTTTATTTAAAATATTTATTTGAAAATTTCATTTGAAATTAAATTTTCTTTAATATTTAATACTTCTCAAACTCCTTTGCAAACAATTATTTACATTATAACTTCTATTTACAAAGACTATTGAAAATATTAAATCCAAAATTTATGAAATTTTTAATTTATCTCAAGATACCTTTCAAATATTATCAACAAATTAATAATCATTTTCTTTAAAGATGTTTTATTTAATTTATAACTTCAAAAATATTTATAACACTAAAATTTTATATAAAACAATGTAGTATACAAATAAGCAATATTTAAAAGATTTATTCAAAAAGGAAAGGAAGGTAGATTCCGAAAACGGAATATAGGTGAAAAATGAAGCTGAGCAGATGAGGTAGATTCAAAAGAATAGAATCGGGCACGAATAATTTATTTCAAACCATAAGAATTTTAATTTCAAATATTAATACAAAATTTCTTTGTTGAAAATACTTTTATAATAAAATACCTTTATAAATAAAATACTTTTATATCGAAATAAATCTTTCTTTCGAAAATATTTTTATAACTCGATGTTTTAACAAGTTTATCCTCGTTCTTGCAGACTCTGGCCATGCGTTGATCAGGCGCAAAGCTAGAATTCTTCAAGTACTTAGTAGACCTATTTCAACACCCAGTGAAAATACTTGAAAAACCTTTTAAAAACAGATATGGAAAGTACAATCCAAACAAACAACCAAACCAAAACCTTTGTCCGACCATGGTTCGCAGATACACAATGGTTACGTCTGGGTCTCCCAGGAAACAATCCATATCCGTAAGCTTTCTCAGCCCTGCGAGTTACGCCATGATGACTAGTAGTGTGCAGGATACACAATGGTTACGCCTGGATTCCCCAGGAAACAATCCGTACCCCTAGGCAAGACTCAGTCAGGCACTTGCGCTACTATTCGCGACCTACACAGATTGCAGGATACACAATGGTTACGCCTGGATCCCGCAGGAAACAATCCGTACCCCTAGGCAAGACTCAGCCATGCAATTGCGCTATGCATTCGCGAGAGGAAAAAAGAAACCATGGGTTACGCCACGGTGGGAACACTCGAGTATTACATCCGGAAAACCGAAAATCAGAGAGAATAATATCGATAGAATGAATCCACGATGTGGCCACAAAGCGGATATCAAGCAGAAGGCACTTTCCATATCTTTACTTCGAAAATATATATCATATAGTACCTTTTCAAATCACTTTCAAATATCGTACTTATATAAAGTCCATATATATAGGATTTCATTTTTCCCAAATCGAATACTTTCCAAACCAATAGTAGATCAAATCATACTTATATAGACTTCGATTATATGAAATCTCTTTCCAAATTGAGTACCTTCCAAATCAATATATTTCAAATCAACTTCATACTTATACAATCCATTTTATATGAGTTCGACCACTCCCAAATCAAGTGCTTAATACTATAAGGTTTTCAAATTTTAAATCATTTCAATATCAATTCAGTTTCAAAATCATATATGATTTCATCAAATTTTCTTCCAAATTAAATATCTAAATTTCAAAGTTCCCAGTTTCCAAATTAAAATAATTCAAGTCGAACAAATTCATTTCCAAAATCACCATATAAGTACTGGTTTTTAATTTCAATTTAATTTCAAAACCAAATATTTTCTCAAAATCAATTATACTCAAAATGGTTTCCAAATTTATAATCATCACTTTAAAACTTTAAAACTATCTATTTCTATTAGAAATATCCAATTTACCTTTCTGAAAACCATTATTTGAAATTAATTTTTTTTCCAAAACATTTCAAAACTAAATTCCATATTAGTATAATTAAAAATAGTCATATTCACTTACTTAACAAAAGGTTTCAAACTTACTTAAGTCATACTCTTCAAAACTAAACTTATATGCTTTATCAAAAAATTTATACTTTTCGAAATTTCTTAGTTTAAAACTTTTAAACCTTGATTTGGAAGTGCTCGAACCTTCAAAATAGTCGATGAAATCAAATTTCAAATCTAAGAGTTGGAAATCAATTTTTTTTTATATAGAGTTATTACTAGTCAAATTAAAAACTCGAGGACTGAACACCGGTCTCACTTTAAATTGTTTCAAATATATACATATATCTTTCGAAAATATCAAATTATACTTCGGAATTTGAAATCAAAAACGGTTTTACAAAATCACTCGCATAGCGAAGCTATTAAAGTGGCCTCTCCCCCACTCTGAAACTCGAAAATCAATGTCGATGATGCGTGCACTCATCACCGAAATTATTCTCCAGCGACATAAGTGAGTTCTGGACTTCTATTTTCTTGAAAACTTCTTTGAAATTTCTTCAAAATTATTGGAATTCATTTGAACCCATTTGAAACATCTCTTATTCGGAAAAATACTTTTAAATCGTATTATTTTTATATATTTTCCCAAAATCTTAAAACCAATTTCAAAATATCGGAATTCAATTCTCGAATTTCAAATTTAACCCTTCAGTTATAAATCCTTTTTATATAAATCACTTTCTTATAAATTTTCAAAATTTCCAATCCTTTCAAAACTTTTATATATAGAATAACATTTCTTATTCGTTTTATATATAGGTATATAATCCTTATCGAAAACATTTTCACTTTTATATATAGAATAAAATCATAGTTATCAAAATAATAATTTCATATAAAACAATTTTAAAATACAACAAACCCGATTTTCAAAGGATGATTCAAGAATGGATTTCAAAACAAAGATAGAGATTAAATTTAGATGAACTCTAATCAATAGAATCCTGATTCGAAGATAGGCTCAAACAAGGTTGAGAAAATCAAATTACAAAATAGAAGATGGATATACTTCTGTAAATCTCGGGCGACCTTAACCGGGTCAACCGTGACTTCAGGAATATAATTGATGCGGAATTCTAAAGCAAATCGACATTCGATTGCCGGAGATAGAATTCGGCATACCAAGATATAGCAGCATCGTAAACCGAGGATACAGAAATCTCCGGTGAATCAATGCCAATTGTAAAGGAGTTTTCACCCCCTTTACAATTCACTCCGTGGAGTTATGGGATACTCTAGAATCAAACGAATATAAATAGGGAGAGACAAGAATGAATTTCGGAACCGAGGGACATTCCAAAATTCAAAGGAAATCAAGTCAAAAAGAAGGGATTCAACTCGAACGAAAGTGATTCTGTAAATGAATTTACCATATATGCTAGGTTTTTCCTAGAGCCAAAGCTCTGATACCAACTGTAACGACCCGCTATTTTGGACCATTCAAATCGACAATAAAACCGTACATGTCCGACTTGAATAATTCAAAATACGAATTGTTAATAAAATTTGGCAAAACTTAAAATATACAGTAAATAAATCAATCATAGATCACTTACACAGAGTAATACAATGCAGTGGAATAGATAAAGAATAGTAGTTCATGAAGCTACTATATACCTCAGAGTTAGAAATAAAATACAACCGAATAGTTCAAATGCCATGAAGTCTCCAATGCAGTAGATGGCTTCTCTGAACCAATCAACTGGATGACTGAAGGGATAGATAGCTGGATCTTCAAGCAAAGCTCCAACTTCGAAGATGAGTCTCAAATGCTGTATCTCTCGGTCTGACCCGAGCGTAAAGCAAAACACAAAACACTCGAGTCAGGATTAACATTCTTATATCTATAAATCTAACTCAAGTGAAATATCAACTGAAATATAATTAACTTAGAGGATGTTTGGGATAACCATCCTCTAAGGGTCCATGGAACTATCTAAAAGATAGAAATATACACTATAACACCGTAGTCTTTTCAACTTAATTTATACTTCAAAACCAAATATCATTTTCACTTCAAATATCTCTATACTTCCCACATAGTATTTTTATATATTAAATAATTTGTACAGTAAAGAAATTTCAATTCCCTCAACTTAACAAATCGTTTAACATCAATCCGACCACCCCATTTAAATCTATTTCAATCTCAGTTTATTAATTTAAATTCAACTCAATTTCTAAAATAACCACTTCAATTTTATCGATCTCAAATTCGGATTTGAAATCACAAAATACCCTTTATGTTCAATATATTTCAAAACTTTAAGTATTCAACGTTTCAAACTAACTTTTTAATCAATTTAGTTTCTAAATAATAAATTCAACTATACTGATTTCAAATACATATCCGAATCTCAAAATAAACCATTTAAATCCCAATATAGTTCAAAGCTTTAATATTTAATTAAATGTTCAATTTAATAGTTCCATATAGATCTCGATTTAACCTCATTATTATCTAGTCTTAAAATAATCCCTCATTAGATACAATATCATTTAAGTAACCTTAAATTACATTTTACTCAATATTTTCTTTAATTTATTTAAACGTGAAATATTCATTAAATCACTTAAATAAAAATCCAGTTACAAAATCATACCCTTAAATTTCCCATTCAAAAATTTCAGATTGATTTAATTGAATAAATCCTTATTTAAATACCATTTAGATAAACCCACATTTATCTCCCAATCTTAGTAAATTGCAGAATACTTTTGGAATAAAATTTACATAAATATTTAGCATAATTTATGTATTAAATCAAATTTGACTAAATTAAATATTATTAAATCTATATATCATTACCCTTTATATATAAAAAAATTTAAGGATTAACATTTAATAAGACCATATATTTCTTTCCAAAACAATGAATTAAATTTCAAAATATTTATATATATGGACCAACGATGTCTGTATATATTTATTATCATATGGTCAAGTGTTACGGATATTTATCATTTCAATCCGTACACTAAATGTATACGGGTGGATAGCATTTCAACCCGTAATCCCAATTCAATTAAATGAAAATCGCTTGGGTTTATCATTTCAACCCATAACGATTTTCTCCTATTCTAAAGTCTGTTCGGGTATGTATCATTTCAACCCATAGTGATTTCTATACTAACAGGGAACTTGTAGAGTGATAACAAATATGTAAATAAAAATAACAACAAGCATATATCATCAAAATAAATATATAAACAATATGATATGGTGTCATATCCCATAAGTGAATAGTTACAGATAATAGCATATATAACAATTTAAATAACTACAGCCTCATATTTCAATTGTCGTCTCAATTGAAATCAAATTTAGTAAATAAAAGAATGTTAATCGTGAGTGATTTCTCACCTTTCGAGGCCAGAGAAAAAAAGTGAGTTATGAAATCCAGATCTGAATTCCAAAACAAAGCTAGATGGACACGGTTTAATGATCAAAGCTGATAATAGGAATAGACGAATTCAAATCAGAATTGGATCAAGGAAGATAAATAGGATAAGTGAGCTTATATACAACTAGCCAACATATGCAGACACAGTTTATAAAATATGCAACAAAATATGCATGCCTCGGTTAATATATATACATAGGTGTGCAGACCGACTATATTAATATAACCTTAATTATTATAAGATTTCACAAATATTCAATTAAATACGTTATAGAATCAATTAAAATTGTTAAAATTTTCCGGGTCGTTACACTCTCCCCCACTCAAAACTTTTCGTCCCCGAAAAGGAAGGAGGTAGGAGAATAAAACAACCAGAAAAAAAATAGATTGAAAGCCAAGATAAACAATAAATTTTAAAACTATATAAATTTTATTTAAAATATTTATTTGAAAATTTCATTTGAAATTAAATTTTCTTTAATATTTAATACTTCTCAAACTCCTTTGCAAACAATTATTTACATTATTACTTCTATTTACAAAGACTATTGAAAATATTAAATCCAAAATTTATGAAATTTTTATTTTATCTCAAGATACCTTTCAAATATTATCAACAAATTAATAATCATTTTCTTTAAAGATGTTTTATTTAATTTATAACTTCAAAAATATTTATAACACTAAAATTTTATATAAAACAATGTAGTATACAAATAAGCAATATTTAAAAGATTTATTCAAAAAGGAAAGGAAGGTAGATTCCGAAAACGGAATGAAAAATATATGTAAGGGCTAAATTCGACCAAACTGCTACACCAGTAGCAAAAGATGTCGTGTGAAAGTTAATATTCAAATTATTCAAAATTAATCGCTAACTGAATTCTTAAATTTGAGTCTCATAGCCATATCTGCATTATTTTCCAAAAATAGCATGATTATTCGGTTTATAAAGTATTGTAAATTAATTAATATTTAAGAAATACTAATTATTAATGTATGTTAGTAATTATTTGGAAGTGTATATAAGTTATATATGCATGTACCGATGTATATTTAAATAAACTTTAAATATATTTATTTACTAAAATACACCCGGGGATTTTTGGTCCGCAAGGGACAAGATCATGGCCAACCATAAGAAAGAAAGAAATGATCTAAATATTTATTTAGATTTGCTTAAGGAATTGAAGATGAAGATTTTAAAGGAGAGAATGAGAAAGGTTTTCATTCTCTCCAAAAATACAAACCCTCCTCATTAATTAATTCATTCAATCTTTCCTCTTCCTTCTTCCTTTTTCGTAGCCGCCTCCATTTTTCTTGTTTTTCTCCCATGTTCGAACTTTTTTCCCCTAATAACATCAAATAAAATAAAATATTAATTGCTTTATTTTATTTTAGCAAGTTCAGGTAATGACTAGAGGAATCTAGCAGTCGATTTACAAATCAAAATATCACAAATGGTTATATATAGTGAGGTAAATATTCTTCTCTTAATTTCAATATGTCACGTACCCTAAAATATATATTCATATTGCCAAATTCTTATTTATATGATTTTTAATTATTGAAATTTGTTTGTAACCTTTGAGATATTTTAAATTGTAAATTACTGCAATCACAAATGAACCCGGTATACACGTATATCAGTGATGTTTGGATTTGGTCATAATTTTGTAAGATTAGATTCAAATTTATTTTGATCTAGTTTAAAAAATATTTTATTTTGTCATTATTATTTATATACATATATTTAATATATACAATCATTTATGTACATCTAATACAATTTGTTTTCTTAAGTTATGCTAAAAATTAATATTATTCCATATATGTATGCATGTATGTATGAGAATGTTTAGATTTGAAACATTTCGTGCTTGGTTTAATTTCTTGTTCTATTTAAAAATCATTTATTGTTTGTTCATGTTTTGCAAAGATTGAAATTTTAAATGTTTGAAAAATCTTAGTTGTAACATTGTTTAAAAGATAATTTGTCTTAAAAATCTTTATGTAATATTTTTAGTCTAAGATGTTTAATATTAAACGTTTTGTTTATGAATATTTAAGGAAGCACATTTATTTTCATTCTAAAAGATTAGATCTTGTTTTAATTAGAAGATTGCAAATGAGAAAAGGGTAGACATGTAGACAGTGTCCCTTTTCTACCGTATTACTAAAACTTCACACATATTTTATGATATCTGTTTTGATATATAGATTTATTTTCAAACTATGTGCATAAATAAATCGATGACAATACACTGTATATATATGTAAACTACATACATACATACATTTACACACACACATACACTACAAATATCTATATACAAATAATATAGACATATTATAGTATATTCCACACACACATATACATACATATGTGTGTGTATGTACACACACACTTAGGCATTTATATTCTCGATATTCATATAAATGAAACTATCTTAGACATATGTCAGTATAAAACATATGTATATACAATAAATTTAAATCCCAAAATCTATATGTATATCTATATAGTTAGACACATGTTTATACATCATCATACTATCATGCCATATTAGGAATATACAAAGTATATATTCAAAGTAATCACTGAATAAATTAATTAATGTGATTAGTTAAATAAACATAAAATATTTTAAATAAAATATGATTTTATTTAAATATATAGACTTGATTTAATGCTAGTTAATAGACTTCATATGTCCATTAAGATTCGAATAGGGATTTTTTTTGAAATTTACCCATTTCTCCTATTTTCGAAACGGGATGAACCCAATAATGTATGGTTCATCGAGACACAATCATACCGAATTATGGATGCATGTTTGCTTATGAAAATATTATACTTGTTTTTGTATGGTTTGGTATTATATTGGGGATGAATTGACTTTAAAAATACAAAGTTGTGGTGGATTGTGAGAGGTTGTTGGTGATGATTGGGACAGATGGTGAGCATATGGCACATAAAGAGCAGAGGGAAGTAGATGTGCTGTAACGACCCGTAAATTTTAACAGTTTTTAATAACGTAACTAATTGGAATTTTTGTGAAATTTTAGATAATTGAATTTGAAAATAAAAATTTAATATTTGAAATACGTCTATTTAAACATAGCAATGGTAAATTTCATCTGAAAATATGTAAGTCTATTTCGTTGTGTAGTTTTATTTATAATTTAAATCAGTTAATATTAGATGATAATAAATTTTTTCCAAACCTGAATATTTTCATATAATTAATTTGTAAATCATCGTCTGAGTGAGACGTCATATTTGTTTCGTCAAACTTGAACTGCTATTACCCCGTTTATCTTATTTTCGGCATTTTAGCAGCATTTTCGGTATCGATTGTCGACTTTTGATAGGATGATTGTACCACCGATATATGTATACCGCTTTGATTGTCTCGTCATGCCGATCTCCTTAGTATATTCTTTTGTGTGTTTCGGTGTCCAGTACGGAGCGAAGACCGTAAAATGGTTAGTCGTATCTGTACCATTTGAGTCCCTTTGTGTATTCTGTGTCTGTATAACTGTCCATCGACCGAAAACAGTTGGACATTTTGAATTTAATTTTGACCTTTGCTATTTCCATCTTTTCAATGTTTGTGGTGGTTCGTTTTCCTTTCCATTCTATTTTGCTTTGAGACTACACTATAATATTAGTTCTTATATCATTTTCAGTAGCCCCCTTCTTCAATTTTGTTTCCTGAGAACCCATTATTTTGCTCCTTCTTCTTTGCGGAGATTCTCACTACTCCTATATGCCATTGCCGAAATCTCCATCATCCCCTCCATACAATCACCGACCTTCATCCACTTATCTCCATGCGACCCGTCACCAAGGCAGCAGCCGAACACCACTTACCCCGGCAGCAAACATCCATACTCCACTTATCCCGCCTTCTCTTTTTTCTGCCCAGTGATAGCCCGAACCCATTAACTTCAGCCAACCTCAACACTCCAACTCGGCCACGCCCTACCCCACTTCCACCTTTGGCTGATGAGAAGCACCCAAGCCTCCTCTTTCCCCTCGCTTATCCTCCCAACGCAAGCCAACATCTCTAGTCGAAGCCTCTTCTGTATTTTATAGGTGTATATATATGTGTTTGTTTGATATGTATAAAGTTGTAACAATATTCATTTTATTTTAAAAAGCAGCAGTATTCTATGTAGATGTTTATATATATGTGTGTGTGTATATATATATATATATATGATTTACTGAGTTATATATTAGCACATATGTATAAAGCGATTTTTTTATGTTTTAAATTAAAAAGAATATGTGTATATAAGTCTTATATTGGTGATTTTAAATACGCGGATTTGTATATACTTGTTTATACATACTTATATTTGTTTATATGTGTAGTCAACATAATTTTGTCGCGTGCATATATATTGTTTACAATACAATCAGGATATAATTTGTTATTATATATAAGTTCATATATATATATATATATGCAAGCTGATGTATAATTTCATACTGTTGCATATACATGTTTCAGCAGGAGGTAGGTTGTATATATATATTTGTAGTGTAGCAGCTCATTTATACTATTTTTATATATGTATATTCCTTTGGGAACAGTGAAATATATATGTTTTCCTGCATAGTACATTTAGCTGTATTTGTATATTGTGTCTGCATATTTTTGCATAGTGCATCTAGTGTAATTTTATATTGTGTCTGCAAAGAATATATATTTTCCAATATATGTTGGATTTTAGATTTAAAATATGATATTCAACTATGTTATTAGTGATGATTTTTGTGATATTATATATATATATAAGCTTTTGTTTGATTTAAGTTGTTTCAAATTTAATACCTGTATATAGTTTTATTCTAATTAAATAGATATGCATATATATATATATATATATATATATATATAGTGTATATGAGAAGTTTGGCAGTTTTTAGTAACTTTATATATGTATATCAGTTTATATAAAACTGTTAAGTTTTAACGTATTGATTCAAAAAATTATTATATATATGTTTGACTTTAATATGTGAGTTTTAGTTTAAAATAATGATTTTGAAATACATATATATTTAATTTAGTATATGCTTAAATTAAGAATATGATTTTATATATATATATATATATATATAGTTATATATAGTTATATATATAAGTTCACTTATATCAATTATCTTCATCGATCCAGTTCTGATCTAGCGATGCTTTGGAATTCATCGCTCATTTTTTTGTCAAATTCCTCTACCCTCGAAAGGTGAGCAATCACTCACGATTAACGTTTTTATATTTGTTAAATTTGATTTCAATTGAAACGACAACTGAAATATGCCGCTGTTAGTTATTTAATTGCTATATATATGCCATTATATGTATCCGTTCACCTGTGACATCTGACATCTGACATCTGACATCATGATATGTTATTTATATTTTATCTGTTATTGATGATATATGCCTGTTGTTAATATATTATTCTTACTCTACAAGTTCCCTGTTAGTTTAGAATTCCCTATGCGTTGAAATGATACATACCGAACGATCTTGTAGAATTGGAAAAATCGTTATGGGCTGAATGATAAACCCAAGTGATTTTCATTGACATTGAATTGGAATTGCGGGTTGAAAAAATATATATCCGTAGATATTTAAATTGAGGATTGAAATGATAAATATCCGTATCATTTGACCATACGATAGAAAATTATATACAGACACCATTGGTCTATATATCTATATATTTTAAAATGATTACCAGGGTTTTGAGAAAAATATATGGTTATATATATATATATTGATTTTATTATATATAAATGTTATTTTATATATATTTAAAAATTTATATTTTTAAGAAAAAAATTATATTTTGAAATTTATCAATTATAAGTTAGTTTTGAAATTTATTAATTTTAATATTTTACTTATAATCTTACTATTTAAAAATATATATACATATTAAGTTTTAATATAAAATAAGTTTAATAATAAGATTTAATTTAGTTAAGTTTGATTTATTTAATATATAATATATTTAAGTATTTATTTTAAAATTTTATTTTCTAATATAGAGTTTATAATAATTTTTAGTAAATTAAGGTTGGAAAAAAATAGAAATTGGTTTGAAATTGTATTTATTTTAGAATTATACTTAAAAAAGTTTGATTTGAAATTTATTAAAGGGTTTAAGAAGAAGAAGATAGAAAAAGGAACAGAAACAATAACAAAATCTCACATATCGCAGCGGAACAAATATAATAGATAAATGAATAATCTTTAATCGAAGAACTATATCGGTTTTTATACATACATCATCAGAGTGTATACAATAGAACACAACAATGGCAGTTATTTTAACTTGCTTACAGAGAAATTTTGACTTGCTCCAACCCAAACGCAATGGATACTACATAGTATAATGATACGCTTCGCTATCCAGCTTGCCTCTGATCTTCACAGCATCTCTTTTCTGACTTCACTCCAGAACAAGAAAACCTGACTCTAGGCTACCCGTGTGAAAAATTATGGGCACTCAGAGTTTAGAAAGGGAACAATAAACTCCAGGTCAGTCATGAGATTGGTGAGAGATCTTAAAAATAGTTATTTTCACAAAGAAAGGAAAAGAAATCTGCTACACTTTTTGGAAAATTAAACTACCGTAAGGCCTCCCACCACACACACAATGCAAACGCAAAATTGGAGGAGATTTCTCCTTATGATAGTCAAACATGCTTGATAAGCAAAATCCTTTGATATTATTATTATTAGTGCATAGTGTGGAAAACATTTTGAAAGTATAATATTAATCTTAGCCAGCATAGGCATTTCGCACTTATGCCTACTATAACTACCACGTTCAATAGCAGGTTACCGCCACATTCCATGGCAAGTTATACAATTAAAACCATACAGAGCGTGTAACGACCCGGTAAATTCGAAGGTATTAAATGAATTAATTTAATATGATTTCTAATCTAATTTAGAATGAAATAAAAGTCTTAAGATTTTATTTAAGTAAATGTGGGAATTAGATATAGTAATCGTAATTTAATGTAACAATTTAATATTTATATGGCAATAGATTTGAATAATGTAAATTGTCATACTTAGTATAAGTTAAATATAAGAAACCAATAAATGTTGAATTTGTGAATATTAATAATTATATTAACTAGAATGGGACTCATTAATATAAAAATCAATAGTGGAGATTGTACATTTGGTTGTAAAATGGATAGTGACTAAATAAGAGTGACCGTTGAATAAACTAATGCAATAAGTGTAGATAAGTAATTTTAATGAATGCTGTCGATAATAAACTTACTTAAATTAGTAATAAATTAATTAAGTATATAAATAGTAAATTTGTGGACATGGTTGGTAAATATAACTAAATAATATGAAATAAGTATGCATTTATGATATGAAATATAGGTCAATGTTAATTTCACCTATAAATGTCCATTTATTGAATAACAGGGTTTTAAATCAAGTAACGGATTTGTTAAAGTTTTAATTTATAATTTAATGTGAAATTTTTTACAGTTAAAGTGGAATAAATTGGTAAATGAAGAATGTTGGATCCAAATAAGTTGTAACCAAGAAAAAATCCCATTTTTAATAAACTATGTGGGAAAAGAAATGAAACCAAAATGAAAATGTGAAAATATAAAATGTAATGAAATTCTAAGTAATAATGACTTTGTTAGTTAAGTGAAAACTGATTTGATATTAAGTTGTAACTGGATAGAAATCAAATTTATTTGGAATTGATTTGCAATCAATTGAATTTATTGCAATTAAATGGATTCAATATTTAAATTAATTATGTAAATATTATTTGGAAGAAATTGAAGTTATTTGGGTAATAAGTATTTTATTTGGCTAATTTAGATACTTTAAAGTGAAACGGAAATTATTAACGCAATAGTTTGATTGCAATATTTAATTCATCTAATTGATGATAAAGGTTTGTTAGATTTATTTAATAGGAATTTTGGGGCATTCAATAGGTAATTGCTAATTTTGAATCGAATTAAAGGGATCACTGAAATCAAAATTTAGCAACTTTTAAACCATTGCAATTGATTTAGAATATAAAGAGTTGTCTATTTAATTGAGTTAAATTTTTGAAATTTAGTTGTTGCAATTAAATGGGAAATAAAACGTTAAGGATAACCAGTATTCAAGATTTACCATCTATTTAGTATATTAATTGTAACTGATAATCAACTGCAATAAATAATAAATAATTATTACGTTAACGTTAATTGAAGTGATATTTGAAATTTAATATTTAGGAATTATGTAAATAGAAGTTCAGATGAAATTGGAAATATTTATATATTGAAATATGAATCCAATGATAAATTCTTCTATTTGACAATAATAATGGAAAGTAAATTTAATTAAAATTTTGGAAATTTAATTTATAATTTGGTGAAATTAATGAAATTTGGGGATTTCTAAAATTTTAAATTCGACAAGTTAAATTTTGTTTAAATTAGTATAGGTGATCGAAAAATTTATAATAATAAGAATCGTCAATTATCAAAAAGAAATGGGAAATTTGATTTAATTGACTAATTTTTAATTTATTTAATTAATATAAAAATAGCCATTTTTGTCACGTACTCGGATTTTGACGAAACCAGTTTCATTGGATCCGTATCAGTGAATTATTGTAGGGTTTCAAGTTTCGTATCGATCAGACTTTTCGTTTGATCGTACGAACGCGAAACGCCTTGAAATCGATTTAATTAAAACCAATTTAAAACCAATTTGGGAATTTTGTTTTCGTCATAACTTCTTCATACGATCAAAATTGGACGTGAGACTTTTTCCATTGCGTTCAGAATATTTTAAAATACCTATTTGGATATATGAGTTTAATAAATTTCGTTCCGGGGTTAAAACGGGCTTTTTGGGCCAACTACCGCTTAGCACGTTCGTAATTCGTGCCCCCCTAGCCTTCTTCTATTTGTCTATAAATATGCGGTTATAAACCCTAGCCTCCATCTTCTATCATTTGTTTGTACGTTCATTTTCTTCATCTCTTTCTCTTCCTCAAGGGTTTCAAAACCTAGATCTATCTACAGTTCAAATCAAAAGTGAAAATTCAAACTCTCCACAAAAATTCCAAAAAAATATATGTCAATGCTCTCGATGAGCGTAATTCAGTGGTGATATTCGTTGTTCAATTGGAGTTATCGTTTGCTCAGAATTTGCCGATTGATTCTCGGCCTTCCATCGCGACGAAATCAAGTTCAACTGATCGACGAATCGAAGGTACCGTTGGGTAGAGGGGACGAAGGAGATTGCATCTATATGGTTATTCGTGCAAATCAACGGCTTGATCGGGCTAGACAATTCAATTAGGGTTAGGGTATTTAACGGCGGCCGGCTGTTTGGGGCATCTTCAGGCGACGCGATCGAGCGTCTAGGGTCGTGGAAGGCGGAGGTGTGGTCGGCGAGGTAGGTGGCAGGCCGCGGGTTCGTGGATCAACGATGATGGGTGGCGGCGCGTTCGTGAATTTGGCTAGGGTTTCGTTCGAATTTCGCGTGCGTGTAACTGGGCGCGCGAGGAGGAGATAAGGATGACGTGTCGAGTATTGAGAGGAAGGTTTGTTTTGTTTGTATTTAATTTTTAATTTTGTTTCAAATCGTTTACTCGTATAACTTTCTCATACGTAGTCCGTTTCACACGAATTTTTTTTGTTAGGATCGTATTGAAATTCCGGATCTGTTGACGCTGGTTTGGACAGATTTGGAGACTGTGCAATTTTTGAGTTTAAATCGGATTTAAATTCGATTTAAATTCAAAAGGTGAGTGTTTTAACCCACTCACAACTACTAAAAGTTTTTATGTTTGTTAAATTTATATTAGATATGAGTAGAAATTTATTTATGACTGTTTGGCGTGTTTTATTCATCATATCTGTTAAATCGCATTTATTTAATTTAACTGTTAATTTATTATATTTATTGCATATTAATTGACAGTTAGAATTTATTTATTTGCATATAAACTGCTAGTTAAACAGTTATAAAATTTATTACTGAATATAAACTGTTAGTTTAATAGTGTTAAATTTATTTGAATATAACTGCCAGTTATTACCTGTTATATATTATCAGATATATATTGATATTGATTTATTATTGGATGATGGTTGTATGATGGATGATGTTGATGAATGGATGTTTTATTTTATATCATTAAACTGCAAGTCATCATGCATTTTCATTTCATTCGGGATTGCGGTTTGAAATGATATACAACCGCATTTTTATTTTAAATTGCGGATTGAAATGATAAATATCCGTATCACTTGACCATAGGATAGAAAATTTTATACAGGCACCGTGGTCTATATATAAAATATTTTTAAAGTGATTTCTATGGTTTGGATGGGATACGGTTTATAATTTTTTTTAATTTTGATACTTTATTAATATTATTCTTCCATATATATATATATATGAAGTTAAATTTTTGAATTTAAGCTGTGTATAAATCCGTTAAATAAAAATGGAAAAATTTGAGAAATGGAATTTGATAATTTATATTATATGTTTAAGTTTGGAAAGTTTAAGATATGATATTTATAACTGGATTTTTCAAGATAAATTTAAAATGAATATTTTGGTATAAATTAAATTGAAGAAAATATTTAGATTGCTAGAAATTGGAGTTTTAATTATGGAATTTATGGGAATATTCAAGACTAAATAATAGAGCATTAATTTGTTGAAAGAATAAAATCCAACTTTAGTTTTGGAATATTAATACTCCAAATGGATATATCTATATAGAAATTGAAGTGGTTTTGGAACTTGAAGTGATATTTAAATCTACGGTTTAGACTTTAAATAAAGAAATATATCTGTAAAGCCATGGAAATTATTTTTCTTTACAAAGTAACCTTAAAGTTAAACCATTTATTTTATATACCATTGAATATCCAAACCATTCAAGTTTTAGAAGTTATGGTTTTAAAATATATGAATTTCGAAATATTATGCTTTGAAAGTATAACTCAAATATTTGGTTTCCAGATTTTAAAATTTAAAGCAGTATGATTTTGGAAAAGAATTATATTTGAGAAAAGGATATCATATTGTTTTTGGGCTTTAAATTGATATCGTATTAATTGTTTTGAAATGGAAATTTTTATTCTGGTTTGGAAGTATAAACTATTTTTAAATGACCGCGGTGTTATAATAACGTCTGGTTGTTAAAGAGACCGGGATCGGATATGGACATACTCTCTGTCGATACCGAAAACCACTTTGACTAACCGTGTACGCGGTGGAGATTCCAGAATGAAGTAGGTTGGTGGCGACGTTTCCTGTAAGGTAAATATGTGGACCCAACTCCCGTGAGTTGGCATAAGGTGGCTAAAACAGGAGCGATTCTCGGGCCAATGAGGTCATTCCTCTGATCGAACGCACTCCTTCGATACTATACTCTGATTTTGGATTGTTTCGGTGGCCACTATTGATTTCTTTGATTTGGGGGTGTTAGTTCGAGGTGGGCGGTAGCTGCGGCTATGCATTACCATCAGCCCGAGTAGCAATTGGTATATCTACCCTGGCATTGCCTAGTTGTGCCGTGTCACCTACCCTAGCGCGCCTTATACGATTTTGGTTTTGTACCATACCTATGGAGTGCCCTCTGACGACGCCCAGTACGGGGGAGATTACGGTACTGTATAGACTATGGGAATATATTCTGTGTTAAGGGCTATATAGGTAACCCCTTAACGCTATTTAAAAGTAAGTTTATCTTATAATTAGACACTATTATAATAGCGCAATATACTATATAGTAAATAGTTTAACGGATCCTTAGGAGATGTAAATCCCGAGCATCTCTTGAGTTACTGCACTCTTATTTATTTCTGTAAATTTAACTTACATAAGATCTTTTAGTTCTGACTCGAGTGTTTTTGTCTTTTCAAATTCGCTCGGGTCAGTCCGAGCGTTTCATGATTTGAAGATTTAGATCTGGAGGACGAAGACGAAGATTTGTATTATTATTATTTATAGTATTGCACTACACTCACACTGTATTCCGCTGCATTGATATTATTGGTATGTAAACTCTGATATTTAATTGTATAAAGAAGAATCAAATGTTTTGTAAACAGTTTTATAAACTGTATATTTTATTATTATATTTTATCCTTCCGCTGTGAGATTCTATATTGTTTTATTTCTTCTCTGTTTTCTTATTTATCCCATAACAATCCGCCCTTCCGTATGGTTTGAATTGGCACGTGTGTCTGTTTAAATCGTGCGAAAAGGCGGGACGTTACAGAGCGTGTATTGTTTCTTTGGATTTCCAACAAATGGTCAGGCTAAGGAACTTCCTACTGCCGCATGGGTATGCCTCTGGAGGGACGTCACGAGAACCTACCTGGATCTCTACCAACACAAGTCCGGGTTACCTCTGTAACTAGGTGACTACTACTCGAGTATGTCATCTGTCGGTCGTTTGCGTCCTTTATCCGAGGATCCTCAACCACAAAGTACGATAAATTTGCAGCAACTACATAGGTTAAATATCTGGGCTCCATACCATGATACTACCCTTTTCTAGAAGGAAATGACATAACCTAAAGGGCGCAACCCTCATAACCTTACCGCATCTTTCCTATTTCGACCATTTTCGGGATGTGAGGTCCGACGAAGTCTCGTCCACAAAGCTACACTTTTCACAAAGTCATGCTTCAATCAACAAATGATCAGCAGCACTTCGTATGCCACATTACCAATTTGGAAATACATCACTAGTAACCATCAATTACATAACCTCTGAGCTCGTACGTCTCAGATAAGCGTGTTAAGCTAAGAGAATAAATTCTCCACCACCAACAGGAATGTATTTGATAGAAACCAGCTTTACATCTCAAAGTGTAACGTCAAACACACATCCATACAAATCCGTTCCAGGATCGAACAGAACCGAAGGCGCTTCAAAGAATCCCTTGCAAATTCGGATATTCACAAATCACGTCCGAAATCCCCATCACAAAGGTGATAAAATCTCTATACCAGAGCAACCCAGTGTAGAGACATTCGACAGGTAATCCTTTCGCTTTCAAAAGTACCCGGTCTTCAACACCGTCTTCAAATGCAATCCCATTTCGTCGTATCATTATTCGGAATGGGTTTTATGACACAAAGTCCTCTCTTGGCTAATCAGAATAATGATCCCTTATTTTAAAAATAAGTGTTCAATCAGATTTCAAACAAATCACAACAAATTTTCCACTTTGATCTTTTAAACAAAAGATCCATCACAATCACAAAGGTTCGATGCGGGTTTCGAGTATCCATTTGGAATCCAACCCTCGGTCGTATCGAAATTCAAATGCCATTAAAAAGACCAATATTGATAGTCGGTTATTTAACTATCAATCAATATTTACAACAATCATCAGATTCCAAATAATTTTCGACCAATTATTTATTTTCAAAATATCTTCGCAAGATAATTTTTTTTAACACTTCAGCCATTTGAAAACAAATTTCAAATCACTTTTCACCTTTCAATCTTTTGAAAGCAATTTCAAATTGTTTTTCACACTTCAATCCTTTGAAAACAAATTTCATCACTTTCCTCACGCGGAATACATTTCTAAACATTTATTCATTATCTCTAGGAATCTACCGAGTTCAAATACTTTAAAATAGTTCAAATCACTTATCCGAAATATACTTGGAAACATCTAGAATAAAACTATTTCTAAATACCTATTTAAATATTAGATATGAAAATATTATGTCAATACCTCATATAATACTTCAAGTCCAAACTAAATTTAAAATAAAATTAGTAGATAGAGTACAGATATTTGAATAACCATTTTTGAAATCAAATATCAATTTAATCTTTAAAATAATCCCTTATACAATTTATTAAATAAATATTTACTTTAAAGATTTGAAACATTTCCAAAAATATTTTCTCCAACAATATTCTTCCAAATCAATATCTAGAACTTTTAATTTATACTTCAAAAACAATTTTAAAAATATACTCGGCTTTCCAGGGAAGAATTCTCTTTCCATTTATATCAATTATTAAATCTTCTCGATTCATTTTAATTTACATTCCACTTTGTAAATTTCTTTTCACACCTTTAAAAATAAACCAACATTTATTATTAAAACAAAATTCCCTTTCCTTTATAAAATTCCTATTGTGAATTTTAAATTTTCATATATCCATTGATATTCGATTTTCAAATCGTTTTCCAAATATTCACTTTCAACACCAAATCAAATCCCAAATTGATTTCTAATTTTATTTCAAATACCAAATCAAATCCAAAATTTGATTTTCCAAACATTTATTTCAAACACCAAATTGATTGAAAGAATTGATTTTCAAAATTTATTTTTAAACATCAAATCAATTTCAAATCAGTTTCCAAAAGATTTTATTTTCAAACACCGAATCAGATTCCAAATTTATTTCCAAATTTATTTTCTTTTGAATAAATTCTTTTATTTTTTCAAACTATTTAAAATCAGAATTTTAAATAAAATTCTTCAACTTTTACATAACATTATTCGAAATCCATTACTAAAATCTTTTTCCATATTTTGGAATTAATTCGATAAAATTTCAAAATCAACTTTAATACCTTTAAATTCCTTTTAAATTTATCCAATTCTCAAAGATAAGATTTTACTATAAACTTTTCTACTTAAATGTCACAAATCCAATTTTATTTATTTCTAGTATCGTACGATACCGAAAATATATTCGGCTAAACTATAGCCATCAACGATTTCAATCACAAATATAATCGTATATGTATTATAAATAGTCAACACACAAAATATGAAACAAATTCAATATTTTAGGAATCCTGTTGGATCCCTCCAACCTGTTTCCCTGCATCCACAGATGTTAGCACAACAATTAAATACCAATTCCACTTCGATGTGGAATATCGCGATATATGAGATTTATATAATATCATCCGCTATTATGCAGTGCATAGGGCCTCATCCGCTATATAATGCAAGAAATCAATCACTCCAAATACGTATATCATACCAATTCCACTTCAAACTGGAATATCGCGGTATATGGGTTTAATATAATAGCATCCGCTATTATGCGGCGCATAGGGTCTATTTCGATACAACTGATAATCATATCATCCAAGCACACAATCAAAATTTAAGTTTAACCATCACAATTCAACAATAAATCAATAACTGAAATTTTCAATTATTATAATTTGAGTGAGAAGACCTCACCTTTTTTCCTACGCATGCAACCCATTTCCATTTCGGCTTGTTTTCTTTGCAATTTTTTTGACTTTGTATAACAATTATATATAGTTGATTAATATATTGAATCAATCAAACAAATTAATCACTAGTTATTTATTTAATTTAAGATAAAAATTTTGTATTTTTCATCAATAAATTTTTTTAAACAAATTTTCATTTCGTGATTTTAATTATCCAACGATTTTATTTTTAAACCAATTTCGTTTAATAAATTTATTTTAACCAACAATTTTATTCAACCGATTATTTCCCTTTTTAAAACCTTTTAGTAATTAAAATAACTCAAATAAGTTAATTAGGCAAATTTATTACCTTAATAAAATATATATATGTATATATATATTATTTTTATAACCTAGTAAATTGTGTTTATTTTCCTTTTAAAAATTCCTCTAGTAACTAAAATAAATTAAATAGGTTAATCGAATAAATTTATTACCTTAATAAACTATTTTTAACATAACTAAATAAATCAAAATACACGCGTATAAATCTTCTTTTAAGCTACTGTAAACAAATTGTATTCCTTACTGTAAATATTTTTACTATAATTTTTTTTAAATATATTAAACCACAGTAAATTGAAAAATTAAAACGAGAATATCTCATCTTGCTCGCCCTGCCGAGATACACGATCCCGAGCCAGCATTGAATAACCGTCATGCCATCTCGCGCACGCCCTCCCAGTGTTGAAATCCACCTTCGGTCGCATCGCCCTCGTTAGCACGGCGACATTGCATTTTATTCGCCGCCAGCCCTGATGCGCGCCGCCTCGCTTCCTCCTACGCACGAGCCCTTCCATAACGTCGACGAATTCATGCCGACGCGATTTTCCACTACTTCGATTTCGATTACCAGTGCCCTTAGATTGACGACGAACCTCGCGAGCCACCCTAGCTTCCTGATGACGACGACTTGCCGTGGATGCCTCACCACGCACGAGCGCTTGCTCCCCTATTCGCGAAGTTCGCCGCGACCTTGATCGATTTTGAGCTCTCTGCCATATCGTCGCGATTCGTTCCTCTTTCTTTTTCTTTTTTTATCTCTGCGGCCATTTTAAATGAGAAGAGGGAATTGATTTTCCCTTGGCTTCGGCCATTACTTTGTTTTGATAAAAAAATTATCGGCCATATGATTTTGAATTTCATTTTCTCCTGATAATTTTTTTATTTTAAACGAGATACAAAATTTTCAATGCGTGTCCTTTAATTTGCCAGGTGGTCAAAATAAATGAAAGGTGTATAAACTTATCAATTGCAAAAGAATATTTACATTTGCTTAATTTAAATTCAAATTGAAATTGCCTCGGTTCCGCAACTTAAAATTTCGATCTTCAATCGGGGCATGTCGCAAGGCGTTTATAATGTTAACCCCCTATTTCGAATACAATGGAAATGGTTCTGATTCCAAATTCGATCGTATGGAGAAGATAGCTTTTTGGACCCAGTTAAAATATCTAATTTTCGATTTAAATTTCAGTGCGTTTGCCTATCGCACGACCCACCAACAACTCCGAATGCTACGAAAATTGAAATCGGATAATAATACAATATTACAGATCCATTGAAACTGGTTTCGTTGAAATCCGAGACTGTTCCTCGAAAGGCTATTTTTAAATATCGATTTAAACTATATAATTTCAAAACTGAACAAATCAGTTCGAAATTCAATTCTGAAGCTTCCATTATCTTCGGTATTGTAAATATAAATTTTCTAAGCCTTCAAAATATTTTTAACAAGCATAAAACCTTAGTTTCAAATTTTTATCCAACTTCAATATATTAAATCCAAAAAATTTAATTGCCAAATTTATTCTTATATTTGAAATTCAAGTTAAAAAACTTTCAAACAATTAAAATCATTTAAATGTTCTATTTCAAATGTCAAAATTTCTGGGGCTTTACAGGTGCAGAGCTGGAATTATCTGCCTCAAATCTCGAAATACCCTTTCTCATATGTAGGTGGGCTCACATGATCAATCTGGAGTCATTTGAGATCGATCCATGCATGCTTCGTATTGATAAAGAAATGGCACATTTGAGTTGCGATCGATCATGGTGGTTCTTGAGTTGATATGCAAGCTCCTGTGAAAATTTCATGGCATTTGGACATGAAATTTGAGAGAGATGATCGATCGAAGGTTGAATTTGCTAGGAAAGTTGAAGGCTTCGTATCGATCAATTGTGTATCGATCCTCTTCGTATCGATACAATTCGTATCGATCATTCCATGTTGACGATGTGGCAATGGAGAACCATATTTCATGCTTATAGACCGTATCCTTCGGTTTGACTATGGCTTTCGTATCCATCTGATTCTAAGCTCTTTGTATCGATGTTGTGCCTTTGTTTTTGTATCGATCTATGGTACTTCTCTTCCTATCGATTATCTTCCTTTTACTTCGTATCGATGCTGAACTCTCTCCTTCATATCGGTCCTTGACCCCTCTCTTCATTTCGATTGATTAGTCGATCTATACGAAATATATATTCGTTGGTTGATGTGATCGATACAAAATGTATAGCCATTGAATGAGTTGACTATGATCGATCTGGGAAGTGCCGAAAGCTATTGAAAATAGATGGATACGAATGATGGATGCTGAGTGATGGACTCGTGCTTATTTCGTATCGATAGGATGGATATGAAATGATGGATGTGGGTTGATGGATACGCATTCTATGTGTTTAACATGGATCTTGATCAATCCATATCTTGAGCATACGAACTTTGATTGACCTGAAATTTGGAATGTTTCCTTCCATAGCTTTGCTTGTCATACCATGCTAGTTGTAGCTCGATCTGAACTTGGACCACGTCTGCCTGTATCCATCGTGGACCTATAGATGACCGATCTTAGGTACGGAATTCCTTCAGTCTCTATCCAAGTCTTTTGTTTCACGGCCTTGCCAAAATGCGGGATAACATTTACCCCTAAAAGTACACATTCTGTGTGAGCATAACGTGCTTTGAAAAGTTGCAACCTTTATCTTAAAAAAGTTCTATCCGGTTTGCTAAACAGTTGTCGTCCTTTCATCACGTAATATGACCTTTGGTAGAATTCCAGTAGTATAAATGTCGAGTTGTAGATTGTCAATGATCATGTGGTATTTGTTGTAACTATAGGTCGAGTCTAGCAATTTGTTGTTCATTGTTTTGATTGTCGTCAGTAAATTATTCAATTCCTATTAAATTTGAAAATCAAATGTTAACATGGCAAAAATGCACATATTTTAACCTTCCTCCCATTTATGCTTGCACGTTCATGGGTCGTTGTCAAGTTCTTTTTCCCCTCTTTTTTTAACAGATCTTGGTGAAAAGAGGTCCTTGCCATCGATTGATGGTTTCTTTAGAACCAAATTTTGTATCAATCCTCTCCTGGATCGATGTAAAACCTGAAGAGAAACAACAATCGACGGTTGTTTTGATCCCTTTTTCGTATCGATCATCCCTTAGATCGACCTGGTATGCATTAAAGTAGACTTCGTATCGATGGTTATCGATACAAGATGGACTTACATAAGGTGTGCTTTGTATCAGTGGATGTGAAATTTACAAGTGTTAACTCATGGGACAGCTTTGCGGAGGATATGCCATTTGTCAATCCTCCATTCAAGAAGGATTCCTTGTTGTAGATATTGTTTGATAGGAGTCATCCATGACTCCTTTTTCGCTCCATCTCTAAGATTTGGTTGATCCTCATCTGTCAATGCTTGGAATAATAAGTATTTCAATGAGGACAAAGTATATTTGTCGTGCATACCCATAATAGGCTAGCTTGGCCAGTGACTCGGCCTTTTCATTTTGTTCTCTAAGGATGTGTATAATGATGTAATATTTGAAGTCAGCTAGTAGCTCTTGGACCCAGCTGAGATAAGGAGCAAGACATTGCCCCCTAGTTAGATAATCTTCCCTGACCTAGCATACCACTAACCAGAAATCACAAAAGATACGAAAAGTTTCCACTCCTAGTTTGAGTGTGGCGACCAAGGCTTCACACTTAGCTTTGTTATTTGTTATAGGGAAGTTGAGTTTTAGGGCTTAGAAGATCCATCGTTCCTCAGGATTCATTAACGCAACTTCGATGCTAGAAAACCGATTATTGGAAGTTCAATTTGTGTACATTCTCCATCAGTTGGATGGTTCTCCACTGCTCTTCGGATAGTCATCTAATGCAGTGAATTTAGATATGAAGTATGCTAATATTTGACCACGGATAGCTCTCCGAGGGAGATAAGTGATACCAAATTGGCTTAGCTCGATATTCCATTTGAGTACCTTCCGAATATCTAAGGTTTCTATAGGACTATCGTAACGGCTGGTTGATATAGATGTTAACGGGGTGAGCTTGTCAATAGCTGCTTTCATCATATACTGGTCTTCAGATTCATTTCTCTCCATATAGCATTGCGATGCTTATGGCTTGTGTTGACGCGGCCTAATTGATGTATAAATCTTTACTATCCAATGGCTTGGGTAAAATGGGTGGTCTCTCTGAGCGATCTATCGGAGTTGGAATTGCATCAATATTATTGTTAGTCCATTCAAAAGTTCTCTTCCCTCTCTTGGCTAGGTTGAAGAACATAATACAGTTGCAGATGGACCTAGAGTTGAATCAGCTTACGGTAACCTTCCGACTTAAGCTCCGTACCTGCTTGATTGTCCAGGGTACATGGATGTCTCTAATTGTCCGAATTTTCTAGAAATTAGCCTCAATTCTACGAGAATTGATGATGAAACCCAAGAATTTTTTTGATGCAACGCTGAAAGAGAATTTCAAAGGATCGAGTTTCATTTTGCATTTTTGGAGAGCACTGAATATCTCTGCCAAGTCATCGATATGGTCATTTGATAGTCATGATCTCACGAGCATATTAACCACATATACTTTCATCGATCGGCTAATATGATTTTTGAAAGATCTATTAACCATCCTTTGGTAAGTAGCACCAATGTCCTTAAGCTTGAATCCAGGGATTGCAACATAGCAGTATAGGTCCAAGTCAGTAAAAAAACTGTTGTATTCCTGGTCCGAGACACGCGTCAGTATCTGATTGTATCTGGAGTTTGCGTCCACGGAAGTGAGTAATTCATGTATAATGGTCGCGTCTACCAGCTGGTTGATTCCTGGATGTGGAAAACTTTGTTTTATCATGCCTCGTGCAAATCTGAGTAGTCGGCGTATGTCCACCACTCTCCGTTTGTTTCTCTCATAAGTAAAGGATTGGATAATCATTTTGGGTAGAAGGCATCATGGATAAACCCATTAGTTTTGAGTAGATTTGCGTCTTAAGTGTAGCAGATCTCTCCAGATCCATGTCATATCATTTTTAATCATCGAGACATGTCTCAGGTCGACATCTAATGCAGGGTTCTTAATGGCTAGCAAGAGTCTGCATATATGCATGAGATTAAGTCCAAGCGAACACATCAAGATTCACCTAGAGCAAAGCAGTTAACTCTTTCATCATCATTGCGTTGAGTTGTGATCTAGTCATTAATACTCATGATGGGTTGTAGGTGCTTCACGTGCTTATTGCAATGGTTAATGATTAGCATTTTAGGCACGTTGAACCAAAGGCTTAGTGGAGTTTAGATTTGTATCGCATGCAGCTGCATGGCTGGCTCTAGCTTTGAGTTTGAATCTGCTTGTGTTTCTTAGTAATGCACTCTCCATTCAATATACTCATGATTCACTGCTCGTTGTATGGGTTGGAATGATGATTAGTTTCCTATAAGTTCGGGCATCGATCCGATAATTCTATCTCTAGGCATCCTTTTGATCATAACCTTGAGTTTATTTAAATATCAGGCATGGGTCATAGGATCGATTTGCCATAGTCAACTATTGGATAATCACTATTTTCCCCTAGTATCGGGTTGGTGGATGCATTACGCGGACGGTCAAGTCTCATCCCAATTGTGTTTATACCGTAGTTCAAGCTCTAAGAACCAAAGTGGATTAATGAATGGTCGAATCACATTCATTTTATCTTCGCGCTCGTGCCTCCAAGTATGGAGCATACATTGATGAGTGGCAAGGCAAGTCATGTCCGCTTTAATTTCGTATTCTTTCCTATCAAGCTATGGGACTGAGTTAATTTATGGAAGGCTTAGTAGCGCCTACCCTACATCATATTATGGTCTTCCTTCTTGGCGAAATACTTCGATGCTCCGTTGAATTTTGGGCATGAGCTGGATATTGGATGGTCAATCACGTCCACCTTTGTTGTAGGTGTTTCCATATTCTGGGTTGGACTAGAGAATGGATGGTTATATCATATCCAATATGGGTTCGATGCTCCTTTTGTCGAACCAAGGGCAAGAATCAGTGCACGGACGGTCGCATCGCATTCATTCGAAGTTGGACGGTCAGTCACATCCAATTTGATTTATATTCTCCCATTCGGTTATGGGTTAAAGTTGACTCTGGTGCAATCGTGCTCATCCGGTTTCATACTACTCCTGATAGATCAAAAGAAGGTATATGGGGAATGAAATGTCAAGCCACGGTCATCCATGGTTTATTAACCTATCCATGCTATGGTAATCGGAGTTGTTCGGAGGACGTTCGGGTCACTCCTATTTGTGGTTGATGTGGATCGATATTGACCGTCGGTTCAGTGACATGATGTAAAAAGCTCGGATCTCATTTCCTGTTGATCCAATGGTATGATATGAAAAGTTTAGATTGATATTGCCCGTCGATTCGACGGTACGATATAATTGGTTGCCTGTAACTCTGGACGTTATTCTGATTAATTAGCATTAAGGCATCCTTATAGTCATTGCCTTAAGTTGCAAAGGACGCTATGCTAGAGATGTCGCTAGTCACCTTTCTCTTCTTTCAGTGATTTGTACTTTTGCCCTCAGTCTTAGGTTAGCAGAGTTAGTTTGTAGACAATCTAATTGAATATGTAGTGAGTTTATACTCCTCCTATCGAGTTTAGGTCAAAGTCGGCGAACGAATGGTCGAATAGCATTCATTCGTCTTTCTATGCTCGTATTCGCACTCGAGGGATTAGAATCAGTTGAAGGGCAACTATTTGATGTTTATACCACTCTCCGCACTATGGGGACTAAGAATTTTTATAGAAAATGATTGGACTGCATTTTCCTCGGTCAATTCCTCTGCCCCTGTCAAGGGCAAAAGTCAAAGTGTGGTCGATCACATCACAACAACTTTAATTTGTTGTTTGTCCCATTGAATTGTAGGAAGGAATTGACTGGCAGGTGGTTGGGTTACATCCGTCCATATAGCATGCACAACCTTTCGAATCATAGGCGAGAATTAGCGGATGAATGGTCATGTCACATTCATTTGCGGTAGGATAGTAGTCACATCCATTCAGAATAGGACGTCCATCTATGCCCGTTTTGCGAATTATTGCGTCTCCCTGCCGAATCAAGGAAGAAATTTTGTCTTGTAGGGTTGGACTGCATCCCTATAAATTATGTTATGGATCCCGTGTGAGGACAAGAGTTGATGCACATATGGTTGTGTCGCGCCTGCTTAGTGTTGGATGGTCGGATCGCATCCGATTTTGTGTGATAAGTGTTCCCCCAAGTTAGGGGAAGAGTTGTAAAGCAGACAGTCAAACCACATCCACTTTTTATACTACAGAACTTGCTAAGGAGCCGGAGTCGATAGTTGGACAGTCGAATCGCATCTCTTCTGGTATTTATATTCCAATCCATGCTTTGAGGACTGGAGTCGGTTGATGGGTGGTTAGTCACACCCATTTGGTGTTTATACTGCAGTCTGTGCTCTCGGGACAGAGTTAGTTGATGGGTGGTCAGTCACATCCATTTGGTGTTTATACTACAATCCGCACTCTCGGGTCCAGAGTTAGCTAATGGGTGGTCAGTCACACCCATTTGGTGACTATACTCCAGTCCACGCTCTCAGAACCAGATTTAGTTGTTGGGTGGTCAGTCACACCCATTTGGTGTTTATACTCCAGTTCACGCTCTAGGACCAGAGTTAGTTGATGGGTGATCAGTCATACCTATTTGGTGTTTATACTCCAGTCTGCGCTCTCGGGACCAGAGTTGATTGATGGGTGGTCAGTCGCACCCATTTGATGTTTATAATCTAGTTTGTGCTCTCGGGAACAAAGTTAGTTGATGGGTGGTCAGTCACACCTATTTTGTGTTTACACTCCAGTCCGCGCTCTTGGGACTAGAGTTTTTTAATAGACAGTCGATCATATCTGTTTAGGAAAGATGCTCTTACTTACACTCTAAGGATAAGAGTTAGTTAAGGTGGTGGATGGGCAGATCACATCCTCCTTAAACTAGAAAGCAAGGTCATGGATTGATGGATGCATCCTCCTCGAACTTTGGAATCGTAGATGAACGGATCCATCCTCCTTGAGTTGGATCATGTCCAATTTAAGCTTAGGTTGTCAAACTGCCCCTTGCGTCGACAATAGGAGCCGACGCATGGATGGTTGTACTGCATCATCTTTGATATAGATTCTACTTCTTCCAAGCTTAAGGAGTAAGAGTAATGCTCTAGAGGACTTTGAGTTTGGGCGAAAGAGTGGATGTTGAACCACATCCACTTAGAGTCATGTCTTTACCTCTAGTGTTTAGGGAAAGAATTGGAGAGTGGACAGTCGAGTCACATCCACTTGACACTTCACGCTCTTCTGGTTAGGTTGGGGAAGAGGGTTGAAATGATAGCTCCTAATGTTTAGCGAGCTGGTAGTCAGTCCATGATGATTGTAAATTGGGGCTCTGGCCTTGACGAAGGCGGTTTAAGGCATGATTATCTTACCGATTCACAAATGCAAGTTGGAGAGTGAGAGGTCAAATCATATCAACTTTAGACTTGGTTCTCAAATAACCCCAAGCATCTAATGCAGGATTTGATGCATGGATGGTCACGTTATGTCCACCCCTGGTGTGGCTTCCATCTTACTGGGATCAAAAGAAGCATAAATATTATGGTGAGCTTCAAGTATGAGATGGGAAGTGCATTGCTGGGACATATTACTTCAAGTCATTCTTAGATCTCTAATTAAATTATGTAGGCGGATGAGTGGATGGTCGGTAGCATCCACTTTGTACTAGAGTCCTGACCTTGTCGGTCTATTTCGCTTTGATGCCCTGCCCCGCAATCAGGGACATATAGTAGCTGACGAGTGGTTGAATAATGCTCTTTATGATGATACCTCAATGACTCGATCATAGTCCATGGAGGTTGTTTAGCATCCACCCTTGAGTACTTAGTTACCCGCACCATTTGCAAATAGTTTAATCCAAGTTGGTCATATTTCGCAAAATAAATGAAATTTAAATAGAAATAATTCAAAAGGATCGGATTAAATCTCATTAATAAGTGAAGTAGCATCGTATGCTTGCTATTGCACTTTGATCCAGCCCTTCTTAGTTGGAAGTCTAATGCAGGTGGTTCAATTTAGTCAAAGTTCTTGATTGATGGGGGTTAAGTGTTCCCTGCCCGTTGTTTTATGGGGCTTGCACATATTGTCGAAGCTTTCCTTTCTGGAGCATCCTTATGGCACTGGCATCCACGTAGCCATCTAAAGAAGAGGAGTTTCCCTATTTAGAGTATGGAGTAGGTTCCCTCCTTATCTTGCCATGTTGATCCTTCATTTGGGTCATCAACTCACTATTGACCTGGATATGTTGGTGTAGTTATTGGAGGCTATCCACCAGTTCTCTTATCAAAGTCTAGAAATAAGCTCTTGTGATGAATTGATTTATGAGTATTGGCAGCAACTGGCTGTGAACTTTGATCAATTCGTTGGATACTTGCTTCTTTATTCCCTTTGACGATATGAGAAGTAGAACTGGCATGTTTAACCACGGTTGACAGCCTTCTTTGAGGAATAAGGGGAAGACATCTGCATTTGATGGCATCCATCACTCTTGGTTGAATCCATGCAAGATCTCACTTTATGAGGTAGTGTCGGGGGTTGTATTCCATAATACACCGACATGGCCAGCATGTTGAATTTTCATTGGAAATTTTGCATGTAGAATGGTTTCTATGAGTAGGTCTCGACTGGGAAAGTTACTCCGATCATCATTATCAAGTCCATTTTCTAGCTACGGAGCCTTGTAATACTAGTGAACGATGTATGCATGATTGTCCAATGTTTGAATGGTTGGTAATGCCGATTGGATGGTGGGTTGGTTAAGATGGGCTCATAGATCGATGATTGTCCCAAAGTTTCATCTAGGCAGAAGGCCCATATAGGGTATTATGGAAGTCATCTTGAGGTTGTATGCATGCTTCAAGTCATATGAAGATGGCATGATCAGGATGCGGGCAATTTGAAGAAGGTTCAGTGGTGACAAGCTATGCTTTAAGTTGACAGAGTAGACAATGTACGGTAGTTGTCACATTAGCCATTGTACCATAGTTGTCAATTCAGGCATTTGAAAGCTGGTCAATTGGGGAAAGTTGCGATCCACCTTAGAATCATGATATAGTAACCACTATTTCTTGGCATATTAGCTTGGTTCTTCAGCCTCTGGGAGCACCGTTTGAGTGGTAGTTCCTTGCCCACTCCTTGATAGCAATGCAGCGTCTGCTGTTTAATCCTTTATGTCCCGTTCAATAATGGAACGATCAAGAGAGTGGATGGAATGTTTCATCATTAATTTGAGTTTTGAATTCATTATGCAAGTTTCCTTTATCATAGTATGTTGTTATGTTTCTGTCACATTATATTAGTTGTGTTGACTCGTCAATTATATGAGAAGAGCAGGTTATGGTATGATTTCCTATCTTTTGGATTGGTTAGTGTTTGTACCAAATTGGGCACAACACTCATCGGAAGCAATTGCAGAGATTAGAGTGAAGAAATTAAACGAAAAACGAGGCTGATCAAATAATCACACTAAGAAAAGTCAGCAGTAATAGAAAGAGACAAGAATGTATAGTGGTTCGGCATTGTAGCGTATGTGTACTTTGAAGAGTTTGTTGTTTATTAATGATTCTTAACTGATTTACAACAGTATAATAGCTAGTACTCAAGTTACAATGGATTTTCAGTAGAGTAACAGCGTAGGAGTTCCCAAATTCCTCTTTTAGTTGGCGTAGGGGTGTTGTTGCCTCAAATTTCGAAATACCCTTTCTCATACGTATGTGGCCCACATGATCGATTTGGAGTCGTTTGGGATCGATCCATGCTTATCAAACAAGAAATGGCCCAATTGAGCTACGATCGTTCATTGTGGTTCTTAAGTTGATATGCTTGCTCTTATGAAAATTTCATGGCATTTGGACTTGTAGTTTGAGAGATATGATCGATCCAAGGTTGAATTTTCTAGGAAGGTTGAAGGCTTCATATCGATCAATTGCGTATCGATCCACTTCATATATATGCAATTCGTATCGATCATCTCGTGTTAATGACGTGGTGCCGGAGATCCACATTTCATGCTTATAGACCGTTTCCTTTGGTTTGACTGTGGCTTTAATATCCTTGTGGTTCTAAGCTATTCGTATCGATGTTGTGCCTTTGTTTCCATATCGATCATCTGCCTTTGACTTTGTATTGATGCTGACTCTCTCCTTCATATTGATCCTTAACCCCTCTCTTCGTATCGATCGATTAGCTTATCTATACGAAATATATAGCCGTCGGTTGATGTGATCGGTACGAAATGTATAGTTGTTGAATGCGTTAACTACGATCGATCAGGGAAGTGTTGAAAGCTATTGAAAACTGATGGATACAAATGATGGATGCTGAGTGATGGACTCATGCTCATTTCATATCGATAGGATGGATTCGAAATGATCGATGTGGGTTGACGGATACAAAATCTACGTGTCTAACATGAATCTTGATCGATCCATATCTTGAGCATACAAACTCCGATTGACCTGAAATTTAGAATGTTGGCTTCCATAGCTTTGCTTGTAATAGTTCGATCCGGACTCAGCCAAGTTTTTCTGTACCCATCGTGGACCTATAGATGACCAATCTTTGGGACGGATTGCCTTCAGTATCTAGCCAAATTTTTTGTATCACGACCTTGCTAAAAGGCGGGATAACAATTGACTTTACTTGTTTGTGAACACTTCATATTACCTCTAAGCCACGATCATATAAAGGATAGACTGTGCCATAGTAGTTCCTATTTATTTATATATAGTTTTGATATACAATATTTTGAGATAGTTTCCCTCGCATTAGGCTTCATGTCGGTCTCGTAATTTGTCTTTATCTATTTGTCTCATGACAAATCTCGGATACTCGATTGAGTAGTTAGGAAGTCTGGTTTTGGGGATACGCTTTCAGGACAACTAGAGATATCTATGGATTACCTTCGATGTTTGAAATAAATAGGTTAGTGCACCATCGGCTCACTAGTGGTTCTCCACTAGTCGATCGATGGTAGCTTCTCTTGGGTCGTAAAGCCCACGCAGGTTGTCTTCGAGCAACAACAACTGTCGAATATGAGCTCCTTTTTATCTATTGGTTTATCTAATAAGCTTCCTAGCTTCCAAAGTCTGGCTCCATCCCATCATACCTCCACTGAAGTTCATTGGTTGCTATTTTGAATGCGGTTTCTTATGTGCTCAAAAACCGATTTCGATACGAAATCAACTTTTTTCATGTGTAGGTACAAACAGGCGAATCTAGCGACTCGGCCTCCTTTGACATGCTAAAATAGGATAACCACCTTCCTACCTTATTCGATGCCTATGTGTATGCCCATACACCCATTAGTGTACATTTATACACATACGAACACACAACCACACTTTAAAATATATAGATCATGTTTCGGACTTCACCGGAGCGATTACTCGGCCTGGTGTCTTCTCACATAATTAGCGCACATAATAGTCGCTATGATTACATGAAACTCTTGCCACGTGTTTATATACAAATATGGATATTTCCATACGCATATATATAAGAACATATGCATAGCTACATTCAGCTAAAATACAAGAATTATCTCGATTATTTACTACTTCAAATATGCATATACGTATACCTGCTCATGCACATATACATACACACATACTCGAGTCCACGATTTAATTATTACTTAAATCAAAGCTTATTTTATTTACAAATTTTTTTCAATAAAAGTAAAAAAATCATTTATATTATTTCATAAAATCTAATACACTTTATAAAACACAATACAAGCTTATAGATCCATTTAAGCCTTTTCATTTAAAATTAAGTATCCTTTTCATAAATAATTTATAAAATCTTATAACCATTTTATGAAATATCTTCTACATATTATTTTATAAAATCTTATACTCTTTATAAAATACCACATTCATACTATTTATAAAATCACTCATATAATAAAATATTGTCCTTAACATAAATAATATTTATAAACAAATCATTCACTTATAAAATCATTTCTTTACTTTAAATAATATTTAAAAGTACTTATTTATCTTCATTAATCACTTAATTAGTTTACTAACTTTTCTAAACCAATTTAAATTAGTTTTAACATTACTAACAAATGACATGCACTTAATTATGTTATCTAATTAGTCTCTAATTGAAACAACCTGTATTTTGTGATTATTTTAATTGTATATTTTAATTATTTTAATTAAATTCCTGATTTAAAAATTTATTTTTTTTATTTGTTAAAATGAATAAATTTTGTTATTTTAAAACTAAATTTTTATTTTATGTGAATTATAATTACAAACATGAATAAATAGAATATTTTTCAGAAAATGTGAATTTTGGTCAATATGGTCAAACTTTGACTTTTAAATTTAAAATTTAAATTTTTGAATTTTATCTTTTATTATGAAAATAAAATAAATTTCAAGAATACTGCCTTTTGTTTCGTTGAAATCCGATTTATATTGTGAAAGTTATGTTTTTTACAATATTGTGTGTAAATTGTTTTATTTAACAAAATTGTTTATTTTAATGTATATAATAATATTTTTGTTTGTCATATCATGTTCTAATACGTGTAATATGATATGTTATGTATATAATTTTATTTTTAAAACATTTTTAAAGTATAGTTATAATTTTCAAATGTTAATTGTATATTGTTTATATTTTTAAATTCTAGTTTCAATTATTAAGCTATTTTCCTATTTATTTTCTAGTTTTCCATAAAATAATTATTTATATTCTTTTCACTTTATTTTGTTCAGTTTTTTATTTTTATTTACTGAAATTTTATTTGTTTAGTTTGAATTAGAAGGAAATGAAAACTCCAAGAGTCAAAACCCATTCATTTTCCTTGTGTCTTCCCATTTGCCTTTGACTTTTCATTTTCCAATTTCCTCTTCATTTTTGATTGGCCATCCATTCTCTTTTGCTTTAGCCATGACTTTCATTTCTCATTCACGTGAAAACATTTTCTTCTTATCACACAAAACTCACGGCTATGAATAAAAAAATAAAAATAAAATAATGACTTCATCTTCTTTATCTTTTCATTTTTTAATGAATTTAGCCTTCCTCTCCTACCTTGCTTGCTCGGCCACTAGCCTCTCCACCCTTTAGCTCCAATCACCACCACATCTGCAGCAGCTCCTCCTTCTTCTCTTCTGACCTTGACCTGGATGTGCCATCCAATGGAAGCCATCACTCAAAATTTGCACAAAACTCTATAAAACCTTGCCTAGCCAAGCTTAATTCCACCCTACCCTTCATTATTCATCTCGGCCACCCCCTAAGCCACCACCACCAACAATTACATGACCATTGGCCGCTGCTGCACCATCACTCTCCACTGTCCAGACCTGTACCATGCTTAGACCGAGCCCACTAGCCCTTTGGCTGAGCAAACTTGTTGAACTAACCCTTGCCCTTTTTGCCTTGACCAATTTTATGCTTCATGTTATAACTCTACAGCTTCATCTCCTTCTACCCGTGAGTCATGATACCATACCTGACCCAAATACACATCAATGGCCGAGAATATGTTCCTTTGGTCGAGCTTTTGATGGTCAAAAGTAAGGTCTAAATATTTTGTCCTTCGTTGCTTTTTATTTCAATTCATTTCAATGATGTTTTGTATTGAATATTCATGTATATGTTGCTTTGTTTTATTGGTTGTTTACAAGATCATATCTTGGCTATCTCTCCCATTTGAATCATGTCATGCTGTGTCGTACTGTGTCATGTCGTATCGTGCGTTCTGGATTTGTTCTGTGTGTTTTGATTGGCTATCGCCAGCTTGAAAATGTGAGTCTTTCTCACTTTGACATTTCTACTTATGAAATGATAAATTGATGTCAAGTGTTTAGTAATTAAAAAATGTTTATGCGAGTAAATGATGATGATATGATATGCTATGCCATGTTATTACTATGTTAACTCTGTTAATTATCACCTGATATCTGATATCTGATATATGACAGTATATTGTGACATTGACATTGGTTATATTGTTTATGCATATATTCACACTGCAAGTTACCTTTTAGAATTGAATCACTATGGGTTGAAATGATACATACCCAAACGGACTTTAGAATAGGGAAAAATCATTATGGGCTAAAATGATGGGCCTGGGTGATTTTTATTGTATTTTTATTTACTTGGGATTGCGAGTTTGAAATGATTGAACCCGGTTTTCTTTTTAAATTGCGGATTGAAATGATATATATCCGTATCACTTGACCTAGGTTAGAAAATTATATACAGACCCCGTGGTATATTTTTAAAATGATTTTTATATAGATATATATTTTTAAAGTATGAAATTTTGATTTTAAAAATATATATTTTATGGTTTTAAGAAGGCTAAATATGAAGTTTTGATTTGGTGAATTTAAGTATCTAATTTGAAGTAAATGTGATTTTTGACTTTAAATTTTATTTTTAAAGTATAAGTAAATAATGGAAATTAAATTTAAAGTTTTGAAATGATATTTGTAGTAAAATGTCAAGATTTATTTAATTTATAAGCTAAGAAAACAGTGAAATTTTGACTTAACAAATAAATTGAGTTTTAAATTGTATATTTAATTATAAAATTTTGTTGTGATAAATCATATGTTAAAATTATTTAAATGTGAAATTTTAAAGTCTAGAAATATGATTTATAAATTTAAAATAACAAAAATTGAAGTTTTAATGTTTCTTAAAGTTATAATAAAAGCTGGAATTTCATTAATAGCATTTCCAAAAATGTTGTGGTCTTATGAAAGCATTTTTAAATGTTGTTGTTTTTGAATTTAACTTTGTTGAAATAAAAAATATTATTACAGCATTTAATAAATGTCATTGTTCCTAAACTATACTATTTTGGAAACTATAAGCTATGATAGCATTTTAAATGCTGTCGTTGCTAAATTTGACAATGTTTTGAAAAGTTATAGATTTTAACACTGTTTAGGTTATATTTTAAAGTGATAATGATTTAATTTTTGGAAATTTATTATTTTTGAAATTAAAGGAGTTTTGAATATATATTTTAATATTTGAATTTGAATTTTTAAGGAATTTAAATTGAATTTGAATTTAATAAAGTTTACTGTTATGTGTTAAATGGAATGAAATGAAATGAGATAAATGAATTTTGAATGAAATTTTGAAATATGTTTTGCAATGATATTTGAAATAATAAATGAATGATATATTTGATTTTAAAATGATATTTAAATTTTCATATTTGATTTTGAATTCAAATGATGATTTGATAATGAGGTTTTGAAAGGATATGATATTTTAATGATTTAAATGGTCTTGAATGACATGATCTTTATTTTGATAAAGAATGTGAATTTGGAATAATATTTGATTTTAATTTATTCGATTTATTCGATAAAAGAATATTTAAAGTTTATATTAATATGAAAGGATATTTAGTTTACTTGTAATTTTGGACTATTTAAATGATATTGGATTTATGAAATGAATATTTCAAAACTTAGTAATGAAGTTTAATTTGTGATATATGGAACTATAAATTTATTTTTGAAATGTGGTGTATTAAAGCTTTGAAATATAATAAAATTTGAATAGTTTGTTTTATGGATCCAATCTATATCTGAAATTGATATGATTTGAAATGTTTGTTGGGAAACTGAATCGAATTAAAATGGAAATTTGAAAATTTGGGTATAATTGAATGAATTTGTAAATTGTAAAGAATTAAATGAATGTTTCATGATTTCAAATATATGATTTCGAAATGTTATGATTTTTCAAAGTGTAATGAATTTAAGTATTTTGGTTTCGGAAGGGTTATAACTTTGAAAGTATTATGATTTTTGAAAAGTGAATATATGTTTGAAATGGAAATAATATCGTATTGATTTGAATATATAGTTTTGAAATAGAAATGGTTTTGGTTTTGAAGTATAAACTATTTTGAAAAGAATATAGTTTGGAAATGGAATGATTTGATTTTTGAAGTATAAACTATTTTAAAATGACGACGGCGTTATAATAATATTTGGTTGTTAAAGAGACCGGGATTGGAAGTTGTCATACTCTCTTTCAACTTCGAAAACCACTTTAACAACCGTGTACGCGATGGAGGTTCCAGAATGAAGTAGGACGGTGGCGATGATCCTATTGAGGTATGAACATGGACCGACACCCATGAGTTGGCATAAGGTAGCTAAAACAGGAGCGATCGATGGGCCAAGTGAGGTCATTCCTCCTATCGGGCGCACTTCTTCGATACTATACTCTTACTTGTGGTTGATTTGATGGCCATCCTCCGATTTTGATTTGGGAGTGTATTCCGAGGTGGGTGGTAGTGGCTGCTATGCGTTACCACCAGCCTGGAAGCGTAATTGGTATATCTAGCCTGACATTGCCTAGTTGTGCCGTGTCACCTACCATAGCGAGCCTTACTACGAGTTTGTTTTTCTCCCGTAGCTCATGGAGTATTTAGGATAGTCTCCCGATCTAGAGATATGCTGATACTGGATGGACTACTAGGACTATACATGTTAAGGGGAATATTGGGCCACTCCTTAACGCTATTTTAAAGTAAGTTTATTTTACTGTAGACATTATTATAACAGCGCAATATTACTACATTATAAATAGTTTAACGGATCCTTAAAGGATGGACGGTCCCAAGCATCCTTTAAGTTATTGATGTATTTTTGTTACTGTTCACTTAAGTTGATTTACAATTCATAAGTATTTATGTCCTGACTCGAGTGTTTTGTGTCTTGCTTTATGCTCGAGTCAGACTGAGTAATTCAGCATTCAAGACTCACCTTTAGAGTTGGAGCTTTTCTTGAAGATCCAGCCATATATTTTGCTTTCAGTATCCAGTGATTCCAGTGATGTATTCTGATTTGTACCCGATGTATCTTGTTACTTTTCTGTTGTATCTTGTTTAACTCTGATGTATGTTATATATATGTAGTAGCTTCATGAACTACTTTCTCATTTACTTCCGCTACATTATTATTTACTCTATGTATATGATCTGTGATTATTTATTTACCGTATAATATGAGATTTGCCAAATTTTATTTACAACGCGGTGTTTTAAGCAATTCAAGTCCGACATGTGCGGATGCGAATGGTTGAAAACACGGTATTTTGAGTAATTCAAGTCCGACATGTGTGGATGCTAATGGTTGAAAATATCGGGTCGTTACATTTGGTATCAGAGCTTTGGTAGCTCTAGGCAAAACTTAGATATATGGTAAATGTATTTACAGAATCACTTTCATTCGAGTTTAAATCCCTTCCTTTTGACTCGATTCCTTTAAATTTTGGAACGTTCCATGCGGTTCCAAAATCCATTCGTGTCCCTCACTGTTTGTATTCTTTTAATTCTGGAGTATCCCATAACTCCACTTCGGATGATCTCTATAGTGAGTAGGCGGTCTGGCCAATCTCAAATTGATTTGTAAAGGAGTGAAACTCCTTTACAACAGCATCGATTCACCAAAGATTTTATATCCTCGGTTTAGATGCTAGTACATCTTATAATTCCAAATTCTATCCCTTGAGATCGAATGTAAATTTCCCCAGAAATCCACATCGATCTTATTCTTTAAGTCACGGTTGACTCGGTTAAGTTTCCCGCGATTTATATAAACTTATCCATCTTCCTTTTCTGCTATTTAATCATCTCATCTTTGTTTCCAACTTATCTTCAAATCATTCTTGAAGTGTATTTATAAACAAATATTTAAAATGTTTTATATATTGTGTTGTTTGAGTTGTTGGTGTTGATTTGGATTTCTGATCGATTCGTCTGATCAACGCTATCGATAAGATTTCCAAAACACTTGAACAGAGCAAACTGACACAATGTGCTTTTTTCAAATATGTTTTTTCAAATTTAGTAATGAAATAAATTTTGTAACTATATTATAAATCTTTTTCTGGATTTTATTGAATTTGTTGTTAAGAGATAATATTTGGTTTTATATATCATTATCTCTTGTTTCATATATAAATAATTAAACTATAAACCTGGTTGTAAATTTATTTGGAAATTTAAAAGAATTTAAAACAAGAATTTGAGAATTTAATTTCCGATGGATTTTAAACATTGTATTTACAATTTTAAAAGATATACTATTTAAAGTATTTTAAAATAGAAATTTGTTTCTAAAGAATTTTTAAGTTTAAAATTAGTGCTCTTCTCTTTGTCGCTAGAAAATAACTTCGGTGATGACTACAGCATCATCGAAATTCATTTTCGAGTTTAGAAGTGAAGAGACCGTTCTGTAGCCTTGCTACAGTTTTGTTTTGGTGAATTTAATTAATATGAATTTCTTAAATAAGACTGGATTTATAACATATGCTGATGATTTAAATTTGAATGGCTATACATATAGTATATGTGCATTTATTTATCTCTAAATAGTTTGGAATTTATCGAAAATTTAAATCCCTAAATTTTATCTTAAAAGATAATTTCAAGTATAATTTCAAGATTTGGATAAATATTCAAGCTTGAAATGATTGAATTGGAAAGTTTTATTTGTATAATACAAAATTTCATTCCAATATAACTTACCTTAATTTTAGAAGTTGAATGCGTAATTGGATAATATACAATGTAAAAGGATTTTTATAAATAAAATTTTAGGGGTTATAGTACATGTTACACACTTAAATTTTAGTTATAAAAAGGTTAACAGAGGTAAATAGAGAAAAGGGTAATGGAATAATTTACAATATAAAATGATGTTAAAGGAACTAAGAATAAGTTAAAGGCAGTTATAATAAGTGTAAATATGTTTAACATGGGAGATAAAATATATTGAGAAGAATAAATTTAATTACAATTAGGAATAAAGAAGAATTCAATTAATTGAGTACACTTTGAGTATAATAAAAGATTTTCAAATCCATGATTTTAGAGATTGTTAATTTAAGATAATTTGATGATAAGATAATAAAATTAGAGATAGTTAAGATTTATTTAACTTATATAAAATTAATTATCAATTTAAGTTTAAATTTTCATGGTTTCAAATTTATTATCTTATTTTGTTTTTCAAACTATCTTTTGGTTATCCTTATTTCTCTTATCTTGCTACAGAATGGGAAGACCATTGCTTATACCAGTCTGTTTAGAATTCTTTTATAATTTTTGACAATTTTTTATACTCATTTTTGAATCTGAGCACTGCTTGCCATCCACAGACCGTCGGTCAAACGGGAAGGGTGAGTCAGATTCTAGAGATCATTTTTGTGCTTGTGTTCTAGATTCTGGAGGATTTTGGAAAGATCATCTCCATTTTGTTAAACTTGCCTACAACAACAGTTACCAGGTATAATTTTAATCTTTTTGTCATCTTGTCTTAATTCTATTTCATTCTATCTTTTTCTGTATTTTCCCGTACCTCATTCCTTTTCGGGGACGAAAAAATTTGAGTGGGGGAGAGTGTAACAACCTTGTATTTTGTGATTATTTTAATTATTTAAATTGAATTCCTGATTTAAAAATTTATTTTTTTATTTATTACAATGAATAAATTTTGTTATTTTAAAAATAAATTTTGATTTTATGTGAATTATAATTTCAAACATGAATAAATAGAATATTTTCCAAAAATGTGAATTTTGGTCAATATGGTCAAACTTTGACTTTTAAATTTGAATTTTTGAATTTTATCTTTTATTATGAAAATAAATTAAATTTCAAGAATACTACTTTTCGTCTCGTTGAAATCCGATTTATATTGTGAAAGTTATGTTTTTTTACAATATTGTGTGTAAATTGTTTTATTTAACAAAATTGTTTATTTTAATTCATGTAAATAATATTTTTGTTTGTCATAACATGTTCTAATATGAGTAATATGACAGGTTATGTATATAATTTTATTTTTAAAACATTTTTAAAGTATAGTTATAATTTTCAAATGTTAATTGTATTTTGTTTATATTTTTAAATTCCAATTTCAATTATTAAGCTATTTTCTTATTTATTTTCTATTTTTACATAAAATAATTATTTATATTCTTTTTCACTTTATTTTTTTCAGTTTTTTATTTTTATTTACTTAAATTTTATTTGTTTAATTTGAATTAAATGGAAATGGAAATTTCAAAGTCAAAACCCTTTCATTTTCCTTGTGTCTTTCCATTTGCCTTTGACTTTTCATTTTCCAATTGCCTCTTCATTTTTGATTGGCCGTCCATTCTCTTTTGCTTCAGCCGTGACTTTCATTTCTCATTCATGTGAAAGCATTTTCTTCTCATCACACAAAACTCACGGCTATGAAAAAAAATAAAAAAAATAATGGCTTCATCTTCTTTATCTTTTCATTTTTCAATGAATTTAGCCTTCCTCTCCTACCTTGCTTGCTCGGCCACTAGCCTCTCCACCCTTCAGCTCCACTCACCACCATATCTACAGCTTGAAAAGGTGAGTCTTTCTCACCCTGACATATCTACTTATGAAATGGTAAATTGATGTCAAGTGTTTTGTGACGCCCCACCACTATACCCACGCTAGCCAAGGACACTACGGTGTAATGCCGTCAACTAGCACGGAGAATAAGGCTGTTGAGGAGCGACCATCTGTATAATTGCTTTGTGCGAGTACCGATATGCCAGATAAAATATAACTTGCATTCTTTTCAAGAGGAATTCCGACAAACCGACACAAACACAAAGCTACTACACAGTGGCTATAATATCTTCGGAAACAAATATAGAAATAAACATAACACAAATCAGTCACAGATAATTCATATCACAAAGGCGGAAATAGACATGAATATAACACATGAAAGTGTACATCAGAGTAGTGGTCAAACAAGATCCACAATATCACAAAGGAATAGATACAAGTGCTAGACAAAAGAATACGTA